>CM042408.1:23090245-24584709 GCA_023634145.1 Thymallus thymallus | reverse complement strand
GAAAGAAACCTCTCGTTTGATAAAAGAATTGGCCGAAGTATACCCATTACCTGGACTACATCACATCAAGAGAGTACGGTCATGCAAGGATAAGAGCAGCTCTCACCCTCTGGAGGTCATTGTATGCCTTGCCAGTTATGCACCAGTCATTGACCGCAATAAGGAGATGCACATATCTGATCTGTCATACTCAGGTAGATTAAACTGTGAAGGTCTAGGGGACCCTTTCCTGGTCAAGATACCAGCATGCCCTCCTTTGACTAGACCGCAGTTTGAGAATGCCAGCAAATACTGGCCCACCTCCTTTCACGAGGACAAACAGGTGACTGTGGCCCTGAAGGGCCAGTTGTTCACCTCCTCTCAGAAAGCGAAGATGCAGGAGTACATGATGGCTGCCTTGGCTGCAGCCAGAGCGGGGCAGGAGGGTGGCATGGAGGCTGTGGGGGCTGCAGTCATTGACCCAGAGGCAGAGAGGATCCTCGCCGTGGGACATGACTGCCGAAATGGCGGTCACCCACTTCATCATGCCATCATGGTCTGCATTGACCTTGTGGCACGTGGGCAGGGTGGTGGGGCCTACACCTATGATAAGTACCCCGCCTGCCAGTCTGTTTTGCCCTATTCCTCACCCTCTCAAAAACAGGGCGCCACTACCATGACAACCTGTGAGGTCAGGCAGGACGGGGACACTGCCGAGGAGAGCGGTCAGCCATACATCTGCACCGGGTACGACCTGTATGTTACTCGAGAGCCTTGTGTTATGTGTGCCATGGCACTAGTCCATTCTAGGATAGGAAGAGTCTTCTATGGAACAGCCTCTACCGATGGGGCATTTGGGACTAAATATAAAATCCATGCTCAAAAAGATCTGAATCACCGCTTTGAAGTTTTCAAAGGAGTCTTGGGTCAACAGTGTGAAGACCTTAACAGGCCAGTACACTATATCAAAATGTATTCTTAAAGGTTCACAATTGTTACCGGAATGCTAGACCTTTATAATTGGATAAGTCTTGTGTCAGACTACTAGGCACATGCAGATGATGAACGAGACTAGAATGAAAAGTGAAAATTACATAAGTGACATTTGACTTCTGGAATATTTTGGATTACTTAAGTACATTTAATTATTTTACTTTGTTACTGTGTAAAATTCAATGCAATAAAGTTTTTGCCACTGTGAAATCAAGCATTCACAGCATGTTTTATGCTCATTGTCAGTGCATGTCAATATGGTTCCCATCCATTTCCCACAAGATTTCAGTCAGTTAAGACATACATGCTGCTTTAAGGGCATTGCTTTTTTTTTTTTATGATGTTAGGTACAAGGGCTGACAAAGCTCCAAGAATACTGTGGATAAGCCATAACCAAACAAGACTAGCTGCCTTGGTAGTAGCCTCCAGGAGATACTCATATCCTAAACAAGTACAGCTACATGAATATACAGGTAACTGCCAAAATAAAGGAAACCTCAACATAAAGTGACTTAAAAGGGCGTTGGGCCACCAGAACATGTGGAATAAAATCTCCGGGGTGAACCATTAATTCAACAGATTAGAAATCGCCAAAAAAGGGATATGAAAGAAAAGTAAAGCAAACATATGAAATGTGTCTTCTGCATTTGTAAATAAAATAAAAATTGTCACAGGAACGGAATTTGTTTTGTCGCGTTATACTCTCCCGTGAGCAGATCCCGCAGTTGTCCAAACTACGTGAGGTTTTACCTCTGGGTTAACCGAGATTAGTCGCGTGGTAGAAAAGATAAGGCCAATGGTTAGTGCTTTTGGTTCCCTTTGAAACCAGAAACTGACATAAAAGCACAACTTCAACAGAGGTTGAAACATTCATAACCGATGTAGACTACATCAACATACGAATTGTTATGCAATCTCAGGTGAAAATATAACATCTACATTGAACAGTAATATCGTTAACATTTAATATCACCACGGGTCACGACGATTGAGAAGCCACTTCTGGTGTCTGGAACTCTACTAGAGCGATATGACGCCATTCTTCCCGAGAAATTCCATAATTTGGTTTTGGTGGTGGAAAATGCCACTCCAGACTCTTCCATAAGTGTTTAATTGAGTTGAGAACTGGTGAGACACGCTTTTAACCACGTGCTCCTTTGAGACCCCTCTTTCAAAGTCACTGATCTCTTCAAGCCATGGTAGCTAAAATAATTGTCAACCGGGCATTTATTATGACCCTAAGCATGAGATGTTAATTGCTTAATTACCTGTGCGGAAGCACCCGCTTTCAATGTACTTTGTATCCCTCATTTACTCACAAGTGTTTACTTTATTTTGCCAGTAGTGTAGGTATATTGGCATTCCATAAACCTGTCTCAGTAAACAATTATCTGACAACACTTAACATCTTATGACAAATCATCTTATCTTCACATAAGAATCAAGACGTGAACCTATACAGAAAAAATATATACACTGCAAAAATGCCTGCCCTATATGATTAACAATGAGAAATTATTCATATACAAAGGAAATCATGCAAAATTAGTATTTCATATTGTTCAGGTGCCTCATAAGTTGCATACGCACAAAATATGCCCCAAACGTGTGTGCCAGTATTCACACAAGTTGGCATTAATAAAAACTGAACATGACGTGAGAATATGCTTATCATCCTGCAAACTTTAGACCAGGGGTGTCATACAGTCCAGAGGTGGTTCGAGTAAAAAACAAAAGACACTTTAAAATGACTAAAACCAAATCTAAACTGGTTTTAGTTTAGATCTAAATGATAATGGACCTATATTTATGCAGTTTGACTGTCCAGCTTGCTAATCAATCACAAGATAGTCAGTGAGCATTAAAAATTCCAAATACAGGACTATTTTGTGCAAGTTTTGACAAATATACAAAAAATGTCAGTGCGGCCTTCTGGGCCTCGTTGAACACTGAATGCGGCCCCCGGGGCAAAATGTGGTCAGCAACCTTGCTTTGGACCATGCGTATGCACAGTTTCTAATGGTTGAAGTATTGCATTGTAAGAAGGCAAAAGTAGCCTAGTAGTGGCCTTGTGCAAGAATATATGATGACACTCTTATTCATAACAAAAGAAAACAGGTAGGCCTAGCTAAATATAATAAGATGCAATCGTTTGCCATTAGTGAGAAGACTTCTATTTTCTATTATTTATTTCAATTCCAGAATAAATTCCTCACCTTTTCATATTCGCGAAATAGCCTTTAAGCCTACAACAAGTTAGGAAAGGCTACCATTCATCCCATCTCTCATTTAATTGGACCCACTTCACAGTAGTAAATAGATGAGCTATTTTAAGAATTTTGCTCTGATCTGTTCTGAAGCGCAGTTTAACGATAGATCAGACGGTTAATCTTTTCCATTGCTGTTTGTAGGCTACATCTGAATACTGTAATGTCAAATTTCTCTATTAGACATTTCCTTTATATACATAACTATTGCAGAATAAATTCCTCACCTTTTCTGGCCATGAGTTCATATTCCCGAAGTAGCCATACAACAAACTACCAACGCATATCTCATTTAATTGGGCCTATTAATATAGACAATTATAATTTCAAGTTTTTGCTGTATGCATCCGAAAGGAAGCGTGGTTTATAACATACAGTATAATTTAACAGGTGAGCAGACCAGTTGATATTTTACATTGTGTGTAAGCTACCACTAAGTAGGCGTACTGTAGTTCATTTTTCTTTCAAGGAGACAGTTTCAGAATACGCAGACAGTGCACCATATTTAGACTAGGGAAAAAGTAAATGCTAAACATGATTGAATTCAAACCATCTGTTGACAGGTCCACGACAATTAGCAAATGTTTTTGTCTTTCAGAAATGGTCAGGGGAAACATGCATATGATTGGCATGTGCCAAGTTTATAAATCTCAATATTTTTGTGCATGCACAGAAATGGCACACGCATATATTTAGAGTAAAATTTACGCAACGGTTCTAAGGCCCCAGTTTTTTTTCCAGTATTGAGAACATTGACACCAATCTAAAAACTTAAGTGTGTGTCAATGAATAATGAACCATAGGCCCCTACTTTTATGAAGAAATCATCTTTAAAAATACATCCTGTATTTTCAAGGCTTCCGGTTAAGAACAGAAAAATACATTGTGACAAGGAACGCAGTCTTTGTGCCACTGTGTGAAGTGAGGTCAAACAACAAAAAAACAGAACAGAACAAAAAAAGGCCCACCTTTGAAACCTGGGCCAGCCCAGGTCTATGCAGATCAAAAAATACAACATTAAATACTTACTTAAGTTAACAATGTACATGGCATTCTCTTCTCTCATTCTCCCACTACAGTTTAACCTGACGTATCTAAACAATGAGTGACAATTGTACGTACTGTACAAAACTGCTTAGTACACGCTCCAGTGGTACAGAGTACATAGGGTTAACTATTCATCTTGCTATGAGGCAATATGAACCTCTTAACACTCGGATTAATACTTGTTGATGCCAAAGATTCGGACTCCATGTAGTTGTGGCAATTTTGGGATCAGCACGCTCAAAAGGGAGGCAGTGTTTATGACAAAGTGTGTTGTGTCATACTTTGTGTAGAAGCTTGCAAGGAAATATCTAGGGGGATAAAACAAATAAAAATAAAGTTAGCAAATGTGTCAATTGAAAAATATCTGCAACATGGTCAAGCCTAGTCCTGGAATAAAACATTCTCAATAGAGGATCTATATTTAAGTGCTTTTTTGTCAAATACTTGGCCTAATCTGTGTCCAGGAAACTGCCCCATACAGTTTAGAATGACTTCTGCACTGGATGCTAAATGGGTATCTAATGCCAATGGACAAAAATGTAACCTCTTGTTCTAAATGATGGAAGGCGACGTACAAAATGATTGGGGAGATTGTGAAGAATTTTCTGGATGATGTGAACTGCACGCCGTAGTCCAACTGTTCCCAATGTGTCAGGAGCCGGGCTTTGCCTTGGTCTGGGGTCTCAAACGGAGTGCCTTTCACTGCATGCATGAAGACATACATCCCCTGGAAGAAAAACATACATACATACAGGGAATGAGTCCAAGTCTCGATGGTGAGAGACAGTCCACTAAGACAAGACAAGACAAACAAACCTATAAGTAGTAAATGGTGCCAGGGACTGAGGGTAGATGTTGCAGCACAGCTACAGTTGAAGTCGGAAGTTTACATACACCTTAGCCAAATACATTTAAACTCAGTTTTTCACAATTCCTGACATTTAATCCTAGTAAAAATTCCCTGTCTTAGGTCAGTTAGGATCACCACTTTATTTTAAGAATGTGAAATGTCAGAATAATAGAGAGAAACGTTTCAGGTAGCCTTCCACAAGCTTCCCACAATAAGTTGTGTGAATTATGGCCCATTCCTCCTGACAGAAGTGGTGTAACTGAGTCAGGTTTGTAGGCCTCTTTGCTCACACATGCTTTTTCAGTTCTGCCCACACATTTTTTATAGGATTGAGATCAGGGCTTTGTGATGACTCAAATTATGTCAATTAGCCTATCAGAAGCTTCTAAAGCCATGACATCATCTTCTGGAATTTTCCAAGCTGTTTAAAGGCACAGTCAACTTAGTGTATGTAAACTTCTGACCCACTGGAATTGTGATATAGTGAATTATAAGTGAAATAAACTGTCTAAACAATTGTTGGAAGAATTACTTGTGTCATGCACAAAGTAGATGTCCTAACCGACTTGCCAAAACTACATTTTGTTAACATGAAATCTGTGGAGTCACTCAAATGTACAAATGTAATAGACAGAGCGGTGATAGAACCTGAACTGTATTTAAGATAAGAAGCTGAGTGGTGTGAAAACTGCTGACCAAAGCCTCTCATAAATGACCAAAACACAGTACTGATACTTTATTAACTACTTGGTCATAAGTGGGACATGGGAGTTAGTACGTTCTGGGTATTCGGTTCCTTCATTTCTTTAGAACACCTGGCACTGAGGACATGAGGTCATTTGAATGAGAATGCTACATTCTAATAGGTCTCCGAAAATGTTCTATATTTACCAGCTGAACTAGTACTTGCTGGCAAGCTACAAAAGACACAGGAAACAAGCAAACAAGCTGCCGAACTAAAATTGCAGGATATTGAGGTCCCCTTTTAATGGCCTTCCTTATCGCTGTGATGCAGAAGACTTTACATACAATATGGGGACAACAGCTAAACTTAGTGAGTGATGACATGCCAGTGACCTTGTTCCTTTATTAAAGGGATTCCGCTAGGAACAATGAGAGGCCAGTGCATTGAGTGCGTTTTAGGAAAACAGCCCTAATGTTGTAAACAAACATCATTATGTTGTCATCCAGTCACATTTATTTATTTTCCAAGCTATAGCACACAATATTTTACATACAGCAGATTTTTAAAGGACCAAAAGTTTGGTCTGTTTCATGTTTTAATTGCGATACTGGTATCGTCCCAGACCAAGTAATAATAGGTAATAAAAACACTCAAAATGGGGTCAACACAAATTAATCATGAGAAGAAAAATTACTTACAAAATTGTGTATAACATTTGTGAGAGTCCACACCACAGGTACACCGAAGAAGGGTATGCTCAAGAGCACAATGTGAAGCATTCCAACACCGAGGGCATAGGTCAGCCAGATCCCTCGACTGTTCATGACCCGAGTGTTGGGGTTCACCTCACTGTGCGCTACACCAACATTCATTTTGTTTCTGTGAACAGGTGGATTATGAAGATTGTGTTACTGATGAATATGCATTATTCCTTTGAAAACATCACACAAAAATGTGTAATTCTGAAATGAACCCCAACAGAGAGCCATTTGCTCCAGGACAAAATAATTATTGCTGCATTGCAATACACAAAAGGTCATAGCCTGGAGGTACAAGATAAATTATTATGCAAATAAAATGAACACGATCTGCTTACATAGTACACTTTCACCTTTCTTGCACAACAATACTTACTGCTGTTGTTCTCAGGCAGATCAAATAAAGCTTTCCACAATATGACATGTGTAACCTACTTGCTTTTCAGACCATTGCTTGGCTTGAGATTGAAAGTTCGAGGTTGCGTCATACATTCTAAGATTTCACAAGCTCTTGATAATGCTGAAAAATACGCCTGTGGGCAAGTATACTTGTTTATATAAGTACTTTGCTGTTCAGCTAGTATCTCCCAGCCGTTTCGTGAAAGCGTGAAGCATTTTCGTTTTCAAGCCTTAAAGGGGAAACCAAGCTATTCACGTGCAACTGCATTTATGCTTTTCATTTGACAATGCTATGGGCAACACTTGTTTACTTTGTTTGAGAAAGAAAATATCACCGCACGAAAAGCAATTCACTGACGTTAGGTAGGTGACAGCAGCGTCAACATTGAACAACTTTCCGAACCAAGCCTGTGTGATCAGAAGTTAGCTACAACTTTCCCAAGTTTACCTAGATAAGTGTGATTCTTATAAGGTAAATTCAACATTAACCCTGCCCTTAAAAATGCGTCTTGCTAGTTACCTATATGCCAAGTGAGATTAATTGACATTGTGTCATATTTCTAGATAACTAGTTAGCTTATCGTAAATAACTTAACCACTTTGCATGATGTTCACATTTGTATAAGTCCCAGCTACTAATGATTCAGCCAAACTCCAGCTAATTTCGAAAAGTCAAGTATGCTTGAAACACCAGTTGAATAGCTAACTTGCTAGATACATACTTTGGTGACAAGCTAGGAATATATAGTTACTAGATAGCTAACGTTAGGTCACAACATTTGCACATCAATAGCTAGTGTTATCAAATACTTTAACAGTCAACACATAGATATGGCCATATACTTACTGGAGTACCTTGTTCTGAATCGTGGCAGTACAGAAGGCCGGTCTCCCCTATTCAAACGTGCTGTTGTTGTTGACTGACCCTTTTCGCTAGCGACTAGTGAGCTAACTTTACCGCAGTTCTTCTTCTATGGTATAATGTCGGTCCGCCAAAATTCGTTAGAGGTGCTTGTCGCCTCCTACTGTATGGGTGGTAAACTATAGGAAAACATATCTATTGTAGAAAAGAAAAAAACATCCCACTCCTTCAGTCACATTCCAATTCAAGTCACCTCAGGGACCTGTAAGGGCAGACCATCCTTTGACAGGATTTCTTGCAATGCCTCGGCTGTAAACTCACTGTGCGCTCACAACAATTCACATTTTTTCCTGATTTCTTCTTTGTTTGTGCTATGCAGTTGATGACCATTGCAATAAATGCTACAAAGTCCACCTTTTTCTACATGTAATATATCAGGATCCCTTGTTTACAGAGAAACATTCACTGGTGTAGGCTCCATTACCATTGCATCTTCAACGCCACTCTCTCCTTCAACTCTTCTCACAGCCTTCAGATAGGAGGCACGCAGGGTTGGTAGGTTACTTTCTAAATGAAATCCATTACAGTTACTAGTTACCTGTCCAAAATTGTAATCAGTAACGTAACTTTTGGATTACCCAAACTCAGTAACGTAATCTGATTACATTCTGTTACTTTTAAATTACTTTCCCCTTAAGAGGCATTAGAAGAACACAAAAATGTATGTTACCAATTGAACTGCGGGATTAAAGTTTAAATAGCTGACCATATATGGATGTTAAATTTAACTTTATCGGCTGTTATGTAGGCTTCTTTTAACCCATCACTTTCTACTACATATAATAATAAGATACAATTATATCTTTACATTAAAAACCAAAGTCTATCAGAATTCCAGTTATTCCAATAAATGTTATACCCCATGATCTTCAAGAATAGGAATTGGAAATATGTCAGTATAGATTAGCAAAAATGTTTTACCTGAGCATAACCCCAAAACGAAGGACTTATTAGCCAGCCCTACTCTATTGTTTATGCTTTTGTTGTCATAGAGCGTCTATTCCCAAACTGGGGACTTATGCCGTCGGGGTACGCCAAATAAAAATGCGATTCACATTTTCAAACAGTCTATTTAGATTTTCCAACGGGGCTATACATTTGGTTGATGTTTTTTTCCTCGCCTGAGTTGCCTTGTTTCACTGCCAAAAATAAAAATAAACCATCTAGTGTTCAGAGAAATAACAACACAATGCCAAATACAGGTAGCCTTGTCAAATAATTAACATCCAATCACATTAACCGTTACTCTCTTGCGGGAATTCCACTAATGGTCCGTATGTAGCCAAATGTAGCTGCTGCTCATTCCATTTGCTCGAAAATTGATGAATAGTTTTTAAAATGTAAGGCCATAGAGACACATACCAGCAATACTACACCTGCACCTGTCGACGACCCAAGTTGTTCTGCTTCCACGAGCACATCCAATGCTAGCATCAGTAATTCTACATTGGTTGCTAGCCCAGTTAGCATGGACACTGACAGTTGTGAATTTGATGCAGCCGAAGAGCTACTGCCTCCTTACCCGGGAAAGGGATGTTGGACCATCGAAGAGGCAAAAATATGATAAGAACTACATTGATTTGGGGTTCACTTATATTGTGAGTAGTGCCTTTCCTCAGCCACAGTGTGTTATATGTGCAAAAGTAGTCGATGGAACCTTCACTCTTGCGCAGATATTTAGAAACGAAAAATGCCAATTTGAGCGAGAATTCCTGCTGCTACGGATATGTCTGGGATGATGCTGGGGCAAAAGGCCCAAAAAACTATACCGACAATGCCTTTATCAAATAACACTGTTTCACGATGCATCAGTGACATGGGCGGCAGGTAGCCTAGCGGTTAGAGCATTGGACCGGAAGGTCGCTGGTTCGAATACCTGAGCTGACAAGGTGAAAAACCTGTTGATGTGTCCTTGAGCAAGGCACTTAACCCTAATTTGCTCCAGGGGCTGACCCTGTAGGTAGGCTGTCATTGTAAATAAGAATTTGTTCTTGCCTGGTTAAATAAAAAATGAATATGGCAGGAGAATACTGCTTTGTGGGGGAAGCATGTTCCAGAGCCTAGGTGCTGAGCAGGAAAAAGCCCTTGCACCCATAGTTGGTAGGCGGAAAGGGGGGATGACAAGTAGGCCAGCAGAGGCCGGATGGAGGGAGCGGGAGAGGACATAGTCAGACAAAAGGTCGGAAAGGTAAGTAGGTGCAAGATTATGGAGGGCTTTGTAGGTGAGTAGGAGAGTCTTGAAATCAATTCGGTAAGATACAGGAAGCCAATGAAGACTATTGAAGATGGGTGTAATGTGTTCAGATGATTTTGTTCCAGTGTGGATTCTGGCCGCAGAGTTCTGAACCAGTTGTAGTCGGTTGGTGAGTTTTTTGAGAATACCGAAGAGTAGAGTGTTGCAGTAGTCAAGCCAGGAAGTGAGGAGAGCATTTATGAGTGTTTCAGTACTGGCATGTGACAGAGAGAGTCTGAGCCTGGAAAAATGAGGTCCAGGTGACTGTTTTTATGTGTGGTTCAAATGAAAGGGAACTATCCAGATTGACACCGAGGCTTTTGACTTGAGTTGACAGAGGAACTGGGAAACCATCTATAGTGATGTTGATGTTGTTGTGTTTGGAGAGGATGGATTTGGAGCCAATGAGCATGACCTCTGTCTTATTACTATTTAGTTTTAAGAAGTTTATACTAATCCAATTGTGAATGTATTGGAGGCAGTTTGGTGAGGCAGGTAGGAGTATGGGCAGCTGCAGGTTTGGTGGAGAAGTAGAGCTGGGTGTCATCAGCATAACAGTGAAATTGAATGTTGTGGTGTCGCATAATCTTACCCAGGGGTAGGAGGTATATGATGAAGAGGAGAGGGCCAAGCACTGACCCCTGGGGGACACCCTGTGTGACAGTCGCACAACCTGATCTGTGATGTTTGAGTTGGACAAACTGTTGACGGTCAGTGCGGTAGGAAGAAAACCTGGAGAGTGCCATACCTGTGATACCAATACCGGCCAGACGTTCTATGGGGAGTTGATGTGAGATGGTATCAAAAGCTGCGCACAGGTCAAGTGAGATGAAGATGGATAAGAGACCTGAGTCAGCGGCATGGAGCAGGTCATTGATGATTTTGACCAATGCTGTTTCAGTGCTGTGTTTCATGCGGAAACCAGACTGGAATTGTTCATATAGATTATTGCAGTCGAGATGTTGTTGAAGTTGATTAGCCACCACCCGCTCCAGTATTTTGGCAACAAATGGAAGGTTTGAGATAGGACGGAAGTTACCAAGATCACCATTTGTTTTTTTCGGTATGGGGGTGATTGCAGCAATCTTGAGAGTGGATGGTACAATGCCAGTGGAAAGGGACGAGTTAGCCGGGTGGTTAGAGTGTTGGGCCCGTAACCGAAAGGTTGCTGGATTGAATCCCCGAGCTGACAAGGTAAATATCTGTCAATCTGCCCCTGAACAAGGCAGTTAACCCGCTGTTCCTAGGCCGTCATTGTAAATAAGAATTTGTTCTTAACTGACTTGCCTAGTAAAATAAAGGTCAAATAAATAGTAGTGATTAAGGGAGAGATGGAAGGCAGGCAGTCTTTGATGAGACTGGTGGTTGATTTTGACAGAATTGATAATATCAGAAAAATACAATGTTCTGGCAACGGAAAGTGCATTTTTGTATTCCAAAAGGTGATCTTTGTAAGCTTGTGAGTGAGAGACTAGGCCTGTTCTTTTAAATTGACACTCAAGACGTCTCCCGCTAGTTTTTAACTGGCGGAGTTCTGGGGTGTACCAGGGAGCGGTGTGGGTAAAGGAGACGGAGTGTGTTTTTAACGGAGCAAGGGTGTCCGGGGAAGAGGGCAGTCATTGTAGTGAGTGGAAAGGTTAAAAGGGGACTGGGAGTCAGTGATAGGGTATGTGTTTATCAAGCCCATGAGATCAGTAGGTGAGATATTTTTTATATTTCTGAAGGAAATGATGCAAGGGTTATGCAGTGGCAGAGACATCAAATAAGACAGCTTTGTGATCAGAGATGGGGAGATCAGCCACAGTTACATTGCAGGGAACAATTCCAGAGGAACACACTAAAACTGAAGTGTGACCTTTTTATGAGTGGGAAAGGAGACATTTTGAATGATGTCAAGGCCATCAAGTAGTGAGATAAAATCAGCAGCAAAACTTCAGCTAGCAGTGGCATGAATGTGTATATTAAAATCACCTACAAGTAGTACATTGGGAGAAGCAGAAATTGAAATAATTAAAGAGGACAATTCAGATAAAAACAGCTCAGATGGCTTTGGTGGTCTATAAATTGTAATAATTGTCAATGGTTGAAATCCAGCGAGTTTTACAGCCAAGCATTCAAAGGAAGAGTACTATGGTATACAGACAGCTTTAACTTTGATAGTGTCACGATACAATACCGCAACCCCACCCCCTCGGCCACTAGAGCGAGGTTGACTGGTGTACGAATAACCAGCGGGGATTGCCTGATTTAGATGGAAAAAAATAATTTGGCTGTTGCCAGGTTTCTGTGAGGCACAGTATGTCCAGGTTTTTATCGCTAATGAACTCATTAATCAGAAGACCTTTATTAGTAAGAGATCTAACGTTAAAAAGTGCCAATTTAAAACAGTCACTAAAACCGGTGCACGGCATTGCCTTGGTAACTGGGCGAAGCAGATTGTGGTTAACTCCATGACCAGAGTGGGGAACAGAACCACGTTTAGACCAAAACAAACTTTTGCATGAGGACTTACTGTATGTACAATTTCAACAAGATCCGAGGTGAATGTATCTCGGTTGTCGGAAAATGTCACTCTGGGCAGAGAGAGCGAGGGGAGGCCTAATGTTCATTGAATTCAGACGTAGCAGCTCCATTGCAGAGTATTTCAGTGCAAAACTAGCACTGACAACAGAACAGAAGAGGATCCACCATAAGAACATGTCAATCATCATGGTGGAAATGTCAATAGGCAAAAATCCAGGGCCTGAGTTAAAACATGTTGAGGAGTATCCATTTGCTTCGGAAATGTGCGATGTGCACGAATCCGTCCTAATCTCCTAGTCGAGCCGGTAGTAAACAGACCCACCAGGTAGAGAACACCGCAGCAGACAAACGAATTCCGGACGAAGGTTTAACAGACACAACTGGATTCCTTATACCTTTCATGCCCTGCCTCCAGTCCACTTACCGATATCTGAACAAGAGAGCCTCATCGAAATTGCAACAAAAATGGTGCCAGAAGGGATGGCTGCTGTTCTACAGCCTCTTAACCAACTATAATATTTTGTTAGTTTTTTTACGTTGTGAATTGTGTACATAATTTACTTATTGTGTACATAATGTTGCTGCTACCCTCTCTTATGACCGAAAATAACATAATAAATAATAGACATCAGAACAGCGATTACACACCTCGAACTGGACAAAGGTTTTTTCTTTAACGAGTCTGACGCAAAGGATATACGGCTCTCTCGGGAACGGGCCCAAATCCTGTCATTTTCATGAAGAAAAGACAGAGAAAAAGGGGACAGGTCGGGATGCCTTCTAAGAATTCACAGGGGAGTAAGTAAACCCCCACTACCATCCGTTCTATTGGCCAACGTGCAATCATTGGAAAATAAAATGGATGATCTACGATCAAGGATATCCTACCAACGGGACATTCAAAACTGTAATATCTTATGCTTCACCGAGTCGTGGCTGAATGACGACACAGATAAATAGAGCTGGCAGGATTTTCCATGCATCGCCAGGACAGAGAAGCTACGTCTGGTAAGACGAGGGGTGGGCGGGGGGGGGGGGATGTCTATTTGTAAATAGCAGCTGGTGCGCAATGTCTAATATTAAAGAAGTCTCTAGGTATTGCTCGCCTGAGGTAGAGTACCTTATGATAAGCTGTAGACCACATTATCTACCAAGAGAGTTCTCATCTATATTATTCGTAGCCGCCTATTTACCACCACAAACCGATGTTGGCACTAAGACCGCACTTAACCAGCTGTATAAGGCCATAAGGAAACAAGAAAATGCTCATCCAGAAGCGGAGCACCTAGTGGCCGGGGACTTTAATGCAGGCAAACTTAAATCTGTTTTACCTAATTTCCACCAGCATGTGCAACCACCTTTACTCCACACACAGAGATGCATACAAAGCTCTCCCTCACCCCCTATTTGGCAAATCTGACCATACTTCTATTCTCCTGATTCCTGCTTACAAGCAAAAGCAGGGAGTACCAGTGACTCACTCTATACGGAAGTGGTCAGATGACGTGGATGCTGCGCTACAGGACTGTTTTGTTAGCACAGACTGGAATATGTTCCGGGATTCATCGAATAGCATTGAGGAGTATACCACCTCAGTCATCGGGTTCCTCAATAAATGCAACAACGACGTCGTCCCCACAGTGACTGTATGTACATATCCCAACCAGAAGCCATGGATTACATGCAACATCTGCATCAAGCTAACGGCTAGAGCTGCCGCTTTCAAGGAGCAAAACACTAATCCGGACGCTATGCCCTCAGACGAACCATCAAACAGGCAAAGAGTCAATATAGGATTAAGATTGAGTCCTACTACACCGGCTCTGACGCTCATTGGATATGGCAGGTCTTGAAAACTATTGCAGACTACAAAGGGAAACCCAGGTACGAGCTGCCCAGTGATGTGAGCCTACCAGACGAGCTAAATGCCTTTTATTCTCGCTTCGAGGCAAGCAACACTGAAGCATGCATGAGAGCACCAGCTGTTCCGGACGACTATGTGATAACGCTCTCGGTAGCTGATGTGAATAAGACCATTAAACAGGTCAACATTCACAAAGACACAGGGCCAGACGGATTACCAGGACGTGTACTCAAAGCGTGCGCGGACCAACTGGCAAGTGTTTTCACTGACATTTTCAACCTCTCCCTGACCGAGTCTGTATGTTTCAAGCAGACCACCAAAGTCCCTGTGCCCAAGGAAGCAAAGGTAACCTGCCTAAATGATTATCGCCACCTAGCACTCACCTCGGTAGCCATGAAGTGCTTTGAAAGGCTGGTCATGGCTCACATCAACAGCGTCATCCCGGATTCCCTAGACCCACTCCAATTCGCATACCGCCCCAACAGATCCACAGATGACGCAATCTCAATCGCACTCCACACTGCCCGTGCCCAAAGGAACTCCTATGTGAGAATGCTGTTCATTGACTATAGCTCAGCGTTCAACACCATAGTGCCCTCAAAGCTCATCACTAAGCTAAGGACCCTGTGACTAAACACCGCCCTCTGCAACTGGATCCTGGATTTCCTTACGGGCCGCCCCCAGGATAGATAGATAGATAGATAGATAGATAGATAGATAGATAGATAGATAGATAGATAGATAGATAGATAGATAGATAGATAGATAGATAGATAGATAGATAGATAGATAGATAGATACTTTATTGATCCCCCGGGGGGGAAATTTCATTGTCAAGCAGCTACAACACAACACAGGGCAGGTGCAAAATGCCACAACGAAAGTACACAAAAGACAGATACACGGTACATGATACATAGAGCGGCAGTATGAAAAAGTATAGAAATACAAGATATCTGGAGTAAATCTGGAGTATCTGGAGGTGGTAAGGGTAAGCAACAACACATCTGTCACGCTGATCCTCAACACTTGGGCCCCTCAGGGTGCGTGCTTAGTCCCCTCCTGTACTCCCTGTTCTACCATGACTGTGTGGCAAAAACACGACTCCAACACCATCATTAAGTTTGCTGACGACACAACAGTGGTAGGCCTGATCACCGACAACGATGAGACAGCCTATAGAGGAGGTCAGAGACCTGGCAGTGGGGTGCCAGGATAACAACCTCTCCCTCAATGTGAGCAAGACAAAGGAGCTGATCGTGAACAGGCCCCCAATAACATGACAACACCTTTTCTCCCTCAGGAGACTGAAATAATTTGGCATAAGTACCCAGATCCTCAAAAAGTTCTACAGCTGCACCATCGAGAGCATCCTGACCAGTTGCATCACCGCCTGGTATGGCAACTGCTCGGCATCTGACCGTAAGGCACTACAGAGGGTAGTACGTACGGCCCAGTACAACACTGGGCTTCCTGCCATTTAGGACTTATATACTAGGCAGTGTCAGATGAAAGCCCAGAAAATTGCCAAAGACTCCAGTCACCCAAGTCATAGACTGTTCTCTCTGCTACCGCATGGCAAGCGGTACCGAAGCGCCAAGTCTAGGACCAAAAGGCTTCTTAACAGCTTCCACCCCCAAGTCATAAGACTGCTGAACAATTAATAAAATGGGCATCCATTTACACCCCCCCCAACCCCGCTTTTTATAAAAACATTTTTTTTTACTCTTTCTTAAACTGCATTGTTGGTTAAGGGCTTGTAAGTAAGCATTTCACGGTATTGTACCCACACCTGTTCCATATTGGTCATCAGGGTCACTATTTAACCCTGTGTTTTTTGTTTCAACCCTCGCAGGTTATTGTCTTTGTGTGTTGCTGTGTTCCATTAAATGTTACTTGTTCTTTCGCCAAAACTTAATCTCCTTTTCATCTTTTGCCTCATCACTCACTTCTCACCCCTCGCAATATCACAACAACCCAGCGTTGAGGAGTTATGTGCATCCTTTCAAGCACACCCTTCTCATTAGCCTGTGGTGAGTTATTCACAATTTCTGATGAAAAAATAAGGTTTTCTATGTAAGATTGCTAAATAATGAGCAAAATTATTGATTATTATATTATTATTTGTGCCCTGGTCCTATAAGAGCTCTTTGTCACTTCCCATTACCGTGGATATAGATCATTTTGTACCCGTTTCCGCCAGCATCTTCACAAGGTCCTTTGCTGTTGTTCTGGGATTGATTTGCACTTTTCGCACCAAAGTACGTTCATCTCTAGGAGACAGAACGCGTCTCCTTCCTGAGCGGTATGGCGGCTGCGTGGTCCCATGGTGTTTATACTTGCGCACTATTGTTTGTACAGATGAACGTGGTACCTTCAGGCATCTGGAAATTGCTCCCAAGGATGAACCAGACTTGTGGAGGTCTACAATTTATTTTCTGAGATCTTGGCTGATTTCTTTTGATTTTCCCATGATGTCGAGCAAAGAGGCACTGAGTTTGAAGGTAGGCCTTGAAATACATCCACAGATACACCTCCAATTGACTCAAATGATGTCAATTAGCCTATCAGAAGCTTCTAAAGCCATGACATCATTTTCTGGAATTGTCCAAGCTGTTTAAAGGCACAGTCAGTGTATGTAAACTTCTTGTCACGCGGGGGTGCAGAGACAGACCAAGACGCAGCGCAGGGATAGTAGTTTCTTCATAGTTTTTTTATTTATACTATGTATAATCCAAAACCAATGGCGAACTCCAGGACACAAACACACTATAAACCAATGTCACGTTCACCAAAACACACGAAATGAACGGACGTAAAAAAAGGCACACTTACTTCTCACCGTGACTGCGACATTTAACGACAACGACCCACACCAGAGTGAAGGACAGACTCAACATATATGGGATCCCTAATTAGAGACAATGCGGTGCAGCTGCCTCTAATTAGGGATGCAACCCAAACCCCACACAGAAACAGAAAAGAACGACACTGTCAGACTCTGACCATAACTACATAGAGAAGCCTATTTGCTTATCTATGGCCAGAGCCTGACAGTACCCCCCCCCCCAAAGGCACAGACTCCCGGACGCCAAAAAAACCACACAAAACAAGGGGGGGGTTAATAGGGAGGGAAAAACTAGTCCTTTGGGGGCGGCTCTGGCTCCGGCGAAGTGGACAGTTTACTCCCATGGCCCTTCTTTATAACCGGGCCCGGCCTGGGTACCGGTGGGGCAAACGGCTCCGGCCATGGAGCGGGACCATTAACCGGGCCCATACTGGGCACCGGTGGGGTAAACGGCTCCGGCCATGGAGAGGGGAAAACAACCGGGCCCGGACTGGGCACCGGTGGGGTAAACGGCTCTGGCCATGGAGCTGGGCAATGAACCGGGCCCGGACTGGGCACCGGTGGGGCAAACGGCTCCGGCCATGGAGCGGGGCAAACAACCGGGCCTGGACTGGGCACCGGTGGGGCAACCGGCTCTGGCCATGGAGCTGGGAAAACAACCGGGCCTGGACTGGGCACCGGTGGGGCAAACGGCTCCGGCCATGGAGTGGGGCAAACAACCGGGCCTGGACTGGGCACCGGTGGGGCAAACGGCTCCGGCCATGGAGCGGGGCAAACAACCGGGCCTGGACTGGGCACCGGTGGGGCAACCGGCTCTGGCCATGGAGCTGGGAAAACAACCGGGCCTGGACTGGGCACCGGTGGAGCGGACTGCTCTGGCACTGGAGCGGAGCAGATGGCTGGACCCGGATTGGGTACTGGTGGAGCGGACTGCTCTGGCACTGGAGTAGAGCAGACGGCTGGACCCGGAATGGGTACCGGTGGAGCGGACTGCTCTGGCACTGGAGCGGAGCAGACGGCTGGACCCGGATTGGCACTGGGGTGGAGCAGACGGCTGCTCTGGCACTGGAGCGGAGCAGACGGCTGGACCCGGATTGGGTACTGGTGGAGCGGACTGCTCTGGCACTGGGGTGGAGCAGACGGCTGGACCCGGAATGGGTACCGGTGGAGCGGACTGCTCTGGCACTGGAGTGGAGCAGACGGCTGGACCCGGAATGGGCACCGGTGGAGCGGAATGCTCTGGCACTGGGGCGGAGCAGACGGCTGGACCCGGATTGGGTACCGGTGGAGCGGACTGCTCTGGCACTGAGGCGGAGCAGACGGCTGGACCCGGAATGGGCACTAGTGGAGCGGACTGCTCTGGCACTGGGGCGCAGCAGACGGCTGGACCCGGAATGGGCACCGGTGGTGGTTCCGGGCGGCGGACCTTTGCTGGAGGTTCCGGGCGGCGGACCTTCGCTGGAGGTTCAGGGCGGCGGACCTTCGCTGGAGGTTCAGGGCGGCTGACCTTCGCAGGAGGTTCAGGGCGGCTGGCCTTCGCCGGAGGTTCAGGGCGGCTGGCCTTCGCCGGAGGTTCAGGGCGGCTGACCTTCGCCGGAGGTTCAGGGCGGCTGACCTTCGCCGGAGGTTCAGGGCGGCTGACCTTCGCCGGAGGTTCAGGGCGGCTGACCTTCGCCGGAGGTTCAGGGCGGCTGACCTTCGCCGGAGGTTCAGGGCGGCTGACCTTCGCCGGAGGTTCAGGGCTGCGGACCTTGTCTGGAGGTTCCGGGCTGCGGATGGCCGGCACAGGACGTACCGGACTGGGGAGGCGCACCGGATGTCGGGTGTGTGGAGCTGGCACAGGAAGCACCTGGCTAGGCGCACGCACTGGAGGTCGGGTGCGGGGAGCCGGCACGGGTCGTACCGGACTGGGGAGGCGCACCGGAGGTCGGATGCGTGGAGCCGGCACTGGAAGCACCTGGCTGGGCGCACGCACCGGAGGTCGGGTGTGGGGAGTAGAGCAGAGGTCCGGACCCGGACTGGACATCGGTGAAGCGGACTGCTCTGGCATTGGAGGTACCGGACTGGGAAGGCGGACCGGAGGTCGGGTGCATGGACCCGGCACTGGAAGCACCTGGCTGGGCACACTCATGGGAGGTCGGATGCGGGGAGTAGAGTAGAGGTCCAGACCCAGACAGGGCACCGGTGGAGCGGACTGCTCTGGCATGGGGGTGGAGTAGACGACCGGACCCGGACTGGGCACCGGTGGAGCGGACTGCTCCGGCACGGGAGTGGAGTACACGACCGGACCCGGATTGGACCACTCCGCCATCTCCCTCTCGACCTCTATCTCTATCTCCCTCAATTCCTCCAGCACTCCTCCATAATACTCCTCTAAATAATCCTCCTGCTCCTTGCTCTGAGCCCCCCATTGGTACCTCGGCCTCTCCATGCTCCACATAGCCCCCCCCCCAAAATTCTGTCACGCGGGGGTGCAGAGACAGACCAAGACGCAGCGCAGGGATAGTAGTTCGACATAGTTTTTTTATTTATACTATGTATAATCCAAAACCAATGGCGAACTCCAGGACACAAACACACTATAAACCAACGTCACGTTCACCAAAACACACGAAATGAACGGACGTAAAAAAAGGCACACTTACTTCTCACCGTGACTGCGACATTTAACGACAACGACCCACACCAGAGTGAAGGACAGACTCAACATATATGGGATCCCTAATTAGAGACAATGCGGTGCAGCTGCCTCTAATTAGGGATCCAACCCAAACCCCACACCGAAACAGAAAAGAACGACACTGTCAGACTCTGACCATAACTACATAGAGAAGCCTATTTGCTTCTCTATGGCCAGAGCCTGACACTTCTGACCCACTGGAATTGTGATATAGTGAATTATAAGTGAAATAATCTGTCTGTAAACAATTGTTGGAAGAATTACTTGTGTCATGCAAAAGTAGATGTCCTAACCGACTTGCCAAAACAATAGTTTGTTAACATGAAATCTGTGGAGTGGTTGAAAATTAGTTTTAATGACTTCAACCTAAGTGTATGTAAAGTTCCGACTTCAACTGTATGGCACCGAAGAAGTTTGTGCACAAAGGCTCTAACAGGGTATCTCACATAGCCCAACTTGACATGAGAAGGGAGAGACTCTTCATCAAAGAAAGCAAGTATGGATGAAGTGAATTCCTGATAAAGAAATGTGTATGTTTAATGTTAATGACTAAGATGTTTCACCCTGAAACTGTGTAATGTGTAGGATATATTAGAAATTACATAGACAATGGTTAGACAATGGTAAATGAGTTAGGATGTAGTTCTTAGGCTAGCAGAAGATTAGCCATAAAAGGTTACCACCCTCATCTATCAGAGTGGAGGTCTGGTCTTCGAGGCGTAAACATTAGCAACTGAAGAATGTCTTGAAGGGAGTGAACTGAGATAACAGAAACTTGTGTGTGTATAAATAAGTGTCTCCTCATGGGAGGGGCAGAACGTTTCTCTGAATAAAACCTGACTATTTTGCAAAGCTGGAACTCTCTCTGTATTATTTAAACAAACTGAAGAATTTACAACCTTCAGGATACAGATAGAGTTAAAAAGTTCATTTAGAACATTGGGATAGAAAATATCGAGACAATTTCTTCACTCCATCTACCATACGGATCAGTCAACGATGTGCACCAACCACTCCATCTACTTCCTCAGGTATTACATCTGCATGCACTTTATGCGCCACCCCAGAGGTAATCCCCTTGATAGGCGCTCTGCTATGAAGATTCATACGTTAAACACTTCTTATGACTCTCACTGACGCCACTTCACCCAACTTCACCCATCAGAGCGGCAGGTAGCCTAGTGGTTAAGTAAACGAAAGGTTGCTGAATCGAATCCCTGATCTGACAAGGTAAAAATCTGTCGTTCTGCCACTGAACTGTTCACCGGTAGGTAAGAATATGTTCTTAACTGACTTGCCTAGTTAAATAAAGGTTAAATACAAAAAAAAACACAAAAAACGCTTCCATTACATTTATCGACACTTCAAACAGATCTCTCAGGTTACATTGGTCCAAAACCCTCAGTGACTAAAAACAAGTCTAGGGGTTTCCTAGTTTCCACCACAACTTTCCTTTCTTTTTCACCACAGTAACCCACTCATTCTCACTCTCTGTGCTCTTATCGCCACCCAACTCACCAGCAGTTTCAAACAAACAAAATTTGTTCCAGAGACCCTCTTGTCACCAAAACTTTTATGTAAATAAAACGGGACATTATTTCCATTATACAAAATGTGGGAAATGAGGACAGTTGGCCTATGAAAATGAATGTCTATTTTGTGATGTCATTAAAAGTGAGTTGAGAGTTATCATTTCAGACGTGGAGATAAGAAGCTGCAGCTTTTGTCTCGATAGGTCACGATCACCTGAAAATCAACTCGGAGCAAAGACGACAACGTTGCCTCTAACGACCAATGTTATGGCTGAGTAATTGCTCTCAGTACTGTATCTGAGAAAGTGAATTTAAGTCAGAACATTCTGCTACTATCAACCAGTCTCCTATCGTGATCTCATCAAACTTTGGGAATCATCGACACAGCTGATTAGCCGGCTTCAGACTACAGAAAATTAATTGGAACAACGGACAACGAATGGGGAGGACACTGTGACAACTGCTGGAGGAGAAGGCCAATTGAACTCTCTTCGCTAAGGTTTTGGTCCCGCAGAGGTAGAACGACGAAGAAAGACACTTCAGACACGTAAATAAACTAGTTGCTTTCCCTCCCCATGAGCGGTTGTTAGGGTGCTATGTATTCTGGTTAATGTGAGCTAGCTTTCAAATGTATAAGTGTTGTGTTTCTCTCTCACTCTCTTTTTCTCTCTCCATTACGCCATCTGTTGGTGAAGATAGTCATATTGTGTTAGTCCACTAGGGACGGTTTCCATTGCATTAGAATTATAGTCAAACAACCCATACCATGTGTGTATCCTGTGTTTATATTTAATCAGTTTAGTATTATGGAATGGTCAGTGAGACTGGGGTTTGTGCAGATGCAAGGGCTATGTGACTTTCAGAATGAGACTGATATGAGGTGATTATTAATAACTGACTGTTATCGATAGATAGCTGATTCATTGATATATCTAAGAGTTAATTCGAGTACAGGGCTTAGCATGTCTCTCGAGGAGGCAAAAAATAGATTAGAAAATTAGAAAGTTTAAAGGAGTCGGGTAATTGGTTAAGGGAGGAGGATTGGAAGGAAAGAGAGAGGAGGTTGAAAAGACTAGGGGAGGCAGAGGATTGTTTTGAATCTGTTGAAGCTAGCAATAACGAGGAAGATTGGTGTCAAGTTGAAATAGAGTGAGCCGGACACCAGTTTGAGTTCTGGAGGTGAAATAGAAGGGGTAGAAGGTGTTATGAGGAGCTCGAAGCCCAAGCCTTGCATCGATGGACATGGTTATGATAAAGATATGTTTGGTTCCAATGGAAGTGAGATTTTTGAAGAGGGTGGAACCAGTCCTTTTGTCTGATCCATGGGTGGTTTCATGTTGGGTGGAAAAGATGGTGGGTGCTGTTGAGTCGGTGAAGGTAACCCGAAGTGGGAGCTGAAGAAACATGCAACGTAATTTGGGGAAAGACATGTATCTTGCTTTGCGTTTAGGTACAGGGCACCATTGAAGGGAGTGATTTCTGGGGTAACGTTAAGTGTGAAGGTGGAGCAATTTAAGTTGAAGATTACTGGTGTTTGTGACACCCGCTGTTTGGTGCGACACAGATCCGGTGGGGAGCGTGGTAAAACAGAGGCGACACAGTCTGTTCTTTTGATCTTTGATTCAGAGTCTTTACATGACAAAGTAATGTTAGGATATATATGAGTCATGCTGTTAGTGCTTTTGTGCTGAGTACACTGCAGTGTTATTGGTGTCACATTTATTGGCATGTCGCAGCAGTGTGTTGGAGGGAGATTCTAAAATGTGAGAAGAGTGCAAAAGGACATGGGACAGAGGAATGTGTCGTTTCGGTGGAAAAGGTTGTGTCAACTGTAGGGGTGCCCATTTTGCTGGGTATCAGAGGTGTCCGGTGCGAGAGAGGCATGTTGAGGTGGCCAGGGTCAGAGTAGTGCAGAAGATGTCATATGCTGAGGCAGTAAAGAAGGTGGGAGGGTGGATTAAGGGTGAGGGATTCTAAAAGAGGATCCCTATGAATAGTAGAGCTGTGCCAGAATAGAGGGATAAGCCAATGAGTGACACAGTATATGTTTCAGTAAGGTTGGCTTCTTAACATTCATAGCAATGGTTATCAACTGTACTGCAGAAATGGAACGTAAGTCACATAAAATAGATGTTGTGGTGGCAGCTGCAGAGAAGATTTGACTTCAGAAGAATTACAGGGTGTGTTGAGTGTTGTCCCGTACTCTCAGGTCGTTGTCCTGGGGTAGGATCAGATAAGGTGAAAGTAGTGGAATAAGGTGGTGGGTCTTAATGTGTGTAGGGTTAGTTGTTAGGGTAATTAAAAATATATTGATATTTTTCCCGTTTCCACTTTTCCCATTTTGTATCACAAAGTGTAATAGATTTATACTATAGTTCAGTTGGGGGCGGTAATGCAACATATTTGATGCCAACTGCCTTTAAACTCCACCGAAGAAGACAGCTATCATGCAAAATGCAATAACCTTTTAAATTCAAAGAAATATTGTTGAATAACTACACACAGTGAGTCACTATTGTGTTACAATTCATAAAGTATTGTACGTGTATTCTTAATTTCAAAAGTTAATCGTTGGCGGGTAAGGTTATAATAACGTTAGCTGGCAGTTAATTCAACGTTAACAGGTAACGTTAGTTAACCAATTCAACCCTACGTAGCCTAGGCAGGGCCAAACCTCTTTGGAGATTTCTGGAATATCATACAAATCAATTAATCGCAGCACGTTTTTGGATTCATTCAGCCGTTGTTACCCGATTAAATACCATTGGAAATTAATGTTGAAAGTTCAATTCATCTTCCTAAAACTTGAAAATTCTGCTGTCATCGCTGCTTCCTGTTGACATGATATTTTTATAAGTAGCTCGGTGTCAAAGCACAGTTTTAATGTGCCCAAATCAATAACCAATATGCAGAAACAGTTCCTGATATATTGAAAACTGGAGATTCTTTTTTTTTTTTTACATCAATGCTGGTTAGAGAACTACCTCATCAAAACCGTTCTCTGTACAGTATGTAGGGTTTTCAGCGGTGACATTCGGCCACATGTTGGCTCCATGTGAACTACAATTCAGACCTGGTGTGTTTTAACGTTTAGAAAAGTAAACAATCATCACTTTCAAACGTTGATATGCCCCTTTGTCTTTCGTATCAGCAAGGAATCTTTGAAACGAACGCACTGTCACAGTTTTGCACAGATCCACAAGCTGTGTGTGCCTCCAGTTGACAAACTACACATCCTCCCTAGTTATGCTTACACAGATGTTCGGAGCTCGCAAGATAGCTCAGGTGGCTGCCTATGTCTTCTGTAAACAAGCAATGTAACATGGCCATATGTTACATTATTTCTCGCTGATATAAAATATGCGTTTCTTATGTTTCCAAAAACGTTACGCAAGTGATGCGTGTTAATGTTTAGAGCAAGTGTCAGGGCTCTCAACAAAAACACCCCAGGTCAGAAGATACTATCGTCAATAGGAGCAAAATCAGTTAGTGTCTATGAATGGGGTACAGAACCTGCAGACAGTCAGATGTATTTTGATTTGGAGGTTGCGAAAACGGAAAGAGAAATTCAACACTTATTTGTCAATCACTCACTGGCGTATTCTTTTCTGTTGAAGCCATTCTGTTGTTGATTTACTTCTGTGTTTTGGGTCGTTGTCCTGTTGCATCACCCAACTTCTGCCTACAGATAGCCTTACATTCTCCTGCAAAATGTCTTGATAAACTTGGTAATTCATTTATCTGTCGATGATAGCGAGCTGTCCAGGCCCTGAGGCAGCAAAGCAGTCCCAAATCATGATGCTCCCTCCACCATACTTTACAGTTGGGATGAGGTTTTGATGTTGGTGTGCTGTGCCTTTTTTTCTCCACACATAGTGTTGTGTGTTCCTTCCAAACAACTCAACTTTAATTTAAGCTGTCCACAGAATATTTTGCCAGTAGCGCTGTGGAACATCCAGGTGCTCTTTTGCGAACTTCAGACGTGCAGCAATGTTTTTATTGGACAGTAGTGGCTTCTTCCGTGTTGTCCTCCCATGAACAGTGCTCTTGCAGTCATCTTTGCAGGAAAGCCACTCCTAGGGAGAGTATCAACAGTGCTGAATTTTCTCCAATTTGTCTTACCGTGGTCTGATTAACATTAAAGCTTTTAGAGATATTTTTGTAACCCTTTCCAGCTTTATGTAAGTCAACAATTCTTAATCTTACGTCTTCTGAGATCCCTTTTGTTCGAGGCATGGTTCACATCAGGCAATGCTTCTTGTGAATAGCAAACTCAAATTTTGTGAGTGTTTTTTATAGGGCAGGGCAGCTCTAACCAACATTTTGAATCTCATTTCATTGATTGGACTCCAGGTTAGTTGACTCCTGACTCCAATTAGCTTTGGAGAAGTTTCACATACTTTTTCCTACCTACCCTGTGAATGTTTAAATTATTTATTCAATATATATTTAAATATTTTTTATTTAACCTTTATTTAATTAGGCAAGTCAGTTAAGAACAAATTCTTATTTACAATTACGGCCTACCTACAGGGTCAGCCATAGTAGTACGGCACCCCTGGAGCAAATTAGGTTTAAGTGCCTTGCTCAAGGACACATCGAAAGGTTTTTCATCTTGTCGGCTCGGGTATTCGAACCAGCGACCTTTGGGTTACTGGCCCAATATAGACAATGATTTGTTTTTTATTAGTTTAAGCACACTGTGTTTGTCAATTGTTGTGACTTAGATGAAGATCAGATCAAGTTGTATGACCAATTTATGCAGAAATCCAGGTAATTCCAAAGGGTTCACATACTGTTGAAGTCTGAAGTTTACATACAGTCATTAAAACTCATTGCAAGCCAAAGAACACCATCCCAACCGTGAAGCACGGGGGTGGCAGCATCATTTAGTGAGGGTGCTTTGCTGCAGGAGGGACTGGTGCACTTCACAAAATAGATGGCATCATGAGGAAGGAAAATTATGTGAATATATTGAAGCAACATCTCAAGACATTAGTCAGGAAGTTAAAGTTTGGTCGCAAATGGGTCTTCCAAATGGACAATGACCCCAAGCGTTGTGGCAAAATGGCTTAAGGACAACAAAGTCAAGGTATTGGAGTGGCCATCACAAAGCCCTGACCTCAATCCTATAGAAAATTTGTGGGCAGAACTGAAAAAGCGTGTGCGAGCAAGGAGGCCTAGAAACCTGACTCAGTTACACCAGTTCTGTCAGGAGGAATGGGCCAAAATTCACCCAACTTATTGTGGGGAAGCTTGTGGAAGGCTACCCGAAACATTTGACCCAAGTTAAACAATTTAAAGGCAATGCTACCAAATACTAATTGAGTGTATGTAAACTTCTGACCCACTGGGAATGTGAAACAAAAGCTGAAATAAATCATTCTCTCTACTATTATTTTGACATTTCACATTCTTAAAATAAAGTGGTGATCCTAACTGACCTAAAACAGGGAATTTTTACTAGGATTAAATGTCAGGAATTGTGAAAAACTGAGTTTAAATGTATTTGGCTAAGGTGTATGTATGACTTCAACTGTACTTTTTCTTGCCACTGTAGCTCAGTGCTTTCTGTGGTGGTGGGGCAGGCCAGCAGAAAATAGAAGCATTGCACCGTGATTGGTTCAGCATTGCACCGTGATTGGCTCAGTGTTTTGTCACTCATGGGGACACTACATCACCCGCCTTTAGTAAGGTTAGACATGATGAATGTGAGCCCTTTGGGTCCTGCCATAGACTTAGATTACAAGTGCCCTTCAAAGAAGGATCAAGGTCATTGGCCACAGATAAAATTACGTCAAATCACGTTATATCTACACGTGCAAATTCAGCACACACAACATTCTATAATAGAGTTGTGTTATTTGACGTGTCAAATTAAAAGCTTATTTAACGTGTCAAATAGTGTTATATGACGTGTATCTTTTTTGACACACAATGACCCAAACGGCGTTCAATGTGCCTCACCCTAATAACTTGGTCTATTTTCACCTCTTAATTTCGCCTACTGTTCTAACTTGGTGGTGCACATATAGCCTATAACCTGTTTTAGAGAAATGTAATCATTGAATATTGTAAGAGCGTTCATTGTCTGTTTATATGCCCCCTTTATTTATCCTATGGTTCTGACTTGTACAGGGAGAATACTGTAAGAATGGCCTATGTTCTGAATTCTTTCGCTGTACATTTCAAAAGTGCTGAACAAATATTATATATATTGACTACGTCCGTCGTCGCTTGCTCATTAATGTCTTCATTTAAATTACAGATTGCCTCTTATCTGCTTGTCGTCCCCTTATGCCATAGTTTGTACATGTACAGTAGAAACCACATTTGTTTTCCATATCAGCTATGTTTTTTTGAAAGGCAGTAAATAAGGCTGAATGAACTGTTTCGCTGCCAGACAAGGCTCCACTGAACGCTAGGTGTAGCAGTGGTAAAGTGTTGGGACTCTGCTGTTGGGACAACTTTATGTAGGCCCTAAGAGTTTGTGGGAACCGTTTGTCACCGTTATAGTGCAATTAATGTATTGTTTAGTGCTGTGTTGTGTAGTGGCTTTGCTGGCATGCATCCCACATTATCTTTTTTGCCCCAACAATATTTACATGCTAAAATCGCCACTGCAATCACTCATATCGATATCACAATAAATCAATTGCGTGAGAGGGGGAGATGAGGTTGCACGTCCTGTTAAAAGTACCACAGCTCAAAAACCACATGTAATCTGGGAATAATGTGTACATTACCTCAATCAATCACCCCAACTACCTCGTACCCCAGTACACTAACTCAGTATTGGTACTCCTTGTATATAGTTATTGTTTATTTTGTTACTATTTTCTTTGTATCTATTTGTTAATGTTGTAACGTTACTTTTTAACTGCATTGTTAGGAAAGGGCACGTAAGTAATCATATCACAGTAAAGTCTACAGTTGTATTTGGCGCAAGTTACAAATACAATTTGATTTGACATCACTGATTAGAGGACAATTTGTAGAAGACAGCTAGCTACATTTGGATTGAAGTGGGTGTACACGCAACCCTTTTCTGTTTATAACAGATATCACGCAGAAATCGATAGAATAGAGGGCATACGTGGCCAGTGAAGCACATACACATCACTCAAAGCATGTTGAACTTGTAGAAGGCATATATCTATATTTTGGAATTTCGGATGTTGATTTCGGGAGGCTGCCATCACGGAAAAGGGTACAGACCACATTTTCTGTTTGATAACTTAAGTTAAAGTTTAACTGTCAAATTCATGTATTGGTGTGTGGCCATCGACCTCTGTGGTAAACATGGTGAAGGAACTGCTGGAGAATTCCTTGGATGCTGGTGCCTTGAGCATCAACATTAAACTGGTAAAAAAAATGTATTTCACTGTTTAGTGTGGCCAGTAAAACACATGCAAAACACTCATGGCATGAAGAAATTGTTACATTGTAAAGCACAAGTTTTCCCTGGCAAGAAGTAGGCCTACTTAAAGGTATCCTGTTAAACCTGTCCTGATAAAATAAATGTAACTATACACACACAGTCTCCAACTCCCAATACTGTCAGAAATGGTTATAGCGTACTCATATGGTCATCTGAATTCCTCAGATATTTTCCCATTTCGAGTGGGCTCGGCTCACCTGCTCTCTGTGTGAATTAGTTTTTCTTGGCATGGGGGAATACTTGAGTTCTCTCTCATGAGTGCACTCTTTGCCCACTTCAGAGCCATTTCTTAATGAGCTGTCAGAGGTAATCCTTTCAGGCAGCACAGCCAGCCTCTGAGGACATAGTGAAGCTTTTTTTATTGGACTAATATTTCCAATTCTTCTCTCCTATATTGCCAAGAGGAAAGCAAATCCACTTATCAAGAGGAAAACATTTTTCCGGAACTGAACACCACATGATCAATATCAAATAACCGCCAAGTATCTAGCACATAAACCTGCCTGTATGGAAGGAAGCAAATGTTTTATTGAAGTACAATTTTTTCATTTCTTGTACTTACACCTAATTTCTTGTACTTACACCCCCCCCCACACACACATACTCAATCCATGCCTCAATTGTCTCAAGGCTTTAAAATCATTCTTTAACCTGTCTCCACCCCTTCATCCACACGGAAGTGGATTTAACAAGTGATCAATAAGGGATCATAGCATTCATAGCAGTCTTTCATGGAAATAGCAAGTCAGGCTTATTTGATCTAATATAAGTTCCGTAATATCTAGGTTGTACGAATGTACTGATATAAGTGGACGCACGTGGCATTTTGGCAACTTTGAAAAAAATGACTTTATATCTGAGTTGTGTCTGATGTTCACACACACACACACACACACACACACACACACACACACACACACACACACACACACACACACACACACACACACACACACACACACACACACACACACACACACACACGTATCTGCTCTCTCATTGGCTAGAATGTACCCACCTGATCTCACCTCCTTTTGACTGTCTTTACAACGACTCCCATTGTTAGGGCGGCAACAATACCGTCATTATATAGAGTATCTCTGGTAGCCTACTCAAAATATGTTAGTGCTCAGAATCCTACCCTAAACCCTGTACCCAAACTTAAAGCCCTTACCATAAAGGCCCAGTGCAGCCAAAAACATGATTTTCCTGTGTTTTATATGTAGGTGTTAATATGACACAAACTCAAATCTGCTTTCAAGACTATTTGAAGGGACAATACTGAACATTCTCTATTTTATGTATTTTATGTGTCTTAGGAGAATTATAGTCTGGATCCAATAGAAATCATAGACAATGGCTGCTGATACTGCTTTGATGGCTGTGAAACACTACACCTCTAAAATCTGCAGCCATGATGACCTGGAGCGTCTGGAGACATATGGCTTCAGAGGAGAGGCCCTGGGCTCCATATGCGCCATGGCAGAGGTCAGAAGCAGCTCTCTTTTACACTCAATTCTGCTCGAAAAAGTCCAAAGGGTTAATAAGCAGCTGTAATAGATTTGCCCCGTGGTCTCCCACCAGGTAGCTGTCATGACAGACTTCCGAGGATGACGTCGGCACCCAGTACACACTTGACCTCACGGGCAGGGTCATTTCCCATAAGCCCTCTCACCTAGGGCAAGATTTGGCATTTCTCTTTTTACTGAAATTAAGGAGTCAGTTTCCGAAGGTATAAGTCACAGAGAAAAATTATATAGGTAGACATGCGCTTTGATGTCTTTTCAGGTACTACAGTCTGTGCGCTGAAGCTTTTTAAGAATCACCCAGTGAGGAGGCAGTACTACGCCAACACGGAAAAGTGCAAGGAGGAGCTGAAGAAGGTGCAGGACTTTCTGCGTATGCCATTGTAAAACCAGAGCTGAGACACCCTCACTCACAACAAGGTTCAACTTCATTCTCACTGTTTATTCATCTTTTTGTACACACTAATACTTCCTACCACAAGGTGTCCTCATCTGTCTGCATTTCCATGGGTGAAACCAATCCCTGCATACCAACTCCATTAATCACTGCTTAAGCGTCATTAATGCCATCAATGATTTGATACATTAGTTAGTGTTGTCGTTGATGGGGCTTAAATGTGAAGAGAACCTTTTTTCTTTATCCATACGCCTCTATCTTATTCTCTCGAACACTGTCCCTGCTCTCAGCTATTAGTTAGAGCTTAATTAATGGTCCATGTCTTTCGAAAGTTACTGGCATTGGAGTAGTTCCAATATATTTAACATACCACACGTCACATCCATGTCAAAAAGCCTTCCTCCAGAATTTCATGGACATTTATCTTCTTTTCACCAAAAATGCCCACATATTGAGCACAGATGGGTTTATTTTGTGAATGAAATTATGGGTTTGTGGAAAATGCGTGATTTAGCCTGAGATTCTGCTCGTCAATCTTATTACATATGGCATCTATGTAAAGAAGGAGTTTTTCCACCATTTATCACAACTTTCCAGGAGATTATATTCCAGGAGACATTAAAGACATTAAAGTAAAAAAACTAGTAACAAGTGCTTATGCTGTCACTTCAGTATCTTGAGAATTCAAGTTCTTTTTACCTAGGTTCTCACTTAATAGCACACCAATTAGTATACCAAATTTGTGTGGGAATTTGACATGTTTATGCTGTGCAGGAATCCATTCAGTTCTTGCTGGGCACGCTGTCCAGACTACAGAGATTATTTTGTGGTGCCAGTGAAAAGATGCGCAATTTCCCATGACCTCAACCCACACCCTCCCGTAGTCATATTTGGTGAACTGTGGATGCCTTTGGAGCTGAGTTATGGAAGAAAGGAAAACAGGCAGAGAAAGCTGTAGAACACTGGGCTGTAGACTTAACCCCAGATTCAATTTCAGTCAGTGGCCACTTGGAATAAAACATTAGGGGAGGGGGTCAGAGGAATAACACCACCGTATACTTTTCATTGAAATCACTCAGACATCATCAAGGGAGTAGCGTGCCTCCATTCCATGGCATCAGCACTTGGGAGCCATATCTGTATCCCGAACTTTGCACTTCGGCCTGTGTTGGGTTTCATGGCTTCTCCAAGTGCTGTTTACGGGAGTGATCCATTTACAGTCACCAAATTGAATATTTCATAGCAGAGACGTGTGCTGCTGCGGACAGCATACTTTCAGAAATCAACACCCAGGAGATATACTCGCTGGTGGACACAGCAATGACAAGCCCACCCGTGGGTGTGAAAATGTGTTCTCTTTTTCTCTGGGACAAATTTCCTCTCACATACATCTGAAATGAAGGAAAAGCAGATGAATCCAAGCCTTGCACAGAGATGAGGAAGATTGTGTAACCTTTTGGTCACTGTGTATATGCTTTCATTATGTAGTGTACATTGATCCAGTGGGTTGAATAATATGCTCAGACAACATGCTGATTTGGAAATGGTGTGATGTACTGTCCGTTTGTTCAGTAGAACTGCTCTCACAGTTTGTGACCTGACATACGCATCAGTGCACACTAGCTTGTTCTCTAGCCCTCCCCGAACCCCTCTCGTCTGGTTTTGGCCTTTTTAGAACAGATGACACATAAGCCCTATTCGGACGGGATTACTTTTACTGGGGGAGGTCGAGTAATGTAGTTGTGTGCACAGCAAAACACCACATCTGTGCGAATATGCCATGTCAATAATTTTCACATGACGGGAGAGTAATAATTCCAGACAGAATAACCTACTGTTTTTTGCCATGCAGACTCCAAGGTCCACTGATAATACTTAGGGCTATTACTGTGTTTAAAAGGCGCTGCTTGCAGTTGGGGTTAGAACATGGGATACATCAGCTTTTTACTCTTTTAAAGATTAAGCGGATGATATTGTGCCAATGAATTGATAAATTGCCAAATATGTCAATTAATTCAAATGTCTGCATACAGTTCACGGTTCTAATTGATATGATTTTGACATTCTCCCAACTGAAAGCCAATATTAGGCTATCCTTGGACATGTTGAAATATCTTCACGCCTAGAACAGCCTCCAGGCTTCCATCATAACATGAACAAATTATTACAGGGGGCAGTTTGGTAAAAACTAATCCCACCCAAATCATCCTCTGTAAAAACAGACATTCTGGGGTAATAATTACATAACTTACGTTCTATAGTAATGCAAGTACCGCTCAAATAGGGCTATAGTGAACCTCTCTCAGAGCGACTCTCATTCCACCACACAGGTAAGGGAAGTGCTAGAGGAGAGGCTTTGATTGGCTGTCAGGGTCTGCTGTTTTTATTGCGAGATCCGGCAGGTGGTCTTTTTTTAGGCAGACTGAAAATAAGCTGCTGCGTGTTGTTGCAGGTGGTGGTGTGGCAGAAGGCCAAGGTGTCCGATCACAGGATGGCTCTCATGGCTACGCTGGGGCCCAACGCTGTGGCCCACCTGCTTTCCGTCCACCATCAACAAGAACAACCAGAGGTCAGTCAAACACCAGCATCTCTCAGTCATGGCCCTGGTTCATCCAAACCAGTAATCAAAGATAAAACAACACTCTTGCACTGCAAAAATGTAATGTAACAATGCTAAATAAGTTAAACTTATTTTTTCGATTTTTCTGCGAAGACAGAATCATTAGATCATTTGTTTTGGTACTGTCCATATGTAGCTTGTTTTTGGTCGCAGGTTCGGTAATGGCTGAAGAATCGCAACATTTACCTGGAGCTAACTCTGCAAATAGCACTGCTGGGTGATTTTAAAAAGTCCTATAATAATACTCTTAGCAAAACAATCTGTAGAAACTATGAGAATAGAAGGGTTCAGAACGTTTGTTAAACATTACAGCACAGTTGAAAAATATATGGCAAATAGAAATCAAAACTTGATGGTGTTCAGGGATAGATGGGAGGGGTTGAGTGGAGATGGGTTGGACTAAAAATAACATAACTAATGTAAAATATACTGTGTCTGTAAAATGTATGTAGGTTCAGAACTTTTGTGAAACAGTACAGTTGAAAAATATTTGGCAAATAGAAATCAAAACTGGATGGTCTTCAGAGATATATTGAGGGTATTTAAAGGATGAGACTAAAAACAAAGAAAAGATGAGTCGGTAAAATGTATATAGTATGTATAAGCTGTTAGTAAAGGTGCAGTTGTCCATTAGTTTACTCCATTTAGGGGAGGGGTAGTAGGGTTAGGGTAAAATTATAAAGGAAAATATATATTTAAAAAATATATTAATATGGGGATTGGAAATTATGCAGACAATTACATTGAGGTGTCCACACAAGACTTGACTTTAATATTGCTGGTTTTGCAGTACTGTCCTCCCCTGCAGTGCTCAATGACACCAATTATTATTTTTTTGATTCAGTTCAGACTTCCATATCTCCCAAAAGTACATGTCACAGTCATATTGTTTTGCTTTACAATAAGTGCCCTGAGATGGCAATTTATCCTAACCAAGAGTACAATGAGTGATGCAAAACTGACTGGGCACCATTAAAGATAGGGCATGTCTAATTTGTGGCCCGTGGTGCATGTGGATGGCCCAGAGTCATAGAGAGACATAGCACGGCTGCACTGGCACCCAGCCACTCGTCCTCCCACTGCCCTCCAGTCTTGGCCAACACCAGGGGTCCCAGAGACCCTCTCCCCATACCCATTAACCTTTCTCTGGATGGTGGTGGTTGAGCTGCAGAACAAACGGGTCCACCACTGTCTGTGTGACTGACTGCAAGTGAAAAACCCAAGAGAAATACTAGACAGCAAGTTTGTAAAAGGGCTGCATCAAGAACTCTTGATTTCAAGCCAGTATATGATGTTGGCTGGCTGTTGGGCAGCTATGTCCATGCCCTTTTCTCCTTCTGTGTGAGAGAGATTTGCTTTGCTGCTGGTAATTGAGTTGGCTGTGGAGCATTACGTTTCTGCTTGGTCACGGTAGGCGTTGTGTGGCTGCTACCTGCCGTGCATCTCCCGGCTAATGTGGCCTGACACATATGGAGCACAAATCCCTTTTCCCCCGCTTCCTTTGTTGTTATTTTGCAGCAGGACTCTGGAGCCCAGTTGTCCTCTACTCCCTGTAGCAATGAAAGAACACTTATTGCCCCAGCCCCCCCTTCTCTGGCCAAAGCTTAGCGATCACGGAATACAGTTCAAAGATTCCACACACAACTCTGGAAAGTTGATGTAGGAGCCATGCCCCTTGTGGAACAAAATGTTACACTTATTTTGGCAACGTGACAACACACAACCATGCTCTTTTGGGAAAAGGTGCCATTGGTGCTCTCATAACCTGACCTAATGAGTAGATAATGAGCTGAACGAGAGGAAACCACATGTACCCGCAAAACCTCAAACAGTGTTGCATCAATGAACTGGCTTTTCATTTACTATGTGTTTTAAAGTTATGAGAAGTTTTGTATTGCTCATTAAAATGAGCAATGTGCCAATCTAAAACAAAACGATATGTCCCTGGAGTTACTTCTTCCATGTGTGAGGATAGTGTTTTGTTGTTTTTGGTGGTACAGCACTATATATAGCCCAGCTACAGTGATTGCTTTTCAATTTGTTCCTATCTTGCCTATTATATAATATTAGCCATTGGTCTGGCTCATGAGCATAATTTGCCAGATAAGGAAATGTTTTTGTGTACCAATTTATTGTACTTTTCTCTCATAAATTCTTAGAATGTCCCACCCTGTTAATTTATGCGGTGAGAGATCTGCTTGAATAATCAGTCATTAGCCAGGAAAGGATGATCACTCATCAGGAAGGATACCAAGCCAAGATGTGTTCCAGTTCCGGGCTCATGGGTGTGACACGTGAAGACGTGTGCAGACAGACTGGGGAACACAGCCCCGGCCCATTGCTCATGTCACCTGAGAAAAGTTTGCATCAATCTTAGGACATTGTGTCAATGCTAGGGCCTCTGTTTTGCAGATTTAGGTAGGTCTTCTTGCAGATTTCCCAAACCTCAGAGAGAGTTCTCACTTGGTTTGTTTTGTTATTTTCCTTTATCTCTGGTGCCTATTATCTTTCTCAAATATTTCATCACTTTAGGCAAGACAGGATTGTTTAACAAATTTTGTATACAAAATATTTTTTTGTAAAGAAGTCCATACTCGTGTTCACAAATCGATAGTTTTCAAGAGGCTTAGCTTTAAATGTGTCAAAGAGTATTGGTGGTGAACCTGGGGCAGTTTTGCTGTGCTGCTTTTCTAATTACCAGAGCAGGGTCCTGTGGCAGTGAACACTGCTGCCAATGAGGCCCAGATGCCTATACATGACTGAGCCTGGAATAATAGAACTCATTCATGGCCAGGCAGTCAGCAGGCAGGATCAACTGTATCACAGTAATTGACAAATGTTGTAACGGCAAAGTATACAGTGGGGAGAACAAGTATTTGATACACTGCCGATTTTGCAGGTTTTCCTACTTACAAAGCATGTAGAAGTCTGTAATTTTTATCATAGGTACTCTTCAACTGTGAGTGACGGAATCTAAAACAAAAATCCAGAAAATCACATTGTATGATTTTTAAGTAATTAATTTGCATTTTATTGCATGACATAAGTATTTGATACATAAGAAAAGCAGAACTTAATATTTGGGTCAGAAACCATTGTTTGCAATTACAGAGATCATACGTTTTCTGTAGTTCTTGAACAGGTTTGCACACACTGCAGCAGGGATTTTGGCCCACTCCTCCATACAGACCTTCTCCAGATCCTTCAGGTTTCGGGGCTGTCGCTGGGCAATACGGACTTTCAGCTCCCTCCAAAGATTTTCTATTGGGATCAGGTCTGGAGACTGGCTAGGCCACTCCAGGACCTTGAGATGCTTCTTACGGAGCCACTCCTTAGTTGCCCTGGCTGTGTGTTTCAGGTCGTTGTCATGCTGGAAGACCTAGCCACGACCCATCTTCAATGCTCTTACTGAGGGAAGGAGGTTGTTGGCCAAGATCTCGCGATACATGGCCCCAACCATCCTCCCCTCAATACGGTGCAGTTGTCCTGTCCCCTTTGCAGAAAAGCATCCCCAAAGAATGATGTTTCCACCTCCATGCTTCACGGTTGGGATGGTGTTCTTGGGGTTGTACTCATCCTTCTTCTTCCTCCAAACACAGCGAGTGGAGTTTAGACCAAAAAGCTAAATTTTGTCTCATCAGACCACATGACCTTCTCCCATTCCTCCTCTGGATCATCCAGATGGTCATTGGCAAACTTCAGACGGGCCTGGACATGCGCTGGCTTGAGCAGGGGGACCTTGCGTGCGCTGCAGGATTTTAATCCATGACGGCGTAGTGTGTTACTAATGGTTTTCTTTGAGGCTGTGGTCCCAGCTCTCTTCACGTCATTGACCAGGTCCTGCCGTGTAGTTCTGGGCTGATCCCTCACCTTCCTCATGATCATTGAAGCCCCACGAGGTGAGATCTTGCATGGTGCCCCAGACCGAGGGAGATTGACCATCATCTTGAACTTTTTCCATTTTCTAATAATTTAGCCAACAGTTGTTGCCTTCTCACCAAGCTGCTTGCCTATTGTCCTGTAGCCCATCCCAGCCTTGTGCAGGTCTACAATTTTATCCCTGAGGTCTTTACACAGCTCTCTGGTCTTGGCCATTGTGGAGAGGTTGGAGTCTGTTTGATTGAGTGTGTGGACAGGTGTCTTTTATACAGGTAACGAGTTCAAACAGGTGCAGTTAATACAGGTAATGAGTGGAGAACAGGAGGTCTTCTTAAAGAAAAACTAACAGGTCTGTGAGAGCCGGAATTCTTACTGGTTGGTAGGTGATCAAATACTTATGTCATGCAATAAAATACAAATTAATTATTTAAAAATCATACAATGTGATTTTCTGAATTTTTGTTTTAGATTCCGTCTCTCACAGTTGAAGTGCACCTATGTGTTAAGGATGCTGGGATAAAAAGGGATCCAAGAGCAGATTAGCAGATAACTCAATTTATTGTCCGTAAAGAAAAGAAACAAAACACAATTATAATTTGCAGCCTAGTCACCGAGCAAAGGGCAGGACAGAGGCGAAATCCAAGGGCAGGCAGGGGTCAAAACCAGAGGCAGATCCACAGCCCCGGTGGTAGAGCCAAGTCAATAGTCCAAAACAAGAGCAGAAGATCAAAACCGGGTGAGCAAGCCGAAACAGGATTGAGTGCAGGGACTGGGCAAAACAGAGGGCAAAAACAAGATTAAATAAACAGACAGAATGTAAGCTAGGCACAACTAGATCAAGACTGGTTTAGGACAGTCGTGAAACGGACGGAAACCAAGACACACTGACAGAGAAGCAAAGTAAGAGAGAAGCAAAAATCAATGCAAAATGGGAGACAGGTGTGTGTAAGGAGAGCAGAGCATTGATTAGAATGAGGTGCAGCTGTGATGGCAGAATGAGAGAAACTGACAATTAAGACAAATACAACAGAAAGGCTGATGATCAAAGTCCTGACACTATGATAAAAATTACAGACCTCTACATGCTTTGTAAGTAGGAAAACCTGCAAAATCGACAGTATATCAAATACTTGTTCTCCCCACTGTATGTAATGTACACAGCTATTGTCAAGATCTCAATGCCATTAATTGGAGAGTTTGTTAAAACTCCAGTTGTATGGCCCTGACGCTCGTCAACTGTGAAGCTTTGTTTGCCCGAATCATGCAGTACACAGTGGCTAATTGAGTAATTTGGAGCTGTTTCTCTTTTCGCCAACACTTCTTTCTATCGCATGCCACCAACATAAAGTGTTTTCTTAGAGTTTAGAAGGAAAAAGCAGTTAGATGTCATTGGTTGTTCAAACAAGTGTCAACATTGTGTGATGTGTTTGTGTTGAAAAAAAAACATGTGAATCCTTTAAGATTTAAAACCCTTGAGGATCCAACATGAATCGATTTGATAGTGTACTTTTAAAAATCTCAAACTCCATGACATTATATTGCTCAATGACTTGGTTTGGAGTTATTTTAACATGATTTGGGCATGAAATGTTAATATTGGGTGTCTGGTTTTTGGTAAGAAAACATGAATGTAAGTGGTTGGTGACAACTTACATTCAATGCCTAGGTAAACAACGAAAGCATAGAGAACTGTCTCTCCTTGTCCATAGAAGGAAACAAATAAGTAATTAAGAAATTTGGGTGAACTATCCCTTTAGTACTTCTGTATTTTTACATTGTATTTAAATGACAGATACATTGTAAGTACAGTGTAGATAGCAACATATTGTTAAAATTATGCAGAAAACATGTTTGTAACTACAGTAGCTTAGTTTACAATGTACCTGCCTGTGTAATATGTATGTTAATAGGCAGAGCCACTTGGTATGAAGTGGGACCAAAATATATATATATAGAAAATATAATTTAGTTTTGCACTGAAATTGTTCCTCAGTTATTATGTTGGTTTTATTTATTTTAACAGATTGTGATAGATGGATTCTTTCCCAAACCTGGTATGGATTGCTCTTTAGCAAGCTCCAGTAACCCCAACTAAACATTTCTCTTTGTGAATGATCGACCTGTCACCAGAAAGATAGCCTGAAAATAAAAACATGCTTTTTGTGTTAATGAAAAGTACATGTGTTTCAGATGTTTGTTGTGGTTTGGGTAAAGAAAATCTGCAGCCAATGTGATATAAACAATAGCTTCTCAAATTGCTTGGACACAAAGTATTTTAGATGTGGGACTCACACTTCAGTCAAAAATATTTTTTCTCTTCCTTTAGTTGTACAGTGAGTATTCACATGTTACATTCACTCTTTATTTACCATACATTCACACAAGTCATCCAAGGAAGTCATAGACCACATTCATCATTTGAAATGTTTTTAGAAGCACACTCAGTAGTGTTTTACTTTATTCAGCCGAAGATTAAAAATACATATGAAAAGCCGCTCCAGCTGAAGACAGCAATGCATACACAATAAAACCTGAAGGCTTATTTCTATTGTGGTCCTCTCAAGTATCACTTTGTCATCACATAGGCCTATCATTGTCATTGATAAAATCACTTTGATATGTAAATGCTACAACACTGTCACTGTGAAGATTTACTCATAGTATCACTGCAGTTCTGATACATTCTCTCTGCTTGACCAGCAGGTGGTCCGGCAGACTTATCCCACTATGATGCTCAACATCACTGTTACCGCATCCACTGTAGACATCAACCTGACCCCCGACAAGGCCCAAATTCTGCTCCAGAACAAGGTTCTGTTTTATCATTTTTTTCCTTGCAGACAGATTCATGTTCTACACTATCACTCTATGAGTTTTGGTTGAAAGAATACAGAACTAAGGGGATGTTGTTCAAAAGATTTATAAAAACAGCTAGTAGCTACAGAACCAGTTACCATTCAATTTAGCCCTTTCAGCTTTCTGACCGATTCAACTGCAAATATGCGATGCAAGATCCATTTAGCAAATGCATGATTCCCCTACATGTAGCCTCTACAGTACAGCAAGGAATCCATTTACTTGCGTTGGCTAGCTAACGTTACTGTCCCTTTGTCCATCTGTTCAACTATCTTAATTTATCTCCTCAAAACAACTTGATTGATATTCTTTGATAAAATCGTTGACAGTAAACAGTAAGTTGCCAATCAGTTCCTTAGCCACCACCATATGAAATAGGAGGAGCTGACCAGTGCTGTAATCAACCACATAAACTAAATTAACAGTTACCTGGTTGCACGGCCGCTGCCTGTAGAAAAACAAAGGGAAAGTGAACAGCATGAGCATTAGTGTGTTGTGTAATTTCTCTGTGACTGTGACTCTCAAGAGGCTGTGCTGGCTGCAGTGGAGACGCTGTTGTTTCCCTTGTATGGCCCTGGTTCTCCTGCTGAGGCTCCACCAGTCACTGGAGAAGATGATGGAGCCAGTGGCCTTCATGCTGGCCCATTATTACTGGGCAACTGTAGGGGAAACGCTGACTTAGAAGACAGTCTTATGGAGCACAGTGTGACGGTGGCCAAAGCACCATTTGGCTGCAGTGATGACTCCATCTCTCCTCTTCCTCTGAAGACTGGATAGTCAACCAAATCCCATGGGACTTTGACCTGACTTTTCCACTATAGGAAGATGACCTTGCTTTGACCTGCACCAAGATAACAAATCCAGTCCCGGCCAAAGGCCTGGAGAGGCTCAATAACCATCACCAAATCCTGACAAAGGCAAAGACGTTGAGCAGTTATCAGCAGTGAGTTTGAGCTGAGGCACGGCTCCGACAGAACCCTCCACAGGAGAGCCACTGCAGCCCATCAAGGTCCACCTGCCCACCGGATGCAGCAGTGACCTGGGCCTGGTCGAGGCCAAGGTTCAGAGCAGTGCTGGCAAAAAGGTGTCCACCGCTATAACAGAGAAACGTGCGGAACTGACGGCCTAAAACCTGATCAGTAGCCATGCCATGAGGACCCCGTTCCCCGTTCCCCATCCCCCGCCGCCCTGTTTGAGAGGGAGACCCGGGCAGAGGTTCTCCAGGAGAAGCCCGCAGCAAGCCTCTAGGACATCACCACTGCCGTGCAGGAGAGATGGAAAAAACCTAGGGGAGGAGGACCGAAAGAAGTGAGTTTCCAGACTTTACCTCAGTTTCCATTTGTTTGACCTGTCACTTGCTTGTGTAAAATATGGCCCTGGAAATTTTGCTTGGCTTATTCATGTTGCTACCCAGACAGAGAATTGTTAATATGAGCTATGTTTATATTTTCCAGACTGCATCTGATTACTAGGTTACATGGTCAATATTTTCCACTGTAAAACAGGTATTCTGCATGAAATATCTCCCCTTTTTCCAAAGTATGCCATGCATCTTAAGCACTCAAAGGTATTTTGCTGGTCGGACAGTTAATAAATTGAACTTAATATTCTGTATGTGGACACACACTAACCTTCTCCTCTGTCTCGCCCGTCTGGTGCGGCTTGTTCGTAATCAAGATGTTATCAGGAAAATCTTAATCAGCAAGTGCATAAGATGGGCCACATTTCAGATGTATCAAGCATTTCTTGAATTATACTGAACCAAAATAGAAACGCAACATTCTACAATTTCAATGATTTTACTGAGTTACAGTTCATATAAGGAAATCAGTCAATTGAAACAAATTCATTAGGACCTAATCTATGTATTTCACATGACTAGGCAGGGGCGCAGCCATAGGCCCAGCCATAGGCCCACCCATTGGGCAGCCAGGCCTACCCACTCAGAATGGGGTTTTCCTCACAAAAAGGGCTAGATTACAGACATACTCCTCAGTGTTATCAGCTGTCCGGGTGGCTGGTCTCCGGCGATCCCGCAGGTGAAGAAGCTGGATGTAGGTCCTGGGCTGGCGTGGTTACATGTGGTCTATGCTTGTGAGGTTGGACGTACTGGCAAATTCTCTATAACGATGTTGGAGGTGGCTTATGGTAGAAAAATGTACATTAAATTCTCTTGCAACAGCTCCTGTGGACATTCCTGCAGTCAGCTTGCCAATTGCACCCTCCCTCAAAACTTAAGACATCTGTGGCATTGTGTTGTATGACAAAACTGCTAATTTTAGTGTCTGATTTTATTGCCCCCAACACAAGGTGTGCCTGTGTAATGATCATGCTGTTTAATCAGCTTCTTGATATGCCACATCTGTCAGGTAGATGGATTATCTTGGCAAAGGAGAAATGCTCACTAACAGGGATGTAAACACATTTGTGCAAAAATACGAGAGAAATAAGCTTTTTGTGCGTATGGGATCTTTTATTTCAGTTCATGAAACATGGGACCAACACTTTACATGTTGCATTTTTGTTCAGTATATAAACATATATAACATGTTGTTACTTATTTCGTTTTGTTGCGGTTTCGACTAATAATAAATAAGAATTTAGGAGAAAGATGTAGGAGAACGAAACTGATATATGAATAAAATTCTGAAAATGCAATAGAACATTTTATAAGAGAATGTGAAACTTTAGGAAGTTACACAAATCTTACATTTTGTGACCCTGCTGTAATTGCCTTTCCACAGCTGAGAGCACATGACTTTCGGTGGTGTCTGTATAGCACAGCATACTGTAATAGGGTCTGCTTGATTCAGCACGGGAGAGGTCATTCACCTTTGTGCTTTCCTAATAGTGTAGAATTGTTTTAATCGGACATATCAAAGATAAGTAATGCACGTCTGATAAGGTAAAAATCTGTCGTTCTGCCCCTGAGCAAGGCAGTTAACCCACTGTTCCCCGGGAGCTGAAGATGTGGATGTCGATTAAGGCGCCCCCCCCCGCACCTCTCTGATTCAGAGGGGTTGGGTTAAATGCGGAAGACACATTTCAGTTGAATGCATTCAAGATACTAGTATCCCCCTCTCCTTTTTCTTTCTTTTCTAACAACATCCAGATGCACGTTCACATGCCAGTAAAACAAATCATAAATGGCATTATCTTCTGATCTCCATCCACTGAGACGGAACAACTCAACCAGCATCATGGAATAACATCATTACCCTCTACTGAAAGCACTCCACCCAATTATCGTAGGTTACTGCATACCAATTTAAAGTAACTGAAAGGACGGAAAATGTGTATCAGCATTAGCCTACGTGTGGAACTTATGTAAGGTATGGACGAGTGTATGGAAAAAGACATCTGTTTAGAATCCCGCCTTGTGTTACTGCTGTCTTAAACATGAAATAAGACGAGGCAAATATTTGGCTCCTTTCGACGCCACTGTTAAGTGGCACGCCACTTCTAGGAATCGTTATCGCGCTCATGTGAACTCTAGTAACACAGGTCCGTTGCAAATGTGGATGCAGTGCCAGAAGCCAAAATAATTATTTACATGGAAGCGCAAGTTAGCAGATCAAATGCCTTACCCCCTTTACACCAACGCAGGCTTTTTACAAGTGTAATTTAGTTTACCTTACCTCTAGGATATAGCAGCAGCAGCACACCTGGGTTTTATCTCATCGCCCTCTGATGAAAGGTCCAGAGGCATTAGCAGCAATATTATGTTGTTATTGTAGTGTGACAACCTTTTAGGCTTAATTGATTGACAATCTACATTATACCTACTTACTCCTCTTCATCCCCGATGGGACATAAGGCTACAATGAGTTCCTTCCAACACTCTCTGTCCTTGGCCACGTGTTGTGCTTCGCGCCACGAGAGGTTCATCTTGGCCAGCTGTGTTCTGCGCCAGGTAGGTTTAGGTCTCCCAGGTTTTCTTTTCCCTGGCGGTCCACCTTAGGGCAATTTTGGGATGCTATCCTGCTCCATCCGGAAAACATGGCCAAGCCAACGCATTCTTCTTATCTTGATTTGGTATGTGATGCTCTGGTTTTAAGTCTTCCTGTAAAGTTCGTTGTTGGTGATTTTTATTTTGCCAGAAAATTCAGCAGATTCTTCTGAGGCATCCATTATGGAATGTCTCAACCTTCTAGGTGGTGGGCCGAAAGCCGAAAAATGTAAAATTGATTGATCTCCTTTGAGGGAGCAGATTTTTTGTATATCACAGTGAAACATTGTGATAATGACTATAACATTTGTTGGCACCTTCAAGTTTTGCACATTTTCATAAAAAGTATATTTCAACACTGTCTCCACAGGCAAATATCTGTTTTTGAGTGCACTTGAAAAATACAATGATTTTTCAGTCATAACAATACAAATTGTTTTGATCATTTGAAGGGTTAACTCCGTTGACCACTTTGCCAATTTATTGAAAGCTAGCTAAGGTTAGTTTGACTAGCCTACCAGCTACTGTAAATTTGCCTGCCCAGGAAGCCAGTGTTTCATTAGTTATCTCTCTGTTGGTGAATTAAATGTTTGAATCATGTGTTGGCAGGGTTATATTTAATTTCAAGTAACTAGCTTAAAGAAACATTCAGTCATATATTTTGCATAGAACCCAAATAAAAGCACGTAGATAGAAAGATATGTGTGTCATGTATGCTAAAATGGAGGTTTAAAAACTAACATTACAGCTGCTTATACTGTACATGTACCTTGCAATACAATCAATACAAGCTGGGCAAAATGTATACAATGTGCTCTGCAATATGACCAGAGTTTGATTTCTAAACCAGTTGAGTACTCAAATGTCAGCAGCCCAAATACCATGGTGGGCATGCATAATGTTTGATGCATTGGAGTATAAGGTATGGAAAATGATGCAGGATTATAGAAAAAGGTGTTGGGAAATGAATGTTTGAGTTTCAAATACTAAATGTTCAGTGAATGTGAATATATTTAGGTGGTTTAAATTATTTTGCTGCCAAATTGTTGCCAATACATTATTCTACTACTAACTATGACTTTGTGTGAGGCATGTTTTCCATAATGTACGTCGTTTCATGCCTATACATTCAAACAAAGAACAACATCACATTTAGTGTTTCACCATTTATTGAGTATGGAAACAAATAGGTTTTAGGTTTTTAGGTTTTATTTATTCGCACTAAAGAAAATAAGTGAAAAACTAAACAGAACAGATAAAAAACTGGTTAAAACAGTGTGCAGGTGAGGTTGGAAGCCCAAAGGGTTTTATGAAAACCACACCACAAATATATGTACTAAAGTTTATTCAGTCAGTTAAACAAAGCATATTAATTATAATTGTACATGATATACTCAGTATACAAGAAAAAACATGTTTGATTATGTGTGTGTGTGTGTGTGTGTGTGTGTGAGTTATGCTACATGGAGGGGATTATTGGGTAGTTTGGTTCATCAGGCTGACCCCCAGTCTTCGCTTGAAGTTATTGAGGGATGATGAGGTTTTGGTAATGTGAAGACAAGAATTCCAGAGTATGTACCTCTGTATCTGATAGAGAATTGACTATGTGAGGTGCGGCAGTGGGTGTGATATTGCGAGGGGTGAAAGTGAGTGTAGAGGCAAAAGACGAATAGGAGAAGAAGGATTGAGTTGGTAACATTTAATGAAGACGGCAACACACATAGAACAATAACCCGCAAGTGACCCTGATGACCGATGAGGAACAGGTGTGCGTCATCAGGGTGTTGCTACCATCTTCCCCTGACCGCCGGTTAGAACGCCGGTGAGGATGATCGTTGGAGAGGAGGAGGGCCCGCTGCTCTGCGCGGGGCATTCGTTACAGTACCCCCCTCCCTAGGCGCGGCTCCCGACGTCGCCACTCGCCGGCGCCCTGGGCGGCCCCGAGGGCAGGGGGCTGGTCGGTCCAGACGGCGTGCATGAAACTCAGTAGTGAGTGATGGGTCGCAGATGTCCGCCGCCCGAACCCAGCTGCGCTCCTCAGGGCCGTAGCCCACCCAGTCCACCAGGTACTGGATCCGACCCTGCTGTAGCCGAGAGTCCAGCACCTTCTCCACTTGATATGCCAGACCCCCAGCTACCTCCGTTGGGGGTGGAGGCGCCACTGCAGGTCCGGACCCCCCGAGTGGACCAGGAATCACCGGCCTGAGGAGAGAGACATGGAAAGAGGGAGACATGTTACTATATGGTGGTGTTAGTCTCAACCTATAGGTGACCTCATTCACTCTCCGAAGGACCGTGAATGGTCCCACATACCGGGGCTGAAGCTTATGGCATGGCAAGCGGAGCTGGAGGTTCCTCGTGGACAGCCAGGCTTTATCCCCTGGGTGGAACACTGGAGCCTCACTCCGCCATGTGATGTGAGTCCATGGTCGCTGAGGTACTGGTAGGAGATGGATTTTTCCTGTAGGAGCCGCTCTCGGCGCCTTAGACTGTGCGCATATTACACATGAGAGTACATAATGTCGCACAGTCCTCCCCATGCCGGGCCACCAGTATTTTTCCCGGAGCGCCTCCAGGGTCCGGCAGATACCTGGGTGTCCGGTAGCAGGTGTTGTGTGGACCCAGGTTACCAACCGTCCCCGCACTCTCCGTGGAACGTAGATTTTCCCCGGAGGACAGGTTGTTGGAGGAGGATCCCGTCTCCAACGATGCATGACGGAGGCAGGATGGGCACGTCCTGCCTCCTCTCTGCCCCCCGGTCGTGAATGCGGGAGAGTGCGTCCGCCCTGCCGTTCTTCGTTCCTGGTCGATAGGTCAGGGTGAACCGGAAGCGCTCAAAAAACAAGGTCCAGCGGGCCTGTCGGGGGTTAAGGCGCCGGGCTGCCCTGACGTACTCCAGGTTCCGATGGTCTGTCAGGACAGTGAACGGCTCATGAGCACCCTCCAGCCAATGTCTCTTCTCCTCCAATGCCAATTTCACCGCCAGTAGCTCTCGGTCACCCACGTCTTAGTTCCTCTCTGCAGAGCTCAGCTTCTTTGAGAATTACGCACAGGGGTGCAGCAGGGGAGGGTTCCCCTGCAGCTGGGAGAGGACCGCCCCTACCCTGACCTCCGACGCGTCGACCTCGACCGTGAAGGGCTTTGCGTGGGTCTGGCTGGCATAACAGAGGCGCGGTGGTGAATCTGCCCTTCAGGTCGAGGAATGCCTTCTCGGCACTCGGGGTCCAGGCGAGGCGTTGAGGGTTACCTTTCAACAACGACGTGAGTGGCGCTGCTATGGAGCTGTAGCCCTGGATGAACCGGCGGTAGAAATTGGAGAAACCGAGGAAGCTTTGGAGTCCCTTGATGTTCTTTGGGACCGGCCATGACCTAACTGCCTCCACCTTTAATTCCTCCATCTTCACCCCCTCAGGAGAAATACGATATCCGAGGAAGGAGACGGCCGTCTGGTGGAAGGCGCATTGTTCTTCCTTGACATACTGATGATTCTGTAGTAGCCGTTGGAGGACAGCACGAACGTGTTTCACATGTTCTGAGAACGTCTCCCTAGTATCCGTTTCGTCCATAGAGAGCGGATATATACGTCTACGGGGAGGCGTGCCACCTGGCATTAGGTCAATGGCACAGTCCCAATCACGGTGTGGAAGGAGACATTTGGCTTTCTCTCTGGAAAACACCCTGCGCAGATCTTCATATTCTTGCGGGATGTTCCCTATGAGGGTGCTCTCAGGACTCTCTACCGATGTTGCCCCTACCGTTGTGTTGATACAGGTCTTCCTACATTTCTCCGACCATCCCAGGATCCTTTGTGCGCTCCAGCTGATGTTGGGATTGTGCTGCTGGAGCCAGGGGAGTCCCAAGATAATCGGATGCATGGATGAAGAGATCACCAACACTTCCAGTCTCTCTCGTTGGCAGCCGTGAATGGTGAGGGTGAGTGGACGGGTCACGTGAGTAATGGAACCGGTCCCCACCGGCCGACCATCCAGGGCCTGAACTGGCATGGAGGACCTCAGCCGGCGCAACGGCAGCCGGAGAGCGTCAACCAGGGTCTGGTCTATGAAACTCCCCGCAGCGCCGGAGTCAATCAGGGCTGTAGACATATGATTGGGGAAGTTACCGGAGAGCACAACTGGGCAACAGAAAGGGCTGGCGATGTTTTCAGGTTTAATTACTCCTACTGTGCCCACCTGAACCCCCCGGCCACTTACCCCTTTCCTGCGTCCAGTTGGAAGAGAGGGGCATACTCTCCTTACATGCCCCCTCTCTCCGCAGTAAAGACACAGTCCCTGACGACTCCGTCTGTCTCTCTCCTCTGCGGAGAGCCTCGTAATCCCCACCTCCATCGGCTCATGTTCCGGCTCGGATCGAGGAAGGGGAAGATGCGCGCGGTGCGCCAGTTGGTCACGGTCCCGGAGTTGACCGTCAATAGCAATCGCCCGGGCGATGTAAGCGTCCAGCGTCATGGATTGAGGGACACAAGCCAGCTCCATCTGAACCTCCACCCGCAGGCCCCTATGGAAGGCGGTCCGGAGAGCAGGCTCGTTCCACCCACTGGGCGCCGCCAGCGTCCGGAACGACAGCGCATACTCCGAGGCCGTGCCCCTTCCTTGTTCCAGGCGCATAATCCGCTCGCCCGCATCTCTCCCCTCCACGGGATGGTCAAAAACAGCTCGGAAGCGTTCAATGAACATGGGGACTGACCGCAACTCCTCAGCCCCGCTCCCCCACAGTGACGTTGCCCAGCTGAGTGCACGCCCCGTGAGGAGAGTGATCATCGTGCGCACCTTCTCCGAGTCCAAAACTGTCAGATCGCCCAAATAGAGTTCGCACTGGAGAAGGAACCCACGACAATCCTCCGGATTGCCATCATACTTTTCCGGGACGGCCCTCCGGAGTTCTCCCCCCGGGACGTGACGAGACTCTACACGACCGGGTGTGGGGGACGCTGTGGCTCCAGCTGGATCCACCGGGTGTTCCCCGCCCTGTCGTGCAGCCATGTGGGACATTAAACCACCAAGCGCGGTGACCAAGGAGGATACCTGTTCCTCCATGGCTCTGAGTCTCTCCTCCAGCTCGGATGTCCGACCGGGTGATCCAGCTCCCCCTCCGTGCCCGTCCATGGAGACCTAGGGAAGAGTGTGGAAAAAGAGAGAGAGAGGTTAGTGACGAACACGGTGTAGACGAAGACAGGTAAGTGAAAAAATAAATAAAAGGTGCCTCTGGTTTTAGGCGGGTTATTCTGTGATATTGCGAGGGGTGAAAGTGAGTGTAGAGGCAAAAGACGAATTGGAGGAGAAGGATTGAGTTGGTAACATTTAATAAAGACGGCAACACACATAGAACAATAACCCGCAAGGGTTGAACAGAAAACACATGGATTAAATAGTGACCCTGATGACCGATGAGGAACAGGTGTGGGTCATCAGGGTGTTGCTACCATCTTCCCCCGACCGCCGGTTAGAACGCCGGCGAGGATGATCGTTGGAGAGGAGGAGGGCCCGCTGCTCTGCGCGGGGCATTCGTTACAGTGGGGAGAGTGAAGGTTATGGCAGTGTCTTGTGTTCTAAAGATGGATTTCAGAATGAACCTTGAATAGTCCATTGAAAGATTTAGGTAAACTGTCTGGGAGGTATGAGTATTTGTAGATGAAAGTACATAATTGGCGTGCCTTAACTTCGTAAATAGACAAGATATTGAGTTTCTTAAACAAAGGTGCAGATGGAACCAGGTAATTTGCAGCTGGAGCCAGCGGTGTCTCAGGCAGTTTTTGAAGTATCAAAATATAGTTTAACCTGGCTACCAATCAATGTTTACATAGAGAGAAGTGCCGTGAGGGGCACCATCTTACAATGCTGCAGTCCAGAAATGAGAGCTTTTACTATCTATGCCAAAAGCCTGAGCCTCTAATGGAGAAAGTAGAACTGTCATCAACACATGCTTCAGTTCCCCACTCTCTCTAGGAAAATGTGTGTGGCCAGGCCCCATAGATGTATCGAAAGGATCCCACCCTGGCCACCAATGTAGCCAACCGAGGGAAGTGCCTTAGTGAAATGCAATCTTAAGATCGTGTGGTCCAGAAACAAGAACTCAACCATCTACAGAAAATGCCTGGCCTCTGGACGGGTACAGTAGAATTGTCATCACTGCGTGTTAAAATAGTCAAACTTAATCTGTTTTTAGACCTCATCAAATGGATGCTATATTGTTTTCAGTGGAGGCTTTTCACAGGAGGAAGGGGAGGACTATCCTCAGTGAATTTCATAATATATATATATTTTTTAAAGTAATCCTTTTTAGATAAAACTATACTACATATATTCACGTCACCAAATAATTAAATAAAACACACTGTTTTGCAATGAAGGTCTAGAGTAGCCTCAACAGCACTCTGTAGAGTAGAACCAGGAGGATAGCTAGATTCCATCCTCCTCTGGGTACATTGACTTCAATACAAAACCTAGGAGGCTCATGGTTCTCAGCCCCCTCCATAGACTTACACAGTAATAATGACAACTTCTGGAGGACGTCCTCCGACCTATCAGATATAACTGACATGTTGTCCACCCAATCAAAGGATCTGAATCTACTACTGAAAGCATAAGCTACAGCTAGCTAGCACTGCAGTGCATCAAATGTGGTGAGTAGTTGATTTAAAGAGAGAGAAAGACAATAGTTTAACAGTTTTGAACAAAAATGAAGGAGAAGTGAGAGAGTTTTTTTTTTTTCATTTCAGTTTAACTTACTTAGCTAGCAAATGCAGCTAGCTAGTTTAGCCTATTCAAACACCTGCTCAAACAGAGGGCTGCTATGTTAGCTAGCTGGCTATGACTAACCAACACAACACTTTAACTCTTCCAAGTGAAGGTAAGCTTTTGGTTTTACTAATTTATTGCCACCGGGGAACACCGGTGTAACTGCTAAACTTCTTACTGTAAAGTTACTGCATGATTGTATTGGGTTTCCTAACACGTTAGTTCTATTAGCTATGTGGACTATGACGTTAATTTCGCTAATATGGTGACAACGATGTAGGCTGTGTGTGGCAGTTATGATATGGTTTGGCTTGGAAAGGTTTTTTCACTTCTCTATCACATACAGCTCATGTGTTGTGCATAGAAGTCCACAAATTAAGGGAAAAGGTGAGAGGAGGAAAGCGCATAGATGCGAGAAGGAATACAACTTGGTTGCTATGAACGTGAACTCTGTTTACGTGTGACCAGGGGTGTATTAATTTAGCCGATTCTGTTGAAAAACATTTCATAAATGGAAGCAATAGAAACCAATAGAAACTCTTGTTTGCAATTGTTGGACTAATGATCACTGCCTAGATCAGGTAGATGCAGGCAAGGAGATATTGAATGTGTCGCTGTCTGTCACCTCAAAATGTTATCTCGACCTGTGCGCCTAATCTTTCATTCATAGGTTCTAGTAACCTCATGATGGGTATAGGGAAGCATGTAGTAGCCTACACCTATCAATGTTACATTGAACTACTGGGTGAATGGAATATGAATGACAGTCATCCAATATGCTGTAATAGAAATAACGGCATGCTCATTAAAAAATAAAATCGTCCTCCCTCATTTTAAATGGCACTGACCGCCATTGATTGAATTTTGTCTTCAAGATGCTCTAACAAGCATGTGTATCTGTAGTTGGTGCTCTTCAACTCTAAAATGCACTAGACTGTGTAAGACAAAACCCACAAAGAAAAGACGACAGGCAAATGCATATGTCTACGGCAGTTAATTCAAACTGCAGTAGAATTTTCCTCTTCACAGGTGAGTGAATCAGCTGAGCCCATCCTTGATGAATAGCACTTAGTTGGGAGCAGGACACAGGAGAGGAGAGCTAAATACATCATGGGAGACAAAAGTGAGAGAAGAATGAATCACAGAAATCACAGCAAACGGTTGACAGTATAAAATATTACAACAACTAGGCTATAGGATGCTCTGCATCCTACTCCAGCTAGGCCTTTTGACAAGGATAATGTGGCATTTCTTATTTCTCAGCATGAATGAAATTAGTGAATCCTGCCTTGATGACTGTATTAGTTTTAGAATATTGCAGCCACACTCCCCAGAATGCGCTGTCTCCCGCCAATTTGTCCACATTAATTGTTTCATAACTTCATTGTTTGAATTGTTTACGTCTATTAATTCCCCATTACATACATCACCAGTAGTACATTTTCCGTTAATTCCTATAATTTATAATCTACAATGTTTGTTTGGTTATGGTAATGTTTATTAATGCGTTCAATATTATATTATTCAAGTCTTTTACCGTTCTCATTGTCTGAGTGGACACATTGCAGCGCACACAACCTATGCTACACTTGTGAGAAACCAGTTTTGGTTTATTTAATTCCATTTACTAGTTTTGTCAATTAAGTAATTGTCTTTTGTTTGGAGCGCTCCTATCAATGTTGCATAAGAACGTGCACCTGATTACTCATAGAAGTAGACCTTTCGGCTACCTGGCCTGCGCGCAAATGTAGGCATATAAATGTGCCCATTTGGGGATCAGATAGTATTTCTGATTGACTTAATGCACCACCGCTAATGAGCTGTGGAGCTTCTTAAAGTAATGTTTTCTTCACCTCAAACAGCAAGCAAATAAAGTCTGTTTTTACGTCCATTGAGAATGTATTTGAAAAATCTTTCCAGCTCTCTCCCTTTCGATACTCACACAGTGTGAAATGGAAAAATGTCATGATCTGATCCAGTGGAAACGTTATAAAATAGGCCTACCTGATTACTTCTTATCCCTTGCACAAATAGCCTTCAGCTGTGTCTGTACCGAGCTCACTGGTGCAGGAAACTGAGGGCCCAGAATATTTAATACAACCTTGCAAGGAGCTTCAGGCCGGACCCAATTTAGTAGTTGATACAGTGTTTCAAGTTCATTGCAGACAGGCCATGCATAGCCAATGTGGTTTATAGGATATTTATTTTTATCAGGCTATTTTCTACCTGCAGGCTGCAATGTTTTTATTTGTTGGCTTTATAGGCTATTTTTACATACATTAGTTGGCGATGGCAATAGAAGTTACTTTTAGATTTGGATTTGGATATTATTTCGATTTGGATAGGATTTCGATTAACCACATGGCACTGATTTTGCGATTAATAGATGCTATTATAAATTAAATGAAACTGTTCCATATGAAAACCATAACTGGCACGCCAAATTGGTAGAAATGGTAAGATAAATTGGCATTCCACATTATAAAGTTTGCAGACTCCTTGTGTAGCCTATTACCGGCAACTCCAGGAGAGTAATGGCAGAATCTGCAAAAGCCATTAGGAGCGGGAGGAGGATGTTCTGGACAGGTTAAGGTTTTCTTCTCATTATCTTGATCTCTAGCTCCCTCTTGAGTCAAAGAAAAAGCCATATCTGGCCAATAAAAAGAAAAGATTAAGATTGGCAAAAGAACACAGACACTGGACAGAGGAAGATATGGCTTTTTCTTTGCAACTCTGCCAAGGCCAGCTTCCCAGAGTCACCTCTTCACTGTTGGCATTGAGACTGGTGTTTTGCGGGTACTATTTAATGAAGCTGCCAGTTGAGGACTTGTGAGGCGTCTGTTTCTCAAACTAGACACTCTAATGTACTTGTCCTCTTGCTCAGTTGTGCACCGGGGCCTCCCACTCCTCTTTCTATTCTGGTTAGAGGCAGTTTGCGCTGTTTTGTGAAGGCAGAATCTTCAGTTTCTTGGCAATTTCTCGCATTGAATAGCCTTTATTTGTCAGTACAAGAATAGACTGACAAGTTTCAGAAGAAAGTTATTTGTTTCTGGCCATTTTGAGCCTGTAATCGATGCTGATGCTCCAGATACTCAACTAGTCTAAAGAATGCCCGTTTTATTGCTTCTTCAATCATCACAACAGTTTTCAGCTGTGCTAACATAATTGCAAAAGGGTTTTCTAATGATCAATTAGCCTTTTAAAATGATAAACTTGGATTAGCTAACACAACGTGCCATTGGAACACAGGAGTGATGGTTGCTGATAATGGGCCTCTGTACGCCTATGAAGATATTCCATAAAAAATAATCTACCGTTTCCAGCTACAATAGTCATTTACAACATTAACAATGTCTACACTGTATTTCTGATCCATTTGATGTTATTTGAATGGACAAAAAAATGTGCTTTTCTTTTAAAAACAAGGAAATTTCTAAGTTACCCCAAACTTTTGAATGGTAGTGTATATATATATATACAGTGGGGAGAACAAGTATTTGATACACTGCCGATTTTGCAGGTTTTCCCACTTACAAAGCATGTAGAAGTCTGTAATTTTTATCATAGGTACTCTTCAACTGTGAGTGACGGAATCTAAAACAAAAATCCAGATCACATTGTATGATTTTTAAGTAATTAATTTGCATTTTATTGCATGACATAAGTATTTGATACATCAGAAAAGCAGAACTTAATATTTGGTACAGAAACCTTTGTTTGCAATTACAGAGATCATACGTTTCCTGTAGTTCTTGACCAGGTTTGCACACACTGCAGCAGGGATTTTGGCCCACTCCTCCATACAGATCCTTCAGGTTTCGGGGCTGTCGCTGGGCAATACGGACTTTCAGCTCCCTCCAAAGATTTTCTATTGGGTTCAGGTCTGGAGACTGGCTAGGCCACTCCAGGACCTTGAGATGCTTCTTATGGAGCCACTCATTAGTTGCCCTGGCTGGGTGTTTCGGGTCATTGTCATGCTGGAAGACCCAGCCACGACCCATCTTCAATGCTCTTACTGAGGGAAGGAGGTTGTTGGCCAAGATCTCGCGATACATGGCCCCATCCATCCTCCCCTCAATACGGTGCAGTCGTCCTGTCCCCTTTGCAGAAAAGCATCCCCAAAGAATGATGTTTCCACCTCCATACTTCACGGTTGGGATGGTGTTCTTGGGGTTGTACTCATCCTTCTTCTTCCTCCAAACACGGCGAGTGGAGTTTAGACCAAAAAGCTATATTTTTGTCTCATCAGACCACATGACCTTCTCCCATTCCTCCTCTGGATCATCCAGATGGTCATTGGCAAACTTCAGACGGGCCTGGACATGCGCTGGCTTGAGCAGGGGGACCTTGCGTGCGCTGCAGGATTTTAATCCATGACGGCGTAGTGTGTTACTAATGGTTTTCTTTGAGACTGTGGTCTCAGCTCTCTTCAGGTCATTGACTGTGAGAGCCGGAATTCTTACTGGTTGGTAGGTGATCAAATACTTATGTCATGCAATAAAATGCAAATTAATTATTTAAAAATCATACAATGTGATTTTCTGGATTTTTGGAAAATCTGCAAAATCGGCAGTGTATCAAATACTTGTTCTCCCCACTGTATATATGTGTGTGTTTTTATTAAAATACATAGGGTGTGTCTATATATGGAAAAATACAAGTTTAAAAAATGAGATTGAACGATTAGTCGAAAGAACAGACTTTTGGTCAACAAAGATTTTTTTTGTTTGTTGGGGACAGCCCTAGTACTTATTCCCCTATCTCTGGCTGTTAAATCTTCCATTAAAAAGCATTGGCATGTTCTCTCTATGGACCCCTCTGTGGGCCGGGCTTTTCAGAATATCCCTCAATTTGTTTTTAAACGTGCTAGAAACATAAGGGACAGCCTGGTAAGAGCTGATTAATATGTAACCCTTCAGCATTTTCTGTCTACCCTCCCCTCAGGCAAATTAATGTCATAATTGTGTGAGCTGCTATGTCATAATTGTGTTAACTGTAATGCATGATTTCGTTCTTCACACTCACACGGGAATAAAACTGTGAAGTGCCCATGTGGCTATTATTATGTTGGAAAGTCTAAGAGTGAATTGAAAGTTCGTATTACAGAGCCGAACTGGTGAACTGGTGACGAGAAGTCCCCTGTAACCAGACACATTAATGTGGTCAGACATGTGTGCCAACTGAGGTTCCAGGGCTTAGAAGTTGTACAGCCACATAAGAGAGGAGGTAATAGAGAAATATTACTGTTACCGAGAGAGGCATATTATATCAATGTCTTACAAAACAGAGAGCCCTAGAGGCCTTAATGAAGAACTCTTGTTAGGTGCATTTCTGTGAGAAATTTGCACTTTTCTTTGTATTTTTTTATTTTGAAGCTCTTGTGGGAAAACAGTAGAAAATGTATGTAAATAATGTTGTGAAAAAAGAAGCAGTACTACAATGTGACGTCAGCTATAAATATGTGTGGATGTCTCCAAACGCTGACAAAGGCTGCCTCAGAAACATTTGTTTTGTCCTCTGCTACTGCTGCAACAAAGGGTTTCTGGCCCTTGCAGGTAGGAAGATAAGGCAAAGAAACACCTGGAACGCTATGACCTCCAGACCAAGCTGGCCTCAGATCGAGGTGTGAGAGAGCCCGAGAGGGGGCTCAGTCTTGGCTCCCTGCTGAGTCGGCCCCAGGGCCAGAAACACAAGGTCCTGCCTTCTAACCAGCCGGTCCTGGACCAGCTCTTCTCCTCCCAACTCCAGAAGAAGAGAAGCCCCGGGCCCAAGCCCTCCCAACCCCTACCATTCAGTTTGGTTGCCCTCAGGCAGCAGCTTAATCACCTTTCGTCCCAGAGCGGCCCAAGACCTCGGGGCCTCAGGCTTGTAAACGGCTTGGCCTCTCAAAGCACCTGGGTCATTTTATTTGGTAGAAAGCTCATGTTGTTAAATACGTTTCGGGTGGAGGAGGCCTTGCTGTTTAGGAGACTTCTGCAGAATAATATACTTCCCGCAGCGATCCTGCAGAACCCTATACAGTTAACAGATGGGTAATATATCACTCCAATTTCTCACCTGATAGTAAAAAGGAGAACATTGACACAATCTTGTTCTCAGCTCATAAGTTCAGAGCGATTTCATGGCGCATTCTATAATCTAGTCATTATGTAACAGCTAACATCTAGTTACACTTAATTTTACAGTCTGCTATTTACCTGATGTAGAATGGTAATTTTATAATTTCATGCTAATTCCTTTTTGGATTACTGTGAGATTAATTGAAACAAGTACCATGATGTCCCATTTGGTACCAGGTACAGATTTGGTATCCTTAATTAATATGTGCATGCATTTTTCTAGTATCCTAAGAGGGCTGAGTATAATCAGGCTCTCTGAAACATGGAGAAGGGAAGTCCTGAGCTGAGTGGAGTGGCCTTCTTCTCTGATCCCAGGTTTGTGGCCAACGGGTTTCAAATCAGACTCACTCCAGGTAGGGTAGAATATTAAATTAATAGATTTTTCATTGTGGTAGGTAAGTTGACAAATGTAATCTTGAGTTGAAAAAGACAAATGTAAAACCTTCACAACTTTATGGGACCTAGCACTGAGCCCTGAGGGACACCTGTTGTTTGGTGAGGAGATAGACCCTCTTCATGTTACCTAGCTTAAGCAATAGACTAGATCGGATGCAAATCATTCGTTTTGCAAAACAAACTGAGTCTGAATGTTTCAGGGTTTCCAGACAATAAAATGATTAGCTTGAAGAAACATTACTTTTCTTTGCACAAATTGACATTTTTAGCAGAGTCCCTTATTAACACTTATGATGACATCATTGCAAGGGTAAATTGCTTAAGAGTAAAGCAAAATGTCAGCATTTCCCTGGTCCTGGTGTTGCAGTTGAACATGCAGTGAAAGTTAATTGGCTTGTTAAAAAGGACTTAAGCACTAGAATGTCTCTCGCTCCCTTTCTTGCTTGTTTTCCTGGTATGGTACTTTAATCTAATTTACTTTCTTTAGCTGTTAAATAAGACGGTACAGTTTACAGCCCACCCTTACCTTCTTGTTATATTCAAGCGGTTTAAAGGTCTCAATGATTGTCCCATTCGACTTAATAAAGGTTGGGCCCATTGGATCATTAATGTAATAGTTCACAAATACTGTAATTTAGAATGTCAAACATAAGAGCTGGAGTAACAGGATTATGGTCAATTATTTCTGAGTTGCTACATCAGTATTGGATTATCAGTGGATGAGACAGAAAATATAAAAATGTTCCCCTGAAATGCTTCCACCATATGCAACATGTTAGAGTTAATGAAGGGATTTTTGTATTCTCACAAGAATCATGTCTAGGTGTCACGGAATGGGGGTTGGAGAGACCAAGATGCAGCGCAGGGATAGTTCGACATGATTTTTATTTTACTATGTATAAGCACTACAATACTATACTGTGTAAAATCAAATCCAAAAGACGAACTAAAGAAACACGAAAAGACTAACGACACGTTCACACTACAAACAAAAACACACTTACTTCACCGTGACTGCGACATACATCGATAACAACCCACACCAGAGTGAAGGACAGACTCAACATATATGGGATCCCTAATTAGAGACAAAGGGTAGCAGCTGCCTCTAATTAGGGATCCACCCAAAACCCACAAAGAAACAGAAAAGAACGACACTGTCAGACTCTGACCATAACTACATAGAGAAGCCTATTGCTTCTCTATGGCCAGAGCCTGAGGGGGTTAATAGGGAGGGAAAACTAGTCCTTTGGGTGCGGCTCTGGCTCCGGCGACGTGGACAGTTTTTTCCCGGACTGGGCACCGGTGGGGTAAACTGCTCTGGCCATGGAGCTGGGAAAACAACCGGGCCCTGACTAGGCACCGGTGGGGCGGACTGCTCAGGCTCTGAAGCGGAGCAGACTACTGGACCCGGATTGGGTACCGGTGGAGCGGACTGCTCTGGCTCAGGAGCGGAACAGACGGCTGAACCCGGAATGGGCACCGGTGGAGCGGACTGCTCTGGCACTGAGGCGGAGCAGACGGCTGGACCCGGATTGGGTACCGGTGTAGCGGACTGCTCTGGCACTGAGGCGGAGCAGACGGTTGGACCCGGATTGGGTACCGGTGGAGCGGACTGCTCTGGCTCAGGAGCGGAACAGACGGCTGAACCCGGAATGGGCACCGGTGGAGCGGACTGCTCTGGCACTGAGGCGGAGCAGACGGCTGGACCCGGATTGGGTACCGGTGGAGCGGACTGCTCTGGCACTGAGGCGGAGCAGACTTGCTGGACCCGGATTGGGTACCGGTGGAGCGGACTGCTCTGGCACTGAGGCGGAGCAGATGGCTGGACCCGGACTGGGTACCGGTGGAGCGGACTGCTCTGGCACTGAGGCGGAGCAGACGGCTGGACCCGGATTGGGTACCGGTGGAGCGGACTGCTCTGGCACTGAGGCGGAGCAGAGGGCTGGACCCGGACTGGGTACCGGTGGAGCGGACTGCTCTGGCACTGAGGCGGAGCAGACGGCTGGAGGTTCCGGGCTGCGGACCTTCGCTGGAGGTTCCGGGCTACGGACCTTCGCTGGAGGTTCGGGGATGCTGACCTTCGCTGGAGGTGCGGGGACGCTGACCTTCGCTGGAGGTGCAGGGACGCTGACCTTCGCTGGAGGTGCAGGTACGCTGACCTTCGCTGGAGGTGCCGGTCCAACCATACGCCTTGCCACGAGAGTCATCTGGCGCTTAAAGTCCTCCAACGCCTGTACGACCAGTGTGGTCAGATGAGAGCAAAATGTAACTGTTTGGATGTCTTACTACACACCATGTTTGGAGGAGAAATGGCACTGCACATCACCCTAAAAACACCATACCAACAGTGAAGTTTGGAGGTGGGAACATCATGGTGTGGGGCTGCTTTTCAGCAAATGGTACTGGCAAACTTCACATAATTGAAGGAAGGATGAATGGGCAAATTTACTGAGACATTCTTGACAAAAATCTGCTGCCATCTACCAGGATGATGAAGATGAAACGAGGGTGGACATTTCAGCAAGACAATGATCCCAAACACACAGCCAAGGAAACTGGTTTCAAAGAAAGAAAATAAAGCTGCTAGAATGGCCCAGCCAATCACCTGACTTAAATCCCATTGAAAATCTATGGAAAGAACTGAAGATCAAGATTCATAGAAGAGGCCCAAGGAACCTTCAAGATTTGAAGACTGTTTTTGTGGAAGAATGGGCCAAAATCACACCAGAGCAATGCATGCGACTAGTTTCTCCATACAGGAGGCGTCTTGAAGCTGTCATTACCAACAAAGGCTTTTGTACAAAGTATTAAATAAATATCAGTAAGTGTGTTCAATACTTTTTCCCTGTGTCATTTCACATTATTACACATAACTTAATTTCTGAACGTATTTGTTTTGGTTTCTTTGTATGTATGGATTACTTGGGTTGTTACCAACATCTGGTGAAAATGTCATGTCAATAGCACCTTTGGAAATATATTTACTGAGAAAAATGGTGACGTGTTCAATACTTATTTCACCCGCTGTATGTATTCCCATTCATGTGAAATTCATAGATTATGTTCCTAATTAATTTATTTCAATTGACTGATTTCCTTATATGAACTGTAACTCTCAGCCCTTGTTGCATGTTGTGTTTATATTTTTGTTCAGTGTAGATGTTACTGCAGAAACATGCCACATGCATATGCCCATGCTCAGCTGTGGGACTTTCACATAGCAACAGAACACACAAATCTGAATTTCGGGACATATGAGAAAAAAAGTGGCAAACGTAACAGCGCAGCAGACAGATGAAACAGCCAGGTAGTCTACTTCATACTGAGTGTACAAAACATTAAGGACACCTTCCTAATATTGAGTTGCACCCCCACCCCACACACACTTTTGCCCTCAAAACAGCCTCAATTCGTCAGGGCATGGACACAAGGTGTCGAAACGGTTCCACAGGGATGCTGGCCCATGTTGACTCCCACAGTTGTGTCAAGTTGGCTGGATGTCCTTTGGGTGTTGGACCATTCTTTATACACACAAGAAACTGTTAAGTGTGAGAAACCCAGCAGTGTTGCAGTTCTTGGCACAAACCGGTGCGCCTGTCACCTACTACGATACTCCATTCAAAGGCACTTAAATCTTTTGCCTTGCCCATTCAACCTCTGAATGGCACAGATACACAATCTCAATTGTCTCAAGGTTTAAAAATCCTTATTTAACCTGTCTCCTCCCATTCATTTACACGGATTGAAGTGGATTTAACAAGTGACATCAATAAGGGATCATAGTTTTTACCTGGATTCACCTGGTCAGTCAATGTAATGATTTGTACACTCAGTACAATGGAGCTGAAATGGACAGCGCTCTCCAAGGTGCTGATTAATTCCAAGCATTTTAGATGTCACTGCAGAACACTCGCCATACGCATATGCTCATATACTCAGCTCTGGGCTTCACATGCCCGAAATTCATATAATTAAGCAATAAGTCCCGAGGGGGTGTGGTATATGGCCAATATACCACGACTAAGGGCTGTTCTTATGTACAACGCAACGCGGAGTGCCTGGATGCAGTCCTTAGCCGTGGTATATTGGCCATATACCACAAACCCCTGAGGTGCCTTATTGCTATTAAAAACGAGTTACCAACATAATTAGAGCAGTAAAAATACAAAAAGAAATCTGACCCGTGGTTTATAATTTCTAAAATATATCAATGTAGAATACAGCAGAACACACATATCAGAATATATAGGCCTGCCGCCTGCCTATGTGATGATATGAAGCACATATTCAGATGAACGTCACAGTGCAGAACAAGTTTGTCAATAACAACAAATATGTGCCTACCTTAGTTTTCCAAAACCTCCCACAAGACAGCCATTCACTCGTGCGTCTTCTCCCTGTTTTGTGTTTTGCTCTCGGTGTCTGTGCCACATCTGTGTCCTTCAGCAATCCCTGACCTCACATAGAGGACTGGGGTCAGGGGTAGGCCAACAATGTTCAGAAAAAGTAGTCCTGATATGGTGAAGCAGGTGCATATCAGGTTAATAAGAGAAAATCCCTGATCGCATTCTGCACTGGAGATGGGGATGGGGCTAACCGTCACAAACAGCTCTTTTTAGTCCATCTGGAATGTCTCCTTTACCTTTGGTGTCCCTGTACTGTCTGTAGGCCCGCATGCTTGGACTGTCAATGCCAAACCGCTGGCAGAGAGATTCTATCTCTGTTTCCCTGTACAAAGTACCTTCAGCTCCTCGATGAACTGGCTGTGTCCTATATTGTCCGGTGCCCATCCTTGAGAGAACATTCTAGCCTCCAAGTTCCTCGCCAAGCTCTCAAGAAACTCTGATTAAGGACTGTTTTGCTGGGTCTTCCGCCATTCAGTTTGACACCTTGGAAAGAGTTCTCCTGAATCCCTCTCTGGCTGAGTTGTGCGTGTCAGCCTGGCTGCTGTGCCATTGCACTGAAGACAGCCCTGTGTGCAATAATAATTGTGGGTTTCTCTTTTGCAGCTTGAGTGACAACTCAGTTTTTGAAGTACATTACACATAAGGCCTAGCTCTGACGGGTCACGCCATCGCAGGAGGCATCCTCAGCTGCTGTGTTGAAATGCTTCCAAACAGCCTCTAGTTCTAAAACTGGATGCCACCCATCGAGTGTCCGTTCTGCCAAGCTAAATGAAGGTGTGAATGAGCTGAATGTCTAAACTCTCTGCGCACTCCCTCAGCTCCATTAGTTATTTTGTTAGATACGTTATAAAGTGCATATAGTTTGTCCATCAGTATTTTTAAATGATTGATAGCTCCTCTTCTCTCTTTTACAACTTTGCCTACTGCAAGCTCAAGCCTATGTGCCGAGCAGTGCCAAACAGTCATGTTAGGGAAGAGGGCATGGAGCCTGGTTGCTACTCCGCCTGGTTGCTACTCCCAGCATAACAGGCACACCATCATACGTTATTCCAATGAGCGTTTTGGATAGAAAGTTCTCAGTCAACTTCACACCCTCTAATGCATATAACAGATTACAGACAAATCCCTCTGCAGATAAATCATCCAGTTCCACAAGATCAACTTGTTTTTTTGCAGGTATGTCCTTATCTGCCAGCTGAAGTCTAATATATACAACCAAGGCACTCTTTTTATTCAAACTAGTAGTCTCATCCAGCATTAAGCTGATTTTGGGAACGCACTGTACTATTCTTTCAAATAGTTTTTGCTTCATTTCGGATGAAAGATGTTGCTGTATGTTGGATCAAGCAATATTGGAATGGAGAATTCTCACCATGTCAAGTCCATTTAACTCCTGACAGTTGATTTCTTGCTTAAAGCCGTGAGCGGGCCTGTGGCGTTTAGCCTCCTTTGTAAGCTGTTCGGAAAACTCTGGCTGTAGTGTCAATTGTTATATTTTGAGTGTGACCTCTGTTAAAGGGCAACTCCACCACTTTTCAACCTCATTATAATTATCTCCAGCACAATACCAGTCTACATGTGAAATATTAAGTTCAAAAGTTATACCTGACGATATCATCAAAAGTTTAAACATGTTAAAATCAGGGATTTTCAAACACGATGAGATTCGCAGTGACGTTGGTTTTGAAAATCACAGTTTTTCTTACTTTTAATCCTACCCTGCCTTTTTTAGGACCTTTTTATCCACAAATCATAGAAACACACCGTTTTCACATATGTAGACAATGCTATGGTGCTGGAGATAATGAATATGAGGTTGAAAAGAAGGGGAATTGCCCTTTAAGGTGTCCTATTTAGCCTTGTACAATGCTTGCTGCCGCTAAATGGGCCAGGATTCGGGCATGTTCAACTTTTTTATAATGTTGGAGGTTACTGTACATTCCACCCACTCTGTTGCGAGTTTCATCCCTCCAGTCTTTTGTGGACCCTAGCTCCCTACCTTTTTGCATGTTGTACAGCCCAGCCTCAGATTTTGCATGACAAGCCAGGGGTTATAGTTTTGCTTGTTCTTGAATTGAGCCTCCGTCCAAATTGCACCGGGTCCGGGGACTTCGTTGGTGGATGCACTGTCCTCCCCGACCCCCGCTCCCGCCAAGTCTAGTACGCCTAATAGCAATTTGAGGTGCCGTGGTGATACTGTTAGATAAGGCATCTCCATCAGGAGCAGTTTGCCTCTCACTCCTCTCCTCTGGATCTGGCAGTTCTCTGGCTTGCTTCAGGTTAGATGTTTCATCATCTTTCTGTGTATTTTTGGACTTGAAAAAGGTAATCAAACTAGATTGCCTTTTCATATATATTTTTTAAAGGAGGCTATCCCACCTTTCAAATTCAGAATTAACAGTAGACAAGGGAGACGGCTAGCTAGCCGAGGCTACGTGATGTGATGGACCTCTTCACTAGGGCTTTAATTTGTTTCTTGAAATGTTAGGTGGATGGATTATCTTGGCAAAGGAAATATGCTCACTAACAGGGATGTAAACAAATTTGTGCACAAAATAAATAAGCTTTTTGTGAACATTTCCGGGGATCTTTTATTTCAGCTCATGAAACATGGGACCAACACTTTACATGTTGCCTTTATATTTTTGTTCAGTGTAAATCATGCCGCGAGAGGTCAAATCTGAGAGCTGCCAGATCCTGTTCCGGCAGATTCCGACTCAAATAAAGCACTGGTTTTAGTGTTTTTCATAAGACGTCTGCACATTTTATCTACACTATAATGTGTATATTTGTAAAATTGTGTTTTGTGTTAGTATAGAATAGTCCAAAATACCATGAATGGCTGTGAAAGCTCAAACTACTAATTGAAAAGTGCACAAAAGGCCTTCTCCAAATCCAAATCCTGGTTGTGTGGTTGCCTGTATGGGTCACCTCAGTTGACGTTGGTATTTTGCCAGGTACTGTGCCCTCACAGTGGGTTTGTACCACAGTGTGCAGGTGAACAGAATGGCTGCCCTTTAGAGAGGGAAGAATTTCTGCCAATCCCAGCGGGTGGGTGTGAATGTTAGTTGAGGTAGCCAGGGTGTAGAGTGCCAACGGTAGCTATATCAGATATATACAGTATATTCTGGAAACAGTAAAGTAATATTGCTTGCATGTTTGGCCATAGGAAAATATGAATACTGGTTTTATAATGACCATAGTGGATGTGTTCTCACAGGTCTCTAAGCACAAGTTCTATGTTCCATCTTACAAAATTGCTGAGTGGTGGCTTGTTGCTTGTTGACCCAAATTTGATGTCTTGCCAATGCAGCCCCTATTACATTTGCTTTCCTTTGGCCATGTTTTTCCTCATTGTTGAGTGATTAACACTTAAAATCATGCAGTGCACAGACCTTTCAGGGGGCCTGGAGTTTGCTAAACAGAATTGGCACTTGTATTGGAACCGATGCAATGGTCAGACGATATGAAAATAGAGCCACACACACCAATGGTGTTTTTGTCAAAATAAGGATACATAAGCAGAAAATAACCCCTACTGTAAAATATGCTGGTGGATCTTTGATGTTACACTGCATTCTAAAAGTATTCAGACCCCTTCACTTTTTCCACATTTTGTTACGATACAGCCTTATTCTACAATTGATTAAACCATTTTAAAAAAATAATTTAAGAATGATGGAGGCCACTGTGTTCATGGGGACCTTCAACGCTGCAGAATTTTTTTTATACCAATCCCCAGATCTGTAATTACTACATGATTCCATTATATACAGTACCAGTCAAAAGTTTGGACACACCTACTCATTCTAGGGTTGTTCGTGATTTTTACTATGTAGAATAGTGAAGACATCAAAACTATGAAATAACACATATGGAATCATGTAGTAACCAGAAAAGTGTTAAACAAATAAAATTATGTCATATTTGAGATTCTTCAAAGTAACCACCATTTGCCTTGATGACAGCTTGCACACTCTTGGCATTCTCTCAACCAGCTTTTTTTTAACCTTTATTTTACTAGGCAAGTCAGTTAAGAACCAATTCTTATTTTCAATGACGGCCTAGGATAGGAAAAGTGGGTTAACTGCCTTGTTCAGGGGCAGAACAACAGATTTTTACCTTGTCAGCTCAGTGATTCGATCCAGCAACCTTTCGGTTACAGGCCCAACACTCTAACCACTGGGCTACCTGCCACCCCAATCAAGCTGTGTGGTGCCCACTGAAGCCTCCATCCCAGACATGATCTTCCCGGACATCTCCAACCTATCACTGTCCCAGGCTGTAGTCCCCACCTGCTTCATGAGGTACTCACCTGGAATGCATTTCAATTAACAGGTGTGCCTTGATAAAAGTACATTTGTGGAATTTCTTTCCTTCTTAATGCGTTTTGAGCCAATCAGTTGTGATGTGACAAGGTAGGGGTGGTATACAGAAGATAGCTCTAATTGGTAAAATACCAAGTCCATATTATGGCAAGAACAGCTCAAATAAGCAAAGAGAAACGACAGTCCATCATTACTATAAGACATGAAGGTCAGTCAATCCAGAAAATGTCAAGAACTCTTTACGTTTCTTCAAGTGCAGTTGCGAAAACCATCAAGCGCTATGATGAAACTGACTCTCATGAGGACCACCACAGTAAAGGAAGACCCAGAGTTACCTCTGCTGCAGAGGATAAGTTCATAAGAGTTAACTGCACCTCAGATTGCAGCTCAAATCAATTCAAGTAACAGACACATCTCAACATCAACTGTTCAGAGGAGACTGCGTGAATCATGGTTGAATTGCTGCAAAGTAACCACCAATAAAGGACACCAATAAAAAGAAGAGACTTGCTTGGGCCAAGATGGAGTGTTTCATCAGATGACCTGGTCTCCACAGTCACCCGACCTCAACCCAATTGGGATGACTTGGACCGCTGAGCAAAAGAAAAGCAGCCAACAAGTGCTCAGCATATGTGGAAACTTCTTCAAGACTGTTGGAAACGCATTCCTAATGAAGCTGAGAGAATGCCAAGAGTGTGCAAAACTGTCATCAAGGCAATGGGTGGCTACTTTGAAGAATATAAAATATATTTTCATTTGTTTGACACTTTTTTGGTTACTAATCCTTCTATATGTGTTATTTCATAGTTCTGATGTCTTCACTATTGTTCTACAATGAAGAAAATAGTAAAAATAAAGAAAAATCCTTGAATGAGTAGGTGTGTTAATATAGAAATGCCAGTCAAAGTTTGGACACACCTACTCTTTCCAGGGTTTTTCTTTATTTTTTAACTATTAGTCTGTTGATGTGGATCGGGGGATGTTCCCTCCTCTGCTTCCTGAAGTCAACAATCAACTCTTTTGAAAGATGACACCAACTCCTCCCTATAGGCTGACTCATTGTTGTTGGTTATCAGGCATACAACCGTGTTGTCGTCAGCAAACTTGATGATGGAGTTGGTGTCATGCAAAGCCAAGCAGTCGTGGGGGAACAGGGAGGAGAGCAGAGGGCTGAGGAAACACACCATTGGGGGGCCCCCGTGTTAAGAGTCAGTGTGGAGGAGGTATTGTTGCCAATCCTCACAGCCTGTGGTCTTCCCAACAGGAATTCCAAAATCCAGTTGTAGAGGGTGTTGTCCAGAACCAGGGCTCTGAGCTTGGGGTTGAGCTTGGATGGAACAAATAGTGTTGAATGCTGAACTGTAGTCAATGAACAGAATTCTGACATCGGTGTTCCTCTTGTCCAGATGTGTTACGGTCAGGTGAATAGCGATGGAAATGGCATCTTCCGTGGATCTGTTGGAGCGGTAGGCAAATTGGAGTGGATCCAGTGTGCCTGGCATGCTGACCTTGATGTGGGCCATGACCAGCCTCTCAAAGCACTTCATGATGACTGGGATGAATGTGACGGTGCGATCATTTGCGCTTGTCACCTTATTTTTCTTGGACACTGGGACAATGGTGATCTTCTTGAAGCAGGTGGGAACTACAGCCTGGGACAGTGATAGGTTGAAGATGTCCGGGAAGACCCCGGCCAGCTGGTCAGATCATGTCTGGGAGGGAGGCTTCAGTGGGCACCACACAGCTTGATTGGCCTTTGTAGTCTGTGATAGTCTGCATTCCTTGCCACATGCGATGCTAGTCTGAGTTGTCGAACATCAATTAAAGTATGAGTCTGTATTGTCATTTTGCGTCCCTAATGGATTTGCAGAGGTCGCACACATCGCGCACCACAGAGCCATCAGAGTTTGTTCTGCTGACATTGAATGCTGCAGTAAGGGTGCTCGGCATGGTACGGATATCTCCATTCATCCAGGGAGTTTGGTTGGAGTATGTCCCGATTGTTGTTGTGGGTACAACATCATCAACACATTTCCTAATGAAGCCTGTGACCCAACCTCTGTATAATCCTCAATGTTGATGGATGAGTCCTGGGTGGATTAATTTTTGAACATATTCCAATCAGTATTCTCAAAACAGTCCTTCAGTATTCAGTCTGCCTCCTCTGTCCAGCACGCCACTATTCTCTCTATTGGTGGCTCCCTCTTGAGTTGTTGCTTCTAGGCGAGGAGTAGGAACAGAGACGTGATCTGATTGGCCGAAGTGGGGGCAATATACATGGTCAAGCACGTTGTTTCTTCTTGTGGTCCAGCCTACATGTTGGTGATATTTTTGAAACATTTGTTTTAAACGTGCTTGGTTGAAATCACCCGCGACAAAGACTGCTTCCGGGTAAGAGGATTCTTGCTGGCTAATGATCTTACAGTTTGCTTGGTGTTTGCTTGTGGTGGTACGTACACAGTTGTGATAATAACACATACTGTATGTGAATTCTCTCGGCATATAATGGGGTCTGCATTTTAGTATCAGAAACTCCAGGTCAGGTGAACAGGCGTTTGAGATGTTTTTAACTTCGGTGCACCAGGAATTGTTGATGAGGAAACATACCCCTCCCCCTACTCTTACCAGAAGCCGCCGTTCAATCCATACGGAAAATGGAAAAGCCGTCTGGTTGAATAGCAGAGTCGAGTGTATCGTCCGTAAGCCTTGTCTCTGTAAAAACAAAGACACAGCATTCCCTGATTTCCCTCTGCGATTGAAGCCTTGCTCTGAGTTCACACATTTATTTTCCAGCGATTGGACATTAAGGATACTAGGAAGAGGAAGCCATGTAGCCCGTCTTTTCAGCCTAGCTTGGAGTCCCCATTTCCTTCCTCTTCTTCTTCGCTGCCTTCGGTGATCTTGGTCAGCAGCAAAAGAAGCGAATGTAGTATTCCAGAACTGGGAGGCTGAGAGAAGTGTTTAGCTTCCAATTCGTGATCCAGAAGTGTTTGTCACTCATAGGAAATTATTGCAAGAGTAATTAATGCCAATAAAAAAGCAAAGTGGAGCAGGAACCGGCAAGACGCACGCCCTCCTCAGTGCCGCCATTTTATTTAATATTCTACACAAGTGCAGGCCGTTAGTATCATTCTCCACCTCCACTCAACATTTTGTTTCCAGTCTGCTAAGACACCGTAATAGTAATTTAGCACTCTTTTTGGCCAATCGCTGGTTTGACTTGGACCCCAGTCCTGGCGTAAATCACAATATTGGTTTATTATTCTTTCCTGGAGATAGTTGTTAGTTATCTGCAGTATGTTAATCCTTGTTTTCTGATTTCTTTGTCCAGGCTCCTCGTCCACTGAGAGATATCTGGAACTGACAGCGATGGCAGACTGCATGCCTTTCCTCGGTATGGAGGTCCTCAGGGAGATCCTGACAGCTGTTCTGCACAGGAATGCTAAAACCTTGCAGGAGTCACTAACTATCTTCAAGTAAGAAATAAAGCTCAGGTTTAGGATCAATTCGAATTTAATTAGAAATTCCAATTCAATTATTGAGTCCACTCATTAAGTGGAGATTTTACGTTTAATTCAATTTGAATTTCAACAATCTTCAAGTTATGGAATTGGAATTTAATTGGAATTAGACCTTTTGGACTGTTTGAATTGGAATTGTAAAAAATATTAATCTTTGGATTTAATTGAATTGACGTTCAATTCATTTCTTAGTTAATGGAATTAATGCACTTAGTATCAAAAATAGACTGCATTATTTGTTTTCAATCATTTCAATTTGTATTTCTATTTTTTTTTTTCAGTATAACTAGGCTGTCGGAAGATTGACATGATCAGCCTGAAAGCCAATGGAATTTGATTTAAATTTGTGGAATTGTTTGGGATAACATTTAATTGAATTCTTGGAATTTACCTAACATTGGAATTGAGAGGAATTAAATTATCTCTGAAGAAGTGTCCTTGTTGTTGAAAGAAAAGCTATTTTTTTGTCCATTAAAATGACATCAAATTGATCAGAAAAACAGTGTAGACATTGTTAATGTTGTAAATGACTGTTGTAGCTGGAAACGGCTGATTTTTTATGGAATATATACATAGGCCCATTATCAGCAACCATCACTCCTGTGTTCCAATGGCACGTTGTGTTAGCTAATCCAAGTTTATCATTTGAAAAGGCTAATTGATCATTAGGCTTTTTCTTTGCAACTCTGCCTTGAAGGCCAGCATCCCGGAGTCGCCTCTTCACTGTTGACGTTGAGATGGGTGTTTTGCGGGTACTATTTAATGAAGATGCCAATTGAGGATTTGTGAGTCGTCTGTTTCTCAAACTAGACACTCTAATGTACTTGTCCTCTTGCTCAGTTGTGCACCAGGGCCTCCCACTCCTCTTTCTATTCTGGTTAGAGCCAGTTTGCGCTATTCTGTGAAGGGAGTAGTACACAGCGTTGTACGAGATCTTCAGTTTCTTGGTAATTTCTCGCATGGAATAGCCTTAAATTCTCAGAACAAGAATAAACTGACGAGTTTCAGAAGAAATTTCTTTGTTTCTGGCCATTTTGAGCCTGTAATCGAACCCACAAATGCTGATGCTCCAGATACTCAACTGGTCCAAAGAATGCCAGTTCTTTTCCAGCTACAATAGTAATTTCCAACATTAACAATGATAAATTTGATGTTATTTTAATGGACAAAAAATATGCTTTTCTTTCAAAAACAAGGACATTTATATGTGAACCCAAACTTTAGAACGGTAGTGTAGACAGGTGTGTGCCTTTCCAAATCATGCCCAATCAATTGAATTTACCACATTTCAAGTCTCATAGCAAAGGGTCTGAATACTTATGTAATTAAGGTATTTTTTTATTGTTAATAATTGTGCAAAAATTTCCTGTGGATTTTATTTTATTTAACTTAAGGTGCCTTGCTCAAGGACACATCGGCAGGTTTTTCACCTTGTTGGCTCGGGTATTCGAACCAGCAACCTTACGTTTACTGGCACCTGCCAGTAAACGTTTAGGCCACCTGCCGCCCAATGTATGCACTGTCAATTTATGTGAAGGGCTTGGAAGCCTTTGTTAACATGTGATGAAAATAGAGATAGTCAAGACCGGAACTCTCCAGACCCAAACCCCTTGAGACCCAAACCAAGATCTTGTGTATTAATGCCATGATGAGATCAAGACCAATTTACTGTGACCCAGAGAGTATGAGAAATACATTATTATCACTCTAAACATTAGCCAGCCAGCTTCTATGTTTAAAAAGCAAGTAGTAGGAGCCTAACCCCTGTTTATGTATTTTAGGCAGCTTGATGTAAAAGTACACACCCTGGACAGGATGCTAGACCCAATGTTTGGCCACGAAGATTGCTATTGTTCCATTCACTATAATGGGAGATCATGTTTTCTGCTAACAATGCCTGCAGTACTGCGGTCAGCCTTGAACTTCGGTGGCTTCAATGAGAGGGGGCAGTCGTTCTCCACTGAACAAGACCTAGTGTCGAGATCAAGACCAATAGATCGAGACTCCATCTTTGGGTGAAAGCCAAGTATAGTGATTATGTTGGCTATAGTGCATGATGGTGTGTCCCACTTAAAGGGAGAAGCTTCTCGATTGGCCCGTCAGCTGCCTGTGACCCTTGCCAAAGCGAATGTGGAGGACACACTTTCGCGGATGGCACAGCAGCTGGATGAGACCAGCCATGGACGTTCCTGACACAGAACAAGAGGCACTAAAGATCATGTCCAATGTTTTGTTTGTTACCTTTTGTTACATTTTCCATGGAAGTATAGAGCTAGTTAAAACAAACCCTGGATATACTTTATTTGAAGATATGCTTATTATTTAGCCCAAAGGCCGGCATAAGGCGATATTGATCTGGTATTGATGGTTTCATCTTACCGTGCAAACGCATTGTACGCAGCCGGCAATACGCTTGTATCCGTCATACCTAAAACACCCTCGATTCAGGCTGCAAAGGCGTCCATTTCCTCCTTAATTAATTTAATAGTGAGAAGGTTGAAAAACACTGGGAAAATATGCATACTTTCTTTATGAAACCCCATTTTCCACCACCATGTGGCTAATACTACTTCCTGATGTTGCGCCTTGTTCAGCCAGCGGTAAACAACAGACTGTTGCAACCTGATTGGCTGAACGCGATACTAGCATTCCTAGGCATTAGCTTCATGATGCAGATATAATATTTTTAAGTTATTATCAGCTGATGCCTAGGAATGAATCATGCATCCCTAGTCCAAACCTCTTGAAGAGATTGCTAGGTGTTCATGACAATACTCAGGAACATATTAGTCATATACAGAAGTCATTAAAACTCGTTTTTCAACCACTCCACAGATTTCATGTTGACAAACTATAGTTTTGGCAAGTCGGTTAGGACATCTACTTTGTTCATGACACAAGTCATTCTTCCAACAATTGTTTACAGACAGATTATTTAACTTATAATTCACTATATCACAATTCCACTGGGTCAGAAGTTTACATACATTAAGTTGACTGTGCCTTTAAACAGCTTGGAAAATTCCAGAAAATGATGTCATGACTTTAGAAGCTTCTGCTAATTGACATCATTTGAGTCAATTGGAGGTGTTCCTGTGGAAGAATTTCAAGGCCTCCACAAGTTTGGTTCATCCTTGGGAGCAATTTCTAAACGCCTGAAGGTACCACATTCATCTGTACAAACAATAGTACGCAAGTATAAACACCATGGGACATGCAAATCAATCCCAGAACAACAGCAAAGGACCTTGTGAAGATGCTGGAGGAAACAGGTACAAAAGTATCTATATCCACAGTAAAACGAGTCCTATATCAGCAAGGAAGAAGCCACTGCTCCAAAACCGCCATAAAAAATCCAGACTACGGTTTGCAACTGCACATGGGGACAAAGATCGTAGTTTTTGGAGAAATGTCCTCTGGTCTGTTGAAACAAAAATATAACTGTTTGGCCATAATGACCATTGTTATGTTTGGAGGAAAAAGAGGGAGGCTTGCAAGCCGAAGAACACCATCCAAACCGGTGGCAGCATCATGTTGTGGGGGTGCTTTGCTGCAGGAGGGTCTGGTGCACTTCACAAAATAGATGGCATCATGAGGAAGGAAAGTTATGTGGATATATTGAAGCAACATATCAAGACATCAGTCAGGAAGTTAAAGCTTGGTCGCAAATGGGTCTTCCAAATGGACAATGAACCCAAGCATACTTTCAAAGTTGTAACAAAATGGCTTAAGGACAACAAAGTCAAGGTATTGGAGTGGCTATCCCAAAGCCCTGACCTCAATTCTATAGATAATTTGTGAGCAGAACTGAAAAAGTGTGTGCGAGCAAGTAGGCCTCCAAACCTGACTCAGTTACACCAGTGCTGTGTTTGTTATGTGTTGCTGCTTTGCTATGTTGTTGTCTTGGGTAGTGTTGTGTTATCTCTCTTATCGTGATGTAATTTTCGTCCTATATTTATATATTCCCCGCAGGAGGTCTTTTGCCTTTTGGTAGGCCGTCATTGTAAATAAGAATTTGTTCTTAACTGACTTGCCTAGTTAAATAAAGGTTAAATAAAATAAAAAATAAAACATTCTGACATTTCACATTCTTAAAATAAAGTGGGGATCCTAACTGAATTTTTAATAGGATTAAATGTCAGGAATTGTGAAAAACTGAGTTTAAATGTATTTGGCTAAGGTGTATGTAAACTTCTGACTTCAACTGTAGCTCTGTAGAAAACATTTAATTTATTGTGCTGAAAACCTTATTCTAAAATGGGACCTCAGCATATTTATGTTATATTTTGTATTGTATTTCTGTATTTGTTTCTCACAGTGAGTGACAATTACTGGTAAACATGGGATATGATAATCCAGTATTTTAGTTGTGATGCTATTTTTGAACTCATTCAACAATGGGCTGAATAATAGCTTACTATTAGTGAGATGCTCACGGTTCAGAGATACTCACGAAATAGACTTTAGATTTAAAAATACACTTTTTACTATGGGCCTTGTTAACATAATTTAGAAATCAAAAACAGAAGAATCAATGACCCCACAGAAGATGCCATTGACCCATGAAATTTAATGTGGTGTGGCTGTAAAAATTCTCCCACTCCTGCAAACCAGTGCCTTTAACGCCCATCACAGTGTGCGCTTGATTCCCATAAAATGAAAGTAGTTTCTTTTCTGTGGTTGGCCCGAAAGTGCAGTCACAGCGAGACACCTCCAATTACCTTGCTGAAAATAAAGCTCAGATGCAGTAAGAATTTAACAGTTGGTGCCCTGTGGACATATGGTTTGTGGCTTTAAAATGTTTTGATCAACTCCACATGAGCAAGGTGGTGGTGGTTATCATGGGGTTTGGCACCGGAAATCTTAGGGTTATCTCTCCACACTTACTTAATATAGAACATTGTGTAACTGTTTCCATTTACAAAAATTTACCCACCTCTTTCTTATATGCAGCAATGCTTAATATCTTTATTCCTGTAGTACTTTTCAATAGATGGGAAATTATTTTCTAGGGGATGCTATTTATTAGCCCTTTTACCCATAAGTCATGGCGCCAAGTGGTGAGTTTATGAGAGAAGTGGAGCAAGAAGTAACTGACAGATCCACAGTGGAATAGATTCAGCCCTCTAATGTTTCCAAGCAGACTAAATCCTGATGGATCCTCACCGCTACACTTTGATGCCCCAAAGACATGTGCTCTGTGTTTATTGTCATTGGTGTGAAAACATGGTTGACCTTTATTTCATTTAGCTTTCTGAAGGATTTGAAGCCAATCTTTCATAAAAGGAAATTGCATGGGGGTGTTGACTAGGTGAAAACCTTGTCTTGAGAGCATTACATTTTTCTACATGAAGTGTTGCGGAAAGCCTCTCGAATGCGGCTGTCTAAAACCACAGCAAATTGAGGGTTAACTTGATGATTTGGCAAGTTAAATAAAATGTTGAGGGTGGTAAAGGACTTGGCACTTGTTGGCAGTTGTCTCATGAGCATTTAAGAGTATTTTCAACTATACTGAACAAAAATATAAATGCAACATGTAAAGTGTTGGTCGCATGAGCTGAAATAAAATATCCCAGAAATGATCCACACGCACAAAACACTTTTTTCTCTCAAATTGTGTGCACAAATTTGTTAACATCCCTGTTAGTGAGCATTTCTCCTTTACCAAGACAATGCATCCACCTGACAGGTTTGGCATATCAAGAAGCTGACTAAACAGCATGATCATTACACAGGTGCACCTTGTGCTGGGGACAATAAAATGCCACTCTAAAATGTGCAGTGTTGTCCCACAACACAATGCCACAGATGTCTCAAGTTTTGAGGGAACGTGCAATTGGCATACTGACAGCAGGAATGTCCACCAGAGCTTTTGCCAGAGAATTGAATGTTAATTTCTCTACCATAAGCCGCCTCCAACGTCGTTTTAGAGAATTTGGCAGTACGTCCAACCTGCGTCACAACCGCAGGCCATGTGTAAACATGCCAGCCAAGGACCTCGACATCCGTCTTCTTCAACTGTGGGATCGTCTGAGACTATCCACCAGGACAGCTGATGAAACTGGGGGTTTGCACAAACTGTCAGAAATCGTCTCAGTGAAGCTCATCTGCGTGCTCGTCGTCCTCACCAGGGTCTTGAACTAACTGCAGTTCGGCATCGTAACAGACTTCAGTGGGCTATTGCTCACCTCCGACGGCCAGCGATACCGTGACGAGATCCTGAGGCCCATTGTTGTGGCATTCAACCGCCGCCATCACCTCATGTTTCAGCATGATAATGCACAGCCCCATGTCACAAGGATCTGTACACAATTCCTGGAAGCTGAAAATGTCCCAGTTCTTCCATAGCCTGCCTACTCAGCAGACATGTCACCCATTGAGCATGTTTGGGATGCTCTGGATGGATGTGTATGACAGCGTGTTCCAGTTCCCGTCAATATCCAGTAACTTCGCACAGCCGTTGAAGAGGAGTGGAACAACATTCCACAGGCCACAATCAACAACCTGATCAACTCTATGGGAAGGAGATGTGTCGCGCTGCATGAGGCAAATGGTGGTCACACCAGATACTGACTGGTTTTCTGATCCACAACCCACTTTTTTTTTTTTAAGGTATCTGTGACCAACAGATGCATATCTGTATTCCCACTCATGTGAAATCCATATATTAGGGCCTCATTTATTTATTTCAATTGACTGATTTGCTTATATGTAACTGTAACTCAGTATATGTAACAGTAACTCTGTCACATTATGTTACAGTGAACAGTAAAATCTTTGAAATTGTTGCATGTTGCGTTTATATTTTTGTTCAGTGTAATAGCATCAGTCCTCTCAAATGAAACAGATGGTAAGGAACAATGCTGAAAGTTTGAGTAGTGTCGTAGTGGGGTATATAAATATACAGTGCATTCGGAAAGTATTCAGACCCCTTGACTTTTTCCACATTTTGTTACGTTACAGATTAATTCTGAAATGGATTCAATTGTTTTATTGCCTAATAAATCTACACACTCTACCTCATAATGGCAAAGCAAAAAAACTTTTTCAAATGTATAAAATCACATAAGTATTCAGACCCTTTACTCAGTACTTTGTTGAAGCAACTTTGGCAGCAATTACAGTCTTGAGTCCTCTTGGGTATAACGCTACAAGCTTGGCACACCTGTATTTGGGAAGTTTCTCCCATTCTTCTCTGCAGATCCTCTCAAGCTCTGTCAGGTTGGATGGGGAGCGTCGCTGCACAGCTATTTACAGGTCTCTCCAGAGATGTTTGATCAGGTTCAAGTCCAGGCTCTGGCTGTGCCACTCAAGGACATTCCGGCATTGTATTGGCTAGGTGTTTAGAATCGTTGTCCTTTTGGAAGGTGAACCTTCGCCCCAGTCTGAGGTCCTGAGCACCCTGGAGCAGGTTTTCATAACTTTGCTCCATTCATCTTTCCCTCGATCCTGACTAGTCTCCCAGTCCCTGCCGCTGAAAAACATCCGAACAGCATGACGCTGCCACCACCATCCTTCACCGTAGAGATGGTGCCAGGTCTCCTCCAGATGTGATGCTTGTTATTCAAGCCGAAGAGTATGAAATGCAGCCATAAGTAAATAATTAACATCCGAACAGCATGATGCTGCCACCACCATCCTTCACCGTAGAGATGGTGCCAGGTCTCCTCCAGATGTGACGCTTGTTATTCAAGCCGAAGAGTTCAACCTTGGTTTCATCAGACCAGAGAATCTTGTTTCTCATGGTCTGAGAGTCCTTTAGGTGCCTTTTGGCAAACTCCAAGCGGGCTGTCGTGCTTTTTACTGAGGAGTGGCTTCCGTCTGGCCACTCTACCATAAAGGCCTGATTGGTGGAGTGCTGCAGAGATGGTTGTCCTTCTGGAAGGTTCTCCCATCTCCACAGAAGAACTCTGGAGCTTTGTCAGAGTGATGTCAGGAAAAAGCATGACAGCTTTTTGATGGTTTCTTACGGTACACTGTCCATCATTATGTCATTTTGTTTATTTATCCAACACCACTGATTCATATTAAATTGTTAGAAGAATCATTGTGGAACCGCTATGCAAACGTAAGGTTTGTATATATGAAATGCAGCCATAAGTAAATAATTACCACCATTTCAGATCGTCAGTTACTTACCCCAAGTCCGGCTTCAACTTAATTTTCGACTCATCTCCCCTGTGATCTTTCTGTAATTCCAAACCAATTTTCGGGTTATGCAAGAGGAAACGCCAGCATTACAGAGGCAGGAGAGAGGGAGTCCTGGCGAAATTAAGGTGAGGGCAAAACCGACCTCCTCGTCCCTCCATTCTATTGGTAATCAATCACTTGATAATAAGATTTCCTCAGATCGCGGAGTTACTACAAACGTGTCTTTCGTAACTGCAATATTCTCAACTTTTCTGAAACATGGCATTGGACAAGGTACCCCCAACCCCCCCCCCCCCCCCCCCCATGGCTATCCAACTCAATGGATTCTCCATTCACAGAGCGGGAACAGGACAGTCGAGTCAGGGAAATCGAGAGATGATGTGCTGACTCGAGCGCAGTGTCTCAACCCATTGTTCACCTGTCTTGGAATACTTGATGGTCAAATGCCGACCCTTCTACCTTCCAAGGCAGTTTTCAGCTGTTATCATAACTGTTTGTAACTACATTCCACTTCAGGGCAAGAAATATACCAAGCGAACTGTACAACACTATAAACAAGCAGGAAAACGTACATCTGGATGCTGCCTTTGTTGTCGCTGGTGATTTTAATTCTGCGTCATTAAAACACGTGATGCCCAACTTCCATCAACACATCTCCTTTGCCACTAGGGGCGATAAAGTCCTAGACCACTGTTACTCTACCCACAAGCAAGCATACAAGGCTCTCCCTTGTCCGTAATTTTGCAAATCAGATCATGACTCTGCACCCCTGCTTCCTGTTAACAAGCAGAAACTCAAAAAGGAATTACCTGTGACTCGCTCATTTGAGAAATCAGAATGAGAGATTATGCTACAGGACTGCTTGACTAGCACCATTGGAATATGTTCTGAGACTCCTCAGTTTTGTTCATTCACTACAGTTCAGTGTTCAACACCATTGTCCCCTCCAAACTTGTCACCAAACTTAGGACCCTGGCACTGAACACCTCCCTCTGCAACTGGATCCTGGACTTCCTGACGCTCCGACCACAGGTGGTGAGGGTAGGCAACATCATCACCTCCGCCACACTGACCTTCAACACCGGAGCCCCAAAGGGGTGTGTACTTAGTCCCCTCCTGTACTACCTGTTCACCCACGACTGGCCGCAAACAACTCCAACACCATCATGAAGTTTGCTGACGACACAACGGTGGTAGGCCTGATCACCTGTGACGATGAGACCTCCTACAGGAAGGAGGTCAATGACCTGGCAGTGTGGTGCTGGGACAACAACTTCTCCCTCAATGTCACTAAGACCAAGGAGCTGATCGTGGATTACAGGAAACGCCCCCATCCACATCGACAGGGCTGCAGTGGAGCGGGTCAAGAGCTTCTAGTTCCTCGGTGTCCAAATCACTAAAGACTTTAAATGGTCCACTCACAGCGCACAGTGGTGAAGAAGGAGCGACAGTGCCTCTTCCCCCTCAGGAGTTAAAAAGGTTTGGCATGGGCTGTCAAATCTACAGCTGCACCATTGAGCATCTTGACTGGCTACATCAATGCTTGGTATAGCAACAGCACTGCCCTCAATCGCATGGCGCTACAGATGGTGGTGCGGACAGCCCATCACTGGGGCCGAACCCCTGTCATCAAGGACCTCTATATCAGGCGGTGTGAAATTGTTAAAAACTCCAGCCACCCAAGCCATAGGTTGTTCTCTCTGTTCCACATGGCAAGCGGTACCAGTGCATCAACTGTGACACCAATAGGCTCCTGAACAGCTTCTATCCCCAAGCCATAACACTGATAAATAGCTAACAGAATGGCTACACGGACTATCTGAGTTGACCCTTACATAATCTCTTTGCACACTCACAGGACTCTACACACTCATGCACACTGACACACCAACACACATAACGTGCACACGCATTTACAGTATGCTGACTACACACACACACACACACATTGTAAATATGGTATTGGAACTGACCCTTCTTACTTTCTGTTCTTATTTTTATTTCTTGTGTGTTTTTGTTCTACCTATTTTATAATTTTTAGTGCTACATTGATATTGATTACTGCATTGTTGGGTTTAGAGCTTGCAAGAAAGGCATTTCACTGTATTTGTGCACTTGACATTAAAACTTGAAACTTACCAGTGCCAAAAGTGCACTTTATACATTACTAGTTGGAAATCAAAACTCTTTCTCATTCCCTACATCCAGTTTCCTATTCCTAAACAGAAACAGATAGTGCCTCTAACCTCTTTCTGTGCTGCTATTAATGGATTTCTCATTGCCGATCCAAACATAGAGTGGGAAGGTGGGTAAATATAGCACGTCATTTATTTTGGATTGGATGACATTGTTAAACGAGTTAGGTTACTGTGCTGCAAAATAGGTGTACAGTTGCCCCAGTTTCCGAATACAACCTGAGAAGTAGAGGCCTCGCACATTGGCGCAGTGATGTGAGATTATATAACTTGTGATAATGTTCCATCTGGACAGTCCACTGTGTATAACGAGGAGCTAGTATGCTGTATGTACACTGAACAAAAATATAAAAGCAACATGTAAAGTGTTGGTCCCATGTTTCATGAGGTGAAATCAAAGATCCCCGAAATGTTCCATATGCACAAAAAGCTAATTTCCTGTTAGTGAGCATTTCTTCTTTGCCAAGATAATCCATCCACCTGACAGTTGTGGCACATCAAGAAGCTGATTAAATAGCATGATCATTATAAAGGTGCACCTTTAAAATAAAAGGCCACTCTAAAATGTGCAGTGTTGTCACACAACACAATGCCACAGATGTCTCAAGGTCTGAGGGAGCGCACAATTGGCATACTGACTGCAGGAATGTCCACCAGAGCTGTTGCTAGATAATTGAATGATCATTTCTCTACCATAAGCCGCCTCTAACGTTTTAGAGAATTTCGCAGTACATCCATCCGGCCTCAACCGCAGACCACGTGTATGGCGTTGTGTGGTGAGCAGTTTGCTCTATGCAAAGGAGATGTGTCACGTTGCATGAGGCAAATGGTGGTCACACCAGATACTGACAGATTTTCTGATCCACGGCCACTTTTTGTACGGTATCTGTGACCAATAGATGCATATCTGTATTCCCAATCATGTGAAATCCATAGATTAGGGCCAATTTATTTATTTAAACCTTTGAAATTATTGCATGTTGCGTTTACATTTTTGTTCTGTATAGTACATTATTGGTACATTATAAATGGCTGTCTGTTACTGCACTATACTAAATACTGCACTAACTCAGAGTAAGAAACTATAGGCTCAGGAAAACAACACGCAACAACATGTCAGGTGGTTTGAATGACAGCTGGTAAAATAAATCATGACTGACCTTTTTAACTGACTGGTCACATGTTCAAAAGATGATCATCAGTTAATCCCCACTAATCAGCCTGATATGCCCCCCATGTGCCAAAGCACATATGGGGAAGTTCTGCTGCTGCGGCAGTTCTGGACACGAGCGCCTCAGGAAAACGCATACCCACGGCTCTAATCAAAGTTTCAAACAAGGGTAAGCAGGGTCCAGGGCCAAGATGAGGGCACCTTTGGAAGGCTGCCAGCCCTCCTCCTGCACCCCATAGGCTCTTAAGAGAATCTTTGCCCTGCAGCAATGCTGAAGCCATCTGTGGAGTCACAGCGGAGGCCATGAAAACTAACACGTGTGCTGCGGTTTGACCTTTCCCTGTGGCAACAATTAATATTATCATAGGATGAGCTATTGGGTGGCACTCCCCCCGTGTTCATATTGAGCATCAAATCATAAAATCATTCCCTTACATAAAAATTAAATATGAAAAATAGATATACATGAATGTATCCATAAGCATGTTTCTAAGTTTAGTGTAATCAGGTTCTTTATTTTGATTTTGATTATTGATTCAGACTCAGATAAGCGAGCATGAGAGCAGATTTAGCACATTGTAGTGTGGCACATACTTACACAACTATTTCCCTGGTGCATTCTGGGATATTTGTAAGCATATCTGGAATTAGTACTAGAAAGCCTTATTAGTAGTAATCAATATATTATAAAATATGGTCCTAGCATTGGGGCCAATCAATGACAGATGGGTAACTGCAAAAATAAAGGAAACACTAACATAAAGTGTCTTAATAGGGTGTTGGGCCACCATGAGCCACCAGAACAGCTTCAATGTGCCTTGGCATAGATTCTACATTCTTCCACAAGAAATTCCATAGTTTGGTGTTTTGTTGATGGTGGTGGAAAACGTGGTCTCAGCCACCGCTCCAGAATCTCCCATAAATGTTCAGTTTGGTGGAGATCTGATGACTGAGACACACACAGCCTTTAAACCCCCTATGCTCCTTTGAGACCCCTCGTACAAAGTCACTGAGATGTCTTCTTCTAGCCATGCTAGCCAAAATAATGGGCAACTGGGCGTTTTTATACATGACCATAAGCGTGATATATTGTAAATTGCTTAATGAAATACACCTGTGTGAAAGCACCAGCTTTCAATATACTTTGTATCCCTAATTTTCCTTTATTGTAATGGTAAAAGTGCTTAGCTATTCTGCGTCCACAACAGGTAGCAACGCCAGAAGTGTCAGGGCTTTGCTAAACTTAACTTTGCGGTCACAATCACAGTGTGCAAATCTCTGAGCCATCTTGTGCATCCAGGGACTATACACAACTATCTGTCATTAATAAAGACCCTAGCAGCTGTCACTAATTGAAGGAAGGGGATTGTGGGAGCAGCTGGCACCCAGTGGGCCACTGCACGTCCGGATGGAGAAGCTTGCCAAATAAGACCCATTCCAACAGTGCCACAATGAGGCTTAGGGGTGGCAAGCTTCTGGAGCTGTTTGTATGTGTCAAGAGTCAGACTGTGTGTCAGATGTTGCTCACTGCTACTCAGAGACCCAAGAGTATTTCAAAGAGCAGCATTGGTGGAAGAATCCAATTATGTTAATTGTACTCAAATGCAGTAACTATTGGAGCTAGGCCCTCAGTTGCGGAAAAAGATCTGACGTCATTCATATAGATAGAGAACTCGGATGCCTGGGTATACAGAGCATGACTTGAGAACTTTCTTTTGCAGACCTATGTAGGAGAAGCAATTCTTTGATGACAGAGTCAAACGGTCCTAAGCCACGCCTCGGCTGTGGCTCACAGAAGCAGCACACGTACACAACGGTTGCAAATATCGATAGCAGGAACCACGTTAGAAGAAAATACGGTTGCATTGTTTCAAAGAAACATTTGCCAAAACAAACAGTCACTCAAATAGTGGCGGAATAAATTCAACCACATAACTACTCACATGTTTCAAGACCACGGACAGTATATGCTGTCAGAGAGAAAAAAGTTGCGCTATATTCGATCTCCAGCATGCAACAATAAAAAAATGCACCACAACAAGAAATGTCATGTACCCAGTACTTCCAACTGCAACATCATTGCCTTTGTTTTTACCACACAACCAGTGTTCTAAAGTTGAAATAATATTTTACACATTGTATTCAAAATTGTATGAACGGGCAATGAAATGGGCAATGGCAGGTTCATATAGCTTGTCTTTTGATTTTATATCCAAAATAAGTTATTTTTCTATTGAGATCAAAGCCAGGGCTGACAGTCAGGCCTGTCCAGTGGTGTTCCTGGAATATGTCTTGATCCTTTTTAGTGCAGAAAATGTTATTTCTACTGATGCAGTGGACACTGGAATGGTTAAAACTAGACAGGTAAGCAGATACAATTGGTGCATCATACTTGTCTCTTCTGCAGGAGAAAGTGGAGCAGATCAGCCGGCCTCTTACCCTCGAAGTCAGACATTAAGTACATAACGGTGAATTCTGTTTTAAACCAAGGCAAATCAAAATTAGGGTCATAGCTTTCCTCGAGACTTGAGAACGCAGTGTTTGGAAAGTTTGGAAAGTTTGGCAAGTTTGGCGTTTCCTTTTTTGTCAGCTCAAAAAAGCTTATCCACGGACAGCGCTCATAATTATTAACTTGAAAATGCCTTTCAAACATCTTTCCTCGTTGCACCAAATCAGGCAGTGCAGGAGTTGGTCTCCCGGTCTGTACAAGATTGAACTTTTCATTAAACGTTAGTCTTGAAAAGGGCGATGCTAACAATTTAGCCACCACATCGTCCTCGATTACTCTCTGCAGTTGCCATCGCCATCATTACATACACTCACTGCAAAAAGCTATCCAGCTAGCTAGGCTCAAGTGTGAGAAAACAAGATAAGGCTCGCTACTGGTTCTGAATTAGTGACGTATACTTAGGCCCTCTTAGAGGGCCTTGAGGCATCATACAATTGTCCCACCTATTACAAGATAATTTGTGATTGGTTGATTCTACTGTCATTACAAAATGCTGCTCTAATTGAAGTTAATGGCTTAAAAGACACACCCTATCCCCTCAGCCCTCAAATTAAGTGGACACTTCTGATGACATGTCGTGACGTCTGACAAGTGTACACTTGCCCAGAAATTCGTCACTCATTCATCCCGCGATGATTGTGTTTTCAGCCAACGGTAACTTGTGTGTGCTTTATATACGCTACAGTCAATTATGATTGCATATGTATTTACATTAAGTACATAATTATTAATATACACCTACTGTGTGAATGAATTTGCTAACTAACGTTAGCCTACATATCTGGAACTTCTGAAGAAGGAAAATATTTTAGTTCTACATTTTCCAAAAACCAACCAAACAAAACATAATTACTTTTACGAGACATGTGTGTGCCGCCATGTGCATTAGTAGCACAATTTCGAACTTATTTGCATTAGTTATTACTTACACTTGTATGTTGACTTCTCCATTAATGTTGTTTTTAAGTTTTCCCTGACTTTTCTTAGCGGATATACAATCGTCGCAAATTGAATTATGGGGAGTTTCAGGTCCCGGAGGGAACATAATTGTACACTCGCAAACTCGACTAAAAACGAGGGCTGAGGGGCTTACGTTGCAAACCCTTGCTTGGCTAATAATTTTGACCGCCATCCAAGATGGTGACAGAGATTCCTCAAAGGGCATACGGCGAGGGTAAGTGGACAAGGGTGTGTCTTTGAAGTGTTTGGACCGCAGCCAATGTCAATGACGTTGGCTGGTGCATTCTATTCAAAGCCTGAGGGCCTACCAAATGAGCGTTGAGCCCAGATAGATTATTTCTACCAAGAGACTACCAAAGAAAAATTCTGATTGGATATTTTTTTCTCTTGTATTTTAACCCTTCTTTTTCCAACACAAACTGAAGAAATTCAATAGGAAGATCATTACAATTTAGACCAAAAAGATAAAATCAATGAAAACAAAATTACAAATTATAATATATAAAAATATATACAGATTTGTATCTATCCTTAGGCCCTCCCTGAAGGCGTAGAGGGCCCTGACGAATCCCCACTGCTCAAATGACTTCCTAACATTTAATGTAGGTAGGCGCAGTAAAGATCACATTGTAAGAAATACATTGACAATAATAGAAAGGGCCCATATTGGATGGATTTAGTTTGGCTTTTGCTTATAAATAAAATAACAACAGACATAGTGTACAATTTCCAGACCCAGATAGATTCAGAGCCACCACAACTCAGAGGTTATTTGTCTTCACCAGTATTAAACAACTAGAGCAGATTACCATGTATGCACCCGCTCTATGTTACTGCCTTGTCTATCTGTACATGTATGCAACGCCCTGCGTTGTTATTAATCTATTGCTTGCTAGCATGACAAGACGTTAGACTAAACCCTTTAGCTTGTCCAAATGTTCTCCAATGGGCCGCAAATGGGATACAATACAGGCTAATAAATTAAGAGGTTGTATGCATTACTGAACAAAGCTGACTTATAAGGGCCTCCTTCATTTAACATAGATTTTGTGGAAAGCGCTCCGTTGTTCCAACTACAATCAGAGGGGTGTGTATCATCCTAGAAAGTAGGGTCAAGCAGTGCCCCCCCGGCAGATGTAATAAAGTGGAGACAGAGCCAAAGTTAACTCCTCCATATGCACTCCTCAGCAACTCTTACTTGTATACAACTCGCTGAATTTTACCCTCACCCTTAGGCTCCGTATGTGGGGCCTGTGGAACGTGGCAGCTTCACCTACAATTACTTTGGCCCTCACACTTTCTTCATTAACTTCATTATCATAAAATGTATGTGTTAGGACAAAGGTAATCTTCTCCCAAGCACAATAAATGAAAAATATTGAATGTAAATACCGCAGAACCTGACAGCTCAGCTGTTGAGAGGTTCTATTCAAACAGCCTCTTGGCCACCGGAGGGAAGGAGCAATGTAAATTGATGTCTCCCTGTGAGGAGTCTGTCAGTCTTATGGCCCTGACTTCTGCATTGCAGATATCAATTGTGTACATAATTTATAGATTTGAGGTAGACAACTGCTTCATTTGAATTCTAAATAAATGTGTTATATATATACACTGGGTGTATATATTACTCATTCAAGGGTTTTTCTTTATTTGCACCCAGGAACATTCACTGTCTTCTTGGTAAGCAACTTCAAAGTAGATTTGTCCTTGTATTTTAGGTTATTGTCCTGCTAAAGGTGAATTAATTTCCCAGTGTCTGGTGGAAAGCAGAATGAACCAGGTTTTCCTCTAGGATTTTGCCTGTGCTTAGCTCCATTCCGTTTCTTTTTTTATCCTGAAAAACTCCCCTGTCCTTAACGATTACAAGCATCCCCATAACATGATGCAGCCACCACTATGCTTGAAAATATGGAGAGTGGTACTCTACATAACACTTTGTATTTAGGCCCAAAATGTAATTGCTTTGCCACATTTTTTACAGTATTACTTTTGTTCTTTGTAGCAAAAAGGATGCATGTTTTGGAATATTTGTATTATGTACAGGCTTCCTTTTCACTCTGTCAATTACGTTAGTATTGTGGAATAACTGCAATGTCCTCCGTTTTCTCCTATCACAGCCATTAAACTCTGTAACTATTTTAAAGTCACCATTTAAAGTCGAGCTGTAAAACAAAATGTTGAAAAAGTCAATGGGTGTGAATACTTTCTGAAGGCACTGTAGGTGATATTACTCTTCATCCTTTATTCACTGTAGGTGCTATTCCTCTTCATCCGGCTGTCGGAACTGTATAGGAATGAATGTGGGAGACATGAAGTTTCCATAAGACTTTTCCCTGTCTCCTAACAACATCTATCCTTCATCATTGTCAGTCCACGGCCCCCTGAGAACACATGCTTAATTGACTTGGACTTTGTCTGTCTTTAAGCTGCATTTATGTCAGTCACTGTCCTCCTCGTAAACCAAGATAAATATTTAGACGTTTCGTAAACACGATTGTCGCAGAGGATGGAACTCCAACTGTGATGTCAGAGAAATTACAAAAAATGATGGATACCAAAAATATCCCATCTGCCAACTTCCAGTACTTTTACAATGCCATTAATCATGTGATAGTTTCACAGAGGTCAGTATATTTTGGTATGGGAGCGCTGATTCCTCCGCTAAGTGAAAAAGCAAGCAGCAGTATGGACGGGAAGGATAAATCATTGCGGCCTGATGACAGGTAGCCTCCAGCAGCTTCACATCTGGCTCCCCTAGTTCCAGACTGGCTCATTTTATTGCATTTCATTGCTTTCTTTGGACCCAAGAGAGACTTTAACAGACAACCTTTCAGCTGGCCCATGATTCTTGTCCTCACCTGGTTATTTTAGTGATTACTACGTATCTGCAGGTATCTGGATTCCTAGCAGTGCGAGCATTTAGAGGCTTTCCAGGATTGAGAAGCTTTCCCAGGATTCTCTGTGTTTAATTGGTTACTGCACTTACTGCAAGTTTATGCCAGTGTCTCACACTTGAGTAACCTGAATACTTGCAGATTTGTAGGAGACCCGGGTTCAATCCCCAATCTGTCACATTGGTGCTGTGACCTGGATGGGTCTCTGCAAGAAATTAAGTGTAGGTGGATCGGTGGTTCACTTGTGGGATGAGTAACCTTCCTGAGACCTGATGACTTGTATTAGCTCCCCGAGTCACATTAGCACAGGTCTTAGCTCCTGGACAGCCATAGATCTGTTGATTTTAATCCTTTGAATCAGTGTCTGATCAATGAAGTGCAAAGTTTACACTTTGGCCCCTGAGAACTGGAGCTGACACCCCTGTTTTAGACCATCTAAAGTGCCACGTAGGCCCTATACGCTCACTACACAAGTTGCGTAGTGCCTCGCAAATTATGCAAGGGCCCCGCCTCCCCCTTATGTCAAAGCGGGTGTCAATGAGAGGATGAAGCGGAACTATTCTTCTGGTCACGAAAAGAAGAAAAAAAACACCACGAGAGTGAATTGCGGGAACAGCAATCAGGTAAACTTGTGTTCTCTCCTCTCCAAGTTTGATGTCAGCAAATAACAGTAACGTTAAGTTGCTGTGCTAGCTTGCAGTGCATCTCTCTCTAGTCTGTCTGTCTTGCTAACCTAGCTGGGCAGTGCATCTCTTGGTCTGTCTGTGTCTTGCTTGCTTGCCAGCCACTTCCAGGGCTGTGTTCTGTGACTTTGTGCCTGACAAAAGTGAGAGTGAAATACAACTATTTATTACGTTTGATAAACACCAACGGGCAACAGTGTTTATAAAATGCAGCTCGGAAAAGATAACCGCGTCGCGCGTGAACATATGTTCATATGCGTGTGCACGAAATGAAACTCGTGCTTTCCAGCAGCAATTTTAAAACTTGACAATGACTATCTAGTCTCTCAGACAAGGTTTAGTTACAACTCTGGACTAATGCAAGATGGAACGCAATGAATTGACATTGACTATTGATTTATATATTGAATTTAAAATGTTGATTAGTTGGACATACTGGGCAATATTGATGCACATCTCTCTGTAAATAATAACCATCAAGTATTCAGCCAAGCCATAGTATAAATAGTATAAATTATAAATGTATAAAAGGAAATCTGGGGGAGACATTTTAAATGGGCCTGATGCAGCTGATAAAATTAATAGTATTATTGTATCTATAATTTACAGGTGCTATGCTTAAGTTTGTCAGAGGAGATGCTGGATCATTAGCCAGTACAAGCACAGACTCAGTTGATCCACATCCAGCCTCAGCCAGTACTAACACAGACCCAGTACAACTGGCTTCAGCAAATACTAACACAGACCCAGTACTGGCAGCTTCAGCAAGTACTAACACATACCCAGTACAGCTGGCTTCAGCAAATACTAACACAGACCCAATACAGCCGTCTTCAGCAAGTACTAACACAGACCCAGGTGAAGTACAGGCAGTCTCAGCCAGTACTAGCACAACCAGAGGTGTACAGCCAGCATCAGATCAGATACAGCTCACACCCTAATAGAACAGGTCCTGCTCCACCAAATTACCCAGCAGAAGTCTTAACAGACTTTATGAGGACTGAGTTAGTACGCAGAGGTCCATTTAAACCAGGGCTGGATTTTTCTTATGCTAAAGACAAGTCTAGAAGAGGTTTCCATTCAGGCTTATTAAAGAGACAGCTGTCAAATGGGGAAAAGATTACCAGGAGCTGGCTTTCATACTCAATCAAAAACAACGCTGTGTATTGTTTTTGCTGTAAGCTCTTTTCCACAAAGGACTACAAAATAATAAAGGAAGGTGTGAATGACTGGTCAAATATCAACGCCATTCTGAAACACCATAAGGGTAGTCCTGAACACACAAACAATATGATTAAGTGGAGAGAACTTGATCTGTGCCTAAGTCGGGGACAGACTCTTGACCAGATACAAATGACAATATTGGAGGCTGAAAGAAAGCTGAACAAGCTGAAGATTCCATTTGAATCCCAGAGCCCTGTTCGTCCCATGTGGAGCACATACTCTAAACCTTGTCATTGCAGATGCTGCCAAATCTTCAAAAGATGCAGTTGGATTTTTTATGGGCATGTGCAAAAGCTCTTCACCACTTTTCAGCTGGCACACAAAGATGGAGTGTTTTGAAGAAACATGTGAACATATCCGTGAAGTCATGGAGTGACACAAGATGGGAGAGTAGGCTCCAAAGTGTTCATGCAATCAGGTATCAGGCTTCTGAGGTTTGGGAGGCATTACTGGAAGCCAGACAGACGATCAACGATCCTGTGGCCAAAGTGGAGGCAGAAGCACTTGCAGAGGAAGTTGGGTCCTACCGCTTCTTGATTTGCTGTGTCGTATGGTGTGAGATACTGACAATGACAAACAAGGTGAACAAGCTCCTCCAATCCACCTCAATGCAGTTGGATATCGCAGTGTATTTAATCTCAAATGCAAAGGCCTCCCTCACTACATACCAGGATTCTCTGAGGCCCAGACAACAGCCCAGAATTAATGTGGAGGCTATTCTGAAAGTGAAGAGACTGAGAAACAGCAAGAGGCATTTCAGCTATGAGGCTCCTGATGCACTCAACTACTTCAACATTGTGGTCGACTATGCTGTGACATCCACGGATGAGAGATTTGAAACACTTAACCAGTTGAAAACCAAATATGGAGTGCTGCTGAACTTAAGCACTGGAAGTTGAAAACACTCTAACCTTCAGAGATGACTGTGACATCAGTGTAATGGATCTGGCACACGAGATTCAGAATTTACCTGATCTGCCATCAAATAAGATGACTGCCTTTGAGCTGCTTTCCTTTCTCTGTGAGAAAAATCTGGAGGAACTCTATCCTAACCTTTGGATAGCCCTAGGAATTGCAGTCACCCTAACAGTAACAGTAGCATCGGCAGAGAGGAGAATTTCAAAATTAAAGCTCATCAAAAGCTACCTGAGGTCTTCCATGTCACAGGAACTTTCGAGTGGTCTGGCCATCATGAGCATAAATCATGACGTGGGGAAACACATGTCCTATGATGACATCATTGATGATTTTGCCTCAGGAAAGTGCAGAAGAGGAATATTTTGATGGTAAGATTTTCATTCAAACATTCAAATGTTTGCACACTTAGTAACATTTAAGATTGTATGGCAGAAGTGCATTTGTGTAAAAGACTAACTATGTCAGTTCCTGACCGTAGGGAGGCCTCTTGCTTCTCTATGTTTGTCACGGCCAGGGCCTGACAGTAGAGTTCTATTGAACTCTTTGTGTGATTTGTGTTTGGTCCCCAATTAGAGGCAACTGCTATACGTTGTCTCTAATTGGGGATCCTATTTAAGTTGCCTTCTTTCCCACCTGCTTTGTGGGATATTGTTGTGTTTGGTTCTCTTTGTGCTGACACACAAGTTACGGTTGTGTTTCCTTCAGTTTGTTGTTTTCTTAGTTAAATAAAAGTATAACTAACTACTACAGCGCTGCGGCTTGGTCCATTCCTACACAGCATCGTGACAGAATATCCCACCAAAACGGGACCAAGCAGCACTTCGACATGAAGGAGGACCTTAATTGTTCAGCCCTGGAATTACCTCAGGATCCAGGGCAGCGGCGACGTCAACTGGCTATGGGGGTGGTCTGGGAGAGTGGAAGAGTGGAAGAGGCACCAATACCACTATCCTCGTGGGGTGTAGACTGACAGATGGAGCAAACTGTTTTAAAGGAGGGAGGATTGTAGTGGGAGCACTGGGGTGTCAGGTGTGACTGTGTGGAAATGGCAAATGGTTTACATGGCTCACAAGCCAGGTAGGAGGGCCCCTTAGCAGAATTTTGCTTAGGACCCCAGAAAGGGCCTAAGAAAGGGCAGGAGCACACAGAGGATCAGGTCAATACCAGTTACCAAAGAGCCAAAACAAAATGCTTGTCTAGTATGGCTGCCCAAAAGTCTCCTTCACACCTGAAATAGTAGTGATTAGCCATTGACGACAGCTCAGCCATTAGACATTCCCCAATCAGTTAGAGAACACATGCGAAGACTCCAAGCACAGAAGGGTTTTCGTCAAGTGTGACAGCTTCATCCTCCCTATCAACCCATGTCAAATCAAATCAAACATTATTTGTCACATGTGCCGAATACAACAGGTGTAGACCTTACCGTGAAATGCTTACTTACAAGCCCTTAACCAACAATGCAGTTCAAGAGTTAAGAAAATATTTACCAAATAAACTAAAGTAAAAAATAGAAAGTAACACAATAAAATAACAATAACGAGACTACTGTATATACAGGGGGTACCGGTACCGAGTCAATGTGCGGGGGTACAGGTTAGTCGAGGTAATTTGTACATGTAACAAGGAAGTCCTTCCATCCCACAGAGGGATCTGCCAGTGTTCCCCAGATGTTTATTTTAGCAGATTCCGTATGTCTTACACGTCTGCCGAAGGCTCCAGATGTTGGATTGTTCATGGCCCTCTGCCCTATCTGGGACTGGGAGGAGGTGGACCAGACTATGGGGAATCCTGAGCCCATCAAGCAGAACTGTCTCCCTAGCCACCTCTGGGTTTCCCCCCTCCTCCCCTCCTTCCACTTCTCTCACTGTCACTTCCTCACCTGTCCAAGCACGGAATGTTGTTGACAGCATCACTTCTCTGGAAAAACTAGCAATGACAGATGTAGGAATGATCAGAAAAAGCTTTTCAGGGCTGCTGTTCAACCCTGTTTGACACAGGGGTGTCAAACTTACAGCCCACGGGGGCCGCTAATAATCACCAAAATGGAAGCTAGACAATCAGGGAGCATAATAAAATGCCAAAACGATGGATATAGGAAAAAATAAATGCATTCTGACAGCGAGGAAAAATAAAAAATAAATCAGTATGGCCCTCTGGACCTCGTTGAAGACCGAATGCAGCCCCCAGGGCAAAATTTGTTTGACACCCCTGATTAAGCAGCAGACCAAGAAAACAATCCAACACGTGCAGTTTTATTGCTACCATGACAGAGCAGTGGTGTAAAGTTCTTAAGTTAAATACTTTAAAGTACTACTTAAGTAGGTTCTTGGGGTATCTGTACTTTACTTTACTATTTATATTTTTGACAACTTTTACTTCACTACATTCCTAAAGAAATGAATGTACTTTTAACTCCATAGATTTTTCCCGAAACCCAAAAGTATGTTACATTTTGAATGCTTAGTAGGACAGAAAAATTGTCCAATTCACACACTTATCAAGAGAATGTCCCTGGTCATCCCTACTGCCTGTGATCTGGCAACTCACTAAACACAAATGCTTAATTTGTAAATTATGAGTGTTGGAGTGTGACCCTGTTTATCCATTAATTTAAAAAACAAGAAAATCTTGGTGTCAGGTTTGCTTAATATAAGGAATGTGAAATCATTTATACTTTTTATATTTACTTTTGATACTTAAGTATATTTAAAACCAAATACTTTTAGTATTTTACTCAAGTAGTATTTTACTGGGTGACTTTCACTTGAGTCATTTTCTATTAAGGTATCTTTACTTTTACTCAAGTATGACAAGTGTTTTTGGAGATTTTGGAGAATGGTGCTGTTTGGAGGTTTATCACCTAAGCAACCCTACCTGATGATTAGATGTATGATCCTAAAAACGTATATAAGAGGTGTTCAATAAGTACTAAAATATAAAAATGTAATTATTAATGATGCAAAGGTTATTAGGTATAATATTTGTATAAAGCATGAATAGTTCCCACTTTACAATAGGGCCCACAAAGTTTCTTATGTAAGTAATGCAATATAGACTATAAAAGGTGGGGGATTCTAGTAAGCTAACATATGGAATTGTTTTAAGATGGTCATACCATGGATCAATTGGTTTTGAATTTTAGGATATTTAACCCCTTATTTAACAAAACTCTAATCAAATTGTATTTGTAACATGTGCCAAATGCAACAGGTGTAGCTAGACCTTACCGTGAAACTCCATGCAGTTCAAAAAAAAGAAGTAAGCTAGATAAACTCAAGGAAAAATAGCAACACAATAAAATAACAATAACGAAGGCTATATACAAGGGGTACTGGTACAGAGTCACTGTGCAGGGGTACAGGTTAGTAGAGGTCATTTAGGTCATATGTACGTATACGTATGTAGGGGTAACGTGACTATCCATAGATAATAAATAGAGAGTAGCAGCAGCGTATGTGAAGAGTGTGAAGGATGTGTGTGTATGTGGCATCAATATGCCACTGGGAGTCCCCGGCCTCCCAGTGTCCCCGCTGCCTCTGGAACCAACATTAGTTTGGTTTGTGGTGGTAAATAGACAGCTACGAAGGATCTAGATGAAAAATCTCTCGGTAAATAGTGTGGTCTACAGTTTATCATGAGGTACTCTAACTCAGGCGAGCAAAAACCTTGAGACTTCCTTAATATTAGAGATTGTGCACCAGCTGTTGTTGACAAAGAGACATACACCACCACCCCTGATTTTACCGGAGGGTGCAGTTCTGTCTAGCCAATGAATGGAAAACCCAGCTAATTTAATATTATCCATGTTGTTGTTCAGCCACAACCTGGTGAAACATAGGATATTACCGTTTTTAATGTCCCGTTGAAAGGATAGTCTTGAACAGAGCTCATCTAGTTTATTCTCCAGTGATTGCACGTTCGCCAGTAGAACGGAGAGTAAAGGCGGATTATCCACTCAGATAATCTTTTTTTTTTTTTTTCACGGGTGCGTCAATAGACTCTTAGGGAATAAACAATAATAAGCCATTAGTAAAGGGAGAAAAGTTGCCACTTTAGTAAAGGGCCAGCAAAATGAGGCTATATTGTAAAGTGTTACCGATTAGGTATTAGATCAACATTGAATTAGACTCAACAATCATCCAATGTAAACCTTGTGGAAAATATGTGATGTTGGCATAAATAATATTAAATGCTTTGTAACATAGTTAATTAATAATGTATTTGTGCTAACTTTTGAATCCATTAGTGTTAATTAATCTGTTTGTCTATATTGTGTTACATCAGGTATTACATTTAATACGTAAATATTGTTGGAAATCGACATATGTAATCTTGGCATTTTATTCATAACTTTCAATGTGGTGTTATTTGTGTGAATGTCGTTTCATTACATGTTTTAATTGAAATGATCACATCTACCTCTGAGAATGACTTGGAGGTGGCATGATTTCTAAAATATTCTACCTGTCTACTACTATTTGTAGTCTTTCCTAGAACTTCCTTTCATTGCTCTGTAGCCTATATGCCCGCTATTACAGTATAGGGCCCATATAATGTGTAGATGTTGCTTCCTTAGATCTTTCCTTCGTGAAAATGCACCTGTTACGTGTCCGTATGCATGAGTATGGGTGGCAGTGGGCAAGGGATAGCTTTTGAAAAATCGATTGACTCTCAAGGAAAGCAGTTCTGTGAATGCGCTGCACCCTTCTGTTAGAGTCCCACCTGACTGTCATGGCAGGCCTCCAGCTCACAGCAGGAAAGGAAGTCACTCTGGGCCATTGCTCAGTTCGCCCTCTGCTGGGCGGAAGTGAAGACTCCATGAAGCCATCCGTCCAGTAAGTCATGCTGACAGAATGCAAGAGTTCACATCCTCTCATTAAACCGCAATGCCTTCTGACCACAAACTCAAGAACACACAAACTCACATACCTCCTGTTGCTTATCCATCAGTAGAAGACATCTGTTGAAAGAATAAAGGTGGATAAACTCTAGAGAATGAGACATAAGGTGGGGTCTGAGGTTATTGACACGCTTGATAAGATATGCAAAAATGACTGTATGAAATAAATAATTAAAATACTGAGCTATATTTTATGAAAAACAGTTTGGGGAAATTATATTATTTTATACTAATACAGTTACTCAGAGAAAGAGATTTTTTCTAACAAGTAATCTTTTTTTTCTCAAACACCCGTTTTCAATACCATTCAATACCTCACCTTGCGAGGATAACGGCACTGAGCCTTTTTCTCAAATGTTTTATGACTTGAAGAACACATTGGTTTCAGCCTCCTGGCAGAGGCAACCAGGATTTTAGCTCAAATATCCTGGTACTGGGCAAAGTTCCTGATGCCTTTACCTTAACAAGGGCCCCAGGAGCAATGGAAGCAATATAGTCCCATAACATCAAAGGTCCACCCCCATATTGTACAGTAGGTATGGAGTTATTTTCTGCTCATGCATTCTCATTTCGACACCAAACCCACCACTGGGGTACGTGGCCAAAAAGCTATATTTTCATGCAATTTGATTCCAAGTGCCAACTCCAGACGTTTACATTTGTTGGATGACATGAAAATAGAGCTGAAACTTGGCCTCAAGTGGATCTTCCAGCGAGACATTAACCCCAAGCACTAATCAAAATACACAAAGAAATGGTCAATTGGCCATTTCAGTCTTATGGACTGCTCTCATCCCTACCTTTTTCAGAAAAAGAATTAAGTACTTGCTAAACAAAACCTCTTTCTCTGAGCAATTGTACTAGTATAAAATATTTTGGGGGAGCATACAATATAGCTCAGTATTTAAATTGTTTATTTTATATGGTCATTTTTGCTCATCTTTATCAAAGGGTGTCAATGATCCCACTGTACGTTATCCAGACTACTCGGATTAGTGTATGTTGTTTGGATGATGAAACGAAACAGTAACACCAGGTGTGGCTGGGTCTGTGTGATTGGTCAGCTGAAAGGCACCATGTTGTTCCAATCGTTTTGAAAGGGTATGGTAAGAGCCATGCTGTTCCTTAGCCTGGGCACGGTCATGCGACCATGGATGGGTAGGTTTTGGCGCTTGCGCTCTTTGACTAACTGCCTGTTTTAGTGGATGAGAAACTCGCTCGTAGCATGTCGGCCGGAGTGTATCGGTGATGTCACCTTCCATGAGATCTAACACCAATTGTCACTCATGGAATGACAGACCTGTCTCTTGCTCTGTTGGCTAAGACAGTTGGCTATAAGTGGTGATGTGCAGAACGTTGTTAAGTTTGAGCCCTGTTTGGGGCAGAAAATAATGAACTATGTTGCTGTCTATATTGACCATATTTATTGTATGTGAATTGGAACCGTATAGATACATTAGTCTTCATGTGTTGATCACAAGAACCTTCATCTTATGATTAAATGTACATGACTGAGGCTTGTGACCAAATGCAGATGAACAGGGATGTTATAAATGACCTCTACATGATTCCACATGTCACTTGTGTCAGTCAGAGCACATTGCTGAAAGAGAACATTGTTCCTTGTTTAGAATGCATTCACATCCCTGGTATTCCTAGTGCATTGAAATACCATTACCAAGCTATTGTGTGAAATAACTGAACTTAACATATAAGCAAGCACCTTTATTTGTTTAACAGGTATACAGTCGCTATTGTACAGTTTTCTTGCTAGTTTGTGGTCTTATACATTTACCAACAGTGGTTTAGAAAGGCAACTTCTAATGGAAACACTGGCATATACAATACAAATTAGCAAACATATCAAAATCAGTTTTTACAACTTTTGTAGCAACCAATTCTTTCTATTGGTTTGCCATAGTGCAAACTGTGTTATTTGTAAGACAGAGTTTAAACGTGGTTTTAACATTCAAAATATATTTCTCTGTCTTGAACACATCTCAATGTGTAGACTGCATTCATTGTGCTTCCGGTTCAAGTCCTCCTGTCCAGTAATGTTGATTTACAATAAGAATAATTCAAGTGAGTAGGGCGGTTCAGGCAGTTGAAGGGTGGTAAAGCTATGATTAAAAGTTTAATAAGAATGCACTGTTGCTGTGTGTGTATATGGTGTTTATGGCATTGTGCATGAAGGCCAGTTCAGACTGAGTCCTCAGCTATAGTTTTCCAAGCCCTTTCAAAAGTCCTTGAGGATTCCCGGTTTCACTCTCAAACATTCCTTATATGATTATCACACTGATAGTTAAGCGTACACTGTAAAAGCTTTGGGGGGGGGGGGGGGGGGGGATTTAGTCTGTGTGTGGGCACATATGTGTTTAAATATGATTTGTTTTCTTTCCAATACTTAAGCTGCGCTTGATTGAGCTTGCCTGGTTCAATGGAACCAATGGATTATTCCCCGAAGTGCAAACCCCACCCTTCTCCATTAAACGTTAAAGTATTTGAAGAAAAAAACAAATACTATTTGAACCTAGGTCTGGTGTGTGTCCACGTCCATGTCAAGTCCAACAGGCATTGTGTTCCTACATCCTTGTGACTTTAGGCCATTGTTGCGCGAACATGTGATTGGAGTAGAGAAGAAAATGAAAAAAAATATGAAAATAAAAACGAACAAGACATGTCCGTGGTTGAAGCCTGCTCAGCGAATGGACGGGCGTTTCTTTAGCCGCTATTGTGGCTCTATTGCACCGTGTTCTGCAGAAAGCACTGGTAGTGGTGGATGGATCTGTCCCAAAGTCCAGGATGGAGACTCTGGCTGAGCCCATCCCCTTCCCCGGTAGAACTCTCGCTCACGAGCAGCCGCAGCGGTCCACCACCATGGAGGGGATCTTGCCGTAGATTATCTGCTCTTTGCGGTTGAAGTAGAGCATGTTGATTGGGGACATCTTGGTGGGGGTGCAGCAGGGCCCTGCGGTGCCCCGGGGGTTAGCCTTGTTCACCAGGTGGGTGTGGGGGTACTTCTGCAGGTGCATGTACTCGCACTCACCAGAGCAGTAGTTGGCCTTGTAGCGCTTGGGGGCAATAATCCAGTCCCAGCCAAAGTCTTCAAAGTCCACCGTGAGGGGGTACCGGCAGCAACGGGACTCGGGGGAGTTCTCGTCACAGTCCAGGCCAGAGTCTCTCCTGGAGCGCTTGGGGCCCTCCGAAATCTTCACCTCCATGAAGGGTTGCTGTAAGGGCACAATACAGAATGGTTGAAAACATGAAACAGGTATTGATTGACACATTGGGAAACATATTGCAGTTTGTTACTCCAATCTAATATTGCTTGATCCTTTACATTACGGTTTCAAACGTGGGTGTTGTGATACTTTGTACCACTGAAATGATTGTGTTTTTAAACACAAATGTAATGCTTGGTTTGGTAAAAAGTATTCTAATTGCACCAGAAATGGGTGCCAGCTGTAGTGTGTGTGTGTGTGTGTGTGTGTGTGTGTGTGTGTGTGTGTGTGTGTGTGTGTGTGTGTGTGTGTGTGTGTGTGTGTGTGTGTGTGTGTGTGTGTGTGTGTGTGTGTGTGATAACAGAGGCTGTAGGCAATTACTCTGATTAGCACAGTCACACAGAAGACTTCTGGAATTTCTGGCCACAGTGAACAATGTGCATTTTTAGGTAATCAGGTGACAGACATGAGATTATTGGTGGCCAGGGCAAATATTCTGTCCCAGATTAACTCCTTAAATTAGGTATGTGTGTTTATCTTAAAGCTTCTAAAATATTTTTAAACATATGAGCACTTGAAAGCAAATCCACAGAGTGCCAAAACCCCTCTGATCAGCTGGCATCGATAAACAACTGGTATTTGAAGCCCTGGTTCTAAATTAGTCTGGCTACACAATTTGACACAAAAATGAATGTGCACTTTATTGCCAAGGGTGTTAAATATTGATGCTGCATTATTATGCATTATGCATTGGTTATGGATTACTTCACATAGATCCCACGAGGATAAATTACAAACTTTTTGTAAATTGCTTCGATGGGAGATAAATCTAAACTCACCAGTCCATCTCCCGCTTCAGCTGAGGTAACGGCCAGATCATTTCCCTTCGAGTCCAACGCATTAATCTCGATCCCCCAATTCGTGTCCGGTTGCCGCAGCCACACCGACAACACTTGTTTCACGTCGATACTTTGCCAAGAGCTGACTCCTGCATTCACGTCGATCTTTAGAGACCGGATCTGTATGTTCCTGCCCCCGTCCGTGACAGGGATCAGGCGGGAGATTTGCAGGAACACGGTGGTGACTTCGTCAGCTGGCTGAAGGTGCACCCATAGTTGTGCCCGAACTATGCGGTTCGCCTGAATCTTCGAACTGAAGGAGAAAAAGCAACACTTGGGTTTCCCATCGACTTGGACGATGGATTCGGCTGGAGGAGAGAAATTAGAACTTTAATTACAATATGGAAATGTAATATCTATTTTGTCAATAAAACTACATTTCTAAACTAAATTAAATTGGGGCTCCCAAGTGGCGCAGTGATCTAAGTGCTAGAGGCGCCACTACAGACAACCTGGTTCGAATCCAGATTGTATCACAACCGGCCGTGATTGGGAGTTCCATAGGGCGGCGCACAATTGGCCCAGCGTCGTCCGGGTTTGGCCGGTGTAGGCCTTCATTATAAATAAGAATTTGTTCTTAACTGACTTGCCTTGGTTTTTGCAGTTGTATGTAACACAATTCCCACCGAACCCCCTTGGTAAACCACTTTCAAAATATATATTTAAAGTTACAATGTCATGACACATTGATAAACTATAAAACACTCAACAATGTGTCATCTCCAGGGTATCCTCCATTTTAGTCTATATAGTTTTAGAACCTACACTCAACACCAGAGCCACTGGCACCTTGTAAAATGGAACTCGGCTCGTACGTAAAGTTCTATATTTGTTTCAAGTCAACATGAAATGACAGATACATTAAAAAAAAAATTGCTATGAAATGTCAACCTATTTCCAACATAGTGGTGCAAGTAGCCTAATACGTGATCAGACATGCAGGTGCGCTCTGTGCCCCATGCGTAAAAACAGCTGTGCTCTAGTGCCTTTTCAAAGTTATTATATAGAGACAGAGTGTTGCATTGAATAATATATACAACTTACGTTCAGTGGCCATTGTCATGATTGTTTCTGCGATGGCATGTTCATCATCTTCTTCCATAACTCCATCCTTATTGTCATCTCCAAGTACATCATACTGGTCAAGAAGTTTCTGCAAAGGTGGTGCCTTAGGCAAGAGTTGCTTGACAACATCTCGGCTGATATTGGGCGCGTGCTTGAGTCGGAGTTTGCTAAGAATTTGTGACTTGATGGCGTGTAATCTCATGTTTTTGATCTGCTGTCGGACCTCGCATGTTGAGCACTGCTCACCGTCGTCCGTGGCCGGGGGTTGGTGGTGCGCCGTTTGATCACCAAGACCCATTGGACCGAAAGCAACCATACAACTCAGATAAATTAGAACCTGCATCAGATGCATTATCTAACGTGCGCAGTTTGCTATAAAAAAAATAAATCCCAAAGTGAATATGTATTTGCGTGAAGGCGGACTACAGAGTTGCCTGTGTTTAAAATCAGGCTCTTCACTGATAGGTGTCATACTTTAATTCGGCAGCCCTTTTTATACTGCAACTTTGGCCTCTCTTTTGTGTCGTCAAAATCGATGATTGGTTGGGCTGACAACAATGAAATTAACGGACAGACATGAACTGTATTTTTCTGTCAAACCTTAAAAGAGGTATGGCAAGGTTCGGAATAGTTTTGAGACAACTACACTATCAATCAAAGACAGTTATGCAAATGGAAAATAAAAATTACGGATGCGGTTATATTGATTAATTGCATATACTTAAATCCGCAGCCTGTCACCATCAGAACGCCACTGAGAAACAGGGTTTATTCCGCTCATTCCATCAACACGACAGGGGTCAAATTAATCGGTGTTATGACTCACCTTCATTACGATCAGTTAGTTATATGGCCAGTTTGCTTATGACCAGTTTGCCATGTTTCTCTAGAAAAGGTAAGGTATATTAATTTACAAATATGTCAGAAACCACTCTTTAGCCTATATTGACATAGGCTACCTGGAGTAGATTTACTTCTTCCTGAACTTGCTTCCAAAGGCTACATTTCTTTATCAATAGTCTATAGGCTAGATACTATTGCATCGAACATTTATGGCGAAATGGGCTCTACTGTAGGCCTACGATACTGTATTAAACTATTGGCCACTGGATATTGTTGTCTTGAGGTGGCTGTGCTTACGATTCATGAAAGCTTTTTAGTCCAGACATTTAGTGCCATCGTGCGGTTTATCAACAACAGTTGCAAAATAACGAGATATTATTTTCCTTCGGAGATAAACAGTAACATATGGGTTATAATTTAGATCAGTGATAGATAGATAGATAGATAGATAGATAGATAGATAGATAGATAGATAGATAGATAGATAGATAGATAGATAGATAGATAGATAGATAGATAGATAGATAGATAGATAGATAGATAGATAGATAGATAGATAGATAGATAGATAGATAGATAGATAGATAGATATATTCTTCAACCGACATTTAGAAGATGTGTATGGCTCACAAGAGTCAATCAAATCGTCCACGTTATGCACATTGCACGCAGCAATATACATGACATGGCACTATGTTAGGTCAATTAATGGTTAAATTATAGAGTATTATCATTATCGAATTTGATACTTATGTGAAAGAAAACATACTGTATTTACAAAAACATAAACGAATTTAACTCATGTACATTATACCGTTTTACGCACACTCGTCCAGTGAGTTTTACAGTTTTACGAATTCGTCATATATGTATTTATTAAATGATACCAATTAGTTGTGAACATATCCGATAACTCATAACTCAAAATCTGACACAGTCGCTATAGTGATAATGTACCTCTTGTGCCATAATGGTCCAGACCTCACGGCAGACGCATTAGTAGCCTTAACTTAAATACAAGGAAGCTAAACGGGTGTACACTTCCATCAAAGGCGAGAGACAGGATTATAATCTATAGATAGATAGCATTATAGAAACAATTTACTATATTCCTTATTCAAACATTTCAGTAGTCACTGAGAAATCAAGCATGGAGCCACCATGCGCCACTAGAGGGTAATATTGTACAAGTAACAGTAGCCTGTGTGAACGCGCACAATTTATCTCCACAACCTCTTATGCAGTTTACTAATTGCTGTTGAATATGTATAAAAACAACAACATAATATTACGTCCTTCAACCTACAGCTGCCGTCAGAACGTTGAGACAAACAGGCAACACTTTCAACGATGATCTATGGAACATTTTCAGTAGAATGACGACAACAAGGTATAGTCCTCCAGGTCCGACTATTCCAGGATTTGAAAGTTTAAATCGATTTTTGCATTTAGGAACAATGTGGTATGGTTCAACATTGAAGGCCTAGTTTGGTAACTTTGTTGACATTTCATGCTGAGAGAAACCTGACCGATGTTTTCGCAGCCTTCCAAGGTCCGGGTTCAAGCCTTGGACTCATATGCGGCCGTTTGATAAGGAGACGGAGTAGATAGGAGAGGCGGCACGTTTGGTGATTTCGGTTCACAAACCGTGTGGATGTAAGAGACTTCTTTATTTAAACCAACCGTTTGTTAAAGTGTGTTTTCCTGCTGAAACTCACCCAGCCCTACTTTTCCAAGAGCCTTCTTGAAGGTAGGCTACGTATCCCACGCTTCAGCAATATTTTATGGTATGTACCTATTTTTATGGTAACTGTGTACGAAATGGACTAGGGGCTACCCCTAAACATATGGTATATTGAACAGAAATGCGCTCATGTGGTAATTCTCAAAAGCCTATTTTCAACGCTGAAAACCATTTCGGCTAGTATTTCTCCTGGACCTTTTATGTTCACATTTGAATAGTGAAATTCTTCCATATATGCCTTTATTAATTCAAGAAAGGTGGGTTATAATTAAATGTGGGGAGGGGGTTTCAAGGGTCGCGTCTCATGATATCTGGGCTAAAGTGACATGCTTGAGACATATGTTAACAGACATTATCATCTTTTCCCAAGTTGTCTCAAAAATCTGGTTGACGTTTTATGGATCAGTACTGTAGTTAGATAAGCTGTAGCCTCTGTCAAAAAGCATAAGCTACAATGCCATCATTTTGCAGCTTCAGTAAAAAGCTCCTCTTATGTGAGCGATGAACAGGATGATACAATAACGTGCTGCTCTGTCTGAGATAAATAATCACGCTCCTGTGAATCTGGATCAGGCGGGACTGAGGCAGCACACAGGACAGATGGAGACTACAGCAAATAACATCAGTGCTTTTTTCAACCTAGGGTCACATGGTCTATTTATACATGTTCTGAAAAAGACTGAGCATACAAACAACAAGATCATGGGCAATACATACATCTGATGTTCAAAATAACTACTGTAAGCCCAAATAGCAGCTGTCATAGACTCAACTCTTCCCCAAAGGTCACTACAGCAGCTTAGTCTAGGTATTGTATCCAGTGTGTGCAAGTAGATATAGGTACCTGCCAAAATAATGGAAACACTTGAGTAAATTAGGGATACAAAGTGTATTGAAAGCAAGTGCTGCAACAAAGGTGTGGTTCCTGAGTTAATTAAGCAATTCACATCCCATAATGCTTAGGGTCATGTGTAAAAATTCTGGGCAGGCCATTATTTTGGCTATCGTGGCTATGCCCCCATAGGATGACAATGCCCCCATCCACAGGGCATGAGTGATCAATGAATGGTTTGATGAGCATAAAATCTATGTAAGCCATATACCATTTCCATCTCAGTCACCAGATCTCAACCCAACTAAACAATTACAGGAGGTTCTGGAGCGGCGCAAGAGACAGTGTTTTCCACCACCATCAATAAACGCCAAACAATGGAATTTCTTGTGGAAGAATGTTGTCCATTCCTCCGATAGATTTCCAGACACTTGCAGAATCTATGCCAAGGTGCATTAAAGCTGTTCTGGCTTGTGGTGGCTTTATGTTGGTGTTTTCCTTTATTTTGGCAGTTACCTTTAGCTACACTATTAGAAAAAAGGGTTATTCGGCTGTCCCCATAGGAGAACCCATTAAAGAACCCTTTTTGGTTCCAAGTAGAACCATTGTGGGTTCCATGTAGAACCCTCTGTGGAAATGGTTCTACATGGAACCCACAATGGTTCTACTTGGAACCAAAAAGGGTTCTACCTGGAACCAAAAAGGGTTCTACCTGGAACCAAAAAGGGTTCTCCAAAGGGTTCTCCTATAGGAACAGCCAAAGAACCGTTTTAGGTTCTAGATAGCACCGTTTGTTCTTGCTGCTTTGTGGTAACGGGTAAAGATGCTAAGTCATTGTGAAAATAGTAGGCCTCAATTCTTTTCTCTGCCATCTGGTATTTTTAGGCAGACTGATAGAAAATAAATCACTGAAATCCTTTCCCTCTTCTCTCTCCCTACAGCACAGGGGAAGATATAAGTAGGGCAGTGCAGGAGCATGGCTGACTGTCTGGACTATTTCAACGCAGCTCAGTTCAGACAAGAATGGGCTTCCTAGCCGTCGCTTCTTGACCAGAGCCCAAGCCCCCCTCCAACACATTCCTCTGTCATCATCTTCTCTCTCCCCTCCTCTCTGAGATCAATGCTCCATTATTTATATAATGGGATGCGTCAAATCCAAGAATAGCGATCCGATCCAGTACGCCAACTCGGTGGACAAGGCGGACGGCAAGCCTGGGAAGCGGCAGGGCGAGAACTCGCTGCTGGTTCTCTATGAGACGGGATCGCCGGACGACTCTGCCCGGGTGGACCCCATCCTGCTGGAGTATGCCCAGAGGCTGTCGGAGGAGATAGTGGCCCGGGCTGTGCAGCAGTGGTTGGAGGTGGACAGCCGCTACAGTGACATCCCCTACATTGAGTGTGATGTGCCATGATGGGGGCGTGGGGCCAACTGGAGAGACATTACCAGAGAGAGGTATTTTTGTTTTGGGATTCACCTCGAACCTCTAGGGAAAGGAGGACTACTGGATGCCCAGCAGACAGACTGACATCACTCTGATTCATGTTGAAACAATACACTACAAAAATCTACCAGCTGAAAATGGCAAGCCATTTTTCTGTTTAATTCATACTTGGACAGACAAAGACCTTGGCTACTCCTCTCATTTTCAATCCAGACCCTGTGCTTGCCTTCATTGTTAGCAAGATGATGAGAGGTTCCGAGCTGGGGTGTATCATTGAATCCTGCTTTGAAAATGACTGGTTCTGCCTTTCAATTAATATCTACCGTTTCCGCTTGACGCGTACCATCCAAATAGCAGGTCCGATGTAGGAAGTTATTTATAGGCAGTGGTCAGTGTTTTTCAATTTGTGAGATTTGTCACCAGGTACATGTCTTCCTCTCCATCGGTCTGCCCTTCCAGTTCAGGGTTCTTGGATAATGGCATCCCAGGGGGCCTGTGGTCGACCAACAAAGAGAGCTCATTATTCATTCTGCCCACCTACCCATTAAGCATGTCCACCGACGAACTGCAGCATCCAAGGACCTGACAACGGTCACTTTGACAAAAGGATGCTCTACGAACATGGCCTTGGGAAGGTGTTTTGGGTTGGGGGTGTTTTTCTCCACTCGTACAGGAGTAATAAAGGCCTAGTTCACAAATTATGTTTTTTCGATTTATCAGGGGGTGCTGCAGCACCCTCAGCACCCCTACTTCCCACGGTTATGTTTAGGAATGTTTACAGAGGTTCAGCGCCCTCCCATTCTGTGAATTTGAATGCCAATGACAATAGCACATCCCTGAGGGCTGGCTAAGTCCCCATGCCTTGAGGAAATCAGGACACTAGGATGGACTGACACACTTTTACCAGGACTTGGCTTTTGGGTTCACAAATACATTTTGTTTTCGCCAAAATGTCTAGGGCCAAGCACCCTGGTTTTAACATACTGTATTCTACACAATGATGAACTACTGCCATCTGCCCCATAGAATTTACTGCACAAATATGCAACTCTCAAAGGCCATGGTATTTTTATTTAGAGCAAGTGGCTTCTTAAAATAGTATGATGCTATTTTAACAGGCCATAGACACATATGCACAACGTTGAGTTGTTTGGAAAAGGGGAACAACTGTCAAAGTCCTTAATGAATGGTAATGCAAGCACAACACGTTTGATGGGCTTTCTTATTGCGTTTATAAGATAGAAGGTCATGTCAGTGGGTTTTAGTCAGTCATGGCAGGTCAGTTCCTACCATACCGCAACTGATGTTCAAGAAGCTTTAAAGGCAGATTAGTCTAGGCTGGGCAACGTATACATTTCCCAGAACATTAATGCTATTGTATACACCACAAAGAACAAGTAGACATTATTTCACTGTAAAAGGAAGTTTGGCGTGTGTATCTCAAGTAAGATTTGGCTGCTAGGCCATTGGGTATGATCAGTCAAAGGAATTGTAGTGGTGTGCTTTAAATGCTACACCCAAAAATCCATTACAGTTAAAAGCAACAAATACTGTATATAACGAAATTTGCACAAATCTGGCTTGAAAGATTAATCTCTTGAACCCATTCAATTATGTAAACAAATTGAAAAGCTTAGCGGTGACAATTCTTTCCCATTCTGTATTCCTAAATCTGGGAGGTGGAGGGTTTAGAACAGGGGTGTCAAACTCATTCCATGGAGGGCCTAGTGTCTGCTGGTTTTTGTTTTTTCCTTTCAATTAAGACCTAGACAACCAGGTGAAGGGAGTTCCTTACTAATTAGTGACCTTAATTAATCAATCAAGTACAAGGGAGGAACGAAAACCTGGAGACACTTGGCCCTCCGTGGAATGAGTTTGACACAGATCACTGTTATCACTGCTTCAGCTAATGTTTTAAACAATTTACAGATAAAGCTGCAAAAAATAATGCATTTTCACTCAGATGAATTGGTTGATCAAGTTCTGTTTTACCATGCAGGAGACAGCTAGCACTATATGCCATATATCAACTCACTATCATCATAATTAAACGGTGATAGCCTTCTATGGTAGTAGTGTTACCTCTGCCATTGAAGCTACGTCGAACACAGAATTCAAATGCTTTGCATAATATGGTCAATGTTGCAGTTCACAATGCTTACAGCTTGAAAGAAATACAAGTTATACCAACATATGTACAAAATAGGTATACCTGGATTAATTCCTTCTAAATATGATGTCAATATTGGGAACATCGGTGAATTCCACCTGAGTTACAGTAACATCTTTCTTCCAGTCAAGCCTTTAGTTTGATTATGGACAAAATATGTTTTCTGTTGGGAGATCCTAATGCTTATTTTTTCCCCTGCATCTAAGGACTATATTTATATAATATACATTTAACCTGCAGCACTGTACAGGTCTGTAAATAAATCAATTACAAAAAAATGTGACGCCAATAAAGCTGGAATCTATGCCTTCTACCATTAATAAAGTGACTTCATCTCTTTTTGGAGAAAGGGCATTGGCAAGATTAGAACCTATGACCATCTGGTGCCTATCCCAGTGCCTTGTCCACTACACCCTGCGTCCCACTGCTGGCTTGCCATGAAGCTAAGCAGAGTTGGTCCCTGGATGGGAGACCAGATGCTGCTGGAAATGGTGTTGGAGGGCCAATAGCAGGGCAGTGATAGGAGACATTTGTATTTATTAGGGATCCGCCTCTTCCTGGGGTCCAAACATATTAAAGCACTTACATGACATATAAAACAGTACATTATTACATATCTACAATACAAAATGTTAAATACAATGTATGCGTATGCATGTGTCTGTACCTTTGTGTGTGTCTCTTCACAGTCCCCGTTGTTCCATAAGGTGTATTTTTACCTGTTTTTGTTATCTGATTCTATTGCTTGCATCAGTTACCTGGTGTGGAATAGAGTTCCATGTAGTCATGGCTCTGTGTAGTACTGTGCTCCTACCATAGTCTGTTCTGGACTTGGGACTGTGAAGAGACCTCTGGTGGCATGTCTTGTGGAGTATGCATGGTTGTCCGAGCTGTGTATTTTAAACAGACAGCTCGGTACATTCAGCTTGTCAACACCTCTTACAAAAACAAGTAGTGATGAAGTCAATCTCTCTTCCACTTTGAGCCATGAGAGATTGACATCCATGTCATTAATGTTAGCTCTACGTGTACTTTTAAGGGCCAGACGTGCTGCTCTGTTCTGAGCCAACTGCAATTTTCCTAAGTCCCTCTTTGTGGTACCTGACCACACTACTGAACAGTAGTCTAGGTGCGACAAAACTGTAGGACCTGCCTTGTTGATAATGTTGTTAAGAAGGCAGAGCTGCACTTTATTATGGACAGACTTCACCCCATCTTAGCTACTGTTGTATATGTCAATATGTTTTAACCATGACAGTTTACAATCCAGGGTTACTCCAAGCAGTTTAGTCACCTCAACTTGCTCAATTTCCACATTATTCATTATGAGATCTAGTTGAGGTTTAGGGTTTAGTGAATGATTTATCCCAAATACAATGTTTTTTTTTGTTTACAAATACAATTGCCCTGTGTAGGGTGCCGTCTTTTGGATGAGATGTTAAATAGGTTTCCTTACTCTCTGTGGTCATTAAAGTGCCCATGGCACTTATAAGAGCAGGAGTGTTAACCCCGGTGTCCTGGCTAAATTTCCAATCTGGCCCTCATACCATCATCGCCAACTAATCATCCCCAGCTTCTTATTGGCTCATACTTCCGCAATCCTCCACCCTGTAACTATTCCCCAGGTCATTGCTGTAAATGAGAATGTCTTCAGTCAACTTACCTGATAAAATAAAAGCGAGAATGTTACTAGGACTGTCTTGGAGTGGTCTGAGTGGGAAGGGGAAACTGATAACTAGTTGTTATGGGCAGAGAGGTTTGGAACTCTCTTTGTTATTGGTCTAATAACCAATTTACCGCGTGGTGATGTCACCATGGAAAGCCGAAACTCCCGCCCATGCAAATCTGCTGATTAGAAAGTCCTGTGTAGATTGTATTTTCAACCTGCAAGTATCAGGAAGTAACAGTGATAAAATAATCACACTTTTACAACGTTAGTTTCATCATCTGTTGTACAAAATGATATAAAACACAGGAAAACGTGATTTTGAATGCACTGGGCCTTTAATAGATTATACAGTGCCTTCTGAAAGTATTCACTACACCCCTTGACTTTTTCAATTTTTTTTGATACAGCTTGAATTTAAAATGTATTAAATTTAAATGTTGTGTCACTGGCCTACAAACGGTACCCCATAATATCAAAGTGGAATCATGTTTAGCTAAACATATTTTCAAATTAATAAAAAATGAAAAACTAAAATGTCTTGTGTGAATAAATATTCAAACCCTTTGTTATGGCAAACCTAAATAAGTTTAGGAATAAAAATGTGCTTAATAGGTTGTGCCATAATAAACTGCATGGACTATGTGTGCAATAATAGTGTTTAACATTATTTTTGAATGATTATCTCATCTCTATACCCCACACATACAATTATCTATAAGGTCCCTCAGTCAAGCAGTGAATTTCAAACAACAATTCAACCACAAAGTCCAAAGAGGTTTTCCAATGCCTCACAAAGAAGGGAACCTATTGGTAGATTACATTAAAAAAATACACCCAGTCACTACAAAGATACAGGCATCCTTCTTAACTAAGTTGCCGGAGAGGAAGTACACTGCTCAGGGAATTCACCATGAGGCCAATGTTGACTTTAAAACAGTTACAGAGTTGAATGGCTTTGATAAGAGAAAACTGAGGAAGGATCAACAACACTGTAGTTACTCCACAATACTAACCTAATTGATAGAGGAAGCATGTACAGAATACAAATATTTCAAAGCATGCATCCTGTTTGCAACAAGGCACTAAAGCAATCCTGTAAACTTTGGCAAAGCAATTCACTTTTTTGCCCTGAATACAAAATGTTATGTTTAGGGCAAATCCAATACAACACATTACTGAGTACCACTCCCGATATATTCAAGCATAGTGGTGGCTACATCATGTTATGGGTATGCTTGTAATCAATAAGGACTGGGGAGTTTTTCAGGATAAAAAATAAATGGAATAGAGCTAAGCACAGGCAAAATCCTAAAGGAAAACCTGGTTCAGTGTGCTTTCCACCAGACACTGGGAGATGAAATCACTTTTCAGCAGGACAATAACCTAAAACCTGGAGTTGCTGACCAAGAAGACAGTGAAAGTTCCTGAGTGGCCAAGTTAGTTTTGACTTAAATCTGCTTAAAAATCTATGGCAAGACTTGAAAATGGTTGACTAGCAATAATCAACAGCTAATTTGATGGAGTTTGAAGAATTTTGAAAAGAATAATGGGCAAATATTGTACAATAAATGTGTGCAAAGCTCTTAGAGACTTACCCAGAAAGACTCACAGTTGTAATCGCCGTCAATGGTGATTCTAACATATATTTACTCAGAGTTGAGAATACTTATGTAAATTAGATATTTCAGTATTTCATTTTCAGTAAATTTGTCTAGAAAATGTTTTCACTGTCATTATGGGGTATTATATAGATGGGTGAGATTTTTTATTTTTTTATCCATCCAACCAGTCAATTCATCCCGACAACTTCTGAGACGGTCAGGAAGATCTGATCACAATCACAAAGTTATTTTAAACATCTACACCTTTTTAAAGATGTGGGTGCAATCAGAATGTGGGCAAGATCAGGACACAGGAGGCATGTTAGCACCTGGTATAAAATGGGCCATTGATCCTGAGCATCATCCAAGGTTATCATCCAATAACAACCCTAACCCTTACCCTAGTCTCGCTTTACCAGATTTCAACACTGCAGAGGCAGTGCGAGGAGCTGTAGGAGGACGGGCTCAATCTAATGGCTGGAATAGAATAAATGGGACTGGATCAAACACATCAAACATATGGAAACCATTAATTCCATTCCATTACAATGAGCTCGTTCTCTTTTAGCTTCTCCCACCAGCCTCCTCTGCAACACTGTATTCTCGTTTGAGAATGGCTTGACCCACTTAGGACGGCTGGAATCAAGGCTACCTTTACACTAACCTCAACCAATTTACATTTCCATATAGCTATTGCCTAACCTTAACCTTTGGATCTGCCATCTGAATATCCACTACCTAGGGTTTAAACTGAGATTTCATCATGTGGTCAAACCATCCATTCCTTGCCTATCCAGATCCAGATCCCTCTGCACCTGTGTTATGTCCCTGTAACATTTATTTAATCATTGACTTAATGGAATTAATGGATCACATCAACTAGCTTTGATATAGTGGCTCAGAAGCTTTAGGACAGGGTTCGTCAACTAGGTTGACAATTTTTTGTTAATAGTCGGCGGGCCAGAACATAATTAATATATAATATTAGCTCAATTAATAGGCCGACACTTCAAATTGAACAAAATGTAACACATCTGACTAGTACATAATATATTCAGTGACAATAACATAATAATTTCAACCTGATTAAAGCTCATAAAATCACCAATGTCTCTATTCAATTATTATTTTGTCTATTTCTCTGTGCAGTGATTGGTGGGGAAAAACAGGTCTTTTTTTTTTATGTCAACATTCGTTCAGAACAATTAGCTTGATAGCAAGAGAAAATGTTGCTCTCACGAAGTATCAAACGAAAGGTGCATAATGAAAATCGAAGTTTCAGGGAAGAATGGACAGACAGATATGCGTTCATCTTAACATTTTTCTCCAATGCCAAGCCAGTGTGTCTTATTTGCAATAAAAATGTTGCTGTTCAATCTCAGACGGCATTATGAATCTAAGCATGGCACTTTCAAAGTGGCCTTCCCGCCCCAGACAAAGGACCGACGCAGAAACATTTAATTAATCATTAACTGCAAGCTACACACAAGGCAGCAGAATCCTCCTTCAACAACAGTAGGTCACAAGTGCCTCCCTAAAAGCGTCATGGGTTCTAGCCAAACACAACATGCCCTTCACAGACGCGGAGGTATTTAAAAAGTGCATGGTGACAGTTGGGAGGAATTGGCTACCGACAAGTCTATGGATAGCATAATTGCATCTGTCAAACAGGTGCCCCTGTCTGCGTCAACTCCCGGTCGCCGTGTACATGCACTGGCGGATGATGTGCATAGGATTGTTTTGGAGGGGCTCAGTCAGGCTGAGCATTGTTTCCTGGCTATTGATGAGTACTGACAACACCAATGTAGCACAGCTGTGTGTATATGTCCGTTATTTTCATGATAATGACTTTAAAGAAGAGCTACTGGCACTGATTCCCCTCTAAGGACACACCACCGGGGACATCCTATTCACAAAGCTGGAAGAATTGTTTACGCAGCACGGGCTGTCATTCGAAAAAGTCAACTTTGTGTTCACTGACGGGGTTCCTGCTATGGTGGGCAGACACGGGCCTTGTCAGCAGGTTGAAGGAAATCGCCCCACAAATGAATGGCTTGCATTGTCTCATCCATCAGAGTGTGCTGGGTACCAGACTAAACTGTGAGGTGAAAGATGCAATGGATAAAGTAATGTGCATAATCAACTTTATCAGGGGGACATCAAGCACCCAACATCGTCTTTTCCGGAAAGCTTGTGACAGAATCAGAAGAGGCCACCCACAATGATTTCCTGGTTCACAATGACGTGCGCTGGCTGAGTAAAGGAAAAGCTCTAGAATGATTATGTGAGCTGCATGACTAGGTTGTGGATTTTCGCAGAAAAAGTTAAATGAGGGCAGCAGCAGACCACTTTTGGATTCTGGAAATTGAGGAATTCCTCTCTAATATTGTTTTTTGGCTGACATCTTCACTTAAACGGGTTACATCTGCAATTACATGGAAGTGGTACAACAGTCGTGGACTTGGTGGAAAAACTTGAGGCCTTTACTAGGAAGCTTGAGTTCTATTTGGATTTGCAGTAGCCTTCCAGTAGTCATCTGGAAGGCTACTGCACTTCAGCACACTGAAGAAACGACAGGCAGTAACCAGACCGCAGCATTGTCACAGAGGTGATGGAAGATTTCATCAAGCAGCTGAGGGACAACTTCTCCAACAGATTTAAAGACTATAGCATGCCCAAGGATATCATTGCGTTTGTATGTGATCCTTTCACAGTCCGCCCAGGTGGAGAATTCTCCTCCCTTGCTAAGAAAACAATACCCTCGCTGGATAAGGCCACAATTCAAACTGAGCTGATTGAATTCCAGACTTCGAGACAAATCAGGGATGCGCTCAGGAGTGCCGGGTCCTTGTGTGTGTTTTGGGCGGCATGCTCAGAGGAATACAGCACAATAAACAGACTTGCATTTTATGTGCAAACACCTGCGATTCCTAATTTTCTTCTATGAGCGCAATCAAGACTCAGGACAGGAACCGGCTTTCACATTAGTCAATCAAGGACTGCCTGTGCATCAAAATCACATCCCTCTCACCCGACATCCACAAGATCGTATCCGAGGAGAAATGCAATTTTAAATAGTATTTAATAAATAGTCATATAGGCTACTAACATTATTGTGATTATTATTATTAGTGCTTATCCAGGGCTATTTTAGGTCTCATGCTGACAGTATAATCTGTTTTTTGTCGTTACAGGAGCAGGTTATCCTGAGACTCCCGATACAGACAGCGACTTTTTTTCACATCACTTTTATTGTTCCCAGCACAAGGTGCACCTGTGTAATGATAATGCTGTTTAATCAGCTTCTTGATATTCTACACCTGTCAGGTGGATGGATTATCTTGACAAGGACAAAATAACAGGGATATAAACCAATTTGTGCATTTTAGAGAAATACGCTTTTTGTGCGTATGGAACATTTGTGATGTTTTATTTCAGCTCATGAAACATGGGACCAGCACGTTACATGTTGCGTTTATTATTTTAGTTCAGTGTCGTTACATAGGCAGGCACAGTGTAAGTATGCTTTCATCAACAATGACTTCAAACAATTAAATCAAATGACAATTTTTACGATCAGGTTATCAACATATTTCTTATACAACAGATTTTTACAGCTATTAGTTGGGAAATTGTAGCCATTGAAATGGATAATAAAGAGTGCACAATGAATTGAGAACTTCTGGCATTTGCCATAATGCAATGACAAATGCAACGCTGAGTGATCATTCCAGCTACATGAAAAGGCTAAAAGGCATTAAGAATGACACCTGGCTGGTGCCTTTTGAAGGGTAAATCCTAAACCATAAAAGTTTATCTCTGACGCCAAGATAATTACTGAGCCTGTGTTCTCCAGGAGAGAGTGTTTATGATGGTGCATTGTTCACTTAGCAAACTTTGTGGTGGGTCTTTAAGCTACTCTGACCTCATTTCTCTCTGGGAGCCTGTAAGTGCTCTTAACTGTGTGCTGAGGATTTGAGTGCAGCAAATGGGATTTCATATAATCAATTATTTTAAGTGGGTACAGAGAAACGCAAAAGGCCAGATTCAGTCAAAGACACCATGCACAAAACGTATTAAATACTGCAAAATCCCCCCTTCCAAATCCAAATGAGATAGAAATTAGGCTGTACATTTTAACGTACTGTTTTCCCAGTCTAGGCTTCCAGCAATGTGTATTTGATTGAATCCCTGGGAAATGTATTGGACAGACAGACTGACAGAAATTCACTCATAAACAGGACAGTATGACACACAACAAGGGCAATAATAATCACCTGACAGTACTCTCCCAAGTTATATGACACATCAAAAAGTACAGAACCTCTTCCTTACCCAGCTACTCCACCTACTCACCAAAACAAACATTTGTTTCTTGGCATCACCAACTGTAACCATAAATATTGGCCTTTCCAAATAATACTGTGCATCAGCACAAGGGAGATACTGTACATATTGTCTGACTCACTGTCTACATAACTGGTCTGGTATCCATCCCACTTTTGCCTTTTAGCCTGATGCTAGCTTTTGAGAAGTCATACTTGAAGTCCATTCAATTTGTTTGAAAATGCATTGCAGAATGGGCACAGCACTGGGGTGTGGTCTTGCCAAAGTCCTGCTGTTGTGATAGGCCACTGAGTGACTGGCGTACCATGTCTGATGGCTGTGACCGACTACTCTAGAGTAGCTTCCTTTCTTTGTCTCCTCTCCAACTGTCTGACCACTGATGGGTGAGTGGTGGCTTATTTCAACGATGAAGCTCTCAGTGAGAACATGTATTCTGATGAGGCCATGAAGGAAAGGATACAAGGGAAGGAAACAAATTTAGGCAACTAGGACGCTTCCTATGAGAAGAACTCATGAGTGGGAGGTTGTGGAGGACCAAAGTGGTGTCCCTTGACCCCTTGTTCTAATCTATGGAGGTGTCCTTAAAGCTTGAGGTCACGGTCCCCCAGAGACGAGAAGCAGTCCTCCACACTCTGTTCTGAGACCTCCTTCAGTGTGGATGGACTCCACTTGGGGTTGTGGTCCTTGTCAACCAGCACTAGGCACACAAAACAAAAACAAAAAAACAATAAATTGCATCCTGCCAGAAACATCCTAATAACACAGAAAGAGGGACGTGGAGCGGTTTTTGCTAACTACTACTCAATATCATTGTACAGAAATAAGGGTTTAAGTTGTAAAATCTCAAAGGGATTTATTTATGTGTTTTGCAAGAGTCAAACACCTTACCTGCCCTCACACCCTCGTAGAAGTCACTGCCCTTCTGCAAAACAACAAGAATCAAAACTCCTGACACGCATACATGCTGTAAACTATTAATACCAGAAGAAGGGTAAATAGCTGTTGAGGGTCGAACCTATTCAAAACCCAGTAAATGAGTATTACCTTTAGATGGAAAAACATTTAAATTGTAAGATAAAGTCAATCAAATGTGATGGGGAAGAGGAGTTAGTATTAAGGGCCTGGGGCCTTTTGGCACGTACCACCATGCAGGCCTGACTGAGTCTGTACTCCATCACCAGAACCTCCTGCAAACTCATGGCGCCTCCAGCCTGAAGCTGCTTGAAGGTTATCTTCAGCGATGTGGGGGACATCTTGGCGAGGGTCTGTGAAATTCACAAATTAAAAAAAACCTGGTTAGCTGTAGTCCAAGTGGTTATTAGCCAGCAGAACCTAATATTCAATACACTGGCAATTCTTTGACGTGATATTGTGAGTAGCCTATATCATTGTAGCCACCCACAATTACCGCCATTGAATTGATTAGTGTAACTCCTGTACCATAATTGGCAGTCACAAAATAAGGGCAAATATCCCATTTCAGGATTTCCCTCCAAAGCCTGCATAGATACTTTACTATGTTTATCTTATTAGTGCCCATGAACCAATAGAGAAAAGTTTGTGCTTATGGACAGGACTATACCAATTGCTGCACTTTCCACTCGGCAGTTAGAGCATCCAGCTCCATAAGAAGAGTTGCTCACATCATATCTCTCTTTGAAGATGAGCGGGCCCATTTCCTGTTTTACATAACCTTCCTCCCAACTCATACTACACATACACCCGCTGGATTCAGGAATGTTTACGATCAAGCACATCCCATCTCATTAACGAGACCATCTGTGATAAAACGTGTGTAGACAGTCCACGCATGATGATAATATGATGCGATGATATCGGTCTTCTCCACACTGAATCTGCGCTGATGATCACACGGCAACGGGGATGGCAACACCGTACAATGTCATTGCAGGCAACATGGAAATCCATCGCAATCCTTGTGCACATCGCACTCACAGGGAATCTCTCACAGGGAATCTCTCACAGGGTATCCGGGTTTACAGAGCATTAGCTTCCAATCCAAACAAGGACAGTGTGGCTTTTGGCACTACTAAAGGAGGTACTTATCATTCAGGATAAGGTTGTGCCATGGTGAGTGTTTGCCCAACAGGGGATTTCGGACAGTCGAGAGAGTGTGGGCATTTCTGACCCAATGTCACACTGACGATGGCTCTGTTCTGTCAGGTGATCATCCTCATTAAGGGTGTTTCTTAGAGCCTTTGATTGAGCCACTCTGGTAAGCTTAACTATATTAAGGGCTTACAGAGTGGCAATTGCTACTGTTAGCAGAGCCCTGAATGCTGGACTAACGGCCTGGGCTATGTTCTCATATACTCAGATGACTTCAGACTGGCTGGCAAGCTGGGTTTCATTCACATTGAGAAGGAGGAGATGAGGATGAAGTCATTTAGAACATAGTCCAAAGACATCTCTACATAGCGACAGATTTAGTTCCTCTATAGCCTCTCTCTCTGCTAGCCAAAACTCTACAGACCAACATTTACAGTTCCTCTATAGCAGGGGTGTCAAACTCATTCCATAAAGGGCCTAGTGTCTGCTGGATTTAGTTTTTTCCTTTCAATTAAGACCTAGACAACCAGGTGAGGGGAGTTCCGTACTAATTAGTGACCTTAATTCATCAATCAAGTACAAAGGAGGAGCGAAATCCAGCAGATACTCAGCCCTCCGTGGAATGAGTTTGACACGTGCTCTATAGGCATTGCTACACAGTGACATTTACAGTTTCTCTATAGACCCTCTCTCTGCTACCCAAAGCTCCCACCTTACCTCCAGGTAGCGTATGTGTGGGAGATGGGGATGGAGGTCGAGGAAAGGCTAACTAGCTTTAACTAGCGTGAGGCTGGACCTACCTCAGCTTGTTTCTGGGCGAATGGAGAGCCGTCTGTCTTTAGGTTGTGAACAATCCCCTCCACACTGTTGGACTGGAATAGCCTAAGGGCCGTAGGAATACAGGGATGAGACATGGTCAGTTGAAGTACATATGGCTGAATACACACATGCACACCCAGATAGACACACACACACACACACACACACACACACACACACACACACACACACACACACACACACACACACACACACACACACACACACACACACACACACACACACACACACGCACACACAATGCAGCACTGACTCACTCACTTGGTGTTATGAGGGGCTGCGCATGGAATTCACAGCCCTCTATCTATAGCTCCCAACTGCCCTCACTCACTCCACCATCTGAACTCATCACCTAGTGCAGTGTTTCCTCACTTCCTGACCCCCAACAGGACATAAGATGGCGCTGCAGTGGATAGCAGCTGTCTTACGGGCTCCTGAACAATTCTGCTATTTTGTGTGTTCTTTTACAGTTGAAGTCGGAAGTTTACATAAACTTAGGTTGAAGTCAGTAAAACTCATTTTTCAACCACTCCACAGATTTCATGTTAACAAACTATAGTTTTGGCAAGTCGGATAGGACATCTAATTTGTGCATGACACAAGTAATTCTTCCAACAATTGTTTACAGACAGATTATTTCACTTATAATTCACTATATCACAATTCCAGTGTCAGAAGTCTACATACACTAAGTTGACTGTGCCTTTAAACATCTTGGAAAATTCCAGAAAATGTCATGGCTTTAGAAGCTTCTGATAGGCTAATTGACATCATTTGAGTCAGTTGGAGGTGTCTCTATGGATGTATTTTAAGGCCTACCTTCAAACTCAGTGCCTCTTTGCTCGACATCATGGGAAACTCAAAAGAAATCAGTCAAGACCTCATCCTTGGGAGCAATTTCCAAACGCCTGAAGGTACCACGTTCATCTGTACAAACAATAGTACGCAAGTTTAAACAACATGGGACCACGCAGCCATCATACCACTCAGGAAGGAGACGCATTCTGTCTCCTAGAGATCAATCCCAGAACAACAGCAAAGGACCTTGTGAAGATGCTGGAGGAAACAGGTACAAAAGTATCTATATCCACAGTAAAACAAGTCCTATATTGACATAACCTGAAAGGCCGCTCAGCAAGGAAGATGCCACTGCTCAAAAACCGCCATTAAAACCAATCTACGGTTTGCAACTGCATATGGGGACAAAGATCGTACTTTTTGGAGAAATGTCCTCTGGTTTGATTAAACAAAATTAGAACTGTATGGCCATAATGACCATCGTTATGTTTGGAGAAAAAAGGGGGAGGCTTGCAAGCCGAAGAACACCATCCCAACCGTGAAGCACAGGGATGGCAGAATCTTGTTGTTGGGGTGCTTTGCTGCAGAAAGCACTGGTGCACTTCACAAAATAGACTGCATCATGAGGAACGACAATTATGTGTATATATTGAAGCAACATCTCAAGACATCAGTCAGGAAGTTAAAGCTTGGTCACAAATGGGTCTTCCAAATGGATAATGACCCCAAGCATGCTTCCAAAGTTGTGGCAAAATGGCTTAAGGACAACAAAGCCAAGGTATTGGAGTGGCCATCTCAAATTTAGTGCATACATTTGTTTACATCCCTGTTAGTGAGCATTTCACCTTTGCCAAGATAATCCATCCACCTGACAGGTGTGGCATATCATGAAGTTAATTAAACCGCATGATCATTACACAAATGCACCTCTAAAACTCTAAAATGTGCAATTTTGTCAAACAACACAATGCTACAGATGTCTCAAGTTTTGAGGGAATGTGCAATTGGCATGCTGACTGCAGGAATGTCCACCAGAGCTATTGCTAGAGAATTTAATGTTAATTTCTCTACCATAAGCCGCCTCCGTTTTTTTTTTGAGGATTTGGCAGTACGTCCAACCGACCTCACAACCGCAGACCATGTGTATGGGGTCGTATGGGCGAGCAGTTTTGCTGATGTTAAAGTTGTGAACAGAGGCGAACCTGCCAGACGAGCTAAATGCCTTCTATGCTAGCTTCGAGGCAAGCAACACTGAACCATGGATGGGAGCACCAGCTGTTCCGGACTACTGTGTGATCTCGCTCTTCTTAGCTGATGTGAGTAAGACCGTTAAACAGGTTAACATTCACAAGGCCACAGGGCCAGACGGAATACCAGGACGCGTACTCAGAGCAATGCGCTGACCAGCTGGCAAGTGTCTTTACTGTAATACAAACCATCATCAAATTTGCTGACGACACGAGGGTGGTAGGACTGACGACCACAGTGTGGTGCCAGGACAACAACCTCTCCCTCAACGTCATCAAGACAAAGGAGCTGATCTTGGACTACAGGAAACGGAGGGATCCACATCGATGGGGCTGTAGTGGAACGGTGTCCACATCACTAAGGAATTAACATGGTCCACACACACCCAGACAGCCTCTTCCCCCTCAGGAGGGCATCTTGACTGGCTGCATCACCGCTTGGTACGGCAACTGCAAGGCACCCGACCGCAAAGTGATACAGAGGGTGGGGTGAGTACGGCCCAATATAGTACTGAGGCCGAACTCCATCCAGGATCTTTACTACCAGGCGGCGTCAGAAGAAGTCCCCCCCCGCAAAATTGTCAAAGACTCCAGCAACTGTACTCTCTGCTACCGCACGGCAAGCAGTACCAGTGCACCAAGTCTGGAACCAACAGGACCCTGGCCTGAACAGCTTCTACCCACAAGCCATAAGACTGCTAAACAAGACTGCTAAATAGCTAATCAAATGGCTACATGGACTACCTGAATGTACCCTTTTTTGCACTGACTCTTGCACTGACTCTATGCACATACATTGGACTGTACTCAAACACGCACGCACGCACGCACGCACACACACACACACACACACACACACACACACACACACACACACACACACACACACACACACACACACACACACTACATAGGCCTACACGTGCATACTGACGTCATACACACTTCCACACTCACCACATACGCTGCTGCTACTGTCTATTATCTATCCTGCTGCCTAGTCACTTTACCTCTACCTACACTATCTATACAAAAGTATGTGGACACCCCTTCAAATTAGTGGATTTGGCCATTTCAGCTGTGTGCTTGGTTTTAGACACCTGTATAAAACCTAGCACACAGCCATGCAATCTCCATAGACAAATATTGGCAGTATAATGGTCTTACTGAAGATCTCAGTAACTTTCAACGTGGCACTGTCATAGCATGCCACCTTTCAAACAAGTCAGTTCGTCAAATTTATGCCCTGCTAGAGCTTCCCTGGTCAACTATAAGTGCTGTTATTGTGAAGTGGAAACGTCTAGGAGCAATAACGGCTCAGCCATGAAGTGGTAGGCCACACAAGTTCACAGAACGGGACCACCGAGTGCTGAAGCGCGTAGCGCGTAAAAATCATCTGTCCTCGGTTGCAACACTCACTACCGAGTTCCAAACTGCCTCTGGAAGCAACGTCAGCAAAACAACTATTTGTCGGGAGCTTCATGAAATGGGTTTCCATGGCTGAGCAGCTGCACACAAGCCGAAGACCACCATGCGCAATGCCAAGCGTCAGTTGGAGTAGTGTAAAGCTTGCAGCCATTGGACTGGAGCAGTGAAAACGGTTCTCTGGAGTGATGAATCACACTTCACCATCTGGCAGTCTGACAGACGAATCTGGGTTTGGCGGATGCCAGGAGAACACTACCTGCCTCAATGCATAGTGCCATCTGTAAAGTTTGGTGGAGGAGGAATAATGGTCTGTGGCTGTTTTTCATGGTTCGTGCTAGGCCCCTTAGTTCCAGTGAAAGGAAATCTTAACACTACAGCATACAATGACATTCTAGACGATTCTGTGCTTCCAACTTTGTGGCAACAGTTTGGGGAAGGCCTTTCCTGTTTCAGCATGACAATGCCCCCATGCACAAAGCAAGGGCCAGAAATGGCTTGTCGAGATCGGTGTGGAAGAACTTGACTGGCCTGCACAGAGCTCTGACCTCAACCCTATCGAACACCTTTGGGAATTGGAACGCCGACTGCGAGCCATGCCTAATCGCCCAATATCAGTGCCGAACCTCACTAATGCTCATGGCTGAATGGAAGCAAATCCCCGAACCAATGTTCCAATATCTAGTGGAAAGCCTTCCCAGAAGAGTGGAGGCTCTTATAGCAGCAAAGGGGGTACAAACTCCAAATTTCCCCCACGGGGATCAATAAAGTACCTATCTATCTATGATTTTGGAATGATACGTTCAACGATGAGGTGTCCACATACTTTTGGTCAGGTAGTGTATATGTACATAGCTACCTCAATTACCTCGTATCCCTGCACATCGACTCAGTACTGGTACTACATGTTAATAGCCATGTTATTTTACTTGTTTTTGTTATTCACTGTGTATTTATTCCTCGTGTCACTATATATATTTTATCTTTAACACTGCATTGTTGTAAAAGTACCGGTATGTAATAATTTCACTGTTAGTCTACACCTGTTGTTTACGAAGCATGTGACAAATAAAGTTTTTGTTGTCGCCCCAGACAAACTCACCTGATTCAACTCATTGAGGGATTGATGATTACTGACAAGTTGAATCAGGTGTGCTTGTCCAAGGCTACAACTAAAATGTGTGCTGTTGGGGGTACTCGAGGACTGGAGTTGGGAAACACTGACCTAGTGCATGTCGGCACCTGAATGTTTTGGAGGTCACTATCTAATTTAATTATGTGCAAAATGTTTAAAGCAAACCAACTACTCACTGAAAATGTACTTTAATAAAATATACACTTTCTTGGCACGAGACCAATGTTATAATACCTAGTGTGCAGGTGGGATTGACATCCACCAATTGTCTACATTTAAACATCAAATCAATCATCCACTGAGAGACATTAGAAGGAGTATGTCAGTGAAACACCAAATAGCCAAGAACAAGGTGTCAAAAATAACCCACATTACACAACAGCGTTTCATAACAAAACACATACGGTAGACAGGGTCAGTGATGATGATAAGTTAAAATAAAGTATGCGTACTCGATGATAAGAGGGCATATAAATAGCGACTAGGGGCGATCTCTCGCTCTCTCTATGCTGCAGGCCCCAACTGTGTTCGCAGTGCACCAATCAATGATCTATATAAACCCTGGATTGCTGATGCTATGTATTGGCCAATGAGAGGCTTTGAAACCACTGGTCGGCCATATTGGCACTCCTCAGAAGAAGCAGTACTCCATAGGAATGAATGGAATTCTACAGTATTTCTAGGAAATGTTTAAAGGACAAAATTACATGTATTTACTTAAGTATTTTTAGTTGAAGTGGGGACAGTAACATTAGTACTTTAAAAAAAAGTGATGCTTTAAGAAAATTTTAATTTTATATTTTTATGTTTAACTCACATAATATAATGTAAAAGTATGCATTAAGGGGTCTGTAATACAATACATTTATTTGTACATTAATACATTTCACTAGCTTCCAAAATATATTTTTTACAACGGTTGGGGAGTGCCAAGATGGAGGTGCCGTGGCTTCAAAACAGCACCCCCTGTCAGTCATCTAGTGTATATATAAATCATTGGCACCAATGCTAAATATAACAGAACCGTTTGTTGTGTAGTATGCGTCAATGCTGTTCCCGGAAACGCACATGGTGTGCTGGCTTTTGTTCCAGTCCAGTACTAAAACATCTGACACCAGTAATTATCAAGCCCTTAATTAGATGAATCAGGTGTGACATGATTTAGAGCTGGGCTGGAACAAAAGCCTGCACAACCTGCGGGTACTTAGAACCAGGTTGAAGAACACTTCCTTCAGGCTACCACAGGGCAACGAACAGAGAGAAGCCTTTAATGCTAATAACAGTTGGCCCACTATGACTCAGGCTTATATACTGCTCCAAGGGCTGTGGTTACGCCACGGTCCAATGTCCTCTAGGCCATAGAGGCTGTGCCTCTGTCACGCATGGACACATATTGTAATCACAGTGAAAAGTAATCAGTGCTAAGGAAATGTTTTGTAGCTGTTTGGTATGAGAGGGAACGCAACCTGCCTTTCCAGTGTGTTATTACAATAAATATGGCTACGCTCTGTAACGGGGCCATGCTCTCGAAGAGCTGGGTTTCATCTCGGGGTGTATGTGTGTTTGTGAACACACAGGCAGAGGTGCATAAGCCAGCGTTAAAACAAGGACAGCGTTGGCAGGAATCATTAATCAGTTTAAGGGTGAAGAGACTAGAGACGTCACAATGGTTTTTAATACAATCTGTTCCTGGAGTCTGCTCACAAAGGTTTACAAAGGGACTTTGGTCTCTAATATACTGTATTATTGATAGAAGGTAAAACAAAAGACTAAGCTCTCCTAGCTGTATACACTTGTCTGACCCTCACCCAACTCGTTTAGAAATACATTTTGAACCAAACCTCTGTAACAGTGTTATTAACAATGTTATTGTGTGGCCCATGGCTCCATCAGTTAGACCACCCAGGAAACAAAGAACTGAGGCTGGGAGAGAATGGTAATTCAGAGGACTTACTTATCAATCACGTCTATGTGCTGCTCAAGGACAAATGGCTTCTCTGCATCCAGACTGCTCTGTGGACAAAAAACATAGATACTAGTTAAACACATATGTACACTGTCTCTTGTTTTCAAGTTTTTTCTTCTTTGGCGTGTATCACAATGTTAAGGACTGACAATGCAGACAGTGTTGGCATTTCCAATTATTTCCATTTACACTTTGGGAAATCTCAGGCCAGTTGGCACAACACTATGCCCCACATATTATTGTGTTCAACTCCACCGGCTTACTGCAGGCCCCAGTTTATATTACCCCTGTATAAACCCACATACGGGGCTATAAAAACCCTATCCCTGAACACACCAAACCAAGGCATAGACCAACGGCACGTGAACACACACACACACACACACACACACACACACACACACACACACACACACACACACACACACACACACACACACACACACACACACACGAGCCTACATAGATATGACTAACAACCCAATTAGTATGAAGCAGAAAATGTACACAAAACGGGAAAAAAAACTATCAAATCAAATGTATTGGTCGCGAAATGCTTGTGTGTCTAGCTCCAACAGTGCAGTAATATCTAACAATACACACAAATCTAAAGAAGTAAAAGGACGAGCAATGAGTGAGTGAGTGAGTGAGTGAGTGAGTGAGTGAGTGAGTATGTATGTATGTAAACAGTATATTATGGGATGTATAGACATTATGGACGGTATATGGATAGAATATGTAGTATATCTGAAGAATACGTAGGATAGAATAGTATATGTACAGCAATTGTTAAATAGGATAGGCAATGACTAGAATACAGTATATACATATGAAGTGGGTAAAACAGTATTTAAACATTATAAAAGTGATTAGTGTTCCATTATTAAAGTGACCAGTGTTCCATGTCTATGTACATAGGCAGCAGCCTCTTAAGGTGCAGGGTTGAGTAACCGCGGGATAGCTGGCTAGTGACTAAAGTTCAGGGCAGGGTATTGGGGCCGAGGCCGGCTAGTGCTGACTATTTAACAGTCTGATGGCCTTGAGATAGAAGCTGTTTTTCAGTATCTCTGTCCCAGCTTTGATGCACCTGTACTGACCTCGCCTTCTGGATGGTAGCGGAGTGAACAGGCCGTGGCTCGGATGGCTGAAGTCCTTACTTTGACACCGTGTGCTGCCTGGAGGGCAAGCGGTGATGCGTTGGGTTGACGGCACCACCATCTGGAGAGCCATGCAGTTGCGGACGGTGCAGTTGCCGTACCAGGCGGTGATACAGCCCGACAAGATGCTCTCAATGGTGCATCTGTAAAAGTTTGTGAGGGTCTTAGGAGCCACATTTTTAAAGCCTCCTGAGGTTGAAGAGGTGCTGTTGCGCCTTCTTCATCACTCTGTCTGTGTGGGTGGACCATTTCAATTCGTCAGTGATGTGTAAACCGAGGAACTTGAAGCTTTCACCTTGTCCACTGTGGCCCCATTGATGTGGATGGGGGCGTGCTCCCTCTACTGCCTCTTGAAGGCCACGATCAGCTCCTACCACTGTTGTGTCGTCTGCCAAGTTGATGACTGAGTTGGAGACGTGCGTCGCCACGCAGTAATGTGTGAGCAGGGAGTACAGGAGGGGGCTGAGCATGCACCTTTGTGTGACCTCTGTGTTGAGGATCAGCGTAGTGGAGGTGCTGTTGCCTACCCTCACCTCCTGGGGGTGGCCCGTCAGGCCCCGAGCTTAATGATAAGCTTGGAGGGTACTATGGTGTTGAAGGCTGAGCTGTAGTCTATGAACAGCATTCTTACATATATTCCTCTTGTCCAGATGGGATAGGGTAGTGTGATGATGATTACGTCATCCGTGGATCTAGGGTGTTGCAGTGGGTCTAGGGTGTCCGTTAGGGTGGAGGTGATGCGATCCTTACCTAGCCTCTCAAAGCACTTCATGATGACAGAAGTGAGTGCTACGGGGCGATAGTCATTTAGCTCAGTTACCGTCATTTTCTTGGGTACAGGAACAATGGTGTACATCTTGAAACAAGTGGGGACAGCAGACTGGGATAGGGAGAGATTGAATAAGTCCGTAAACATTCCAGCCAGCTAGTCTGCGCATGCGCCGTGGAAGTGGCTAGGGATGTCGTCTGGGCCGGCAGCCTTGTGAGAGTTAACACGCTTAAATGTCTTTCTCACGTCTGCCAGGGAGAACGAGAGCTCACAGTCCTTGGAAGCAGTGATGGCCCGGGTCGGTGGCACTGTGTTTTTTGCTCAAAGCGGGCGAAGAATGTGTTTAGCTTGTCCGGTAGCAAGACGTCGCTTGTCCGGTAGCAAGACGCCGAGTCCCTGCCATATACGTCTCATGTCTGAGCCGTTGAATTGCGACTCTACTTTGTCTCTGTACTGACGTTTTGTCTGTTTGATTGCCTTACGGATGGCATAACTGGACTGTTTGTACTCAACCGTATTCCCAGTCACCTCGCCGTGGTTAAATGTGGTGGTTCGCGCTTTCAGTTGTGTGCGAATGCTGCAATCTATCCACGGTTTTTGGTTTGGATAGGTTTTAAATCGTCAAGGTCGGAACAACACCTCCTATACACTTCCTGATGAACTCAGTCACCGTGTCAATGTATACGTTAATGATATTCTCAGAGGCAACCCAGAACATATCCCAGTCCACGTGATCAAAACAATCTTCAAGCATGGATTCCGATTGGTCAGACCAGCGTTGAACAGATCTTACCACAGGTACTTCCTGTTCTGCCTTTAGAAAGGGAGGAGCAGAATGGAGGCGCGATCTGATTTGCAGAAGGTAGAGTAGAAATGGTCAAAGGTTTTTGATGCACGAGTATCGCAGGCAATGTGTTGGTTAAACTTCGGTAGTGTTTTCCTCAGATTTGCTTTATTATAGTCCCCAGCTACAATAAATGCAGCCTGAGGTTAAGTAATATACTAAAAAGTTGATTAGGAGCCAGGAACCAGGCAACCTACCTGTTTCTGATAGGAGTCCAACACTCTGGAGACGTCTTCAATGGAGGGAGTTTTCAGGTCCACCAGCTCCTTCTCAAGGGCTGCAATCTGGGGAGAAAGAGGGAGAATAATAATCTATCTTGATCACAACACAAGACTTTACTTTGACTCATGATTCAAGACTTTCACCTCTCCAAAATGGAACCCTCTCAGGTCAAGATCCTTTTCCTAGTGGGGGCTACAGCTATTTGTATTACACACAGGTAAAATGTTGTTTCTGTAGTCAGGAAATCTGACCCCTGCCGCTCTTCTGTCAAAGAACTGCATCAGTTCAAGGCTGTAGTCCTGCATGAACTCTAGTCCCTACTGTTAAAAGCCTCACACCAACAGTGTCATGGCAGCTATAAAAAGGACCAGCCATTTTGTGCCAGGAGTTTGTTGGCACAAGCAGACGTTGGCCATGAACCCACTGACTCAGCACCCGGCTCCCCACTGGAACCCTGACCTCCACCCTCCTCCCAGCCCCAGTCCTTAGCCCAGCAGTACCTTTTGAGACTCCACAAAGTGACTGGCAACTCCTGCTCTCTGGACATCGCGTCCTTTGAGGCGGAATCCCGTCAGGGCCAGGAAGAGGCCCAGCTGGCCCTGTAGCCTTGGCAGGAAGTAGCCACCGCCCACATCAGGGAACAGTCCTGGCAAATCAAGACAAATCAAGTCATGGTGCTGTAAATCAGATTGAAATACAACAAAGGAGTGAAACATATCTAGTTGGGAGAGTGGTTCAGCAACACGTTTCAGCCAATTATTGGTTAGCTAATTAACCCAGGACAAATAACAGGTACAGACATGTTGCAATAAAAACAAAAACAAATCAATCTTATTTATTGCGATAAAAAATGTAATGTCATTGGTACACAACGTTGGAAGAGCTATCCCAATTTCTGGTAAATACAAATAATTGAAAGGGCAGTGTGGACCCTGCCAATTTAGTCACAGATCCTACACCAACAAGTGACAAAGGGCCATAGATTTCCTTCTCAGCGAGGTCCTGGGTTGTTGCTGTGCGGCCCAGAAAGACAACCGCCCAGTAATGAAAACACTAGCAGACAAACCTCTCTTGATACAGATGGTGTCTACAAGAGTGTGTCTCAGATGAGCCACTTCAATACATGGACAGGCACCTTAAATCAAGCTGGTGCTAGTTGGCCACCAGATGATTACCAAGAGACTCAAACAGGTCCTTTATTAGACAGCTTTCCAGAAATCTCTAATGGAGGTTCAATTGCTGTGAGGAGTAAAGCGGGTGATGGGGAACCATCACTTTACAGATCACTGCCATAATCTGCATGTGATTTAAGAAACATTTCAAGGATGTCTCAAATTGTAAAGGATTTGAGTATTCCTGCCTTAAATTATGCAACGCTGCAATCGTAATGGACAGCGGAGCAGATGTAAAGAGAGCTTGATTTCTCCATGGCACGACGACACTAGTGGGAGCGGGAGAGAGTGAGAGAGAGAGAGTAGGGTCAGGGATTACAATCTCTGACCTGATTCTGGGCTAAAAATGTAATATCATAAATGCCAGATTATAAATCCTGTTGGAGCCTAAGGCAGGGAGGGTTAAAGACAAACACAATCTCTTAATCCTATGGTGGATGGGGTTAAGGTACTGGCGGTGGATGATGGGGAGGGGCGTCCAAGTGCAATCCCAGATGGACAGCACATACAGTGTAAAGAAAGCTCAATTGAGCTGGCCGAGTGTAAAAAAAAAAAAAAAAATGGGCCTCTGTTTCTGTTTGGCTCTTACTTGTGGTCAAAATGGAGAAAGACTGTTCCATTCTAATGTTTCTCACAGGTTAAAACAAAAGACTAGTGAGACTACTTGCACTAACACCCACTCAGCATGAAGCATTCAAAGAAGCATTAGTGGACATTGGATCAGAATTTTTCTATTGAAAGTCTCACAGACTGTGGAAGAAATTAAAGACGAAATGCTTCACGATCCGAATGTCCACTTGCAAGACCAGCTTCGTAATTTCCTCAAGTCCAGATCACACTTAAACCATGTTTGAAAGAGACTTTCTTTGTGGGTGCAAACATTTGTGTGAGGGGGCGGTGGTGGGTGTCTGAGATAAACCGTTAGTCTTTCCTTGGGATAATTGGACAAGTGAATACAAAAAACACCAGCCAAGTGGACTGCAGTGAAAAATTAAGGTGAATTTCCCCCCTTAAATTAGGGTGCCTTAGTGTTTCATTCAGTATTGATATCAATGTAAACAGCATTTTAGAAGGTGAATGTTGCTTTCCTCTGCCCTGGTTGCAAAAGGAAAACATCAACCAGCTAGCTAGATCTATAGCTATCTAGCTACTTAGCTAAACAATGGAAGGTGCACAATACATGGCTACAAAGCTAGCTGGCTAATTACCCTGTAAGTTAGCTTGATGTGCTAGAAAGCAGTGTTGTAGTACTCAAGTCCAGGACTGGGACTACTGTCCAACTCAAGTCCCGATTTTCATGACACCGTTGGTGTCTTGGACTCGCCTTCTTGACCATCGGTGACTGGGACTCGCTTTCCTGTGACTTGTATTTGCACTTGGACTGAAAAGGCTACTATGAGAAGCCGAATATTAGCAGCATTGGGTGCACAGAGTAGCGAGGGTTCTGCTCTCTAGCAGTGGGAAGCACGCGCTCCACCAGCACACACAGCCTACTTCAGCTGGTGAGCGGCAATGAAGCAAGCAATGAGTGTGGGCAGACAGGCTCCGCTCCGGCGCCAATCATATACAGTCGTATGAAAAAGTTTGGGCACCCCTCTGAGGCTGCATAATAATTTACTCTTGTCGTCACAGAAAATGATCACAGTGGCATGCCTTTCATTTTCTAATAAAAGCTGAGTACTGGGGTATTGTCCAGACAAAGATTTTTAGTGTAGCAATATTAAGTTGTATGAAATTATATCAGATGTGAAAAATAGGCTATGCAAAAATGTGGGCACCCTTGTCATTCTGTTGATTTGAATACCTGTAACTACTTAGCACTGATTAATTGGAACACACAATTGGTTTGGTGAGCTCATTAAGCCTTGAACTTCATAAACAAGTGCATCCAATCATGAGAAAATGTATTTAAGGTGGCCAATTGCAAGTTGTTGTTCTCTTTGACACTCCTCTGAAGAGTGGCAACATGGGGGCCTCAAAACAACTCTCAAATGACCTGAAAACAAAGATTGTTCAACATTATGGTTTAGGGGAAGGCTACAAAAAGCTATTGCAGAGATGTAAGCTGTCAGTGTCCACTGTGAGGAACATAGTGAGGAAATGGAAGACCACAGGCACAGTTCTTGTTAAGGCCAGAAGTGGCAGACCAAGTAAAATATCGGAGAGGCAAAGGCGAAGGATGGTGAGAATGGTCAAAAACAGCCCACAGACCACCTCCAAAGACCTACAACATCATCTTGCTGCAGATGGTGTCACTGTGCATCGTTCAACAATTCAGCGCACTTTGCACAAGGAGAAGCTGTATGGGAGAGTGATGCGGAAGAAGCCTTTTATGCACACACGCCACAAACGCACATTTGGACAAGCCAGCTTCATTTTGGAATAAGGTGCTGTGGACTGATGAAACAAAGATTGAGTTATTTGGTCATAACAAGGGGCGTTATGCATGGCGGCAAAAGAACACAGCGTTCCAAGAAAAACACTTGCTACCCACAGTAACATTTGGTGGGGGTTCCATCATGCTGTGGGGCTGTGTGGCCAGTGCCGGTACTGGGAATCTTGTTAAAGTTGAGGGTCGCATGGATTCCACTCAATATCAGCCGATTCTTGGGAATAATGTTGAAGAATCAGTCACAAAGTTGAAGTTACGCCGGGGCTGGATATTTCAACAAGACAACGACCCAAAACACTGCTCAAAATCTACCCGGGCATTTATGCAGAGGAACAAGTACAATGTTCTGGAATGGCCATCCCAGTCCCCAGACCTGAATATCATTGAGAATCTGTGGGCTGATTTGAAGCGGGCTGTCCATGCTCGGCAACCATCAAACCTAACTGAACTGGAGATGTTTTGTAAGGAGGAATGGTCCAAAATACCTTCATCCAGAATCCAGACACTCATTAGAGGCTATAGGAAGTGTCTAGAGGCTGTTATTTTAGCAAAAGGAGGCTCTACTAAATATTGATGTGATTTTTCTGTTGGGGTGCCCAAATTTCTGCACCTGTCTAATTTCGTTTTGATGCATATTGCACATTTTCTGTTAATCCAATAAACCTAATTTCACTACTGAAATATTACTGTGTCCATCAGTTATTTGACAGATCAAAATGAAATTGCTGATCCAAACACCCAATTATTTATAAATGGAAATCATGGAAATTGTCAGGGGTGCCCAAACTTTTTCATACGACTGTAGCCCAGTGTCAGTCATTGCATACCTGTCAGTCATGTCAGTCATTGCATACCTTAGAGAGCTATTTATAACTTCCCAGAATTGTCCAGATCAACTAGCCCATGTCAGTTAATGTTTTTTAGCTAGTTTTTTGTTGTTGTAATGTTTGAGTCACTCAAATTTCACATGAACAAACATTAGGCATTGCAAAATGTTTAGAATTGCCAGAAGATTAGCCTTAAAAACTTAAAATGTTCTCTGCACACCATGGCAAAATGTGTAGAATTTCAGGAAATAAGCTTTAATCCTGCCAAACAAGAGGGGTGTGAACAGTTTGTGTCAAGAACAGTGCTTGTGTACAATGGGGGTGCAGCATATTCCCCAATACTGGAAGGGGGGCCTGAGTGAAAAAGTCTCAGAACCCCTGATATACTGAACTGTAAGCTACACATTGCGCAAGAAACTCTCTTTCTTCCCCGTAGCCACTAACCACCAGCCGACTATTTTGCTTCGCCTGCTAAAGAAACAAACTGCTTTTCGAAATTGAAAACAATAGTAGTTTAAAAGTAATATAACAGTCTAGCTATTTGTCTCCCTCTCCCCTTGAGTGTAGAAAAGTAGCATGTTTTTTAATTTGTCATCTCGCTCTACCCTCCCATTTCCCCCCCTGCATCCCATAGCCAGGTTCTGACAAGTGTCCTTTAGTTTTCACTCTGCAATAAAAAACCTACACAAATAGGGCCTCCCAAGTGGCGCAGCGGTCTAACACTCTGACCACACAAAATAAATGTTCACATACAGTGGGGAGAACAAGTATTTGATACACTGCCGATTTTGCAGGTTTTCCTACTTACAAAGCATGTAGAAGTCTGTAATTTTTATAATAGGTACTCTTCAACTGTGAGTGACGAAATCTAAAACAAAAATCCAGAAAATCACATTGTATGATTTTTAAGTAATTAATTTGCATTTTATTGCATGACATAAGTATTTGATACATCAGAAAAACAGAACTTAATATTTGGTACAGAAACCTTTGTTTGCAATTACAGAGATCATACGTTTCCTGTAGTTCTTGACCAGGTTTGCACACACTGCAGCAGGGATTTTGGCCCACTCCTCCATACAGATCCTTCAGGTTTCGGGGCTGTCGCTGGGCAATACGGACTTTCAGCTCCCTCCAAAGATTTTCTATTGGGTTCAGGTCTGGAGACTGGCTAGGCCACTCCAGGACCTTGAGATGCTTCTTACGGAGCCACTCCTTAGTTGCCCTGGCTGTGTGTTTCGGGTCGTTGTCATGCTGGAAGACCCAGCCACGACCCATCTTCAATGTTCTTACTGAGGGAAGGAGGTTGTTGGCCAAGATCTCGCGATACATGGCCCCATCCATCCTCCCCTCAATACGGTGCAGTCGTCCTGTCCCCTTTGCAGAAAAGCATCCCCAAAGAATGATGTTTCCACTTCCATGCTTCACGGTTGGGATGGTGTTCTTGGGGTTGTATTCATCCTTCTTCTTCCTCCAAACACGGCGAGTGGAGTTTAGACCAAAAAGCTCTATTTTTGTCTCATCAGACCACATGACCTTCTCCCATTCCTTCTCTGGATCATCCAGATGGTCATTGGCAAACTTCAGACGGGCCTGGACATGCGCTGGCTTGAGCAGGGGGACCTTGCGTGCGCTGCAGGATTTTAATCCATGACGGCATAGTGTGTTACTAATGGTTTTCTTTGAGACTGTGGTCCCAGCTCTCTTCAGGTCATTGACCAGGTCCTGCCGTGTAGTTCTGGGCTGATCCCTCACCTTCCTCATGATCATTGATGCCCCACGAGGTGAGATCTTGCATGGTGCCCTAGACCGAGGGAGATTGACCGTCATCTTGAACTTCTTCCATTTTCTAATAATTGCGCCAACAGTTGTTGCCTTCTCACCAAGCTGCTTGCCTATTGTCCTGTAGCCCATCCCAGCCTTGTGCAGGTCTACAATTTTATCCCTGATGTCCTTACACAGCTCTCTGGTCTTGGCCATTGTGGAGATGTTGGAGTCTGTTTGATTGAGTGTGTGGACAGGTATCTTTTATACAGGTAACGAGTTCAAATAGGTGCAGTTAATACAGGTAATGAGTGAAGAACAGGAGGGCTTCTTAAAGAAAAACTAACCGGTCTGTGAGAGCCGGAATTCTTACTGGTTGGTAGGTGATCAAATACTTATGTCATGCAATAAAATGCAAATTAATTATTTAAAAATCATACAATGTGATTTTCTGGATTTTTGTTTTAGATTCCGTCTCTCACAGTTGAAGTGTACCTATGATAAAAATTACAGACCTCTACATGCTTTGTAAGTAGGAAAACCTGCAAAATCGGCAGTGTATCAAATACTTGTTCTCCCCACTGTAGATGTTTTTCAATCATTGCACCCACACTGCTGGCGCGCGCCAACGAGCATCTGCATTGCCAGGCGCTAAAATAGAAGTTGATTAGAAACGGTGTACCGTTTTATCTGTGAATTAATTGTTGGAGTATTGTGCATTTCAGGTAAAATAACAACCCAATGTTAATATCCCAGGACAAATTATCTAGCAACAGCAAGCTAAATAGGACAAAATAGATAGCAAAAGCAACAGCAAGCTAGCTAGCTTGCTAAATTGCCATAAAGGTTTAATGCTTTTGACCTGTCCCCAAATTAATATAATTGGTTCAGAGTTTGTTTTGATATTTCCACCTGCGTGTCTTTATCGCGTTTGGTGTGGGGGGATAAAATTAACTTGGGCACGGTGTAAGGCACTGCTTTGCACTGCTTGAGGCGTCACTACAGACCCGGGTTCGGGCCAGGCGCATGTACGCTGACTTTGGTCGGTAGTTGTACGGTGCTTCCTCCGACACATTGATGCGGCTGGCTTCCGGGTTAAGCGACCAGTGTGTCAAGAAGAAGTGCGGCTTGGCAGGGTCAAGTTTCGGAGGACGCATGGCTCTTGGCCTTCGCCTCTCCAGAGTCCGTACGGGAGTTGCAACGTTGTGACAAGACTGTAACTACCAATTGGATATCATGAAATTGGGGAGAAAAAGGGGTAAAAAGTAAATCAATCAAATAAATTATATATTTGTTTTAAAGTTGATGCAAATAATAATCTGACTGGAGCAATATTAAATTCTGTCTAGAGATAAATCCTTTTAAAATATTGTAGCGATCTGGCCAGCATAGTAGCTGAAGAGCGCAAGGGATTGTGGGTAGTTCATGTTCTATGATTAAAATGGTTGTGTTATGTGTTTATGTTTTAGTAGTTAAGCTAATGTTATGTGTTTATGTTTTAGTAGTTAAGCTAATGTTATGTGTTTATGTTTCCTTAAGTGTCTTAGATCAGGTTATGGGGGTAGGGGAGAATGTTAGAATGCCTACCGTGACCGAGCCTTGCATGGCCGGAGGTTGTATTCATTTATAATAATTGAAGTAGGGTGAATAAAGTGTGACGTTCCTGGAGTCGTGCGGTGTATGGGGCACAGGAACTCTCCAGTAAAATCGATCTCTGTCTCATGACATCTTCTTCTGGCCGAGCTCGCCACATTGGTGTCAGAAGTGGGATTAGCGAGCAGAAGAGGATGGAGAGGGAGATTGAAGAGCTGGAGAGAACACTCACGCAGACCAAGGGGCACCTAAAGAGCCTACTGCGGCAGAAGATGGAGCCTGCCAGAGGTGGTGGCTACCTGGCATGCCCCGACGGTGCTAGTGTCCCACGGCTACCCCAGCAGGGTACTGAAAGACCACGCCCACAACCCGTGGTTACAACCAGCAACGTCATGCTACCAGTCCGGAGCTGCAACAACCCCTACTCGGTACGCCCAGCCTACCACGTTCTGCAAGGGTGCCAAGATCATCCGCCAAGCTGCCCAAGTACAACGGGACGACGCAGCTAGAGCCCTACCTCGCCCAAGTCCACCTGGCGGTCCGACACAGAGGCTGGAGCAGTGAGGAAGCCGCTACTCACCTGGCGCTAGCGTTAGAGGGGAACGCAGTACAGGTGCTTCTCGACCTTGCCCCAGCGGAACAACGGAACCTCCAAGCCTTGACCGGGGCGCTGGAAAGGAGGTTTGGGTAGCGACTCTTCGCGGACCAGAGCAGGGAGCAACTGGCCAGCCGCCATCGCCAAGGAGAAGAGAACCTGGGCACCTTTGCTGCAGATGTGTGGCTGCACGCTCGACAGGGCTACCCCGAATTCCAAATAGCTGCACAAGAGGAGCTGGCCCTCCATGCTTTCCTGCGGGGGCTCGCACCAGAAAAGCTGCGGCAACATGTCTGCCTTGCCAGGCCTAAGACTCTCGGTGAGGCACTCCACGAGGCCGAACAAGCCGAAGGGGTACTCTCCAGGTTGCCCACCCAGCAGAGGGTCACATCACGCCAACCATGTGTTCGGGTAGCCGACTACGACGAGGGGGAAACGACGGAAGAGGTCTGTCAGGTTCGACCTCCGCTACGACGATCCCAGCACCAGACTCCACCACCCAGGCACCCTGGTCTACAGACCGGTGTTACAGATGCGACGAACCTGGGCACGTAGCCCGCGACAGCCCAGCACCAGCGCCAAAATCCAGAGCTTCTCCATTTGGAGGAAACGACGGAGGAAATGGTCTAATGAGGGGTTCACCACTCCAGTCTCCATCCCCCCTCCAGGGTCGATGCACTGTGGTCGGACGCCTCGGCCACACTAAGGGACTATACCTGCAATGTCTACTGGATGGCCGACCTTGTCGAGCCCTGGTGAACACGGGGTCAACCATTTCCTTGGTGCGGCCTGGCGTTCTTCCGGGCACCACCGGGCCACATTCCAAGGCTTGAGCGCCAACCACCACCCAGATGGTCATGGTGACGGGAGAACAGGTTTGGCATGAGAGGGAAGAAGCCACTGAAAGTCCAGGTTGGGGACCAGGAGCTAGTACACGGGTTCTGGCTTGCCGACATCCGAGACGCATGCATCATTGGCCTGGACCTGCTGAGTCGCTGGGGTACCTGTGTTAATGTGTCATGGACATCTATCACCCTTGGCACAGAGACCGTGGCGCTTCAGTCTGGTGAAGAGAAGAAGGATTGGCCCAAAGACAGGCGAGCCAGTCGTCGAGCAGCGACCAGACAGCCCCAACGGACCGAACGGCCGTCCGGGCTGCCCAATGCCCATGGGCCCACCCAGCATCAGCCCCCTTCAGCCCCGACCACCGTACCTGCTGCCCTTCCCTCCGCCGAGACTACCCAAGCCATAAGCGACCTAGGCCAACGCAGCAGCGAGGGCCTCGACCCACAGCAGCAGCACGAAGTGAAGTGTCTCCTCCGCGAATATTCAGACATATTTGCAGCCAGAGACGAAGACGTCACGCAGACAGGGTTGATTCAACATTCCATCGAGACTGGGCCCGCCCAGCCAATCCGTCTGCGGCCCCATCGTCTGGCCCTCAGTAAACAGCAGATTGCAGAGGACAAGGTTTGTGAGATGGCTGCTGCTGGAGTGATTGAGCCCTCTGACAGCCCGTGGGCGGCCCCGGCCGTCTTGGTGGTGAAGAAGGACGGCCGCTGGCGGTTCTGTGTGGACTATCGACGTCTGAACGACATAACCAAGAAAGACTCGTACCCTCTCCCGCGAATTTACGAAGCCCTTGACTGCATCGCGGGGTCCAGCTGGTTCAGCTCCCTAGATCTACGCAGCGGCTACTGGCAGGTGGAACTGGCCCCCAACGCTAGACCGAAGACCACCTTCACTATCGGGCGAGGGCTGTGGCAGTTTCGTGTCATGCCGTTTGGACTCTGTAACGCGCCGGCTATGTTCGAACAGCTGATGGAAAAGGTGTTAGCCGACGTCCCCCGGAGCCGCTGCGTCCTGTACCTCGACGATCTGCTGGTGCACGCCAATGACTTCAACGGAGCCCTGTCTAACCTGCGAGAGGTCTTCACTGCCATCCGCCGTGCAGGGTTGTGGCTGAACCCCGCTAAGTGCCGATTGCTGGCGAGGGAGACAACATTTCTGGGGCATGTGGTCAGTGCCCGCAGCATAGCCACCGATCCCGCTAAGGTGATGGCCGTGCAAGACTCGCCGACTCCTGCAAACGCTGGCAAGCTGAAGAGTTTCCTGGGCCTGGGGTCATACTACCAGCGTTTCATCAGAGATTTTGTCACGATTGCAAGTCCCCTCCATCGTCTGACCAACAAGGACCAACCCTTTCTCTGGGACGACGCCTGCGCCGCAGCCTTCAACCAACTCAAGGTGACTCTGACTGAAGCCCCAATCCTGTCCTACCCTGACGCCCATCAGTCCTTCATCGTGGACACCGATGCCAGCATATGGGGGTCGGGGCTGTCCTTTCCCAGGAGGGAAAGGAGGGGGAACGTGCTGTGGCCTACTTCAGCCGCTCCTTGAACCGGGCAGAAGGGAATTACTGCGTGACCAGATGTGAGCTGCTGGCGGTGGTCCAGGCGCAACGGCACTTCCGGCCATATCTGGACGGCGGCCGGTTCCTCATCCGCACTGACCATGCCTCGCTCACCTGGCTCCTGAAGGTCAGGTGGCTTGGTGGCTGGAGGCCCTCCAAGAATATGACTTTGAAAGCCAGCATCGGGCCGGGCGACATCATGGCAATGCCGACGCACTCTCCCGGCGGCCCTGCATGGCTGTGGAGTGCCGTTACTGCCAGCGGCAGGAGGAACTGGACCAGTCAACGCCGATGGTGGCGGGGGTCCAGGCTGCCAGCGGTGAGGAAGGGTGGCTCCCTTTGAGCCCTCAGCAATTGGAGCAACAGCAGGAAACAGACGAGGTCCTGGCGTTGGTGAGAGGCTGGTTGGTGGAGCGGCAGCGTCCCGAGTGGACAAGGGTGTCAGCACTGGGGCCTGAGGTAAAGATCTCCGCAGCCATTGGCAGGGGCCCGGGGAGATCTTGGGCCGGCTGTCGGAGGTGGTGTATAGGGTGCGCATGCCTGGCTGAGGGCGCACGGTGGTACTGCACCGGGACAGACTGTCGCCCTACCGCCCCCTCACATCGCTGGTTGCTGGGGGGGAGGTGGGGGGGGCGATGGCCATTCTCGGTGTACGGATCCGGGTAACTCTCCGTTGTATTCATTGTTAATAATTGAAGGAGGGTGAATAAAGTGTGACATTCCTGGAGTCGTGCGGTGTATGGGGCACAGGAACTCTCCAGTAAAATCGATCTCTGTCTCATGACATCTTCTTCTGGCCGAGCTCGCCACAATATCATTACTAATTTGACATAACTATTGAACATGATATTAAAATAAAATGTGTGTGTGTCTGTGTATGAATTAATTATTTGTTTCATAGTCTATTTCATATTGAAGGTAATTATTACCATTGGTCAACAGGAGAAAAATATTTGCTCAAATGAAAATCTTCCCGCGAGCCCGCCACTAGTTGTTGCTAGGCAGATTTCTTCTACCAAAACCGAAATCAATGCGCAAATCTAGCAACAGACAAGAATTGAACCAGTAGTACGTAGCCCAAATAATTTGTTTTGCTTTCCAAAGATTTTCAGCAGATGCTGCAGTGTTGCATTTCATCATTTATTTCTTTAAAGTATCAAAACCGCGCGAAGGGTTCTGGAGGAGCTGCAGCACCACTGATAGATGTAAATACATTTGCTTAAGTTATAGAGGGTCGGTTAGAGTTATAGAGATAGTTAGTTATTAACTGCTGTCTGTTCAAAAATAAAGAATAATTCAGAATAGCCTACACAACCATGACAATGCCCATAATTGAGCCACAAAGAATCAATAGCTTCTTTTAAAAATATTGTGTAGCCCAATAACAAGGCATAGCCTACAGTCGGGAATGCGCGGCAAATCTGTGAGTGAACAGCATGCAGACAAAACAGGCCTTTCCCAATATTTCAAATACAATTGCGGGAAAAGACAGGTTGGAAAGCAAATGGCCCCTGCTGAAAAGAGAAGACTCTAATCTGTCTGCTGTAGGCTAACAAAATAAATGATAAACTTCCAAATATTGTTTTACAAAGTAAAAGAAGCGCAAGATATAGGCTTTTGGCAGGAACGCAGGCACATTTTTCCAAGACCCTAGGCTAGTAAAATGTTCCCCATGTGTAATTGCCTCTACTCTGCTGGTCTATGCCACTACGCAAATGCGATGATATGCATGCAATGCTTTTATTATAAAGGTGATTTTTTTTCTCATGCGCTCACTTTTTGTTCCGGCACCTCCCGATTGACATATTAAGCACTGGTCTTGGGACTTGACTTGACGACAACACTACTAGAAAGTAATAGAAACAACTTGGATGTACACTGAACAAAGTTATAAACACAACATGTAAAGTGCTGGTCCCGTGTTTCATGAGCTGAAATAAAAGATCCCCAAAGTTTTCCATATGCACAAAAAGCTTATTTCTCTCATATTTTGGCCACAAATTTGTTAACATCCCTGATAGTAAGCATTTCTCCTTTGCCATGATAATCCATCCACCTGACAGGTGTGGCATATCAAGAAGCTGATTAAACAGCATGATCATTACACGGGTACACCTTGTGCTGGGAGCATACAATTGGCATGCGGACTGCAGGAATGTACACCAGAGCGGTTGCCAGAGAATTGAATGTTAATTTATCTACCATAAACCGCCTCCAACATTTGTCAGTACGTCCAACCGGCCTCACAACCGCAGACTGCTGATGGCAACGTTGTGAACAGAGTGCCCCATGGTGGGGATAGTGAGGTTATGGTATGGGCAGGCATAAGCTACGGACAACAAACAAAATTGCATTTTATCGATGGCAATTTGAAATCACAAAAATACCGTGACAAGATCCCGAGGCCCTTTTTTTTTTAAGGTATCTGTGACCAACAGATGCATATCTGTATTCTCAGTCTTTGACAAGATGTTCAGTCAGTGAATAAGGCCATCTCCATGGTAACCAGAGACTCTTTCTGCCATACATGCATTCAGCCTATTGTAAAACCCCTTAAGCAAAGACAGTAGAGTATGAAGATAGGCAGAAACTGCTTCTCCAATAGAAATCCCTGATCACCCTTGTAGGTGATGTCATGGCGACGTTGGCTAGCTAAGCTCATGCGCAGAAGCCGAACTGCGCATGTGCAGGCCGTCAAATCAAAGGCCCTCAAATCCAAGTGTCATTTTGTCACTTTCACGAGGATGGAGAAATAACATATTAATCTACTTAAGACATTGTCTCGAATCTAGGTTGTGCCTTTGATTTCGAGAAAATGAACAGCTAAAGGAATACTTTTTTACTTGTTGATTTCTTAAACCCTAAATCCCGACCTGGTCTGCTTGTTCTGCTTTGCAAGTGTTCCCGGAAATCTCACGATGTTGCATCTCTCTGTGCCTTTACCTAAGGAAAATATATCAGGGGCTCTATGCAACACTTTTAAACAATTCCCTTATGTAAGGGGAAATTAATCCTTAAGGGAAATCCCTAATGGAAACACTTAGATGTTTAATGCAACTAGAACCTGTCCTTAAAGTTTCTTTCACTATGACATCAAAGAACCTTCCAAGAGGATGGAAGAAGTGTTTGCGTACCATTGGAGTTAGCATTCAAATGCAAGAGAAAGTGTCCAAAATAACTTATTTGAGTTTTGAGAATTTAAGCTTGAGCTGTAGCTTTAAGCTTTGGCCCTTCCACTGTAGAGGTAGAGGCTGAAGTTAAGAGAAGTGCACTGCAGCTTGTGGCTCTGGGCCAGAGAAGTGTGACCAAGCAGCAGGGTAGAAAGCCAGGCAGCCCAAAAGAGGATTAGTCCCTCAGTTCTAGATAAAGTCGCCGCCTGAGAAGCTGCCTCTGCTAATAGCTGGTCTGTACTGTCCAGTCATGCACATGCCGGCACGCACGCACGCACGCACGCACGCACACACACACACACACACACACACACACGGCTCTCAGTTCGTGCAATTTAATGATTATCCTGACTGTTGTATCTTTTATGAAAAACTTGAGGCTTTACTTCAGTGGTAGCCTATCCGGAAAAACAATGAGACCCTTGGAAACACTACATTACTTTCGAATTCAGAGTCGTAACTGACAATCACTGCTCCTAATCTATGAAAAAGATGAACAGATCAACCTTAACACGCACACATGTGCACACACAGAAAGAGAGAGAGAGAGAGAGAGAGAGAGAGAGAGAGAGAGAGAGAGAGAGAGAGAGAGAGAGATCAAAGAACTTCCAGAGACAGTCACGTCTCCAGCCTCTCTGCAGTGAAGGACACCGCACAGCTCAGATGGAGCAGTCAGGAAATCAGTTATTGAGACAGGTCAACCAGCACACGGACGTGTCCTTTTGTGTGTGTGTGTGTGTGTATATGTGTGTGCGCGAGAGAGAGAGACTTAACGTAGGGTGTGAGTGTGAGAGACAGGGACAGAGAGGGAAATAGAGAGGGACTATATGTGCGTCTCAGGATGTGTATTTGTATGCAAGTGTCCTTGAGAAAGAGGGTGTGTGTGTGTGTGGGTGTAGTAGGGTTGGGCGATGTCAACCTTTGTCCTCCGCTAAAATGACAGTTGGGCTATAGAACGAAATGGAACGCAACTGAATGAATCATTACAAAAGATAATGTTGTTGAAAGCCTGGGCAGAGGCTAAGTGCAGGCAATGGCAAATCTTTTCTAATATTCCTTTCTGGTGGAGCAGTGACTGATGAGTAACGGGTTGTCTTACCATAGTGAGCTAAAGTATAGGCCTACATTACGGGCTGTACAGTCTTCTAATCTTTCCTGGACTGATTCTCATGGACAGATGAAACGTTGAGAATCTGTCAAGGCTAAAGTAGAATTAAGTGATTACGAAACACTGAGCTATAATAGGTTATGAGCAGCAGTAGTTCCTGGTTTCGATCTTCGACGTTGATTATATGGAGGAATTAGGATTGGGTGAAGGCGGTGCTTAAAATGGTGCAGTGATTTTGAAGCCCGTGTGTGGATGATAAGTGGTTTCCACTAGATTCCACAGCCACAAAGTCAGAATTGTCTGCATCGTAAACATTTCTTGTTTTTTTGTTGTTGCTTTATGGCCATGATAAACATGGGTGAAATTTGCGGAAGGGAGGGGTTGGGCCAAGAGATTCCGTTTGCGAGGTAGGAGACCTTGCTTCCTTCCTTTGCACAAAGGTACTCACAATTGTTTTTTGGCATTCCCCCCAGAAGTAAAAGAGGAAATTAAAAACTCTCGTGAGAATTTTACTTCTGGAAAACCAAGACCAATCGTCTTCAGAACTGGATAATAATTGCTGTATTTGCCTCATAAAATAATGTAAGAAATAATAATATTGTTTGTTCTATCTCTCATTAAGCTGTGAAATACTTCTATGACATTTTGAAAATGATAATAACCTTTTAGTGTAACAGCTGTTTGAAAATAATTAATAGAACAATAAGAAAGTAAACCTCTGGCAATAAGCCCTTTTCCAGACTGATGTTACATACAGATGAAGTGCGACTCTTGGCGGCAGTAAGCCATTGCCATCTGCGCCCATTCAACATAGCCTATATTTATGTTTTTATTACTTACTTTTTGGGGTTCTCATACACTTACAATGATGTTTTGATTCTTGCTTCAAAAGTCGCTAAGATTATATTTGGTTGTGAGCTTTACAAAATAACACATTTTGGATGCAGCAGTTGTTAGCTAGAATGCTAACATTCATTGATATAGGCTGTAGCAAAAGCTAGCCAAAGAGACATTTTAAGTATAATGTAGTTGATTTGAGATGATAAGCAGGATATTCATAAGAGCCTTAAAATCCAATTATAATCCAAAAGTAATGTGAAATGCACTCATAAGCAAAATGTAAATAGAGTTATTTTTTGGTGGTGTTCTAGAAGAACTCCCTCTTGTTCTGTCACCAATTTGCACGTGATGGCAACGTTTGTAAACAAAGAAAGGGGTCTATAACAGCTAATTTTTAGTTTCCCCTCCACACTCAGACCACTCATTGACAGTCCTAGCTAAATTCTTGCTTGAAAAATTTCTCTTTGCTAATAAGCTATTTGTTACTTTTAGACAATTTTAATTGAAAACAAACACATGAAGGTACTTAACTGTTACCCAGAAATTATTTGACATTGGGATAAAAACAGCTGCATTGGTGTCCATTATACAGTATATACAAAAGTTTAGGCTATAGCCTAATGCCATGCACTGACAGAGAGAAGAAAACTATATTTTCTGACTGGACATTTTGTGCTGCTTTGGTGGAATTCTCCACTCTGTCTGGCCTATATCCCTCTTGCATTCTGTAGACTATTTGACATATTTATTGAAATAGGCTATAAAAAATATGAATAGGCAAATTACTCGGAATGTCACTTGTGTGCTGCTAGACTCTGTTACATCACGATGTTGTCACCATCGACGCTGGCTGTCAATCGTCGTCGACAGACAATGTTTTTGTAATATTCCAACCCTAACTCGCTTGCCTGGAGTGGACAACCACCAGAACTAACTGAATTGCTGTGAGAAAGACTAGCAAACGAAAGAGATAATTACAGGCTAGTACAAAACCTGCCAAAATCACAGCAAAGCATCTGGATTGATTCAGAGGCATGTACTCCGTTGATGACTGTGATGTTAATCTTTGTACAGTACAAGAGGGGAGCCACTACGGCAGTAAGCCACAAATAAAATCTAAATTAAAGGGAATGTTTCCGATTATGGGGTCGGGGAGAGCTTGAGGGAGAGATAGAAGGAAAGAAGGAGAGGTTGATGCTTAGAGCTGAGTGGGGGGAGGAAACGAGGGATTCAAAGCTCAAAGCTGGGTGAAAGGAGGGATGACAGTGAAGACAATCATCAAAACATAACAGAGAAGCAAAGAAACTCTAGAAGTTATCTGGGACACATTAACACATGGGGTGCATTGAAATATTTATTTGATAATCGAGATGATAAGGAAGACGGTAAGGTGTCCATTTTGCCTTGTGGAACAGTTTCTGGGCGACCCCACACCTGGCAACATGGCACAAAGTGCAAGCAGGTATGAGTGACTGTCCGAGACCAATGATCTACACTGAGGCTCTGTGTGAGACTGGCCTCAATCATTTTAATGACCGTTTGATTTGCGGTTGGCCGCCTGGCGAGCATTCCTTCCTTCCATCGCAAGTAGTGCCCACCAGGTGATACGTGATCATCGGCATACACTCTGTTTACACGGCATAACTTTATACTGTCAGTTTCCACATAAAACAGCATTCTCCTATGGTTCCCAAAGTCCACATAACCATAAACACTCAAAGTAACAAGACTGGTAGTAGTTTGAACAAATAAGACCTTGATTCTAAGATTGATAAGATTTTGACCTTGGGGTTAAACAGGTAACAAGCTATTGCGTAATTAGCTAGGTGTCAAGATTTTTTTGTACTAGTTACTTTGTCACCTGAAGGAAGTGTGATCATATAACTGAGGAAACATTTTTATTTTTTATTTTATTTATTTAACTAGGCAAGTCAGTTAAGAACACATTCTTATTTATAATGACGGCCTACACCGGCCAAACTCCGACGACGCTGAGCCAATTGTGCGGCGCCCTATGAGACTCCCAATCACGGCCGGTTGTGATACAGTCTGGATTCGAACCAGGTTGTGATATGCCCAAGTGATATGCTGTAAATATGCTGCTTGGTGGTATGAGATCAGCAAATATATTTTTTATGTTTACATTAAAAATTAAAGGTTTAATTGCCACATCATGCCATGCGAAGCCTTTTTAAAGCAGTAGGCAACAGCAGAGAAACAGCTACAGAACAGCCTGTTGGCCTGTTCATATCTGGCTGATGATGATGCTCTTTTTGCAAAGCTTATGTCTGCATTGCCCATTTATTATTAATGCACTGGAGCGACCGTGCCAAGCAAGGCAACACACTCACAATAACATGAGCCAAACACGGACCTTGGGGGAAAGAAGAGGCAGATGCCAGTGCATCGTCTTACCGATTGCCGTCTCCGGCATGGCAAACAGAGTCTTCTCAGTGGCCACCCGAAACCGTCCATGGACCGATAGGCCCACACCCTGAAAAGGGGAGAGAGTGTTTTAGTGTGAGAAAGAGAGGGGAAGATAATGAGAGGGCAAATTAATTAATGAGGACTAGAGACAGAGAGTGAGGCAAGAAAGACGGAAAGCGAATAGATGAGATACAGAAAGAGAGAAGATGAGAAAGAGATGAGAGCAAGAGAAAGAAAGGTTAAGTGAGGGGCATGCAACGATCCATCAATGGATAAGAGTGATGTGATTGACGTAGAGGTACGTAACAGATTGGAAATGTACAGTCGTGGCCAAATGTTTTGAGAATGACACAATATTGGTCTCCACAAAGTTTGCTGCTTCAGTGTTCTTAGATCTTTATGTCAGTAGTTACTATGGTACACTGAAGTATAATTACAAGTATTCCATAAGTGTCAAAGGCTTTCATTGACAATGACATTCAGTTTATGCAAAGAGTCAATATTTGCATTGTTGACCCTTCTTTTTCAAGACCTCTGCAATCCGCCCTGGCATGCTGTCAATTAACTTCTGGGCCACATCCTGACTGATGGCAGGCCATTCTTGCATAATCTATGCTTGGAGTTTGTCAGAAGTTGTGGGTTTTTGTTTGTCCATCTGTCTCTTGAGGATCGACCACAAGTTCTCAATGGGATTAAGGTCTGGGGAGTTTCCTGGCCATGGACCCAAAATGTCGATGTTTTGTTCCCGAGCCACTTAGTTATCACTTTTGCCTTATGGCAAGGTGCTCCATCATGCTGGAAAAGGCATTGGTCGTCACCAAACTGTTCTTGGACGGTTGGGAGAAGTTGATCTCGGAGGATGTGTTGGTACCATTCTTAATTCATGGCTGTGTTCTTATGCAAAATTGTGAGTGAGCCCACTCCCTTGGCTGAGAAGCAACCCCACACATGAATGGTCTGAGAATGCTTTACTGTTGGCATGACACAGGAATGATGGTAGCGCTCACCTTGTCTTCTCCGGACAAGGTGTTTTCCGGATGGCCCAAACAATCGGAAAGGGGATTCATCAGAGAAAATGACTCTACCCCAGTCCTCAGCAGTCCAATCCCTGTACCTTTTGCAGAATATCAGTCTGTCCCTGATGTTTTTCCTGGATAGCAGGGGCTTCTTTGCTGCCCTTCTTGACACCAGGCCATCCTCAAAAAGTCTTCGCCTCACTGTGCGTGCAGATGCACTCACACCTGCCTGCTGCCATTCCTGAGCAAGCTCTGCACTGGTGGTGCACCGTTCCCGCAGCTGAATAAACTTTTGGAGACGGTCCTGTCGCTTGCTGGACTTCCTTGGGCGCCCTGACGCCTTTTTCACAACAATTGAACCTCTCTCCTTGAAGTTCTTGATGATCCGATAAATGGTTGATTTAGGTGCAATCTTACCAGTAGCAATATCCTTGCCTGTGAAGCCCTTTTTGTGCAAAGCAATGATGACGGCACGTGTTTCCTTGCAGGTAACCATGGTTGACAGAGGAACAATGATTTCAAGCACCACCCTCCTTTTAAAGCTTCCAGTCTGTTATTCTGACATAATCAGCATGACAGAGTGATCTCCAGCCTTGTCTTCATCAACACTCTCACCTGTGTTAATGAGACAATCACTGACATGATGGCAGCTGGTCCTTTTGTGGCAGGGCTGAAATGCAGTGGAAATGTTTTTTGGGGATTAAGTTCATTTTCATGGCAAAGAGGGACTTTGCAATTAATTGCAATTCATCTGATCACTCTTCATGACATTCTGGAGTATATGCAAATTGCCATCATCAACACTGAGGTAGCAAACTTTCTGGAGACCAATAATTGTGTAATTCTCAAAACTTTTGGCCACGACTGTAGACTGAGGTAAAAGCCAGGCTATGCCCTTTGACCTTCTGGTTGTGTGTGTTTAACGAGCCTCATAGGGCATTAATGAATATAATGGCACCAGAGGGGATGCCTGACATTTTACGGGCTCCTAACGAACTGTGCTATTTTTGTGTTTTTTCTGCATTGTTAATAACTTATGTTGCTTCTACAGTCTCTTATGACCGAAAAGAGCTTCTGGATATCAGAACAGCAATTACTCACCTCGAACTAGACAAAGATTCTTTCTTTAATGAGTCCGACACATAGGCTATACTGCTTCTCCGAGACCAGGCCCAAATCCATGTCATTCGCGTTAAGAAAAGATGGAAATACAGGGGGCGGAGATCGGGAAGCCTTGTCAGAATTCGTTGGCGTGTGGGTAACCTGCCTCTACCATCCGTTCTATTGGCCAATGTGCAATCACTGGAGAATAAACTGGATGATATCTGTTTGAGACTATCCTACCAACGGGACATTAAAAACTGTAATATCTTATGTTTCACCGAGAGTGGCTGAAGTTGTGTGGACTGTTTTGCTAGCACAGACTGGAATATGTTCCAGGATTCATCCAACGGCATTGAGGAGTATTCCACCTCAGTCACCAGCTTCATCAATAAGTGCATCGACAACGTCATCCCCACAGTGACCATACGTACATATCCCAACCAGAAGTCATTGCTTACAGGCAACATCTGCACCATGCTAAAGGCTAGAGCTGCCGCTTTCAAGGTGCGGGACACTAATCCGGATGCTATGCCCTCAGATGAACCATCAAACAGGCAAAGTGTCAATACAGGACTAAGAATGAATCCTACTACACCGGCTCTGAAGCTCGTCGAAGTGGCAGGGCTTGAAAACTATTACGGACTACAAAGGGAACAGCTGGGAGAGCACCAGCTGTTCCGGACGACTGTGTGATCACGCTCTCCGTAGCTGATGTGAGCAAGACCTTTAAACAGGTCAACATTCCCAAGGCTGCGGGGACAGATGGATTACCAGGACGTGTACTAAGAGCATGAGCTGACCAACTGGAAAGTGTCTTCACTGACATTGTCAACTTCTCCCTGACCGAATCTGTAATACTTACATGTGACTGCTGAACAATTATTTTTTACAGTGCTGCTACTCGTGGTTTATTATCCATGCATAGTCAATTTACTCCTACCTACAAATTACCTTGACTAACCTGTACCCCCGCACATTGACTCGGTACTGGTATTATTGTGTTACTTTTGTTATTTAGTAAATATTTTCTTAACTATTTCTTGAACTGCATTATAAGGATTTCATGGTAAGGTCTACACCGGTTGTATTTGGCGCATGTGACAAATACAATTTGATTTGATTAAGGAGAACGGTGAAGGTTAACGAGGAGGAATGGCTGAGCATCCCATCGCAGCACATCAAACGCTGTGTCCAGTACAAGGCGATGACTGCATTGTTGCCATGGAAACAGCCTGTCTCTCTCTTACGCACGCACACACACACACACACACACACACAATATGAAAAACAATCCAACTCAAGTACACCCTAAGTGTAGACCCTATGTCATGGCGACTTGGTACAGGGGAGAATATAATATGATCAGGCTAGACATTGTAGATCAGGCAAGACAAGGCGTTCCACTCACTAACACATCACACCCTGTCCTGATCTCCAGCTGCCACATCCTATCAAGGACATATGGTAAGAGAGACAGCCAAAGTTCATTTTATAAAAGGTTCCTCTCAGTAAGAGATCAGTGTAAAAGAGCATCACATTGTTCACAACACATGGCCGTTGGTTAAGAACAGCTGCACAGCTCCCTTAATCTTAACATGATGTGGATAGCCTTATCTAATCTTTAGTTGTGCTCTTTGATGATAAAGGTGATTTAAACATTGGTAGATGTGCACAGAGCACAGCAGCACCTGCTCTGCATTGATGATGTCTGTGAAGGAGCACGTAGTGTCTACTCTGCAGTGCCTCCGTGACTACAGACAGACAGGCAGCTGACTAACAGTAAAAACAATAAACACTGAGCCAAAACAAACACAGACTACCCCAACCACCCCAGGTAAATCTAGGGGTTGTGTGACAAATGGCCATGGAGATTAAACAATATCTTATCAAAAGAGACTGAACAGGCGACTCTCTGGTGTTGACCGGAAGATATGTAGCACTGATGTGATGTAGTGAGAGCCCCCAATTGGCACACATGACCTAGAACAGACAACGAACCTTGAGTGGAGTCAACTCTGCCTGGGGGTGCATCAGGGACACGAGGGGGCAGCTTTTCCTTTTTAAAGGAAATTAGGATATGCAGTATAGGAGACCTTTCTAAGGAAATACAAGCATAGAAGAATGACATTTTGAGGAAATTAAGAGATGAGGGGAGGAGACCTTGGTAAGGAAAACAGAGCTTTAACTAGTTGATTGAACTGCCCTGACAGGACAGGTCATGTCTAAGAAGGGTCAATGGTCCCCGGAGTACGGAAATGGTGATAATGTCTTTTGCTGTAGGTGTGTAGAGCGGTCAGTGGTGATAAGTGTCATGGTTAGTGTGTCAATACCTCCGCCTCATCCCAAAATATGCCAACACGCATCCTTGCAGCAATTCAAATCAATCATATTTTGCTGAAGGCCTAAGCCGTCAAGTGATTCTTGTCGCACCAAAGGATGATTTATATACAAGGACCAAATTGGCTTGTAGTTAGGGATTTCTACAACATATTTGACTTCTCTAACTTGCATGAAATTGTGTATGAATCTAGTATATTTCATGAAGTTCTGATTACATGTTGATAGGGTAAGGCTTGTTTGTGAAGTGTTGTTTGTGTAAATGGCTGATGAAGGACATTCTCTTCTTGTTTGGTTCTCTGAGTAATTCCTATCGAATCAGGACACCGGAGATATCGAGAAGCCATTAAACATCTCAAATGGATGGAATATGACTTGTCTGTCTAGCCAGCTCTAACCAGCCTTTCCTCCAAAGTGGAAAATACCACCCATTGACATGGCTGTGCAGACTCTGGAGACGGGAGTGGAAAAGCAGATTCTCCCCACCAAGGTTCATGGAGAATCCTTAACAGGATGGAATCTGAGGCTGTATATCTCTCGCCTTTTTATAACGATGGGAACTGATGGTCGGAATGAAGAAGCATGAAAGGAAAGCGCTTCATTTAACATTCCATAAGATTAAATCATACCCATAAAAGTGAAGGAACAACATGATCTATCGGTACCACCAACCACCTTATCACACATCCAGGGTACTCGGATTCCTGGGAACATAGGACTTGTCAAACAACTAGTCAAATATACAGTATAGCCCAGGTCTAGCACATTTCGTTATTCACATTCTATGGCTTCATCAGGAGTCTCTGGGGTATTCTCCTCTACAGTATACAACTATTAATAGAAGCTTGTTTTTCCACATCTTTACTGACTCTTTATTCCACTTTCTTACAGTCATTTTCACTCAGCTCTGCATCTTTACTTTAGTAGTCAAGTTGAGGTAGCCTACTGCTCACTAGAATGGCATTAGAGGACAATTGCTAATCATTCCTTTTTAAGTCAACAAAAAGCTGCAGGATTTGACAGAAGCTCATTACAATCCTCTGTTCTTTGTGTGCAATAACATCCTCTGTATACATAACAGATAGGAGACACAGGATAAGGAACTGGGATGATCATGCTAGAACGTCACTAAGATATTATCCTCTGGACTGAGCTGGGCATTCATTATACCATGGCATTAAATCATCTGGTATTCATCACCACACCACCTTCGCACACATGCCAGTAAGCCAATACATCACTGATCGCATCACAAGGGAAACTAGCCTGGGGCTAACATGGCATTAGTGCAGTAACCGAATACAGCAAAGGATCCCCTTTGACACAGAAAGCAACGAAAACGGCACACTACCGTGAGTCCCTCTACATGCTACTAAGGTCCTGATAAAGGACTCTATCTCGGGTAGCGATAGAGGGGGGAGGGATATGGCAGTTGTTAGCATGGAGCTTTATCTAGTCCCAATGGAAGGGTGCAGGTGTAGTCCTCATTCTGCAGCCTCACCCTAATCAGACACTGCCATATCACTATAAGTGGGTTGCGTTCATTACGAAACACGGAGGGACTACATGGACTTGTCCAATAAGAAATGCTTACTTAAATTGTTTCTGTTGCGTGCCTTAATGACTATGACCCAGTAGTGGGAACTGTTTTGACCTCACTAACAGATTCATCAAAACATCCAGATGCGAATCGCACCAGAAAAAGCGTATGGTGGTCTGGAAAGAACGCCGTCTATGATGCCTGATTTGATAGACTACAATGTCTGGCAGCCACCAGCAGTCCCTCCACATCCTAATAAAAATTTGAATGAACAAATGTCCAGAGAACTGCTGAAAAATCATGCAGACGTAGTAAAACAAGTTCAAGGCCACAAATATCACGCTTTATCTATCCAATACCAAGCATCAGCTAAGGTCAATTGTCACATGCAGTAGCAAATCATCAAACTGAGACTACATCAGTGCATTATCATCATCAACAGAAGATGATGCATGTTGCTGAAACGTCAAAGGCTCAATTCCATTTAAATATGTTGCTTCCTCTACACTTTTGACTCTACGGCCTTTTCTAATTTGGGGTAAAGTCTGTCCTCCAGCCCCTCTCCTCCATGACCCAGAAACAGATAAGTGGTCGAGGAGATGTAAATGCGAATGGAAGAGTGTCCTCCTCCTCTCCTTGACAGGCACCTTTCGTCAAGAATAGTAATGTGTATCCTACCGGAGTCCTTTGCGGAAGAGTTTTGAAATTTGCCACACCCCCTTTGAATCAGATTTTGTTTTGTCGGAGGAGAAAAGCATGCACACGTAAAAAATTAAAAAATGCTTAATTTTAATTTTATCTATAAAGTGTCTTGAACAACGAACTTAACTTGTTTTTATCACTTTAAACATTTATTTTGGGATACGCCCCTGTAAATGTCAAAAGTAAGTCAACAATCCTTACTACAAAGGACCATTCAACGGATTACATTTTGTGAAAAAGTGAGGACTCACTCTACAATGTAACACTGATATTGTCTTCCAAATACAGAGATCAGGTGACAATGTGAATACACAATTTGACCGTGTGTTTTGTGATAGGCAGGCAATGTGTAGTGAAAAGAGGTGTGGATGGAAAGTGTCATCAGTTAACAGTGCTAATAAAGTGTGCCAGTATAGCCTAGCCCAGTGGCTCTGTCATTTTTGATTAGGCCAACAGGTAGTCCTTGTTTGCTGCATTAGACCAGGATGTGGGCACACCCTTACAAATCTGAAAGGCCAATAAATAAAGCCCTCATTCAGGAGAGATGGTTCTGATCGGACAGGGCTAAAAAACGTCCATTGAACTACTGTTTTCACCATCCAACCACTGAATTGATGCCTTTTCCCGGGCGTCTATCGCTAGACATCCACACTCCCCCCCATGAAAATATGCAGAGAACAAAAGCCCGAAATATAAACAATAGTGATAAATGTTGGGGGTAAAACATACTTTAGAGGACTTCTCAATCAACAGGAGACTCCAAGGAGACCCAGGTAGTATAGTGCCACTTACTGGTGAGTAAGTACAGTGGGGAGAACAAGTATTTGATACACTGCCGATTTTGCAGGTTTTCCTACTTACAAAGCATGTAGAGGTCTAAATCTAAAACAGAAATCCAGAAAATCACATTGTATGATTTTTAAATAATGAATTTGCATTTTATTGCATGACGTAAGTATTTGATCAACTAGCAACCAGTAAGAATTCCGGCTCTCACAGACCTGTTAGTTTTTCATTAAGAAGCCCTCCTGTTCTCCACTCATTACCTGTATTAACTACACCTGTTTGAACTCGTTACCTGTATAAAAGACACCTGTCCACACACTCAATCAAACAGACTCCAACCTCTCCACAATGGCCAAGACCAGAGAGCTGTGTAAGGACATCAGGGATAAAATTGTAGACCTGCACAAGGCTGGGATGGGCTACAGGACAATAGGCAAGCAGCTTGGTGAGAAGGCAACAACTGTTGGCGCAATTATTAGAAAATGGAAGAAGTTCAAGATGACGGTCAATCTCCCTTGGTCTGAGGCACCATGCAAGATCTCACCTCGTGGGGCATCAATGATCATGAGGAAGGTGAGGGATCAGCCAAGAACTACAAGGCAGGACCTGGTCAATGACCTGAAGAGAGCTGGGACCACAGCCTCAAAGAAAACCATTAGTAACACACTATGCCGTCATGGATTAAAATCCTGCAGTGCACGCAAGGTCCCCCTGCTCAAGCCAACGCATGTCCAGGCCCGTCTGAAGTTTGCCAATGACCATCTGGATGATCCAGAGGAGGAATGGGAGAAGGTCATGTGGTCTGATGAGACAAAAATAGAGCTTTTTGGTCTAAACTCCACTCACCGTGTTTGGAGGAAGAAGAAGGATGAGTACAACCCCAAGAACACCATCCCAACCGTGAAGCATGGAGGTGGAAACATCATTCTTTGGGGATGCTTTTCTGCAAAGGGGACAGGTCGACTGCACCGTATTGAGGGGAGGATGGATGGGGCCAAGTATCATGAGATCTTGGCCAACAACCTCCTTCCCTCAGTAAGAGCATTGAAGATGGGTCGTGGTTGGGTCTTCCAGCATGACAACGACCCGAAACACACAGCCAGGGCAACTAAGGAGTGGCTCCGTAAGAAGCATCTCAAGGTCCTGGAGTGGCCTAGCCAGTCTCCAGACCTGAGCCCAATAGAAAATCTTTGGAGGGAGCTGAAAGTCCGTATTGCCCAGCGACAGCCCCGAAACCTGAAGGATCTGTATGGAGGAGTGGGCCAAAATCCCTGCTGCAGTGTGTGCAAACCTGGTCAAGAACTACAGGAAACGTATGATCTCTGTAATTGCAAACAAAGGTTTCTGTACCAAATATTAAGTTCTGCTTTTCTGATGTATCAAATACTTGTCATGCAATAAAATGCAAATTAATTACTTAAAAATCATACAATGTGATTTTCTGGATTTTTGTTTTAGATTCCGTCACTCACAGTTGAAGAAGCTCAATTTTTGTCTCATCAGACCACATGACCTTCTCCCATTCCTCCTCTGGATCATCCAGATGGTCATTGGCAAACTTCAGACGGGCCTGGACATGCGCCGGCTTGAGCAGGGGGACCTTGCGTGCGCTGCAGGATTTTAATCCATGACGGCGTAGTGTGTTACTAATGGTTTTCTTTGAGACTGTGGTCCCAGCTCTCTTCAGGTCATTGACCAGGTCCTGCCGTGTAGTTCTGGGCTGATCCCTCACCTTCCTCATGATCATTGATGCCCCACGAGGTGAGATCTTGCATGGTGCCTCAGACCGAGGGATATTGACCGTCATCTTGAACTTCTTCCATTTTCTAATAATTGCGCCAACAGTTATTGCCTTCTCACCAAGCTGCTTGCCTATTGTCCTGTAGCCCATCCCAGCCTTGTGCAGGTCTACACTTTTATCCCTGATGTCCTTACACAGCTCTCTGGTCTTGGCCATTGTGGAGCGGTTGGAGTCTGTTTGATTGAGTGTGTGGACAGGTGTCTTTTATACAGGTTACGAGTTCAAACAGGTGCAGTTAATACAGCTAATGAGTGGAGAACAGGAGGGCTTCTTAAAGAAAAACTAACAGGTCTGTGAGAGCCGGAATTCTTACTAGTTGGTAGGTGATCAAATACTTATGTCATGCAATAAAATGCAAATTCATTATTTAAAAATCATACAATGTGATTTTCTGGATTTTTGTTTTAGATTCCGTCTCTCACAGTTGAAGTGTACCTATGATAAAAAATTACAGACCTCTACATGCTTTGTAAGTAGGAAAACCTGCAAAATCGGCAGTGTATCAAATACTTGTTCTCCTCACTGTATATTATTTTGGGGGGACATAAAATACTGTACAAACACCAGCAAATCAGCTCAAAGTGATTTTAATTTTGGAAATCGGTTCCAAATTATTTGTAATTTTGTTCTAAAAATAGTCCAGCTGAATCTAGTTGATGATCCCTGCTCTAGAGGGCTTCATGTAAATGAGTTGTATACAGTTTAGCTATGATCAAACCTGAGAAAACATTTTAATTTGAAGTGAATTAAATAAAAGCGATGTATCAAAAGAAAAATCCATCTGTATTTCTTCCACCTGAGTCCCATAACTTAGCAAATGAAAGAGATGTTATACTGCTGTTGACGGTAGTCCAATGCATGAACAATACAAGTGTTTTCCACCAAAGGCAAAATCAGTCCTTGTTTGTGCATTGTCATTTCAAATAAACCTGAAACTGGGTCACTGGCGATGACTCAAAGGCGTACTCACGGAATGACAGCATATTCAAATACCCGTTCTAGTTTGGGACCCAAACGGCTAGCTATTTGCCATTTTGTTGGGTTTTGCTAAACCATGTTTGGGTTGAGCGGCACTCCCCTCCTATTTTCCTCCATCCGTTTTTCCCTCCAAGAGAGATTACAAAGACAAGCTGCCATGACAGAATGACCGCCAGGACCACAATACATATCTGCCCCTCTGATCCCAGGAAATCATGCCCTCTCATGTCGCCATCTTGTGGTGAAAATGTGCACCACAGAAATAATGCAATGTCATCTATCTGTATGCTTGGTGGTCTGGGCCATAAAATATGTAACCAAAATGTTAATTTATTTTTTTAAAGATACTCACCCCTCCCATTGTTATCCCATCAATAAGGGCCACATATGGTTTCTGATATGTTCCTTAAAAGATCAAATAAAATGTCAAAACAGTCAAAACAGATGTTTTAGGAAGAGTCACTGAGCCAAAGGAGGTAAACTGGTGCTCCCAAGATACTAAACATAACTGGTCTCATCAGAGAACATGGATGTACATAATGGTTTTTCCTTGTAGATTCATAATGTAAATTGAACATTTTGTAATACACAGGCATATTGCTTGTTCTAAAATGTTTCCCCTCTAGAAGAATCATGGAAGAGGCGAAATTGGGACACCTACCAATAGCATTGTTGAGGATGTATTCTTCACGGAAGAAGTTCTTAGCAAGGGGATCTCCTACCTTCCCCGCTTCAGTCACAGCTAGGAGGAAATGTTATAACAAAATGCTCTCAGTAAAGCACAGAGATAAGACAGCTTTGAAAACGAAGATGATGACATTCAGTACAAATCAAGATATTATGTGAGTATGTGTGTGTGTGTGTGTTTGTGTGTGTACACTCTCAGCAGTCTGTTATTTACCTCTGATGTCTCCACCGGCACAGAAGGCTTTCCCACCGGCTCCTTTGATAATCACAATATCAGTCTCCTTGTCCGTCTCCCATTTCTACAATGAAACACGCAGTATATTCAAAACAGTTTGAGTACATTATGTGGATCAAATCAATTCTGACTGCTATCCAAGTTTACACATGATACATTACAAGCTATTACATTGCCCGTTGCAATGCCCATGTAACCCTGATTGCATTCAAGCTATGTATTTCTGTTTAGACATTCAAGCATTTCCATGTTCCACTTTCCTTTGCCATTAGCCCTTTACACTCGTACCCGAATACGGGTTAAAAATGGCAGATTAAGGCACTAATAATGTTTTGTTGTCTAAGTGAGGAAAATGCTGTAAATTCAGATGACTATGTGCTTTAAGAGATGAAACATTGAGGATTATAATAAATACCATTGCACCTACCTCACATTTTCCAGGAATAGTCTTATCATGTTACTGAATGTATCCAGAGTATTTTCAGATTTCGTTATCAACAAATGCAGCGAAAAGTACAGTAAATGTAAAATGCACATAAAATCAACAGTGTAATATTTGGATTCAGTCTGTCAGGTGAACTGTTGTGTACTCACCTTTGGTCTAATAATTTTCACATTATCTCCAAACTGTTCCCTCTCAATTGCTACCCTGGTTATGCATATGCTTTTCATATTTATTCTGTAAGAAACTCTTCAATTTATCCCTATCCATATAGGCCAATTCCCACAAGTGTACATTTTGAATGCAACCCTAACTCGCCTATTTACCTTCTGTGGCTCGAGGCCTAAACAGTAAGCAGTTTAGCAAAAACATTTGCCACATTTAATGAACCACTCCTACAGATTGCTGCTGTTGTTTGCAGCAGGACGGATTTGGCTGCCTGACCTTGCCCCCTGTCCCAGTGACAGGTGGCCTAGTCAGTATTAATTAACTATCGCTCACCTTGAGCTGGGGGTAGATGAGTCGTATCATGTTCATGTTGAGGGCGTTCAGGGCTTTGGGGCGATTCAGGGTGATCACCCCAGCATTCCCCACTTTCTCCACCAGTATCTCAGCTCCCGCCTGGCTCGTCATCTGCCCCCAAACACACACACACAGAAAAAAGGCAATGTAACACAAACATCCTTTTTTTAAATTAGGCAAGTCAGTTAAGAACAAATTCTTATTTGCAATGACGGCCTACCCCGGCCAAACCCTAACCCGGATGACGCTTTGCCAATTGTGCGCCGCCCTATGGGACTCCCAATCACGGCCGGTTGGGATACAGCCTGGAATCGAACCAGGGTCTCTAGTGACGCCTCTAGCGCTGAGATGCAGTGGCTTAGACCGCTGCGCCACTCGGGAGCCCATGACAGGTTTGACTTGAAAACTCCTGAACCAAAGGAAGATAATTTCTATTCTATAAAATAAAGTGGTGCTGTTACCTTCTGTAGCTACGTAGCTATAGCTTAATGTGTATGTCCATCTCTCTCTTCATTTCTGAGGAGGGAGTATTGCCACACATGAAGCTGCATAGCTAGCTAACTGTCTTACAGAATCATTTTAAGTGCTTACCATTTGTCCTCGAATTCTTTGCAATCTGCAGAGGGACCGAAGTCTAAAGAAAATACGAGAAAGATGTGAAAATGTTGACAGAGATGAAATGTGAGTAAACTCTATGAACACTAAACTTGGACATATTGACCTCTGTTATTAGGCAGGGCAAACCTGATTTGGTGATTTCTGGTATATCAAAAAATGTTTGGACCCATTCAGCAGTTTTTACCTGATTAAGTACAATACCATTGGAAATTAATGTTGAAGGTAGAACGCAGCTATCATTAGTTACAGTGGGGAGAACTTTTTTTATTTGATACACTGCCGATTTTGCAGGTTTTCCTACTTACAAAGCATGTAGAGGTCTGTACTTTTTATCATAGGTACACTTCAACTGTGAGAGACGGAATCTAAAACAAAAATCCAGAAAATCACATTGTATGATTTTTAAATAATGAATTTGCATTTTATTGCATGACATAAGTATTTGATCACCTACCAACTAGTAAGAATTCCGTCTCTCACAGACCTGTTAGTTTTTCTTTAAGAAGCCCTCCTGTTCTCCACTCATTAGCTGTATTAACTGCACCTGTTTGAACTTGTTACCTGTATAAAAGACACCTGTCCACACACTCAATCAAACAGACTCCAACCTCTCCACAATGGCCAAGACCAGAGAGCTGTGTAAGGACATCAGGGATAAAATTGTAGACCTGCACAAGGCTGGGATGGGCTACAGGACAATAGGCAAGCAGCTTGGTGAGAAGGCAACAACTGTTGGCGCAATTATTAGAAAATGGAAGAAGTTCAAGATGACGGTCAATCTCCCTCGGTCTGAGGCACCATGCAAGATCTCACCTCGTGGGGCATCAATGATCATGAGGAAGGTGAGGGATCAGTCCAGAACTACACGCAGGACCTGGTCAATGACCTGAAGAGAGCTGGGACCACAGTCTCAAAGAAAACCATTAGTAACACACTACGCCGTCATGGATTAAAATCCTGCAGTGCACGCAAGGTCCCCCTGCTCAAGCCAGCGCATGTCCAGGCCTGTCTGAAGTTTGCCAATGACCATCTGGATGATCCAGAGGAGGAATGGGAGAAGGTCATGTGGTCTGATGAGACAAAAATAGAGCTTTTTGGTCTAAACTCCACTCACCGTGTTTGGAGGAAGAAGAAGGATGAGTACAACCCCAAGAACACCATCCCAACCGTGAAGCATGGAGGTGGAAACATCATTCTTTGGGGATGTTTTTCTGCAAAGGGGACAGGACAACTGCACCGTATTGAGGGGAGGATGGATGGGGCCATGTATCGCGAGATCTTGGCCAACAACCTCCTTCTCTCAGTAAGAGCATTGAAGTTGGGTCATGGCTGGGTCTTCCAGCATGACAACGACCCGAAACACACAGCCAGGGCAACTAAGGAGTGGCTCCGTAAGAAGCATCTCAAGGTCCTGGAGTGGCCTAGCCAGTCTCCAGACCTGAACCCTATAGAAAATCTTTGGAGGGAGCTGAAAGTCCGTATTGCCCAGCGACAGCCCCGAAACCTGAAGGATCTGTATGGAGGAGTCGGCCAAAATCCCTGCTGCAGTGTGTGCAAACCTGGTCAAGAACTACAGGAAACGTATGATCTCTGTAATTGCAAACAAATGTTTCTGTACCAAATATTAAGTTCTGCTTTTCTGATGTATCAAATACTTATGTCATGCAATAAAATGCAAATTAATTACTTAAAAATAATACAATGTGATTTTCTGGGTTTTTGTTTTAGATTCCGTCACTCACAGTTGAAGAGTACCTATGATACAAATTACAGACTTCTACATGCTTTGTAAGTGGGAAAACCTGCAAAATCGGCAGTGTATCAAATACTTGTTCTCCCCACTGTATATATATCTTATAAAACTGCATAAGCATCAAAAACCCTATTGTTTTGACATGTGGCAATAAATCACTAATTGGTTAGGTGGAAATATGGTTGTACACGCTGTTGAAATGAACACAACTAAAAAAATCACATTGAAACAGAGATTTCTTTTTCCTCACAGGTTTAAGGACAACCGGCAGAAGACAGTCAGGTATATTTCAGAGTATTAGATTTTGATACGGTGGTCGCCAAAACAGAAATGGAAACGCATTTTGATTGAAGTGGGTCACCAACCCGGTAAGAGTAACGCAACACTTCTTTGTTAATCACTCATACCATTACACATCGAAATCAATAGAACGAGGGCAAAATGTTTGGGTTGTATGCCCTGTTTAAATGTACATTATACAAAGGCCACATGGAAATGTTGAATAACATTTATAAACATTTGTTGAAGGCTGCTATGTATATTTTGGAATGGCGGATTTTGATTTCGGGAGTCTGCCAAAGAGAACAAACCAGTTTTTCTGTTAATTAACTCAAATGAATCACAAACCGCCTTAAGATAGCAACAGTAACAATGGTTGGCTACTATTTAAGTGACAGTATATATATATATATATATATATATATTTTTTTTTTTTTTCTCTGCAAATGCCCATAGACCACGTTTCAAATTCGTTCCACAGAGGGCTGAGTATCTGCGGGTTTTCGCTCCTCCCTTGTACTTGATTGATGAATTAAGGTCAGTAATTAGTACGGAACTCCCCTCACCTGATTGTCTAGGTCTTAATTGAAAGGAAAAAATTAAAAACAGCAGACACTAGGCCCTCTATGGAATGAATTTGACACCCATGAAATAGACAATGTTATGGCTCCCTAGCGGCCAAAATAAAAAGAATAATGAATACATTTTTTGTCAACGCTGAGGGCTAATTATTTATTTTTCACACTACAGACGGCAATATCGGTCGCTAATACAGGACTAGTAGAGCCCCAAAGCAGAACTTGTGAAGAAAAAAAAAAAATATATATATATATATATAACTTTTTTATTATTAAAATATTTAATTTTTAGTATGATTTTTCAGGGGATACTGCAGCACCCTCAGCACCCCTACTTCCCGCAACTATGCCTATCTGGCTACCTGTGGGTGCCGAAGCATGCAGATGGAGCCAGTGACATAGTCAAATAAGCCTGGCTAGCTGAGCGTCTTGTGAGGGGTTGTAAATCATCATGGGGTGCAGAGCAACTCTGCTGTCCTCAGAACTGGATAATTATAAACTGATTCACATTTTTCCCCTCATCTTCCTCTCTTATTAGGCCAAGGCTACTATATGCGTTCCATCTTGGAATTTCACTTCTTGTGACCTAAAACATGTGTAATTCTAAATAAATCTGTGAATGAGAATAGTATAGACTCCGATTTATAATTCCCATTTAAACGCTTCAACTTTAGGACTTTATACACTTTATTAGAATAGTTTGGAAATTACTCTTCATAACTTTAATATGTTATTTCAGTTAGTAGGATTAGGCTTTTGGCCGTTTGGTTTGCAATGGCAAGGAAGGATTAATTCTATATATATAGAGAGAGAGAGAGAGAGAGAGAATAAATGGCCTAACACAACATTAAAATTTTGTGTTTTGAAAACGTTTTCATAACACAAAATGTTTGATAACCATAAAAAAAAAAAAAATGTTGGTACATAAACTGAGGCTGTGATTCATACCAAAGCACTTTACAGAGCAGTGTGTCTTATAATGCTTTGATCAATAAGGTTTGTTCAAATTTCTCATTTGATTTGTATATCTTGTTATTGTTTCTTTTATCCCTCATTATTACCTTAGGCCTCCCATGTTTTGGGGTTATTAAAAAACTTTCTGAACTTAGATTAATTCATTGTTTGATCATGAAAAGGCTTTGGCAGAAGAAATCTAGCATGAATTAAACTGAAAGATTGGCTTAATAGACCAAGTCAAATGGACAGAAAATAGAACATTTGGGCTTTTACAACAATAAGACACTGGAATGTTCACTATAAAAATAGACTTTGGCTATTGGCCCAGATCATCCGACATTCGAAAGAGATAAAAAAAAAAAAAAATTCTGACAGGATATTTTGCACTCCTTAGCAAATAGGAATATAGGCAATTAACTCTTAGCTATGTCTACATTGTTCTCTTACTTTGTGTAAATATAACATATTTATTGAAATAGTTTATAGCAAATAGGAATATAGGCAATTTACTCAGAATGTCAACCATGCACATTGCGGCAAGAGTAATTGTTTGATATTGTGATTTTTTACTTGTCTATTAGGACAACTGAAATCTAGATTATAGTTGTCCGATAATTAATGTTTTACTTGCTCTGGACCAGCCTTAATATCGAGCCTCGATTGGCATCCAACGTTGGTGCATTTTTGCCACCGACTGTGCAGGAGTATGGGCCAGACAGCAAATCAGATATGCATATTTTTTTTTTTAAGTCATATTAGCTACTGTAACCATGCATGGAGAGTTGAAGCACCATGGGCAGCAATACAACAGTCTACTCAGACAAACTATTCTGACAGTGGATTTGTCAGAAGATACAGACCCTACTGGTATGCTTATTTACATTGCACTGCACTGGGGTCGGAACGCAATCATGGTTACATCTCACCCCGGCTCCACGCCAATGATGTATATAACCCTGGATTGCTGATGCTATGTATTGGCCATTGAGAGGCTTTGAAGCAACCGGTCGACCATATTGGCATTCCCTAATAGAAGCAGTGAATGGAATTCTACAATATTTCAATTAAATGTTTCAGGGACAAAATTACATGTATTTAAGTATTTTTTTTGTTGGAGTGGAGGCAGTAGTACTTAAAAAATATATACTTTGAGGAAATGTTTCATATATATTTTTTGTATGTTAGGCTCACATAATATAATTTAAATATGCATCAAGAGATCTAATAGAATAAACAAGTCAAAAACGAACGTAGACATGAAAAAATGCATTTCTATAGCGTCCAATATATTTTTTACAATTGAGGAGGAGGACCAAGATGGCTGCGTCATGGCTTTAATACAGAGCTCCCTATCAGTCATCCAGGGTTTATACACATCATTGCTACTTGGTGTCTTAATGTAACCATGATTGCGTTCTGACCCCAGTGCAGCTCAGTGTTAACAAGCGTAACGGTAGTGTCTGTATCTTCTGGTAACCCCACACCTAAAGCTAGCCAGATAACGTTACGCTACATACGGCGTCCTCAACGACTAAACATGAATTTAAATCTAATTTTGCAGACGTAGGCCTACCTGTGCGTAGAATTCAAAATAGTTATTGACATTGTGTAGTTTCTGTTCTCTGAGAAGCTTGAAAAGAACACAGATTGCTTCTAGCACAGGTTCAAGTTTACGTATAGTTCTTCCTGGATATCAGGCAGCAGGCTATTCCTGATTGGTTACTTTCGTAAGCGTCATTGGGGGGCGTCTGCACCATCAAATAAACTCTAGATATGTTTAAAAGTTGAGTTTGACTACACTGCCATCTACTGGGAAAATATATACATACATGCACCAACTTAGATTTTAGGTTACTACAAATCACTGTTTAGGCATGCTTGACTTTATCACATCACTTGATCACAAATTAGCATTCCCCAGGCCCACATTAACAGAAATATCAAAAACATAATTGGACAGTTATTTTTATAATTTTGGCATACAACAAGAAATGAGATGTTCTCTCATTCATTTAATTATTTAATTATTCTACATAAAATAAACCACATGCAATCTTTTAATCAGACAATATTCAGTGGCATTACTATTATATAAAAAAAATTATATGAGTGAGGAGGGACATGGTTTTGTAGAGCACATACCCAGACCCATTGACTTTTTCCACATTTTGTTAGGTTACAGCCTTCTTCCAAAATGGATTAAATAAAAACATTATCCTCAGCAATCTACACACAATTCCCAACAATGACAAAGCGAAAACAGGTTTAGACATTTTTGCAAAACAGAAATACCTTATTTACGTAAGTATTCAGACACTGCTATGAGTCTCGAAAATCAGCTCAGGTGCATCCTGTTTCCAATGATCATCCTTGAGATGTTTCTACAACTTGATTGGAGTCCACCTCTGGTAAACTCAATTGATTGGACATGATTTGGACAGGAACACACCTGTCTATATAAGGTCCCACAGTTGACAGTGCATGTCAGAGCAAAAACCAAGCTATGACGTTGAAGTCCGTAGAGCTCCGAGACAGGATTGTGTCGAGGCACAGATCTGGGAAGGGTATCAAAAAAATTATGCAGCATTGAAGGTCCCCAAGAACACAGTGGCCTCCATCATTCTTAAATAGAAGAAGTTTTGAACCACCAAGATTCTTCCTAGAGCTGGCCGCCCGGCCAAACTCAGCAATCGGGGGAGAAGGGCCTTGGTCAGGGAGGTGACCAAGAACCCGATGGTCACTCTGACAGAGCTCCAGAGTTCCTCTCTTATCAGCCCTAAGAGATCTGACAGGGAAAGGCTACAGTAAGTCACAGGTCACATCTAACTAGTCTGACTGGTTGTGGGAAATGCTATTTGCAAACATGTGGAACAATAGTAATTGTATTGCACTGGACAGATGGAGGCTTCAGTTTGCACAGTAAGACATTTAATGTTCCATACCAGGGAAAGCAACAGTGGGGTGTGGCAGAGGAAATGTTCATTGCCTGTTCATCATGTAGTAACCAGGTAAATACTGTCTGCACTGATATCTTTCAAAACTGTTCAGGTACTTAAACAACATAATTACAAGCGTTGACATTCATGGTATTTCAATGTGAGTTCTACTGGCATTCTTATAGATCTCTAATGGATAAGGCATTGCGAGCAGAGCACTGAGGGATATTTCACACAGGTACTGAGTATTTATTCATCCCATTGTTTTCAGATAATATAGGCACTGGCAAGGGCCAAAGAAAAACACTTACCGCATTACTTACTAAGAATTTGCCTTATTGCAGAAATTTTACTTGATATTTTCCAGTCGGAACGGAAAACAACATTGACCTTTTATTTAATCTGGAATATAACAGGTGCAGACACTTGGTAAATCTGACCCCACATTGTCATAGTCATTATAGTACTGAACAATAAAATAAGTACAAACAAAACAGGAAACTAATTGCTCTTTCTCCCCTATGATCTTACATTCTTCCTTCACTGTAAAAAAAAATCGAGCCATTTTTTTATCTGAACTAAAAAGAACATAGTTGGCCAAAACTTAGCTCCAACTTGAGAAATTTTTGAATTGACTTCTCAAGTTATGTGTTTGCTCAACTTGTCTCATACAGTACCAGTCTAAAGTGTTGACACACCTACTCATTCAAGGGTTTTTCATTTATATTTTACTATTTTCTACATTGTAGAATAATAGTGAAGACATCAAAACTATGAAAGAACACATATGGAATCATGTAGTAACCAAAAGTGTTATATATTTTATATTTGAGATTCTTCAAAGTAGTGACCCTTTGCCTTGATGACAGCTTTGCACACTCTTGGCATTCTCTAAACGAGCTTCTTGAGGTAGTCACCTGGAATGCATTTCAATTAAAAGGTGTGCCTTGTTAAAATTTGTGGAATTTCTTTCCTTCTTATGCGTTTGAGCAAATCAGTTGTGTTGTGTATACAGAAGATAACCCTTTTTGGTAAAATACCAAGTTCATATTATGGCAAGAACAGCTCGAATAAGCAAAGAGAAACAACAGTCTATCATTACTTTAAGACATGCAGGCCAGTCAATCTGGAAAATCTCCCCAAGTGCAGTCGCGAAAACCATCAAGCGCTATGATGAAACTGGCTCATTAGATGTGATTAACATTAGATGTGATTATGCAGGCATTTACGTTTACAAGATGTACGTCCTTTTTTATTTTTTTTATTTCACCTTTATTTAACCAGGTAGGTCAGTTGAGAACAAGTTCTCATTTACAACTGCGACCTGGCCAAGACAAAGCAAAGCAGTGCGACAAAAAAACAACACAGAGTTACACATGAGAATAAACAAACGTACAGTCAATAACACAATAGAAAATCTATATACAAAGTGCAAATGTAGTGCAAAATTAGGAAGGTAGGACAATAAATAGGCCATAGTGGCAAAATAAATTACAGATTAGAATTAACATTGGAATGCTGGATGTGCAAATGATGATGTGCAAATAATGGGCAACTGGGCCTGCCCAGTAACACATTAAATGCACTATGCTAAACTATGTAGAATATTGGCTTGTTGGAAACTACAACCCTCTACTACAGTGTTACTCTTTGCGCGGCCCGCGGTGCCCTTATTTTGCGGCTCGCGGTGACTTTCCAATTTTCCAATAATTATACTTGACAATGACAGAATTTCAAAACAATGTGTTTAATGCAGGCCTGAGTCACGTTATATCTATTATTCCCTACATGGCAGATAGATGGCAGTATAGCAGTTGTTGAACAGAAAGGCAATTAAGCGCTTAACGTGAGTGCTCAGCCAGAGAGTGATCGACACAGTTTCCATATGCTACTGGAGAACAATGTGACAGCTGTGAACGAGCAACCGCCGGGGAACCGGGAAAATCAGGAAGATAGTGGCGGGGAAGTGCTGCTAGCAAATGTGACTCCGGTGGTTAAGAGAAGGATACGGTCGATTGAAGAAGAACACAGAAAGTTCCAAGAGAATTGGACTGACGTGTTTTTTGTACTGCATGATGCGACCAGCTCACTCTGTCTTATTTGCCAAAAGACAGTCAATTGTTTTAAACAAGGAAATTTAGAGCGACATTTCCAATCACACCATGTCCATTTTTTTAAAACATATCCGCCACAAAGCAACCTCAGAAACAACAAAATATCACAACTCAAAGGACAGCTCAAAGGACAACAACAAATGATGAACATATCTAGCACTGTTGCAGAGAAAACAACAGAGGCAACATATGAGATTGCTTGGATACTCGCAAGAAACAAGAAGGCCTTCACAGACGCAGAAATTGTCAAAGAATGTTTTTGTGCCTCAGCCGAAATATTGAATGCTGATTTCACAAACAAGGAAGATATTTTAAAACAAACTAAGGGACTGCAACTCTCTGACTCGACCATAACAAGACGCATAGAAGATATCGGCGAGGACATCGGTAAGCAATTGATTGCTGACATATCTATGGCACCGTGTTATAGTCTTGCACTTGACGAAAGCACTGATATGTGACATTGCCCAATTATGTGTGTGGGTCCACTTCCCGCTAAATGGGTCGCTCAGAGAGGAACATTTATGTTTACTGCCTCTTCAGGGACAAACACGAGGAGAGGATATTCTGAAAGCCCTTGTTACATTTTTTGCTGCTAATAACATTGACTGGTCACATCTTGCATCTGTGTGCACTGACGGTGCACAAAACATGCGAGGGAAGGAGAAGGGACTCGTAGGCCTGATGAGAAAGAGAGAGGATATTCCCAAGTTTGTTACATTTCATTGTATCATTCATCAGGAAGCACTTGTGGCTAAACTCAAAGACTGTGAATTACAGAATGTGATGCAGGACGTCATGCGCGTAGTGAACATGATTATTGCAAGGGCACTGAATCACCGGCAATTCCGCAAGTTACTGGAGGAATACCAGACAGAATACAGTGACTTGATATTTCACAATGAAGTGAGATGGCTTTCGAGTGGCAGAGTTTTAGAAAGATTTATCTCTCTCCTCCCTCAAATCCGTGAATTTGTTAAAAGCAAAGGAAAAGAGGAGCCAGAGCTGGATGATCCACAGTGGATATTAAAGCTGGCTTTTTTAACGGACATCACCTGCCACCTGAACACAGTTAATCTCCAGCTCCAAGGGAAGGCTAAAACTCCGGGCAAAATGCTACGTGTGGTCACAGCATTTCAAGACAAAATCACCACGCTGTTCATACCTGACAGAGATTTTGTTAATTTCCCAAAGCTCAGAGCAGTCACCACATCCAACACAGACCTACTGCAACATTTTAGCTATGATGGATTCGTGCATGTGTTGAAGTTGGAGTTTGAATTTAAGATTCAATGACATCATGGAGTACAAGGATTTTTTCACCTTGAGAACCCCTTTCATGTGCCAGTGTCATCTCTGACCCCAGTCATCACCGCTCTCTGTCCTGACTGTGCTGGAATAGAGAGTGAGATAGTAGAGCTGCAGGCAAATGACACATTGCAAGGTGAACTAAGATCAGGTGCTGCTGATTTCTGGAACCTTGTGTCAGACACAGAGTATCCACTTCTGAAGCAGTGCGTGCAAAAGGTGACATCATTTTTTGTCAGCACTTATTCACGTGAAGCAACAGTTTCAACAATGAACATTGTGAAACAAAAACAGAGAAACAGACTGACCAATGGACACCTGGATTGCCTAACAAGGATTGCAAGAAAAGACCCACATTTTGTTACGTTACAGCCTTATTCTAAAATTGATTAAATAAAAAATACCCCATAATGACAAAGCGAAAACCGTTTTTTAGAAATACCTTATTTACATAAGTATTCAGACCATTTGCTATGAGACTCAAAATTGAGCTCAGTTGAATCCTGTTTCCATTGATCATCCTTGATGTTTCTACAACTTGATTCGAGTCCATCTGTGGTAAATTCAATTGATTGGACACGATTTGGAAAGGCACACAACTGTCTATATAAGGTCCCACAGTTGAGAGTTTATGTCAGAGCAAAAACCAAGCCAGCGAGGTCAAAGGAATTAGCCATAGGGTTCTGAGACAGGATTGGGTCGAGACACAGATGTGGGGAAGGTTACAAATAAGATATTCAGCATTGAAGGTCCCCAAGAACACAGTGGCCTCAATCATTCTTAAATGGAAGAAGTTTGGAACCACCAAGACTCTTCCTAGAGCTGGCCGCCCAACCAAACTGAGCAATCGGGGGAGAAGGGCATTGTTCAGGAAGGTGACTAAGAACCCGATGAGCTTCAGAGTTCCTCTGTGGAGATCGAAGAACCTTCCAGAAGTACAACCATCTCTGCAGCACTCTGCTAAATCAGGCCTTTATGGTAGAGTGGCCAGATGGAAGCCACATCAGTAAGACGCATGGATTTTGCCAAAAGGCACCTAAAGGACTCTGACCATGAGAAACAAGATTCTCTGGTCTGAAGGAACCAAGATAGAACTCTATGGCCTGAATGCCAAGCGTCACGTCGGGAGGAAACCTGCCACCATCACTGGGAGTAGTTAGGATCGAGGAAAGATGAACGGAGCAAAGTACAGAGGAATCCTTGATGGAAACCTGCTCCAGAGCACTCAGGACCTCAGACTGGGGCGAAGGTTCACCTTCCAACAGTTCAACGACCCTAAGCACACAGCCAAGACAACGCAGGAGTGGCTTCGGGACAAGTCTCAATGTCCTTGAGTGGCCCAGCCAGAGCCCGCACTTGAACCTGATTTAACATCTCTGGAGAGACCTGAAAATAGTTGTGCATCAACTCTTCCCATCAAACCTAACAGAGCTTGAGAGGATCTGCAGAGAAAAATGGGAGAAACTCCCCAAATACAGGTGTACCAACCCTAACCCTAACCCATACCCAAGAAGACTAAAGGCTGTAATCGCTGTCAAAGAAGCTTCAACAAAGTATTGAGCAAAGAGTTTGAATACTTTTTGAAAAAAATGATAAACTATTTTTGCTTTGTCATTATGGGGTATTGTGTGTAGACTGAGGGAAAAAAAAGTTTAGAATAAGGCTGTAACGTAACAAAAGTCAAGGGTTCTATATACTTTCCGAATGCACTCGGGGCGAGGGGGTGTGTGTGATGTGCTTCTTTCTGAGGCGAGGGAGAGCTGCAAGTCCCCCTGGACTGGCTCTGAGGTGGGGAGAGGGGAAGATGAGGAAATCCCCTCTGCAGGGGGCTGGAAGCTCTTCAGTCCCTCCTTGGTGAAGTAGACCAGGACCTCTCCGTCCTCCATAATGACATCTGGAACAGCAACACCAGAGTCTTGGTCCCCGGAGGCGAATGAGGCCCTACAGGACTGTTTTGAAACAACAACTGGGATGTACTCTGTGAGGCTCATGGGGAGGACATCGATGGACTCACTGACTGCATAATAGACTATATTAATTTTTGTGTAGACAACACTGTACCCACCAGGAAGGTACACTGTTTCCCAAACAATAAACCCTGGGTCACCAGCGACCTGAAGGCCCTGCTGAATGAGAAGAAGAGGGCCTTCAAGTAGAGGGACAAGGACAAGGACAAATTGAAATGCGTCCAGAGGGAGCTGAAGTTGCGGATTGCTGAGGGGAAGAGAGTGTATAAGGAGAAGATGGAGGACAAGCTGAGGCAGAGCCAGGTGAGAGAGGTGTGGAAGGGTATGAGAAATATCACTGGCTTCAAAAAGTCAAACAGTGGGCAGACGGAGGGGACCCAGGACAGAGCCAATGAGCTGAACCAATTTTTTAACAGGTTTGATACTGGCCCTGTCCACCTCCCCTCCAGCTCCCCAGACCACACACCCTCACGGCTGTCCCACCCCCACTTTGCTCACAGCACCTCTGCTGAGACAATCAGTGACCCCACCTCCGCCCCTGCTCCCCCTGGACTGATCCTCAACACCCCCCTTCCCCCCACCTCCCCACCTGGGCTGGCTTTCACCACCAACCAAGTGAAGAGAGAGCTGGAGAGACTACATCAGTGGAAAGCGGCGGGCCCTGATGGCATCAGCCCAAGGGTGCTGAGGGTCTGTGCTGACCAACTGTGTGGAATACTCCAGCGTCTTTTCAACCTTAGCCTGAGCCTAGAAAGGGTCCCTGTGCTGTGGAAAACATCCTGCCTCGTCCCAGTGCCCAAGAAGGCACACCCCACTGTCCTGAATGACTTCAGACCTGTAGCGCTAACATCCCACATCATGAAGACCCTGGAAAGGTTAGTCCTCGCTCACCTCAGACCCCTGGTGTGTTCATCAATGGACCCCCTGCAGTTTGCATACCAGCGCAACATCGGGGTGGATGATGCAATCATCTACCTTCTGCAGAGGGCCTACTCTCACCTGGAAAACGCAGGTTGCACTGTGAGGGTTATGTTTTTTGACTTCTCCAGTGCCTTCAATACCATTCAGCCCCTGCTACTGGGTGAGAAGATGAGGAGGATGAAAGTGGAAGCACCCTTAGTCTCCTGGGTCACGGACTACCTGACCGGTAGGCCACAATTTGTGCGACTACAGAGCTGTGTGTCAGAACGGGCAGTTAGCAACACAGGGGCCCCCCAGGGAACGGTCCTGTCCCCCTTCCTGTTCACCCTCTACACCTCAGACTTCAGATATAACTCTGAAACATGCCACCTACAGAAGTTCTCGGATGACTCTGCTATTGTAGGGTGCATCAGGGGGGGGCAGGAGGAGGAGTACAGGAGCACAATCAGTGACTTTGTGTTGTGGTGTGAGCAGAACCACCTTCAGCTCAACATCAGCAAAACAAAGGAGATGGTGGTGGACTTCAGGAGAACCAAGGCCCAACTGACTGCAGTCCCTATACAGGGGATGGATGTGGAAATGGTTGGGTCATACAAGTTCCTGGGAGTCCATATGGACAACAGGCTGGAATGGGCTGGTAACACTGGGGCCCTGTACAAAAAGGGCCAGAGCCGACTCTACTTTCTGAGGAGGCTCAGGTCCTTCAACGTGTGCAGTAAACTACTGCATACCTTCTACCAGTCTGTGGTAGAAGTGCCATCTTTTTTGCAGTGGTGTGCTGGGGAGCAAACATCAAAGCAGGTGATGCTTCTCGGGTAAATAAGCTGATCAGGAAGGCTAGCTCTGTCCTGGGGATGAGCCTTGACACTCTAGAGGAGGTGGCGGAGAGACGGATCCTGGCCAAACTGCTGGCCATCATGGACAACGTCACCCACCCTCTGCACGCTATGGTTATGACGCAGAGGAGCACTTTCAGTCACAGACTGATCCCACCACGGTGTGCCAGAGAGCGCTACAGGAGGTCCTTCCTGCCGGCGGCTATTAGACTATATAATGCCTCACCGGGGTGCCGTGCCGTCGGCAACATAGATCTGGAACTGTTGGGGTGCTAGGACCTAGTTTAACAATTATGCATCCATCCGTGAGTAACTCTGGTCCGTCAGCACTCATCCACTCAGGACCTATTTATTCATACAGGTCTGTATATACATACTCATGTACAGTTGTTATATCATATCACATGCAATATTGTAAGTAATTATTGGACTTAACTTACGTAGGCATTCACTCAGGAATGCATATTAGTATCCTGCCAGTTGCACCTTTTCTCATTGCTTTTAGTATATCGAATGTGCAATACGTGCAGTTGTCTGTAATTAAACCCTGCGCACTAAGGACTGTATTTTAAGGGAATTACTATTATTACCCCAAATTATATCATACTCACATTTAGCTATTAAAGTATCTCTTCCTGTCATTTACCTGTACAGTTTGTGTAACCATGCAAGTATTCACTTATCTGTAAATATAACTGTATACTTAACTGTACAGCTAATTTAACCATGCACATTTTTCACTTACCTGTTCATTTAGCCAGTCTGTCTATTAAGTAAACTATTATTACCCTCGCTCATATCATACGCATTTTTAGCTACTGAAGTATTTCTCTGCCATCAACCTGTATAGTATAGTTAACCATCCAACATCCACCAATGTATAGTGTACACATCCACCAATGTATAGTGTACATATTCAGCCAACCACCCATACTATGCAATGTCTTTTTTATAGCTTTTATTTTTTTGCACTCCAGATATCTTGTATTTCTATACTTTTTCATACTGCCGCTCTATGTATCATGTGCCGTGTATCTGTCTTTTGTGTACTTTCGTTGTGGCATTTTGCACCTGCCCTGTGTTTTGTTGTAGCTGCTTGACAATGAAATTTCCCACCCGGGGGATCAATAAAGTACCTATCTCATCTAGGTTTTGCTCATTACAAATTCCAAAGCAATAAAGGCTTTTTAACTCATGTTCTTGCTTTCCTCATACAAGTGTCTTGTCTCAAATCCTGCTGAAAGCGCAGTTTATTCTGTCTAGCAATGGTCGTCTCACCGTCACAAACTGGGCTATATGGAGGCTGCCAGTCCTTCAGCTTGTGGTCTATGCAGATGGCCACTACCTCATCCCAGGGGACTTGCTGGAGTGACTGGCCCTCTTTCTCTTCCCAGTGGTCCTGGACTGCAGCCATGGAGCAGCGCACCTTCTCCAAGAGGTTCTTCGGCGGGACATGAGGAGGGGTTGGCTGTGGCACAACGTTGGGATCTGGCCGGCTTACTGGAAGATGGAGGAGCACAGCTGGGGGCAGGAGGCTGGGGGTGGTCAAGGAGGTGAGGGACAATGTAAACAAATGTAATTTTAGCAGTTTTAGGGCATAAAAGTCACGAGTCAACAGAATCACACACGCACAACCACATGCACGCACAACCACAGTCACACACCCAAAGCCAACCACCTGTGTCAGTGGGCAGGTCCCAGCTGGGTATCTGCAGGCTGACGACAGTCTTCCGGAACCAGACCAGGTGCTGGGGGGAGTTCCAGGCCAGGTGAGGGAACAAGTCCCGGGTTTCTGACAGGGCGAACTCCCCTGGGGCCCAGGAGAGGCTGGAGAGCTATTGAACACCAGCCCTGCTCGGTTTTGCCGGTGGCGATAAAGGCGGGGGCTGAACTCACAGCAAAGGCCGGCCTCCACAAAGTGCACCAGGGTCTGAGAGAAGAGAAGTGAGGGCGCCGGGGCACACGCCAAGAGCCAGGCATCGCCCCTCTCACCTGGGGTCAAACAAACACCAAAAAACAGCACATTCAAATTCTTCCAATTCAATACAACACGACTCATTTAATTACTTTTGATTCAAGAGGGTTAACCATACCTGCTCTGAGCCCTGTAGGTCACAGGTGGTCTCTGGGATGTGGAAGAACGCGTGTGCTGATATCAGACTGTCTTCAACCAATATCAGGAGCATCAGGTCTAACCAGAAGATAAGAAAAGCCAGGCAGAGAGGAGAGAGTTACAGATGTGGTACTTAGACTTAAATTCACAATATGCCATTGTGTGAGCGATCACTGTAAGGGAATGCTGGTGATGTCCAGCCATGTGTGTGTGTGTGTGTGTGTGTGGTTGGGGTACCCCTAACCTTCCTCCAGTTTCTGTGTGTCGTGCGAGCCCTGCACCAATATGGCGAGGAGGAGCAGAGCGGAGAGCAGGGGCACGTCCTGGTCCTCGCTCCCTGGGCTGGGGGCAGGCAACTACACTGCTGTCTGAAGTCAAGTGTCTTGAGATGGGGTTACATGGGATTGGTGTAGGCATCAGGATAATAATCCGTCATAGTGTAGAAAGTAGTTATTAAACTAGTCACTAGTCTCGGGGGGAATGTTTTAGTAATGCTCCCATCTTAATGCTGATGTGTACTTTGTGAGTATTCTCTCCTGCATCCTTGAGTCTGTTAGTGATGCAGAGAGTCATTAGTGTCCCCTCCTGCTCCTTCTCCTTTTCTGTGACCTCTGAACTGCCAAGCTTGTCTCCAGCCAGTCTGTCAGGATCCTGCAATAAGAGCATAGAGAACACACATCATCAATACACACATCAGAGGTAAGAAGCTCTAGGAAAGCATGAGGAACCAGCTGGTGAAAACTGCCAGGTGTGGAGAGAAAGGTTGTCCATTGCATCCAGATGAAAATATACAAAAGGCTTCCGAGAGGCGCAGCGGTCTAAGGCACTGCATCCCACTGCTAGAGGCATCACTACAGACCCTGGTTTGATTCCAGGCTGTATCACAATTCGGCCGTGATTGGGAGTCCCATAGGGCCGTGCACACTTGGCCCAGGGTCGTCCTGGTTTGGCCGTCATTGTAAATAAGTATTTGTTCTGAACTGACTTGCCTAGTTAAATAAAGGTGAAATAAAAAAATTATTTAAAAAAATGACTAATTTGAACATACAGTACATGGATGGTATGATGGACTTTGTTGCCACACTGTGGTTACTGGCAGTATTCCATCTAAAATAGATGTTTGTATTCATCTGTAATTAATGATACAAGCAATTACAAGACAAAGTACTCTTATTGGTTGTGGGGTTTTATTGTTATTAATGTAACTATTAATTTGTATTATTGTCGTCATTGAATAAATAATTGTTGCTAAGCATTTTACATGTTTTTCCTGGGAAAGCCTAGAATTTAGAATGTTTGCTATATTTGCTATGATATTGTTGCTAAGGCTTTGCATTTTGGTATAGAACATACCCTAGAATTCGGAATGTTTGGTTCAATTATTGCCAAGAGAATTTGAAAATTCACAGGGCAAGCTAAGATTCAGCTGACCTTTCTGTCTCTCTGGGGGATAATTACAGAACTACATTGGAACAACTTTCATCAACTCTTGCAATCTCACTCTGAATCATAATAATGAACAAAAAGCAGGGTTACTATTTACCATTTAGAAACTTTTAGGCTGTATACAGTGACTTCAGAAAGTATTCACATCCCTTTACTTTTTCCACATTTTGTTGTGTTACAGTTTATTAAATGTTGATTGTGTCACTGGCCTACACACACAATAATGTGAAAGTGGAATGTTTTTAGAATTGTTTACAAATTAATACAAAATGAAAAGCTGAAATGTTTTGAGTCTATAAGTATTCAATCCCTTTGTTATGGCAAGCCTAAATAAGTTCAGGAATGACTACCTAATCTCTGTACCCCACACATACAATTATTTGTAAGGTCCCTCAGTCGAGCAGTGAATTTCAAGCACAGATTCAACCACAAAGACCAGGGAGGTTTTCTAAAGTCTTGCAGAGAAGGGCACCCATTGGTAGATGGGTAAAAATCAGAAAATCCCTTTGAGTATGGTGAAGTTACAGTATTAATTACACTTCGAATAGTGTATCAATACACCCAGTCATTAGAAAGATACAGGCGTCCTTCCTAACTCAATTGCCAAAGAGGAAGGAAACCGCTCAGAGATTTCACCATGAGGCCAATAGTGACTTTAAAACAGCTACAGAGTTTAATGGCTGTGATAGAATAAAACTGAGGATGGATCAACAACATTGTAGTTACTCCACAATACTAACCTAATTGACAGAGTGAAAAGAAGGAAGCCTGTGCAGAATAAACATGCATCCTGTTTGCAATAAGGCACTAAAGTAAAACTGCAAAACATGTGGCAAAGAAACACAACACATCACTGAGTACCACTCTTCATATTTTCAAGCATGGTGGTGGCTGCGTCATGTTATGTGTATACTTGTCATCGGCAAGGACTAGGGAGTTTTTTAGGATAAACATTTTTATGGAATAGAGCTAAGCACAGGCAAAATCCTAGAGGAAAACCTTCAGTCTACTTCAGGCTGCTTTTTAGACATGGGTAACAACTGCCACATAATTATTATAATATTTTTTTTTATGATTTATTATGTATTTTGACAACCATATTATTAGCATTTACTGAAAAAATATTTGTTTGTGGTTTGTATTCAAATTCTCGCATAGCGTCCATTGTTTGTCGCGTCACCTAACACCCTGAAGTACTGGCGAGAGTACTTCTCTGCTGCACTGCACTGTGTGAGAGGGCGTGTGGGGTTCAACAGCAATTACATCTGCCACACTGTATTGATCTCACCTGTCGACGATGCTGGCAACACTCGTGGTCGTTGGGCAACAGGAGGGTGGCCTTCCAGAAGATTCGGTCAGGTTGGTTGGGGACGTTCTCCACCACCAGCGTAGGCAGGTCTAGAGGAGTCCACACCGACTCACTGAGGGGGACACATATTGTTTGACGTTGGGTTTTATTACATTTTTGTTACATTTCACTATGATTCAGGAATTACTACACAGAGGGAGAGTTGGAGAAGAACTCTAGAATGAAGAGAGAGAGAGAAAGGGGATGATGGCTTACTTCAACAGCTGCTGGTAGTAGAAGTGGACTCGCATCTGATGGATTGCTTCTTGACTCATCTTTAGCAACCTAGGGACATTACAGAAGAGTTAGAGGCGTGAAAGAGAAGGGAAGAGAAAGAAAGAGAGCACGACAAATAGGAGAGATCAAAAGAAGAGGGTGGCAATAGAGAGCAGACCTTGAAAAACGTGAAACTGCTACCCTCCTTGTAGAAGTCGGTCTTTCCCTTTCTCCAACATTGAACACCTGATGACGTGTGGTGTACAATAAAACCGTTTGTAGAGCACTGCTGAGCTGGGCTGTAACAAAAACCTGCATGTCCAGCAGCTCTCCAGGTCTAGAGTTGGAGACCCATGATCTAGGCTCTACACAAGGTCTGGTGGTCTAAGCTTTAAACCCTAATCTGACAGCATGCAGAATTGCCATTAACGTGACTTGGCAGTAGGTACCTCTTGATGTACTTCTGTAGGCGCTGGAGTTTTGCCTCCAGGATGTCTTCCACCAATAGGAAGATCTCTTTGTCCAGGGTATCGTCCACCAGGCAGCTGCAAACTTCGTCAGAGCAGCGCGCCACACACACTGCCTCCTTCTCCATGGCCAGCCTGACACACACACACATTTGTTTTACTATCCTTGTGGGGACCTTGTGATTCCCATTCCAAATCCTATTTTCCCTAACCCTAACCCTAATTCTAACCCTAACTCCTAAGCCTAAAATAGCCTTTTTTTATTGTGGGGACAGGCACATTTTCCTTGTTTTACAAGGATAGTAAAATCCCCAAAACACACAGAACTTTTATTCTGTCTAGTGGCAAGTACACATCGGCAAAGACAACAGAAACAGTACTGCACAGTTGCAAAAATACATGGGAGAGACAGCACTGTTAATATAGGGCTAGCGGTTGATTTGGAATCGGGAATGTCTTGAGCGTGGAGGAGCAGCTTACTGGATCTCGAAGGTGGCAGTCTCCTGGATGCACTCAGTCAGGACCTCTTGGCTGATCTCAGAGCAGAGAGAGTCACTAAACTAGGCCAGGAAGACCTCCTGCTTTCTCCTGCCATGTAAAAAAAGAGATGGAGAAACAAATGGAAAATTAGATGGAAATGGAGACATTTCTACAGTAGATTTTTTTATGGGAATAGAAGAGATTGAGTTAAAACATTTTAACAGGTCAGAGCTTGGACTAAGTGATGTATGTTCCAATATTTGGTTAAGAAATTGAGAGATTGTCAATTGGAGTTAGGATTAAGTGTTTCAGAGTCTCCGACCAAACTGAATTCTTTGATCTTGCGTTTCTCCTTGGCGAGTCTCTCTCGCTTCGCTTGAAACTCAGCCGTGGACACCTTCCGGAGCATCTGCTCCACCACCTTACTCACCACCGCCTCCTTGTGGCCACTGCTCGCACTGCAGTGTGAATTAGGCATTGGGTAGCAACGTGAATAGGAGGTTCAATGCTACCCCTGTGCCACAGTGTATGCAAAACAAATAAAACAATAATGTAGTACTCACCCGAGAGCGGATGCAGCGTAGTCTGCACCTGTGCTGGCCACCTCACACACCTCCGCCTCCAGCACCTCCTCCACCACACACTCCAGTTCTGCCAGGATGTCCTAACCCTTCAGGTGTCGGCTGACTTTCATACATATCTACAGACAGAGACAAGAGCTGTGACCAAAAAGGAATCAGCGATGACCTACCATTTTGGAAACACTACCTCTCTCTCTCTCTCTCTCTCTCTCTCTCTAAATTGTTTAACTTGGGTCAAACGTTTCGGGTAGCCTTCCACAAGCTTCCCACAATAAGTAGGGTGCATTTTGGCCCATTCCTCCTGACAGAACTGGTGTAACTTAGTCAGGTTTGTAGGCCTCCTTGCTCGCACACGCTTTTTCAGTTCTGCCCACACATTTTCTATAGGATTGAGGTCAGGGCTTTGTGGTGGCCGCACCAATACCATGTATTTGTTGTCCTTAAGCCATTTTGCCTTTGGAAGTATGCTTAGGGTCATTGTCCATTTGGAAGACCCATTTGCGACCAAACTTTAACTTCCTGACTGATGTCTTGAGATTTTGCTTCGATGTATCCACATAATTTTCCTTCCTCACGATGCCATCTATTTTGTGAAGTGCACCAGTCCCTCCTGCAGCAAAGCACCCCCCCCCCCTTGCTTCACGGTTGGGATGGTGTTCTTCGGCTTGCAAGCCTCCCCTTTTTTCCTCCAAACATAACGATGGTCATTATGGCCAAACAGTTATATATTTTTCATCAGACCAGAGGACATTCCTCCAAAAAGTACGGTCTTTGTCCCCATGAGCAGTTGCAAACCGTAGTCTGGCTTTTTTATGGAGGTTTTGGAGTAGTGGCTTCTTTCTTGCTGAGCAGCCTTTCAGGTTATGTCGATATAGGACTCGTTTTACTGTGGATATAGATACTTTTGTACCTGTTTCCTCCAGCATCTTCACAAGGTCCTTTGCTGTTGTTCTGGGATTGATTTGCACTTTTCGCACCAAAGTACGTTCATCTCTAGGAGACAGAACGCCTCTCCTTCCTGAGCGGTATGACAGCTGCGTGGTCCCATGGTGTTTATACTTGCGTACTATTGTTTGTACAGATGAACGCAGTACCTTCAGGGGTTTGGAAATTGCTCCCAAGGATGAACCAGACTTGTGGAGGTCAACAATGTTTTTACTGAGGTCTTGGCTGATTGCTTTGGATTTTCCCATGATGTTGAGCAAAGAGGCACTGAGTTTGAAGGTAGGCCTTGAAATACATCCACAGATACACCTCCAATTGGCTCAAATTATGTCAATTAGCCTATCAGAAACTTCTAAAGCCATGACATCATTTTCTGGAATTTTCCAAGCTGTTTAAAGGCAACTTAGTGTATGTATAGTTTGTTAACATGAAATCTGTGGAGTGGTTGAAAAATGAGTTTTAATGACTTGTAAACTTCCAACTTTAACTGTATATATATATATATATATATATATATATATATATATACAGTGGGGAGAACTAGTATTTGATACACTGCCGATTTTGCAGGTTTTCCCACTTACAAAGCATGTAGAAGTCTGTAATTTTTATCATAGGTACACTTCAACTGTGAGAGACGGAATCTAAAACAAAAATTACAGACCTCTACATGCTTTGTAAGTAGGAAAACCTGCAAAAAAATCCAGAAAATCACATTGTATGATTTTTAAATAATTAATTTGCATTTTATTGCATGACATAAGTATTTGATCACCTACCAACCAGTAAGAATTCCGGCTCTCACAGACCTGTTAGTTTTTCTTTAAGAAGCCCTCCTGTTCTCCACTCATTACCTGTATTAACTGCACCTGTTTGAACTCGTTACCTGTATAAAAGACACCTGTCCACACACTCAATCAAACAGACTCCAACCTCTCCACAATGGCCAAGACCAGAGAGCTGTGTAAGGACATCAGGGATAAAATTGTAGACCTGCACAAGGCTGGGATGGGCTACAGGACAATAGGCAAGCAGCTTGGTGAGAAGGCAACAACTGTTGGCGCAATTATTAGAAAATGGAAGTTCAAGATGACGGTCAATCTCCCTCGGTCTGGGGCACCATGCAAGATCTCACCTCGTGGGGCATCAATGATCATGAGGAAGGTGAGGGATCAGGCCAGAACTACACGGCAGGACCTGGTCAATGACCTGAAGAGAGCTGGGACCACAGTCTCAAAGAAAACTATTAGTAACACACTACGCCGTCATGGATTAAAATCCTGCAGCGCACGCAAGGTCCCCCTGCTCAAGCCAGCGCATGTCCAGGCCCATCTGACGTTTGCCAATGACCATCTGGATGATCCAGAGGAGGAATGGGAGAAGGTCATGTGGTCTGATGAGACAAAAATATAGCTTTTTGGTCTAAACTCTGCTCGCCGTGTTTGGAGGAAGAAGAAGGATGAGTACAACCCCAAGAACACCATCCCAACCGTGAAGCATGGAGGTGGAAACATCATTCTTTGGGGATGCTTTTCTGCAAAGGGGACAGGACAACTGCACCGTATTGAGGGGAGGATGGATGGGGCCATGTATCTCGAGATCTTGGCCAACAACCTCCTTCCCTCAGTAAGAGCATTGAAGATGGGTCGTGGCTGGGTCTTCCAGCATGACAACGACCCGAAACACACAGCCAGGGAAACTAAGGAGTGCCTCCGTAAGAAGCATCTCAAGGTCCTGGAGTGGCCTAGCCAGTCTCCAGACCTGAACCTAATAGAAAACCTTTGGAGGGAGCTGAAAGTCTGTATTGCCCAGCGACAGCCCCGAAACCTGAAGGATCTGTATGGAGGAGTGGGCCAAAATCCCTGCTGCAGTGTGTGCAAACCTGGTCAAGAACTACAGGAAACGTATGATCTCTGTAATTGCAAACAAAGGTTTCTGTACCAAATATTAAGTTCTGCTTTTCTGATGTATCAAATACTTATGTCATGCAATAAAATGCAAATTAGTTACTTAAAAATCATACTATGTGATTTTCTGGATTTTTGTTTTAGATTCTGTCACTCACAGTTGAAGAGTACCTATGATAAAAATTACAGACTTCTACATGCTTTGTAAGTGGGAAAACCTGCAAAATCGGCAGTGTATCAAATACTTGTTCTCCCCACTGTATATATATTTACTGTACAAAAATATAAATGCGGTTTATATCAGTCAATTGAAATAAATTCATTAGGCCCTAATCTATGGATTTCAAATGACTGGGAATGACCATACCATACTATTTACTAGCTAAAGAATTCACAGAATTACATATATATATATGTAATTCTGTGAATTCGTTAGCTAGTAAATAAATCATTAAGACAATTTGTGGATGCTGATTTAAACATGGGAGCAGGATTCGTGCAGATTTAGATCTTACGATGTTCAGAATGAGACTGATAATGAAGTAACAATTAAATAATTGACTGCTATTTAATATAAGACTTTCAGATCTTTAAGAGTTTTTATTCAGAAGACAGCACTCTAAACACACTTCCATGGTGCCCCAGGTTATTAATAAGTTAATTGTTGCAGGATTTAATTCAATTACCTCATCAATTAAATGTTGAATAATCTATTTTATAAAATAGCATGTCTCACATTTAATCAAAGCCAGAGACACGACACCTGTGCCTACAACCTGATTCAGTCAACCTACCAGGGTAGTTACAAACAGCACAGGAATGAAATCATCAACATGTATTGACCACATCTTTACTAATGGCACAGAAAATTGCTTTAAACCAGCATCCAGATCCATCGGATGTAGTGATCACAATATATTAGCCATATCTAGGAAAACCAAAGGCTGGGCTTAATATAGTGTATAAGAGGTCTTTCAATACATTTTGCAATGCTGCACTTGACACATTTATGAAATTGCTTATTCCAGTTACTAATAAGCATGCACCAATTAAGAAAATGACTGTAAAAATGGTTCAATCACCTTAGATTGATGAGGAATTGAAAACTTGTATGGTTGAGAGCAATGAGGGAAAAGGTATGGCAAATAACTCTGGCAGCACTATCGATTGGCAAACGTTATGCAAATTGAGAAATAATGTGACTAAACTCAATAAAAAGAAGAAACTATACTATGAAACAAAGATAAATGATATACAGAATGATAGTATAAAGCAAAGCAGAAATACCTTATTTATACAAGTATTCAGACCCTTTGCTATGAGACTCAAAATTTAACTCAGGTGCATCCTGTTTCCATTGATCATCCTTGAGATGTTTCTACAACTTGATTGGTGTCCACCTATGGTAAATGTAATTTATTGAACATGATTTGGAAAGGCACATGCCTGTCTATATAAAGGTCCCAGAGTTGACAGTGCATGTCAGAGCAAAAACCAAGCCATGAGGTAGAAGAAATTGTCTGTAGAGCTCCGAGACAGGATTGTGTAGAGTCACAGATCTGGGGAAGGGTACCAAAAATGTTTTGTAGCATTGAAGGCCCCCAAGAACACAGTGGCCTCCATCAACCACCAAGACTCCTCCTAGAGCTGGCCGCCCAGCCAAACTAAGCAATCGGGGAAGAAGGGCCTTGGTCAGGGAGGTGACCAAGAACCAGATGGTCACTCTGACAGAGCGCCGGAGTTCCTCTGTGGAGATGGGAGAACATTCCAAAAGGACAACTATATCTGCAGCACTCCACAAATCTGGCCTTTATTGTAGAGTGGAAGCCATTCCTCTGTAAAAGGCACATGACAGCCCGCTTGGAGTTTGCCAAAGGACTCTCAGACTATGAGAAACAAGATTCTCTGATCTGATGAAACCAAGATTGAACTCTTTGGCCTCAATGCCAAGCTTCATGTCTGGAGGAAACCTGGCACCTGGTGATGTCAGAATCATGCTGTGGGGATGTACACTGCAGTTATTCTGCAATAATTGCATCCAAAATAACATAGTCAACTGCAGTTACTGCAGTTTCAAAACCACAATCTTTCTTTGCAAGGGCTCTGCTATGCTGGCATGCGAGAGAAATGAAGCATCTGCGGCTCGCATACAAGTCCCAAGGATGTGTGTGTCACTGTCCAACCAGAGGCCCGAACATAACAAGCGTGTGATCTGAGGCGGTTTGGTCTTTGATTCTCACGTATCAACTTGGGAAATCTTCAAGGGAGAGAGAACAGTGCATTATATGAACAATACACTGGGCAAAAAATAATATATATTTTACTGATTTTTTGGAACGGGGGGAGATTTTGTATTTTAGAACCCCTTTAGGTTTAACAATAATATATTCAAAATTATTTGATAAAATATTGAATTTGGCATTTACTACTATAGCCCAGAGAAACACATTGAATAACACATTCCTATGTCAAAAAATAAATAAGTGTTTGTCCTATATCTAGGAAATATAATATAATATATGCTGCTCCTCCTTTACTGGGTCCCTCCTCACTGGGTTGGCTGTGGATTCCATCAGGTCACTCATGGTCCTGCTGAAGAGCCCACCCGTGGGAGGACATCAGGAGAGGCCGCTTCAAGGGGTGTCGGAGTAGGTCAGCTCTGGCTTCAGCTTGGGCGTCCTCCGACTGGGCAGGCTTCCCTGGAGCAGCGTTGGGATCCGCCGGCTGCTCCTTTCGCTTAGATCCTTTCCCAATTCTCTCGAACACTGTCACTTCCCTGGCGCTCTCCTCATCGCCACCTGTCTCCTCAGCTGGGGCCACGTTTTTTTTTTTTTTTTTTTTTTTTTTATTTCACCTTTATTTAACCAGGTAGGTCAGTTGAGAACAAGTTCTCATTTGCAACTGCGACCTGGCCAAGACAAAGCAAAGCAGTGCGACAAATAACAACACAGAGTTACACATTAAACAAACAGTCAAAAAACACAATAGAAAATCTATAAAGAGTGCAAAATGTAGTGCAAAAATGCAGTAAGGGGTTTTGGGGTCTCTGAATGCAGAGGACTGGCTGAAACGGACTCCTCCAAACAGGGACAGCGCTGGCTGGGACTGCAGGACTTTGGCAGAGAAGCTGAAGGAGGAGGGTCTGCTGGGTACCGGGGCTGGTTGGGGAGCGGTGGTGCTGCAGCTAGTGTTGGTGTTGGAGAGGGCGGCCGGCCGGCTGGGAGAAAGTGAACTGCAGGCCGCTGGCGGAGCTGGTACTGCTGGTGAGAGGGTCTTTCTGGGCCAGGCTGGAGGAAAATTCCAGCTGGGGGAAGCTGAAGCCAAGTGGGTCACTTATGGCTCCGGTCAGGAGAGTGAAACCTGAGCTGGCCGGTCCACTGCTGTCCATGCTGCTGGAGGAGAGCTGGGTGGTGGTGGTGCCACCGAAGGGCTGTTGGGATGCATCGGCTGACTGGGGGTTGGCCGGCTCTGGACTGGCGCTGAAGATGGGCTTAAACAGTGCCTCGTTGGACGGTTTAAATCAGAATTCAGATTTGCCGAAGCCTCTGCTCTGGGCAACACTCTGATCTGTGCCGAAGGAGGTGGTCAAGGTGCTGGGCTGTGGCTGGCCAAAGGGTGACAGGCCAAAGCTTATGGGCTGTGACGACCCTATGGTGGTCGTATTGGTGAGGCCGGAGGAAGCCTGGGAGATCCCAGAGGAGAGGCTGAACGCAGGGGTCTGCTGCTGCCCATAGGCAAGCAGCTGCCCAAAGGCAGAGCTCTGTCCAAAAGCGGGCATCTGTCCAAACCCAAAACTCTGACTCTGTCTGATGGCCTGACTGTACGAAGGCAGGGGAGGACCACCAAACCCAGAGCTACTCTGCCCCAATGAGGACTGACCATAGGCTGGAGGCTGACTTATTGAAGAGAATGTCGACGACTGCCCTGACGGCTGCCCTATTGCGCCACTTTGCCCATAAACAGAGCCTTGTCCGATTGAAGACGTCTGCCCAAAAGCTGGAGACTGTACAAAGACAGAGGTCTGTCCAGAGGCCTGACCAAAGACTGACGGCTGACTGAAGGCACACGGTTGCCCGAATGTCAGTCTGACCAAATGCTACATTCTGTGGAGGGTTGGTGGAGCACTCCAGTTCGAAGGCCTGAAACAAGCCACCAGTCTTGTTAGTGTTATTGGGGGCCAGGAAAGCTCCTACCTGCTGTCTCCCAAACAGACTGTTGGGATTCATGTTGGAAATGTCAGTATAGTATCGGCAGTCACTTATTCAGTTGATCTCACATAAGCCGTTCTAGAGGCTAGGCTGTTGCAAGGCATGTTAAGGAAAGAATCTGTCCCTCCATTTGAAGTGTGTCTTCAGTGAAGAATCTTCTAAATTAGTCTGAAAACAAGCAAGTAAACATCAGAATGTTGATGTTATCTACCTAACATGTAATGGAAACATGTATTTTATGTTATCTGACAAAGTAATCTAATTCTGTACAGGAAATTCAGCTGCAAAGACTATCCAAATACATAAAATGGTTCTGAATAGGATAGCCAACTAATGGAGTTACGATGGAGTGGCGTTGCGACTAGTGTGGGGAGGCCCCAATGGTGTGGGCAGACTGGATCTCTAAAGTCAAATAAAATTACTTTATCAAAAATTAAGGATTTCCTGCTGCGTTCATGTGCTAGTCGGAACAAATAAACGTTGACATTTCCGACTTGCTAAATGGTTGAACACTGCAGGTGTGTAATTACACCAGTTACCATGTCAGAAATGACAGAGTTTCTTAGTTCCGATAGAATGTGAATGCAGCATCAACATCAAAAGAATAGCCTGTGTAATTGCGTGATATTCTCTGGATGCTTTCATGACAACCAGTAACTCAGAAAAAGACGAGGTCAAATCATGAGCTGTCAGTTATCTTCAGTTCGGAAAGTCGGAGCTCTAGAGAGAGGCCCGAGTTCCCAAGTTGGATGACCGTTCAAAAGATTTTTCCCAGTCGGAGCGTGTTTTTTTTCCGAGTTCCCACTTGACTTGAACGCACTGAAGTCTGAAGTCGTAGATTTCCGAGTTCACAGTTCAGAGTTCCCAGTTGTTTTGAACGCGGCATTAAATCCATATTAAAAACATTCAGCCCACACTAATTGCTGCACAACTCCACCGTAAATCGTTGAGTTAGTCGGCTATAAAAAGGAGTGCCTGGGAAAAAATAACCCAAGCTACCTATCTAACGTTTGTTTGCCCGCTAGCGAATTTACAAGACGTGCTTCTTGGAAATTAAGGACATTTATTTGATGACGCTTAAAACGCTTGATTGTGATTTATAATACAGACGGTTTAAAACAAGAGAGCTAGTGACCTACTTTTTCAGAATTCCCTTTGACTTTATGCTCCTGCTTGGATTTGAAAACTGAAACTTATTGACATCTGGTTCCGGTCCCAAGTGTTTAGACTCAAGGCTTCTACCAAAGACAGTACAGCATGAAGATAGGTTGGTTGTTGAGCAACAACAAAGACAAACTATGGGGCACAACAGATGAGGTTGGCTTAGATTGTTGACAACATGTAAGATATATTTCCTCTCCAATGTTTATTGAAAACATAAATACATTTGCACAATGACCACCTGATGTCTCTCAGATACATAGTTACAGTTGTTGGTTAGAATTTTAGCCATATTAGCATTGAAATTAAATCAGTCAAAACACCTCAAAATAAGAGATGGTATCAATAACATGAAACAAGCCACTTACGATTCCCACATGGCAGTTCCTTGTCATTATTGATAGCAATCTGGCCATCCAGAATCACAGCAACAGGCTGACTTCTGTCCCATGGAAGCACGCACATCGTTTTAGTGATGTCATGGCGAAGCTGGCTGGCTAAACTCTTTCTACACCGACAAGGATCCGCGTAAGAATGTTAGCTGCTAGAATGTATATATATTTTCCTGACAGACATGACACGTTGCTATATAATAATATATTATATTTGCTACATCAACTTTACAGGAGCTTGTAGAATAGTAGCTAAATCTTATTCATAATCTGGAATGAGAATGCTTTCTGTCACTGGAACGACTTAGTACCCTTGAATGAATCAACCAACGAGCGTTTGCCGGTTTAACTACCTGTTTATTGGATTTAGCCATTCGTAATATTTACGATTACTTTTTGCATTAATTTATCGTCAGCCTATTGGTAGTTACTGGTATTTGAGAATGGGTGTAGTTCTAATGAATCTTAAGAACGTGGTGCCACGCGAGTCTATGCAAGGATGTTGAGACGGTAAGGCACATTTTGGGTATTCAACATTTTTATTTGGTAGTTATTTGCGTGGACAATTGCAAGATTAAACGCATCAACAATAAATAATAAAGAAATAAGAAAAAATAATATGCCCACGGATGTCCTCGCATTTCCCTTCAACGAGGTTGGTATTGAATTAACTAATGGTCTGCACTGCAGTTCCCTGCATGCTTTTATGGCACAGGTGTTAGTGTGCCACAGGGTCACTGGTTCAAGACCAGCTGTGTGACCGGTGAAATAGTCCCCGTCTCCGCAGTCTCTGGCCTCTGTTAGAAGTATGCCCCTGTAAGTAGCGTTGGGGGTTTGGATTTGGACCCTTCGAGATTGGCCCAGTGTCTTCCGGATTAGGGGAGGGTTTGGCTGGTGCGGTTCTACTTGGCTCATCGCGCTCTAGTGACTTCTTGTGGCGGGTTGGGTGCCTGCGAGCTGACCCCGGATGCCAGTTGAACTGTGTTTTGCTCCGACACATTGGTTAGGTTGGTTTCCGGGTTAAGCATGTGGGTGTTAAGGAGCGCAGTGACTCCATCTTCGCCTCACCCGAGCCCGTTGCGGTGATGAGCCAAGATCAAAAATTGGCTATAATACAACAACAAAAAGTATGTGTACTACTACCTGTGGGACTTCTAGTCCCAGTTATTTATGGCACAGATAGTAAGATAGTAGTGCACTTCTCCACCTATAACCACAGTCACTGCAATGCAAGCGCTGCTCCTGACATTCCCCCAAATCGCTAGGCCTACTTGTCTTTGCAGTGTGCATCAGACCTGGGATACCTAACTATCCTTTGTGGAAAGTAACTGTTTTTGGGGGGGAACAAATAGTTACTCTGGAGGTGACTACAGAAAAGTCTTGCAAGCATCATGTTGTGGTGTTGCTTTGCTGCAGGAGGGACTCGTCCACTTCACAAAATAGATGGCATCATGAGGAAGGAAAATTATGTAGATATATTGAAGCAACATCTCAAGACATCAGTCAGGAAGTTAAAGCTTGGTCGCAAATGGGTCTTCCAAATTGACAATGACCCCAAGCATACTTCCAAAGTTGTGGCAAAATGGCTTAAGGACAACAAGGAGGCGTGTTTGGCGCCGCCCTGAGTGGTCGCCTGTTAAGCAGCTCCCGTTGTTCGTGCATAAATTGTTGTTTTAGTTCATTTTTTTTGTCTCTTTTCTTAGTTTTATTTTTTATTTTGCCACAGTTGAACTATAATAGTTCAGGATTATGGATTTTATGGATTTTATCGCAGCTGAACGTCGACAGGAGTCGTCAACTGTTATTGTTTACAACAGAGCCCAGCTCCTGGATTTAGCCCACGCAGCGCTGCTGCTCCCCAGGGAAAAGTTTGATATTCCGGACGAGTTGAAAAGGCGACACCGTGGTCATAGGGCGGGATTGAAATGTAAGGCAAAGCGGAGGAGGTTCAAGTACAAGCCGGCTATACCATCTATTATTATGGGCAATGTGAGGTCACTCCATAACAAGATGGACGAGCTAGAGGGACTTGTTTGTGGACTAAGGATCTATCGGGAAACGAGCCTAATGTTTTTTACTGAGACTTGGCTGAACGACAACATCCCCATAGAGAACGTCACTATCGAAGGTTTCCAGACCATCAGAGCGGACAGGGATCGCGTCTCTTCCGGTAAGAGTAAGGGTGGTGGGCTGGCTTTATTAGTTAACAACAGATGGTGTCATCCGAAACATATTACTCTTAAGGAAAAGTTCTATAGCCCGGACATTGAACTGTTAGCCGTTAGCCTGAGACCCTACTATTTGCCGAGGGAATTCACGGCGGCCATTGCTGTTATTGTTTACATCCCGCCCTCCGCTGACGCAAACACAGCGTGTGACGTCATCCACTCTGCTATCGCGAGGTTACAGACAGCGCATCCCAGTGCTTTCTTTGCCATTTCGGGGGATTTTAACCATGCATCTCTCTCTTCAACGCTGCCCACTTTCAAACAGTTTGTGAAATGCCCAACCAGAAATAATAAAACTCTGGACTTGTTATATGCTAATGTGAAGACGCATACAACTCCACTGCACTCCCTCCCCTCGGTAGATCGGATCACAACCTTGTCCACCTCACCCCACTCTACAGGCCTTTGGTCCAACAGCAGCCTGCAACCACCAGGACCATTAGGAGATGGTCCCCGGAGGCGAATGAGGCCCTACAGGACTGCTTTGAAACAACAGACTGGGATGTGCTCTGTGAGTCTCATGGGGAGGACATCGATGGACTCACTGACTGCATAACAGACTATATTAATTTTTGTGTAGACAACACTGTACTCACCGGGAAGGTACGCTGTTTCCCAAACAATAAACCCTGGGTCACCAGCGACCTGAAGGCCCTGCTGAATGAGAAGAAGAGGGCCTTCAAGGAGAGGGACAAGGACAAGGACAAATTGAAATGCGTCCAGAGGGAGCTGAAGTTGCGGATTGCTGAGGGGAAGAGAGTGTATAAGGAGAAGATGGAGGACAAGCTGAGGCAGAGCCAGGTGAGAGAGGTGTGGAAGGGTATGAAAAATATCACTGGCTTCAAAAAGTCAAACAGTGGGCAGACGGAGGGGACCCAGGACAGAGCCAATGAGCTGAACCAATTTTTTAACAGGTTTGATACTGGCCCTGTCCACCTCCCCTCCAGCTCCCCAGAACACACACCCTCACGGCTGTCCCACCCCCACTTTGCTCACAACACCTCTGCTGAGACAATCAGTGACCCCACCTCCGCCCCTGCTCCCCCTGGATTGATCCTCAACACCCCCCATCCCCCCACCTCCCCACCTGGGCTGGCTTTCACCACCAACCAAGTGAAGAGAGAGCTGGAGAGACTACATCAGTGGAAAACGGCGGGCCTGTGCTGACCAACTGTGTGGAATACTCCAGCGTCTTTAGCCTGAGCCTAGAAAGGGTCCCTGTGCTGTGGAAAACATCCTGCCTCGTCCCAGTGCCCAAGAAGACACACGCCACTGTCCTGAATGACTTCAGACCTGTAGCGCTAACATCCCACATCATGAAGACCCTGGAAAGGTTAGTCCTCGCTCACCTCAGACCCCTGGTGTGTACATCACTGGACCCCCTGCAATTTGCATACCAGCACAACATCGAGGTGGATGATGCAATCATCTACCTTCTGCAGAGGGCCTACTCTCACCTGGACAACGCAGGTTGCACTGTGAGGGTTATGTTTTTTGACTTCTCCAGTGCCTTCAATAACATTCAGCCCCTGCTACTGGGTGAGAAGATGAGGAGGATGAAAGTGGAAGCACCCTTAGTCTCCTGGGTCACGGACTACCTGACCGGTAGGCCACAATTTGTGCGACTACAGAGCTGTGTGTCAGAACGGGCAGTTAGCAACACAGGGGCCCCCCAGGGAACGGTCCTGTCCCCCTTCCTGTTCACCCTCTACACCTCAGACTTCAGATATAACTCTGAAACATGCCACCTACAGAAGTTCTCAGATGACTCTGCTATTGTAGGGTGCATCAGGGGTGGGCAGGAGGAGGAGTACAGGAGCACAATCAGTGACTTTGTGTTGTGGTGTGAGCAGAACCACCTTCAGCTCAACATCAGCAAAACAAAGCAGATGGTGGTGGACTTCAGGAGATCCAAGGCACAACTGACTGCAGTCCCTATACAGGGGATGGATGTGGAAATGGTTGGGTCATACAAGTTCCTGGGAGTCCATATGGACAACAGGCTGGAATGGGCTGGTAACACCGGGGCCCTGTACAAAAAGGGCCAGAGGCGACTCTGAGGAGGCTCAGGTCCTTCAACGTGTGCAGTAAACTACTGCATACCTTCTACCAGTCTGTGGCCAGTGCCATCTTTTTTGCAGTGGTGTGCTGGGGAGCAAACATCAAAGCCGGTGATGCTTCTCGGGTAAATAAGCTGATCAGGAAGGCTAGCTCTGTCCTGGGGATGAGCCTTGACACTCTAGAGGAGGTGGCGGAGAGACGGATCCTGGCCAAACTGCTGGCCATCATGGACAACGTCGCCCACCCTCTGCGCGCTATGGTTATGACGCAGAGGAGCACTTTCAGTCACAGACTGATCCCACCACGGTGTGCCAGAGAGCGCTACAGGAGGTCTTTCCTGCCGGCGGCTATTAGACTATATAATGCCTCACCGGGGTGCCGTGCCGTCGGCAACATAGATCTGGAATTGTTGGGGTGCTAGGACCTAGTTTAACAATTATGCATCCATCCGTGAGTAACTCTGGTCCGTCAGCACTCATTCACTCAGGACATATTTATTTATACATACAGGTCTGTATATACATACTCATGTACAGTTGTTATATCATATCATGTGCAATATTGCTAGTAATTCTTGGACCTAACTTACGTAGGCATTCACTCAGGAATGCATATTAGTATCCTGTCAATTGCACCTTTTCTCATTGCTTTTAGTATATCGAATGTGCAATACGTGCAGTTGTCTGTAATTAAACCCTGCGCACTAAGGACTGTATTTTAAGGGAATTACTATTATTACCCCAAATTATATCATACACACATTTAGCTATTAAAGTATCTCTTCCTGTCATTTACCTGTACAGTTTGTGTAACCATGCAAGTATGTAACCAAGATGGCGTAACAGTGCAGACGTGTTTTTGTTAGTCCCGTCTCCTGTGTAAATAGTTTGTAATTTGTCTTTCCATACATTTTTTTTAAATTGTTTTATTTGTTCCCGATTTACCTCTCCTGCAAGCCACCTTACCCAACGTGAAACGGATCAAATATCCGTACTTTCCATTATTTAACTGAACCGCAGTCAGAAGCTAGCCTGCTAGCTAGCTTGTTAACTAGCTACTAGCCATCGCTAACCACTGCTAGCGGTCCTCACCACTGCTCTGGCTGCTTTTAGTTCGGACAATACTGGCAAGTCTGCACAGCACGCTACCAACCCAGCGCATATCGGACTGCGTTCCCTTCCATTTCACTGGATTTCCACTGAAATTACAGGACTATCACACCGGATCATCACAGCTAGCTAGCTGCATTCGAGTGACCAACGTTTTTAGCTAACCTCCATTGTTTACATGCTACCTATGCTAGCGTGAGCTAGGCTCATCTCCTGGACAGCCGACGTGTGCTAGCTACTCTCCCGGGCTCCAGTACCTCTGTCTACCTGCCTGGACCTTCTACTGTCGACACGGAGCCCCACCGAGCCACCGCGACTGGTCTGCCGACGTAATTGTCCGACGTGGTCTCAACAGGGTTCTCCTCTGTGACGTCGCCGAAGAACCATCTGCTAGCCCCGGCCTGCTAGCCCCGGCCTGCTAGCACTCTGAACGCTGTGCCTCCTCGCTCACCTAGTGCTGCGCCCACTGAAATGCTCTCTGGCTCACCTCTTTGCTGCTCATCGGATCCTATGATTGCTCAGCTTCACAGCTGATGCCTGCAGGACTGTTTGGTTATATGGTATTTTTTTCTGTTTAACTACCAGGCCCCAGGTCCTGTGTGTAGCATATCACATTTTCTCTAACTGACCCTCTTTGTCCATTCATCGCCATTACCCGTCGTTGTCTTAGCCCTCTTAATTAACTTATTTTTTGCCCCTCATTAACTGTTTGTTTTTATGCCCCTTTCTTATTTCTTATTTCAATATGCCTTGTCTTTTGCTGTTTAGGCTAGCTATTATTGTTCTATTTCACTGTAGAGTCCCCAGTCCTGCTCAACTGGCCTCTGATAGCTCTTTTGTCCCTCCCCCCACACATGCGGAGACCTCACCTGGCTTAACTGGTGTCTCCAGAGATGCAACCTCTCTCTTCATTACCCAACGCCTAGGTTTACCTCCACTGAACTCACATCCTACTATACCCTTGTCTATACATTATGCCCTCAATCTATTCCACCACGCCCAGAAATCTGCTCCTTTTATTCTCTGCACCCAACGCACTAGAAGACCAGTTCTTAATGCCTTCAGCCGTGCCCTAATCCTACTCCTCCTTTGTTCCTCTGGTGATGTTGAGGTAAACCCAGGTCCTGTTGCTCCCAGCATTACACCTATTCCCCAGGCGCTCTCATTTGTTGACTTCTGTAACCGTAAAAGCCTTGGTTTCATGCATGTCAACATTAGAAGCCTCTTCCCTAAGTTTGATCTATTCACTGCTTTAGCACACTCCGCCATCCCGGATGTCCTAGCTGTGTCTGAATCCTGGCTCAGGAAGGCCACCAAAAATTTGGAAATGTCCATCCCCAACTACAATATTTCCCGTCAAGATAGAACTGCCAAAGGTGGCGGAGTTGCAATCTACTGCAGAGATAACCTGCAGAGTTCTGTCATATTGTCCAGGTCTGTGCCCAAACAGTTTGAGCTTCTACTCTTAAAAATCCACCTTTCCAGAAATAGGTCTCTCACTGTTGCCGCCTGTTACAGACCCCCCTCAGCCCCCAGCTGTGCCCTGGACTCCATATGTGAATTGATTGCCCCCCATCTATCTTCAGAGTTTGTACTGTTAGGTGACTTAAACTGGGATATGCTTAACACCCCGGCTGTCCTTCAATCTAAGATAGATGCCCTCAATCTCACACAAATTATCAAGGAACCCACCAGGTACAACCCAAAATCCGTAAACATGGTTACCATCATTGATATCATCCTGACTAACTTGCCCTCCAAATACACCTCCTCTGTTTTCAACCAGGATCTCAGCGATCACTGCCTCATCGCCTGCGTTCGCAATGGATCAGCGGTCAAACGACCACCCCTTATCACTGTCAAACGCTCCCTAAAACACTTTTGCGAGCAGGCCTTTCTATTCGATCTGGCCCAGGTATCCTGGAAGGATATTGACCTCATCCCGTCAGTAGAGGACGCCTGGTTGTTCTTTAAAAGTGCTTTCCTCACCATCTTAAATAAGCATGCCCCTTTCAAAAAACGTAGAACTAAGAACAGATATAGCCCTTGGTTCACCCCAGACTTGGCTGCCCTTGACCAACACAAAAACATCCTGTGGCGTACTGCATTAGCATCGAATAGCCCCCGCGATATGCAGCTATTCAGGGAAGTCAGGAACAAGTACACACAGTCAGTTAGAAAAGCAAAGGCCAGCTTTTTCAAACAGAAATTTGCTTCCTGTAGTACTAACTCCAAAAAGTTCTGGGACACTGTAAAGTCCATGGAGAATAAGAGCATCTCCTCCCAGTTGCCCACTGCATTGAGGCTAGGAAACACTGTCACCACCGATAAATCCACGATTATCGAAAATTTCAATAAGCATTTTGCTACGGCTGGCCATGCTTTCCACCTGGCTACCCCTACCCCGGCCAACAGCTCTGTGCCCCCGGCAGCTACTTGCCCAAGCCCCCCCCGCTTCTCCTTCACCCAAATCCAGACGGATGATGTTCTGAAAGAGCTGCTAAATCTGGACCCCTACAAATCTGCTGGGCTAGACAATCTGGACCCTCTCTTTCTGAAATTATGAGCCAAAATTGTTGCAAAACCTATCACTAGCCTGTTCAACCTCTCTTTCGTATCGTCTGAGATCCCTAGAGATTGGAAAGCTGCCGTGGTCATCCCCCTCTTCAAAGGGGGAGACACTCTAGACCCAAACTGTTATAGACCTATATCCATCCTGCCCTGCCTTTCTAAAGTCTTTGAAAGCCAAGTTAACAAACAGATAACTGACCACTTCGAATCCCACCGTACCTTCTCTGCTATGCAATCTGGTTTCCGAGCTGGTCATGGGTGCACCTCAGCTACGCTCAAGGTACTGAACGATATCATAATCGCCATCGATAAAAGACAGTACTGTGCAGCCGTCTTCATCGACCTGGCCAAGGATTTCGACTCTGTCAATCACCGCATTCTTATTACTCAACAGCCTTGGTTTCTCAAGTGATTGCCTTGCCTGGTTCTCCAACTACTTCGCAGACAGAGTTCAGTGTGTCAAATCGGAGGGCCTGTTGTCCGATCCTCTGGCAGTTTCTATGGGGGTGCCACAGGGTTCAATTCTTGGGCCAACCCTTTTCTCTATATACATCAACGATGTCGCTCTCGCTGCTGGTGACTCTCTGATCCATCTCTACGCAGACGACACCATTCTGTATACATCTGGCCCCTCTTTGGATACTGTGTTTACTAACCTTCAAACAAGCTTCAATGCCATACAACACTCCTTCCGTGGCCTCCAACTGCTCTTAAATGCTAGTAAAACCAAATGCATGCTTTTCTATCGAACGCTGCCCGCACCTGCCCACCGGACTATCATCACTACTCTCGACGGGTCCGACTTAGAATACGTGGACACCTACAAATACCTAGGCGTCTGGTTAGACTGTAAACTCAACTTCCAGACTCACATCAACCATCTCCAATCCAAAATTAAATCCAGAATCGGCTTCCTATTTCGCAACAAAGCCTCCTTCACTCATGCTGCCAAACTTGCCCTTGTAAAACTGACTATCCTACCGATCCTTGATTTCGGCAATGTCATTTACAAAATAGCCTCCAACACTCTGCTCAGCAAATTGGATGTAATCTATCACAGTGCCATCCGTTTTGTTACCAAAGCCCCATATACTACCCACCACTGCGACCTGTATGCTCTCGTTGGCTGGCCTTCATTATATATTCGTCGCCAAACCCACTGGCTCCAGGTCATCTATAAGTCTTTATTAGGTAAATCCCCGCCCTATCTCAGCTCACTGGTCACCATAGCAACACCCACCCGTAGCATGCGCTCCAGCAGGTATATCTCACTGGTCACCCCCAAAGCCAACACCTCCTTTGGCCGCCATTCCTTCCAGTTCTCTGCTGCCAATGACTGGAACGAATTGCAAAAATCATTGAAGCTGGAGGTTCCTATCTCCCTCACTAACTTTAAGCATCAGCTGTCAAAGCTGCTTATCGTTCACTGCACCTGTATATAGCCCTTCTGTAATTGGCCCACACTACTACCTCATCCCCATATTTATTTTTATTATTTTTCGCTAATCTTGCAATCCAGTATCTCCATTTGCACATCATAATTTGCACATCCTTCATTCCCGTGTTAATGCTAATGCTAACCTGTAATTTATATCACCAATATGGTCTATTTATTGTCCTACCTCCGAACCTTATTGCATTTTGCACTACATTTTGCACTCTGTATATAGATTTTCTATTGTGTTTTTTGACTATGCTTGTTTACTGTGTAACTCTGTGTTGTTGTTTTTGTCGCACTGCTTTGCTTTGTCTTGGCCAGGTCGCAGTTGCAAATGAGTTAAAATTAACCTACCTGGTTAAATAAAGGTGAAATAAAAAAAATAAAAAAATAAATAAATTCACTTATCTGTAAATATAACCGTATACTTAACTGTACAGCTAATTTAACCATGCAAAATGTTCACTTACCTGTTCATTTACCCAGTCTGTCTATTAAGTAAACTATTATTACCCTCGCTCATATCATACGCATTTTTAGCTACTGAAGTATTTCTCTGCCATCGACCTGTATAGTATAGATAACCATCCAACATCCACCAATGTATAGTGTACATATTCAGCCAACCACCCATACTATACTGTCTTTTTATAGCTTTTATTTTGTTGCACTCCAGATATCTTGTATTTCTATACTTTTTCATACTGCCGCTCTATGTATCATGTACCGTGTATCTATCTATCTATCTATCTATCTATCTATCTATCTATCTATCTATCTATCTATCTATCTATCTATCTATCTATCTATCTATCTATCTATCAAAGTCAAGGTATTGAGAGTGTCCATCACAAAGCCCTGACCTCAATCCTATAGAACATTTGTGGGCAGAACTGAAAAGGCGTGTGCGAGCAATGAGGCCTACAAACCTGACTCAGTTACACCAGTTCTGTCAGGAGGAATGGGCCAAAGTTCACCCTACTTATTGTGGGAAGTTTGTGGAAGGCTACCCGAAACATTTGACCCAAGATAAACAATTTAAAGGCAATGCTACCAAATACTAATTGAGTGTATGTAAACTTCTAACCCACTGAGAATGTGATGAAAGAAATAAAAGCTGAAAGAAATAATTCTCTATTATTCTGACATTTCACATTCTTAAAATAAAGTGGTGACCCTAACTGACCTAAAATAGAGAATTTTTACTAGGATTAAATGTCAGGAATTGTGAAAAACTGAATTTAAATGTATTTGGCTAAGGTGCATGTCAACTTCTGACATCAACTGTATATATATATATATATATATATATATATATATATATACACATATACAGTGGGGAGAACAAGTATTTGATACACTGACGATTTTGCAGATTTTCCTACTTACAAAGCATGTAGAAGTCTGTCATTTTTATCATAGGTACTCTTCAACTGTGAGTGACGGAATCTAAAACAAAAATCCGGAAAATCACATTGTATGATTTTTAAGTAATTAATTTGCATTTTATTGCATGACATAAGTATTTGATACATCAGAAAAGCAGAACTTAATATTTGGTACAGAAACCTTTGTTTGCAATTACAGAGATCATACGTTTCCTGTAGTTCTTGACCAGGTTTGCACACACTGCAGCAGGGATTTTGGCCCACTCCTCCATACAGATCCTTCAGGTTTCGGGGCTGTCGCTGGGCAATACGGACTTTCAGCTCCCTCCAAAGATTTTCTATTGGGTTCAGGTCTGGAGACTGGCTAGGCCACTCCAGGACCTTGAGATGCTTCTTACGGAGCCACTCCTTAGTTGCCCTGGCTGTGTGTTTCAGGTCGTTGTCATGCTGGAAGACCCAGCCACGACCCATCTTCAATGCTCTTACTGAGGGAAGGAGGTTGTTGGCCAAGATCTCGCGATACATGGCCCCATCCATCCTCCCCTCAATACGGTGCAGTCGTCCTGTCCCCTTTGCAGAAAAGCATCCCCAAAGAATGATGTTTCCACCTCCATGCTTCACGGTTGGGATGGTGTTCTTGGGGTTGTACTCATCCTTCTTCTTCCTCCAAACACGGCGAGCAGAGTTTAGACCAAAAAGCTCTATTTTTGTCTCATCAGACCACATGACCTTCTCCCATTCCTCCTCTGGATCATCCAGATGGTCATTGGCAAACTTCAGACGGGCCTGGACATGCGCTGGCTTGAGCAGGGGGACCTTGCGTGCGCTGCGGGATTTTAATCCATGACGGCGTAGTGTTTTACTAATGGTTTTCTTTGAGACTGTGGTCCCAGCTCTCTTCAGGTCATTGACCAGGTCCTGCCGTGTAGTTCTGGGCTGATCCCTCACCTTCCTCATGATCATTGATGCCCCACGAGGTGAGATCTTGCATGGTGCCCCAGACCGAGGGAGATTGACCGTCATCTTCAACTTCTTCCATTTTCTAATAATTGCGCCAACAGTTGTTGCCTTCTCACCAAGCTGCTTGCCTATTGTCCTATAGCCCATCCCAGCCTTGTGCAGGTCTACAATTTTATCCCTGATGTCCTTACACAGCTCTCTGGTCTTGGCCATTGTGGAGAGGTTGGAGTCTGTTTGATTGAGTGTGTGGACAGGTGTCTTTTATACAGGTAACGAGTTCAAACAGGTGCAGTTAATACAGGTAATGAGTGGAGAACAGGAGGGCTTCTTATAGAAAAACTAACAGGTCTGTGAGAGCCGGAATTCTTACTGGTTGGTAGGTGATCAAATACTTATGTCATGCAATAAAATGCAAATTAATTATTTAAAAATCATACAATGTGATTTTCTGGATTTTTGTTTTAGATTCCGTCTCTCACAGTTGAAGTGTACCTATGATAAAACTTACAGACCTCTACATGCTTTGTAAGTAGGAAAACCTGCAAAATCGTCAGTGTATCAAATACTTGTTCTCCCCACTGTATATACATACACACACATATCTATATATACAGTGGGGAGAACAAGTATTTGATACACTGCTGATTTTGCAGGTTTTCCCACTTACAAAGCATGTAGAAGTCTGTAATTTTTATCATAGGTACTCTTCAACTGTGAGTGACGGAATCTAAAACAAAAATCCAGAAAATCACATTGTATGATTTTTAAGTAATTAATTTGCATTTTATTGCATGACATAAGTATTTGATACATCAGAAAAGCAGAACTTAATATTTGGTACAGAAATCTTTGTTTGAAATTACAGATATCATACGTTTCCTGTAGTTCTTGACCAGGTTTGCACACACGCAGCAGGGATTTTGGCCCACTCCTCCATCCAGATCCTTCAGGTTTCGGGGCTGTCGCTGGGCAATACGGACTTTCAGCTCCCTCCAAAGATTTTCTATTGGGTTCAGGTCTGGAGACTGGCTAGGCCACTCCAGGACCATGAGATGCTTCTTACGGAGCCACTCCTTAGTTGCGCTGGCTGTGTGTTTCGGGTCGTTGTCATGCTGGAAGACCCAGCCACGACCCATCTTCAATGCTCTTACTGAGGGAAGGAGGTTGTTGGCCAAGATCTCGCGATACATGGCCCCATCCATCCTCCCCTCAATACGGTGCAGTCGTCCTGTCCCGTTTGCAGAAAAGCATCCCCAAAGAATGATGTTTCCACCTCCATGCTTCACGGTTGGGATGGTGTTCTTGGGGTTGTACTCATCCTTCTTCTTCCTCCAAACACGGCGAGTGGAGTTTAGACCAAAAAGCTCTATTTTTGTCTCATCAGACCACATGAGCTTTTCCCATTCCTCCTCTGGATCATCCAGATGGTCATTGGCAAACTTCAGACGGGCCTGGACATGCGCTGGCTTGAGCAGGGGGACCTTGCGTGCGCTGCATGATTTTAATCCATGACGGCGCAGTGTGTTACTAATGGTTTTCTTTGAGACTGTGGTCCCAGCTCTCTTCAGGTCATTGACCAGGTCCTGCCGTGTAGTTCTGGGCTGATCCCTCACCTTCCTCATGATCATCGATGCCCCACGAGGTGAGATCTTGCATGGTGATCTCCCCCAGACCGAGGGAGATTGACCGTCATCTTGAACTTCTTCCATTTTCTAATAATTGCGCCAACAGTTGTTGCCTTCTCACCAAGCTGCTTGCCTATTGTCCTGTAGCCCATCCCAGCCTTGTGCAGGTCTACAATTTTATCCCTGATGTCCTTACACAGCTGTTTGATTGAGTGTGTGGAGTCCGTTTGATTGAGTGTGTGGACAGGTGTCTTTTATATAGGTAACGAGTTCAAACAGGTGCAGTTAATACAAGTAATGAGTGGAGAACAGGAGGGCTTCTTAAAGAAAAACTAACAGGTCTGTGAGAGCCGGAATTCTTACTGGTTGGTAGGTGATCAAATACTTATGTCATGCAATAAAATGCAAATTAATTATTTAAAAATCATACTATGTGATTTTCTGGATTTTTGTTTTAGATTCCGTCACTCACAGTTGAAGTGTACCTATGATAAAAATTACAGACCTCTACATGCTTTGTAAGTGGGAAAACCTGCAAAATCGGCAGTGTATCAAATACTTGTTCTCCCCACTGTATATATATTTACTGTACAAAAATATAAATGCGGTTTATATCAGTCAATTTAAATAAATTCATTAGGCCCTAATCTATGGATTTCAAATGACTGGGAATGACCATACCTTTAAAAAAAAAAAGTTAGGGCGTGGATCAGGAAACCAGTCAGTATCTGGTGGGATCACCATTTGCCTCATGCAGCGTGACACATCTCCTTCGCATTGAGCTGATCAGACTGTTGATTGTGGCCTGTGCAATGTTGTCCCACAGTTTCTGGGTATTGTATGACTTACTGTCATACACGTCGATCCAGAGCATCCCAAACATGCTCAATGGGTGACATGTCTGAGTTTGCAGGCCATGGAAGAACTGGGACATATTCAGCTTCCAGGAATTGTGTACAGATCCTTGCGACATGGGGCAGTGCATTATCATGCTGAAACATGAGGTGATGGCGGCGGATGAATGGCATGACAATGGGCCTTAGGATCTCGTCACAGTATCTCTGTGCATTCAAATTGCCATTGATAAAATACAATTGTTTGTTGTCAGTAGCTTATGCCTGCCTATACCCTAACCCCACCGCCACCATCGGGCACTCTGTTCACAATATTGACATCAGCTAACCGCTCAACCAGCATTAATCTGTGAAGAACACACTTCTCCAGCGTGCCAGTGGCCATCAGTGGGCAAATGCTCACCTTCAAAGTCGGTTACAATGCCGAACTGCGGTCAGGTCAAGACCCTGGTGAAGACGACGAGCACGCAGATGAGCTTCCCTGAGACGGTTTCTGACAATTTGTGCATCATTTTTTTCCCACAGTTTCATCAGCTGTCCGGGTGGCTGGTCTCAGAGGATTCCTCGGGTGAAGAAGCCGGATGTAGAGGTCCTGGGCTGGCGTGGTTATATGTGGTCTGCGGTTGCGAGGCCGGTTGAATGTGCTGCCAAATTCTCTAAAACGATGTTGGCCTCCAACGCCCGCCTTATGGTAGAGAAATTAACATTAATTTCTCTGGCAACAGTTCTGGTGGACTTTCCTGCAGTCAGCTTGCCATTTGCATGCTCCCTCAACTTGAGACATCTGTGACATTGTGGCCTTCTATTGTCCCCAGCAAAAGGTGCACCTGTCTAATGATCTTGCTGTTTAATCAGCTTCTTGATATGCCACATCTGTCAGGTGGATGGCTTATCTTGGCAATGACGAAATTCTCAATCACAGCACCCCCAATCATCTTCCTGAGGCTATGGAAGCTGATCAATGTTTAACTGTGTTGGCATGTCAGCTCAGCTGAATCGAACACAGCTTGTTTCCAAAGCTAAGCAGAGGGCATAGAGGTAGGCATGTGGATAGTAGACTTTTTTTTCCCAATAAACCTCTTTATTTAGGTTGTTAGCATGACGTCGTAACAATTAAGTTTATTTAAACATACCATTTTATGATCAACATTGAAACAAGGTCAAATAAAATGTTTAATCAAACTACATAATTTCAACCACCCAATATAGTATGAAAACTATTTTTTATGTTTGTGGAATTTAATGCAATTTCAATGTATACATAGTTCTGATGATTACGTTGAAATTAGTGATGTAACAACCTGTTCTTCAGGTTAAGTCAATGTATTTAAGTTTTACCCTAGTTTCAATGTTGACAATGCTGGTTGAAATGAGAAAGTACTGGCTGACTTTTTTCAAATCCAATGTATTTTCCATGTTGATTCCGAGTCACAATACATTGACACGATGTTGATTCAACCAGTGTGTGCCCAGTGGGATATGAACATTTTTCAATGATTGAAAGATTTCCCTTTTAACAGTTGTCTATCTGTGCTCCCAGATGCTGCAGAAGGAACGATATATTCTGAATGAGTTCTTCAGATTCACCAGCAAACACCTGGTGCCTCTGACCTATAAATGTCGCCAAGACATGTGACCACCAAGAAGAACCACCTGCAGTGGAAGGACTTTGCATTGAATTGATTTTTGAAAATGCACAGACGATTTCTTGACAATTAATTGTCAATTTCCAAAAGTTCATAGCCACGGACCATGTCAGCCCTTTTGTTATTGTTGATGGCCTATTACCTATGGAACTAGACAGACTACTCTATTTTCACAATCGAACTGCACTGCTGACTGTGGACACTTCTTATAACTTGACATTGATCACAATTAAAACGTTGAAAACAATTGTTTTTTACATACATTTTTATTAAAATTTGCTGTAGGAAGAATCAAATACTGGAGCCTGAACAACTAAAAAGCTCTGCTAATCCACTTTGCTTTCCACATCAGACACTCACATCAACATGACACCCATTCATTCTGCTTACTTAATGCAAGCAGGAGACCAGAAAATAGCTAGCCAAACCCTAATCTTAGCAAAAGCATGTCTAAAAGAAAAAAAAGGTGTGATGAGACATCCAAGATGGCAATTTTAAACTGAGAACTTTGCTAAAATATACTGAACACAAATATAAATGCAAAATGTAAGAAGTGTTGGTCCCATGTTTCATTAACTAAAATAAAAGGTCCCAGAATTTTTCCATAGGCACAAACAGCTTTTCTCTCAAATGTTGTGCAAAAATGTGTTAACATCCCTGTTAGTGAACATTTCTCCTTTGCCAAGATAGTCCATCCACTTGACAGGTGTGGCAATTCAGAAATCTGACTAAACAGCATGATCATTACACAGGTGCACCTTGTGCTGGGGCAGTTTTGTCATACAACACAATGCCACAGATATCAAGTTCAGGGAGTGTGCAATAGGCATGCTGACTGCAGGAATGTCCACCAGAGCTGTTGCCGGATAATTGAATGTTAATGTATCTACCATAAGCGGCATCCAACGTCGTTTTAAAGAATTTGGCAGTATGTCCAACAGTCCTCAAAACCACAGACCACATGTAACCAGGCCCGCCTAGGACCTCCACGTCCGAAACCAGCCACCTGGACAGCTGATGAAACCGCTGATTCTGATTGGCTGGGCCTGGCTCCCCAGTGGGTGGGCCTATGCCCTCCCAGAACCACCCATGGCTGCGTTCCTGCCCAGTCATGTGAAATCCATCGATTAGGGCCTAAAGAATTTATTTCAATTGACTGATTTCCTGTAACTAAGTAAAATCGTTAATTGTTGCATGTTGCGTTTATTTTTGTTCAGTATAAATAGTTAAATCTGTTATGCCCTCTTAAAAGCAAAGCATATTTGGGATAGCTTACACATGTAATACAGGTTTCTGCATTGTTTTTCAGAGGTTTGAACAACAAGTAGTTGTGCATCTTTCAAAATAAAGCTCTTTAGAAAAAGAAATAAACTACCGGTTCTCTACTGGGAGGCATTAGGGCCGGGGTTTTCAAACTTTTCTTGCCAAGGGACCGGTGACCCAGGGACCACCCCATCATATGTTAAACAAAAAAAGTAACATCTTATCAGTTGAATGATAATGGCAAGTAAAAGTAATCAACATTTTAAAATGAATAGATTTGGTAGACAGTTTCATTATTTTGACCTACACACAGTTCATTGGAAGAGGAAGTGTAAACTCTAGTCTATTAGCTAGAAAGCTACTGTATCTTGGCAGTGTAGAGAACCTTGCTGTTGTAAAGCAAATTTAAAGCAATTCTACACATTTTTCCATTGAGCTGATAAAGTTTTGCAATTTTGATGCTAATTTCTAGCAATTATAGTTTGGCATGGAGCCGAGAAACAATTTTACAGTTTAAAAGCTAATTTCCTGTAATTCTATGCATTTTGCCATGGCTAATGCTGTGTTTCTTTTAGTTGATTGTTAGTTCTCAAAAGATGGGATTATAAAAAATATATATTTAGTTCCAATATACTTTCTGCATGCTTTCTATCTGGTTTTATTAGTTTAAGTTGACAAACCACTTTTCCATCCTGAAAATGATCACTTAGATGACCTGCCTAAGAATGGTTCTATACAGAAATACCCTGTAATTAGCTCCAATTAGTAATTTCCTCCAGGGATAGTTTGAGATTTTGGCAATGAAGCCATTTATCTACTTTCTCAGAGTCGGATGAACAGCTAGCATGCCAACTGTTCCTGTAGACTTCGTCATTTCACTAACGCTATATATTACCTCGAACTTCCTTCATACTAGGTGCAGAGACATACAAATGGTATCCACGATGGTATTCTGTTGCAGCTAGCGATACTCATAAAATCCTTTCAAAATGTGCAGACCCCAGTTTGAAAACCCCTGCACTAGGGAACCCCTAGGATCTTAAGCTTATAAAAGACAAGCAAATTTGTTTAGCTTGTTAAGATTTATAAAACATGAATAAAACAGCAACAAACATAAGTAAATAATTGAAAGAAATTGGAAACATCCTCTACCACCCAACTAATGAACAGACTTGAAACAAATAAGCAGAATTGGCAAATCCATGCCACAAAATAAATATTGCACCACATGTTTCGCAGCATACAGTGCATTTGGAAAGTATTCAGACCACGTCCCCTTTTCCACATTTTGTTACGTTACAGCCTTATTCTAAAATTGATTAAATAAAAAAAAAAATGTCATCAGTTTACACACAATACCATATAATGACAAAGCAAAAACAGGTTTCATTTTTGCAAATTAAATACAAATAAAAAAACATACCTTAAGCATTCAGAGCCTTTGCCCATGAGACTCAAATTGAGCTCAGGTGCATCCTATTTCCATTGATCATCCTTGATGTTTCTACAACTTGGAGTCCACTTGTGGTAAATTCAATTGATTGGACATTAATTCGAAAGGCAGTGCATGTCAGAGCAAAAACCAAGCCATGAGGTTGAAGGAATTGTCCGTAGAGCTGCGAGACAGGATTGTGTCGAGGCACAGATCTGGGGAAGGGTACTAAAACATTTCTGCAGCATTGAAGGTCCCCAAGAACACAGTGGCCTCCATTATTCCTAAATGGAAGATGTTTGGAACCACCAAGACTCTTCCTAGTGCTGGCCGCCCGTCCATACTGAGCAATCGGGGGAGAAGGGCCTTGGTCAGGGAAGTGACCAAGAACCCGATGGTCACTCTGAAAGAGCTCCTCTGTGGAGATGGACAACCATCTCTGCAGCACTCCTTTAAATCAGGCCTTTATGGTAGTGGCCAGAAAGAAGCCACTCCTCAGTAAAAGGCATATGACAGCCCGCTAGGAGTTTGCCAAAAGGCACCTAAAGGACAGACCATGAGAAACAAGATTCTCTGGTCTGATGAAACCAAGATGGAACCTTTTGGCCTGAATGCCAAGCGTCATGTCTGGAGGAAACCTGGCACCATCCCTACGGTGAAGCATGAATGGAGCAAAGTACAGAGGTGCATGATGAAAAGATGCTCCAGAGCACTCAGGAACTCAGACGAAGGTTCACATTCCAACAGTACAATGACCCTAAGCACACAGCCAAGACAACACAGGAGTGGATTCAAGACAAGACTCTGAATGTCCTTGAGCGGCCCAGCCAGAGCTCGGACTTGAACACCATCGAACATCTCTGGAAAGACTTGAAGGTAGCTGTGCAGCGACGCTCCCCATCCAACCTGACAGATTGAGAGGATCTGCAGAGAATAATAGGAGAAACTCTCCAAATACAGGTGTGCCGAGCATGTAGCGTCATACCCAAGAAGACTTGAGGTTGTAATTGCACAAATGTGCTTCAAAAAGTAGACTAAAGAGTCTGAATACTTATGCATACGTGATCAGTTTTAAAAATGTTTATACTTTTTCAAAAATGTCTAAAACTGTTTTTGCTTTGTCATTATGGGGTATTGTGTGTGTAGATTGATGAGGGGGGAAAAACAATTTAATACATTTTAGAATAAGGCTGTATCATAAAATATGGAAAAAGTCAAGGGGTCTGAATACCGAATGCACTGTATAGAACAAAAAAGTACACCCTCCTTACCCTAAACTATATTTTAGAAGAATACATATTTTTTTAAATTGGAAATTAAAAGTCAAAACCATACAATCCATGGAGCACCAGCATCTAACACTTGCTATTTAAATTCTTAAATGCATGACAGTTAATATCATGTGTGCCAAGAAACTATTTTACAACAAGTTATTCAACAAATCATAGAAAATTAAATATAGAAGCCTGAAAAGCTCAGGGCTAATATCTCTTAGGGTTTAATAAACAAAGAAGTCAACTCTTTTTTCTTTCTTTTGAGTGCGCTGTGTCTCTCATTTCTGAACGGACCTGGAGAGAAGAACGTTGGCTGTCTATGTACTGACGTCTGAGCCTGCCTTCGTGAGAAAAGCTACCATGGCCTGTTGTTTTGTTTTAAAAAGGGACAAAGTGCCTGAAGACAGCAAAATGTGGACGCCGATCAGTAGTACTGGAGAAGGGTTCTGCTTCATCCCAAACCCGACCCATCTGTTGGGGAGAGCTCAGTGCTGTCGGAGTGTGTGTGTGTGTGTGTGTGTGTGTGTGAGACTGATGACAGCCTGGTGGCTCAGAGGGGCTGCAGGACAGTCCTCCCAGCCTCAGAGGCTCCTCCACTGGCCCCTGTCCTCTCTAGCTCAGACAGCTCCTCAAACACATCCCTGAGGAGAGGAGGTTACATACACAGCAGTCAGTCAAGGCATGGCTCACAGAAATAAATCCACATCCCTTACAGTGGGTTCCAGTGTATAATATGATACACACATAACATTAAGTAACCCACAATAAATTAATGTACAACTTTAGTTGTATTAATGTCCTGATTGTAAAACCCCCCAGAAACCTTCCAGTTACCAGACTGTTTCACTTTCTTTTTTTCTTTCTGACAAAACAAAGAAATTTGAACAAATACGATTTTGTATTTTGTTCCAGCTTCTGCTCAGAGTTGTCAATCGGTATGGACAACCCTGCTTACTAGAGCTGGGTCTCTCTCAGCCTCCACTGGATTATACTCAAGTCACTCAGACAGACTGGTATAGGGCATATGGTGGGAGGCTGGTGGTTTATCCCTTACCATAAGAGAACAGGGTTATGTTCAGTAGGGGACACTGTAGAAAACCTTTTTGCAACTGAAAATTAACCTGCTTTCTTATTGGACAAATTTCACATTGTTGCCCTAATGAACATAACCTTGCACACAAATCAAATCAAATTTTTATTGGTCACATACACATAATTAACAATGTTATTGCGGGTGTAGCGAAATGCTTGTTTCTAGCTCCAACAGTGCAGTAGTATCTAACAATTTACATCAACATACAAATCTAAAAATATATAAATATTAAGACGAGCAATTTCGGAATGGCATAGACTAAAATCCAGTAGAATAGAACAGTATATACATTTGAGATGAGTAAAGCAAAAATGTGGCTAGTGATTCCAAGTCTATGTATATAGGGCAGCAGCCTCTAAGGTGCAGGGTTGCGTAACCGTGTGGAAGCCGCCTAGTGATGGCTATTTAACAGTTTGATGGTCTTGAGATAGAAGCTATTTTTCAGTCTCTCGGTCCCAGCTTTGATGCACTTGTACTGACCTCGCCTTCTGGATGATAGCGGGAAAGAACAGGCAGTGGCTCGGGAGGTTGGTGTCCTTGATTATCTTTTTGGCCTTCCTGTGATATCAGGTGCTGTAGGTGTCCTGGAAGGCAGGTAGTTTGCCCCTGGTGGTGCGTTGGGCAGACCACACAACCCTTTGGAGAGCCCTGCTGTTGCGGGCGGTGCAGTTGCCGTACCAGGCGGTGATACAGCTCAATAGGATGCTCTTAATTGTAACATCTGTAAATGTTTGTAAAGGTTTTAGGTGCCAAGCCAAATTTCTTCAGCCTCTTGTCTGTGTGGGTGGACCATTTGAGATTGTCAGTGATGTGTACGCCAAGGAACTTGAAGCTTTCCACCTTCGCCACTGCGGTCCCGTTGATGTGGATAGGGGCTTGCTCCCTCTGCGGTTTCCTGAACTCCACAATTAGCTTTTTTGTTTTGTTGATGTTGAGTGAGAGGTTATTTTCCTGGCACCCCTCTCCCAGGGCCCTCACCTCCTCCCTGTAGGCCGTCTCAGCATTGTTGGTAAACAGGCCTACTACCGTTGTGTCGTCTGCAAACTTTATGATTGAGTTGTTGGTTAACAGGGAGTGCAGGAGGGGGATGAGCACGCACCCTTGTGGGGCCCCTGAGTTGAGGATCAGCGAAAATGTTGTTTCCTACCTTCACCACCTGGAGGCGGCCTGTCAGGAAGTCCAGGACCCAGTTGCACAGGGCGGGGTTCAGACCCAGGGCCCGAGCTTAATGATGAGCTTGGAGGGTACTATGGTCTTGAATGTTGAGCTATAGTCAAAGAAAAGCATTCTTACATAGTGTAGGTATTCCTCTTGTCCAGATGGGATAGGGTAGTGTGCAGTGCGATGGCGATTGTATCGTCTGTGGATCTATTGGGCGGAAAGCAAATGAAAGTAGGTCTAGGTTGTCAGGTAAGGTAGAGGTGATATGATCCTTAACCAGCCTCTCAAAGCACTTCATGATGACAGAAGTGAGTGGCACGGGCGATAGTCATTTAGTTCAGTTACCTTTGCTTTCTTGGGTACAGGAACAATGGTGTACATCTTGAAGCAAGTGGGGACAGCAGACTGGGATAGGGAGAGATTAAATATGTCAGGAAACACTCCAGCCAGCTGGTCTGCGCATGCTCTGAGAGCGCGGCTAGGGATGCGCGGCTGGCAGCCTTGCGAGGGTTAACAAATGTCTTACTCACGTCGGTCATGGAGTAGGAGCCCACAGTCCTTGGTAGCGGGCCACGTCGGTGGCACTGTGTTATCCTCAAAGCAGGCGAAGAAAGTGTTTAGCTTGTCCGGAAGCAAGACGTCAGTGTCCAAGATGTGGCTGGTTTTCCCTTTGTAGTCCGTGATTGTCTATAGACCCTGCCACATATGTCTCGTGGCTGAGCTGTTGAATTGCAACTCCACTTTGTCCTGATGCTTGCCTGTGATTGCCTTACGGAGGGAATACCTACACTGTTTGTATTCTGCCATATTACCAGTTACCTTGCCATGGTTAAATACGGTGGTTTGCGCTTTCAGTTTCGCACAAATGCTGCCACCTATCCACGGGTTCTGGCTTGTGTAGGTTTTAATAGTCACGGTGGGTACAACATCTCCTATACACTTTCTGATAAACTCAGTCACCGTATCCGTGTATTCGTCAATGTTATTCTCAGAGGCTACCCGGAACATATCCCAGTTCGCGTGATACTTCCTGTTAGAGTTTCTGCCTATAGGAAGGGAGGAGCAAAATGGAGTCATGATCAGATTTGCCATAGGTGGGGGGCGGGGGAGGGCCTTGTAGGCATTTTGAAAAGTTGAATAGCAATGGTCCAATGTTCTCAGAGCAAGTACTACAGTCAATGTGCTGGTAGAACTTCGGTAGCGTTTTCCTCAAATTTGCTTTGTTTACAGTTTGCATAAAGTCTAGTGTAGCTCTTTGAGTGCCGTCGTGGTAATGGCTTGAGGGGGAATATACACGACTGTGACTATAACCGAAGAGAATTCTCTTGGGAGGTAATACGGTCGGCATTTGATTGTGCAGTATTCTAGGTCGGGTGAACAAAAGGACTTGAGTTTCTGTATGTTATCACAATCAAACCATGAGTATTTAATCATAAAACATACACCCCCGCCTTTCTTCTTCCCAGAGAGTTCTTTATTCCTGTCTGCGCAATATACTGAGGACCCAGCTGGCTGTAGGGACGAAGACTGTATATCCCGAGAGAGCCATGTTTCTGTGAAAGAGAGTATGTTACAATCCCTGATGTCTCTCTGGAAGAAGATCCTCGTCCTGAGCTCGTCTACTTTATATTCTAGAAACTGAACCTTAGCGAGTAATATACTTGGAAGCGGTGGATGATGTGCATGCCTCCTGAGTCGGACTAGAAGTCCACTCCGAATATCTCTTCTCCGCCGGCGCCGTTTTGGATCAGTTCAATTTCCCTGGTGGGCACGAACAAAGGATCCAATTTGGGAAAGTCACATTCCTGGTTGTAATGCTGGTGAGTTACCACCGCTCTGATATCCCAAAATTAATTCCGGCTGTATGTAATAACACAAAAAAAAATTCAGGGCTAATAACGTAATAAATAACACACAAAAAAACAAAATACTGCAAAGTTGCTTAGGAGCTAGAAGCAGAGCTGACAGATCTGTCGACGCCATCTTGGTTAAACTGAAGCTGGGAGAGGAAGACTAACTTGTGCATGTAGAAGAAGATGTATCCACTGCGGTCGCGGTCTCTCTGCACCGTGGCCTCCTGCGTGCGTGACACATCCAGGTCGTTATAGGTCAGCCACGACTGCTTCTTCATGTCGTACACGTCGCTGATGTAATGGCCTGAGGGTCCGGAGATAGAATTATAGGTTAATATTAGACTACAAGTATACAGTGTCTTGGGTTCTCATGGTATCATCCTCATATGCTGCCTCAGCTGACACATTTGACATTTATGCTTTACATTTGTTTACAGAGGATTGATAATCTGTGGCTCCTGTCACACAGTAGTGTGTTATGAGACGCACAGATATCAGTCGTTACCAAAACATAATCATAACATTCATATCTTGCACTCATTTCTGGTAACCCCAAATAATGGTGTATCTCGTAACATAGCCATATACTCTATCTTAGCAAACTGGTCCATAGGCAGGGCAGTGCTTACCAGAGGAAGAGCTGCTCCCGATGTGACTGACTACACTGATCAGGCGGAACGAGTTGGCCAAGTCTCCACTCTGGGAACAAGAAAGGAAGAGGTGTTCAGCTGGGCCGTTTCTCCCTACTTAATCTTGGGACACCCAGAACTAAAATCATGAGTAATTCTAATCAGATGCTTTATGTTCTTCGGGGACACCTTATAAAAGATACTAACAAGACTAGCGAAGCCTCCACTAAGCTTGGGTGATATACCGTATACCTGGGTATTTTGAAATACAGACGTATGATTTTCAAAACCTTTCCAAAAATGTTTATACTAAAAATAATATTCACAAAAATTAAATTGAGCCAGTCAGGTATGTTTATTTACCAAGAGCAAACGTGACGATCCACTGTTGACCAGCACAAGAGGTGATCAAATTCACTACTAATGTTTGCCAGCTAAATAATCTTATAACTAACTATAAGTCAACTATCTATACATTCAAATACACTTTCTTCAGCTCAGGGCCCCAGCTATGCATTTGGTTAGCTAACTTGCTAGCTATAGATGGCTAGCTTGCAAGATCAGGCTTCTTGGTTACAGCAGAGACAATCCCCTCCTGGTTCAAGTGTGAGTAGCCTTTTAAAATAGTTGTATAACTTTATGAGCTGGGTTCTCTGTCCTCGCATTTAGTTTGTTCGCTCGCTTGCGCTTGTTAGCATTCATCCACTATGGGAATTTGCTAGTACTTTTGTTAGCTTTTGTTAGTTAAAAAAGATTTGATAAGAAATATTGCCCTTTGTGTGCACTGCCGGTAATACCGTATACCCTGGTATGGTATAGGAACGGTATTAAGGTATGAAAATCTGGATACCACTTAACCCTATTCTCCAGCCCCCTAAACAGAAACTCTCAGCCAGTTTCAAGCAAGTCTATGGGCCAAATGTCCCCTTGCCTTCTGAAATGCAAAGAATGCGAGCACCTGCGAAATTGTGATTTGTCCAAAAGATCAGTTACGAAAAAAATGCGTACAAGAATATCCATTGAAAAAGGTGTCATCCTACATATACCTGGGTACAGTATATGGTTGGAAGATGAGCCGTTCTAAAAAGTTCATATGGATAATCTTGTGAAGAAGCTTAAACTGATATTGGGGTTTTATTTTCGTAACAAGGCTTACTTTCCTCCTCTGTAAACTGTTCATCTCTGTATACCCGTCGCAAGACCCATTGGTTGATGCTTATTTATAAAACCCTCTTAGGCCTCAATCCTCCCTATCTAAGATATCTACTGCAGCCCTCATCCTCCACATACAACACCCTTTCTGCCAGTCACATTCTGTTAAAGGTCCCCAAAGCACACGCATCCCTGGGTCGCTCGTCTTTTCAGGTCGCTGCAAACACTCAAACTGGACAGTTCATTCAGCTCAATCTCTTCATTCAAAGACTAAATCATGGACACTCTTACTGACAGTTGTGGCTGCTTTGCGTGATGTATTGTCATCTCTACCTTCTTGCCCTTTGTGCTGTTGTCTGTGCCCAATAATGTTTGTACCATGTTTTGTGTTGCTACCATGTTGTTGTCATGTTATGTTGCTACTGTGAAGGATGCATACAACTCCACTGCACTCCCTCCCCTCGGTAGATCGGATCACAACCTTGTCCACCTCACCCCACTCTACAGGCCTATGGTCCAACAGCAGCCTGCAACCACCAGGACTATTAGGAGATGGTCCCCTGAGGCGAATGAGGCCCTACAGGACTGCTTTCAAACAACAGACTGGGATGTGCTCTGTGAGGCTCATGGGGAGGACATCGATGGACTCACTGACTGCATAACAGACTATATTAATTTTTGTGTAGACAACACTGTACCCACCAGGAAGGTACGCTGTTTCCCAAACAATAAACCCTGGGTCACCAGCGACCTGAAGGCCCTGCTGAATGAGAAGAAGAGGGCCTTCAAGGAGAAGGACAAATTGAAATGCGTCCAGAGGGAGCTGAAGTTGCGGATTGCTGAGGGGAAGAGAGTGTATAAGGAGAAGATGGAGGACAAGCTGAGGCAGAGCCAGGTGAGAGAGGTGTGGAAGGGTATGAGAAATATCACTGGCTTCAAAAAGTCAAACAGTGGGCAGACGGAGGGGACCCAGGACAGAGCCAATGAGCTGAACAAATTTTTTAACAGGTTTGATACTGGCCCTGTCCACCTCCCCTCCAGCTCCCCAGACCACACACCCTCACGGCTATCCCACCCCCACTTTGCTCACAGCACCTCTGCTGAGACAATCAGTGACCCCACCTCCGCCCCTGCCCCCCCTGGACTGATCCTCAACACCCCCCTTCCCCCCACCTCCCCACCTGGGCTGGCTTTCACCACCAACCAAGTGAAGAGAGAGCTGGAGAGACTACACCAGTGGAAAGCGGCGGGCCCTGATGGCATCAGCCCAAGGGTGCTGAGGGTCTGTGCTGACCAACTGTGTGGAATACTCCAGCGTCTTTTCAACCTTAGCCTGAGCCTAGAAAGGGTCCCTGTGCTGTGGAAAACATCCTGCCTCGTCCCAGTGCCCAAGAAGGCACACCCCACTGTCCTGAATGACTTCAGACCTGTAGCGCTAACATCCCACATCATGAAGACCCTGGAAAGGTTAGTCCTCGCTCACCTCAGACCCCTGGTGTGTTCATCAATGGACCCCCTGCAGTTTGCATACCAGCGCAACATCGGGGTGGATGATGCAATCATCTACCTTCTGCAGAGGGCCTACTCTCACCTGGACAACGCAGGTTGCACTGTGAGGGTCATGTTTTTTGACTTCTCCAGTGCCTTCAATACCATTCAGCCCCTGCTACTGGGTGAGAAGATGAGGAGGATGAAAGTGGAAGCACCCTTAGTCTCCTGGGTCACGGACTACCTGACCGGTAGGCCACAATTTGTGCGACTACAAAGCTGTGTCTCAGAACGGGCAGTTAGCAACACAGGGGCCCCCCAGGGTACGGTCCTGTCCCCCTTCCTGTTCACCCTCTACACCTCAGACTTCAGATATAACTCTGAAACATGCCACCTACAGAAGTTCTCGGATGACTCTGCTATTGTAGGGTGCATCAGGGGTGGGCAGGAGGAGGAGTACAGGAGCACAATCAGTGACTTTGTGTTGTGGTGTGAGCAGAACCACCTTCAGCTCAACATCAGCAAAACTAAGGAGATGGTGGTGGACTTCAGGAGAACCAAGGCACAACTGACTGCAGTCCCTATAAAATGGATGGATGTGGAAATGGTTGAGTCATACAAGTTCCTGGGTGTCCATATGGACAACAGGCTGGAATGGGCTGGTAACACCGGGGCCCTGTACAAAAAGGGCCAGAGCCGACTCTACTTTCTGAGGAGGCTCAGGTCCTTCAACGTGTGCAGTAAACTACTGCATACCTTCTACCAGTCTGTGGTGGCCAGTGCCATCTTTTTTGCAGTGGTGTGCTGGGGAGCAAACATCAAAGCCGGTGATGCTTCTCGGGTAAATAAGCTGATCAGGAAGGCTAGCTCTGTCCTGGGGATGAGCCTTGACACTCTAGAGGAGGTAGTGGAGAGACGGATCCTGGCCAAACTGCTGGCCATCATGGACAACGTCACCCACCCTCTGCACGCTAAGTTGTTATGACGCAGAGGAGCACTTTCAGTCACAGACTGATCCCACCACGGTGTGCCAGAGAGCGCTACAGGAGGTCCTTCCTGCCGGAGGCTATGAGACTATATAATGCCTCACCGGGGTGCCGTGCAGTCAGCAACATAGATCTGGAACTGTTGGGGTGCTAGGACCTAGTTTAACAATTATGCATCCATCCGTGAGTAACTCTGGTCCGTCAGCACTCATCCACTCAGGACCTATTTATTCATACAGGTCTGTATATACATACTCATGTACAGTTGTTATATTATATCACATGCAATATTGTAAGTAATTATTGGACGTAGGCATTCACTCAGGAATGCATATTAGTATCCTGCCAGTTGCACCTTTTCTCATTGCTTTTAGTATATCGAATGTGCAATAAGTGCAGTTTACTGTAATTAAGGACTGTATTTTAAGGGAATTACTATTATTACCCCAAATGATATCATACACACATTTAGCTATTAAAGTATCTCTTCCTGTCATTTACCTGTACAGTTTGTGTAAACATGCAAGTATTCACTAATCTATCTATCTATCTATCTATCTATCTATCTATCTATCTATCTATCTATCTATCTATCTATCTATCTATCTATCTATCTATCTATCTATCTATCTATCTATCTATCTATCTATCTATCTATCTATCTATCTACCATGCTGTGTTGTCATGCGTTGCTGCCTTGCAATGTTGTTGTCTCTCTTGTCGTGATGTGTGTCCTATATTTATATTTTATTTATTTATAATCCTAGCCCCCGTCACCGCAGGAGGTCTTTTGCCTTTTGGTAGGCAGTCAAATAAGAATTTGTTCTTAAGTTGCCTAGTTAAGGCTAGAAAGAAGCTTGTTCAAGCCACTTTGGTGATAAAACCTAAAAGACTGCATTCCATAGCATGAGTTGGTGTTTGTGTGCTGGAAGGTCCAGGGAGCGATGGCTTGGTTATAGATAATTATGAGAGGAACCTTGTTTTGGGGGCCAGACCCTGATTTCTACACAATGAGAAGAGTCTTTACAGCAGATAGTGTCTCCTGTGAATTATTAATATCTTTCATACGAATCCTAAACTGACCCATTCCATACATCTGTTGTTTGTCATGTAGACTAAGGGGGTGTATCTTTGCTATAAAATATTGTTGTATTTTTTGTGTCAGGGCTCTCGACGAATCATCTAAGGGTGATTCGTCAACCAGCCATCATTATCGCAGAGCACTCACATCAGTCACTTGCGTCTCTGGTGTGACCTGCTTTTCTTATTATTAAGTAAATAAAGATTTAGTTTAATATAACTGAGTTGTGTGATAAGTTAGTTTCTCCTCATTTGATAATACAGAAATTAACCACCACAGTTCCTGATTTTTTATTTGTTTTGTGCCGTTTCCGGGAGGTGCACTTGATTCAGCTGCCCTGCGCGCCGGTTAGTCGAAGTGTTCCCCTTTTCCAACCATTTAATGTCTCTGAAGGTACAAACTCCACCTACCCAGAAAGCCCAGAGAGAAAATCAACACCCTATAGGCATACCGCTGGCCAATCAGATCTCAGATCACTGTGTAGCTTCCACAAGCCCACAGCGAAGTTGATACTGTGAGATTTAAATACTTTTAAAACCATGACTAGGAGACTGTCTGCGAATACAGCAAAGATACAAAGCCAATATTCAGTGATTATGTATTGTGCTTATAGCCTCCTGCGCACACACCTCATTGGTACAGTACTGTTTTTCATAGGTTAATGTTGCATTTAAAAATGTTACAAAACAAATCTGAGCGGTAGATCTCTGCCTGTATTTTGACTCAGTGATCTCTTCTCAGAAAAGGTTGGTTACCACTGTAATAATGCATACAAAACATTGTACAGGGGTACATCTATTAAATTCATAAATTTGACTGCATCCCTTTTGATTGAAACAACTTTTTTTCGTTTGCCCAAGGAAGAAGTAGTCAGAAAATGAATTTTTTGGACAGCAATGCCAGAACATTCAGGACATGAAGGTGCTCAAAGTTGACCCATTTTGCACATCCCACGAGACATCAATGTCTTCCTCACTGGAAAAGATCAAACTCAACCGTTTATATCATTGAAAAGCTTACAAAATGGGTTGTCAAACCATTTTATAATACAACTTTTAATTTAACCTTTAACGTCAATTATCAAAAGACAAACATTTTCGCTTAGACTCTACTTTACATCATCTGAGGTTTATGTGTTGTGCCCGCCATCGCTTGAGACATAACATGCTCTTGAATAAAGGGTAGGCGTAATTTCAATCATTGAAATATAAGTCATAGAACGAACGAACCCATTCCTTCTGACCACAGCAATTTAGCTGGTACACCATTGAAATATTTACCACCACAAAGATAGCCGCCGGTCCACCCACCGTCGAATGTCAATTTAAATGGTAATATATATTCTATTATCTATATTTCTATGATTTCAAAATAGGATTCCTATGAACGATTGACAGCATCATTTAAAACGGATATTCCCATTCAAGTCAACATTCTCTGATTTTAGCACATTTATCAGCCAAAACATGACACCCACCCTGTATTCAAGAACATCCTGTGTTTCAACCATTGGCAGGCACAACACAAAAACTTCAGATGTAAAATAGTGTGCATATCTCCACGCACTTCTCAAATCATGCATACACACAACTTGTAGTGGTTGATCAATTGTATATTGTTATTTTGGGGGAAATGGAGGTGTTTGAGGCACGGGAATTATAATAATGGTAGGCTAACACAAACCTTAAACGATAGGCCTAATGATAAAACAGATGCATTTGCCGTTGGTAAGGAGATCACATAGCAGCATGTCGCCTAATAGATGTATTTTACTTTTATTTTACAGGCCTAAATCATAAACATATGTCTCTCCTTTCCTGACATGACCGGTTTATTTCTGCTATACAACCAATATTACGCTCCCATTTATCCACCGCTCATTCGATAGCCATGCATGCTTGAAAGTAAATAGACCAGTAGTCTATTTAAAATATTTCACAGCATGGGTTGGCTACAGGAGCGCGACATCATAGCCTATTTAATCTCAGAGCCTATACCAAAGCAGGAGATAGAAACACAATCATGTATTGATAAACAAAATATTAAACAATTCATATTTTGCATAGAAGTGTGGGCTGTAGCATTTACTTTTAAAATATTAAAACATTCTGCCCATAGCTCTACAGAAATCTGATCAAATTGCACTTTCTTTTAGAAACTATCATAGCCCAGTTCCAACATCTCCAAATCATACAGCAAATGAGGGTGTTATTGTTACCATAAGGGCATTTTCCAGGCGGGGCTCTGATTAATCAATGAAAACATGTGTATATGTTTCATACGACAGTTTGAGAAATCCCAATAATTTGTTGGCACGCAAATCCTAGTTAAATTTATACAGTTGATAAATGAGGCACCTGATGAAGGTTAGTGTGGGGAGGAGATGTAGGAGGGAGACTCTGTACCTCAGCATTTCTCTTCAGATCCTCGGTCTCTGCTTCGCTGTACTCCATGTCCAGAACCTCCTCGTTCCCAGAGTCCTCGTCTGAACACAGCAGCTCCGGCAACGAATTGTTGAACTCTGGGAGGGCAGAGAAAAACGAGAGAGAATCAAGACATGTAAAAATGTGCAAACACACACTACTTTACTTTAGTGAAGCTGCATATTGCCCTAATAATGGGTTGCAGTGTCTATGCTGTACCTTGCAGGCTGAGCTCTGTGGCTCTCTTCAGGTCGTCATCCTCCCTCATCTCTTGGGCTTCCTGTAGGTGAAACCACACAATGCAAATGACAGGTTTGCATTGTGGTGATGCAATAACCAACTGTCCTGTCCGGCTCTCTCTCTCTCTCAAAAGTTTACATAGGTGGCACTGGCACTATATAGTGACGGTGGGTCCGAGCTCAAGACATATTTTGGTTTTCTTGTGGATCACCAAAACATTAGAAGCTGAAGGAGGATTAGCCTACATTACAAAAACATTGGTGAACCACCAACATCAGGTTTCCCCTACAGTCAAATGTCCAAGGGTAGAGCTGTATAGGGGGTTTCTCTCTGCAATGTCCTAGTGTGTGTGGAGTCTTACGTGCTCCTGCAAGCTCTGGGCCAGGGCTTGCTGCAGCTCCTGCTCCTCCCTCTCCTGCTCCAGGCTATACTGCTGCACCCAGTCCAGATCCCCCTGCACCCCTTCGGGGGTCTGGTTTTCCTTGTTCTCGTCCATTGTCAGGTCCAGGGAGTCCAGCACGTCTACACACACAGATACACACCCCGTTGAGCATTTGTTGGTGAAACACACATTTAAAAACAGAGGCTTCTGCATGTGCTTTGCATAATTCAGGTATATGGTCTTCATGACTTAGTATAGCATAGTTCAATTAAATGAATGGGTATCTAGTAAGGAACTACAGAGAGCTTTAGAATCAGTCACAGTGAACTATCTGTTTAAGCCTACACCTCCCTGACCCTCCTGGCTGGTGTGTGTGTTTCTGAGATGGGTGGTTACCTGCAGAAGGCTTAGTGTCCGTCTCCAGCAGGTCTGGGTGGTAGTTAATCTCCTGGGCGTCGGGGTCAGCATCTCCGAAGCCCGTGTCAGGGCTGCTAGTTGGCTCGTCCTCAGGGGCGGGGCAGGAGAGCCCAGCGTCCTGGCGACTCATCTCAATCACTGCCGCCAGCATTTCCTCATCGTTGATGCTGTTGAAGTCTGACACGTCTGTGTGGTGGACGCCTCGCTGGACCTAAACACACAACCAGAGCCCACCATGTCAAACACTAAACACAGTGTTCTTTCAACCGGGCCCTGCATGTCAACGGTTCGGGTGTAGTAATGTATTTTTCCCCCCAGTCCCGCTGGTACCCCCACCTCGTCTGCTCTGTCGTCGTCAGGCAGACAGTCGCTGAGGCGGCGCTTGCGGCTCACCACCTTCCGGCTCAGCTCCTCCTCGCTGTCAGAGTCCGCCAGGATAGTGCTGGAGCTGCCCCCCGCCTTCAGAGACACTTTCCTGGTGGAAGGAAATCAAAACAGTAGTTAGAAGAACCAAACATCTACAGTTGAAGTCGGAAGTTTACATAGACTTAGGTTGAAGTCATTAAAACTCATTTTTTAACCACTCCACAGATTTCATGTTGACAAGTCGGTTAGGACATCTACTTTGTGCATGACACAAGTCATTCTTCCAACAATTGTTTACAAACAGATTATTTCACTTATAATTCACTATATCACAATTCCAGTGGGTCAGAAGTTTACATACACTAAGTTGACTGTGCCTTTAAACAGCTTGGAAAATTCCAGAAAATGTCATGGCTTTAGAAGCTTCTGATAGGCTAATTGACATCATTTGAGTCAATTGGAGGTGTACCTGTGGATGTATTTCAAGGCCTACCTTCAAACTCAGTGCCTCTTTGCTCGACATCATGGGAAAATCAAAAGAAATCAGGCAAGACCTCAAAAAGAATTTGTAGACCTTCACAAGTCTGGTTCATCATGACACCAAGCATACTTCTAAAGTTGTGGCAAAATGGCTTAATGGATTAAGGACAACTATAGGTATTGGAGTGGCCATCACAAAGCCCTGACTTCAATCCTATAGAAAATGTATGGGCAGAACTGAAAAAGCATGTGCGAGCAAGGAGACCTACAAACCTGACTCAGTTACACCAGTTCTGTCAGGAGGAATGGGACAAAAATTCACCCTACTTATTGTGGGAAGCTTGTAGAAGGCTACCTGAAACGTTTGACCCAAGTTAAACAATTTAAAGGCAATGCTACCAAATACTAATTGAGTGCATGTAAACTTCTGACCCACTGGGAATTTGATTTCTACTATTATTCTGACATTTCACATTCTTAAAATAAAGTGGTGATCCTAACTGACCTAAGATAGGGAATTTTTACTAGGATTAAATGTCAGGAATTGTGAAAAACTGAGTTTAAATGTATTTGGCTAAGGTGTATGTAAACCTCCGACTACTACACTTTGCACCCCATCAAGGAAACACTGGACTTATAGTAAACTTGATAGGCCTCCTGGGTTGTAAGTAAAAGTGTGTCTTAGCGGTTCCATATTGAGAGAGCGGTTGAATGAGTGGCTTACCGAAGTAGTGCGGAGGAATTCACCGACTGGGAGGCCTTCAGTGTTCGTGACCTATACAAATAAAAAAACAGAGCGTGGTAGGTTAGAAAACAAAAATGTCCATGCGCTGTGCTCAATGCCAAAATAGTGTTGTTGAAGACCCGCCTGTGTGATGACTTCCAAAGAAAATGTCAAATAGTATATTAAGCGGCAAACGTTGGGACAATGATCACTGTCTCCAAGTGTGCTGGTCGGGGGTGTTTCTTACATGGCGGCGTGTGCGCTCCAGCCCAGACTGAGTGGGGGGCGCGTGGTGTCCGTGCAGTGGGAAAGCAGTGTGAGGTAGCGGGGGATCATCACCTGCTGGCCTAGCTTACTGTTCAGTGACAGCTGGGCGTTGAAGCTGTAGCGCTTCAGGTGCAGGATCAGAACTCTGCATGAGAGAAAAGATAGAAAGGAAATTAACGTATTATCTGCAGAACCCCATACCGCCTTTCTCATTCACTTTAGCCACGGCAAATGGCACACTATTTCTGTGCACTATATAGGGAATAGGGTGGAATTTCAATTAAGACACAGCTTAGTATAGAGTTGGCATTCTTAACACCAGAGCTAAAGATCACTGTTGTAGACAAATGGGCACCTGGGGAGTCTGCTGAATTTATGAGTCACTGTCGCCACTTTCCCACTGCACTTCTCACACGAATACTCGATTTCCTCGATCTGGAATACATAGACAAAAAATTAAACTCATCTAATTCATAATTGGGTTTGAATACTAGGTGGACTGTTTCATTGCCTTTAGTGGATATATATTTAGGACAGGAGCTAGCCTGGTGGTTTGTGGGGACAGTGGGCACGCACCCTGAAGAAGAGGTCCAGAGAGTCCTGGATGGACCGGAGAGGGATGGTCTTCTTCCTGCGAGGCAGGTCGATGGACAGGTCGTTGAACTGCTCCCGCTTGGTCACCACCTCGCCACAGCTGAAACCACACAACAGCACAACCTTTGTTATGATTTGTCATCAATAACATGGCAGTCTTTATGACAACTTCATATGCTTAGGAAAGGTAATATCACAAAAACTAAAAGGAATGGACTACTAAGAGAAAATCTTTTGCCTTTAAAAAAATAAAAAAATACACACACACACACACACACACACACACACACACACACACACACACACACACACGTCTAATACACAGTGTGTAATGGAGATCCATTATTTTATTTACCATTAGGGAACGTACCACCCAGGAATCCACAGTCTGAAAAAAGGACAACTCACTCACCCTTTACAGGTGATTGTGTGCTGCACCTCAAACTCCATGTTGACCACCACAGGGCAGGTGTAGATGCGCGAGGTGTCCGCTTCCTCTCCAGGCCGGGCTGCGGCCGCCTGCTGGGGAGGCTCGTCCCACGCGGCCGCTGGCGACTCGCTCTTCCAGCTCTTGTTCACTTTCTCCACGTCCTCCTTCAGCTGGTCCAGGCACTGGCTCAGAAACTCATGGGCATCCTGGGGAAGGGATAAAAAAATATATATAAAAATAGAAAAGAGCGAAGCGAGAGAAAGAGAAAAAGAGAGAGAAAGAGAAAGAGAGGAAGCCATCACATGAGTGAGTATACAGAGCCGCTTAAGAGCCTAAATAGTGCTTGTTGTGTTAATATTCTTACGTTCTGCATGTATCCAGAGAAGCGCTCGGCTGTGGAGGAGATGGCACTCTTCACTCTCCTCAGCAGGTCTTTCTTCACCTCGGGGCACGAGATGTCCTTCTTGGCCAGCAAGTGGGCAAAGCGTCTGCAGGCACAGGTAGAGGGGGTCAGTAAGGGCGCAGGGCAGTTACACATGTCAGCTAAGCAGTTCATTTGGTAAACGTGGAGTCATAACTATGACATCACTAAGCCACCAAAACATTTTGATCAAGGAATTGATCAAACTAATGAGTTTACTTTATTCAGTTACAGGGTTAGCTGAAGAGGGTGACTGCTGAAGCACTAACAGCAGGCTACCTGAGCAGGGCGTTGGCGGGGACCTTCTTCCATGGGATTCCCTGCTTCAGCAGATCATTGGAGAATGACGGCAGGCTGAAGAGAGACTGGAGGATGGCGTTCATGTAACACGTGTTGCCCAGGTTGGAGAATCTGCAGCAAAGATGTTAGAGGAAATTTGAGTTATACTCCATCACTACAACCACTGGTGGTAAGAATATAAATGAAATGAAAAGTGTCTGTACTGGCATATTCATAACAAGCATGAACAGTTATAGTCGCTCATTTCTAGTATTTGGGCAGCACTAGAAAAGCCCCTAATTGACTATGGAGGTTAACTTAGAATAACCAATATAACCCATATCTCCTTACCCTTGAAGTGGAGGCTGAGGCTGGGCCAGAGTGGACGGTCTTGGCTTGTTCCAGCCACCGTAGTCCAGCGTGGGGCGCACTTTTTTGAAGGGAGTTGAGTGATTGGGTAACATGAGACTTCTCTTAGCCGAGGTGGTCTGGGATGTACTGGATGGCCTGTGGGGGGGGGGGGGACGACAACAACAACAAATGTTGAGGAACTGAAGGTATGGCAGCAACTTAATGATTTAAAAAGTTTGGAATATTACTCATTCAAAGGTTTTTCCTTTATGACATAACACATGTGGAATCATGTAGTAACCAAAAAAAGTGTTAAATAAATCAAAATACATTTTATATTTGAGATTCTTCAAATAGCCACCCTTTTCCTTGATGACAGCTTTGGACACTCTTGGCATTCTCTCAACCAGCTTCACCTAGATGCTTTTCCATCAGTCTTGAAGGAGTTCCCACATATGCTGAGCACTTGTTGGCTGCTTTTCCTTCACTGCGTTCCGACTCATCCCAAACCATCTAAATTTGGTTGAGGTTGGAACCAAAAATCTAAATTTTGGACTCCAGACCAAAGGACAAATTTCTACCGGTCTAATGTCCATTGCTCGTGTTTCTTGGCCCAAGCAAGTCCCTTCTTCTTATTGGTGTCCTTTAGTAGTGGTTTCTTTGCAGCAATTCGACCTGATTCACACAGTCTCCTATGAACAGTTGATGTTGAGATGTGTCTTATTACTTGAACTCTTTGAAGCATTTATTTTGGCTGCAATCTGAGGCTGGTAACTCTAATGAACGTATCCTCAGCAGCAGAGGTATTTCTGGGTCTTCCATTCCTGTGGCGGTCCTCATGAAGCTGGTTGAGAGAATGCCATGAGCGTGCAAAGCTGTCAAGGAAAAGGGTGGCTACTTTGAAGAATCTCAAATATAAAATGTATTTTGATTTTTATTTACACTTTTTTGGTTACTACATGATTCCATATATGTTATCTCATAGTTTAGATGTCTTCACTTTTATTCTACAATGTAAAAAATAGTGCAAATAAAGAAAAACCCTTGAATGAGTAATATTCCAATCTTTTGGGCCCCAGTGTACATAATGTATTCTTAACACCAATAGGACAACCTGGTTAAATAATGGTTAAAAAATAACAAGTTACCTGTCTAGAAAGGAGTAACTTGTGGAGTAGTCTTTGGTCACCGATCGGCTGCCATAGAATGACGTGGGCTGAAGTGGCGCCGGGACCAGTGAAACTGGTGGGAAAACGCAGACAGTTATCAGACTGGGCATCTGGAGACAGCACTGTTCTAGTCCGGAGAAAGACATCTCACTTTTAATGTTTACCAGACTGACTGAGGGTCTTACCTGAGCTACGGTTCTCCTCCGCCTGTTTCAGCTTGTCTTTGCAGCTCAGCAGAAACTTCCTGGAGGGGTCCGACGTAGCCTTGTTGTTGCTGATATAAAGTAATATTAAAGAAACAGTTTAAATGAAGTAGAGCACAACTGTTCCACTACCATTGTCCCTAATTTATTTCCCATGTTATAATAGTGTTCATATCCCAGTAATGGTAGCAGTGTTTGGTGTATTCCTGGTCAATACCGATCAGTAGACTATGGATATTAAATTTTCATAGGATTGCATTTCAACTCCTAAATTGAAAGGAAGGGATGTGAAATCAACCCACAACTTGGCTTGGTAGAGTAACATATTGCCTTTGTCATACCTGGATGAGTCATTCTCCTTGGGGTAGTCCTCAGTCAGGTCGCTGTCAGAGATGTGGAGTCTCTTCCTCTTTTCATTCCTGAGGGGGCAAACACAGCCTTAAGAGTGGTTATGAGACAAATAAAGGCCTCAAATTTTCTCACTCATCATTATTCATGATTCATTCACGATTATCCGGAACCATGGTAGCATCCACATTAAAATGCATGAGTGTTTAGAAACACTATATTATTATTCTACTCCATAATGACAATACATTATTTACAATTAATTTCTATAAGGCACAAAATAACTCGCAAACACAACCAAAACAAACTGTAAATGCATCCAATACGTTTGTAGAGTATTATGTACAAAAAGTGCTTTAATTCCTAAACTGCTCACCCGATATGGATAAAAATACCCTCAAATGAAAGCTGACAGTCTGCACTTTAACATTGGTGCTGGCATACAGAACCAAAACAACAAAAAAGGTGTCACTGTCCAAATCATTTTGGTCCTCACTGCATATATTTTATAATAATTCTCTACCTCTCACCCTACCTCTCACCATATTCATTACAACACCAGTCCCTCCCTTTTAAATCTTTGAGGGGGGGAGAATGCATGTCGGGAGAAGTGTGGAGAATCAGTCGCAGCCAGTGTGGTGCTTTACCTGGGTGGTGGAGGGCGGTGTGTCTGAAGGGGAGGGAATGCCTACCTGTTCTCAGACAGCCCACTGCGGGTAGGTGTGGAGGTCATTCTGCTGGGGCTACCCAGGGGCTTGCGGGTCGTCGTCTCCTCCCTGTTGTCCACACTGGGTCGTCTTGGTGTTGTCTGATACAGAGGCAGAGTTTAAGTAGATGAGCCAGTGGGGTTTTAAAATGACAGGTGTATTTTAAACGCAATTATTTACCTGTCGTTCTCCAGGCGGACTAGTCTCGCTCTTTACAGATCGATTCCCAAGCACACCAAAGCTGGCACTTCCCTGGGAGGTCTTTAGAACTACAAGAAAACAACACTTACTTTCCAGCAGAGGGACCAGTTTCACAGTAATTCATGCTGCAAGAAACAGCTTAAAAAATAATAATAATTCCAATAGATTGTTACCGGTTGATTTTCCATGCTTCAGCTTCTCAAGGTATTCTTTCATTTTCTCAGCCACAACAGGGGGAACTCTCTCAAGGGTGACTATGCTATCATCCTTCAGAGTCACCACAATTCGTCTCATAGTGTGTATGGGCTGCATCACGACATTATTCACATTATGGTTGAGCTGAAAGCATAGAAACATATAATGAACATATACAGTTGAAGTCAGAAGTTTACGTACACTTAGGTTGAAGTCATTAAAACTCATTTTTCAACCACTACACAGATTTCATGTTAACAAACTATAGTTTTGGAAAGTTGGTTAGGACATCTACTTTGTGCATGATACAAGTCATTCTTCCAACAAAGACAGATTATTTCACTTATAATTCACTATATCACAATTCCAGTGGGTCAGAAGTCACTAAGTTGACTGACTTTAAACAGCTTGGAAAATTCCAGAAACTTATGTCATGGCTTTAGAAGCTTCTGATAGGCTAATTGACATCATTTGAGTCAATTGGAGGTTTACCTGTGGATGTATTTCAAGGCCTACCTTCAAACTCAGTGCCTCTTTGCTTGACATCATGGGAAAATCAAAAGGAATCAGCCAAGACTTCAGAAAAAAAATTGTAGACCTTCACAAGTCTGGTTCATCCTTGGGAGCAATTTCCAAACGCCTGAAGGTACCACGTTCATCTGTACAAACAATAGTACGCAAGTATAAACACCATGGGACCACGCAGCCTTCATACCGCTCAGGAAGGAGACGCGTTCTGTCTCCTAGAGACTAACTTACTTTGGTGCGAAAAGTGCAAATCAATCCCAGAACAAAAGCAAAGACTTAGTGAAGATGCTGGAGGAAACAGGTACAAAAGTATCTATATCCACAGTAAAACAAATCATATATCAACATAACCTGACAGGCCGCTCAGCAAGGAAGAAGACACTGCTCCAAAACCGCCATAAAAAATCCAGACTACGGTTTGCAACTGCACATGGGGACAAAGATCATACTTTTTGGAGAAATGTCCTCTGGTCTGATGAAACAAAATAGAACTGTTTGGCCATAATGACTATCGTTATGTTGGAGTAAAAAGGGGGAGGCTTGCAAGCCGAAGAACACCATCCCAACCATGAAGCACGGGGGTGACAGCATCATGTTGTGGTGGTGCTTTGCTGCAGGAGGGACAGGTCCACTTCACAAAATAGATGGCATCATGAGGAAGGAAAAGTATGTAGATATATTGAAGCAACATCTCAAGACATCAGTCAGGAAGTTAAAGCTTGGTCGCAAATGGGTCTTCCAAATGGACAATGACCCCAAGCATACTTCCAAAGTTGTGGCAAAATGGATTAAGGACAACAAAGTCAAGGTATTGGGAGTGTCCATCACAAAGCCCTGACCTCAATCCTATAGAACATTTGTGGGCAGAACTGAAAAGGCGTGTGCGAGCAATGAGGCCTACAAACCTGACTCAGTTACACCAGTTCTGTCAGGAGGAATGGGACAAATTTCACTTATTGTGGGAAGCTTGAAGAAGGCTACCCGAAACATTTGACCCAAGTTAAACAATTTAAAGGCAATGCTACCAAATACTAATTGAGTGTATATAAACTTCTGACCCACTGGGAATGTGATGAAAGAAATAAAAGCTGAAATAAATCATTCTCTATTATTCTGACATTTCACATTCTTAAAATAAAGTGGTGATCCTAACTGACCTAAGACCACATTTTTACTAGGATTAAACATCAGGATTTGTGAAAAACTGAGTTGAAATGTATTTGGCTAAGGTGTATGTAAACTTCCGACTTTAAATTTACCTTCAGAGTGTCTTAATATACACCATTTCTCAGCTATTCAAGTCCAATGTAAGCATGCCATTTTGTTACGTGAAATGAGCGTGTATGGGGAAAACACTATCAAACAATACCTGGAAACTTTTGGCTGCACCACCGGCACTGAACTTCAGGCAGAGGTTGACTTTGTTATCCTTCTCAAGAACCTCAAAGGTCCCCTCCTTCCATCGAGTGGTGCCCACATCTATGCTGTTGTAGCGGATTTTGACCACAGCACCGCTGGAGAGTTTGGGCACTGCGACTGCCATTGGTGACTGTCAGGGTGGTGCTCTCCAAAAAAACCTTAATGGAAGTGAAAAGTAGAAGGACATTATTTAAATACATATTAGAGCTGAACGATTAGTGCTTTTTGTAATAGGGTCTGATTCGGTTCCTTATTAGAAAAAATAATCATGGATTTCAATAAATGCATTTTGGGTTCAATGCTGTAACACAGAATAAAACAATTGATGGTAGAGACTGCCCATTACTATCGCTTATTAGGCTCAAACCATAATTTATTCATATGAATTACATTACCGGTCAAAAGTTTTAGAACCCCTAATCATTCAAGGGTTTTTATTTTTACTATTTTCTACATTGTAGAATAATAGTGAAGACATCAAACCTACGAAATAACACATATGGAATCATGTAGTAACCAAAAAAGTGATAAACAAATCAAAATATATTTTATATTTGAGATTCTTCAAATAGCCATCCTTTTTGCCTTGATGGAAGCTTTGCACACTTGGCATTCTCTCAACCAGCCATTCCAGGTGACTACCTGAGTGATCGGTTCAGTTAGTAACAAATAAGCACGATTTTATTCCATTTTATTTATTTTTTTACATTAAATGCACTATGAATGTTATAACATAAAATATAACAATTAATAAGTGGCCATCAGTTATTGACCATCAGTTATTCACATTTTACTTTAATAAAATATTTCAGTTGTGTATATTACATATACTGTATTTGATTACTATTATTTAATTCCAAGTCATTGTCTCTATAGAACTGCTGCCTATGCTGTCCGACAAAATCACTATTTTAGTAGTTCAACGTAAATAAGGCATACTTTTGAGACTGCTGAATACAAACTATCAATACTTAGACCAACAAGTCAATTTGTCATAGTTCTGCCCGGCAAGAGAAGCAACATCAGCACAAGAACTGTTTGCCGGGAGTCCCATTAAATGGTTTTCCATGGCCGAGCAGCCGCACACAAGCCTAAGATCACCATGCACAATGCCAAGCATTGGCTGGAGTGGTGTATCACGTGGCGCATCACGCGTTCTCTGGAGTGAGGAAATCACGCTTCACCATCTGGGTTTGGCGGATGCCAGGAGAACACTACCTGCCTCAATGTTTAAGAAAAATAAAAAAATGCTGTCAAGTTGAGTCCAAATGCAATTTGAATAAAATGACTGTTTAAAAGTATATAAGTGATATTAATATGATTGAAATTGAAATGTGTTTCTGTTTATCACTTTGAAACAGGTCTGAATTATTTAGGTTGAAATGTTTTAGAATTCAAAATGGCATCTAAGACTACAAATGGTAGTAAGCATATGCTTATTCAGTATTTAGATAAGGGGGTCCTTGGAAAATGTTCTCCCCTGTAAGGGGTCCCTGGCGCAAAAAGGTTTGAAAACCCCCGATGTAGTGTACCTCGAAGAAACTGCTCTCTATGCATCCCCTCTTGATTGCAAATTCTTCTCTCTTACATAGCAGGCTTAGAAGAAACAGACCGGACAAGTTTAACTGCACAATGGATTATGGTCATTTTAGTAAATTTAGCACGGAAAACGTGAAAATTATGTAGAACATTGGCCTGCTACGTCTCAGGTGAAAAAGAAAAATAATAATTATTTGAATTCCATTTAATATAATTTAACCGATGTTGGTCAATTAGTTCTTTAAAAAACCTAAAAAATAACCGTCATTCCAGTTAACGCTCAGCACTAATCCCTCGTGTCACTCAATCGTTCCTCCTTTCCGTGTCCGTCTGCCGCAATGACTATATATGAAGCAGGGTTTCTCTTATGAAAATGTGGCACTGGACTTTTCACCAGCAGCATTTAAATTCATCGGACAGTTGAGAAATATATGATTAGGGTGTCCACCCACGGTGCTCAGAATGGCAGAAATCACATTTCAATTATGGTCATTAATCTTAACAAAACATGCAAGTACAGGATGCAATGACTCTTGTCCTTACCACATAATTTGATGTAAGTGCCCCAAAACTTTACATGTTAGTGAGCATTTCTCCTTTGCTAAGATAATCCTTACACATGACTGGTGTGGCATACCAACAAGCTGATTAAACAGAATGGTCATTACACAGGTGCACCTTGTGCTGGGGACAACAAAAGGCCAATATAATGTGCAGTTGTGTCACACAATGCCACAGATGTCTCAAGTTGAGGGAGCGTGCAATTGTCATGCTGACTGCAGGAATGTCCATCAGAGCTGATGCTAGAGAATTTAACATTTTTGAGAATTCGGCAGTACATCCAACTGGCCTCACGACCGCAGACCACGTGTAACCATGCTAGCCCAGGACCTCCACATTCAGGGTGGGGTGTGGGGGGGGTTTATTTCAATTGACTGATTTCCTTATATGAACTATAACTCAATGAAATCTTAAAATTTATGCTTTTTTTCCAGTGTAAGTATGTTTTCAAAATGCATAATGCCTCCAGCTCATTGCAAAGTGAAGCCTGCCTTCTGCTGCCATTTCATGCCACGTTCAAAACAACTGGAACTTCAGTAGGGTTGCACTTCTTGGGGAATATTCAGAGGTGGAAACTCTCTTACATTGTAGAATAAATGTGAAGACATCAAAACTATGACATAACATATATTGAATCATCTAGTAACAAAACATTTTAACAAATCAAAATATATTTGAGATACTTCAAAGTAGCCACCCTTTGCCTTGATGACAGCTTTGCACACTCATGGCATTTTGTGGGATATACATAAGGCAATTTTAGGTCTTGTGGCATATTTTGGTTAAACTATCCCCAATTCAATGGAATTGCAACCCTCTACATGCACAGTGCATTCTTCCATCACATGTGCAGTGCACTTTCCAATCACATGTACAGCTGATTCTCAAGATCTTGCACACTAATGAGATGCTATTGAGCCCACATTACTACACTGTCTGAGCCAAGGACTACAGTCGTGGCCAAAAGTTGAGAATGACACAAGTATTGGTCTCCACAAAGTTTGCTGCTTCAGTGTTCTTAGATCTTTATGTCAATAGTTACTATGGTACACTGAAGTATAATTACAAGTATTCCATAAGTGTCAAAGGCTTTCATTGACAATGACATTCAGTTTATGCAAAGAGTCAATATTTGCAGTGTTGACCCTTCTTTTTCAAGACCTCTGCAATCTGCCCTGGCATGCTGTCAATTAACTTCTGGGCCACATCCTGACTGATGGCAGGCCATTCTTGCATAATCAATGTTTGGAGTTTGTCTACCCGCCTCTTGAGGATCGACCACAAGTTCTCAATGGGATTAAGGTCTGGGGAGTTTCCTGGCCATGGACCCAAAACGTCAATGTTTTGTTCCCCGAGCCACTTAGTTATCACTTTTGCCTTATGGCAAGGTGCTCCATAATGCTGGAAAAGGCATTGGTCGTCAAACTGTTCTTGGATGGTTGGGAGAAGTTGCTCTCGGAGGATGTGTTGGTACCATTCTTTATTCATGGCTGTGTTCTTAGGCAAAATTGTGAGTGAGCCCACTCCTTTGGCTGAGAAGCAACCCCACACATGAATGGTCTGAGGATGCTTTACTGTTGGCATGACACAGGACTGATGGTAGCGCTCACCTTGTCTTCTCCGGACAAGGTGTTTTCCGGATGGCCCAAACAATTAGAGAGGGGATTCAGAGAAAATGACTCTACCCCAGTCCTCAGCAGTCCAATCCCTGTACCTTTTGCAGAATATCAGTCAGTCCCTGATGTTTTTCCTGGAGAGAAGTGGCTTCTTTGCTGCCCTTCTTGACACCAGGCCATCCTCCAAAAGTCTTCGCCTCACTGTGCGTGCAGATACACTCACACCTGCCTGCTGCCATTCCTGAGCAAGCTCTGCACTGGTGGTGCCCCGATCCCGCAGCTGAATCAACTTTAGGAGACGGTCCTGGCGCTTGCTGGACTTTCTTGGGCGCCCTGACACCTTCTTCACAACAATTGAACCTCTCTCCTTGAAGTTCTTGATGATCCGATAAATGGTTGATTTAGGTGCAATCTTACCAGCAGCAATATCCTTGACTGTGAAGCCCTTTTTGTGCAAAGCAATGATGACGGCACATGTTTCCTTGCAGGTAACCATGGTTAACAGAGGAAGAACAATGATTTCAAGCACCACCCTCCTTTTAAAGCTTCCAGTCTGTTATTCTGACTCAATCAGCATGACAGAGTGATTTCCAGCCTTGTCCTCGTCAACACTCTCACCTGTATTAACAAGACAATCACTGACATGATGGCAGCTGGTTAATTGCAATTCATCTGATCACTCATGACATTTTGGAGTATATGCAAATTGTCAACACTGAGGCAGCAAACTTTGTGGAGACCAATACTTGTGTCATTCTCAAAACGTTTGGCCACGACTGTACATGCTTTCTGGTAAGTTTTGATTACAATACTGGGTGCGGTGAATATATTTTATATGACATACATGATTTTTTGTTAACTAGTAAATAGTAGCCTTCAGCAAAGTGTGTTTAAATCATTACTAACTTGTTAACAATTTATGCTACTTAGTTTTTGCTTGAGCCTGCTAACTGAGTGTTAATTCACCTGTTTCCACACATTTCATTTTAAAACATTTATCTTACAAAGGAATTGTTTAATCTAAATGCTTAACTATTTATCTATACATGGAATTGTATTATTTTTTTAATCATTTATTTTCTAATCTTTACAAGAAAATGCCACAGGCACTATCTGATGCGTGGAGATATTTCACTGCAGCTAATGAAGAAGGAGAAGCTGTGTACATTTGCAAAAACTGTGCCAAATCATGTGAAGAATGCAACAAAGATGCAGAATCTGGCCAAGTGCATAAAGTTGCCTCAGCGCTCACAACAAGTAACCTCTGACAAAAGTTCCTCTACTTCTATTAGAGGTGAAAATGATGAATCAGACACCTTATCGACATCAACAGCTCATGGTTCTCCTGGAATCAGAAGTTGTTTTGACTCAATGGAGGAACGTGGTCATAGAAATGCTGATGAATATCTTGCTCGAGCTGTGTATGCAACTGGTTCACCTCTGATGCTCACAGGCAATGTGTTTTGGAAGAGATTTCGGGAATGTTCTTCGCTCAGCATACACTCCTCCAACCAGACATTCTTTATCTACTAATTTGCTGGATGCAGAGTACAACAGGGTTCAAGTGAAGGTCAAGCAAATTATAGAGAAAGCAGACTATTGCAATCAACTCCGATGGGTGGTTGAATGTTCGTGGGCAAGAAATAATTAACTACATCATCTCCACCCCTTAACTATTATTCTACAAGAGCACAGACACAAGGGACAGACACACCAGTCTCTACATTGCAGATGAGCTGAAGGAAGTCATCAATGACCTTGGATCACAGAAAGTATTTACACTGGTGACAGACAATGCTGCGAACATGAAGGCTGCTTGGTCTAAAGTGGAGGAGTCCTATCCTCATATCACACCCATTGGCTGTGCTGCTCATGCACTGAATCTGCTCCTCAAGGACATCATGGCACTGAAAACAATGGATACACTCTACAAGAGAGCCAATGAAATGGTTAGGTATGTGAAGGGTCATTAAGTTATAGCAGCAATCTACCTCACCAAAGTGAGAAGAATAAGAGCACCACATTGAAGCTGCCCAGCAACACCCATTGGGGTGGTGTTGTCATCATGATTGACAGTCTCCTGGAGTCTGCCGATATGGACAGCCCCATCAAGAGGATCCTCCTGGATGATGTATTTTGGGAGAGCCTGAAACCTATAGAAGTAGCCATTGCACAGATTGAGGGAGACAATGCCGTCCTGTCTGATGTTCAGACTCTGCTTGCAGATGTAAGAGGAAAAAATCTGTACTGTCCTGCCCACTTCACTGTTGCTCCAAGCAGAGGAAACTACACTTCTGAAATGCATCAAAAAGCGTGAAAACGCTGCAGCGTGCATGTTGGACCCAAAGTATGCTGGCAAGAGCATCCTGTCTGGTGCAGAGATCAACAAGGCCTATCGTGTCATCACTACCGTGTCTCGCCACCCTGGCCTGGATGAGGGTAAGGTTCTTGGCCGTCTGGCAAAGTACACTTCCAAGCAAGGGCTTTGGGATGGAGATGCAATATGGCAGTCGTGCCAACATCTCAACAGCCACCTGGTGGAAGGGACTTTGTGGATCTGAGGCTCTTTCCCCTGTTGCCTCAATCATCCTCCAAATTCCACCAACATCAGCCGCCTCAGAGAGCAACTGGTCCTTGTTTGGGAACACACACACCAAAGCACGCAACAGGCTGACCAATACAAGAGTTGAGAAATTGGTGGCCATCCTCAACAAGGTTGGAAAGTGACAATGAAGATAAGGCCTCAGTCTGATGTTCAAGAGGTGGTCCAGGGAGAAGACATGGAAGCTTGAGAGGAAGACAACTAAAGCTTTAGTTTCTAGACTATCATTTTACAGATGTATGTTGAAAACTTTTGGGAGATGCAATAGATTATTGGTGATCATTCAATATTCCCTTTCTTTTGTTGTTCATGTGAAGAGTCAACTCATTTAATTAAAGTTCATATTTTTTTCTATTGGAAAGATTTAATCATTTGCAATTATGTCTACTTATGATAAGGTAAAAGGTTTATGTTTGTCTCCATATGATATGGTAAATATATCAAATGCAAAAAACAGCTACATTTAAATGGTAATATTAATTTGCATATATTTCTGTTAATTCCCATATAGTACCATAAATTCCAACGGAAAGTTTACACCCCAAAATGTGGAACCCTATCACCTACTGTACACACTCGCCAACTTAATTCCACTAAATTTACAAAATTACCTATAGACTGATAAGCACAACCAGTCAAATGTATTTCCATTGAATGGTATTTACATCAATGAATAGGCTAAAAAGCATTTATCTTCTCCCGGACAATTGGCCGGTGGCAATTTTATTTATCGGCTTTTCTAAAAATAAAAGAATATCTGTCAAAATCTGTCTATCAACGGCTGGGAAACCTTGGTATGCAGGTGGCACGGGCACAGGGTTGGACGTATTATTTGGAACTCTAGGCCTAATCAGTTGGGCTACTGAATACAGCATAACTATGATATATACAGCCGAACTGTTATTAATTGGTAAATAATAACACTGCTTTGTGTTCATGATCATGTAATCCAAATTATACGTATTCTGTTAAATCATATCACATTTTATTGGTAAAATAAACATGTGGGTGCGGGTGTTAATGCGGGTATAGCGAAATGCTTGTGCTTCTAGTTCCGACAGTGCAGTATATCTAACAGTAATATATAACAGGTACACAACATATACCCAATACACACAAATCTAAGTAAGGAATGAATTAGGCCTATATACATAAGGACAAGCAGCATGGACTAAGATAGAGTAGAAGAGAATTGAATACAGTATATACATGAGATGAGGAACGCAAGATATGTAAACATTATTAAAGTGACTAGTGTTCCATACCTTAAAGTGACCAGTGATTTCTAGTCTGTGCCTTTAGGCAGCAACCTCTAATGTGCTAGTGGTGGCTGTTTAGCTGTCTGATGACCTTGAGATAGAAGCCAGTCAGTCAGTCTCTCGGTCCCAGCTTTGATGCACCTGTACTGACCTCGCCTTCTGGATGACAGCATGGTGAACAGGCAGTGGTTTGGGTGGTTGATGTTGTTGATTTTCTTGGCCTTCCTGTGACATCGGGTGCTGTAGGTGTCCTGGAGGGCGGGTATTTTGCCCCCGGTAATGCGTTGGGCAGACCGCACCACCCTCTGGAGAGCCTTGCGGTTGTGCCTCAAGCTTAATGATGAGCTTGGAGGGTATTATGGTCTTGAATGCTGAGCTGTAGTCAAACAGCATTCTTACATAGGTATTCCTCTTGTCCAGATGGGAAAGGGCAGTGTGCAGAATGACGGCGATTGCATCATCTGTGGATCTATTGGGTCGGTAATCAAATTGAAGTGGGTCTAGGGTGGCAGGTAAGGTAGAGGTGATATGATCCTTGACTAGTCTCTCAAAGCACTTCATAATGACAGAGGTGAGTGCTACGGGGCGGTAGTCATTCATTTCAGTTACCTACCTTGAACAATGGTGGCCATCTTGAAGCATGTGGGGTCAGCAGACAGGGATATGCATGTAAACAACACCAGCCAGCTGGTCTGCGCATGCTCTGAGGCCGCGGCTAGGGATGCCATCTGGGCCGGCAGACTTGCGAGGGTTAACACAATTTAAATGTTTTCCTCACGTCAGCCATGGAGAAGGAGAGCCCACAGTCCATGGTAGTGGGCCACGTCAGTGGCACTGTGTTATCCTCAAAGCGGGCAAAGAATGCGCTTAGCCTGTCCGGAAGGGAGGGGGTCGGTCTCGGCAACATGGTTGTTTTTCCTTTTATAATCCGTGATTGTCTGTAGACCCTGCCACATACGTCTTGTGTCTGAGCCATTGAATTGCAACTCCACTTTATCGCTATATTGACATTTAGCTTGTATGATTGGCTTGCGGAGTGAATAACTATACGGTTTATGTTCTTCCATATTCCCAGTCACTTTGCCATGGTAAAAGGCGGTGGTTCACGCTTTCAGTTTTGCGCGAATGCTACCATCTATCCAAGGTTTCTGATTGGCTAGGTTTTAATAGACACAGTGGGTACTACATCTCCTATACACTTCCTTAATAATTTGGTCACAGTGGCCGTGTATTCGTCTAGATTGTTGTCGGAAGCTACCTGGAACATATCCCAGTCCACGTGATCAAAACAATCCTGGAGCGTGGATTCCGAGTGGTCAGAACAGTGTTAAATAGTCCATATTACGGGTACTTCCTGTTTGAGTTTCTGCCTATAGGAGGGGAGGAGCAAAATGGAGTCATGGTCTGATTTGCCAAATGGGTGGTGGGGGAGGGCTTTGTAATCATTCCGGAAGTTTGAATAGCAATGGTCGAGGATATTACCGGCGCGAGTGTTACATTCTATATGTTGATAGAACTTCGGCAGCCTAATCCTCAAATTTGCTTTGTTAAAATCCCCAGCTTGAGGGGGGTTATATACAGCTGTGGCAATGATGGCCAAAAATTCCCTCGGGTTCCTGAATGTTATCACAGTTACACCATAAATCCTTAATCATAAAACATATACAGTCATATGAAAAAGTACACCCCTGAAAAGTTATCATTTTCTTTTACATATTTGGACAGATTGATATGTAATCTTCACTTCAACACTATTGACAGATAAAGGCTACCCAATTTAACAAATCACACACAAAAAAAACAAAATGTTATGGAATTAAGATAAGGAAAATGCATTTTTGTTTATGGGGAAAAGTTGGCACACCCCTACCTTTAACATCACATAAAATGGCTAGGTGTACCAAAACAAGTGCAAATTATTAGAAAACACAAGAAATTTAGGAGGGTCCAGCCTTCCATAGATAAGAAAATTGGTCTGGTTTAGTCTTAACCATATGGGGGTGTGTGGTAACGCATTCAAAGATCAAAAGACCTACCTGAGGCCCTCAAAAGAAAGATTATTGATGCCCATGAGTCTGGGAGGGGTTACAAATCCATTTCCAAGCAATTTGAAGTACATCATTCCATTTCAAGCAATTCGAAGTACATCATTCCACTGGCCGACGAAAATTCCAGACCACTGGCAAACTACCTAGGACAGGTTGTCCCACCAAAGTCAGCCCAAGAGCTGACCGGAATATGCTCATAGATCTCTCTAAGAAGCCCAGGGTAACATCAAGAGATCTACAGGCCTCTCTTGCCACAATCAATGATGAATTGCATGGGTACCCTATCAGAAAGAGACTGCACAAACTTTGCTTACATGGGAGGTCAGTAAGGAAGAAGCCTCAAATTGGGCATAAATTATTGTAATTATGTAATAGGTACTGCCTTTTTTTCAAATGAAGTGCCTAATTTGTATAATAATTTCATACATTTTACATTTATTTGAATCTGTGTTCTACATCAGCCCTGACAATGTCATAACAATATGGCCACTAACATTAGTTCCTTATGCATATCAACTACACTTGTTAGCTAAATTTCAGCAATTAGATTAACCAATTGGCTATCTGGCTATTGATGCTTGCAACTTTAACCATAATTAGGGTGTTAGGGCTCAATCCAACTTTGGTTCTGTTGTTATACTTCGTATTCCATGTTGTAGAGCAGCTTCTCAGGAACACAGACAAATCAATTTATTTAATGAGGATAGGACGTACTATTGCGGAGATGTTTCACCTTCAAATGATCGGAAACGGTCAAAAAGGTCGGACAGGTCAATGATAATCCCTTGTCAATTAGGCACCAAATCACCTTTCTGGAATCTAAAATTCAAAGTATTTTGTCCAATATCTCAAGATAGGTATGCTCTCAGACATCTAGATGTCAGAATAGTTTGCGATGCTAGCGTTACCTGGTAAATAATGTAACTGGCATAACGTGTTTAGCTACTGTACTTTACCGTTATGCCCCCATTGCACGATAACAAATAGTTAAGTTCATAGATTCAACTGTATCATCTACTTGTTCAAGGTGGATGGTCAGATCAGGTAGTTGGTAGCCATAAGAATACGACTAAACGTTAATTACTTCTCTAGTCGTATTATTATGGCTAGTTAGCTAACCCTCTCACAGTTCTGGACATAGGGGGAGGACCCAGCCATTACACGCGGGTCAGATAACTAGCTAACGTTAACTGATGTGATACACCACCACTAGCGACTGTACAGCTAACGTTAGCTGGCTAACAAAACGGGGCCAACTGAACTGTATCAAATTAAATTGACGCCCCCTATCAACTCAGCAAAACACAACTGGATGGTTGCACATTTAACCTAGTCTTGCCATTTTACCCTGCACATGAAAATCCGTAGCTAACGATAGCTGGCTACTAAAAAGGCCGACGGTATAACATTTGCTAGCTAGCTAACTGGCTAATTTGCATGTTTGCCATGAAAATATCGCCTAAACTTAATAACAAGACAATAAACACTTACTTGAATGAAATATCCCTTAACCAAAACTGTGTAAAATATATGTTTAAGTCCTTAGGGAGTAGTAAATTGTTTTTGCCGGCATTCAGTGGCCCCAATATTATATTGTTGACAGTGTGGTCCACACACGACGTTTTCCTACGGTACTCGATGATGGCGGGAATGTGAAAATGTACAGCGGAAATGATATAGGAGAACCAAAGAGAATGATAGAGCGCTCTAGTGGCCGAAGGCCGTATTAGCATGAGCAAGGCCATTGCGGGCTTCTTCTTCTTTGAGGTTTTATGGCAGACTACAGCCTACTGGTGTACTGCCGCCACCTACTGTAAGGGGTAGTGAAACTAATATACAAATATTCCATTACGGGAAAGGGGGTGGGGCGGGCATTATACAAAATACGTAAAATAAATGGGTGAAAAAACACTCCAATCCTGAGCATTCGTCAACATGATTCCTTGTAATGCCTCTGCTGTAAAATCCCTATGTCCCAAAAAACGCTCAGCGGCACTCACAACAATGTCTATTTCCTCAGATTTTCCACCTTCTTTAAATGCAACATTTTAGGATCCCTCTGTTGACAAGGATTATTCTCTGGTGTCTCTACTCCTACTACCATTAGTTCTTCAACATCACTCCTTACTTCCACTCTTCTCATCACCTCTGGATAGGAGACGTGCTGGACAGCCCGTATTCTTGCCACCTCTGTCTCCTTCACCCTAACAGGACACTTCAGGAATTGGGGCGCATGTTCACCACCACATTTGCAGAATTTAGGCTCAGCTTGCATACGATACTCCTCCCTTCTACATACACTTGACACATGGCCAAATAATTTGCATTTATCACATTCCAAGGGTTTGGGCATGGAGGTTCTCACAGGGTATCTCATAAAACCCAAATACACTTGAAAAGGGAGAGACTCTTCTTCAAAAAACTATAGAATGGATGGAGTGGGCTTCCTCACTCCATCCCCATGTGGGTCAGTCGGTGTGCACCAACCCCTTGATCCAATTCTTCAAGCTTATCCTTTGCATTCACTTCTGGCGCCACCATGGAGATAACACCCTTGATAGGCGCCCTGCTTCGAAGATCCCCACGACACATCTGATATCTTCTTGAGGTGCAGAGCACGCTCCTTCTGTTCCATAGACATACAGAAAACCAAAATAAACCCACTTCTCGTTATTCTCATCAATGCCACCTTACCCAATGCATCCACAATGTAACTTACCCAAATCTCCCAAGTAACATTGATCCAAAACCCTTACTCCGATCAAAAAGAATCAGAACTATGCTTGGATTTACTAGATTCCACTTCCACTTTTATTCTCTTATTTCCTTTTGTATTTGCCATTGTAATCCAATTCTTCTTACTCTCATCTGCACTCAGGTCATCTGATTCAAACAAAACACCTGTCAGGTACAGCTACCTCAGCCAAGTCCCCATTGCAGGCTTCCACCATTTTAATGTAGTCAACTGGGTGGGACTTCCAACTTCATTGGCTGATCAGCCAATCACGACTACTTCAAAATGTAGATTGCCTCAATGGCGCTGCCCGTGCTGTCACAGACGCTATAACAGAGATACTTTTGAGGAGATGGGAATCTCAATGGGCCGTACGCTGTATTCTGGGTAAACTCCGACAAGGAGATCTCTCCTTCAAGGAGTCAATGGGAGTCAATTGGGCGCTAGCACAAAAACCCAACATTACACATCTTTTCCAGGATTTGAAATAATTAACTTGTTTTGGTTGAGCAGCTAGCAGCATTACGGTCACAGGATCATACCACATGACCATACAGCCCCCTGATTTTTTTAACTTGACTGTTACAGGACTTTTTTCAGATTTAAAATCACAAAAGTTACTTAAACATACATTTATTGAAAATAAAAACAATATATTATTATGCTGGGAACTTGCTGTGAGTGGCCCCCCTCTTCTTGTGTTCTCTGACCAGTGAAGGGAGGTCTTTGCGTATTCTCATTGTGGTTGATGTCTGGCATTGATTTGGTGAAGTTGATGCTCCTCTACACATCTGTCCTGGTTGACTCCCGCTCATGGATCTGAAAAGACAGTATAGACATGACTGACAAAACGGGCGCTTCTGCCACATTGCTTATGCTTACACCTATCCTCATATCTTTGATAATTTCATCTGCCCTATCACTCTCTTCCTCCCTCCATCTCTCCTCGCTGTCAAATGCTACTTTCATACTCAAAAACATTTTGTCTGGACGAAACTGGGCTGGCGTACATATGCCAGACATATGAACGCTTCTCTCACGTGGCAATAATTACTGTAAATATTTACAGTAATTATTTTTCAGAAGTAGGTGTAGTACTACTTTGTGGCGTTTTTCTACGATACCATGTATTTGAAGTGGCTGTATGTGTCATTCCAAACTTGGAATGACACAAACATTTGTCTCCAGGAGTAAATGGTGCCGCAGCTCTCAAAGGAACCCTCTGCACATCTGCTGAAACATTTTACGTTTTACGTTGCTACCTTCTCCTCTCTAATAATCCAAGGTAAATAAAGAGTGGTAACAACACTATAATTAACGCCAGCGGGTATAAGCTTATGCATTATGATGCCGTTTAAATGCACTGTAAGACTTGCCATAAGCACATATAACAGCCTTATAATGTCTTAATATCTTCTCACAATGATCTTGCCTAAATAACAACTATTTTCAGTCTGTTGATAATGTGCAGAATGTAAATAAATATATGAAATATTAGAAAGGGGCAGTTTCCATTGTTCTCTTGTCTCTTTATGTCCACTGACAGGAGCTGTGCTATGAATGAAGCCAAGAGGTCATAGTGTAAGAGACAAATATGCTAGGACTGGGAAAAAGTTAAACCAATGTGACGGAAACTATACAGCTCTACAGTATCACTTACACCTACCCAGTTATCTCAGATCCACAAAGAGGAGGAGGGATGGATAAAAATGTTCTGCAGCCCTGGGCCACGTTCAGTAGCCTAATCTTCAAGCACCTGCAGGAGGGCCCGGGGACCGAGGCATCCCACTGACTGCACAGTGACCGCCCACCTCATTAATAACCCTTGAATACTACCTGAGGGACGGTACCGTGCTGGCACAGAGCCACAGAAGAAAACCATGACTAGCGCTTGAAGTGGAATGCAAAGGGTGCCGCTACTCATTTGAATTATTTTACAGTACTGCTGTTAATATTTTAGAGTGAATATTCTAAAAGAGTTGCCGGTACTCTCAAAAGAGTAGAAAATGAAAGGCGCCGGTACTCTGTAATGGTGTGCACTGGTCCAATTTAAGCAGCTGTCCAAGACCAGGAGAGAATGATGCTGTGAAGGACTTTATACTCTGTGGCTCACTTGTAATTGCCGCTTTCATGGCATTCTCACTGAGATGTTGTCACAATGCTTCCTAAATGCTTATTAAAGTGTTTGTGTTACATTTCAGCAGACACGCATATTATTGATGTCACATATTGGCCTGGTTTTAGACTGGCTAAAAAAAATGGCACTCCCGCAATTATTTGTACTCTCCTGAACAAAAACAAACAACTACAGGCTCTTCCTGGGATTTTTTAAAATCTTTTCTCTTAATCCATTTACTTGACTTCTTGAAGCCAGGCCAGGCATCAATAGAAAGCTTGCTATTTTTTAGGAGCTATTCATTGAAAAAATCTACCGTTACGTATTCCAAAACAAAAACCCACTCTCAGTTGTTCAGCAAAAACTGTTAACCTCCTTGACTTGTTGAAGGAATAATTGATATAGACTCTTATATTGGAAATTGAGATTTCGAATGTCATTCCCGAGTTATCGTGAAATAATCTGGGTGTCACGACTGGGTGCGTAAATAGACCAAGGCGCAGCGCAGTGATAGCTCGACATTATATTTATTTATAAATATACTCAATGTGAACTATACAAAACAACAACGCATGAACAAACGTAAACACTTACATCGACTGACATGAAGGCCATTGAACCACACCTAGGTGTGGAACACACAAACATAAGTAGGATCCCTAATTAGAGACAACGCATAGCAGCTGCCTCGAATTAGGGATCCAACACAAAACACCACACAGAACTAGAAAACCTAGATCTGTCAGACTCTGACCATGGCTACATAGAGAAGCAAAAGGCTTCTCTATGACCAGAGCCTGACAGAACCCCTCCCCAAAGGCGCGGACTCCCGACCGCAAGACACTAAACACAATTACATGGGGGGGAGGGTTAGGGAGGGAAAAAATTAGTCGGTGGCGGTTCTGGCCCCAGCGAAGTGGACAGCTTCCTGCCTGGCTCTGTTCTGATGACCGGGCCCGGACTGGGCACCGGTGTGGCGAATGGCTCCGGCCATGGAGCGGGGCAGACGACCGGGCCCGGACTGGGAACCGGTGTGGAAGGCGACTCCGGCCAAGGAGCGGGGCAGACGACCGGTCCTGGAGTAGGCACCGGTGTGGCGAACCTCTCCGGCCAAACGTTGCATTCTAGTTGTAAAGAAGCCATTAAACCTAACCATCAACCTCCAAACATTGCATTCTAGTTGCAAAGAGGCCATTAAACCTAACCATCAACCTCCAAACTCCGCTATATTTTTTTCCATATACTGTATACCAGAGCAAGGTTTGGTCCACAGGAGGGTGGAAAGACGCTTACATAATGTAGGTCCCAATATAGTGGACAATAATATATTGGACAATATACTCAGCAAACAATGGCTGCATGTGCAATAGATGTTAACTCAATGATGGGATAAGTACAGTATGTATGGAAAGGATTGTCTGGGCATGTGAGAACTGGAGTACTGTATGCTGCTCTCAACAGTTATCTATAATCTGTCTGTGCCGAGGTAAACACAAGGACTGTCTGGATTTCTGTAAAGAGAGAGGGGTGAATCAAATCTGCAGTCGGCTGATGGATAAGGGAGAGAGAGAGAGTGTGTGTGTGGAGATAGAGAGAGCAAGACATTTAAAGTGAGAGGCACAATACTGAGGGAAACAGCAAAGGATAGCAAAGAGAGTAGCCTTGGAAAAAAGGAACAGCCCTCATCAGATGCTAGGGGGGAGGAAAAGAGAGGGAGTGGCAGTAGGCGGGAGTGTTGACTCGGGAAATGTTTTTCCAGATGAAGCAGGCAGAGTAGAGCATAGAGGACATATACACTGAGCCTGCTGTCCTCTGGACACTCCCCATCTCCTGAGCCCAGTATTTGGCTAGTGGTCTCGGGACACTCCCTAAGCATCCATAGTTCTGGAGCTTTCTACTGGTCCTGCTACCCCCACCAGACCTCTATCTCTTTTGGGGGGCCAGCTATCTTTGGGCACTTCCTAATTTCCCTTTCCTGGACTGGCTCTCACCAAATATCCCCAATCTATTCTGGAGCTCTTCACAGGAGTGGCAGCCCCAGCGGAGCCAAGGCAAAGACACGAGGGAGAAGTCTACAATTTGGTAAGTGTCATTCCTTTTCCTTTGACCCTTCAAACTACTTTACCAAAACTCATTCTATTTGTCCTCATCTTGATAGTGAAAGGCATAGCGTACACTACAGTATGTTTTCAGCACAAGTTGTGGTTTAGTGTTGTTGTTGGTTTGACGATAATCTTACCCCCTGGTTGCTGTTTTGATTCTGTCTCATATTACAGCATCTGGTTCTACTTTGTTGTCCTTCAGCCAGCCTCCCTCCCTGGCACAAGCACATTTTACATGCGTGCTAAAAGACTGGTGGGACTGAATCTGTTTATAGGAATCTTCACACAGCTCCTCCTGAAGCGTAGCAACAGCCCTGTGAGGGTTGAGCACAGAGCTTTCATGAAAGGGGAAATTGAACATTCCTGTGGATATATCACAGATGTTTCTAATAAGGGGTGCATGTAATTAACTGTACAGTGGAGACATATGGGCATATGATGAGGCTGCCACTTCACTTGACAAACATTATTTCTGTAATACTTTGTGTAGTTTTTAGTGTGAGTAGCCCATTTAGTGTATGACACTGACTTGCCAGTGAGTCAAGATTTTCTCTCTGTTTGTGTGGTCAGGTGGACACCCTCTGGCACGTGGCTGGGTATTAGTCATATCCCCTGAGAGAGTTCTCTTTCCAAAACACCATTCGCCACGGCCCACCAAATAACATAACATAGAAGTTTATTAATTGGTTAGAACCATATGACTTTGTGTGTACACATGAGCGTGTACTGTATGTGTAGAATATACTGTAGTTATTGGAGGGGTCCAGGAAAATGACTGCTTTGTGAGAGCGCTTCCTATTCTTTCACATCTTTTCACAAACATCACACATCAACAACATAACTGGTGTTGTAAACAAATATCAAACTGATAGTTTCTTTGAACTACTTCAAGGACAATGCTATAATTACACTGTGGAACAATTGACCTGGCTGCAAACGGTACAAATATACTATCAAAATGAGCCATTGTTCTACAAAGGTTGTAAAATGACAATGTGAGGAAAGGGAGACATTCTACAGCCAAAAAAGAAGGAAGAATAGCCAATTGAACACTCCCTTTATGGAACATTTGTCTGTTTGGAGTGTACAATACAATAAGTCCTTGTGTGTTTCCTCTATGTAAAGAGTTGAGCACCTCTTCCCTAGGGGACTAGACAGCTGATTGGTGCTGAAAATATTTTCTTCCAAAGGCTAATCGACTTGTAATTGATATAGAGAACAGGGTTGGAGTCAATTCAGTTCTGGCATATGACTTGAGAATTCAGCTATGAATTGGAGAGTCAACTGTTACTTTTGGTGAGATTTTTTAGATTAATGAATGGGATACCTGGTTCATTCTCTGTAATGTCCTAGTTAATCTGCATTCACTCCTATACTGCTTGAGAATCTTGCAGTGCAAACTACATTCCAGGGAGACTTAATTGAATCCATGCAGCACACCAACTGTAAGAAATGCCAAGCTTTGGGTTGTCAATCTTCTACCCCTCTCCCTCTTAGCCAATCAGGAGATAGAAAGAGAAAGCACAAGTCTGATTGGATTTCCGAGCTCTGCATGCAACCCAGCCAAAATGTTGATGATACAGTTAGATCGATTATTCAGCCATGGTGGTCCACACTGATCAGGAAGTAGGGAGGGAATTATCTTACTACTGCTATTTTATAACTATGTACTTGTTTCACTATCACAGCAATTATTTTTGTCTTTTTTTGCAGGAAATTCTCAAGGGCATGTGTCAAGGTTAGCAATGGATTCTCCCCAAAGCTTGTGTAAGTTGACAGATACTAAAAGGTTGCATGAGGTTGCATCAATAATGCAATAATACCATTTAATATCCTATGGTCAAATCTCAAAAATGACCTTTTGGAGTACAGACACTGTATCAGCCTCCATTAACCAGAATAGAGAAACAACACAAGGTCTAAATTGATTATGAATGTTTTGGTAAGGACTGTCAAGATGACCTTTGACCCCAAGATTGACCCACTAACCCCTGATCCTGCACAGTTGCCAAGGGTGACGAGGACCTCCAGGTGATGAAGACGGGGGCAATGTTGAGGAAGATCAAGTCTCGCTCTTGGAAGAAACAGCGGCACTTCCGCCTGCAGGAGGATGGCCAGACTATCTGGTACAAGTCCAGGTGGGCAGGGACAGGCCACTCCACCTGTGAGTACTGCAAATGTGTGGGTGTGGGTGGAGGAAGCAGGGAGGAGACCGCATAAGAAATGACCAGACTTTTCATAAAAAGCTGAATTAATGGCCATAGTATTTCTCTCTTGAAAAAAGGATGAGGCATACAATCATCAATTGAGAAATCACTTTAGCATAGAAAAAACGTAAGTATGTCTCCACATGACGCCTAATGTTCCCTCTTAGTCTCTGTGGCTGACGTGGAGGTGGTGCGTGAGGGTCACCAGTCGGAGATCATGCTGAGTATCGCTGATGAGTTCCCAGCTGACCTCTGTTTCACCCTGGTGTTCCGCGGTCGCCGCAGCAACCTGGACTTAGTGGCAGGATCGCCGTCCGAGGCGCAGGTCTGGATCCGGGGCTTACGCAAACTGATCCAGAACACTAAGAGCATGAATGACAAGGAAAGGCTCGACCAGTATCCTTGTTCCAAGCTCAGCATTAAATACAACATAAGGACTGATCAACCATACAAAACAATGAGGGTCCATTCTATATCATCTCTTACTAAGTGTTGCCCTTAGCCAGCGTCTTCCTTTTCTCGGGTGGATCTGGGACTGGTTTCAAAAGGCAGATAAAAACAAGGATGGACAGATAAACTTCAAGGAGGTGCGCACACTGCTGAAGATGATGAACGTGGACATGAACGAGGAGTACGCTCTTCGCCTTTTCACGGTGAGGTTCCCATCATCATCTCCTCTTCGCTTTTGAATTGAGTCCATCTCCCATGCTAACTGTAAAGATACAGCTATTTGTCTCTCAATCCCAAATGAATGGGAGGGTGCTTATCTTTCCCCTTCATTTGGAATTTAGGCATATGCTCAAATACTCACATGCAAATCCATGGATTTTGACATGTAATCAACCTTAAAGTATTGTGAGCAGTAGTTAAATGTGCATGTTGTAAGTGGTGGAATTGTCCCCAACATTGGTTGATTTTCTGCGATGTCATCGTAAACAAGTACACTGTCAGTGGTCTACCATCATAAGGTGGTAAAACTCTGATCAAAAATACAATGTCATGGAACACCACTTCTCTGAAGTAGACAAGTATTATCCTCTTTGCCTTTACCCCCAGATGGCTGATAAGTCAGAATCAGGTTGTCTGGAGAAAGAGGAGTTTGTCCAATTCTATAAGATGCTGATGGAGAGGGAGGACGTGTGGCAGGTGTTCCAGGACTATTCCCGGGACGGAGAGACATTAACCCTCGCTGAGCTGGAGGACTTCCTGAAGCAGGAGCAGCAGGAGGGGGAGAGGAGTCAGGAGCACGCCCAGGAGCTGATTGACCGCTATGAACCTTCAGAAAACGGTAAGGACCACTGTGCAACTGTAGTCAACCACAGTCAACTATATGAATGAGAGAATGAATAGCCTCGTTAAGACAAAGTAAATCATGACGAACGACAACCACAATGATCATTACCTAGTCTACCTGAGTGAACCACAAGAGCCCACAATGGCCGGTCAACAAGTAACCATGATTCAATTATAATTTGTTGGGATGGTTCTAATAAGAAAAATATATTTTATACTGTATATACAGTATATTTGTACTTATGTTAAGTATTGTATATTGTATGTACAATAAAAATATACATGTATATAATATATGTATATTTTTTACAAGTAACCATGATTGAACACAATCATACTGACCATAGTCAATTGTAATCAACTGCCATTGTCAAACACAATCAACAGATAGATGTAGTTACTGAGCATTTTCTGATTGGGTTGACTTATAATAAGATGGAACATCCCATGTCTTCTCACAGCCAAGAAACACGGGGCTATGTCTATAGATGGCTTCCAAATGTACCTGGTCTCTCCGGAGGGTGCGGTCTTGGATCCCCAGCGGCTGGCCCTGCACCAGGACATGAGCCAGCCCCTCAGTCATTACTTCATCTGCTCCTCCCACAACACCTACCTGATAGAGGACCAGCTCAGAGGACAGAGCAGCCAGGAGGCCTACATCCAGTGAGGAACAAAACACTCAGCATTGCAACCCTTTATGGCTTACATGGCAGTAAGGCACTATTCAAATGGCTTTTGATATAAACCTCTGTTTAACTCAGTGTGTCTGTGTGCTCTGTGCAGGGCTCTGAAGCGTGGCTGTCGTTGCGTCGAGGTGGACTGTTGGGATGGTCCAAATGGAGAACCAGTTGTTTATCACGGCCACACCTTCACGTCCAAGATCCTTTTCAGAGACGTCATCACCACACTGGGGGAGTACGCCTTCAAGGTGGGCACTTCAATACCTGAATTTACTGTAGCCTTCATAACCACGTTAGCTCTATCCCCAACTCTGAGTCTAATCCAATCTCTTAGTGGTTCTGGTAATTTGTCTTCTGTATTGGTTTTTGCTTCAACCAAGTCCAGTTCTATAAGATGCTGACGGAAAGGGAGGACGTGTGGCGGGTCTTCCAGGACTTTTCTCGGGACGGACGGACATTAACCCTCGCTGAGCTGAGCTTGAGGACTTCCTGAAGCAGGCGCAGCATCATAAAACATCCTGTCTTCAGCCTTCCTCTTCTCAGAAAAACTACTATTAAATTATTACTCTAAAAGTTAAACACATCCCTTTAGGCATTCCATCTGTCCCCTCTCCCTGTGTCCCAGGTGTCTGAGTTTCCTGTCATCCTGTCCCTGGAGAACCACTGCAGCATGGAGCAGCAGAGGGTCATGGCCCAACTCCTGGACACCATCCTGGGGGACACACTGCTCAGGGCCCCCCTTAACAGACTGGTTCCCCAAGAGCTGCCGTCTCCCCAGGTAAGACCAACACTGGACCCCTTCAATAGTTTTCAAACTGGGACCCGTTTCCCCCTAGGGATCCGGGGTTGTTGGGGACTTTTGGGGGAAAAATAAATATTTTATTATCGCTAGCTGCAAAAGAGTACCGTCGTGGATACCCTTTTTATGTCTCTGCATCCAGTATAAAGGAAGTAAGAGGTACTTTCATGAGCCAATGCTAACTAGCGTTAGCGCAAGGATTGGAAGTCTACAGGAACAGTTAGCATGCTAGCTGACACTGAAGTAGATAAATGGCTTCATTGACAAAATCTCAAACTATCCCTTTAATAAGGAGAAAATTACAGTCTTGGGTGCTAATTACAGGAGTGGAAAAACTGTTTCAGTGTCAACTTAAAACAACAAAAACCAAGGGCCTCTCGAGTGGCGCAGCGGTCTAAGGCCCTCCATCGCAGTGTTGCGGCACCACTACACTCACGACCGGCTGTCCCACAGGGCGGCGCACGGGTTAGGGGAGGGTTTGGCCACGGGGGGGGGGTGCGGCTTTACTTGGCTCATTGCGCTCTAGCGACTCCTTGTGGCGGGCCGGGCACCTGCAAAAAGAGGAAAAAATTGCAAAAAAAACAAACACACAAAACAGATAGAAAGCATTCAGAAAATATAAAAAATATATAAATGTACTTGAAACCACCCAAAATTAAATCATTTTATACAGTAAAAGTGTAATAGGACATGACCAACTACTACCTACTATACTGGCTATTAGGGAATACTCACTTAATCCCTCCTTCTGACATGTGCTTTTTGGTGGGCTTGGTGATGGTTATTTTGCCTATGGGCCCAGGTTTTCAGACGAGCGACTTCGAGGCTAGTATAGGACGCGGTCGGGAGATGAAGCTATGTATCGGGTAGGAAGTTTAGCGGAAGTGTGCGTTGCTACGTTGTGCAAAAGGACGATTGAGAGGTCGTTCTCTAAGGATTTGATTTCCTGTCTATGACTAAGTTTAAGTTTTTATTCTGCAGTGATGCTGGGAGAGATACTTCCTGCTTTAATTTCTCCAGTGATTTTCATACTCTTTTTCCAGTCAGAGCACTTAAAATAAAGAGAAATATCCAATGAGGTATGTGTTTGTGTATGTGTGTGTTGAACTAAAGTTAGTTAGAAAAATGTATTAATGTGTCACTCCACGATGATATAAGAATTGACTATACAAAATACTGATAAAACAAAAACATATTGCGGACCACTCACATAGAGGGTTAAGACACTAAAAACAATTATATTCAAACATGGTACAGTATTTCCTTTGGCTTCATCTATAATACATTACATCATCTATACATTAGTATCAGTTATTATACATTATGTCATCTATACACGTGTGTGTGTATGTATGTGCGTGTGTATGTGTGTGCGTGTGTATGCGTGTGCACGCACGTGTCCTTGGATTCGTGCATACTCATATAAGGATCTGAAGGGAAAGGTCCTGCTGAAAGCTAAGAAGATTGGCGGCCTAGAAGAAAGTGAAACGCTGACCGATGAGGTCACTGATGAGGTCAGCGACGAAGATGAGGCTGACCCTAAGAGCCCGTCTGCAGAAAACTTTTCTGCAGAGGCCCTTTGTCTCAATGATAAGGTATGTGGCTGGATGGATGTAGCTGGAAGGATGGACGGATGGATGATGGACGAACGGATGGATGGCTCTGGTAGGATGGACGTAAGGATGTATGGATGGATGGATGGATGGACGTGATTGACTGGCAAACTCTTGCCGTCATCTGCGCCAACTATTACACTTATTCATTACTACATTATTACTGACAAAACATTCTGCCATTTTGCAAAAAATATCACACACTAAGCAAGCAATAAACACTGTGCCTTGACCTGTCAGCTAATCATGGTTTGCCGTGGTTTATTTAATAGCCACGAAGCAGGAGATATTTGTTCACTTACATGTCACGTCCTGTCTCTTCAGAAATCCAAGTTCTCCAGGGAACTCTCGGATCTGGTGGTGTACTGCAAGAGTGTTCATTTCCACGGCTTCGAGTACTCTCACCTGCACTCCAAGTGCTACGAGATGTCGTCCTTCTCTGAGTCCAAGGCCAGGAAACTTGCAAAGGACACAGGTCCGCCCAGAACTATTTTAGCAATACCTACATAGCAAAATGTATTGATATATTGCCAAGGATCATTGGTTAGGAATTCACACCCATTCACTGTTGTAGGTCCCCTGGGTTAGGGGATAGGAAAAAGCATCACTGTTTGGCTATGTCTTTCTTAGGGGCGGAGTTTGTGCGCCACAACAGCAGACATCTGAGCAGGATCTACCCCAGTGGCATGAGGACGGACTCCTCCAACTACAACCCACAGGAGCTCTGGAATGTAGGCTGTCAGATAGGTGAGAGCCTCTTCACTTAAACCATTGTGTAGCCGTGTCAATGTTGTACTATAAATCTGTTTTTAAACAAGCTAGCACTTTTGGTTTCCCATTGGTTCTGTGAACGAAGTCATACGTTTACTGACCTGTAAAACGTAATTGCCCGAAAAATGGTGCCGGAGGACAGGGCAGCCGTTTTTATGGGCGCCTAACCAATTGTGATATTATGTGGGTTTTTTTTGCGTTATTTGTAATTTTCTACATAATGTTTCTGCCATTGTATCTTACGGCAAAAAATAACTTCTGGGTATCAGGACAGCGATCACTCACCTTGGGTTGGACGAGGACAACAAACAGGACCACATGATGTACAGACACTGGCAGGAGGTGCCTTGTAAGGGGGTGCCTTGTAAGAATCCGCTGACGGCGAGTGGGATGTCTGTCTTTACCATCAGTACTACTAGCCAACGTACAATTATTGGACAATAAATTAGACGAGATACTTGTTTGTCGTGGCTGAACGACGACGACATGGACACCATTCAGCTGGCGGGATATATACGCTGCACCGACTCCGGTAGTTTCTAAAAACCTTTTTTTCATGCGGATATGGACAGTGTGCATAAAGGCTGGATAGGCTGTGTTTCCGCTGTCAAACAGACCCAATTTCAAATAAAACAAGCGCTCATTAAGATCAGGTGTGGCCAATTAGTGGCCGAGGCCAACACACTTAACAAGATAGATGATAGAGAGAGTTTTGTTGATGCTGATAACGGAATGTATATGTTTTTAAATATTTTACTCTGAACGTTACAAAAGTTTTCGTGTGGCTTTTATGGAACGTTTTCTTTACGTTCTTAGAACAGAATGTGTGTTCGTAGAACGTTATGTGCTAGCTGGGCTATGCCTGAACTATTTAATAAACGTTGCTTGTTTTTTTATACACTATTTGTCACAGAAGATTTTCCTTAAATGGGCCTAGAACCTGTTGTTTCAATTAGATGTTACATTGAGCCTGGTGAAACACACCGTACACATCCATGCATTGCTTGCTTCCTGGCTGGAAGAAAGAAAATGTTTACTTCCAGAAATGGCAAGGTAACACATGGGTCTGGAGAGAAACAGGGTGCAAGCCAAGGAGACTACAAACACATTGTCTCCTCACTCTTCTTCACTTTGTGACAATTTTGTGAAAAGGTGTCACGTTCGGGTGTGTAGAGAGACCAAGGCGCAGCGTATCGATAGTTCGACATGTTTATTAAATGAATAAACTATACAGGTGCGAACTATACAAAATAACAAATGAAACTGAAACACGCGTACTCACGAACACGGGACAACATAACATAACAATAACAATGAACCACGCCAACGGAGTGGAACACAGACATATAAGTAAGATCCCTAATTAGAGGTAATGCCTAGCAGCTGCCTCTAATTAGGGATCCCACACACAACACCACACAGACGTAGAAATAATAGATCTGCCAGACTCTGACCATAGAAATATAGAGAAGCAAATCTTCTCTATGGCCAGAGCCTGACAAAAGGGCTACAGTGGGGAGAACAAGTATTTGATACACTGCCGATTTTGCAGGTTTTCCCACTTACAAAGCATGTAGAAATCTGTAATTTTTATCATAGGTGCTCTTCAACTGTGAGTGACGGAATCTAAAACAAAAATCCAGAAAATCACATTGTATGACTTTTAAGTAATTAATTTGCATTTTATTGCATGACATAAGTATTTGATACATCTGAAAAGCAGAACATAATATCTGGTACAGAAACCTTTGTTTGCAATTACAGAGATCATACGTTTCCTGTAGTTCTTGACCAGGTTTGCACACACTGCAGCAGGGATTTTGGCCCACTCCTCCATACAGATCCTTCAGGTTTCGGGGCTGTCGCTGGGCAATACGGACTTTCAGCTCCCTCCAAAGATTTTCTATTGGGTTCAGGTCTGGAGACTGGCTAGGCCACTCCAGGACCTTGAGATGCTTCTTACGGAGCCACTCCTTAGTTGCCATGGCTGTGTGTTTCGGGTCGTTGTCATGCTGGAAGACCCAGCCACGACCCATCTTCAATGCTCTTACTGAGGGAAGGAGGTTGTTGGCCAAGATCTCGCAATACATGGCCCCATCCATCCTCCCCTCAATATGGTGCAGTCGTCCTGTCCCCTTTGCAGAAAAGCATCCCCAAAGAATGATGTTTCCACCTCCATGCTTCACGGTTGGGATGGTGTTCTTGGGGTTGTACTCATCCTTCTTCTTCCTCCAAACACGGCGAGTGGAGTTTAGACCAAAAAGCTCAATTTTTGTCTCATCAGACCACATGACCTTCTCCCATTCCTCCTCTGGATCATCCAGATGGTCAATGGCAAACTTCAGACGGGCCTGGACATGCGCTGGCTTGAGCAGGGGGACCTTGCGTGCGCTGCAGGATTTTAATCCATGACGGCGTAGTGTGTTACTAATGGTTTTCTTTGAGACTGTGGTCCCAGCTCTCTTCAGGTCATTGACCAGGTCCTAACGTGTAGTTCTGGGCTGATCCCTCACCTTCCTCATGATCATTGATGCCCCACGAGGTGAGATCTTGCATGGTGCCCCAGACCGAGGGAGATTGACCGTCATCTTGAACTTCTTCCATTTTCTAATAATTGCGCCAACAGTTGTTGCCTTCTCACCAAGCTGCTTGCCTATTGTCCTGTAGCCCATCCCAGCTTTGTGCAGGTCTACAATTTTATCCCTGATGTCCTTACATAGCTCTCTGGCCTTGAACATTGTGGAGAGGTTGGAGTCTGTTTGATTGAGTGTGTGGACAAGTGTCTTTTATACAGGTAACGAGTTCAAACAGGTGCAGTTAATACAGGTAATGAGTGGAGAACAGGAGGGCTTCTTAAAGAAAAACTAACAGGTCTGTGAGAGCCGGAATTCTTACTGGTTGGTAGGTGATCAAATACTTATGTCATGCAATAAAATACAAATTAATTATTTAAAAATCATACAATGTGATTTTCTGGATTTTTGTTTTAGATTCCGTCTCTCACAGTTGAAGTGTACCTATGATAAAAATTACAGACCTCTACATGCTTTGTAAGTAGGAAAACCTGCAAAACCGGCAGTGTATCAAATACTTGTTCTCCCCACTGTATATACATTTATTTGATGTTCTCCTAGTGGCTCTGAACTTCCAGACGGCTGGGCTAGAGATGGATCTGAACGATGGGCTCTTCAGTCAGAACGGCCGCTGCGGCTACGTCCTCAAACCTGACTTCATGAGGAATGATGACTCTTTTGACCCAGAAAGACCCCAGGACCGGGATGGTTACACATCACTCCGCCTGTCTATCCAGGTCCAGAAATAACTGCTCTGTATCATACAACTATCAGTTGTGTTATTTTGTGTGCCTGTGCATGTACAGTTTGTGTGTTTTGGTGGTTTCATTTGCTACGTTTTTGAGTGTGTATCCTTGTCCAAGTTTTGATTTTATGTGATTATTTGTCCATCAGGTGATCAGTGGGCAGCAGCTACCAAAGGTGAACCAGAAGGAGGGCTCTATCGTTGACCCTCTGGTTAGAGTGGAGATCTACGGAGTATTTCAGGACCAAGCCAAGCAAGAGACTAGTTACATTGACAACAACGGTGAGGGACCAGCTTTCAAGGACTGGCAAAACACATTCATTGGGGTCTTTGTACAGACCCAGCCTACTCCTGGACTAAAATGCATGCATTGTGGCCTAAGGTGGTCTAGCGGTCTAGGCCGCTTCCTCCAGTGCACATGCACCGCTGCAGCATGGGTTCCAATCCGGTCCAATGCTATTTCAGCACACTCTCCTCTATCGTTCATCTCTATCTATCCAATAAACAAAGACATTTAAAAAATGCATGCATTATCATTATTATTACATATACAGTAAGTATTGTACACCATGCCATGTTTTAGTGAATTAGATACAATACGACATAGAACCTCTGTACTTCTCTTGGCTGTCTAAGACCTGGTCTCTGCTTCCACCTGCCTACAGGTTTTAACCCTCTATGGAACGAGACCCTCAATTTTATCATCCATGTCCCTGAGTTGGCCCTGGTGCGTTTTGTGGTGGAGGACTATGACAAGGCCTCCAGGAACGACTTCATGGGCCAGTTCACTGTGCCCTTCACCTGTATTCAGCCAGGTAAGATTGAATTTATCATATTACACCTGAGGGTGAAGTCTGGACAACTGGGTCAATTGTACAAAATAATTTAATCCTATTGACTTACCTGGATGAAGGCTAAATCATTTGATTAATCTTTTTTCATCACTACTGAGTGTTTTAATTAAGCCTGTTATGTACAAATGTACATATTTTACTGTATGAGTGATGGTTTGCAAGTGGTTCTCAATGACAAGCTACATTTCTTCTGCCTCCTCTCACCACTCTTCACAGGATATCGACATATCCATCTTCTGTCCAAAGATGGGACAGCAATCCCTTTGTCTTCTCTGTTTGTCAACATCAAGATCTCAGAGCTAACAACAGAAGTCTGATGGCCCAATGATTGGCTGAATAACATTCTGCAAACACCAACCACATGGGAGGGTTACAATAATACTTAATGAATGTCACTTTCAGTGCATCAATCAGTATTGAAAGCTAAATCTATATGCTGTATGAAGTGCTTTAGATGATTTCTGCCTAAATAACAATTTCTGTTCAAGCAAACATCAGCGGGGCCTTACACTGATGAAATATTTAAAAACACACCTGGGAATTCTCAGCATGTTAGTGATTTTTTGCTATTTCCCCAATACATAATCTTTTAAAATAATCAGAGTTTTTTTTTAAACTTGAATGTCATTGTAGTGCATGAAATCATATACTGGTCCACGTTTGACACCCACGCAGATAACCGAGATTAAATCCATGAAGAAATGCTTGAGCCCAATGTTAGCTTCTGTTCAATAGCACTTGGCTGATCAAACTGATGCAAGGACTGACATATTGCAGAGTTCACAAGTCCTTTTAGAGTAACAGACTATGCAATGACCTCTTTTTTCATCAGTGTTTCATAACCATTCAAGTATTCAACGTTTGCATTGTGTTCTGGTAGAATAACTTAACTGTATAAACAAGTAGTCCTTTTTTTTCTTCTAAGGGATGGATCAGCTTTAATATTGCGGATAGATTGTTGCTTCCATTAATGTAATTGTCTGCATCATTTCCAATCCCCCATATATTTTGGGGGTAAATATATATATCCATATGCATACATAAATACATATACCCACATATATACATATAAACATTCATACATATATATACACATAAATAAATACATACATACACACATACACATCTTCCTTTATTATTACCCAAACCGTACCACCGCTCGCCCAATTGGAGTAAACTAATAAACAATAACATTTTAGCTTCTGCTTCCAGCTTATAGATGCTATACACATTTTACAGACACAATCTATTTTACAATAGTTATATTTGTTTGTTTTTAGTCTTCCTCTATTTCTAATGTCCATCTAGTTTGATTTGTATTTGCCATATATTTGTAACTGTGCTATTTCACAAAAGCTCTGAACCTATATACATTTTACAGACGCCGTATGTTTTACATTTGTTATCTTGTTATTAGTCCCACCCTTCAGCTCCATTCAACCCCTCCCATCTATCTCTTAACACCATCCATATTGAATTTCTATTTGCCATACATTTTTCAACTGTGCTGTGATGCTTCACAAAAGTACGGAACCTTTCTATTCTCATAGTTTCCACCAATTGTAAATTAAAGATAAACATTTTTGCCAAAATAATTATTATATTATTGATCGATTGACTATGACTTTTCAAGTCACCCAGTACTGCTATCTGCAGCGTTAGCTCTAGGTAAATGTTTAAATTATTCAGCCATTCCTGGACCTGTGACCAAAAACGAGCTACATATGGACAATACCAAAATATATGATCTAATGACTCTGCCTCCTCGCAGCAAAATCTGCAGAGCTGGAAGATTGTATACCCCATATATATAACATTATATTTGCTGCAAGAATTTTGTATAATAATTTATATTTAAACATTCTAAGTTTTGAATCTGGCGTCATTTTGCGTGTTAATTCATAAACCATGTGCCATGGAATTAGTACATAGAAAATCTCTTCCCAACTATTTTGCAATTTATATGGCACAGCTGTCAATTTTTTGGTCCTTAATTGGAACTGGTATATATTTTTATTTAGCACAATTTTCTTCAACCAATTTTGGTCTTTAATGCAGGGCCGACAGACAAGTTCCTTACTTTTTCCCACTTCCACTTGCCTCTTCCATTTTTGTGGTAATGCTGCAATTAGTTGGTTGTAATTTTGGATAGAGCAGACATTTCCATATGTCTGTGTTAGGTGCATGTGTGACATAACACCACCAGTCCTATTTTTGATATAATTTACAAAGATGATTCCTTTTTTAAAAAAATATCGAAAAAAACATAGTTTTTTTTAATCAATTAGTATATTTGAGTTTAACTACAATATTTGTTGTATTATTTGTTCTGTATTTTCAGGTGGATTAAACTGAAATTGAAGCCAACTTTCTATGGCTTGTTTAAAAAATAATGATATTTTGGAGATTATTCGTTTTCAAATAGCCGAAAGTGAGCAGTTGTAATCTGAATAAATGGAAAAAGGCCATTCTTGAACAGGGGTGAGACATTCTTACTAATTTACTAGAGAACAATTTTGGATTTAAGTATAACTTTTGTATGACTGATGCATTCAGTGAGAGGTCTAATGCCTTAATGTTTAATAATTTCTGCCCTCCGAATTCATATTCATTATATAAATAGGCCCTTTTAATTTTGGCTGGTTTACCATTCCAGATAAAATTGAATATTTTTTGCTCATATAATTTAAAAAGCAGGTCGCTAGGTGTTGGCATAACCATTAGCAAATAGGTCAACTTTGTTTGGTATACCTCCACTGGTATGCCATCCAGCCTGGGAGTTTTCCCGGACTTAAATGACTAGTCCTCTATCTAAACATTTCGATAGAGATTTTGTACAGTTCCTCAAAGTGTGGCATGAAACTGTATCAGTATCTAATGCATCATGTTTTAAAAGTATTATACTGTAAAGTATTTATGTGCATGGAGCTCTGTAAATAAAGAGAAATGAAAGATCTGTGTTTCTAAAAAGTTAAATTCCTATTGGTAAAACATTTTTCAACAGCTCATTTCTTGTCATTCATTTTATGTCAGTTTGCAATTTTGTTTTACACAACATTAATTGGCTGTTTTAAATAATAGAAAAAAATACAATTGTGTATTTGTTTTATGGTGCACGGCAGTCCAATATATACAGTGGGGAGAACAAGTATTTGATACACTGCCGATTTTGCAGGTTTTCCTACTTACAAAGCATGTAGAGGTCTGTAATTTTTATCATAGGTACACTTCAACTGTGAGAGACAGAATCTAAAACAAAAATCCAGAAAATCACATTGTATGATTTTTTTATAATTAATTTGCATTTTATTGCATGACATAAGTATTTGATCACCTACCAACCAGTAAGAATTCCGGCTCTCACAGACCTGTTAGTTTTTCTTTAAGAAGCCCTCCTGTTCTCCACTCACTACCTGTATTAACTGCACCTGTTTGAAATCGTTACCTGTATAAAAGACACCTGCCCACACACTCAATCAAACAGACTCCAACCTCTCCACAATGGCCAAGACCAGAGAGCTGTGTAAGGACATCAGGGAGAAAATTGTAGACCTGCACAAGGCTGGGATGGGCTACAGGACAATAGGCAAGCAGCTTGGTGAGAAGGCAACAACTGTTGGCGCAATTATTAGAAAATGGAAGAAGTTCAAGATGACGGTCAAACTCCCTTGGTCTGGGGCACCATGCACGATCTCACCTCGTGGGGCATCAATGATCATGAGGAAGGTGAGGGATCAGCCCAGAACTACACGTTAGGACCTGGTCAATGACCTGAAGAGAGCTGGGACCACAGTCTCAAAGAAAACCATTAGTAACACACTACGCCGTCATGGATTAAAATCCTGCAGCGCACGCAAGGTCCCCCTGCTCAAGCCAGTGCATGTCCAGGCCCGTCTGAAGTTTGCCAATGACCATCTGGATGATCCAGAGGAGGAATGGGAGAAGGTCATGTGGTCTGATGAGACAAAAATAGAGCTTTTTGGTCTAAACTCCACTCGCTGTGTTTGGAGGAAGAAGAAGGATGAGTTCAACACCAAGAACACCATCCCAACCGCCAAGTATGGAGGTGGAAACATCATTCTTTGTGGATGCTATTCTGCAAAGGGGACAGGACGACTGCACCGTATTGAGGGGAGGATGGATGGGGCCATGTATTGCGAGATCTTGGCCAACAACCTCCTTCCCTCAGTAAGAGCATTGAAGATGGGTCGTGGCTGGGTCTTCCAGCATGACAACGACCCGAAACACACAGCCAGGGCAACTAAGGAGTGGCTCCGTAAGAAGCATCTCAAGGTCCTGGAGTGGCCTAGCCAGTCTCCAGACCTGAACCCAATAGAAAATCTTTGGAGGGAGCTGAAAGTCCGTATTGCCCAGCGACAACCCCGAAACCTGAAGGATCTGGAGAAGGTCTGTATGGAGGAGTGGGCCAAAATCCCTGCTGCAGTGTGTGCAAACCTGGTCAAGAACTACAGGAAATGTATGATCTCTGTAATTGCAAACAAAGGTTTCCGTACCAAATATTAAGTTCTGCATTTCTGATGTATCAAATACTTATGTCATGCAATAAAATGCAAATTAATTACTTAAAAATCATACAATGTGATTTTCTGGATTTTTGTTTTAGATTCCGTCACTCACAGTTGAAGAGTACCTATGATAAAAATTACAGACCTCTACATGCTTTGTAAGTAGGAAAACCTGCAAAATCGGCAGTGTATCAAATACTTGTTCTCCCCACTGTATATATACAGCGGGTGAAGTATTGAACACGTCACCATTTTTCTCAGTAAATATAGTAAATATATTTCCAAAAGTGCTATTGACAAATTTTCACCAGATGTTGGTAACAACCCAAGTAACCCATACATACAAAGAAACCAAAACAAATAAGTTCAGAATTTAAGTTTTGTGTAATAATGTGAAATGACACAGGTAAAAAGTATTGAACACATTTACTGATATTTATTTAATACTTTGTACAAAAGCCTTTGTTGGTAATGACAGCTTCAAGACGCCTCCTGTATGGAGAAACTAGTCGCATGCATTGCTCTGGTGTGATTTTGGCCCATTCTTCCACACAAACAGTCTTCAAATCTTGAAGGTTCCGTGGGCCTCTTCTATGAATCTCTTCTATGATCTTCAGTTCTTTCCATAGATTTTCAATGGGATTTAAGTCAGGTGATTGTCTGGGCCATTCTAGCAGGTTTATTTTCTTTCTTTGAAACCAATTGAAAGTTTCCTTGGCTGTGTGTTTGGGATCATTGTCTTGCTGAAATGTCCACCCTCGTTTCATCTTCATCATCCTGGTAGATGGCAGCAGATTTTTGTCAAGAATGTCTCTGTAAATTTGCCCATTCATCCTTCCTTCAATTATGTGAAGTTTGCCAGTACCATTTGCTGAAAAGCAGCCCCACACCATGATGTTCCCACCTCCAAACTTCACTGTTGGTATGGTGTTTTTAAGGGGATGTGCAGTGCCATTTCTCCTCCAAACATGGTGTGTATTATGACATCCAAACAGTTACATTTTGCTCTCATCTGACCACACTATATTCTCCCAGTATTTCACTGGCTTTTCCAAATGTTGTGCAGCAAACTTTAAACGAGCTTCAACATGCTTTTTTTTCAGCAATGGAGTCTTGCGTGGTGAGCGTGCATACAGGCCATGGCGGTGGAGTGCATTACTTACTGTTTTCTTTGAGACAACTGTACCTGCTAATTGCAGGTCTTTTTGAAGCTCTCCACAAGTGGTCCTTGGCTCTTGGACAACTCTTCTGATTATTCGTTTCACTCCTCTGTCAGAAATCTTGCGAGGAGCACCTGGTCGAGGCAAATTTATGGTGAAATGATTGTCTTTCCACTTCCGTATTATGGCCCCAACAGTGCTCACTGGAACATTCAGAAGCTTAGAAATGCGCCTATAACCAATGCCATCATTATGTTTTGCAACAATTAGGTTGCGAAGGTCTTGAGACAGCTCTTTGCTTTTACCCATCATGAGATGTGTCTTGTGTGACACCTTGGCAATGAGACCTTTTTGTAGGCCATCAGTTGGGACTGAACCAGCTGATATTAATTTGCACTGACAGGGTGCTGGATTGCTTTTAAATTACTGATAGTTTTCAGCTGTTGTCCTGGCTTTCCATGCCTTTTTGCACCTCCCTTTCTTCATGTGTTCAATACTTTTTCCCTGTGTCATTTCACATTATTACACATAACTTAATTTCTGAACTTATTTGTTCTGGTTTCTGTATGTATGTTTCTGGTTTCTGTATGTATGGATTACTTGGGTTGTTACCAACATCTGGTGAAAATTTCATGTCAATAGCACCTTTGGAAATATATTTACTGAGAAAAATGGTGACGTGTTCAATACTTATTTCACTCGCTGTATGTGTGTATATAAAAATGTTTATATCACATTTACATAAGTATTCAGACCCTTTACTCAGTACTTTGTTGAAGCACCTAATGGTGAGTCTTTAGGTGCCTTTTGGCAAACTCTAAGCGGGCTGTCATGTGCCTTTTACTGAGGAGTGGCTTCCATCTGGCCACTCTACCATAAAGGCCTGATTGGTGGAGTGCTGCAGAGATGGTTGTCCTTCTGGAAGGTTCTGCCATCTCCACAGAGGAACTCTAGAGCTCTGTCAGATTGACCATCGGGTTCTCTTGGTCACCTCCCTGACCAAGGCTTTTCACACTGGATTGCTCAGTTTGGCCGGACGGCCAGCTCTCGGAAGAGTCTTGGTGGTTCCAAACTTCTTCCATTTAAGAATGATGGAGGGCACTGTGTTCTTGGGGTCCTGTTTTCACTTAGTCATTGTGGAGTATTGTGTGTAGATTGCTGAGGAATTAAAAAAAAAATCAGTTTTAGACTAAGGTTATAACGGAACCAAATTTTGAAAAAGTCAAGGGGTCCGAGTACTGTATCTGGCAACAGCTTTTATTGGTCCCCAGCACAAGGTGCACCTTTGTAATGATAATGCTGTTTAATTACCTTATTGATATGACACACCTGTCAGGTGGTTGGATTATCTTGGCAAAGGAGAAATGCTCACTAACAGGGATGTAAACAAATATGTGCACAAAATTTGAGAGAAATAATGTTTTTTGTGCTTATGAAAAATGTTTGGGATCTTTTATTTCATCACATGAAACATTTGATATTTGCGTTGATATTTTTGTTCAGTATATATATTTTTGCCAGTCCACTGCTCACATTGGTAGGGCTTCTCTCACGTGTGTATGCGAATGTGCTATGTAATCCTGCTTGTTGCGGGTTGAGTACTGGCAGTTTGTGCACTTGTACACCCGAGGTACAGTGGTTTAAAGTACTTAAGTACTTAAGTCGTTAAGATGCAGTTGCGGTGATGCAACCATTCAGGATGCTCTCGATGGTGCAGCTGTAGAACTTTGAGGATCTGGGGACCCATGCAAAATTTTTTCAGTCTCCTGAGGGAGAAAAAGCTGTTGTCGTTCCCTCTTCACGACTGTCTTGGTGTGTTTGGATCATGATAGTTTGTTGGTGATGTGGACACCAAGGAACTTGAAACTCTTGACCCGCTCCACTACAGCCCCGCTGATGTTAATGGGGGCCTGTTCGGCCCGCCTTTTCCTGTAGTCCACGATCAGTTCCTTTGTCTTGCTCACATTGAGGGAGAGGTTGTTATCCTGGCCCCACAATGCTAGGTCTCTGACCTCTTCTCTGTAGGCGGTATCATCGTTTGTCACCAAACTTAATGATGATGTTGTGTTTGGCCACTTAAAGAAGTCTCGCTTTGAATTCAAGACTTAATTATTTGTTATCAGTGAAATTATATTACTGACTGGAGAAATGGTGGTGAGGGAGGGCGGGGGCAGGTGTGGACGGTGGGTGAGTCGAGTGACCGCGACAGTTGACAGTTTATCCATTGAAAATGTTCTGACTGCCGTTCTGACTGCTGTTCTCATAAAAAGATCGAAGCCATCGGGGGCACAATATAGAAGGAAGAGGAAAGATGAGGAAGAAAAAATACTTAAGTGGTATGTTTTTTATGGACATTTTTAAAAGCATCTGTCTCTGGATTTGTGATATTGCGAGGGGTGAGAAGTGAGTGATGAGGCAAAAATGAAAAAGAGATGAAGTTTAGCGAAGGAACGAATGACATTTAATTTGAAAACAGCAACACACAATAGACAATAACCCGCGAGGGTTGAAACAAAAAACACAGGGTTAAATAGTGACCCTGATGACCAATATGGAACAGGTGTGGGGTGTTGCTACCATCTTCCCCCAACCGCCGGTTTAGAACGCCGGCGAGGATGATCGCTGGAGAGGAGGAGGGCCCGTCGTCTTGCACGGGGCATTCGTTACAGTACCCCCCTCCCTAGGCGCCACTCGCCGGCGCCCTGGGCGACCCCGAGGGCGGGGAGCTGGCCTGTCCGGACGGCGTGCATGTAACTCCGTCGTGAGCGACGGATCGCAGATGTCTACCGCCCGGACCCAGCTGCGCTCCTCAGGGCCGTAACCTGCCCAGTCCACTAGGTACTGGACCCGACCCTGCCGTAGCCGAGAGTCTAGCACCTTCTCCACTCGATATGCCAGAGCCCCGGCCACCTCCGTTGGGGGTGGAGGCGCCACTGCAGGTCCGGATCCCCCTAGTGGACCAGGAACCACCGGTCTGAGGAGAGACATGGAAAGAGGGAGACATGTTAGTATAGGGTGGTGTAAGTCTCAACCTATAGGTGACCTCTCCGAAGGACCGTGAAAGGTCCCACATACCGGGGTTCTAGCTTGTGGCATGGCAAGCGGAGCTGGAGGTTCCTTGTGGACAGCCAGGCTTTATCCCCTGGTTGGAACACTGGAGCCTCACTCCGCCTGCGTCTTTTGACGTTGGACTGCCCTCTGCAGGCGGACGTTGACGGCGGACCAGGCTCCCTGAGCCTTCCCAAACCACTCCTCCACCGTCTGGACCTCATTAGAACCCCTTGCCCAGGGGCACAGCCTGGGCTGATAGCCTAGCACCACCTGGAAAGGGGTTAGACCTGTGGAGGAATGGCACAGGGAATTCTGAGCGTATTCCGCCCAGGGGAGGAAACGGGTCCACTCACCTGGCTGTTCCATACAATAGGATTGAAGGAGTTCCCCAGTTCTTCCCCAGTTCTTGGTTGGTGCGCTCCGCCTGCCCATTAGCCTGAGGGTGGTACCCGGATGTGAGACTGACCGCGACCCCCAGTTTGGACATGAACGCTTTCCACACCCGGGAAATTAACTGGGGACTGGTCAGACACGATGTCCTCCGGAAGTCCATACAATCGGAAGACCTGTTGAAATAGTACCTCAGCGAACTGGAGGGCAGAGGGGAGACCGGGTAGTGGGATGAATCTGACCATCTTGGAAAATCTATCCACTACCACGGCGATGGTGGTTTTCCCCTCTGCTGGCGGCAGATCTGTAACAAAGTCTACCGCTATGTGTGTCCATGGCCGCTGAGGTACTGGTAGGGGCAGGAGTTTTCCTGTAGGAGCCGTTCTCGGCGCCTTTGACTGTGCGCACACGACACAGGACAGTACATAGTGTCGCACAGTCCTCCCCATGCCAGGCCACCAATATTTCTCCCGGAGCGCTTCCAGGGTCCGACTGATACCTGGGTGTCCGGTGGCTGGTGTGGTGTGCACCCAGGTTACCAGTCTTCCCCGCACTCTCCGGGGTACGTAGGTCTTACCCGGGGGGCATGTTGTAGGGGTAGGATCCCGTCTCCCTGCCCGTAGAATCTCAGCATCTATGTCCCAGGAGACGGGTCCTACGATGCATGCTGGAGGCAGGATGGGCACCTCCTGCCTCGTTTCTGCCCCCCGGTCGTGGATGCGGGAGAGTGCGTCCGCCCTGCCATTCTTAGTTCCTGGGCGATAGGTCAGGGTGAACTGAAAGCGCTCAAAAAACAAAGTCCAGCGGGCCTGTCTGGGGTTAAGGTGCCGGGCTGCCCTGACGTACTCCAGGTTCCGATGATCCGTCAGGACAGTGAACGGCTCAAGAGCCCCCTCTAGCCAATGTCTCCACTCCTCCAACGCCAACTTCACCGCCAGTAGTTCTCGGTCACCCACGTCGTAGTTCCTCTCCGCTGCGCTCAACTTCCTAGAGTAATAAGCACAGGGGTATAGCAGGGGAGGGTTCCCCTGCAGCTGGGAGAGGACCGCCCCTACCCCGACCTCCGACGCGTCGACCTCGACCGTGAAGGGCTTGAGCGGGTCCGGGTGGCGTAGTAGTGGCGCGGTGGTGAATCGGCCCTTCAGGTCGATGAATGCCTTCTCCGCTGTCGGGGTCCAGGTGAGGCGTTGAGGGTTTCCTTTCAACAACGACGTGAGTGGCGCGGCGATGGAACTATAGCCCTTGATGAACCGGCGGTAAAAGTTGGCGAAACCGAGGAAGCTCTGTAGTTCCTTGATGTTTTTGGGGACTGGCCATGACTTTACTGCCTCCACCTTTAGCTCCTCCATCTTCACCCCCTCCGGAGCTATACGATACCCGAGGAAAGAGACGGCCGTCTGGTGAAAGGCGCATTTTTCCACCTTGACATACAGTTTATTCTGTAACAGTCGTTGGAAGACAGCACGAACGTGGGTCACGTGTTCTGAGAATGTCGAGGAGTACACTAGTATGTCATCAATATATACGACTACATACCTCCCCGACATCTCTCGAAATACCTCATTCAGAAACGACTGGAATACCGCTGGGGCATTAGCGAGTCCGTATGGCATCACGAGGTATTCATAGTGACCTGACGCCGTGCTAAATGCGGTCTTCCACTCGTCTTCTTCCTTGATTCGTATGAGATTATAAGCTCTCTGGAGGTCTAGCTTAGTGAAGAATCGCGCTCCCCGTAGCTGCTCGATGGCCGCAGGAACGAGAGGCATTGGATATCGATACTTCGTCGTCACCTCATTCAAACCTCGATAATCAATGCACGGCCTCAAACCCCCGTCCCTCTTCTTCACAAAGAAGAAACTGGCCGAAGCAGGGGATGTGGAGTGGCGAATATGCCCCTGCTCCAGCGCCTCTCGGACATACGTCTCCATATAATCCGTTTCGGCCATAGAGAGCAGATAGATGCGTTTACGGGGAGGCGTGCCACCTGGCATGAGGTCAATGGCGCAGTCCCACTCTCGGTGGGGAGGGAGACATTTGGCCTCTTCTCTAGAGAACACTCCGCATAGATCTTCGTATTCTGGCGGAATGTTCCCCTTGAGGGCGCTCTCAGGACTCTCCACTGATGTTGCCCCTACCGTAGGTGTAATACAGGTCCTCCTACATTTTTCCGACCATCCCAGAATCCTTTGTGCGCTCCAGCTGATGTTTGGGATATTTTGCTGGAGCCAAGGAAGTCCAAAGATGATCGGATGTATGGAGGATGAGATCACCAACAATTCCAGTCTCTCTCGATGGCAGCCGTGAATTGTGAGAGTGACTGGACGGGTCACGTGAGTAATGGAACCGGACCCCACCGGTCGACCATCCAGAGCATGAACTGGCATTGAGGACCTCAATGCCAGTTACCCCTTTTCTGCGTCCCATCGGAAGAGAGGGGCAAGATCTTCTCACATGCCCCCTCTCTCCGCAGTACAGACACAGTCCCTGACGACTCCGACTCCAATCGCGGAAGAGGGAGATGCACGCGGCGCGCCAGCTGTTCACAGTCCCGGAGTTGGCCGTCGATGGCAATGGCCCGGGCGATGTACCGTGTATCTGTCTTTTGTGTACTTTCGTTGTGGCATTTTGCACCTGCCCTGTGTTTTTGTTGTAGCTGCTTGATAATGAAATTTCCCCCCCGGGGGATCAATAAAGTACCTATCTATCTATCTATCTATCTATCTATCTATCTATCTATCTATCTATCTATCTATCTATCTATCTATCTATCTATCTATCTATCTATCTAGGCGTCCAGCGCCATGGATTGGCTTACACAAGCCAGCTCCATTCGGACCTCCACCCGCAGCCCTCTACGGAAAGCTGTCCGAAGAGCCGGCTCGTTCCACCCACTGGCCGCCGCCATCGTCCGGAAAGACAGCGCATACTCCGCAGCCGTGCCCCTTCCTTGTTCCAGGCGCATCATCCGCTCGCCCGCGTCTCTCCCCTCCGCGGGATGGTCAAAAACAGCTCGGAACTCGCCAACGAAGGCGGCAACTGAATGCAACAGCTCGCTGTCCCTCTCGCACAGTGCCGTCGCCCAGCTGAGTGCACGACCCGTGAGGAGCGTGATCATCGTGCGCACCTTCTCCCGATCCGACATTGGCAAGTCGCCCAGATACAACTCACATTGGAGAAGGAACCCACGACAATCCTCCGGATTGCCATCATACTTCTCTGGGCTGGCTCTCCGGAGTTCTCCTCCTGAGACGTGACGAGACTCGACACAACCAGCTGCTGAAGACGCTGTGGCTCCAACTGGATCCACCGGGTGTTCCCCGCCCGGTCGTGCAGCCATGTGGGACATCAGACCACCGAGGGCAGTGACCAGATTGGAAACCTGTTCCTCCATGGCTCTGAGTCTCTCCTCTAGCTCTGGTGCCCGACCAGGCGCCCCATCTCCCTCGCCGCGCCCGTCCATGGAGACCTAGGGTAGAGTGTGGGAAGAAAAAAGGACAAAAAGGAGTTAGGAACAACAGTGCTACGAAGACAGGTAAGTGAGAACAAAAAAAATAATAATAGGTGCCTCTGGTGCACGGCGGGTTATTCTGTGATATTGCGAGGGGTGAGAAGTGAGTGATGAGGCAAAAATGAAAAAGAGATGAAGTTTAGCGAAGGAACGAATGACATTTAATTTGAAAACAGCAACACACAATAGACAATAACCCGCGAGGGTTGAAACAAAAAACACAGGGTTAAATAGTGACCCTGATGACCAATATGGAACAGGTACTGCCATGGTCAGAGTCTGACAGTTCTATTATTTTTGTGTCTGGTGGTGGTTTGTGTGGGATCCCTAATTAGAGGCAGCTGTAGCGCATCGTCTCTAATTAGGGATCCTACAAAGGCTTGTAATTTTCACACTGGGTTGTGGGTCGTTGTCGTTATATGTCGCAGTCCTGCTTTTGTTACGTCCGTTCATTTGTGTTTGTTTTTGTGAACGTGACGTTTGGTCTATAGTGTTTGTTTCGGTGTTGTATAGTTCGTCATTTGTTGTGTTTATTATACATAGTATTTATAATATACATAGTATAGAAAAAATAAAAAAATAAAATGTCGAACTACTATCCCTGTGCTGCGTCTTGGTCTCCCTATGCACCCTCACGTGACAGAAGGAGACGCGTTCTGTCTCCTAGAGATGAACGTACTTTGGTGCGAAAAGTGCAAATCAATCCCAGAACAACAGCAAAGGACCTTGTGAAGATGCTGGAGGAAACAGGTACAAAAGTATCTATATCCACAGTAAAACGAGTCCTATATCGACATCTATTCTTCCGCTCAACAAGGAAGAAGCCACTGCTCCAAAATTGCCATAAAAAAAGCCAGACACCGGTTTGCAACTGCACATGGGGACAAAGATTGTACTTTTTGGAGAAATGTCCTCTGGTCTGATGAACAAAAATAGAACTGTTTTGTTATGTTTGGAGGAAAAAGGGGGAGGCTTGCAAGCCGAAGATCACCATCCCAACCGTGAAACACAAGGGGTGGCAGCATCATGTTGTGGGGGTGCTTTGCTGCAGAAGGCACTGGTTCACTTCACAAAATAGATGGCATCATGAGGAAGGAAAATTATGTGGATATATTGAAGCAACATCTCAAGACATCAGTCAGGAAGTTACAGCTTGGTCGCAAGTGGGTCTTCCAAATGGACAATGACCCCAAGCGTACTTCCAAAGTTGTGGCAAAATGGCTTAAGGACAACAAAGTCAAGGTATTGGAGTGGCCATCACAAAGCCCTGACCTTAATCGTATAGAATATTTGTGGGCAGAACTGAAAAAGCGTGTGCGAGGAAGGAGGCCTACAAACCTGACTCAGTTACACCAGTTCTGTCAGGAGGAATGGGCCAAAATTCACCCAACTTATTGTGGGAAGCTTGTGGAAGGCTACCCGAAATGTTTGACCAAAGTTAAACAATTTAAAGGCAATGCGACCAAATGATAATTGAGTGTATGTAAACTTCTGACCCACTGGGAATGTGATGAAAGAAATAAAAGCTGAAATAAATCATTCTCTCTAGTATTATTCTGACATTTCACATTCTTAAAATAAAGTGGTGATCCTAACTGACCTAAGACAAGGAAGTTTTACTAGGATTAAATGTCAGGAATTGTTTTTTTCTGTTTTCCTGTGTTGTTTTACCGTAATCTATAACCTGAATTATTCTGAACTGTATTGTAAGATATGTTAAATCAGTTTTCAGTAATTATCTAATAAAAGGCTATAGGATTTTTTCAGTGAAAATGAATGACTTATTCTTGGAATTTCTCCAGGCGAAGAATCAAGTGCATCACATTCTGCTACTGCTTCCTGTCTGCCGGCTAGTCAATATCCAACAATGCATTCTGTATAGGCAGTGCCTCTAGATCCTGCATATTGGCATATTGGCCAGCAATTTCAGACAGTGCAAGGACTGAGATGGTTATTAGGGGGCCATTTCAGATCCCACCAGACTTTGTATTTCCCAGAAAGATGATGGGAGAGGTTGCCACCATCACCACTTTCACACTAAATTACAGAATGGGGAGAAATTGAAGAGAAGCTGGTTAGTTTATTCAATACAATATGATCATCTGTACTTTTTTCGCTGTAAACTGTTCTCAAACAAAGATCATAAGCTTGTTACTAAGGGTGTAAATGACTGGAAGAATTGTGGCACTACACTAAAATCTCATGAGCGCAGTCTAGAACATAAAAAACACTACCTCATGGAATGAACTTGAGTCGTCTTCAAAGGGGGAAAACAATAGATAAGGCCGAAATGATGCATATCGAGACTGAAAGAAGACGGTGGCGTAAGGTCCTGACACGGTTGGTAGCCATTATTCAGTCCCTCGCAGAGAGAAACCTTGCTCTGAGAGGAAAAACATATGCACTTTATCAGCCAAATAACGGAAACGTCCTCCAAGAAGTACAGCTTGTTGCCAAATTTGACCCGATCCTCAAACAGCACTTACAAATGGTACAAAGTGGAGCCAGCCATGCTTCATACCTGGGTATTCTAATTCTAATATCTTCAGAAGCTCTTCACTCTTTTCTCAGCCTCCACTAAACGCTGGACTATTTTGAAGACCCATGTGAAGATAAGTGAAATCCTGGTCAGACACCAGATGGGAGAGTTGGGTGGAAAGTGTTGAAGCTGGGCGGTACCAATCTCCAAAAATCAGGGAAGCACTGCTTGAAGTGAGGGAGTAAGCCACCGATTAGGGTGGAGGTTCAGTCCCTGGCAGAGGAGGTGGGTTCCTATCGGTTCTCTGTCTGCACTGTTGTTTGGAACGATATCCTAAACAAAATTCAGTAAAAATGTCAGTAAGATGCTGCAGTCAGAATCAATACAAATGGATGTTATACTTAGTCTGTTGCGAAAAGCTAAAGCCTCCCTGATCAGCTATAGGAGAAATGGATTTGCCTCTGCTCAAGCCACAGCTAAAGAGATATGCCAGGAAATGAATGTGGACGCTATTCTCAAGCAGAAGAGACTCCGAAAAATGAAGCAGCACTTCTCATATGAGTGTCCTGATGAACCTCTCATTGATTCAGTTAAGCAAATAGAGGTTTGTTTCTTTAACAGAGTTGTGGATGTCTGCATTGAGTCACTGCGAGAGCGCTTTCAAACCCTAAGTGAAATTGAGAGTATGTTTGGTGTGCTTACCAACTTTCCCAAGCTTACCCCAGCCGAACTTGAACAACAGTGTGCAAACCTCAGCAGCTCTCTCAGTGCTAATGGCCAGTCAGACCTGGATGGAAAGGAATTGGCTTCAGAAATGCAACGTTTTCCAGACTTTCCAAAAGCTACCATGACCATCCTTGAACTTTTGTCCTACTTGGAAGAAAATAAGTTAAAAGGAAATATTCCCAAACTTGTGGGTGGCCCTCCGAATCGCTACAGCCGCTCCTGTTACAGTAGCTTCTGCAGAGAGGAGCTTCTCAAAATTGAAGCTCATTAAGAACTACCTCAGGTCCACAATGACACAAGACCGTCTCATTGGCCTTGCGATGATGAGCATAAACAGAGGTGTCCAGGAAGCTATCCTATGATGATATCATTGATAATTTTGCAGCAAGGAAATCGAGGCGTGTCCAGTTTTAAGACAGTGCCCTTCATCAAAACTGCCCTTCATCTGCTGTAATAGCACACAATGCAATTTTGTGTATTTTTTGTTTACCCACCTTATGCACCTGTTGTCAAATATTTGATTGCACATTAGAAAATATTGGTGTTTTAATGTTGTCTTTATTTAAATTTTGGGATTTTATAGCTGTACAGTACACAATATTTTGACTTTCCTTTTTAAAAAATGTTTGTATTTGTATTTCTTATGTGTTTATATTAGCGTTTTTTTTAGAGATCTCACCTAGGATGCCAGATTGGCCAGAAACCGGTTGGCAGAACATGACAAGGTACTATCTCTGATTGATCCTGACTCTACAGAGTCCCCTTTTCCAGACTGTCCAGCAGAGGGTGTGCTAGCGAATCTCCTGGTCTTCCACAGAGCGGAACTGAGACGGTGAGTGTCTATGCCTCTCTTCTGTTTGAACTGCACCCCGCAGACCTGACATTTGAGACCCTTCCAACTGACAAAGAGGGGGAGCAGCAGTGGTGTCGGAGAGAACTCTTTGCGAGTCACGTAAGAGCAGTGATCACACCAGGAACATGCTAGCCTAGCCGGCTTCATTCTCACCACCAGCATCTGCACCCAGCCTTCAAAGACCAGATCCTCCGCTTGGTTCTTGTCTTGCTTGGTTCTTGAATCACTTAGGTCATCACAATCCTCTATAGCCTTCTCCTCTTCATCCACCTCACTTGCAGATGCTGGCTTTTGCCTCAGCGTGTCAGATCCTTCAGGGTCCACAGCAAGACTTCTGTGAGTTAGGTCTCTAACGTACAGCATTGCTCCGTTTTATCTGTTGAATGATGACTGGCCAGAATCCGTTCATATTTGCCATTTCCGTGTTTTCTGGGCCAGTTACAGTTTCTTGGTTGTGTTAATTTTGAACAGCAGAGCCAGATACTTTTTCTCGTTGGTTCTTCACGGGACCTTCAGCAAAACTCTTGGCTGGCGTCTTGTAGAAGCCCTGCAGTAGATTCACAGAGTTGTTCGCCCTCTCCTTCTCAGCATAGTTCCTTACCACTCCTTATCCCTGGGAACGGATCCATGAGCCGTATCCACATGTGGATAAAGAAGCCTGTGCTGCGGTAAATGGTGTACGGGCAGAGTGGAACACTTGAGTTTGGGTATGTTTGCAGTTGTCGTGGTTGTGCATGGCGGTAGCATGTCTGATAGGGGCAATACTTGCACTGGAAGACGGGAAGCTGATTTCCCTCTCCCTGAGAGTGCCTGAGGAGCATGTGTTTACGAAGAACTCGTACTTGCAGGATTATGCACAGGCTTCACATATAAGTGACTAGGCCTGATGTCGAAGCTTGTGCCTGTTCAGTTGATCAGTGCAGTGACAACGTTAGAAGCACTGATCACACTGGTACCTAGGAGAGGAAACAGACTGGATCTGTCAATCTCTCAATGCCTAAGTGTGGCCTTAATGAACCCAGCCCCTAATATGATATCCCTCTTCTGACAACAAGAGGTGATGGAGCAGACACACACATCAACTTGGGTGAACAACAGACTAGAAGTCTCTTTTAAAGATGGAATCCGCAGTAGGGGAAATCAGTGCCACTGGCATTATTTTTGTTGCCAAGCTGAAGAGCGTCGCTCAGCATGGTAAAAGATAATGTGCTCTTCTATCGTGTGTGCAATGATGTCCAAGTGGAATTTTGTTGTTGTAGTTGTTTGCAGTATCTTTGCTGTTGTAATTTCGCTAATAGACGTGGCTGTTTCACCTTTAAGGATTCCAGCTTTAAGGCTGAAATGAAATTTTTGCATCAACTTATCAATTTTTAGATGTTTTTTATTTTGGTCATTTCATATATTAGTACTTTCAGAAAGAAAACAAAAATGTCAAAAACTTGATGTACATTTTATTTTGTTTATCATACTACTGTCATCAAAATGTGATGCAGTTTAACCACATTCAAATGGACATAAATCCATAATTTTAAAGCTCACTACATGTAATCATGCATAATTTAAAAGCCCATTTCATAGAGAATGTTACATTGGACTATATGTAGTAACTTACTTTGAAGAGATCGTGATTGGGGCTAAATAGGCATTTGCCGATTGTCAGGCTACATTTATTGTACTTGTCTTTAACTGCCATTTCCCGAAAGTCAGACTATTCCCACACGCCAACACATCTTTCTCAGCATTTGCATTCACCAAATGTTATGTGAATTAGATGTGACTTACAACCTGGATTTGGTTTTATGTAGCTACATTTGAAATGCTGTGTTTTACATTAGATAAAAGTAGAGACAGAGCAACAAAATGGTATATCATACACTGCATTTTTTAGGAACAATGGGAAAAGTAATTCTGCTTTGAAAGTTGATGAACTTGTAAACTCATTTGAATGTTTTGGTATCTAGTGAAGAGCTCTTCTTAGTCTACACCCATTCAGTATTGTTCAAACCTGTGAGAAGATGAGTGTAGCGTGTGGTGGAAGCAGGCGCAGGGAGGCTGGATGCGTTCGGTGGAGTAAACGTTTTAATATTTTCCAACGAGACAAAACAAGGAAGAACACGTCACACACAGAGTACATCCCACACGAAACAATCACCGACAAAAACAAGGAAGGGAGCAGAGGGAATAAAACGAACATAAAATTAGTGGAATGGGAACCAGGTGTGAATGGAACGGGACAAACGAAACTGTAATGATCGGTGGTGACTAGTACTCGGGTGACGTCGACCTTCTTCGGCCGAAGTCGTGACAGTACCCCCCCCTTTACGCGCGGCTCCTGAAGCGTGTCGACGTCGGTCTCGGGGGCGGGCCGGGGGGCGAGGTGCGGGGCGTCCCGGGTGGAGGCGATGGAACTCCCTCAGAAGGGAGGGATCTAGAATGTCCTCCACCGGTACCCAGCATCTCTCCTCCGGGCCGTACCCCTCCCACTCCACGAGGTACTGAAGGCCCCTGGCCCGGCGTCTTGAGTCCAGGATGGCTCGGACAGCATACACCGGGGCCCCCCCGATGTCCAGCGGGGGCGGAGGGACCTCCAGAACCTCATGTCCTTGGAGTGGACCAGCCACCACCGGCCTGAGGAGAGACACGTGGAACGAGGGGTTAATACGGTAGTCAGGCGGAAGTTGTAGCCTGTAACACACCTCGTTCAGTCTCCTCAGGACTTTGAACGGCCCCACAAACCACGGGCCCAGTGTCCGGCAGGGCAGGCGGAGGGGGAGGTTTCGGGTCGAGAGCCAGACCCGGTCCCCCGGTGCGTACACCGGGGCCTCACTGCGGTGGCGGTTGGCGCTCGCCTTATGCTGCCTCACGGCTCGTTGCAGGTGCACGTGGGCGGCATTCCATGTCTCCTCTGAGCGCTTAAACCACTCATCCACCGCAGGAGCGTCGGTCTGGCTCGGGTGCCATGGTGCCAGAACCGGCTGGTAACCTAGGACGCATTGAAACGGAGTTAGGTTAGTGGAGGAGTGGCGGAGTGAGTTCTGGGCCATCTCAGCCCAGGGAATAAACGCCGCCCACTCCCCCGGCCGGTCCTGGCAATACGACCTCAGAAACCTCCCCACATCCTGGTTCACTCTCTCCACCTGCCCGTTGCTCTCGGGGTGAAAACCTGAGGTAAGACTGACCGAGACCCCCAGATGTTCCATAAAAGCTTTCCACACCCTTGACGTGAATTGGGAACCCCGGTCAGACACTATGTCCTCAGGCACCCCGTAGTGCCGGAATACGTGGGTAAACAGGGCCTCCGCCGTTTGTAGAGCCGTCGGGAGACCGGGCAAAGGAAGGAGGCGACAGGACTTGGAAAACCGATCCACAACGACCAGGATCGTAGTTTTCCCCTGTGACGGCGGAAGGTCCGTCACAAAGTCCACCGACAGATGTGACCATGGCCGCTGTGGAACGGGTAAAGGTTGTAATTTACCTCTGGGCAGGTGTCTGGGCGCCTTGTACTGTGCACACACCGATCAGGAGGAAACATAGGCCCTCACGTCCTTGGCTAAAGTGGGCCACCAGTACTTTACATTCAGACAGCGCACTGTCCGGGCGATGCCATGATGATCAGAGGAGAGTGAGGTATGAGCCCAAACGATCAGGCGGTCACGGACACCGGACGGAACGTACCTTAGCCCTGCGGGACACTGAGGGGGAGTGGCCTCTGTACGCATGGCCCGCTCGATGTCCGTGTCCAACTCCCATCTGACCGGTGCCACTAGACAGGAGGCAGAAAGGATGGGAGTGGGATCGATGGGCCGCTCCTCTGTGTCATACACCCGGGACAGCGCGTCTGCCTTCACATTTTGTGAACCCGGTCTGTAGGATAGTGTGAAATCGAACCGGGTGAAAAACATGGCCCACCTTGGCGAGGATTCTGTCTCCTCGCCGCCCGGATGTACTCCAGATTGCGGTGGTCGGTCCAGATGAGAAAAGGGTGTTTAGCCCCCTCAAGCCAATGCCTCCACACTTTCAGAGCTTTCACGACAGCCAACAACTCCCTGTCCCCCACATCATAATTTCGCTCCGCTGAACTGAGTTTTTTCGAAAAAAAAAGCACAGGGGCAGAGCTTTGGTGGCGTACCCGAGCGCTGAGACAGCACAGCTCCTATCCCAGCCTCGGACGCGTCCACCTCAACTATGAATGACCGAGAGGGATCCGGATGAGCCAACACGGAGGCCGAGGTAAACAGAGCCTTCAGGCGACTGAAAGCCCTGTCCGCCTCAACTGACCAGCGCAGATGCACCGGCCCCCCCCCCCCCCCCAGCAGTGAGGTAATGGGAGCCGCTACCTGGCCGAAGCCCCGGATAAACCTCCGGTAGTAGTTGGCAAACCCTAAAAACCGCTGCACCTCCTTTACCGTGGTTGGAGTCGGCCAATTACGCACGGCTGAAATGCGGTCTACCTCCATCTCCACCCCGGACGTGGAAATACGATACCCCAAAAAGGAGACGGATTGTTGAAAGAACAGACACTTTTCTGCCTTGACATACAGGTCATGCTTCAATAGTCGACCAAGCACTCTGCGTACCAGGGACACATGCTCAGCGCGTGTAGTGGAGTATACCAGTATGTCATCGATATACACCACTACACCCTGCCCGAGTAGGTCCCTGAAGATCTCGTCTACAAAGGATTGAAAGACTGCTGGAGCATTTTTCAACCCGTATGGCATGACGAGGTATTCATAGTGCCTTGAGGTGGTACTAAATGCTGTCTTCCACTCGTCCCCCCTTCGGATATGCACCAGATTGTAAGCGCTCCTGAGATCTAGTTTTGTGAAAAAGCGCGCCCCGTAGCTGAACCCCACAGTGATCTGATTTATCCCTCGATAGTCAATACACGGGCGCAGTCCACTGTCCTTCTTTTTCACAAAAAAGAAACTTGAGGAGGCAGGTGAAGTGGAGACATATGTCTCCATAGCCTCCATCTCCGCCTGTGACAACGGATACACATGACTCCTCGGAAGTGCTGCGTCTACCAGGAGATTTATCGCACAATCCCCTCGTCGATGAGGTGGTAATTGAGTCGCCTTCCTCTTACAGAAGGCGAGAGCCAAATCGGCATACTCTGAGGGAATGTGCACGGTGGGTGCCTGGTCTGAACCCTCCACCGTAGTCGCACCCATGGAAACACCCACACACCTCCCCGAACACCCTCGGGACCACCCCTCCAGAGCCCTCCGTTGCCATGAAATTTTGGGGTCGTGACAGGCCAACCAGGGAATGCCCAACACCACAGGAAACGCAGGAGAATCAATCAGATACAGCTCAATTCTCTCCTCATGACCCCCCTGCGTCACCATACTAAGTGGTGGTGTGACCTCCCTAATCAGCCCTGACCCCAAAGGATGACTATCTAAGGCATGAACAGGGAAGGGGACATTTAGAGACACAATAGGGATCCCTAACTTCCGGTCTATAAAGTTACCAGCTGCGCCTGAATCGACTAGCGCCCTGTGCTGGAAATGCGGGGAACACTCAGGAAACACGACAAACATATGTACAACAGAGAGCTCTGGGTGAGTCTTGTGCTGACTCACCTGGGAAGGCCCGACAGTGCTCTGCCTGCCACCTCGACTCCCGGGGGGACCTGTCCAGCACAGACCAGCCGTGTGTCCTCGGCGGCCACAGCTGGTGCAGGAAACGACCCCCCCTCTGGCCTCCCTGAGCGCAGCACCTCCCAGCTCCATAGGTGTTGGAGTGGGGAGGCTGGAAGGTGGGGTTGACGGACCCTGATCGGGACGCCCTCGGGTGGCCAGCAGGTTATCCAGTCTGATTGACATGTCCACCAGCTGGTCTAGGGTGAGGGTAGCATCCCTGCAGGCCAGCTCCCGACGGACGTCCTCCCGGAGATTACACCGGTAATGATCGATCAGGGCCCTGTCATTCCACCCTGCGCTCGCAGCCAGGGTCCGGAAGTCCAGAGAGAAATCCTGGGCGCTCCTCGTCCCCTGCCGCAGATGAAACAGGCGTTCACCCGCCAATCTCCCCTCAGGCGGTTGAACTCCCCGTAGTGGTCCAACTCCGCATCCTCCTCAAACTAGATTGCGTTGGCCCACTCCAGGGCTTTTCCATCCAGGCAGGAGACGAGGGCCGACACTCTCTCGCGTCCCGAGGGAGCCGGGTGAACGGTCGCCAGGTATAGCTCCAGCTGGAGCAGGAAACCCTGGCAACCGGTCGCTCCACCATCGTACGCCCTCGGGAGCGAGAGCCGAATCCCACTGGGACCAGGAACAGGAGGAGCACTCAACGGAGCTGGTGGAGGAACTGGTGGAGGTGTGGGTGGTCCCACCTGTCCCCAACGCTCCATCGTCACCAGCACTCGATCCATGGCTGTACCCAGACGCTGCAGCATGTCCTCGTGTTGTTGTACACGCTCCTCCACTTGGGCAGGAGCACTGGGCTCACCTGCTGCTTCCATCTTTTTCTGGTCGGTGATTCTGTGAGAGTGTAGTTAGTGGTGGAAGCAGGCGCAGGGAGGCTGGATGCGTTCGGTGGAGTAAACGTTTTAATATTTTCCAACGAGACAAAACAAGGAAGAACACGTCACACACAGAGTACTTCCCACACGAAACAATCACGACAAAAACCAGGGGGGAGCAGAGGGAATAAAACGAACATAAAATTAATGGAATGGGAACCAGGTGTGAATGGAACGGGACAAACAAAACTGTAATGATCAGTGGTGACTAGTACTCGGGTGACGTCGACCTTCTTCGGCCGCCCGCCCCAGGGGAGGGAGCAACTTCGGCCGAAGTCGTGACAAAACCTTAAGCTTTAGCCCACCCATCTCGTTTCACTCTCAGAGCGTTCAGAGTGCACACATGAAAACAGCCTATTGTAGTGGAAAAAACTCTTCCCTCTTACTAAAAATAAAAGCACTTCTGGAGTTTGTAGAAGCAAGATAGACTTTATTGCAAAAAGACAATGAAGCCGAGTGACCTGAAATGTTTATTCATAAGACAGTTATCACAGCTCCACCCATTCTATTTTCCTCCAACCTGGTCTCAAAACTCCTGATGCTATTTCTTGTTTTCTCTGTATTTTGGAGATAACATTGGCACAGAATACGTGTCTAGTTGTAAGTCAGAAAAATGGGAGGTACACAGGAAGCCTTTACCCCTGGGGGAGTCTCCTGACTCTGGTGACATCCCTCTGGTCAACGGTCAACCTGCTGAGTGGTAGGAGATTGCCTACACCCTACCCTTATCTGCTGAGGACAAAGATATCTTGTCTCTGACAAAGCTGAATATATTCAGAGAGCTATAAAGAATTGGAAATTATACAATAACTATAAAGAATTGGAATTTACACAATAAACCCCCCTTTGGGACTAAACATAATGGGTGCATTAATACATACGGGAGTACATTCTTCCTCTCAACTACAAACACAAAAGGATGAAGTTAAACACAGAAATATAGTGAGGAACACATACGGCATGTGAGTACAGTGTCATCCTCAGGTGTTCACAGTAGAATACATTGCTTAAGCATTTCATTCCATGTTTATCTGTATAAAGCATCTTGCAGTGTCTATTTGCTTAAATGTTGGTAAATAATCACTCCTTCCTGAACCAGGACTCCATCCTAGAATCTATGTCACATTACATTTAACTTTGATATTCCCTCCTGAATTTAAGCCTGTTTAACTATAAAATCATTCACACTCATATTTACTAACATCATCTCTTCCAATTGGTGGCTTTGTTAATTTTAGTTGATATTTAGAAAATGTTACACTCATTTCTGCTTCTACTCATGTTCAATCTTATCCTATCAATAGAACTCCCCATACTTTCCCTACATTTTGCTTCTCACATTGGATATTCAAATTTCTTTATGTCACATCTTGTATTCTGCCATATAGCACATCTATAGGTTGGTTCTGGTACAATTACCACTTTTTCTGTGAAAGATTTACTCTACTGTACACAATTGTCCACCTAATGTTTCATAGCTGTTTACTTTTTCAAACATCCATTCCCTCACTTCTATTGACGCCTCTGCAGATGCAGAGACTGATGTATTATTGTCAATCAAATCAGCAGAACACATTATCCCTCCCTTCTTATAACTATTAGGAATTCTGCCAGTCATTCGTTGTTCACAAGTCCATGGTACCCACTTGACCTTCTCATGCCTGTTAATGATCAGCGCTGAAACACCTTTAGTAGTACCAGTCATTGTCTTTCTTCTAGCTTCGAATTGTCCCATTTGTAAGGTGGTTGCTTTGGGGCTCATCAATGTCTGGCCCTGTACTGTAGGCATCAACCAGAGCACGTAGCTCAGCAGCAACATTCACATTGCCAGTGTCCCCCATAGCTGGAGTACCAACAGAGAGTGAGGATTCTGCCTGAGCATCCTCCCTCTCCCCTTCGTCTTCTGTCCTTGTGTCATCTCCTTCCCCGGATGGGGTTTCCCCATCTTCTGCTCCCTCATCGTTGGATCGCTGTACCCGTCGTGGTATTCTGGTGCAGTGGTTGAGATGGCATCAGGTCGAACTTCCCTCTACTCGAACAGCGGTTGGTGTGGCCTGGGTGACCGTGTAAGGACCCTCTCATCTCGATTCATTCCACCTCCTCCGGAAGTCTCTGATGTAGACTCTGTCCCCTGGCTTGACTGCTCAAATTGGGTCCACCTCCTGCTCTGGAACCCTGTATTTCTCCTGTTGATAAACAACTTTATGCATAGCAGTTAATAGTCTAATGTACTCATTCAATTCACTCTCCATATTCTCTAAAAGGTGGACCATCACAAGACCATCACAAGAACTGACACTGGCATGGGTCAAACTGTAAGCAGTTCATGCAGTGTTAGATGTGTTATTTGATTAGTTTGCATGCTATAAGTCATTAGTGCCAGAGAAAAAACACCCACCTGATTCATCAGTGTACTCTCATAGATTTGATCATATCTATATAGTCCATTACCAGGTGTTTAAAATGGTCCTTCTGGTACTGGAATCTGTCCAATTGGTGCTGTTAACCATGTATGGGGACCCAAAACCTTGTTTATTTTTCTTCTCATCACCTCGCCCCTTGCGCAATGGTCAAAACCATGCGCATTTTTAACAAGTAATTTCAACAGTACAAGTAGAGCTACTACCAGTCCTCCATGTGTTCTCCGCAATCCATTTGTGTCTCTTGTCGCCCCCCTTTCACCCGATATACTTGGCTCATATCTCTCTGCTCTCTCTTGAATTCTCAGTATGTCATCTATTGCAGGGCTACTTCTTCTTCATCTTTAAATGTTATATAATGCAAATATAATAAACTTATCCCATTAATCTAACACTTCCTGCACTAGTTCTCCTATACCTCCTATCCAGTACACATTGTCTGCCTTTGCCGGTATATATTTGCTGCCTGTAATCTTCACCTTTTATTGTCCTGTTCCTTCCCTGTCTATTACTATCCCTTCTAATGTATACTTAATTTGAATGACCATTCTACATAGTGCATCCTTTCCTAATAAATTTACTGGAGTGTGTTCTGATTACAATTCCGGTATGCAGGCGGTTGTCCTTCCTGCTTCTAAATTTAGTGGTGCTGTCATAGAAATTAGCAGCATTTGTCCCAAGAATCCTATTGTCTTCTTAAATTTACATGACATGGAGAGGTGAGGCAAAATTTGGATTTATACTTGAAGACATTGCTCCAGTATCTATCATCATGGGTGTGCCTTTATTATTCACCCAAACCTGTAGCATAGGTTCATCATCAGCTTGCATGGTTATTGCTGTAAACTGACCCTCACCTTTAGGACTCTCTGGGCATCCCTCGTCCCTTTAATTTGGTCTTCCCCAGCGGGTCACTGGTCCCTGTGGAGCCTGTGTTTGAGATTGCTGCCATGCATCTGGGTAGGACCATTTCCTTGCCAAGTGTCCTGTTGTGGAAGCCTAGGCATCCACGGATCAGTAGGACAATTCCTTCTGGTGTGCCCTGCTTGATTGCACCCCCAGCAGACACCCGGTCGTCCTTTTTGACCTCTATTCTGCCGTGCCTGATACTGCGGTTGATACCCCTGTGTTCGAGGTGCATTTCCGTTGATTTTACTTTGCCAGCCTCCCGGGGATTGCTGTGTATACACATTCACTACTGGCGGAGCAGGTGCCCTAGGACCCTGCTGTTGAGGTGGCGGTTGCGGGCCTTCATGGGTGACTGGCACAGGTAGAGGTGACAGGGTTACAGGAGCCTGTGTTGTCTTTTTGTCCTTTTTTGTTAGTTCATCCAGCTGCATTTGTGTCAGCTTTCTCTGGATGTCTCTGACCTGGTCTGCCAGTCTTTGTTCATCTTTTCGATATTCTTCCACTGCATGGACAACATGGTCACAGACTTCCTCGTGGGTTTTTGATGTCAGTCCCACCACATTGTCCAGTCTGCTCTTGACCGCTGTCAGCATGGATTCCACCAGAGTTGTCCTGAACATTGTTGTTATCAGTGGGTCTGTCTCTGTGGGTCTGTTTTCCTCTCCTCTTAGTGTTATTGGATTCATTATTGTTGGATATTCGTGTCTTAGGGCCCTCCACAACCTAGTTCTGTATTGATCGAACAGTTCTCCATCCATCACTCGATCCTCTGTCAGATCCCCCATGCCACCTACTGCCAATACCTCATCCATTTTAGCCTTTCCCACCACCCTGGCCAACAGTGCCTTCAGGTCCCCCACCGTCAGCAGTTTCCCCATCGTCTGCTCTTCAAAAGCTCCAATCCAATGTCTGGCCCCATCATGGATGCTAGGCAGTTTGCTCATCAGGCCCTCCAGGTCCTGACAACCACAGGGTTCAAATTGCATCTGAGTTCCTTTTAACATCTCCAAAAGAAAGCTATATACCGTTTAGGTTGTTTTTAATATCTGTTCTAGGCCTTAGCTACCTTCCTACACATTAATCTGCTTTCCTCCTTTCCTCCACAAGAAATTATACTATCTTCTCTGAACACATCCACTCTCTCCTCTACCTCCTCATTACCTTCTTTATCTCGTGGAGATATAACACATCTATTCTGATCTACTTCCTCCTGAAGCCCCTCAGTTTTACTCAGTCTCCGATCAGGACAGGGATTTCGTCTCTGTCCTCTCTGGCTGAGACCTCCTGGGTTTTCCTAGAAATGAGAATACAAAAACCTAACAGTAAAAGTTAATTTCCTCATATAATGTTAACAGATCATCTTCTAGTCTAGTCAGGTCAGTCTGTTCGTCAGTCATGGGCCTATAATACGGAACATTCATGGGACGGCCTGTTAACATCTCATGAGGGCTAAACCCAGTACCCCTATAGGGACTGCTTCACATTCTCCTCAGCACCAGATGTATACATTCTATTCAGGTTCAACCTGTTAATCTAGGCCTTAGCCATAACTTTTTGGATCATAGAGACACATTTCTGATCTATTCCCATCATCAGGACAATTTGGGTCACGGCATCTCCTGTAACATGGGTGCCGTGTGTCTACAGACAAGGTTTCTAGGATTCCGAAGCCAGGGAATATTTCCCTTACCAGACTGTTAGCTACTATGTTGGCATCACAGCAGGTATAACCCTCGTATGACTCTGTCACTTATCACTAGACAAGAGCACTTTCTCTCCTTTCTCTCAATCATATCAATAAAGTCTAATGCAATGTGTGTAAATACACCACTAAGTAAAATTACCTTGTTTAAGAGGTGTCTACTTGGCAATGTTATATTAAATACACATAACGCATATTAAAAAATAGTCTCATATTCTATAACTATGTTGTTTCCTATGTTCTTTTAGTTTAGGCCAAACCAATCTCGTAAAAAACCTAAAACCTTATGTACCATATTCCCTCTTGATGAATGACTCACCAACCATGAGCCTAGTCGGCAAACCTACGGAATGAGCTACTCTAGCAACACAAATTTACCTGAAAGGTGTTGTCACAGAGGGCCATCAGGGCCCTGGGAGCAACCTCTGGTCTCCCATAGGGAGTGAGACATATGGTCAGTCCCCTGTTGTTGTTGCAACTCAACAACAGGCGAGGCCATAGCAAAACCCAGATACACAACATGGGTGTGAAACCTTTCAGCAGCAACTTTATTACCTAAGCTAATATTGTCTTGATTGGCTTGTTGGCACAAACCCTCAAAATGCCAACCTAGCTGGGAGCAACATAGCTTCCAGCAGGGCCTCAATCTGTAACGTATTATTTTCCTAATATTTCCATATGCATTCATAAAATCACTGCTTTTCCAAACCCCTACTCATGGTAGGCAAACACCAATCGTATATGCTAAATCAGAATATCTGTTAACATGTACACCACTACCTAGTTTACATGCCTCAGTGAGGGCCATCATAGTAAATTGGAACCTGTAATTATCCTGTCTAGTCAAAAGTGAAATAAACCACAAATAAAAGTTTATCAATATTGTCCTATTAAGTAAGACTGTCAACTAAAACACAAAATAAAACTAACCCATTTTCTATCAATACTGTCCTATCAATTGAGACAATCTCATATTTTAACCTATTTTACTGACACCTTTCTAGTTTCTATATTGTCTAGTTCCTTCTTATTGTCTCTGCCTGTTCCCTATGTTGCTATTCTGTGTCTTCATAATACACTACCTCCACTTAGTAAACTACTTCAAAACTATTCCCTTCTAAATTATCATGGGTCAGCAACACATCTGTTACTCCATCGTCCCAATACAGCCAGAGGCTTTCCTATTACCGTCACAGCTCATCCCCCACACAGGCACCTTCATCAAGCGACAAACGTTAAAACCACCCAGTCAGGGCAAACGCCCTTCATTGGAATGTATTTAAGATACACCAAAATTATAACTCTATCATCCCCTGGGGTCATCATACATGTACTGTGAACTAAAATACCAATTCATTTATCATGTCAGTCAATATATAATACCATCTATTACACACAACCTTGGTTAATGAGCAGTAAAATGTATATTGTGGGGAAAGAAACCTCAAACAAGAGTAGTACTTTACTTTAAACTTAATGCGGCCCGATTGAACAGCCAGGCTACTGTAAAAGGCTCAATAACACAGGACCAAGGGAAGTGATTGGTAACGTCGAAGTTATTATTCTAACTTCCCTAAGTAACGTTCCATTGGGAAATGGCCCTAAATTAGTTTAAAAAAGGTTTCACTCAATATAGCCAACGACAACCTGAACTCGTGAATTACTATAACCATTTTATCTTATCTACCAATGTTTCTCGCGACGCAGCCTCTCCTGGTGTCCGTTGTTAGTTAAAGTTAACCTACCCAATATGAAAAAAAAACAATCCGACACCCAGCCCTTGATCAACGTTCATAACAATACTTAACACAATTAGTTATTCCCACACAGGGACAAACTCTTCGCTTACCTACATCAACACAATGAGTTATTCCCACACGGACAAACTTTTCGCTTACAGTTCCTCGCAAGACATACAACAATCAACAATCAGAGACAAACGATGCCACATGTTGGTTATTACCGTTCCACACACAATCACGACAAACTCGTCAGTTTATCGTCCTCTCATTCCAACATAAAACCACAGGCCTTAATCTTTCATACCTTCTCCGAGTACTCTTTTAAACTTCCCCCATGTAACCCCTTAAAATACCTCATTACGTGCGTCCTCTAAATTTGCACAACACCAGCCCAAATACCACTCCTTTGATACAAGCCTCTAAACGCAGCCCATCGTTTAGATTCACACTTCCTGTTCCATACCATACAATATACATGATTACAATTATACAGCTTAGATTTACAATATAAGTAACTTGGGTGAACGCGCACACAGCGGGGTTTCAAGATTAACTTTTCAAACGCACCTCCTTCACAGTCTCACTTCCATAGACCTTCTCTTCTCCTTGGGCCACAGTGATCGAGTGCAGCCTTTCTACCGGGCAACTTCCCGGAAAGACATACACTCTCCTCTTTCATTCCTTCACTTTCTTTAACTTTCTTTAATTTTCCAATTCACCTTCTTCTTCTTTATATTTTCCTTTTTACTATTTCCATTCTTCTGCGGGCTTCCGAGAGCCCCACCCTTTCTGTCTCTTAGCCTCCTGTTGCTGCTATTCACATTGTCTCCACAAGTCTTATGTATCTGCACCCCAGTTCCCAATTTCTCCACATTTTACCTTCCATCAAATCCATAGTATATGTTCCTCTAAATATTATTCATACAATGTAGGTTCCTACTATTTATTTTACAATATATGTTATGCGCATTTATAATACCGGTTCTCTCAAAGATAAATACCCTTATACTGAATATTACCTGTTTCTCATCAAAATAACCGGTTTCTTATATATTAAACCTGTTCTTTCAGAACCCTAGCATGTGCCAAGTCTGTTTTCTACAGGTTGCCTGTCCATTCAGTCCCTCTAGGATGTACTTAAAGGCGATATTTGCAGGATTTACACTCATATGGGGCTATACGCTCTTCGATAGATTCCCATCATTCAACACAACACACTATACGCTCTTCGATAGGTGTTTACTCCTATGGGGCTATACGCTCTTCGATAGATTACCATAACAACACACTATACGCTCTTCGATAGGTGTTTACTCCTATGGGGCTATACGCTCTTCGATAGATTCCCATAACTCCACCCAACACACTACACGCTCTTCGATAGGTGTTTCCATATGGGGCTGTACGCACTTCGACAGATTCTCACCACTCAACTAACTACCCTGCTCATTGTAACCCCATAGTATACCTATACGCACTTCGATATGTATCTATAAAGTACTCACAGGGACTCTACCTGCCTATGCACTCCTACAATACGTTCCTCGCACTTCGGGTAACTTTGTGTATTAGTACAGACAGGGATTCACACACATTCATCACACTTCAATCATACTATATTTCTTTCTTCTACAAACTCTGTGCCTTTTACTTAAAAAAATTACATTTAGCCCGTATTCTGGAGAGACCTGAATTTAGTACCTGACCCCCGGTGGCAACCGATCGAATCACGCAAACTTATAGTAAGAACTTTGCTTACCTTTTACACCATGGCCATTGGTGTTTTATCGTTTGCGTATTTCGTTCAGATGCCCCCGATGGCCAAGCACCCGCCAGTCTCTTCCAGTCCCTTCGTGGTCGCCAATTTGTAGTGGAAAAAACTCTTCCCTCTTACTAAAAATAAAAGCACTTCTGGAGTTTGTAGAAGCAAGATAGACTTTATTGCAAAAAGACAATGAAGCCGAGTGACCTGCAGGAAACCACTCCCGTACATCTCTAAGTTTTTGGCTTATGTACAAGTTTTGAAATGTTTATTCATAAGACAGTTATCACAGCTCCACCCATTCTATTTTCCTCCAACCTGGTCTCAAAACTCCTGATGCTATTTCTTGTTTTCTCTGTATTTTGGAGATAACATTGGCACAGAATACGTGTCTAGTTGTAAGTCAGAAAAATGGGAGGTACACAGGAAGCCTTTACCCCTGGGGGAGTCTCCTGACTCTGGTGACATCCCTCTGGTCAACGGTCAACCTGCTGAGTGGTAGGAGATTGCCTACACCCTACCCTTATCTGCTGAGGACAAAGATATCTTGTCTCTGACAAAGCTGAATATATTCAGAGAGCTATAAAGAATAGGAAATTATACAATAACTATAAAGAATTGGAATTTACACAACACTATCCAGCTCTGCTGGCAACAATTTCATAACGCTTTTTGCAGAAGTTTACTAACACCAGCCATATTCAAAAGGTGTTGTACACTTTAGCTTAAGACATGTAGCTAGCTAGCTAGGTAAACAATGCCAAATCATGTCAATACTACCCTGCATGAATCTGCTGGGAGCTAAATAACCAGGTTCAATGTTAGCTAGCTAACATTAGGCTCTAACTAGCAAAGCAAACGGATCTGGTATACGAATAATAACGTCATACACGTATCGTTAGCTAGGGAGCCAGCCGGCTAACGTTAGATAGCTAGCTAACAGTACACTAACTTAAAACATGTAGCTAGCTAGGTAAACAATGTGTAAGATCACACGTCACGTAACGTTAACTAACGAGCAAGCCAGCTAACGTTAGCTAGTTGAACAACAATGAATAATAACATTGTACATTTAACGTAACTAGGGAGCCAACCAGCTGTAACGAATGCCCCGCGTGGAGCTGATATTTGATATTAGGGGACATGAACGTTCACATGTTCCAGAAAGCATTTCTGCCAAAACACACATTTTGATTAAAAGCGTGAACCACAGCAAGGTCACTGGAAATATGTTTGAGTACGAACAGTCCAGTTATGCCCTTCGTAAGGCAATCAAACAGACAAAGCGTCAGTAGTGAGACAAAATGGAGTTCAAGAAGATCATCAAGGACCTCAGCCACCCGAGCCACGGCCTGTTCACACCGCTACCATTCAGAAGGCGAGGTCTATACAGGAGCATCAAAACTGGGACAGAGAGAATGAAAAGGCCATCAGACTGTTAAATTGTCAACACTAATAATGTTGAAATACTGTTATCCACTTCATATTTTTTTTATTTTTTTTATTTTTTATTTCACCTTTATTTAACCAGGTAGGTCAGTTGAGAACAAGTTCGCATTTGCAACTGCGACCTGGCCAAGACAAAGCAAGGCAGTGCAACAAAAAACAACAACAGAGTTACACATGGGAAATAAACAAACGTACAGTCAATAACACAATAGAAAATCTATATACAGAGTGCAAATGTAGTGCAAAATGCAGTAAGGTTAGGAAGACAATAAATAGGCCATAGTGGCGAAATAAATTACAGATTAGCATAATCACTGGAATGATGGAATGTGCAAATGATGATGTGCAAATAGAGATACTGGAGTGCAAAATTGAGCGGAAGTTAAAAAATATATATATGGGGATGAGGTAGTAGGATGGGCTATTTACAGAAGGGCTATATACAGGTGCAGTGATCGATAAGCAGCTTTGACAGCTGATGCTTAAAGTTAGTGAGGGAGATAGGAACCTCTAGCTTCAAGGATTTTTGCAATTAGTTCCAGTCATTGGCAGCAGAGAACTGGAAGGAATGGTGGCCAAAGGAGGTGTTGGCTTTGGGGGTGGCCAGTGAGATATACCTGCTGGAGCGCATGCTACGGGTAGGTGATGCTATGGTGACCAGCGAGCTGAGATAAGGCGGGGATTTACCTAATAAAGACTTATAGATGACCTGGAGCCAGTGGGTTTGGCAACGTATATTTAGTGAGGGCCAGCCGACGAGAGAATACAGGTCGCAGTGGTGGGTAGTATATGGGGCTTTGGTAACAAAACGGATGGCACTGTGATAGACTACATCCAATTTGCTGAGTAGAGTGTTGGAGGCTATTTTGTAAATGACATTGCCGAAGTCAAGGATCGGTAGGATGGTAAGTTTTACAAGGGCATGTTTGGCAGCATGAGTGAAGGAGGCTTTGTTGCGAAATAGGAAGCACAGTACCAGTCACCAATATGTACAGCACCAGTCAAAAGTTTGGACACACCTATGTAACAGATGTTAATCGTACTCTCCTTGCGTTGTGTTTTGTTCAAAGAAATCAGCCAGCCAATGGTCCCAGTTGAGCATTATTTATTATATGTGATTAAAGAGGGAACAGCACTTTAGTTGTGCAGGGCTTAATGATGTTGATGGCTGTCGATGGTAAAATCCCTTGCATCACATTTTCATACTCGGCATGAACAAATTACAAAAATACAATACAAAATAAAATACCTGTGATTTAGGTATGGCCATAGAGAAGCAATAGGCTTCTCTATGTAGCTATGGTCAGAGTCTGACAGTGTCGTTCTTTTCTGTTTCTTTGTGGGTTTTGGGTGGATCTCTAATTAGAGGCAGCTGCTACCCGTTGTCTCTAATTAGGGATCCAATATATGTTGAGTCTGTCCCTCACGCGGGTGTGGGTTGTTATCGTTACATGTTAATGCATTTCGCAGTCACGGGTGAAGTAAGTGTGCTTTTGGTTACGTTGAAACTATCGTGTGTTGTTTTAACGTAACGTTGTAAATTCGTGTTTTGGTTTCGTTTTGTAGTTCGTCATTTGTGTTTCTTTATTACATTGAAAAGAAAACGTATTACATAGTAAAATAAAGAATGTCGAACTATACCTGCGCTGCGCCTTGGTCTCTCTCTGCACCTTCCCGTGACAGAACAACCCACCACTACGAGACCAAGCAGCGCGACTGGGGAGAGAGGTGTGCGCGCCAGTACCTATTCCTAGGTGGCCTAGGGTGAAGCCTGAGGACAGGGGTAGGTTCTTGAAGCAATGGAGGAGGATGGAGAAGCAAAGGTCCTGTATTGGCGGCGAGCACCACACCATCGGTGCGCGGCCAGAGCCCGGAGAGGCTGAAAAAAGGGCATCGCACGCCACTTCGCATGCCCACGGATCTGGATCGGGAGCGGCCAGAGGGGTTCGAGGAATACCCGGAGGAGGAGCGGACGAGGTGGTGGAGAGCCTGGAATGCTCTTCCTCTGGAGAAGCTGAGGGATCCGCTGGTTATACAGGCGTTGGTGGACTTTAAACGCCAGATGACTCTCGTGGCGAGGAAGATGGTTGGCCCGCCACCTCCTGCGAAGGTCAGCGCCCCTAAACCTCCTGCGAAGGCCAGCAACCCTGAGCCTCCTGCGAAGGCCAGCAACCCTGAGCCTCCTGCGAAGGCCAACAACTCTGAGCCTCCAGCGAAGGCCAGCAACCCTGAGCCTCCAGCGAAGGCCAGCAACCCTGAGCCTCCAGCGAGGGTCAGCCACCCTAAACCTCCTGCGAAGGTCGGCGCCTCTAAACCTCCTGCGAAGGTCGGCGCCCCTGAACCTCCAGCGAAGGTCAGCGCCCCTGAACCTCCAGCGAAGGTCAGCGCCCCCGAACCTCCTGCGAAGGTCAGCGCCCCCGAACCTCCTGCGAAGGTCAGCGCCCCCGAACCTCCTGCGAAGGTCAGCGCCCCCGAACCTCCTGCGAAGGTCAGCGCCCCCGAACCTCCTGCGAAGGTCAGCGCCCCCAAACCTCCAGCGAAGGTCTGTTCACCGGTGCCCATTACGGGTCCAGCCGTCTGCTCCGCCTCAGTGCCAGAGCAGTCCGCTCCACCGGTGCCCAATCCGGGTCCAGCCGCCTGCTCCGCCTCAGTGCCAGAGCAGTCCGCTCCACCGGTACCCAGTCCGGGTCCAGCCGCCTACTTACGCCTCAGTGCCAGAGCAGTCCGCTCCACCGGTACCCAGTCCGGGTCCAGCCGCCTGCTCCGCCTCAGTGCCAGAGCAGTCCGCTCCACCGGTACCCAGTCCGGGTCCAGCCGCCTCCTCCGCCTCAGTGCCAGAGCAGTCCGCTCCACCGGTACCCAATCCGGGTCCAGCCGTCTGCTCCGCCTCAGTGCCAGAGCAGTCTGCTCCACCGGTACCCAGTCCGGGTCCAGCCGCCTGCTCCGCCTCAGAGCCAGAGCAGTCCGCTCCACCGGTACCCAGTCCGGGTCCAGCCGCCCGCTCCGCCTCAGTGCCAGAGCAGTCCGCTCCATGGCCGGAGCCGTTTGCCCCACCAGTGCCCAGTCCGGGCCCGGTTGTTTTCCCCGCTCCATGGCCGGAGCCGTTTGTCCCACCGGTGCCTAGTCCGGGCCCGGTTGTTTTCGCCGCTCCATGGCCGGAGCCGTTTGCCCCACCGGTGCCCAGTCCAGGCTCAGAGGTTTTCCCTGCTCCATGGCCGGAGCCGTTTGCCCCACCGGTGCCCAGTCCGGGCCCGGTTGTTTTCCCCGCTCCATGGCAGGAGCCGTTTACCCCACCGGGGCCCAGTCCGGGCCCGGTTGTTTTCCCCGCTCCATGGCCGGAGCCGGTTGCCCCACCGGTGCCCAGTCCGGGCCCGGTTGTTTTCCCCGCTCCATGGCCGGAGCCGTTTGCCCCACCGGTGCCCAGTCCGGGCCCGGTTGTTTTCCCCGCTCCATGGCCGGAGCCGTTTTCCCCACCGGTGCCCAGTCCGGGCCCGGTTGTTTTCCCCGCTCCATGGCCGGAGCCTTTTGCCCCACCGGTCCACAGCCCGGGACCGGTGATAAGGAAGGGGCACGGGACAAAACTGTCCACATCGCCGGAGCCGGAGCCGCCCCCGATGGACTAGTTTTCCCTCCCATTTACCCCCCCGTGTTTTGTGTGTGTTGGTTTTTTGTTTAGGCGTCCGGGAGTCCGCGCCTTGGGGGGGGGGTACTGTCAGGCTCTGGCCATAGAGAAGCAATAGGCTTCTCTATGTAGCTATGGTCAGAGTCTGACAGTGTCGTTCTTTTCTGTTTTTTGTGGGTTTTGGGTGGATCTCTAATTAGAGGCAGCTGCTACCCGTTGTCTCTAATTAGGGATCCAATATATGTTGAGTCTGTCCCTCACGCGGGTGTGGGTTGTTATCGTAACGTTGTAAATTCGTGTTTTGGTTTCGTTTTGTAGTTCGTCATTTGTGTTTCTTTATTACATTGAAAAGAAAACGTATTACATAGTAAAATAAAGAATGTCGAACTATACCTGCGCTGCGCCTTGGTCTCTCTCTGCACCTTCCCGTGACACTACTGTAATATAAATACGGTATTAAAGACACACATTACAATACCATAAAATGTACTGTATTATACTGTAAATTATACTGCTACCGTAATTAATGAATGAATGAATGAATGAATGAATGGATGAATGAAATTAATTGACGGGAGGGGTTTGTATTTCACAGTATTTAACTGTAATTACAAGGGATTGTTGCAAGCAGGTTTGCTGCTAGATAAAGTGTTTAAACATTACAGCATATTCATGGATTTGGTGTTTTATAACACTTACAAGGCATGCCTCATAATATGTTAATGAACCAGAAACAACAATACCATGCACCTACTAGTGGTTGAAAGCTTTTTGGCGCTCCAAAGATACAGTACTGTATTCTGTGTGGTGGAATTACAGTACCATTCGAAATACAGCAATTTTCCCACAATGCACCATCATTTACAGCATGCTGCAGTAAAACATTTCAGAGTTTTTAACGGTAAATAACACCTAAAATGACCATATAAATTACAGTTTTCCATTACAGTGTATTTTTGAAGTTGTTGAGGGGTATTGAGGTTTTTGGCAATACACTACCAATTGTACCCTACATTACCAAAAGTATGTGAACACCTGCTTGTCGAACATCTCATTCCAAAATCATGGGCATTAATATGGAGTAGGTCCCCCCTTTGCTGCTATAACAGCCTCCACTCTTCTGGGAAGGCTTTCCACTAGTTGGAACATTGCTGCAGGGACTTGTTTCCATTCATCCGTTGTTGCTCCTAGACGTTTTCACTTCACAATAACAGCACTTACAGTTGACCGGGGCAACTCTAGCATGGCAGAAATTTGACAAACTGACTTGTTGGAAAGGGGGCATCCTATGACGGTGCCACATTGACAGTCACTGTGCTCTTCAGTAAGGCCATTCATTTTCTATTTTTTTTAGAAGAAAAAAAAGCTCCCTAATTTCCGTGAAATCCAATTGGTAGTTACAGTCTTGTCCCATCTCTTCAACTCCTGTATGGACTCGGGAGAGGCGAAGGTCAAGAGCCATGCGTCCCCTGAAACACGACCCTGACAAGCCGCACTGCTTCTTGACACACTGCGTGTCAGCGTGCATGCCCCAGGCTCGCCACAGGAGTCGCTAGAGCGCGATGGGACAAGGACATCCTTGCCGGCCAAACCCTCCCCTAACCTGGATGACGCTGGACCAATTTTGCGTCGCCTCATCCGTCTCCTGGTCGCGGCCGGCTGCGAATCTGTAGTGACGCCTCAAGCACTTAGACCGCGATGCAGTGCCTTAGACCGCTGATATGAGATTTTAAATGTTTCAACACGTTCTCCATTTCTTATTCTCGGAAATCCCAGACCTATGCTGTAACATTGGTATATTGTGGGCCCTTCTGTCTAGAGAGACTAGTTATTTCTATGTGTTCCAAGTAAACATTCTTCCAGAATGGCTGCTCTTCAAGAGAGCCTTCCTTCCTGTTCTTCAGTGTTGAAGCTGAAGGGTTAACCTCCCCAGGCTCCCAAGGACATGGCCCCTCCCAGTCTCACTGGTGAAACAGGAGCCCTGTGTTTTTACACATTCCTCTTACTGCACCCATCATGGCCGTGCGTCTGGCCCAGAGTGCAGCGCAGAGGAGTGGCCGCTGGCTCCTGCCATATCCCACGGCCCCAGCTCTGGTCTGCACCAGGTGGGTAGGGGGCACCCCTTCTCCCTCCAACACCCTACCATCCACCTCCCAGGGTAAGATTCGGACCGTGGATGACCTCCCCATGATCAAAACCTGGGAGTCGTTATACAGAATGTTTGTCAAAGGCTACTACAACCGTCTACATGAGCTACAGGTACAGTAAAAAGGCTATGCCCTCTATGGAAATGTGTGTTTTCTAAGTGTGCTCTCAGTTTTTTCTGGCTGCTGATATTTACCCCTCTCTATGTTTTGGGTACAGTCAGTTTCCGATACCTTACTGTGTGTTTTTATGTTACTGCTCACTAACTAGAGCAGAAACATGAGATCTGTGTGAGGCGTTTTTGTTCTCCAAGAGCTGCCTTTGTTTTGGAAGTACAAAAGGGCAGCGGACTTATTTTGCCAGAATGCCTGTTGTGGGGTTTGTTGACCCCATTTCCGGATATCAATCCATAATAGTGATATTTTCAGTTACATAACAATATGGTACATCCTGAATGGTAGAGATGTTTAGAAATGTGTGTACTATAAAGTATACTGTATGTAATACCCTGAGTTTTTCTTCCTCCACAAATACTAGTGTCTCTCTCTCGCTCTCTCTCTCTCTCTCTCTCTCTCTCTCTCTCTCTCTCTCTCTGTCAGGCTCTGGCCATAGAGAAGCCTTTTGCTTCTCCATGTAGCCATGGTCAGAGTCTGACAGTTAGGTTCTGTGTTCTATGTGGTGTTTTGTGTTGGATCCCTAATTAGAGTCAGCTGCTATGCATTGTCTCTAATTAGGGATTCTACTTATGTTTGTATGTTCCACACCCTAGGTGTGGTTCATTGTCTTCCGTGTCCGTCTGAAGTAAGTGTATTTACGTTTTTGTATATGTTGTTATTCTGAATAGTGTTGCTACACATGGAGTTTATTGAATATAATTAAAGTTGTCGAACCATTACTGCGCTGCGCCTTGGTCTGTTAATACACCCAGCCGTGACACACTCTCTCTCTCTCTCTCACTCTCTCCCTCTCTCTCTCTGTACTAGGTGTATGAGAAACAGCTGTACGGCCCCATGTACAAAGTGAGCATGGGTGGCTTTAGCTCGATCGCCCTCAACAGTGTGGAGCTCCTGGAGGAGCTACTTAGGAAGGATGAGAAGTTCCCCAGCCGAGGAGACATGTCCCTCTGGACAGAGTACCGGGACCTGAAGGGCATCGGCTATGGACCCTTTACTGAGTAAGGCCCAGGGATGGCCACTGTCTCCTGACAGGTGGTGACAATCACATCCCTGTACAATGCTAGTCTTTTGCCTCAACCAATTGATAGCTTTGCCATCTGATGGCGGGCAGTGATGAGATCACATAAGAGAGGTACATAGCAGTGGGAAATGGAAGTGTTGTACATACATAGTACATGTCTTATAATCACACCCAGGGACGTAATTGATACACTAGTGCTCTGTCATGAAAAAGATTGCCACAGACAGTGATCAATAGTGATCCAGAAAGGCTGTATCATTACACATTTCCATAGGCCATGCAAGTGTGCAAGGCAGGAAACATGACCTTAGACTAACACAACACAGTTTGCACTGGGAGTATCCTTTTGGAACTATCAAACTGTATGAGCCTACATCCATCTTACTTGGCCTGACAGAACGACAGATATACGGGACCCAAAAGCGGACACGGAGGCAGAGATATGATTGACTGTTTAATAGGATATATGGGGCAAGACAGGCTCGTAGTAAATGACAGGCAATGTTCGTAACAGGGGATCTGAATAGCAGTCGTCCAATAAGGAGGGTCAGGTTCGTGGTCGTAGTTCAGGTAGCGTTCGGTACCGGGGGTCAGAAGGATGGCGGTACAGAGGAGTAGGCAGGCTCGTAATCCGTAATGCAGGCAGAGTTCGATTGGCAGCAGATCAGAAGGTCGAAGGCACATGAGGGGCTAGACAGGAACGTAATCCAACAGGCAGGTAGAGGTCCAAATACCGGGAAACAGACTGGCAGAGTTAGTAATACAGAAAAGTGCTGGAAACGACTGACTAGGCAAGACGATCTGGCAAAACCCCAACAGAACCCAAGGGACTAAATACCCAAACTAATTAATGATGGAGATAGGGTGCACCTGGTGTGGGGAGGGGACAAACACAGACAGGTGAAACATATCAGGACATGACATGGCCTAAGCAGCCATCTATCTTAGTGAGATTTGATGAGTGTGCAAATGAGTGTGCAATGCTGTCATCAAGGCAAAGGGTGGCTACTTTGAAGAATCTCAAATATAAAATATATATTTTGATTTGTTTAACACTTTTTTGGTTACTACATGATTCCATATGTGTTATGTCATAGTTTTGATGTCTTCACAATTTATTCTACAATGTGAAAAATAGTGCAAATAAAGAAAACACTTGAATGAGTAATATTCCAAACTTTTGGCCCCCAGTGTAGATGTTTCAAATACATAAGCACGGAAGCCATTCTCACTACATTTCCTCAGTTGTGTTCTGTGAACTCTAAATGCTGCAAGACCTGTAAGACCCTTTGCAGGTCAAAGTTCAGTCATGTGAATGAAACTGATGCTCAAAAACAGTAAAGCCATATAAATGAGCAGCTTACATATGAGCAGTAACGTGCTATATCCCAATATGTGCCAACTAATCAAAATGTATTATCCTGCCTTATTATTGTTATTGTTGTGAATGTGCTGTGAGTGTGTCATGCAGTGCCTGATATATTGTGTGTTTCCTGACAGGGAAGGGGAGAAGTGGTACAAGCTGCGGACTGTGCTGAACAAGCGCATGCTGCACCCCAAAGACTCTGTGCAGTACGGAGACGTGATCAATGAGGTGGTCAGCGACCTGATCAAGAGGATCTACCACCTGCGCCGGATAAGCCCGCCGGGAGACCTTGTGACCAACATGTCCAATGAGCTCTACCGATTCTCTCTGGAGGGTGAGTGGGAAATCCTGCCTGTGTGTTGAAGGGGACGATTCTTTCACCATTATTTTTAGTTCATTTTAAGTTAAATGATAAAGATATAATGCTATATAACTAATTATAAGCATGTATGAGGCTCATGCATAACATTTTCAACTGTCTCAAACTGGCTGTTAGTTAGTCCAGCTCATTGAGATGATTATAAGACATTATAACAGGGTCAAGCGTGCTCATGTCACAACCTGGTCTCAGAGCATTTTGTATTATTCTGTGTGTAAATCCGACGCACTCCATTTAGTATGATATGTTATGTTTCGTATGGTATGTATTAATTTGTGGATGTCCATCATCAATTTCATATGATAGTTAAAAGTTACAATTCTTATGATATGTTACGAATTGCAATTTGTGCAATATGTTACGAAATTTCCAAAACATACAATATGTTATGTGCCCAGTCCGGGCCCGGTCGTCTGCCCCGCTCCATGGCCCGAATCGCCTGCCACACTGGTGCCCAGTCCGGGCCTGGTCGTCTGCCCCGCTCCTTGGTCGGAGTCGCCTTATTTTTTGTTAACTTTAGCCTTGCTTTGAACAAACATCCCTATAAGAGGAAAGCCTGATGCCTTTCAGAATATGTAGGTTTTATAGCATTTCATGCAAAATACTTCAGTGAATATTGATAGAAAATATTTAACTGTAATTTTGATGGTACTGCTTTTTTGTGTGGGTGGGTTTTAATTTTCCCACCTTGGCAAAAAAAATCAAAAAAATAAAAGCTGCGTTCACTCTCTCTTCACGCTGCTGAGCAAATGATACTGACGACTGCTAATCATCCATTCCTCACAACATGTATCAAACAGTGACGTTGTGTATGTGCTCTATAAGTCAATGGCTTTACCATTGACCACCTGCAGACACATTGTTTTCTTAAACTTTAATTAAATTAAGTTGAAAGTTTGCATAAGTTATTTTTTAAAGATATTTTAGAAAGTAAGTTACTACATACAACTCTGGTCCATCAAATGAGAATTCCCTGCATCCGTTTCAGTGATAAATATCTAATCTCTGTTCTTCAGGAATCTCTTCGATCCTGTTTGAGACCCGGATTGGCTGTCTGGAGGAAGAGATCCCGGAAGAGACACAGGACTTCATCGACTCCATCACTCAGATGTTCTCCTACAGCATGCCGGTGGCCATGCTGCCTAAGTGGAGCCGCAACATCCTGCCAATCTACAGGTGCTACATCGCTAGCTGGGAGGGCATCTTCAAATTCGGTGAGTTATTCCGGCACAGATGTTCATACCTTCTCAATAATTTAAAAAGCATTGGATTGGAGAGTGCATTGTGATATCAGTTGATTACCTATTAGGTCAGGTAGATTAGTGGTTCCCAAACTGAGTGGTCCCCCCCTTCCTCTGGAAAGTTGTAATAGTAGAATGCATAAGCTGCTATTTCGAAATTGGGTCAGTTCCTCATCTCATTTTAGTTTAAATGTCCAGATCAACTAGCCCATGATGTTCCCGAACGCTGAAAGTGGGGCCTGAGTGAAAAGGTTTGGGAACCCCTGATGTAGATAATGCTGGACTTTTTCAGCTAGGAAGTTGATTGACATGAAGATGGAGGCAATTCAGAAGCAAGTGGACACAGACCGGGAAGTTGAGGGAGAATATTTAACGTACCTCCTCTCCAACACCAAGATGACCAACATGGAGGTGTACGGCAGCGTCGCTGAGCTGTTATTGGCTGGAGTGGACACGGTTAGCAAATCCATGGAGCTTCACTACAATCTTGATGTGTCGTACCGTAAGGACTTGTATTCACTAACACTGTTGTTGTTGTTGTCATACTTGAAGACATCCAATACTATGATGTGGGCCATGCACCTGCTGTCCAGGGACCCCAATGTGCAGGACACCCTTTATCAAGAGGTGTCCCACTGCATACCAGGAGACAAGATCCCATCTGCCCAAGACGTCAACCATATGCCCTACCTTAAGGCTGTCATCAAGGAAACACTGAGGTAAGAACTGTGGAAGTGGTCGGGTGCATCAGTTTCCCAAACTTGGGGGGAGGGGTCAGGACAGAGTTTGGGAAACCCTGGTATGCATAATGAGTATGATTACCTAATTTAGCTATTTTATGTTAGCATTGATATTTTCTTTGGAAAGGATTGAGTTCTTGAAAGTTCCATTAACTTTCTAGAAAATTATTTTTATGTATTTCCTGTTTACCAGAATGTACCCTGTGGTCCCGATGAATGGACGTATCATGGTAGAGAATGATATCATCATTGGCGGACATTTTTTTACCAAGAAGGTTAGTCTAGTTTTAGGGCAACAATTAACTTTCAAGTAAATCTTCACTTTAATAGCTTAAAACTGGCCCAACCATTAAAATAAAACACCATTTAATTCATGTAAATCATGGCGTTGTTGGTGGAGTGCTGTAGCAATTAATTCCCTCCTTGCTGTCTTGTGTCTGTAGACTTCGTTTACAATGTGCCACTATGCCATCAGCCAGGATGAAAAGACATTCCCAGAACCATCAAAGTTCAAGCCCGAACGATGGTTGAGGGATGGCCGAGTTCGACCAAACCCATTTGGCTCTATCCCATTTGGGTTTGGGGTTCGGGGCTGTGTAGGTCGTCGTATAGCTGAACTGGAGATGTACTTGGCTCTGTCACGGGTAAGAGCCAGAGATTTTATACCTGAGTGTCATAGAGAAAAGTATAGAATGTGGATAGCAGAGGTGATGAACAGTTATAGTAGGCTAGGCTACTTCAATTATTAGGCTACATGCAATTGTAGCCTACTAGACCTATTCTACTGTTAACAAATTATTGGAACGATGTTCGGGTCAATTTGACTCACTCACTCACTCACTCACTCACTCACTCACTCACTCACTCACTCACTCACTCACTCACTCACTCACTCACTCACTCACTCACTCACTCACTCACTCACTCACTCACTCACTTACTCACATATAGAGAGAGAGCACACACACACACACACACACACACAGATAAAGAGAGAGACGTATACACATACTGTCACAGTGTGGTGTGTCGGCAGACCAAGACGCAGCGTAGTTGTAATTGAACATACTTTTATTTACTATAATACTAATCAAAATAACAAAATCAGAGAAGTACTTAATATTACATGCCCACACACTCCATACACATCTAACCTGGAGATAATGACCCACACACAGGTGTGGGACCGAGCAACTTAAATAGAATCCCCAATCAGAGACAAGGCCTCGCAGCTGCCTCTAATTGGGGATTCAACACAACACATAAACATAGATCTAGTTCTCCTAGATCTGTCAGGCTCTGACCATGGCTAACTAGAGGAGCCAAAGGCCTCTCTATGGCCAGAGCCTGACACATACACTTGATACATTGTTACAATCCAAGCACAGAGAAGCCGTCTGCTCCCGCTTTACCCTCTGTAGTCTGGGAACCTGCACAATGTTATTTAAAAACATTCTAAACATTTAACATTTTCTCGGACTGTACCCCACACACCTGCACATCGGCGTAAATAACTCTACATTATAGTGTATAGCTCACTTCAACTACAATCCTCCACCAGCAATATGAGCAAAAGATTCGCTGCTCAGAGGGCCTTGGAGCTAATATTGGAAGAAAGTGAAACACATAGTGAAGTGGAAGAGGAAGATGTTTCGGAATTTGAGGCTCCTGTTGTCCCACCTGCACGACCCACACAACCACAACCTCCAGTGCCTGAAGTAAGTGTCCTGTTGTTGTTGTTGTGTGTGTGTGTGTGTATTAGGAGAAGTGGTGGAAAAAAAATTCCTGAACTAATAAAGTATTTTCATTATTCTAGATTGCAGCCGGTGGCCACAAGAGGAAGCACTGCGAGGTGTGTGGATCCTCAAAGGACTCAAAGACACAGACCATATGCAGCAACTGTAAAAAGTACATCTGTAGTACACATACTCTCAAATTCTGGGCATCATGTGTTGTGTAGACAGCCATGCCCATGCGCACACACAATTTTATCCACTGTTATTTCAGAATTATTTGAGAGATGTATTTTTTATGTACTGTATTTCTTCGACAGTGACTAAAACAGTGTACATTTGAGAGATGTATTTTTTATGTACTGTATTTAATCGACAGTGACTAAAACAGCGGACATTTCATTCATGTTTTGTGTTTCTATTTGTTGTTCATCACCTGTATTTGCTTTACGGCTTTGATTATAATAAGATAAAGGTGTCAGGCTCTGGCCATAGAGAAACCTATTTGCTTCTCTATGTAGCCATGGTCAGAGTCTGACAGTTCTTTTCTTTCTGTTTCTGGTGGTGGTTTGTGTTGGATCCCTAATTAGAGGCAGCTATAGTGCATCGTCTCTAATTAGGAGGGGGCTATGGGGGTGGTCTGGGAGGGGGCTACGGGGGTGGTCTGGCTACAGGGAGGAAGAGCCAATACCACCCCCCCTGTGGAGCATGGAGAGGCCGAGGTACAAATGGGGGGCTCAGAGCAAGGTGCAGGAGGAGTATTTGGAGGAGCATTTTGGGGAGATTCTGGAGGAATTGAGGGAGATAGAGGTCGAGAGGGAGATGGCGGAGTGGTCCAGTCCAGGTCCGGTCGTCTACTTCACCCCTATGCCAGAGCAGTCTGCTCCACCGGTGCCCAGCCCGGGTCCGGTCGTCGTCTCCACTCCCATGCCAGAGCAATCCGCTTCACCGATGTCTGGGTCCGGACCTCTGCTCTACTCCCCGCACCCGAACTCCAGTGCGTGCGCCCAGCCAGGTGCTTCCATTGCCGGCTCCACGCATCCGAACTCTGGTGCGCCTCCCCAGTCCGGTACGTCCCATGCCGGCTCCCCGCACCCGACCTCCAGTGCGTGCGCCCAGCCTGATGCTTCCAGTGCCGGCTCCACGCATCCGACCTCCGGTGCGTCTCCCCAGTCCGGTACGTCCCGTGCCGGCTCCCCGCACGCGACCTCCAGTGCGTGCGCCCAGCCAGGTGCTTCCTGTGCCGGCTCCACGCACCCGACATCTGGTGCGCCTCCCCAGTCCGGTACGTCCCGTGCCGGCTCTCCGCAGCCTGGAACCTCCAGCAAAGGCCCGCAGCCCGGAACCTCAAGGGAAGTTCCGCAGCCCGGAACCTCCAGCGAAGGTCCGCAGCCCGGAACCTCCAGCGAAGGTCCGAAGCCCGGAACCTCCAGCGAAGGTCCGCACCCCGGAAACCCCAGCGAAGGTCCGTAGCCCGAAACCTCCTGAAGTCAACACCATTCCGGGTCCAGCCGTCTGCTCCGCTCCAGTGCCTGAGAAGTCCGCTCCACCGGTGCCCAATCCGGGTCCAGCCGTCTGCTCCGCTCCTGAGCCAGAGCAGTCCGCTCCACCGGTGCCCAGTCCGGGTCCGGCCGTCTGCTCCGCTCCTGAGGCAGAGCAGTCCGCTCCACCGGTGCCCAGTCCGGGTCCGGCCGTCTGCTCCGCTCCTGAGCCAGAGTAGTCCGCTCCACCGGTGCCTAGTCCGGGTCCGGCCGTCTGCTCTGCTCCAGTGCCAGAGCAGTCCGCTCCACCGGTGCCCAATCCGAGTCCGGCCGCTTGCTCCACTCCAGTGCCAGAGCAGTCCGCTCCACCAGTGCCCAGTCCGGGTCCAGCCATCTGCTCCGCTCCAGTGCCTGAGCAGTCCGCTCCACCGGTGCCCAGTCCGGGTCCAGCCGTCTGCTCCGCTCCAGTGCCAGAGCAGTCCACTCCACCGGTGCCCAATCCGGGTCCGGCCGTCTGCTCCGCTCCAGTGCCTGAGCAGTCCCCTCCACCGGTGCCCATTCCGGGGACAGCCACCTGCTCCGCTCCTGAGCCAGAGCAGTCCGCTCCACCGGTGCCCAGTCCGGGTCCGGCCGTCTGCTCCGCTCCGCTCCTGAGCCAGAGTAGTCCGCTCCACCGGTGCCTAGTCCGGGTCCGGCCGTCTGCTCCGCTCCAGTGCCAGAGCAGTCCGCTCCACCAGTGCCCAGTCCGGGTCCAGCCGTCTGCTCCGCTCCACCGGTGCCCAATCCGGGTCCAGCCGTCTGCTCCGCTCCTGAGCCAGAGCAGTTTACCCCACCGGTGCCAAGTCCGGGCCCGGTTGTTTTCCCCACTCCATGGCCGGAGCCATTTACCCCACCGGTGCCCAGTCCGGGTCCGGTTAATTGCCCAGCTCCATGGCCGGAGCCGTTTACTCCACCGGTACCCAGTCCGGGCCCGGTCATAAGGAGGGGGCACGGGAGAAAACTGTCCACTTCGCCGGAGCCAGAGCCACCCTCGACGGACTAGTCTTCCCTCCCTATTAACCCCCCCTACGTATTTGTGTTTTTTTTGTTGGCGTCCGGGAGTCCGCGCCTTTGGGGGGGGGCGGGGGGGGGGGGGGGTTACTGTCAGGCTCTGGTCATAGAGAAACCTATTTGCTTCTCTATGTAGCCATGGTCAGAGTCTGACAGTTATTTTCTTTCTGTTTCTGGTGGTGGTTTGTGTTGGATCCCTAATTAGAGGCAGCTGTAGTGCATCGTCTCTAATTAGGGATCCTACATAGGTTGGTATGTTCCACACCGGGGATGTGGGTCGTTATCGTATATTTCGCAGTCACGGTGATAAGTAAGTGTGCTTTACGTTTTGTCCATTCATGTTTGTTTGTTCAGTAGTTCGACATTGGTGTTTTGTAATACATAGTATCTAAATATTACATAGTATAATAAATATGTCGAACAACTATCCCTGCGCTGCGCATTGGTCTATGTATGCACCCTCTTGTGACAAAAGGTGAAAATCATTTGAGAATATCAGTTCAAAATAATAAACATCAATGAAAACATTTTCCTAGATAAGCATGATTTATGACACCCAAATCTTTATTATTGTGGATTTTTGCACATAAATTATAACTTCATCACAAAAAACGAATGACACTTCAATTGTTAAATGTGATCTAGCAGAGATTAATTGCAAACATTAATCATATATGTTATCTATATTGTTTGATTTTGAGATAAAGACAATATATGTTAAGGAGTTTTTTATGTACATTTCTGTATTGCTTTTAAAATCCCAATAATGTCCCAGGTCAATTTGACCCGAACAGTACCAAAGGGTCCAAAAAGTGAACACCACACAAATAATTAAATTAAAAGTATTGAATAAATGTGTATTGTCCATTGGGTAGTCCCACAATGAAAAGTTTGCCTTGCCTTCCATTGCTTTTCAGTTACAAATATAATGAAGGCCTAGGTGGACATTATAATCACACATAACCGTGAATTACATTAAACAGAAAAAACAGAATATACTGTATATATTTAGGCTTCTGCAGCCAATTACAATAGTTTGTATACCCTAGGGTGCATGGTTTCATAAATTAGTGGTAGGTGGTGGAGGCATGAACTTGGTGTGGTCAATGAGGCTATAGGACAGGGATGTTAAGTGAACATGGATACCCCTGAAGAGACCCAGACAATGACAAAAATATATATTTTCTCGCCCCCAGATAATCAAGCTGTTTGAAATCAGACCGGACCCCAGCATAGGAGAGGTGAAAGCCATCAATCGCACCGTCTTAGTAGCAGACAGACAAGTCAATCTACACTTCCTGGAGAGGACAAACAAAGCTGCCCTTTGATTTGTTAAAGCCGGGTGATAGCCATATACCCAAGCAGCAATGCTATAAAGGCCTTCAACATATCTATCGTTGAATTTAAATAAACATACATAAATAAGTTGCCATTGTATTGAAAGGAGGGGGTAGCTGGACTGAAACGGCAACTTGTTACACTCCAACCCAATACTGTGGTATTACAGTTGTATTGAAGGTTTGTTTTCGCAGTTGCTGGGGTTCAGCTTTACTCCCCTACTTATGTTGGTAATTCTGAAAAGGCTTTACAATGGCTTATATGAACAATATGAATTGCTATATCTAGACCAAACTGTTCTGTGATTCTCTATTTTGTTGACTATGTAAAGTATATTTTATTTCTGTCAATAAATTCACTACAGTGATGTTGTAGTTCTTGATATATACGTCCCCCTCTGTGTGTGTCGTTTGTGTGTGTGAGTAGGCCTGCTTTAAATAAACAACGTACTATGCATACTTCATTCCCTCCATCTGTGAAGTTGTCCAATTTCTTATATGGATTTTTTTACTTCATACAGGTGCAACAAAACCACATATTGTATTTTATCAGTCATAAAATCAGTTGGTACCTGTCAGTGATGTTGTAATTATGTCCAGCAGATGGTAGTAGCAGACCAGTTACCAGGAAGTACAATTATGGATGGTTAAAAACAACTGCAGTAGCTACACATGTAGGGCCAATCGTCACAAGGTCTGGATATGCACGATGCATGAATGCAGCGCACAAATTGCTGTCATGAATGCAGTGCACGAATGCAGTGCACGGAAATGGTTCCAATAATTTTTTCACCATTCATTTTTGCGTTGGTGATTTTAGAACTACTTCATACACAACATGACCAAAAGTATATGGACACCTGCTCATCAAACATCTCATTCCAAAATCATGGGCATTAATATGGAGTTGTTCTCCACTTTGCTGCTATAAGAAGGCTTTCCGCTAGATGTTGGAACATAGCTGTGGGGACGTGCTTCCGGTGAGCCACAAGAGCATTTGTGAGGTCGGGCACTGATGTTGGGCGATTAGGTCTGGCTCGCAGTCGGCATTCAAATTCATCCCAACTGGTGTTCGATAGGGTTGAGGTCAGGGCTCTGTGCAGGCCAGTCAAATTATTCTACACCGATCTCGGAAAACCATTTCTGTATGGACCTCGCTTTGTGCACGGGGGCATTGTCATGCTGAAACAGAAAAGGGCCTCCCCCAAACTGTTGCCACAAAGTTGGAAGCACAGAATTCTCTAGAATGTCATTGCATGCTGTAGCATTAAGATTTACCTTCATTGGAACTAAGGAGCATTCCCAGAACCATGAAAAACAGCCACAGACCATCCTCCTCCATCAAACTTTACAGTTGGCACTATGATTTGGAGCAGGTAGCGTTCTCCTAGCATCCCATTGTCATGACGCCTCTCCTAGTGCTGTTGGCCAGTTTTATGACCGGTCGTACATTCCGTGCCATGCAGTATTGGGAGAGAGGATTTCTCTGGGGAACAAAGAAGTCCCCCCGCCTAAACTCCAACATCCAAAAATGGATAATGAAACAATATTTATATTTTAAAGAATGTGGGGAATGGTCAGCGGGGACAAAAAGGACAATCATGTCAAATTCGTTTTTATTTTGTGATGTAACTAAGGATGACAGAACAACATAACTGTATCTCTGAAAGTGTACATTTATCAGTTATGAGATTTGCATTTAATTGTTTGATAAAACGAATGATTAAGTATAAGAATACTTTTGAAAAGATAGAAATGTGATTTTAGTCTTAATGAGATAATGTTTTTTCATGTCTGTTGTACACTACCTTAGCAATTTTAAATACATTTTGGGAATTACCCTCTGGCCTTTGCTTTGTAGTGAACTAGCTAACCTTAGGTATTTTCATCAATCAGAACCAAGGATGGTTCTGTGCATGTACTGGATTCTAACCACTACTCCGATAAGCACATGTGCATTTTATAGTTTTCTGACCTCTGTAAGCAAGATGCATCGCTGGAGCTGCGTGATAAGGTAAAACCTGTTTTCTAGCTGCTAACAAGCTATCTTGGTTAGGTCAAAGATCTGTGGTTAACTAGATTCTTTAGAAAATTAGCTAGATAACCACTGACTGTAGTTACATGTACAACGCACGTTACCTTCCTTACAAGTAAAAAAATAAAACAGCATAGGCTAGTATAATGACTGTTGTGACCTTTTATTATTGACAAGTCCTTTGTGAGTTAGTCAGCTAGTTAATGTTTGTGTAGTCATACTTTTTCACGTGGTGACATACTAGCTTAAGTTAGCCCACCTGGGCAGGGCTATAACTGGCTAACTATCACCTGGTGCGCTAGAGAGTTAGGCATCTTGGTTGGCTAGTTGGCTACATTAACTTAACATTAACTAGCTAACGTTGCACCGTATCTCACCGTTGTGTAGTCAGACTTTCCCGACAGGTGGTGTCATGCTAGCGAATGTGCTTAACGTTATCGATTAGTGCTAACTAGCTAACATTAAATATCCCTGCCCTGGTGGACTAGCTAGCATGTCTGCAGAAAAGTATGACTACACGAACGATGAGCTAACAAAATGATCTATCTAAACATGATCTACTTAACCCTGCTTTGGTGGGGTAACAAAATGTGCCAAACTAGCCTGACACAGCAGTCAAATTTCGCCTTTACAAACATCAGATGCCACAGATTTAGGACCTGAATGCTACCCAGGCTAGTATAAATCGTGGTCTGCTGGTCAGTGTTCCATCCCTGCATGTCAGTCCCTTTCAGACGATCTCCCTGTCACTGTTGGTCCTCCTCAGTGACCTCATGGCTGAGCTTTTAAACTTTCCTCTTGAGAATTGGAATCAGAATTACAGTCGTATAGCTCATCACAATACTTCACCTTTTCAGGCAAATAGTACCCTAGACTGTCCTGATGATCATGTTGAGCATTTCAGATAATTCCTCCATCCCAGCAGAAATGTCCCATCCACATAGTAGGATTTTAGATGTACAGATAGACCAAAGCCCATTGTATTTTATCGTTAATATAGTCAAGTCTGTGGGTTATGATATTTTAATAGACACTGAACAAAAAAATAAACGCAACATTTAAAGTGTTGTTCCCATGTTTCATGAGCTGAAATAAAAGATCCCAGAAATTTTCCATATGCACAAAAAGCGTATTTCTCTCAAACTGCACACATTTGTTTACATCCCTGTTCGTGAGCATTTCTCCTTTGCCAAGATAATCCATCCACTTGACAGGTGTGGCCTATCAAGAAGGTGATTAAACAGGTGCACCTTGTAATGGGGACAATAAAAGGTCACTAACATTTGCAGTTTTGTCATACAATGACACAGAGGTCTTATGTTTTGAGGGAGCGTGCAATTGACATGCTGACTGCAGGAACAACCTGATCTCCCAGAAATATGTGAAATGAACACGACCCCGTAACCCCGATTTACGTGGTGGTGGCACGGAATGTGTTGAAATTACGTGTCGGCACCACGGAAACAACACCCATACAAAGTCAATGAGGCTCATTTGTCGTGGTGGACACACGGATTCCCTGGTTCAATAACGTCACACAGTTGGCGCGGTAAATGTTGTTTTCTAGTTTACTAAACGTCCTCCTTTTATAATGTATTATAGTGAATGTGTTCCAATTTTTGTTGTCTAAATAACAGTAAATTGTTTGTGATATAACTGTAACGTCTCAGTCCGACATACAGAAGGAGCCGGAAGCACAGATGTTATTTCCAACGCTTTATTAAGGCTAAACTAAACTCAGGCAGCTATAGGCTACTGCCCACGCCCTAACTACATGCACTCAATCAAGTAGAAACACACGGAACAGAAACGGGAGAATATGCTAACACTTATTGCTAACACACAGGAACACAGGTTGGAACATGCTACAAGGTAAAACAAGACTGACTAAAAACCCGCCTAAACTTCCCCTATATAACTGTTACCCTGGTAACCCTCAGGTGCCGCCCCCCACGATTCAATTGACTGATTTCCTAATATGAACTATAACCCAGTAAATTGTTACATGATGCATTTATATTTCTGTTCAGGATAGATGTTACCAGTATACAGTAGATGTTAACAACTTAGCTAGCGAGTAAAAGTCACTTCTTTTTTTGTCTTTCAGATGGGCGGACCGGAAACCCAGTGACAACTCTCGGGTCTGCAGCTGCCGTTTTCCGGTGGGAAAGAGAAATGTCCCTGTATTTACCAGAAAAGGTAGCTCATCCACCATGGCAGAAGAGGAAGTTCTAGACTGTTGATTGGGAAACAATAACAAACAATGAGGCATTAGGATTGGGTGTGTTTATGTTATGATAAACAATGCATTTTCCAGATAAAGATGTTGATACAGCATTGAAAAAGACCCACCACGGACCAAATGTCTCTTTGTTTTCTAGTCCAACAGGAGTGCATCCCTCAGACCATCCGGTGCTGTGCCAGTGTTATCCGAGCGCAAGCATCCAGTTGTGGAGACTACAGCAGATCGAGCCTGTGGACGGACAGATCAGTAACTCATCAAATGTGATACAACAATGAATTTGTAAATATACAGTATCTGTGCAGTATGTTTGTCATATTTGTGTATGGTTCTCATGACTTAAGATTGGGTGTTGAGGGACCACTTGTCACATTGTCCAAGGTGTGTTTGTGTTATGATAAAAAAAATGGTTTTCTGTCCAGATAAAGATGGTTATACAGCATTGAAAAAGACCTACCACTGACCAAATGTCTTTGTTTTCAAGTCCAACAGGTGTGCATTCCTCAGACCATCCGGTGCATGAACATCCTGTGCCAGTGTGATCCGAGCGCAAACGTCCAGTTGTGGAGACTACAGTACATCGAGCCTGTGGACGGATCGGTCAGTAACTCATCAAATATGATACGATATTGTGTAAAACATTGAATTTGTAGATGCATCGAAATGTATGTCCAACAAAGAAGAAGGTGTCCCTTCCAGTGATGTGGAACTGACCTTGGACCTGGTGCCAGTAAGGATGGTCTTCACGGAGGCGGTAGACCCTCCCTCTTGATATAGAAATCCTTCGACGGTAAGGTCCCTTGCACCATAGGGACACTTGACCTCCACCACTGCTGTGTAGCCCACCAGACCATCCGGTGAGGCACCCAGGATCCCAGACGCCGTGACCCAAGCCCTGACTCATGCACATCCATTCCTGTAGCCATTCTGAATGCCTTGATGCCCTCCTCTTCGTTATCTGTGCCCCACTTTACAGATAACACCCTAATTGCTGGCTGTCAACGTCCCTCTCCTCATGGTGGATTGGTGCGCTGTTCAACTGTTGACTGCCTTCTGCTGCTCCACCGACAGCGCCATGCCAGTCATGGTTGCCTAAATGCTTCAGGTGCCCTTGTTTTTTAACAATGTCCGGTATAGACAGGGTCGTGGTTGTTCTGGCTCAGGTTCAAGGAGACATGTCATTCCACAGAACCTTCCCTCAGAGACGGTTCCTTAGCCACTGAAGATCCTCCTCTGTGGGCTCTTGGGAGGGTTTTAGTCTTCGGCTGAGTACAGGTCTTCCACTGACAATACCAGGTTGGGCACGGCTGGCTGTATTGTGCACCTCCAAAATAGGCTTCATGGCTACACTTATGAGCTCCACGGAGACATTCACATGTGATAGAGAGAATTCCCTGGTCACCTATAGAGACCTGCCAAGAGGAAGGATGTTAAGTGCCACATGCCTTTCAATGCATGACTTTGAACACCTTGAAATGCATTTGTTGTAAGAAATGTGCTATATAAATAAAGTTTGATTTGATTGATGACAATACAGCTGTAGAATATTTTATAAACTGTATTTTTCACATGAGGACAAGAACAGTTTTTCCATTAAATGTGTATTGATCACTTGGGATTTTATCACTTCCCATATCAATCATATAGTGGGAAGGATCCTATAAATCAAGTGTAAGGGCCTGACTGAGGCCAGGTCTCTGACTCCCACTAGAGGGAGTGGGATGGCCACAGTCAGGTCCTGACATTCACTATGGGTGTTGGGTTTGATGATCCCAAATTAGAGGCAGCTGTCTTGAGTTGTCTCTAATTGGGGATTCTATTTATGTTCACGTTTTGTCCACCTGCGCCATGGATCATTGTTTGTGTGTTTGTACTCACGCCAGCGTCACGGGTCAGTATGTTTGTTGTTTTTGTTCGGTTCTTATTAAATAAAATATGTTTGCACCGTCCTCTCGCTCTGCGCCTCGTTCCCTCAATACTCACCGTGACAGAATGATCCACCACCAAGGGAAGAAGAGGAGTATCTGGGATTTGGTTTTATGGGCTTCGCGGAGGAGCGTGGACAGCAACGGCGTCATCAGAGGAGACGTCGGGAGGATAGGATTGTGGAGGTAGCACAGCCACTAGTGGTAGGGAGCATCTGGGGCTTCTCGACGCCTGCATGGGAAGAGGAGCTCGTGGCTGGACCAGCATGGGGGCTTGGGACAGAGCTCTCACCATCGGAGTTCAAGGAGAGGAAGGACCGACAGTGGACAGCCCCGAAGGTCCCCCATATTGACGGTGAGGGGGGGGGGGGGGTGGGGGGGTTGTGGGGTCCTTGGGACGCGAGGGACACGGAGGAGGAGAAGCGGCTGAGGAAGTATTTCGGGTGGGCCGAGGAGGACGACGAGAGGATGCGTTCGGTCTCCGGCCCCAGTACCAGATCTCCAGCGAGCTCCCGGCCTATCCGACCAACGCGCCTCCTCAGCCCGGTACGTCCAGCGACAGCTTCCCGCAGTGCGTGTTCCCAGCCCAGGGACCCCAGTACCAGCTCCACGCGACCAACCGTCGGTCAGCCACCCCAGGTTGGAAGATCAGCGCCCACCACTTCCGCCTCCGACGGCCGATAACAGCAAGATGCCGGAAGGGTTTTTCGATCGGTCGAAGGAAGAACAGGTGAAGTGGTGGAGAGCCTGGGTGGCACTTCCTCCTGCGACCGAGCCCAACCCTCACGTTCGGGAGATCGGGGAGGGGGGTAGTTTTGAGGCCAGATTGGCGATCTGGAAGAAGCGTCTTGCTCACCTCTTTCCCGAGGAGAAAAGGGAGGAAGAGCCGGAGCTCCTCGCCAGGCCGGTGTCCAGTCCGGGACAGGCAGACAGGTCGATTAAACAGCTGGAGCTGTCGTCTACACTGCTGCCTGGGCTGGGCACGACAGCCGATCTGGTTTCTAAACTCGATTCGTCTCCCGGTCGAGGTTCGTCTACGACTGCATTCCATATAACTCATATACGGCTCCCTAAATCACCTGGTCCCAACAAACATGGCAAGTCAAGAAAAGCCATTGTAACTTGTCCACACTGCAAACTGAAGTTAAATAAGAAAAACTTCAAAATATATTTACGAAGAAAGCATACACATTGCTTTGAAACAGTGTCCAAGGAAATATTTTTGGCATGTGAGTGCATTGATGTGAGAAATGGTGTGTTTGCAGTCGAAAATAAATTTTCTGGTCCAGCAACACCCATACATATTGTGAAAAATACTTGGGGACCCACACAGAAATTGATGTGTGAGGTTGACCAATGTCGTCTTAATGCTGCCTTTGCTTTAAGGTGTAGGATGCTGCCTTTTGAATGTACGTTTCTTATTGTACTGCCCACGTGCAGGCAACTCAACAGTGACTTTGACAGAGGAGGCCTTGGTGACAATGGTCGAGAATAAATGGTTTGGTGAGGAGCGCAAGGCCAGTGTCATACAGCATCAACGCGAGGCAGATGCTGAGGGTGTGCTCGTGTCTGTCCAGCTGACTGTTGGTGGACCACCGACAAAAATTCACATTTTGGTGTACGAGCCGAAGGTGTCTTATTAAACCCTGTGCACCAAGGACTGTATTTTAAGGGAATTACTATTATTACCCCAAATTATATCATACACACATTTAGCTATTTAAGTATCTCTTCCTGTCATTTACCTGTACAGTTTATGTAACCATGCAAGTATTCACTTATCTGTAAATATAACTGTATATTTACCTGTACAGCTAATTTAACCATGCAAAATATTCACTTACCCTTTTCATTTAGCCAGTCTGTCTATTAAGTAAACTATTATTACCCTCGCTCATATCATATGCATTTTTAGCTACTGAAGTATTTCTCTGCCATAGACCAGTATAGTTAACCATCCAACATCCACCAATGTATAGTGTACATATTCAGCCAACCACCCATACTATGCAATGTCTTTTTATAGCTTTTTTTGCACTCCAGATATCTTGTATTTCTATACTTTTTCATACTGCCACTCTATGTATCATGTACCATGTATCTGTCTTTTGTGTACTTTCGTTGTGGCATTTTGCACCTGCCCTGTGTTTCGTTGTTGTAGCTGCTTGACAAAGAAATTTGTCAATAAAGTACCTATCTATCTATCTATCTATCTATCTATCTATCTATCTATCTATCTATCTATCTATCTATCTATCTATCTATCTATCTATCTATCTATCTATCTATCTATCTATCTATCTATCTATCTAGAATAGCTGGCATTGTCCTTGTTCAAAAGCATGGCATTCTTGATTACATAAAGCAATTGGTAAATGGTACCTCTTTGTAACAAAAAGGCAACTGTTTAGGAGGGTGGAAACCACAGAAGAGGGAACCCTTTAACCACAGCACAACACAGAACAGGATACAAGTGAAGCAAAAGAGGAAATTATCCACCAAGTGATAAAGGTGTAGCACGGATGGTGAACTACTTCATGGCAAGTAAAAAACTACCTGCTGAACTCCCCCAGGCTGTCATACAGCACTCAAGAGATGGAAAGACATTGAATGGCTTTCTGAAGCACCTGATCCCAAAAGAGGCCAGATGCAAGTGTGATTATGTAATCAGTGACCCTCTACTGATCACTGCAAAAGGGAAGATTCTGACGACCACAGGTGTATTTGAAGGTCAGTAATATCACAGTACTTTCATTGATTATAGCTTCTAACATCCTTATGATCATACAGTACATGATTCCCACATACAATGAATAATAGACGAAGAAAGTACTGAGATTAGTCTCAAAAGACATGCATAAAACATTGAACTGCGGCATGATCTACAGGTAACAGGAATAGGAGGATGGTGTCCACAACTTTGATGACCACATAATCCTGTCTCTGCACTTATACCTGATGATAAGGAATGCATTACAGGTGAGAACATATCATTCTGAAAATATGTTGTGCTTACTGAAATACTTATGCTACTATAAAGTTGAAAATGAGAGCTCTTAGTTAATGTTTTCCTTCTAATAACCTTCTCACCCTCTCATGCCAAATACTATCAAACAGACCATTTGAATTGTTTTATTACACTAACATTGGATTGCACCTGTTTCAAATTTTTCCAGACACATACTGCTGTCAGTAGAGTGATAGAGACTATTGAGGCAACAGAGAGAGTGTCCTTCCCAAACAAGGAGAGTGTTCTTCAGGCTTATCTCCATTTTGAGGCCCTTACTGAACATGATTACAGTTTGCTTGTGTATCATGTGGATACAATCCAACTGTCGTTGAGATGGACCTTCACAAAAAAGTTGTATTCAATATGTCAGGTGAGTTTGATAAGCTGTTATTTCACATAATTTATAGATTCAGTGCTTGTATGAATTACAGTGAGCTGAACATTATGCTAACCATGCCCGTGAATAACACTTATTATATACATTGGAGATTTTTATAATAGTATGCACTCATGTTTTATATAATGTTGATATTTAACCACAAACTATTGTTTTAACAGTCAGTGAAATCACGAGCCCACCCCAAGATTATGATGGCCATGTGGACATAAACTAATTCTGTGATGCTGTTGCCACAGAAATTATCAGTCAGGGTTTTATTCCATGTTAGTCATGCCAAAGGACAGACCAGCTTTTGAGAACAACAAACATATGTAAAATATATTCATGAAAGTGGTTTCCTAAACACAATTGTTTCCAAAGGTGGTCGGAAGAACCCTTTTGTTGTGCCCCCTAGCTACCACCACTGGTCACCATGAATTGGCCCACAAACTAGATGGTCAAATGTAGTCCTGAACACTGAATTTACAAAAATCCAAACACCTAAAATGTCAAATGACATTGATGACCAGCAGATTACTGAAGAGCAGCTAGCTGATGAGCTTCTAAACTTGAAGGTGAATTTACATTGCAAAATACATCTCTTTGCACTGACAAAGTATGCTTACAAAATGCATTGGCAACATTGGCTTACAAATGCATTTGCACAACAGGTGGAGGAAGTAAGGGAACTATGCAAACAGTGTGGTTTGGACAGCAAAGGCTCCAAGATGGATCTTGTCCTACTTTTGTTTGCATGGTGGAATTGTGAAAATGCGGTGTAATTTGTCTTGATCACCCAGTAATATTTTGTGGTCAAACCTTGTTTTTGTCTGCTGGGTTAATTGTTTCTGGTCTGTCTGCCCAATATAAAGGACCAAAACTGGCGGAGGAATAAAAATAACATAAATAGGAAAGTATACCAGTTTCATTTGAGGACCAGTATTTTGACAGCTGTGCCATACAGATTGCAAAATAGTTGGGAAGAGTTTTTTATGTACCGATTCCATGGTACAGGGTGTATGAGTTGATACAGTGGGGAGAACAAGTATTTGATACACTGCCGATTTTGCAGGTTTTCCCACTTACAAAGCATGTAGAAGTCTGTAATTTTTATCATAGGTACTCTTCAACTGTGAGTGACGGAATCTAAAACAAAAATCCAGAAAATCACATTGTATGATTTTTAAGTCATTAATTTGCATTTTATTGCATGACATAAGTATTTGATACATCAGAAAAGCAGAACTTAATATTTGTTACAGAAACCTTTGTTTGCAAATACAGAGATCATATGTTTCCTGTAGTTCTTGACCAGGTTTGCACACACTGCAGCAGGGATTTTGGCCCACTCCTCCATCCAGATCCTTCAGGTTTCGGGGCTGTCGCTGGGCAATACGGACTTTCAGCTCCCTCCAAAGATTTTCTATTGGGTTCAGGTCTGGAGACTGGCTAGGCCACTCCAGGACCTTGAGATGCTTCTTACGGAGCCACTCCTTAGTTGCCTTGGCTGTGTGTTTCGGGTCGTTGTCATGCTGGAAGACCCAGCCACGACCCATCTTCAATGCTCTTACTGAGGGAAGGAGGTTGTTGGCCAAGATCTCACGATACATGGCCCCATCCATCCTCCCCTCAATACGGTGCAGTCGTCCTGTCCCCTTTGCAGAAAAGCATCCCCAAAGATTGATGTTTCCACCTCCATGCTTCACGGTTGGGATGGTGTTCTTGGGGTTGTACTCATCCTTCTTCTTCCTCCAAACACAGCGAGTGGAGTTTAGACCAAAAAGCTCTATTTTTGTCTCATCAGACCACATGACCTTCTCCCATTCCTCCTCTGGATCATCCAGATGGTCATTGGCTTCAGACGGGCCTGGACATGCGCTGGCTTGAGCAGGGGACCTTGCGTGCGCTGCAGGATTTTAATCCATGACGGCGTAGTGTGTTACTAATGGTTTTCTTTGAGACTGTGGTCCCAGCTCTCTTCAGGTCATTGACCAGGTCCTGCCGTGTAGTTCTGGGCTGATCCCTCACCTTCCTCATGATCATTGATGCCCCACGAGGTGAGATCTTGCATGGTGCCCCAGACCGTCATCTTGAACTTCTTCCATTTTCTAATAATTGCGCCAACAGTTGTTGCCTTCTCACCAAGCTGCTTGCCTATTGTCCTGTAGCCCATCCCAGCCTTGTGCAGGTCTACAATTTTCTCCCTGATGTCCTTACACAGCTCTCTGGTCTTGGCCATTGTGGAGAGGTTGGAGTCTGTTTGATTGAGTGTGTGGACAGGTGTCTTTTATACAGGTAACGAGTTCAAACAGGTGCAGTTAATACAGGTAATGAGTGGAGAACAGGAGGGCTTCTTAAAGAATAACTAACAGGTCTGTGAGAGCCGGAATTCTTACTGTTTGGTAGGTGATCAAATACTTATGTCATGCAATAAAATGCAAATTAATTATTTAAAAATCATACAATGTGATTTTCTGAATTTTTGTTTTAGATTCCGTCTCTCACAGTTGAAGTGTACCTATGATAAAAATTACAGACCTCTACATGCTTTGTAAGTAGGAAAACCTGCAAAATCGGCAGTGTATCAAATACTTGTTCTCCCCACTGTATATAAAACGACGCAAGATTCAAGAATTCGTGCCTTTCAGCTAAAATTATTGTAGAGATTTTTTTTTTAATGGGTACGTAATTCTTGCCACCAACAAAATGCTGACTCTGCAGATTTTGTTGTGAGGATACAGAATCAATAGACCATTTGTTTTGGTATTGCCCTCAGGTAGCCTGTTTCTGGTCTCAGGTTCAGGAATGGCAGAAAATGCATAATATTAAGCTAAAATTGATCCTCGAAATAGTACTGTTGGAAGATCTGGAGAGACCTGGTCAGTCAATTACTAATATACTAATAGTCTTAGTTAAAGCATTTATCTTCAACTCGCAATCTGTGTATTCTTTTCAATTAGATAGATTCAAATTGTATGTTAAACATCCGAAGAGGGTGGGCAGCAGAGATAGGTGGGATGGGCTGAGTGAAGCTGAGGGTTGGGATGCGGAATTGGAGACAAGTGGGAGTGGAGTTTCTGGGCGGGGGATAGAATGAGGGTCAAAGATAAAAGTATTTTATCTTGGATGGTTGAGTGGCAGCTCTTGGGGAACTGTGGGGGGGATCTTGGAGGTCTGGTGGCCTGGCAGTTGGGAGCTTGGGCCGGTGGCTGATAGGTTGCTTGTTCTGATTCCCGTATTTGATCTTGTGGGACATCTGTCGACGTGCCCTTGAGCAGGGCGTTGACCCTGGTTGTATCTGTGGGTCGCTCTGGATGTTAGATGACTGAATGTGATGTAGATATTGAGTGGCTTCACTGCAAGTAAATTGTATGTTTTAATATATTAAAAAAATATTGGTAGCCTTCTCAATTAAGTGATAACTAGCTATAAAATAGCCTGTCAACTAACCACGTTTCCACCCACATCCATGTGAGTAAAGGTAAGGGTTGGAACCGGTTCAGGGAACAGAACAGAGAAATTATTAGAGGAACAGAACCTAAACTGGAAACAAAAGTGATGTATACTGTTCCGGAACAGAACCGTTATTTTAAAAGCATGGGAGCCGGTTAATAATATTATTTTACCACACTTTGCTATTTCATTTCACATTCGGTTTTAGTTATTATGATTTGCTGAAGGTATTTAACTTACACAAAGTGGGGAGTATTATCTTTATTGACTGCCATTCAGCATGGCAACTGAACGGTATTAATATAAAGAGATATTCATCTGTGTTAGTCCAACATAGCAAAATCCAAATACCACAGTAGTTATCTCCATTGAATATTGGCATTACAAAGATACATTATAAGATACATTTTCAGTGTTAAGGCTCATTTGGAAAATAAAGAATAGAACCAATATCATCTCCTGCTTAGTCTTAAATGCTTGACATCTACATTACATATCCAGGTAGGATTCGTGAGCAATTCAGGGGAAAAGTGCTGCTTATAGTGCCTATGATAAATCTCAGATAACAAAACGTATATATAATAACTCCTATCACCTACACATTTCCTCTTCATAACTTGATTGTTTAAATTACAACAGCAACATTTCAGAAGCCAAAAAAATTGACTAACCACTGATTCACACATTCTCAGATTGGCTAAGAGTAGAAGTGCAAGGATAGATGACAAAACATGAGGGACCTAGTTTTGACAGCGCAAAAAAAAGCAGTGCTTGTGTCAACCATGTCTGAAATTCTCCCTATAATCTTGTTTTAGTGAATCTAATTCACTAAAAGGAGGAGCAATATTTTTTTAAGTTTAAGGATGCACGAATAACGGTGAATATTCAAGATGCAGAATCAAGATGTGTAATTCTTGCATTCAAAATTCTCTATGAAATAGATTCCCAGCAGAGTATTTGAGGAGATACGTAAGGTAAAGTGTGATTTGACAACAGCATCCTGCTGTTTTACGCTGTCAAAATGAGACCTCAGGTGTAGACATTCTTCTCCTAGAACAGACCCTTCTCTTTCTTCAGATTCTGCTGCTTCCAGGTGGGCATGGAGTAGAACTCTACCCGGGAAACACCCAGGATCAGAGCAAAGTCATCATTGGACAGATACTCCTGGAAAAGAGAGATGTATGGTATAGTTATAGTACATGTTAAAATAGATGAGTGACTGACTACAATAATCATGAATTTAGCTGACAGCTACACTGAAGTACAGACTGGCGAGAGACCAATCATGGAGATCCAGTGTCAGTTTACCTCCTTCTTGGTGGGGTCAACCCCATCGGGCAGGTCCTCTGTCTGGTGGTTCAACAGCTTGTCTGCAGGGAAGGTGGTCCCAACGGTGGGGGACAACAGTGGTTCTCCAATGTTCTTGGAATTCTTTTGAGTGGAGTTGGATGTGGTTCTGTCCTGTAGCCACAAACAGACAAGAAACCATTAATTTAACCAGAGCAGAAAATAATATCTGACTATGGTTTCTATGATGATGCAATAATTGTTCACAAATGACTGGGCTAGTTTAGAACACCTGGTAGCTAGACCTTTGGGAACCTTATTGGTGGACATTTTTTCTAATGCATATTAACATGAACACTTACTTGTACTGTACATTACTTTTGGATTGCATACTGTAGATGCACTGTGCATTTGTAAAGAATGTTTACATGAGAACTGTTTCATAAATCAGATGACGTGAGTGTGCTTGAGAGAGAGTAGAGACTCACCACAGTGATCTGGATTATGTCAGTGGCATCCCCAAGCTCAGCCTTCAACTCCTGGTAGGATTTCCTTCCCTGTGGATATACAAAGCAAAGCAGCTTCTTCAATCTATTGTGCCCTGAGTAAAGAGACTTGAAGCCAAGCGGTGGAATGCATTATTATGCAGTTATAATGCATTGTTAGGCTTGTCATATGTATATGACCCTCTTACAATGTTTATTATCACCTCATAATTATCCTGACTAAAATGCATGCTACATACACTCCACATGTGTGGGTCCCAGGCGTGGAACCAGCCTGTGAAGGTGGGAGGCTCAAAGCCCTGCTTGACCAGCACTATGGGGGTGTCCACATTTCGACCACCTGGGTGGGTCCTCAGGTACTCATGTGCTGTGGGGACCACATTCTCCTTCTCTATTTGATTAGCTCCCTTGCCCATCCACAGAAACACCTGAGGAGAAAGAGGACCTATTGTGTTTTAAAAGAACCAAACCTCCATATCATAGATTGTAGTGCTGAGCGATTAACCAAAATGTCTGTTACTTTTGTTTTTTAAACAACTAATTAACAGCGGTTCAATTATTAGAATTCCATTTCGTATTTTTTTTTTCTTGCACAGTTTCTCTAGAGATAAATCAGATCCAGCCTCAACTGCGCGATGTATTAGGGAGTTGTAGTTTCCAACATCAGCGTCACCGACTGGAGCGCCCCTTTACAAAATGTCTAATAAATTAAATCAATCAACAGGCCAATATTCTACGTAGTTTAGCGCACAAAACGTGGTAGTTAACTACAATGACCATAATTCATTGCGCATCTACTTGTCAGGTCTGCGTTTCTTTTAGGCCCGATACGGAAGGGACAAGAGTGGTAATCATGAGGGGATATAGAGAGCAGCTGTTGCTTCGCGAGGCATCTCTACCTGAAAATACATGATCAAAGTGATTGATTGTTGGTACTCGGCAGTCAAAAAAGTATGCCTTATTTACTTTGAAGAACTACAAATGAGTGATTTTGTCAGACAGCATAGGCAGCAGCTCTATAGAGATGAGATGATGACTTGGAATTAAATAATAAAGTAAATAAAACATATGTAATATACACAACAACTTAAACATTTCAAAGAAATTATGGTTAAAAAGGGAATAAGCAGTAATGAGCAGTCACTACCATCATGGGACTTTTATTAATTGTTTTACTCTGTGTTGTTACTGCATTGTACTCAAATAATGTGAATGTGAATATTTCTTAATAATCGAACCGTAACCGAACCGACCTCAAAAAGCACTAATCGCTCAGCACTAATTGATAGTGGCATCCAAAGGACAATACAGTAGTAGCTTGAAATCCGAACTGAAACAATGGGGAAACACGGCACATCAGTTTGGATTCCAGGGTCAATTGACAGGTATTCACCATGTCCCAGATGTCCAGCAGCATGATGTCATCTTCGTCCAGGTCGTCCTGGTTAAAGTTTGTGATCTCCATGGCCAGGAAGCGGCCATGGAGCACTCGATTGGAGCACTCGAAGAGTCGTGGGGTGATGTTGTTGTGCTCTTCCTGAAGCCTTGGTAGAGACCACAGATGATCCAGGAAGAAGGCATCAGAATGGGATGTAATTTCCAGTTACATTGTACTAGACAGTGTTTATGAATCAATTACATTTAAACCTGCTAACTGAGTTCAGTTGAATAGGGCCCTTAGGGAACTACAAAACCAAGGGATCAATTGTGGTACCTCTTGCTGTTGGCATACTGGGACTTGCCTCCCAGATTGACCCAGAAGTGAGCTGGCTCCTGGCCCTCTGCGATGACATGTTTTTCCCTTCTGGAGATGATTTCTGCCAGGGATTTGCCCATCTCTCGCTCATCACCACTGCAGCCCTGCAAGCGATAAGAGTCATACCTGTCACATAACTAGGCTAAGCCCTTGTACTCTCCTCATCAGTGCTTAACTGGAGAACTGTTATATTGTTTATGGCGTTTCTCTGAAATGGTGCTTACCTTTCCGTACCACAGATAGCAGCAAGTGTCAGTGCTGAGCACAAAGACGTCGTTAGAGTTGAGGGACGAGGATCGTGCTGGCACTTCGATGGCGCGGGTGTTGAACTTGTTGGTGCCGTGGATGTGAAAGAGACGAACTGCCGGCTGGACATGTGTAGAGTTGTCTCTGGAGCTCCCCTCCTGCAAACCATGATTACAATCTTGATGATGAGATAGGATAACATTCATGGTGATTCCAATTACCAAGATGGATCCAGATAATGTCAAACATAATTTGGACTTTTTAAGTTTGTCTCGTAATTGAATAGGACCTATGTGGTTATTAGCCTCTTGTAAGATGAATTACTTGAAATCCCTGTAACAAAGGAATACTATGAAGTGCCTACCTCATAGACCACCACCTTTCCCTTGAATATGGCCATAAGGTGGAGTGGTTCTTTCCCCATGGGCACTCGGACCTGAACTGGCTCCCCGTTGTACTGCCGGTCGATGTTCACGGCTTGGAAAGCAGAGGCAGCCAGCTCTCCTGTACTCGCATGGCGACCCTATATTGTACACATCAAACACACCATAGTTACTGTACCTTTCTGCATAAGGTTGCATGGAAAGCAAGCAAGCCAGACACTAAGTCATGGAATTAAGCTCTACTCATATCAACATTTTCTGGTATTATCCAAGCTTGATTGCCAGGCAGACAGAGAGCTATGCCGATAAAGCCAGAGAGGGAATGTTGGATAGTAGGGTATTCTGACCTGCCATATGTATAGCATGTAGTGACTCCTGTTGCTGACTCCATATTTGTAGAGGATGAGATAGCAGTCGCCTCCATAAAAGTGTCCCAACCACTTCCTGTCAACAGGCACCAGCTCACTGTCCTCTAACCTCCACACCTGATTGGAGGAAAATGGAACATGTTGATTTCCATTGGATATACAGTTTAAAGGGGAGGATTATGAATAATTATTTTGTCAAAGCTAGTTATTACAGGTCGTTACCAACCTCTGCTTCGCCTGTTCCGTCATCCACCATTTTCTGCTGGGCAGCCAGGTCAGGCCTTGCATGCATGGAAGTAGCATCAAACTTGATCTGCTCAACCTTGGCTGCATTGTCAAGAAAACACATTTAGAGATACCAATGTTGGCTCATTCAGTGTTTTTTTTTTTGTGTTTTTTTACCAGTGAATACTGGATGCTTAGTTTTATTAGTCAAGTTGAGAAACAATTGTTTGATTCAAAATGTATATTGATGCATACTGTGCATTTCCCACAGCATATTTCAGTCAATACTCACCAAAGCATGAAAAAAAATCCTAAATACATCTATTTGGATATGTGTGCATTGAGTGTATATTTTCAGCAGGGCAGCAGAAGCGGGGTGGGGGCGGGAACTGCAACAACACTATGAGCTGGTAGCCCAGGCAAAATTGGTGAGTAAGTCACACACTGAAAATCAGGGCCGGCCCTCCCATTAGGCAAGATTAGACGATCGCCTATGGCGGCACTTGAATTTGGGGCGCCATTTTGACAATTGGCTGCCACCCTCCGGCACCCCTGATCGGCTACTACACCGCCGGAGGGTGGCAGCCAATTGTCAAAATGGCGCCCCAAATTCAAGTGCCGCCATAGGCGATCGCCTAATCTTGCCTAATGGGAGGGCCGGCCCTGATTTTCAGTGTGTGACTTACTCACCAATTTTGCCTGGGCTATTTGTGGTCCCCATCCCCACAGTCTGACCCTTCACGGTCCACCTCTGGAACAGCTGCTTGAACACGGCAGACTCAGCACCATCATTCACTGTCTCAACGTAGGTGGAGATAGGGTAGCCCTTCGCCTTCTTGTATGCCTACAATTACAAGATGCTTTTTAGTTGAATACACCCTTTTTGGTATTCTTTTTTTTTAGGACAGTACCAAAGTATTCTTAAATTAGGTTGGTATAGAGATATGGGTGTCAGAGAGAGTTGAATTGGTAAGTGATTGTGTGTATCTGTGATCCATGACCGGAACGTGTTTCAGGTATCCAGATGATTTTCAGGGTTAACTTCAGGGTATCTGGTATCTGGGCTATACAAGGGGGGAGGGGGTGATATAAAAGGGACCCCTCCGTATTCAACTAAAAAGTATCTAGGGGACAGCAAAGGGATATCAAAAGCATTGAGATGCTAAAATGTGTCAAGAGGTGTGGCTCACTTCTGCTTTATCCAAAGACTCAGACCGCTCTGTCTTGGAAGCCTTCTTTCCTTTCCAGACAAAGATCCTTATACCACCTTGATCCAACAGATAGCAGTCCTGTGAAATTAGTAAATTTAGATTAGATTGTTTTATTTAATACAATTGCATTTATTGATACCTCTACTCCCAAGTAAAGAGGTTTATTGTTTGCCTAAATGAGTGTCAGTACTGCATTATTCATTGCTGCACAATTCTTGTGTGGCATAGTCAGAATATCTGTAACCATTCTAACAGATTCAGCCCACGTTTCAAGGTGGACATTTTGGTAATATTTGTTTGAGATGTTGATCAATGAGATTTCAACCTTTATTCACCCACTCAAAAATACAACCACATAAAAGCACAAACAAATTCCAATTGAAAAATAATGTCAGATATTTTGCATTTATACCACAACTTAATGTGCTATCACTGTGTTTTATATAATAGCACAACATAATCACCTGGATTGCAATTGATTTTACATTCACTGCATGCCCCTGCCCCTGTTTCGGTAAAATGCTGAGGCATTGGGCTGGAGAAATGTAACCTGTCTCAAATCCATAGACAGAACTGTGGATGCTAAAGTTATAGTTTTGAGGCTATACAGTATAGTGTTTGTTTACATTTACTTTGTTTACAAACAAGTTTAAAACAAGCTTATATTTTAGGTTTGGGTATGACAGTTGAACTAAGCTAAAAGTTAGATTCTTCAAGAATCAATGGGTACATATCATGAATTTATATATATATATATATATGGGGGGGGTTGCTACTGGGGGGGGTTGTATCAGACTGTATACCACAGGTATAACAAAACATTTATTTTTACTGCTCTGCTTACGTAGGTAACCAGTTTATAATAGCAATAAGACACCTCTGGGGTTTGTGATATATGGCCAATATGCCACGGCTAAGGGCTGTGTCCAGTCACGTCGTCTTGCTCTGTGCCGAAGAACAGCCCTTAGCCGTGATATTGGCCAAATCCCACACCTCATTTGGCCTAATTGCTTAAGTATACTCAGTGTAGAGCCAGAGTGTAAACCTTGCACATCCTTATTAAACACTAAAGCTATAGGCCTACAACACAGAAATGGCTCCTAGCTTCCAACACATGGGCTACTTTCTGTACCTAACACTAAAACTAAAACTAAATAGAAATGTTTTCATCAAACTAAAACTGTAAAAAAAACTAGTAAATCAAATCTGAAAACGAACTGAAACTTAACTGAACTATAATAACCTTGAAATGCACATAGTAAACCGTTGTAGTGAGTCAATTTCGTCAACAACCCAGAGCATTGAAGTGCGAGGCTAAACTTCTCAGCTGTTTTGGTCAAGTAGCTACCACGTTGTGGTAGCGTGAAGCACACCTGTTCACATGCGCAGATATTCTGGGTGACTGTGTGAGAGCAAAGTCATCAATTGTGCTCATCTCAATAGACACATTTGAGCAGATCACTTTTCTCACGTCAGTGACTGTTGGGGATAAAAATTGTCTGACTTGCGCATACACGTCGACTGCATGAACTTTACAAAAATCATGTGATCAAAGGTCATGAAGTTTTTATTGCAGTGGATTGCACATTTCTGCAGTTACTATTCACCAACTTCATCCTTCAGCCATCCCCTGCAATGTGAAATGCTCTATTGAAGGGTTTTTGTTTGACCCTCTCGAACGTGACCAAAGACATGTCTGAAACGCGGAACCAATTTGCTGTGATTTATGTGTATAAAAATAAATGTGATATTTAAGGCTCTCTGTAGAATAGATAGATAGATAGATACTTTATTGATCCCTGAGGGGAAAGTTCTTTGTCAAGCAGCTACAAAAAGATATAGGGCAGGTGCAAAATGCCAGAACGAAAATACACAAAAGACAGATACACGATACATGATACATAGAGCGGCAGTATGAAAAAGTATAGAAATGTCTGGAGTGAAAAAAAGCTATAAAAAGACATTGCATAGTATGGGTGGATGGCTGAATATGTACACTATACATTGGTGGATGGTGCATGGTTAACTATACTATACAGGTCGATGGCAGAGAAATACTTAAATAGCTAAAAGTGCGTATGATATAAGTGAGGGTAATAATAGTATACTTTTATATACAGACTGGTAAGTGAATATTTTGCATGGTTAAATTAACTGTACAGGTAAATGACAGGAAGAGATACTTAAATAGCTAAATGTGTGTATGATATAATTTAGGGTAATAATAGTAATTCCCTTAAAATACAGTCCTTAGTGTGCAGGGTTTAATTACTGATAAATGCACGTATTGCACATTCGATATACTAAAAGCAATGAAAAAAGATACAACTGACAGAATACTAATATGCATTCCTGAGTGAATGACTACGTAAGTTAAGTCCAAGAATTACTTACAATATTGCATGTGATATGATATAACAACTGTACATGAATATGTATATACAGACCTGAATGAATAAATAAGTCCTGAGTGAATGAGTGATTACAGACCAGAGTTACTCACGGATGGATGCATAATTGTTAAACTAGGTCCTAACACCCCAACAGTTCCAGGTTTATGTTGACGACGGCACGGCACCCCGGTGAGGCATTAAATAGTCTAATAGCCTCCGGCCGGAAGGACCACCTGTAGCGCTCTCTGGCACACTGTGGTGGGATCAGTCTGTGACTGAAGGTGCTCCTCTGCATCATAACCATGGCATGCAGAGTGTGGGTGACGTTGTCCATGATGGCCAGCAGTTTGGCCAGGATCCATCTCTCCGCCACCTCATCTAGAGTGTCAAGGCTAATCCCCAGAACAGAGCTAGCCTTCCTGATCAGCTAATTTACCCGAGAAGCAACACCGGCTTTTATGTTGGCTCCCCAGCACACCACTGCCTCCTCAGAAAGTAGTCGGCTCTGGCCCTTTTTGTACAGAGCCCCGGTGTTACCAGCCCATTCCAGCCTGTTGTCCATATGGACTCCCAGGAACTTGTATGACCCAACCATTTCCACACGCAATGCCTAGCATCAGCTGAAATGGTGTAAAGATCGCCGCCATTGGAATCTGGGTTTTGGCGGATGCCAGGAGAACGCTACCTGCCCGAATGCATAGTGCTAACTAAAGTTTGGTGGAGGAGGAATAATGGTCTTGGGCAGTTTTTTATGGTTCGGGCTAGGCCCCTTAGTTTCAGTGAAGGGAAATCTTAAGGCTACATTATACAGTGGAATTACCTGGATTTCTGCATAAATTGGTCACAAAATTTGATCTGATCTTATGTCACAAAAATAGACAAACACAGTGTGCTTAAACCAATACACAAATTATTGTATATTTCTTGTCTATATTGAATACATAATTTAAACATTGACAGTGTAGGTTGGAAAAAGTATGTGAACACCTAGGCTAATGACTTCTCCAAAAGCTAATTGGAGTCAGGAGTCAGCTAACCTGGAGTCCAATCACTGAGACGAGACTGGAGATGTTGGTTATAGCTGCCCTGCCATATAAAAACACAGTTTTCTATTCACAAGATGCATTGCCTGATGTGAACCATGCCTCGAACAAAAGAGATCTCAGAAGACCTAAGATTAAGAATAGTTGACTTGCATAAAGCTGGAAAGGGTTACTAAAGTATCTCTAAAAGCCTTGATGTTAATCAGTCCACGGTAAGACAAATTGTCTATAAATGGAGAAAGTGCAGCACTGTTGCTACTCTCCATAGGAGTGGCCGTCCTGCAAAGAGAACTGCAAGAGCACAGCGCATAATGCTCATTGAGGTTAAGAAGAACCCTGGAGTGTCAGCTAAAGACTTATAGAAATCTCTGGAACATGCCAACATCTCTGTTGACGAGTCTACGATACGTAAAACACTAAACAAGAATGGTGTTCATGGGAGGACACCACAGAAGAAGCCACTGCTGTCCGAAAAATACATTGCTGCACGTCTGAAGTTCACAAAAGTTGTGACTTAGATGAAGATCAGATCAAATTGTATGACCTATTTATGCAGAAATACAGGTAATTCCAAAGGGTTCACATACTTTTTCTTGCCACTGTACAATGACATTCTAGACAATTTTGCCCTGTCCTCAACCTGATCGAATACCTTTGGGATGAATTGCCCAACATCAGTGCCCGACCTCACTAATTCTTATGTGGCCGAATGTAAGTCCCCGCAGCAATGTTCCAACATCTAGTGGAAAGCCTTCCCAGAAGAGTGGGCGGACCAACTCCATATTGATGAATATGATTTTGGAATGAGATGTTCGAAAAGCAGGTGTCCACATACTTTTGTTCATGTAGTGTACTTTTCTCAAATTCTGTTCTGTAATCAGACACTTCCTTATCTGGATAGTAAACACATATCCGCATCAAAACAAAAAACAAATAGCATTTAGTCTTACACATGATAAGTTAAGACACAAACAAGTGATATAATATTAATAAAACAAGAACTTTATTGAAAGAATACTCTTAAGGGAATACATTGTCTCATTCAAACCTGAAAATGAAGACATTTAAATCACTATCATAACCATAACATTATGCAACATTCATTTCAGGGCTACTTTCATCAGAATCAAGAATCAGAATACTTTCACTGGAATTACAAAATGTGAAACAAATAAGACATATAACAACAATTATTAGCTTTTACAAGTTTAATTTGTCACACCCTGATCTGTTTCACCTGTCCTTGTTCTTGTCTCCACCCCCTCCAGGTGTCACCCATCTTCCCCATTATCCCCTGTGTATTTATACCTGTGTTTTCTGTCTCTATGCCCGTTCGTCTTGTTTGCCAAGTCAAGCAGCGGTTTTTCTCCTAGCATTCTCTGAGATACATCTGAGTCTCTTTACTAGTACCTATTTCCACATTTAGTCACACAATTAGTGCCACAACCTAAAGTAATGTTAGTCCTCTACGATGCAAATCCGTTTGCCCTCGCATTCAGGTGCCACACAAACAAACCAGGTCCTTTTCTTCTTTCTATCTTCCCTGTAACACAGCCAAAAACTTCTAGAGGCGGCATGTAGACTGGGCACATGCTGTGTGTGGAAAGATGAGCTTACAGGTTTCACAGACAAAGGTCATTAACATTAATACCTACTAAATGACGAGCAAGGTTCTCTCTGAATGTAATCTGGCAGTAACCAGTTTGCCCATTTTCCTTGCCAGGTGCTGCATGATTACACTGCCATTCCTGGACCAAAAGGTAACTGTTGACACCTGCAATGTCAACACAGTGGAATCACTTCTGGGTCTTCTGCAAAATATTGTAGGAGCTAATCAGATCAGACTTGTGAACCCCACCCATCGGTCTATTGTAATCATGGATTAAAGCAGGCTGGCAGACCACTTTCCTATTCCAAACACCATCCTGTCAGACTAGCCTCGTTACTTGACTGGAATAATTTGCATTGTGAAAATTGCAAAAGCAAGTAACAGTATGTGTGTCTCTCCACTACTTGGCCATTACATTGGCCCTTATCCTACACCAATGCATATCCCCGTCCTCAGTTTGACGCTCACACATTTTAAAGTTCTTAAATACATCAGGAAACTGTTTCCGGTTTACCCTACAAGTCCCACATTGAGAACCCCTGTTCTCTCAGACTAATTATGAGCGCGAGTGATGTATAAAAGTTGTTGAACCAACCAAACGTTGTAAACCTGGTTTGCAAAACTAATTCCTCAACAACGTTCCTGCATGTGTAGTTCCCACCGTGAAGCATGGAGGAGGAGTTTTGATAATGTGGGAGTGCTTTGCTGGTGACACTGACTGTGAATTATTTAGACTTAACACTCTTAACCAGCATGGCTACCACAGCATTCTGCAGCAATACGCTTAGTGGGACTTATCATTTGTTTTTCAACAGGACAATGACTTAACCTCCAGGCTGTGTAATGGCTATTTGACCAAGAAGGAGAGTGCTGCATCAGATGACCTGGCCTCCACAATCACCCGACCTCAACCCAGTTGAGATGGTTTGGGATGAGTTGGACCACAGATGAAGGAAAAACAGCCAACAAGTGTTCAGCATATGTGGGAGCTCCTTCAAGACTGTTGGAATAGTATTCCAGGTGAAGCTGGTTGAGAGGATGCCAAGAGTGTGCAAAGCTCTCAAGTCAAAGGATGGCTATATGAAGAATCTCAAATATAACATCTATTTTGATTTGTTTAACACTTTTTTTTGGTTACTACATGATTCCAAACTATTTCATAGTTTTAATTTCTTCACTATTATTCTACAATGTAGAAAATAGTAAAAATAAAGAAAAACCCTTGAATGAGTAGGTGTTCTAAAACATTTGACCGGTAGTGTATATATACAACATGTGGGTCTAATCCTGAATGCTGATTGCTATTTGTCTAAAGCTTGCTGTCTGTTTCTCCGACATTTACAACATTGTTTCAACATTGAAATTCGATCTCCTGCTGTCCCATAGTAATGAATGTGTTCGAAGTCGGGACGAAACAGACGGGCAGGCAGCGTTTGTCAGACAGTCGAAATCATGCATGAATGAAGGTCAAACGAAACGCAGCTAATTTGCAGTCTTTCCAGCTAGAGTTTGAAGTGATTGGGTTACTGTAGCTGTGTTGTTGGCTAGCTCCTCTGAACAACAGTGTCCTGACAGTGTCGAAGCCGGTGTTTGGAGGATTTTATTAGCACAGTTTGCCAGCCCTCAACTTCGTCTCGGGCCTAACACCCGTGCCAATATATGCTCCAAACCCCGTCTTCTCGGTCATTATCACTTACGCTAAATAAAGGCCTGATAATAGATAACAATAACACATCATTTATAGTAGTAGGCTGAGAGGCCTCAGGTGGTGGCTTCTCAACTTCCTCGTGCTCCTTGATCTCATTCTCTTCATCCTTGTCTTCTCTGAGTAGCTCAGCATCGACGGCATCTTCTTCTCAGAAGGCCATACCTTCATGGTCCTCTTCATCCAGCAGGCCTTCCGCAGCAATGACCTGTGGCTCATCTGCCTTATCCGCTGGTACTGGTCTCCTCTGTCCATTTCTAAAACTCAAACAAAGACAAACAATGAAAATGAAAATGTAAATCATTGCCAACCCCTCCAAAGAATAGACTAAGATTTACAAAAAGTTATTCAGTATACCCTTCAGTACATAAAAAAGGGAATCATAAATGAAAGCGAAATGTACCCATTAGTTATCAATTCCAAGATGACAAAGTAAAATGTTTTCACTATAATATTTGAGAAAGCATGTCATATAATTGCATATCTGATTGTCCATAACTGAAATATTATGATCATGTATGCCTGTAAGTAGCAAACTCGTGGGAACAATAAAGTATCTATCTATCTATCTATCTATCTATCTATCTATCTATCTATCTATCTATCTATCTATCTATCTATCTATCTATCTATCTATCTATCTATCTATCTATCTATCTATGTCAGGCTCTGGCCATAGAGAAGCTTTGCTTCTCTATATTTCTATGGTCAGAGTCTGGCAGATCTATCATTTCTATTTCTGTCTGGTGTTGTGTGTGTGTGTGTGGGATCCCTAATTAGAGGCAGCTGCTATGCATTACCTCTAATTAGGGATCTTACTTATATGTCTGTGTTCCACTCCGTTGGCGTGGTTCATTGTCGTATATTGTCTCGTGTTCGTGCTACGTGTGTTATCATTATTATTAGTTGTTATATTTGTATAGTTCGTCAGTTAGTTTAAATAAATATGTCGAACTATGGATACGCTGCGCCTTGGTCTCTCTACACACCCGAACGTGACAGAATGAACCACCACCCGACCAAGCAGCGAAAATCTGGAGAAAAGGAGAAGAGAAGACAGCGGCGTAATCGTGGAAACGGAGCCCGTAGTCAACCCCAGGAAAATTTCGGGGGGGGGGGGCTATGGGGGTGGTCTGGGTTTGAGGAGGACAAGCCAGTACCACTCTCCATCTGGGATACACTGTGCCCGAAATATAAATGGGGGGCGCAAAGTGTTGAAGAGGAGGAGTATTTGGAGAGACATTTTGGAGACGTTTTGGAGGTGATGTGGGAGATAGCGGAGGAAGTAGAAAGGGAAATGTCGGAGTGGAATAATCCGTGTCCAGTCGCCTACTCCACTCCCATGAAAGAGCAGTCCGCTTTACCGGTGCCCAGTCGGGGTCCGGCCGTCTGCTCTACTCCAGTGCCAGAGCAGTCCGCTCCACCGGTGCCCAGTCTGGGTCCGGCCGTCTGCTACACTCCAGTGCGCCTCTCCAGTCCGGTACGTCATGTGCCTGCTCCTCGCACTCGCCCTGAGGTGCGTGTCACCAGTCCGGTGCCATCAGTGCCGACTCCACGCACCAGGCCTCCAGTGCGCCTCTCCAGTCCGGTACGTCATGTGCCTGCTCCTCGCACTCGCCCTGAGGTGCGTGTTATTAGTCCTGTGCCACATGTGCCGACTCCACGCACCAGGCTTCCAGTGCGCGTCTCCAGTCAGGTACGTCCTGTGCCTGTTCCCCGCACTAGCCCTGAGGTGCGTGTTATTAGTCCTGTGCCACATGTGCCGACTCCACGCACCAGGCTTCCAGTGCGCGTCTCCAGTCAGGTACGTCCTGTGCCTGCTTCCCGCACTCGCCCTGAGGTGCGTGTTAGTAGTCCAGTGCCACCAGTGCCGACTCCACGCATCAGGCTTCCAGTGCGCGTCTCTAGTCCGGTACGTCCCGTGCCGACTCCCCGCACTCGACCTCCAGTGCGTGTGCCCAGCCAGGTTCCTCCAGTGCCGGCTCCACGCACCAGGCCTCCAGTGCGCCTCTCCAGTCCGGTACGTCCCGTGCCGACTCCCCGCACTCGACCTCCAGTGCGTGTGCCCAGCCAGGTTCCTCCAGTGCCGGCTCCACGCACCAGGCCTCCAGTGCGCCTCTCCAGTCCGGTACGTCCCGTGCCGACTCCCCGCACTCGACCTCCAGTGCGTGTGCCCAGCCAGGTACCTCCAGTGCCGGCTCCACGCACCAGATCGTCGGTGCGCCTCATCAGCCCGGAGACTCCCGTGATAGTCGACAGCCCGGAGACTCCTGTGATGATCGACAGCCCGGAGACTCCTGTGATGATCGACAGCCCGGAGCCTCTCGTGATGGTCGACAGCCCGGAGCCTCTCGTGATGGTCGACAGCCCGGAGCCTCTCGTGATGGTCGACAGCCCGGAGCCTCCCGTGATGCTCGACAGCCCGGAGCCTCTCGTGATGCTCGACAGCCCGGAGCCTCTCGTGATGCTCGACAGCCCGGAGCCTCTCGTGACGCTCGACAGCCCGGAGCCTCCCGTGACGCTCGACAGCCCGGAGCCTCCCGTGACGCTCGACAGCCCGGAGCCTCCCGTGACGCTCGACAGCCCGGAGCCTCCCGTGACGCTCGACAGCCCGGAGCCTCCCGTGACGCTCGACAGCCCGGAGCCTCCCGTGACGCTCGACAGCCCGGAGCCTCCCGTGACGCTCGACAGCCCGGAGCCTCCCGTGACGCTCGACAGCCCGGAGCCTCCCGTGACGCTCGACAGCCCGGAGCCTCCCGTGACGCTCGACAGCCCGGAGCCTCCCGTGACGCTCGACAGCCCGGAGCCTCCCGTGACGCTCGACAGCCCGGAGCCTCCCGTGACGCTCGACAGCCCGGAGCCTCCCGTGACGCTCGACAGCCCGGAGCCTCCCGTGACGCTCGACAGCCCGGAGCCTCCCGTGATAATTATATGGCCGGAGTCGCCTGCCACACCGGTGCTCAGTCCTGGCCCGGTTATTTGCCCCGCTCCATGGCCTGAACTTGTTCCCCCACCATTGTTATTTAAAGGACCGGTGGGTTGCCCCTTTACATGGCCGGAGTCGCCTGCCACACCGGTGCCCAGTCCTGGCCCGGTTATTTGCCCCGCTCCATGGCCTGAGCCTTTTGCCCCACCATGGTCATTTCCAGGACCGGTGGGTTGCCCCTTGAAATGGCCTGAATCGCCAACCACACCGGGCCCAGTAGAAATGAGGAGGAAGACATCCACTTCGCCGGGGCCGGAACCGCCACCGGCGATGGTTTATGTTTGATGTTTTTCCCTCCCTGACCCTTCCCTCATGTTTTTGTGTTTGTTTTTCTTGCGGCCGGGAGTCCGCGCCTTTGGGGGGGGGTACTGTCAGGCTCTGGCCATAGCCTAGACGCTTTGCTTCTCTATATTTCTATGGTCAGAGTCTGGCAGATCTATCATTTCTATTTCTGTCTGGTGTTGTGTGTGTGTGTGGGATCCCTAATTAGAGGCAGCTGCTATGCATTACCTCTAATTAGGGATCTTACTTATATGTCTGTGTTCCACTCCGTTGGCGTGGTTCATTGTCGTATATTGTCTCGTGTTCGTGCTACGTGTGTTATCATTATTATTAGTTGTTATATTTGTATAGTTCGTCAGTTAGTTTAAATAAATATGTCGAACTATGGATACGCTGCGCCTTGGTCTCTCTACACACCCGAACGTGACAATCTATCTATCTATCTATCTATCTATCTATCTATCACAAACCAGCTAGGCTAGGAACATTTAGTTACCAAGCTGACCACCACAGTCATTATTTATAAGGTATTATAAGTTTTATGCTATAACGTTACATTAATTCTTGAAATCAATAGCCAGAACGCTTCATATTTAATCACAGATAGACACCTAATGAGATATGACTAGCTAGTAAAATACATTATAACCATAAAATGTTCCTTCACAACACTCCTCTCTCTTTTGGCTGGCTAGCTAGGGACAAAAATATAATCACCAGCCAGTTTGTTTTTAGCTCTAATACCTAATGACAAATGCATTTTATTTTGTACAGTTACCAAAGAAAACATTAACATAAAAAAGACAAGACGAGTTAAATCCAGTAGGCTAACTTTCTCCATCTTGGGTGACTGACCAACACAGGCAAACTGTCACGAGTGGGTGTAGAGAGAGACGAAGGCGAAGCGCAGCGATAGTTCGACATGTTTATTTTCACTCTAAACTTAAATGTCACAAACTATACAAAACAAAACAACGAAGCAATCATAACAAAAGGAAACACACTTACTTTACTGTGACTTGAAAATAATGACCCACACACAGGTGGATGTGTAGGGTGCCTAAATACAATCCCCAATCAGAGACAACCCTGTACAGCTGTCTCTGATTGAGGATTATTACCTCCCCTAGTTAGGGTGTGAGGGCTCGACTGTGGTTCTACCACTCCCCTTATTGGGAGTAAGGTCTAACCACAGCCAAACCCTCACACAAACTAGCCATCATAGTTAGTTAGGTGGCTAGCTATCATTATCTGAGGAGTTAAAAAAAGAAAACTCTGATTCACTTCATAGAGCTTTTAATGGACTTAAAAAATATAATGTAATTTATCAGATAATATTAACTTTTAAATCTGAGAGAAATGGTCAACTCCTACTTCTACTTTTCAAGTCTATTCGGCTTGGTAGCTAGTTAGCTCATCAGGCTTCAAAAGCAAATTTCACAGACTCATCTTATTAATGGGAAAAAAATACTCTAAAATGTAAATGTTATCATTACCAACAAAAAAACAAATGATATACTGTTTCTTACCTTGATATTGTTGTCAAATCTGAATGATGGCGCTGGCAAAATTGGTTATAATTGTAAGAATACAACCCGGAGGCAGATGTTAGGTCCCACTTGCAGAGCGTGCAAATGTTGTTTTAATATATTCCAGGATCAGGAAAAAGGAGTAGTCAGATATACAGGCAGAGGTCGTTAACAGGTAATCCAAAGAAAGGCAGCAACGGTACAAAAGGGAGCAGGCTAACGGGTAATCCAAAAACGAGAACAGGTTGGTACACGGGTAGACTCAGGCTAAGGTACAGATCGGGATAAGACGGACTCGGAAACTCTAGGCAGGAAAAAAGGTCAAAAACTGGAATCACAATACTTAGGGTTACGAAGGGCTTAGTAGGGTTGCACATACAAACAATACCTCACACAGAAGGGAGAATGAAGCTGGGATATATACTGGTGGGGAAATGGAAAACAGCTGATTAGAATTCTGGTGATTGAGACCGGAGAGGAGTGTTGCGTTCGTGTGGGTTGGGATCTTGGTGATTATGGGTTGTTTTGTCTTGTTGGTGTTGCGGAGGTATCGCTTCGTTTGCAGATCTTACAGAACCCCCCCTTACGGGCGGCTCCAGAAGACCGCGGGCGCCGGCTAGAGGGTCGTCCCCGGGAACGAGGAGCAGGGCGATCTGGGTGGTTGCGGTGAAAATCCTGAATGAGAGTGGGGTCAAGGATATCCTGGGCAGGGGTCCAGGCCTGTTCTTCTGGTCCATACCCCTCCCAGTCTACCAGGTATTGTAGCCCACCACCCCGTCGTCGTGAGTCCAGAAGGGCCCTAACGGTATAAGCAGGTTCCCCACTGACATCTAACGGAGGCGGGGCTGTCTGAGATGTAACCGGAGGATGCAGAGGGCTGTAATGGACAGGCTTTAACAGGGAGACATGGAAGGACGAGGCTATACGGTAGTGACGAGGAAGCTGTAGGCGGTAGGTTACAGGATTGATACGGTGAGTAATCTTAAACGGGCCGATGTACCTGGAGCACAGCTTTTTGCAGGGGAGACGAAGCCGGATGTCTCGGGTTGACAACCAGACTCGTTGGCCTGGGTGGTACAGCGGTGTAGGTCTACGACGGCGATCTGCGTGTTTCTTCTGGGAAATAGAGGCTTCCGTAAGATGACGATAAGCAGTTTCCCATACCTGTGCGCTGCGCTGAAACCATTCGTCCACTGCAGGAACTGTACCAGGCTCGTTGTCCCAGGGATACATTGGAGGTTGATACCCTAGGACGCATTGGAATGGTGTTAGCCGGAGGGAAGAGTGGAAGAGGGAATTTTGGGCATATTCTACCCACGGTAGGTATCGACTCCAGTCGTTTTGTTGTAGGGAACATTGTTGACGGAGGTACTTCCCAATGTCTTGGTTTAGCCGTTCTGTCTGACCATTCGATTGTGGGTGGTACCCGGAGGAAAGGCTGACTGAGATTCCCATGCGCTTGCAGAAGGCTTTCCAGACCTGGGAGATGAATTGGGGGCCTCGATCTGAGACGATATCCTCCGGGATCCCAAACTGGCGAAAGACCTGCTGAAATATACATTCTGCGAGTTCCATGGCATTAGGCAGACGGGGTAGTGGGATCAAACGACACATTTTTGAGAAACGATCGATGATCACGAGAATGGTGGTGTAACCAGTAGATTCAGGTAAATCCGTGATAAAGTCCATGGAGATGTGTGACCACGGTCTATTAGGTGTGGGTAATGGTATGAGCTTACCCTCTGGCAGTTGGCGGGGGGTCTTGGATTGCGCACAGACTGGGCAGGACAAAACATAGTCTCGGACGTCTTCAGGAAGTGAAGACCACCAGTACCTGCGAGAGAGGAGTTTAGTGGTCTTAGTTATACCAGGGTGTCCTGATCCCAACGATGTGTGGCACCATTGGAGTAGTTGAGGTCTGACTGAGGCTGGAACATATTGTTTGTCCGGCGGGGTTTCGGGGGGAGCTGGTTCGGTTTGCAGGGCGTCGTGAATGGTGTCCTGGATTTCCCATCGAATAGGTCTGGCTACACAAGATAGAGGAAGGATGTTTTCAGGGTCTGAGATACATGTGGGAGGATCAAACTGGCGAGATAGAGCGTCGGCCTTGATATTCTTCTTTCCTGGTAGGTAAGACACAGTGAAATGGAAGCGATTAAAGAACAGCGACCATCGGGACTGGCGTGGGTTTAACCTTTTTGCATTCCGCACATATTCCAGGTTGCGGTGATCGGTCAGTACCAGGAACGGGTGTTGAGCCCCCTCTAGCCAGTGACGCCACTCCTCCAGCGCTAGTTTGATGGCCAGCAGTTCTCGATTACCGACATCATAATTCCTTTCGGCAGGAGAGAGTTTCTTCGAATAGAAGGCACATGGGTGTAACTTGGGAGGAGACCCGAAACGTTGAGATAAGACTGCTCCCACTCCTACCTCTGAGGCATCTACCTCTATGGTGAAGGGTTGAGTGGGATCGGGCTGGCGGAGGATGGGTGCCGAGGTGAAAGCTTGTTTCAGGAGGTTGAACGCAGTAACCGCTGAATCCGACCAGGACAGTGTCTTGGACTTCTGGCTGGTGAGAGCAGTGAGTGGGGCGGCTTTGCTACTGTAGTTCCTTATAAACCTTCGGTAAAAATTGGCAAAGCCGAGGAATCGCTGGAGACCTTTTACCGTATGGGGTTGAGGCCAGTGTTGCACGGCGCTGACCTTTTCTTCGTTCATGCTAACTCCTCCTGGAGTCAACACAAATCCCAGGAAGGACACAGAGGTGACATGAAACTCACTCTTTTCCGCTTTCACATACAGCTTATTTTCTTCTAGGCGTTGTAACACTTGACGGACGTGGGATACGTGTTCTTCCATGGAATGGGAATAAATGAGTATGTCGTCGATGTATACGATCAGGAATCGGTCAATCATATCCCGAAAAATGTCGTTCATGAAGGATTGGAACACTGCGGGTGCATTAGTGAGTCCGTACGGCATCACGAGATACTCATAGTGTCCCCTGGTGGTGATGAAGGCAGTTTTCCATTCATCCCCTTGACGAATCCGGACAAGATTGTAGGCACTGCGGAGGTCTAGTTTGGTATACACATGTGCATTGCCTACTTGTTCTAGAGCTGCTGGGATTAGTGGAAGTGGAAACCGGTTTTTTATTGTAATGTCATTTAGTCCTCTGTAATCAATACAAGGACGTAAACCCCCGTCCTTCTTCTCCACAAAAAAGAAGGAGGAGGCCGCAGGAGAAGTAGAGGGGCGGATAAATCTTTGTCTGAGTGCTTCGTCGATGTATTGGGTCATGGCTTCAGATTCGGGTATCGACAGGGGATAGACCCGGCCCTTGGGTAGAGAAGCTCCAGGTAATAGTTCGATAACACAGTCGCACTGACGATGAGGAGGTAGTATACAGGCCTTTTCCTTGCTAAATACATTCTGGTATTGGACGTACTCTGACGGGATACGAGTAGGAGTTTGGTCACGGGCTTCCTCTACGGAGGTGGCTCTACAAGGCAAAGTTAAACAATGCGATAAACAATTCGTACTCCACTTCAGCAATTCCCCTTTCCGCCACGAGATGGCAGGATCGTGCTGGCAAAGCCATGGGTGGCCTAATACCAGTGGTTCTTTAGGGGAAGAGACGACTAAGAGTTGGATTCGTTCTGAATGCAAAGCACTGATCTGAAGGGTGATTTCTGCCGTTTGATGTGTTACATAACCAGTTCCCAGTGGTTGTCCATCTAAGGTAGCAACTCTTAATGGTGGTTTTAGTACCAGTAATTCCACTCCTAGCCTGTCTGCCAACCCCTGATCAATGAAATTGCCCACTGCCCCTGAATCGATGAGACCGGCCACAGATACAGTAGTACCCTGTACTGATAGGAGCGCGGGTAAACTGAACTGTTTCTTAGTAACGTTCAATAAGGCTGAGATGCCTACCTGAGTGCTGGTGGTGGGTGGATCTCGCCTAGGAGGACGAATCGGGCAGCGGCTGATGAAATGTCCATTCTCTCCACAATATAGGCACAGTTTGTTGGTTATCCGTCTCTGACGTTCTGTAGGAGTAAGGGAGAATTTACTGAGTTGCATGGGTTCCGGATCGACGGCTTGAACTGGAGTGTACAAGGGAAGAGAACGGCTCTGAGATTGTGGTGGTTGTGAGAATTTGCGTTCCGATAGGAGATGGTCAATGGAGATAGACATAGTGATATAACGGTTGAGATCTCGTACATCCCCTCGGCAGACCAGTTCCGTCTGTAACTCCTGGCTTAGCCCTCTCCTATACATAGTGAGTAGGGCGGTGTCCGACCATCCGCTTCCCGCTGCCAGGGTACGAAATTCCAGTGCATAATCCGCAGCAGACCGAGATCCTTGGTTGATCTCGCAGAGGAGATCTCCGGTCTGACGGCCTGACACGGGGTGATCGAACACCTCTTTGAATAATGAGATGAACGGTGACTCGCTTAGCAAAGCGGGGCTGTTCGCGGCCCAGAGTGCGGTGGCCCAGTCCAACGCTCTCCCACAGAGCAGAGACACCGTGAAATCCACCTTGTCCTTTTCTCTAGTAAACAGGTCTGAAAGGTGTTCGATGTATAAAGAACACTGCATGAGGAATCCTTGACACTTTCCTGGTGCACCGTCATATTTGTTTGGCATCGATACCGGGTGTGATGACCGAGTGGATACCGGAGGAACCGGGAGAGGAGATGTGGCTGCGCCCTGTTGGAGAAGGCGGCATAATTCCTCTATCTGTTCCTCCTGTCGGGAGAGACGGGTGTGGAGCTCTGCTGGGTCCATGGTATTGGTGAGGTATTCTGTAAGAATACAACCCGGAGGCAGATGTTAGGTCCCACTTGCAGAGCGTGCAAATGTTGTTTTAATATATTCCAGGATCAGGAAAAAGGAGTAGTCAGATATACAGGCAGAGGTCGTTAACAGGTAATCCAAAGAAAGGCAGCAACGGTACAAAAGGGAGCAGGCTAACGGGTAATCCAAAAACGAGAACAGGTTGGTACACGGGTAGACTCAGGCTAAGGTACAGATCGGGATAAGACGGACTCGGAAACTCTAGGCAGGAAAAAAGGTCAAAAACTGGAATCACAATACTTAGGGTTACGAAGGGCTTAGTAGGGTTGCACATACAAACAATACCTCACACAGAAGGGAGAATGAAGCTGGGATATATACTGGTGGGGAAATGGAAAACAGCTGATTAGAATTCTGGTGATTGAGACCGGAGAGGAGTGTTGCGTTCGTGTGGGTTGGGATCTTGGTGATTATGGGTTGTTTTGTCTTGTTGGTGTTGCGGAGGTATCGCTTCGTTTGCAGATCTTACAATAATCTGTCAGTTTGAGTGGGGAAGAGACGCCTCCCCGTGGCAGCAGCGTCAAAAGAGCCATTATCATGTTGACTTTTTCCTTTTGAGAGAAAGTCTAATTCTCGCTGCTTAACACCTAAAACAATCATATAATTAATGCAGACATTGTAACCTATCAAAAGAGTAGTTTTATGAAAAAATTGGTGATTGTATCTCGTGGCGACCCGTCACTTAGCTAAAAGGGATCTCGGGCCTTTTTCTAGAGGTCCAACCTGAAGATCACTGAGATCACTGACATCATGATTCAACCTTGTTATTTCAGAGTTCCCAGTTGTCTTGAAAGCACCATAAATCCAGAGAATGCTATACTTTAATAATAAAGTTTGATGACAGAATTTGCCCACGAAGGACTGCCGTGCACCACCTTCCTGTTCAAGTGAGCACAGTACAACAAGGTGAGTCCAAAAATGTCTTGAATGCTGCTGCATACATTATGTAATACTCCAGAGAGATATTCATACTGTAGCTAAGAAAGTAATACTAAGTGTATGTTGTGTAGTAAGATGTTAGTATCCCATGCGCCTCACCCTAATAATTTGGTCCCTTTTAACCTCATAATTAGCCTACTGTTCTGGCTTGGTAGTGCACATGTAGCCTATAGCCTGTTTTAGAGAAATTACATAATTGAACATTGTAAGTGCTTTCATTGTCTGCTTATGTGCCCCCTTTATTTCTCCTATTGTTCTGGCTTGGTGTACAGGGAGAATACTGTATGAACGGCCCATGCTCTGAATTCTGAATTCTGTTGCTGTACATTTCAAAAGTGCTGAACAAATAGTAATATTGACTATGTCCGTCCTAGCTTGCTCATTAATGTCTTAATCGAAATTACGGATGGCCTCTTATCTGCTCGCGGTCCCCTTATGCCATAGTTTGTACATCTCAATAGCCATATCAGCTATTTTAAAGCCAGTACAATTAGGCTGAATTAACTGTTTCGCTGCCAGACAAGGCTCCGCTGAGAGCTAGCAGTTTGTGGGCACCGTTTGTCACCATTATAGTGCAATGAATGTATTGTTTAGTGTTGTTTTGTGGCTTTGCTACCATGCATCAAAACCAATATTGGGGAGTTTTCCCCACCAAGATTTACATGCTAAAATCGCCACTGATTGTAGCACAGACATTTTGACGTGACAACCATGGGAGCATGTCTCAGATTTTTTAATGAACTGTCTGGAAAGGGCAGATAGTGCTGCTAAGAAGAGGTGAAATGGCTTTAAGTATTTACTACATACTGTATCTTCTGTTTATTAACCTCTATTATTGATTGTTCTTCAGTAACCAATAATTGTTTCTACATAACAACCATGAAAATTCATCACACTTTATATAAGTATTTAGCAGCTACAAAAAAACTATTAACGGGTTATTACTGCATTTGTATGTGATCGTTGCCGTTTTATTTCCCTTTTGTTTCCTATTACTTTCCGGATATGACCCTGTTATTTCAGCCCTGTAAACTAAAGTTTTACAAAACCACTTCCCCTTTAACATGCTCCCTCCCCTTTCCATGATTGACAAGGAGACTGACCTCGTGATTCAACAGGTCCTGAGTCAGAGGCTTCACTGCCACTTCCTGCATCACAAGGTTCCCCTGGGCATCTGAGATACTGCACAGAACAAACAAAATTATATTATTCTTTGGGGGCTCCCAAGTGGCGCAGTGGTCTAAGATACTGCATCTCAGTGCAGACTGTATCACAACCGGCCGTGATTGGGAGTCCCATAGGGCAGCGCACATTTGGCCCAGCGTCGTCCGTGTTTAAACGGTGTAGGCCGTCATTGTAAATAAGAATTTGTTCTTAACTGACTTGCCTAGTTAAATAAAGGTTAAATAAAAATAAATTAAATAATAATGAGAAGCGTGCATAATGGCTAGCTCTCACTAGCTAGTTCACATCTGCAAAAGTACATGTCTATGGTTATAATGTCTATTAAAGGTCATAAAAGGTTATACTGTCTATGAAATGTCAGTCATAAGCATTTCTAATGTATATGAAAGGTCATAAGAAGGTTATAAACATCCCTGAAATGGTCAGCACTCACTGGAAGAGCTTGACGCTGGACCTCAGCTTCTGGTCGACCATGTCATCAGACGCAATGCTGTCCCTGATGTCTCGTCTTGTCTCTCCCAGGTGCTGCTTCATCAGCTTCATGGCCTCCTCTGAAGACTTCTCGTCATCCCCTTCCACCACGCTAATCTGCGCCCGTCCCCCTCTTTCCCTGTCACGGATGTCCTTGGCTAGAGTCATCCCCTGCAAAGAACAACAACCGTGACAACATCACTACCCCACTGAGCCATTGGAACCACAATCCAGTCTTAGTTTTATACTTATCCATGTTGTAAGGGCTACGTTTATAGGCAGATGTTCCTACTTAGGGGCCTTGTTTGAATACTTTAAAAAATGCACCCTTCCTCACTTCTCTTCCTTGTTGTTATCACTGATCTGATATGCCTGGAGGTGTGAAGGCAATGTGGTCGAAGCCATGATTTCACCTATCACATTATTCATTAAGCACCAAAGTAAAAACATATATTTAAAAAACGATGCACAGATGGGAACTAAACTCTGCTGAGATTTGTCCATTTTGCTCAAAGCATTTAAATTAAGAAAATGTCACCCATAAAGTTATGTTCAACTATTACTGAATTTCTCTATAGCTATGGTCGAAAATGTCTCCTTACCTTGAGTCTTTCCATGCGGTTGCTCTTGGGTCCGTTCCACTGGATGATGAGGTTGCCCAGGTCCAGCAGGAACACATCCCCCTTGTTAAAGCTGCTCCAGCTCATGTCCACCTGTGCTCAAGGATGGATGGATGGATGGATGGATGGATGGGGATGGAAAGGGTGATGGATGGGGATGGAAAGGACACACATTCCCTGAATTTTATTAACAGTATAATACAAACAGCAACAGGAGAGCAATTGTCGAATTGATGCTTTTACTCTATGCTGATGTGGTTATATCAAGTAACATTGATACCAGTGGCGTCATGCCCATGGGAATGTTGAATTCATTACTAAATGTAATTTTTAAGCCCACGTTTTACCATTATTATTTACAAAACGTAGTCGGGGCACACTTACCATTATTATTTACAAAACGAAGTCGGGGCACACTGATTGGATTAGGCAAAGAGTATCCCCCTAGTAAGTGGTTCCTTCCAAGGTACACAGAGCAAAGAGATAATAGATACTCTAGTCACTAGTTCGTGCAGTATCGTCAGTGGAGGAGGAAAGAGAGAGTGGCATGCTGCCGGATGTATGCTTGTAAATTAATTTGATCAAGCGATGTAGCCTGTTAATTCCTTCTTGATGAATAAATAAAACAAAAATGTGTTGTTGTTTCTCTATAATTGTCACGTGAGGGTGCATAGGGAGACCAAGACGCAGCGCAGGGATAGTAGTTCGACATTAATTTTATATGTATAAAACCAACTCAAAATGTACGAACTAACTAAACAAACACACGATGTACAAACGTCACGTTACAAAAAACAAACACGAAAGAACGGACGTATTAAATGTGCACACTTACTGTCACCGTGACTTCGAAATACATCGACAACAACCCACAACCCAGTGTGAAAATCTACAAACCTATGTAGGATCCCTAATTAGAGACGATGCGCTACAGCTGCCTCTAATTAGGGATCCCACACAAACCACCACCAGAAAGAATAGACATGTCAGACTCTGACCATGGTTACATAGAAAAAATATATACATTGTATTCAGAAAGTATTCAGACCCCCATTCAGACATTTTGTTACATTACAGCCTCATTCTAAAATGTGTATATATATATATATATATATATATATATATATATATATATATATATATATATATATATATATACACATTTTAGAATGAGGCTGTAATGTAACAAAATGTCTGAATGGGGGTCTGAATACTTTCTGAATACAATGTATATATTTTTTCTATGTAACCATGGTCAGAGTCTGACATGTCTATTCTTTCTGGTGTGTCTATTCTTTTTTTTTATCAAACTACACACAATACCCCATAATGACAAAGCAAAAACAGGTTTTTAGACATTTTTGTAAATGTGAAATATCTTATTTACCTGAGTGGCGCAGTCGTCTAAGGCACTGTATCTCAGTGCTAGAGGCCTCACTACAGACCCTGGTTCGATCTCGGGCTGTATCACAACTGGACGTGATGGGGAGTACCATAGGGCAGCGTACAATTGGCCCAGCGCCGTCTGGGTTAGGGGAGGCCGTCATTGTAAAAAATAATTTGTTCTTAACTGACTTGCCTAGTTAAATAAAGGTAAAAAAAATGTACATAAGTATTTAGACCCTTTGCTATGAGAATCGAAATTGAGCTCAGGTGTATCCTGTTTCCATTGATCATCCGTGAGATTTTTCTACAACTTGATTGGAGTCCAACTGCTGTAAATTAAATTGATTGGACATGATTTTGAAAGGCACACACCTGTGTATACAGCGGGTGAAATAAGTATTGAACACGTCACCATTTTTCACAGTAAATATATTTCCAAAGGTGCTATTGACATGACATTGTCACCAGATGTTGGTAACAACCCAAGTAATCCATACATACTGTCACGACTTCCGCCGAAGTTGGCCCCTCTCCTGGTTCGGGCGGCCACAGGCGGTCGATGTCACCAGCGTATTAGCCGCCACCGATCCCATGCACTGTTTACGTCTGTCCTGTTTTACGCACACCTGGCTCCCATCCCACAACTTGTCTGTGTCCTATATATATATCCCTCTGCTCCCCCCATGTCCTTGTCCGTGATTGTTATGTGTTTAGTGTACTCTGGTTGGAGGTACGTATTGTTGAAGGAAAGAATAAACATCGTGCTTTTTGCACGTTTATTCACAACCCGGTTTTCCCTGCGCCTGCTTCCACCACCACGACCTCATACAGCTTTAGTGACACATACAAAGAAACCAAAACAAATAAGTTCAGAAATTAAGTTATGTGTAATAATGTGAAATGACACAGGGAAAAAGTATTGAACACACTTACTGATATTTATTTAATACTTTGTTTAAAAGCCTTTGTTGGTAATGACAGCTTCAAGACGCCTCTTGTATGGAGAAACTAGTCGCATGCATTGCTCTGGTGTGATTTTGGCCCATTCTTCCACACAAAACAGTCTTCAAATCTTGAAGGTTCCGTGGGCCTCTTCTATGAATCTCTTCTATGATCTTCAGTTCTTTCCATAGATTTTCAATGGGATTTAAGTCAGGTGATTTGCTGGGCCATTCTAGCAGCTTTATTTTCTTTCTTTGAAACCAATTGAGAATTTCCTTGGCTGTGTGTTTGGGATCATTGTCTTGCTGAAATGTCCACCCTCGTTTCATCTTCATCATCCTGGTAGATGGCAGCAGATTTTTGTCAAGAATGTCTCGGTAAATTTGCCCATTCATCCTTTCTTCAATTATGTGAAGTTTGCCAGTACCATTTGCTGAAAAGCAGCCCCACACCATGATGTTCCCACCTCCAAACTTCACTGTTGGTATGGTGTTTTTAGGCTGATGTGCAGTGCCATTTCTCCTCCAAACATGGTGTGTTTTATGACATCCAAACAGTTCAATTTTGCTCTCATCTGTATTCTATATTCTCCCAGTATTCTCCCAGTATTTCACTGGCTTTTCCAAATGTTGTGCAGCAAACTTTAAACGAGCTTCAACATGCTTTTTTTTCAGCAATGGAGTCTTCTGTGGTGAGCGTGCATACAGGCCATGGCGGTGGAGTGCATTACTTACTGTTTTCTTTGAGACAACAGTACCTGCTAATTGCGGGTCTTTTTTAAGCTCTCCACAAGTGGTCCTTGGGTCTTGGACAACAATTCTGATTATTCTTTTCACTCCTCTGTCAGAAATGTTGCGAGGAGCACCTGGTCGAGGCAAATTTATGGTGAAATGATTGTCTTTCCACTTCCGTATTATGGCCCCAACAGTGCTCACTGGAACATTCAGAAGCTTAGAAATGCGCCTATAACCAATGCCATCATTATGTTTTGCAACAATTAGGTTGCGAAGGTCTTGAGACAGCTCTTTGCTTTTACCCATCATGAGATGTGTCTTGTGTGACACCTTGGCAATGAGACCTTTTTGTAGGCCATCAGTTGGGACTGAACCAGCTGATATTAATTTGCACTGACAGGGGGCTGGATTGCTTTTAAATTACTGATAGTTTTCAGCTGTTGTCTTGGCTTTCTATGCCTTTTTGCACCTCTCTTTCTTCATGTGTTCAATACTTTTTCCCTGTGTCATTTCACATTATTACACATAACTTAATATCTGAACTTATTTGTTTTGGTTTCTTTGTATGTATGGATTACTTGGGTTGTTACCAACATCTGGTGAAACTTTCATGTCAATAGCACCTTTGGAAATATATTTACTGAGAAAAATGGTGACGTGTTCAATACTTATTTCACCAGCTGTATATGGTCCCACAGTTGACAGTGCATGTCAGAGCAAAAACCAAGCCTGAGGTCGATGGAATTGTCCTTAGAGCTCCGAGGCAGGATTGTGTCGAGGCACAGATCTGGGGAAGGGTACCAAAAAGTCTCTCATTGAAGGTCCCCAAGAACACACCATTCTTAAATGGAAGATGATTGGAACCCCCAAGACTCTTCCTAGAGCTAGCCGCCCGGCCAAACTAGGCAATCAGGGGAGAAGGGCCTCGGTCAGGGATGTGACCAAGAACCCGATGGACACTCTGACAGAGCTCCAGAGTTCCTCTGAACTCTTTGGCCTGAATACCAAGTGTCACGTCTAGAGGAAACCTGGCACCATCCCGACAGTGAAGCATGGTGGTGGCAACATCATGCTGTGGGGTTGTTTTTCAGCGACAGTGACTGGGATACTGGTCAGGATCGAGGGGAAGATGGACGGAGCAAAGTACAGAGAGCACCTGGATGAAAACCTGCTCCAGAGTGCTCAGGACCTCAGACTGGGGTGAAGGTTCTTCTTCCAACAGGACAACGACCCTAAGCACACAGCCAAGATAACGCAGGAGTGGCTCAGACAGAGCCAGGACTTGAACTCGATCTAACATCTCTGGAGAGACCTGAAAATAGCTGTGCATCGACGCTCCCCGTCCAACCTGATAGAACTTGAGAGGATCTGCAGAGAAGAATGGAAACACCCCAAATACAGGTGTGCCAAGCTTGTAGCGTCATACCCAAGAAGACTCGAGGCTGTAATCGCTGCCAAAGGTGCTACAATACTTATGTAAATGTTAGATTTCAGTTCTAAAAACCTGTTTTTGCTTTGTCATCATGGGGTATTGTGTATAGATTGATGAGGGTCAAAAACATTTTATTTTAAAGTCAAAGGGTTTGAATACTCTGAATACTCTGTATAAACAGTACCATTCCAGGCTTTTTCTTTATTTTTTACTATTTTCTACATTGTAGAATAATAGTGAAGACATTGAAGCTATGATATAACACATATGGAATCATGTAGTAACCAAAAAAAGGGTTAAACAAATCAAAATATATTTTATATTTGAGATTCTTCAACTCATTCTTCAACTCATCCCAAACCATCTCAACTGGGTTGAGGTCGGGTGATTGTGGAGGCCAGGTAATGATGCAGCACTCCAAGCAGCATGATATCCCAGATTGATACTAATGTGTCAACCAACAATCTCTTTAAGGGTTAGAGATCTCTAAGGGTTAACAATATTTCCATGTAAGACATTCTACTCAGCTTTCACAATAAGTAGTGTGTCTGAGTTAAAAATGTAACTTGGGATGATAATTAAGACACATCAGTGTGATTTCTTGATAGTCTGTGTGATTATGTGATCATGTCAGTTGTCAGTTGTAGAAGAGTTGTAGAGGAGCTATATAGAGTTGCAGAGGAGTTTCATAGAGCCAGTCAGTGGCACAGCAAATGTGACTAATAATTTATGCTCTTGAACCCAAGTGTTCTGCATCTCTTCTGAGGTGAGGAAGTGACTTGTGGAGTGCTGTTTCTAGTCCAGTAGAAATGAATAACACATTAGTCAAGGGCAGAACCAAGGCTGTGTGAAGGCAGAATATTCCACTAGGGATATATTGGCTTGAGTTGGGGCTACGGCTGTGAGCTTTCTCACCTCTCCAGCCACCACATGCTTCCTTCCCTTGACATGGAGCAGGCGGCGAATGTTGTAGGTGTTGGTCTCCACCTGCTTCATCCCAGACGCCACACCGCCACTCTTGTAGCTGTGGAAAAACACGCACAAGAAATGCTGTCAGATGACGGCCACCAGGGTTGTGGTCAATTTAAATTGAAGTCAGTTCAGAAAGTAAACTAAAGCTCTAAATCAATAATTGAAAAAAGGGGATATATTTTCAATGACTTCTCAATGAAATAGATTGGAGAAACTATTTATTTGAAATTCAATGTTGAACCCTGCTGAATACCATTACATACTGTATTAGGTATGTTGTCAGCTTACGTTGTGCGTCATGGTCTCGTTCTCAAGTTATTTATGTTGTGCTGTCTCACTCACTCCACTCCACCCTACATACTCTCCTGCCTGATCACCATGCTCTTTCCCAGAAGCCAGAATGCAGAAGTGATGGTTGTTTCAACTTCCTCACAGTGTTTTATTTATTTTTTTATCCTGTCTGCATTCAGAATGCTGTAGTAATATCCACCTCTGACCATCAGTCACAATGCAACTTAAGATTAGTCAGAGAAACATTACAAGAGAAAATTGCCTTTGCTGTAGAGGAGGCTATATAATATCACCACTATCTACAGGTAAATACCAAGATAAAGGAACAGCAGCATAAAGTTTCTAAATAGGGCATTGGGCCACCCACCACGATCCGCCAGCAGAGCTTCAATGCGCCTTGGCATAGATTCTACAAGTGTCTGGAACTCTATTGCAGGGATGTGACACCATTCTGCCACGAGAAATTCCATAATTTGGGGTTTTGTTGATAGTCCTGGAAAACACTGTCTCAGGCTTTGTTCCAGAATCTCCCATAAGTGTTCGATTGGGTTGAGATCTGGTGACTGAGACACACACACTCTATGCTGATTTGAGACCACTCTTTCAAAGTCACTGAGATCTCTTCTAGCCATGGTAGCCAAAGTAAGGGGCAACTAGATATTTTTATACATGGCCCTAAGCATGATGGGATGTTAATTGCTTAATTAACTCAGGGACCACACCTATTAGTATATAAATGTATTTCCTTTATGTTGGCAGTTACCTGTACATACCTGATGACGGCTACAGAAATATCGGTACCTGTAGGTGGCAGGAAGCCAAGCAGTTCGAGCTTTGGGCCAGTAACCGAAAGGTTTCTGGTTCAAATACCTGATCCGAGGTGAAAAACCTGTCCATGTGTTCTTGAACAAGGCACTTAAACCTAATTTGCTCCAGGGGTGCCGTACTACTATGGCTGACCCTGCAAGTAGGCTGTAATTGTAAATAACAATTTGTTCATAATTTACTTGCCTAGTTAAATAAAGGTTAAATAAAAATAAAATACCTATTTTCTCAAGATTCCGGTTCATCCTATTCTAATTCCTGTTATATTTCCCACTGTCTTTAACGGCTCCATAATCATTCCAAAGATATTGGTTTTATGCTTTTCGGTATTGAGTTAATTGACAGTGAAACTAAAATAATGTGTGTGTGCGCATTGGGTACTGCGTCTAGATGTGTTTGTGAGTGTGGGATGGCCCACATGGTGTCCCATTTGTATTTTTGTAATTGTATTTATTAGGGATCCCCATTAGCTGCTGCCAAGGCATCTACAATACAAAATGTATAATACCACCATACAACAATATTACAATGTACATGTGTGTAGAGTGCGTGTGTTAGCGTTTGTGTGCATATGTGTGTCTGTAACTGTGTGTGTGACTCTTCACAGTCCCCGCTGTTCCATAAGGTGTATTTTTATGTTTTTTTAATCTGATTCTACTGCTTGCATCAGTTACCTTACGTGGAATAGAGTTCCATGTAGTCATGGCTCTATGTGTGCCTCCCATAGTCTGTTCTGGACTTGGGGATTGTGAAGAGACCTCTGGTGGCATGTCTTGTGGAGTATGCATGGTTGTCCGAGCTGTGTATTTTAAACAGACAGCTCGGTGCATTCAGCTTGCCAACACTTACAAAAACAAGTAGTGATTAAGTCAATCTCTCGTCCTCTCCATGTACATTTAAGGGCCAGCTGTGCTGTCCTATTCTGAGCCAATTGTATTTTTTAAGTCCCTCTTTTTGACACCTGATCACACGGCTGAACAGTACCCAGCTAGTACAGTGGATCTGGAACGATTCCGGCTGAGAGTCGGGGCACTCGGCTGAGAGTCAGACTTGGCTGACGTCATGTGGCCCGAGTCTGGGCCGCCTTCGGCAGTATTACTTATGGCTAGGATGCAGGGATTGAGCTCGGGAAGATTCTGGTGTGAGTTATCTGGTCCAAATATATTACTTGGGGCTCGGGCAGATTGTGGCTACTCTCTGGCAGATGATTACACGGGCTGCTTTATATAATTAACATTCCATTATTTCTTTATTTTTACATATTTTCTCATTGTTTCTGTGATCAAAAAATGTAATTAACATTTAAATAATATTCTTTAAGAGTCTTTCCTGTTTAAGTAGTATTTTAGTATTTTGATACTTTGTGCAAGGCAGTTGATCAGTTTTAAAAACTTTTGTGGATGGGGCCTCCGAGTGGCGCAGCAGTCTAAGACCGGGAGACCCATGAGGCGATGCACAACTGGCCCAGTGTTGTCCGGGTTAGGGGAGGGTTTGGCTGGCCGGGATGTCCTTGTCCCAACGCGCTATAGTGACTCCTGGGTCACCAGGTGTACGGTGTTTCCTCTGACACATTGGTGCGGCTGGTTTCCGGGTGAAGCGTGCATTGTGTCAAGAAGCAGTGCGGCTTAGTGGGGTTGTGTTTCGGAGGACGCAAGGTCGTATGGGAGTTGCAGCGATGGGATAAGACTGTAACTACCAATTGGATATGATGAAAAGGGGGTATAAAATAAAACACTTTGTGGATGGGTATAATTTGAATGTATTATAGTAATATTCAAATGACTAAACCTGGTAATTTTGTATACCTTTATTAAAATTTGCATCGGGCCGCTTCTGGGGGGATTCTGGTAAGATACCGGAAAAGTCAGCTGAATTCCTGTAGATGGAAACGGCCCGATGTACTTAGGCAGATTCTGGGCAGTCATTCATTTTGATTTCGGGCCGAGTCCGACACCTGATTCCTCATTGCTAGCTGGGTAGTCCAGGTGCAACAAAACTAGGGCCTGTAGGAGCTGCCTTGTTGATAGTGTTGTTAAGGAGGTAGTAGGCTTACATTTAAGATATGGCAAATGGGAGTGGCAATATCATCCGTTAGTATCCTCAGTAATTTTCCATCCAAGTTGTCAGACCCCGGTGGCTTGTCATTGTTGATAGACAACAATAATGTTTTCACCTCTTCCACACTCACTTTGCGGAATTCAAAATTACAATGCTTGTCTTCCATAATTTGGTTAGTTATACTTGGATGTGTAGTGTCATGTTTGTAGCTGGCATGTCATGCCTAACTTTGATAGTCTTGCCAATGAAAAAAAAGTAGTTGGCAATATCAGTGGGTTTTTGTGATCAATGAGCCATCTGATACAATGAATGATGAAGTTGAGTTTGCCTTTATGTCCAAAATGTGTAATGTCCTGTACTCGTGCTCCAGGATAGCACAGGGTGTGAACTGCCAGTGACGACAGATGGTGCAATGGCTGAGGAGGTCCGGCCGTTCTTTCGCCTCGAGTAGTTTCGCAAACCGCAAATTGACTGTACGTTTGTTTGTTTACTGTGTAACTCTGTGTTGTTGTTTTTGTCGCACTGCTTTGCTTTGTTTTGGCCAGGTCGCAGTTGCAAATGAGAACTTGTTCTCAACTGACCTACCTGGTTAAATAAAGGTGAAATAAAAACTGTATGGTCTGATAAGGGTGGGAGCTCTGAGGATCTGAACCCGAGGTAGAAGCCACCGGAGAGGGAGACAAAACATAGGACGAAGGCGCAGATACCTCCGGATCCGATCTCGAATCGGAAGCCCCTTCCATTAATAAAGCAATATTAACACAGCTCCTGCAGCTTTGGAAATGTTCAATATCGACCTCCATTTCAGACTGCCGGCCAGCTAGGTTAGCTGGGCTTCCGTGTCTCTCACCTAATATGGAATTCTCAACTAAGTGAACAAAAAGAGCTCACACAAATTGCAAAATCTGAAAAGCAGAAATATTTGTCCTCCTTAAGATCCTCTCAATCCATGGTGAGCACGAAAGCAGTGTCTTTGCACATACTGTTGGTAGCAGCATCGGCTGATGTTGGTAGCTATACAACGCAGTTCCAGCCAGGGTCAATGTTGGGAAAAAGCAGCATGGAATACATCCACAAACAGCGTGGGACACCTCTGTGGTCCCAGCCACAAGGGCTAACTGCGTCGCGGACTGTGTTCAAGCTGTTCGTGGAAAACCCTGCTAGTTTGATACTGACAGCTCCCAGCTAGGCTAGTAGCTCGTTTCGGCAAACAACTTCAGACTTTTTTGTCTGGCAGGATCCCGGGAGAGATGGTAGCGGTCACAGCAAATGAGGCTAACCGCGTTGCGGGATACAAAATCCAAAAGTATATAAATCAAACTTTGCAAGGAAACATTGTCACAACTTTACAAAAACAATAAACCTAGGTCTCCCGTTCAGCGTTCGGCATACGTCGCACTCTGATGACGTGTGAATAATTAGTTGAAAGAACTGAGGTTGTTTGTCTAGAAATAGTTTGACATTACATTGTATCCATACTGTAGGCAGGTGTAGTTTGTTGTACATCACTCACATGATTCCCTTTTTGAAGTATCCACGAAAGGTGTCGCTCTCATAGCCCTGCGCTTCACGGTGCTGCACAGCCACGCCCCCCAGGTGCTCGTCCATCATGGTGGTGTAGGTGGCCGCCGCCCCCTGCTCGTCATTGGAGGTTGCCTTTCCCAGCCAATAGTGGAGGTCGTAGGTGAACGAGCTGTGCATCTTATTGGTCTACGGGATCAGACAGAAATATGTTGCGGGATGTCACTTTGTGTATTTTGTCCGTATAGGCCACTTTTTGGAGTAGTTTCGAATACGATTACTTACGTATAGAATGACATAGCTGTCACCTTCATAGAATTGTCCATATGCTTTAGAAGGGAAGGGCACCATCTCCATGTCCTGACCAATAGGGAAATATGAACAAGTTCAATAGAATTTAATGTCATTGTGTGAAAAAGTTTAGATTTAGAACCTAACTTGGAATGGCACTTACATGTTAGACGTTTGTTCTGCTATCATATTCATTATACTCTCTTAGAAAAAAAGGGTTCCAAAAGGGTTCTTCGGTTGTCCCCATAGGATAACCCTTTTTGGTTCCAGGTATAACCCTTTTGGGTAAATGTAGAACCCTCTGTGGAAAGGGTTTCTACATGGAACCCATAAGAGTTCTACCTGGAACCTAAAGGGTTATACCTGGAACCAAAAAGGGTTCTTCAAGGGTTCTCTATTGGGGACAGCCGAAGAATCCTTTTGGGTTCTAGATAGCACCTTTTTTTCTAAGAATGTAGTGATGACAAAATATATATATGTTCTGGTGTCTCACCTCTATCCTCCATATCTGCAGCCCTCGCGTGGTTTTATTGAGGACTTTTGCAACTTGGGTTTTGACCTGGATCTGTGGCATGGTTCAGCTTAGAAAAGATACCTAGAAGGATTGGGGGTGGGGGGTGAGTGAGTCATTGGTGGTTCACTATTTCTTAATGGAACTAGCTAACATTTATATATTATGTTGTATACAAATTCAATAGTATTCCATAACATGACACAGAGAGCTTGGAATACTGAAAACTCTTAAAACCTCATCAAAACAGACACAAACTCTATAAACTGTACTGTTTCGTAGTGTTACCTGGCTCCGCTACCTTGTATGACTGACTAAGGGGAGGAGTTGATCTATAAGTCTATGAGTTGATCATTGGCTGAGTCAATGATGTCACCTGAGTAGATTTTTTCATTTCCTGTCTCAGGTCACAGAATGGTAATGGCAGTATACTGCTCAAGTGTCTAACTATGAGCTCATTGTACTGTCAAAAGTAGGGTGGGATCCTACTCAAAGCAACCACATATTTTTATGAAACCATAGCAGGAGGATCGTTAACGGCTGGCCACAGAGAAGGAAGTGAAAACCCCAGTACCGCCCAGATGTTACCACATGCCTGAACACATACAGCGGGTGAAATAAGTATTGAACACATCACCATTTTTCTCAGTAAATATATTTCCAAAGGTGCTATTGACATGACAGACAGCTCTTTGCTTTTACCCATCATGAGATGTGTCTTGTGTGACACCTTGGCAATGAGACCTTTTTGTAGGCCATCAGTTGGGACTGAACCAGCTGATATTAATTTGCACTGACAGGGGGCTGGATTGCTTTTTAATTACTGATAGTTTTCAGGTGTTGTCTTGGCTTTCCATGCCTTTTTGCACCTCCCTTTCTTCATGTGTTCAATACTTTTTCTCTGTGTCATTTCACATTATTACACATAACTTAATATCTGAACTTATTTGTTTTGGTTTCTTTGTATGTATGGATTACTTGGGTTGTTACCAACATCTGGTGAAAATGTCATGTCAATAGCACCTTTGGAAATATATTTACTGAGAAAAATGGTGACGTGTTCAATACTTATTTCACCCGCTGTATACAGCAGTCTCCAATTTTACACTGTCTATAACAGTTATACTGTTAAGGTATCATGGCTTATTTGACTAATTATAATAAATCTCAAAACTGAAAATGCATCTAAAGTGTGTTTCATTTAATAGTCTATTCCACTGTACAGCATAAATTAAGGGAATGGTTGGTCATTTAGTTAGTACATTTTGCTGCGAGGCGAAGCCAAGTTCTTACGATAGCCAAGCTCTTTTCTATCAATCTAAGAGAGAGGTGGAGAACAATTGTCAGGCTCTGGCCATAGAGAAGCCTTTTGCTTCTCTATGTGGCCATGGTCAGAGTCTGACAGTTCTATGTGTTATACATCTGTGGAGTATTTTCTGTTGGATCCCTAATTAGAGGCAGCTGCTATGCATTGTCTCTAATTAGGGATCCTACTTATGTTTGTATGTCCCACACCATGTTGTGGTCGGGTAGTGTAGTAAGCCCGGTTTTGTTTACCATGATGGTAGATGATGTCTTTAGAGAGGTGGGGCAGGGAATAGGGGTAGCATTGTATGCAGATGATGGGGCTATATGGAAAAGAGGAAGGAATGTGAAGTATGTGATGAAGAAAATGCAGTGCGGTGACGGCTGTGGAAGAATGGTCAATGAAATGGGGCTTTCGGATGTCGGTGGCTAAATCGTGCTTCGTGGTATATTCAAATAGAAAAGTTAAGGATGTGAGATTGCAGATATATGGGCAGGATATAGGCAGGCTGACGGCCTTTAAGTACTTGGGTCTGTGGTTTGACGAGAGGTTGACGTGAAGGAAGCATGTGGCGGCTGTGGAGGTAAAGTGCAGAAGGGCGTTAAACCTTATGAGAGCGGTGGTGGGAGTTAATTGGGGGGCTGACAGGCAGACAATGATGAGTTTGTATCAGGCGCTGATCAGGTCGGTGCTAGATTATGGGTGCTTTGTCTATGGGTCAGCAGCCAGGACTGTGTTAGAGGCGTTGGATAGGATTCAGGCGCGTGTGCTGAGGTTGTGCTTAGGCGCATGTAGGTCGAAGCCAACGGCAGCGATGCAGGTGGAGACGGGTGAGATGCCATTGGCATTGAGGCGAGATAAGTTGGCTTTAACGTATTGGGTGAGGCTGAAGGGGAGCTCGGTGAGGCATCCTGCAGTTGAGGTGGTGGGAAGGTGCTGGGAGAGAGAAGGGGGAAAGATGAGAGCGTTTGGGTGGGTGATAGAGAAGAAGGTGGAGGAATATGGACTAATGGGGAAGGATGTGGGACCGGTGGTCGCGTTAGGGAGGGTACCACATTGGTTGTTTCCTGTGCCGAATGTTGACATGAGGATGTTGGAGAGGAAGAAAGAGTGGAATGCAAAATGCATCAGTAGTTGTGTGGAGAGGTTTGTGAGTGAAGGGTACAGTGAATATCTGAGGATATATACTTATGGGTCGAAGGATCCAGTTAGTGGGAAGGTAGGAGCAGGGGTGTTTGTCCCAGAGTTTGGAGTAAGGATCGGTAAGAGGGTGACAGATCATGTGTCAGTATATACTGCAGAGATGATGGCAATGATTTTGGGGATGGGTTGGGTGGAGGAGGTTAGGCCGCTCAGGGTGGTGGTGTGTATGGATTTGGCTACTGTGCTGAGTAGTATAACGTCGGGTAGGTCAGATAGAGGGGATTTGTTAGTGGAGTTGATGGTGCAGTTGTTGGGGTTGGAGAGGATGGGGGTGGTGGTATGGTTCTGTTGGGTTCCAGCGCATGTAGGAGTTGATGGTAATGAAGAGGTGGATAGGGTGGCGAAGAGTGCGTCACAGAAGGAGGGCGTGGATGTGAGGATACCATATGGACGGGAAGAGATGAAAGCGATGATAAAGAGGGTGGGGATGGAATTATGGCAGAAACAGTGGGATGAGTGCAGGACAGGGAGGGGATATTATGGTGTACAGAAAACGGTAAGGGTGGGGATGTAGGAGGGATGAAGTAATATGGAGTAGGTTGAGGTTTGGTCATACAGGTCTGAATGCGAAACTGAAGATGATAGGGAGACATGAGACTGGATTGTGCGAGGGGTGTATGGTGGAGGAAACAGTGGAACATGTATTGCTGTATTGCGAGCGGTATGATGAGGAAAGGGAAAGGTTGTATGACTGGGTCAGGAGGGAAGGGAGGAGTTGGGGAATGTGTGGGGTGCTGGGAGGAGGGAGTGGTGACGGGATAGTGTCGAGGGAGCTGTTGCAATTTATCAAGCTTACGGGTGTGGGTGCTAGAATTTAGGGATAAGAGGCCGTGACCGGCCTCACACAACGTTACAGTAGGTGGCGGTGTATGCACCTTTCAGTTGGTTGCGATCCGCCATTAATCCAAAGAAGAAGAAGAAGAACCATGTTGTGGTCCATTATTCTACATGTCTGAGAAGTGTGTTTACGTTCATTTGTATCATTGTTCATTTGTTTTAGTTCGTCATTGAGTTGATTTAAAACATTAAAAGAGATGTCGAACTGTGATTGTGCTGCGCCTTGGTCTGTCATAACAACCACTCGTGACAACAATGACCATATCAAAGCTTTAAACCTTTAGGACTTATCTCAGACACAGAGTAGGCTAAACCGAATCTCTGTTAACCCAGAAGTAAACTCTTGCGTAATTTGGTCAGCTGCACAGAATCTGCTCATGGGAGATTGGGCCTGAACTAGTCCTGAACTAATAAGATATTTCAATATAAATTCGGCACTGAACATATATTTTGTTCAGGGACTGGGAGACTAGACAGGATCGAGGGAAAGATGAAAGGAGCAAAGTACAGAGAGATCCTTGATGAAAACCTGCTCCAGAGCTCTCAGGACCTCAGCTGTCGCTGGGCAATACGGACTTTCAGCTCCCTCCAAAGATTTTCTATTGGGTTCAGGTCTGGAGACTGGCTAGGCCACTCCAGGACCTTGAGATGCTTCTTACGGAGCCACTCCTTAGTTGCCTTGGCTGTGTGTTTCGGGTCGTTGTCATGCTGGAAGACCCAGCCACGACCCATCTTCAATGCTCTTACTGAGGGAAGGAGGTTGTTGGCCAAGATCTCACGATACATGGCCCCATCCATCCTCCCCTCAATACGGTGCAGTCGTCCTGTCCCCTTTGCAGAAAAGCATCCCCAAAGATTGATGTTTCCACCTCCATGCTTCACGGTTGGGATGGTGTTCTTGGGGTTGTACTCATCCTTCTTCTTCCTCCAAACACAGCGAGTGGAGTTTAGACCAAAAAGCTCTATTTTTGTCTCATCAGACCACATGACCTTCTCCCATTCCTCCTCTGGATCATCCAGATGGTCATTGGCTTCAGACGGGCCTGGACATGCGCTGGCTTGAGCAGGGGACCTTGCGTGCGCTGCAGGATTTTAATCCATGACGGCGTAGTGTGTTACTAATGGTTTTCTTTGAGACTGTGGTCCCAGCTCTCTTCAGGTCATTGACCAGGTCCTGCCGTGTAGTTCTGGGCTGATCCCTCACCTTCCTCATGATCATTGATGCCCCACGAGGTGAGATCTTGCATGGTGCCCCAGACCGAGGGAGATTGACGTCATCTTGAACTTCTTCCATTTTCTAATAATTGCGCCAACAGTTGTTGCCTTCTCACCAAGCTGCTTGCCTATTGTCCTGTAGCCCATCCCAGCCTTGTGCAGGTCTACAATTTTCTCCCTGATGTCCTTACACAGCTCTCTGGTCTTGGCCATTGTGGAGAGGTTGGAGTCTGTTTGATTGAGTGTGTGGACAGGTGTCTTTTTTACAGGTAACGAGTTCAAACAGGTGCAGTTAATACAGGTAATGAGTGGAGAACAGGAGGGCTTCTTAAAGAAAAACTAACAGGTCTGTGAGAGCCGGAATTCTTACTGGTTGTTAGGTGATCAAATACTTATGTCATGCAATAAAATGCAAATTAATTATTTAAAAATCATACAATGTGATTTTCTGGATTTTTGTTTTAGATTCCGTCTCTCACAGTTGAAGTGTACCTATGATAAAAATTACAGACCTCTACATGCTTTGTAAGTAGGAAAACCTGCAAAATCAGCAGTGTATCAAATACTTGTTCTCCCCACTGTATATACATTTTACGGACACAATCTATTTTACATAGTTACATTTTGTGTGTTTTTAGTCCTGTCCTTCCTCCACCGTCATCTATTTCTGAAGTCCATCCAGTTTCATTTATATTTGCCATATATTATTAACTGTGCTGTGATGCTTCACAAACGTTCTGAACAGTAGTGTTTGTAAATCAATCAATCATATGCCCCACCCAACATCATTGGTACATTAACTGATGGGTATAACACTCATAACTACAAAGACCCATGATAGGCTGTTCACACAGCCAGGTCACTCAAGATCCATTGCAAAATTAGACCTTAGTTTGGGTAAGCAGGACATCAGGAGATGACTTCAAAACCAGTCACTGATTCTACAGTGAGACTCAGAGCTTTTTGATTCACACCTCCAGCAACTCATTAGTGTATGGTTGGTCCATGCTAGTGTGTGTATGTGTTTATTGTTTACATTTATACCACTGCTTGATCTACTTCCTCAAAAACATTGTTCATTTTTATATTTAGTCTATTATTGCAGCATTAGCATTTCAAATTGAGTGAGACCAATGCACTCATAATTTGCTTTTGTACTAATGTAGTAACAACATGATAGATGCGTGTTTGCTTATCATGTTCCGATAACTTTATCTTGACAAAAAATGGAAAAATCTACCCTATCTGCTGTTCAGAGATCTGTTGATAGTAATACAAAAATGAGTCACTGCAACCACACTTACATTCTCTGTGTCATGATTGGATAATACTCTATGATGAAGGAGGGGCCTACCGTTGGTTGAGTGACAGGTTGACAGAGTACACTCCTCCTCCCACATCCGTTCCCAGGCCAACCAACCATGATACCAATCCCATTGATTTCCTCAACCCAGTTCAAAGGTGGAGATGGTTCATGTTCGGTGAAATCCCTTGTATTGCACTGTGATAATAATCCTGCCTATGAACTCAAGGTAACACGACTCAGGATAAGACCCAGATGCAGATACAGGAGGCAGACAGTTCGAATCTCAGACGTTTATTACAAAACAGGGGGCAGGCAAACGGCAGGTCAAGGGCAGGCAGAGGTCAGTAATCCAAGGCAGCATGAATAAGGGACAGAACGGCAGGCAGGCTCAGGGTCAGGGCAGGCAGAATGGTCAGAACTGGGAGGAATTAAAAACAGAACTAGAGATACTGGAAAATGGGAAAACCGGAGGACAGGCTGGCCAACAACCCAATGAGGGTGCAGAACGCCTTCCAGAACTGGGGCGAGAACTGAGGACCACGATCGCAGATCATGTCCACCGGAAGTCCATGGATCCGGAAGACGTGCTGCACCATGAACTGGGCCGTCACCTTGGCTGAGGGTAACTTGGAAAGGGTAATGAAATGGGCAGCTTTGGAAAAACAATCCACCACCGTAAGGATAGTGGTGTTTACATCAGATGGAGGGAGACCAGTGATGAAGTCCAGGGATATATGGGACCAGGGATAATGAGGAATAGGGAGTGGTTGAAGGAGCCCAGCCGGAGCTTGCCACATAGTCTTATTCTCAGCACACATTGCAGGCAGTGATGAACGCGGAGATGTCAGGAACCATGGTGGGCCACCAAAAACGTTGTCGTACAAAATCCAGGGGCTGGCGGGAGCCAGGATAGCAGGCAAGTCTGGAGGAATGAGCGCATTCCGGGACTGGGGAACGGGAAAAACATCCGGATAGCCGGGCCCCCCCACTGGTTCTCTATACCCCAGATGAGTGCAGCCGCTAGACAAGAGGTAAGGAGGATGGTCTCGTCGTCCGACTGTGTAGCAGCGGGGCTATAGAGGTGTGAGAGCGCATCCGGCTTCCCATTCTTGGACCCCAGGCGGTAGGAGATGGTAAAGTTGAACTGAGTGAATAGCAGGGCCCTAGAGTTGAGGAGCTTGGCGGTTCTGAGATATTCTAGGTTCTTGTGATCAGTACACACTAAGAATTGATGTTCTGGCCCCTATAACCAGTGCCTCCATTCCTCCAATGCCATCTTCACCTCGAGTACTTCTCTATTTCCCACGTCATAGTTCCTCTCAGCGGAATTGATTCGATGGGAAAGGAAAGTGCAGGGATGCAGCTTTTGTTCCTGGACAGAATGCTGGGACAGGACAGCCCCCACTCTGATGTCCGAGGCGTCAACCTCCACCACTAGCTGATGGGACGGGTCCAGATGGATTAGGATGGGGGCTGTGGTAAAACGCCAGGTCAGCAGCTGGGGACCACATTAACGGAACCTTGGGAGAGGTGAGTGCAGGGGGGAAGCCAGGGTGCTGTAACCCCGGATGAAACGGCGGTAGAAATTAGCAAACCCCAGGAAGTGTTGCAGATTCCTGGGTTTCTCCAGGAGATGCTGGAGGACTTGTCGGACGTGGAGGACATGTTATTGAGCTAAGAATACAAAAATCAAGGATGTCATCGAGGTAGACGAAACACGAATCAGTTCAACATGTTATGGAGAACATCATTAACCAGGGCCTGGAAAACTGCAGGGACGTTCTGCCAGTCCGAATGGAATCACCAGGTATTCGTAGTGCCCGCTAGCCATGTTAAAGGCTGTCTTCCACTCGTCTTCTCCCCGTATCCGCACCAGATAGTAGGCGTTCCAAAGATCCAACTTCGAGAAGATCGTAGCCCCCTGGAGAGGCTCGAAAGCCGAGGCGATGAGTGGTAGTGTGTAACGCTTTTTAACTGTGATGTCATTAAGGCCCCGGTAGTCGATACACGGGCGCAGGGTTTTGTCCTTCTTCTCCACAAAGAAGAACCCTGCACCAGCGGGGGAAGCAGAAGGACGGATACACACTGCAGCCAGGGAGTCCTCAATATACCTTTCCATTGCCTTGGACTACGGACCCGACAGGGAATAAAGCCACTCCCGAGGTGGTGTAGTGCCCGGGAGAAGGTCGATAACGCATTCGTAGGGCCGATGCGGAGGAAGTGATGTGGCACGGGCCTTGTTGAAAACCTTCCGGAGGTCCTGGTACTCCACGTTGCAGGATTCTGGGGAAGCCGGGGTGGGTTGGTTAGACGCGCTGCTGACAGCAGGGTTACTGAGAGGCTGGGAGGTTACTGTAGTGACTGGCTGCCTAATAGACAATCTGCGGAATTGCTCCAGCAATGTATTGAAAGTGCGGTCATGGCGTTCTGCCAAGGTCTGGAATAAAATGTTGTCTTCCAATGATGGCTCCTTGGGAGGAGACGGCTTTGCAGAGCTGGTCCGAGTCTGCTGGGTCAGTCATGGCCAGTTCGTACGAACACGACTCAGGATAAGAACCAGATGCAGACACACGAGGCAGGCAGTTCGAATCAGGGTGTGACACAAAGTCCCAAAGCTTTACAGTTACTACCAACCCCTGAGGCCGACCAAGCAGGGCAGCACCCTGTGGTATAATATGGGCTGATATGGCCCCATCGGGTGAGGGCCTGGCATAGTACATCATGTCTTTGTGGAAACAAACAGAAACCGACCATTAGCTTGGTGCTTTGTACAAAGGACTAATGTGGACTAATGTGGAGGAACCAGGAGTGGAGAGAAAAGCCACCTTGTTTACAGCAACTGTACTTTGCACGCACTCACTCACTCACTCACTCACTCACTCACTCACTCACTCACTCACTCACTCACTCACTCACTCACTCACTCACTCACTCACTCACTCACTCACTCACTTGATTGTCCATTACCTCAGTGAACATATAGGGCAAACAGAGGTGATATGCATACGGGTGTGTGTGCCTTCTCTCATCTAGTGCCGAGCGACCTCGTTCCTAGAAACCACAGTGTTTAGTCAATAGCTGTCTCATTGTGTTTGTCCTCCTCATCAGGAGTGACTCATATTTACTTGTGGCCATCCCTGCCCTTGTTGTTTGTTTGTTGTTGAATATAAATGTAGAGGAACACTTTATTTTATGGTAAAGAAAATTGCCAGGTATTTATATTAAAATGTTTTTTTCTCATACAATTGTGTTGAACACTTTGAAGAAAGAACTAGAGTGTATGGATTGTTAGAACACAATTTCCCAGTGAATACCACGAAGATCTAGTATTGTGTTGTGTATCAGTGACGTTTCCATTCAATAATAATGGAGCATGGTGGTTGTGAGTAGGGGTTGTTTCTGTGTTTGTGTGTTCTGTCTGTGGGTTTGGTCAGTAAAGGGAAGCACAATGCAGATTTTACAGTATGTGTCATTTGTTCTTTGTTGGTTGTATTATGCTTTTCTGTAGATTATACAATCTCAGATTTTTTATTTATTTGGGGTCCTATGTAGAACCTTTTGGTTCTTTGGACGAGATTAATGAACCCTTTACTAAAAAAGGTTATACACTGAACAGAAATATAAATGCAACATGCAACTTCATTTAACCCACACTGATTTACTGAAATACAGACCCAGCCTAGCTAATTGACAGGCTGGGTCTGTAGCTCTATTTGGCATATAGAGCTACAGAGCTATATATGTGTTTATTTGAAAGAGTTAGCTGGCTATCTTGTAAAGTAGCAAATTAAAGTAACCTACTTTTTGTTTTAGCTAGCTAAATTACATAGCTAGCTTACAAACGTTCTCAAATTGTAATAACGTTTACATTTTATCTAGCCTATAGTTAATCATATGATTTTGGCTTCATATATTTGAATTAAATAATCAACTTTGCTTAGCTTAATACATTGAAAATAAAGTGCTTATTGGTAGGCTACTTGCAAGTTGGTTCAACTACTGTCCTCTTGCATGGTCATACTGGAATGGCAGTCACATTTTGAATTGACCAAAATATTCTATATTGAACCCCTTTTTTTTTTATCTAAGACTGTATGCTTTAAATAAACACATTATTTCCTCTTGCTTCTAGCTAGCATTTAGTTTGCAACAGCACATGTTTGAATTAACCATGCTGTTTGCCACTCAGACCTCCAGCAGCAAAATATGAATTTGATCTTCCCCCTGCTATAGAGAGCTAACGGTGTCGGACATCAACTGCCATTTTTCTGACCATCATTAATATGGACATAAATGTCAATGCAAAACCACTAAAACGTATTAAAAGGGAATGTTAGCTGTCATTTCAGAGTTTGTCAGGCTCCTCTATTTAGCCATGGTCAGAGTCTGACAGATCTAGGTTGTCTAGTTCTGTGTGGTTTTTTGTGTTGGGTCCCTAATTAGAGGCAGCTGCTAAGTGTTGTCTCTAATTAGGGATCCTACTTATATTAGTTATGTTCCACACCTGGGTGTGGTTCATTGTCATTCATGTCAGTCGATGTAAGTAGTGTTTGTAAGTACCTGTTCTTTGTTAGTTCTATATATTTATTAATTAAATTAATATGTCAAACACCTTGGTCTATTCACACACCCAGTTGTGACAGAGTTTGATGTGACTGGATTAGATTTTGTTAGCTGTTCTTTTTAAAATCCCCATTATACTATGGGGGAGGGATAGAACCATGAAGGTTATTTGCCTTCACTGGATTATACACTGCGTGTACAAAACATTAAGGAAACCTGTTCTTTTCATGACATAGATTGAACAGGTGAGTCCAGGTGAACGCTATGATCCCTTGATATCACTCGCTTACTAAATCTACTTCAGTCAGTGTACAGTAGGTTAATGGAAATGTTGTGCTCAAATTTGCTCGCATCCATGTTAGTGAACATTTCTCCTTTGCCATTTTTTTTACAATCAACAACCTGATCAACTTTATGCTGCATGAGGCAAATGGTGGTCACACAAGATATTGACTGGTTTTCTGATCCACGACCCTACTTTGTTTTTAAGGTATCTGTGACCAACGGATGCATATGTCATGTGAAATTCATAGATTAGGGCATAATGGCTTCATTTTAATTGACTGATTTCCTTATATGAACAGTAACTCAGTAAAATCTGAAATTGTTGGGTTTATATTTTTGTTCCGTGTAACTATGTCTGCAAAGCATTTTGTCTTCCTTTTGGAAGATTAACTTTTGCTTTATTTCTGAATGTTAACTCATGTTTTTGTTCCTTTCTTCTTCTCTGGAACCAGTCAGGCAACAGCCCATACTGTACTGGTGGTAGGTAGCCCACGGCTAAGGAGTTGGACATGTGTCTGAAAGGCCGGGCTCTGGAAAAAAATGGCAGAATTATCAGACAACTGGAGGGCTGCTGAGTTCATATTCTCAGAACATTCCCCAAACATTGGGCCCTTGAGCAAGGCCCTCAACTCCACAACATGCTCCCCATCCAAGGGCACTGCATCTAGAACCTGTGCTCGTCTCAACTGTATTTGTGAAGTCTGCTGTTTGAGAACGGAGCATAAGACACTTTTGTTTATTGTTACTAATGGGCAAAGCTGTCTTGTATTGGAAAGAAGTCAGCCAGGGTTGACATGGGCCATCATTCAAACAAAGATGCCCTCCTGGCCACCAGTGCATATTTCCAAACTGTTTGCATATAATGACAATACATTTTAAAAAACGATGCATGCTGGTATTCTTTTGTCCATCATTTCATTGTTTTATTACATTTATATTCTTAGCAAAAAAAAAAAATTTACTACTTAATATTAGTAGCCATACCTTATAAAGGGCACCATGCATTGTTTTATATGGACTAATTTTGGTTCAGTAAGGAAGAACGTTTAGGGGTTCCATATATGAAGTGGGTGGTAGAACCCTTTTTGGTCCTAAGAGAAATGTTTTTTTTCTGAGACTGTTTGTAGTATGTGTTTTTTTTCCTCTGTTGCTAATTTGTTTCGTGGTTGTCTGTAGGTTGTAGTTGTACCACATACTAGTTTAGCCTCTGCCAGAGCTCTCTGGATAATTGTCTGGAGATTAAAAGGGAATTCTAGCAACACTCTGGGTCTACTAACCACAAGTCAAAATCTTAACTGCACAAATGATTAACCCTTGCAGTTCCCCTCAGCTTTATAATGACCTGTAAATGTATACGAATGTCGCATGCACACACCACAAATTACAACCCTAACCACCTACAGGCTAAGGATGACGTACAGTATAAACTACAGCGGAACCAGAAATTGAATGAAGACTGACACAAGCCTTCCTCAGCCACCCACTCTTCTGACCATCCTCGTCCTTCACTGGCCTCTCTCTGACCACCGTCCAGAGGATCGGACCACTATGGTCTGACTGTTTCATTTGGACCAGGTTGCCACGGTTTCCCCGGGCCAAATGGTGAACGGGTCGGCTCTTCAAAGAGCTTCACAAAGTTAAACGGACCATTCAATTTTGGCGAATGCTAAGTGGGAGGTGCACTTATACATTCATACGAACACACGCTCACACCTGCTGACAGCTCTGAAGCCCTTAGGTGGAATGTCAATCCTAAGGGTTTGACTCCAGGTCTCGTTTACTCACTAAACAACTGTCTCACTTTCCCATTGGTATCCAATCCACACTAAATCAAAGCCTGTTCCCACCGGCGTCGTGCACCACAACCCCCCTAGAAACACAAGGTAACAAACAATGAGCATTCAACCGTCAAAAACTGCTTTCACCTACCTCAGTCAGGTGGTGGGCGTGTGTGTCAGGCTCTTTCTCACAATCTCTCACTCTCTCTCTTCACCTGCTGCTTGTGTGTCGGTGAATTTCAGCCCCTTGTGTACAGCCACTCCCTCTGTCTCCTCCAACTCATTAACCAGCCCCTTGGTGTTGTGGTGTTGGTGCCTGGAAGTGACTGGAAGGAGATAAAGAGAGCCAGCACCTTCGAGCTGCCTGTATCCCTCGTTGAGTGGCTACCACTGGTTGCTCCTCTCCTGGGGCTCGGCTGGCGGACACTCACCCCCCTTCCGTGGCTCTGGGTGAATGGTTAGTTAAGCTCCATGGCTCTCCCTTTGTGAAAGTGCTCCGGAGTGTCGCAGGCCCTCAGAGGAGGGGGTAAGACACAACCTCAACACTCACGCGTAGGAGACCCAGTTCCCCCAGTCTCTCTCTAGTTCCCTCTCCTGTTCCCCCAGTCTCTAACATAATGGGCCGATCAGATGGCAAGGCAAGGCTGCACAGGATTTTGAGCACTAGGGAAGCTGCAGGTTGTCTTGTGTAGATTTGAAAGTCTGCTATTTTCCTGACATCAAACTTTGCATAAAAAGTTGATAATTTGAATATTATTAAAATGTAGGACAAAACAGGATGGAAGCGCTGCTAGGGTACACAATAGTAGATCTTTGGAGATGCTCTGTCATTGTGATGACGGCAGAGTGCATCACATTCTCTTTCTCTGAATTATAAGCTGGAGTCCATCAAATCAAGAGAGAGAGTTTTATTTGTAATGAAAAATATCAGTGACCACTTGCTGCTTTACACAATATTTCCTCATATGATATGCACAGTCATGGTACATTGTGGATAAGTACATAAAAGCAAAAAAAAAGATAATATCATTGAGTTACACAATACATTTTTGACACTTTAGGATGATTTGGATGTAAAGCGTGAAAATGCTAATATAGGTACCATTGACTAATTCTGAAAAGCTAGCATTAGAAACAGTGGCAAGGTAAACAAAACCAAAGCATGGGTTGCTGTCATACCTGGTCAATAGACTGCTTACAGGGTAAGAAAAATAATAATCAAATAGCAGGAATAGCACCATCTAGTGGTCAATTACTACTTTCTCTGAACAGGGGGAAAAAATATCACCAAATTCACTGAGAATATATTACATAAAATGAAGAAAAAATATTAAGAGCTGCATGTCCATACTACAAACATAGAGAACTGACACTATATGCTCATTGTTGGGGTGAGATTGGTGTGGGGTGTGGGTTGTCCGTGGATGGCTTTGACCACTTCTTTTGATTCCTAATGTCTTACCCATTGTTAGAAAAAAGTTGGGTCCAAATCGGATGTTAGGTAAGGTAATTATTGAATATTATATGAATCCTATAAATTAAATGGCCAATTTTGTGCAATCAATTAGCTTAATTTCTCAGATATCAAAGTATATTCCAACAAAATAATGTTGCAGGAATGCTAATGTAATTTTTTTCTAACTTCAAAAATGATTTCCGAACTATCTGATATGGTGGGTGCCAATATCCTCTTTCTTGTGCTTTTTTAGGTGGAAGGACCCTGTAGCAACATTGCAGCAGTTTTACTATTTATACACCAATGTATAAATGGGTGAACAAATCTCCAGAAAATGCACATTAAAACAGAAACAAATGTACATGCATACGAATCCAACTGACTGTCTGGGCTGACTGATGTCGCTGATCTTATTCTCCAGTGAAGGTAGGGTTAGCCACGGAGGTGGTCGCAGTCTTGAATATTGGATTGTCTCCCTATTGAGAGGTACAGTAAATTACATATTATGAAAAATCCGTAGTGCATGGAACTCAGATATCTGGAGTGATAAATGCGGTGTCTTGTTTAAAATAACTGTTGTCTTTGCCAGCCATACATTTATGGCAAATTACAGTTACCCATCAAATCTTGCAAAAGTGTGTAATAAACAAGGCTCCTCGGCTTCTAGACACCACTGCTTTGCAGCTCTATTTATTCTGAAAGGGCCTGATCCCGATTTAAGAATGTATGCCTTTCCTACGCATACCTACGCACTTCTCAGTATTTGGTATTAAGATATACCTTATTTAGTAGCGGACCAACTCAATTTACTTGATATTATACTGTATAATATCAAGTAAATTGAGTTGGTCCACTTTTTCGACCCCAAATTATACTTCACTTATTTAAAATGATTGTTAAAAGCATGTTGATAAAAACTGTGCACTAATGTTAGCATTTAGCATGTTAGCATTTAACTAGCTGGGTTCCAGAAAGTGACTCAAGTAAAGTTTTTCATGTGTATAATTTATACACATGAAAAACTTTACTTCAGCATTTAGACATGCGCAGATCAGTCCTCATCTAACTGGCGCCTTGAGTCACTTTCTGGAACACGGAGCAACAGTCAGGCTTGTGCAAGCCCAGGTGCAGATGGACATCGCTTGCTTCACAGCAGCAGCCTTGGCATTACTTTGATTCTTGGGCTTTGGTATTTCCCTTGGGATTTGGTGAGTAAACATTTTACCCTTCGCAAAATGTTTTGTTCTCGTTAGTTCAGAGCCAGATTTGTGAGTTTTTTGTTAGGGATAACCTTAGCTAGCTAATGTTAGCTTAGCTAGCTAATGTTAGCTTAGCTAGCTAATGTTAGCTTAGCTAGCTAATGTTAGCTTAGCTAGCTAATGTTAGCTTAGCTAGCTAATGTTAGCTTAGCTAGCTAATGTTATCTTGGCTAGCTACATCTTGCTGCCACCATCACCATGTGGTGCAATCCTGCTTAACTCGTTTTCAACCCATGACTTTGAAAATGTCAAAATTATAGTTTTTAATCATTTCTACATATTCGGGTAATCTGTGTATGGGAAACACTCGTCAGTACACAGCAACTCTTGTGTTGTGAGATAAAATGAATGTTTTGTAATTCTGCTTAAAAAAATAATTTTACAATCGAACATAACATATGCATAGATAGACAAGGGCTGACTGGGCTTATCAGCATGATCCAGTTATTTTTGGGTGAGTTGAGGTTCGGATATCGCATTGCTTAGCTATTCGGAAGGCATTTCTATTTTGTCCCTTTCAAAAACCAGTCAGTCCCATTTGGCGCATGTGATTGTTGTGCTCACATCACGTCAGTTATGTGTGTCAGTTGAGTCATGTAGACAGTAAATATAGACTCATTATTATTAATAATTATTGAGATGATAATTTAGTTTCATTCATGATACATTTTCTTAACTTTTAAAATGAACATTTTAAATTAACATAGCAGTAAAGCTGATACAGGTAAATTATTTAGTCAGATGAGACAAAGATTTAGTTGTTTGGGCACAATGACCAGAGGTACGTTTGGAGGAGTAAAGGTGAGGCATTCAACCTCAAGAACACTGTACCAACTGTTAAGCATGGTGGTGGTAGCATTATGTTCTGGGGTTGTTTTGCTGCCAGTGGAACTGGTGCATTGCACAAAGTGGTTGGAATAATGAATAAGGAGGACTACCTTAGAATTCTTCAGCATAACCTCAAACCATCAGCCAGACGGTTGAAACTTGGACGGAATTGGGTGTTCCAACAAGACAATGACCCCAAACACACATCAAAGCTGGTTGTGGAATGCATAAAAGCAGGCTAACAATAAGGTTTTGGAATGGCCTTCCAAAGTCCTGACCTCAACCCCATCGAACATTTGTTGGCTGTGCTTAAGTCGAGTCCGTGCCAGGAAACCAACAAATGTAATTGACCTCTACCAATTCTGCCAAGAAGAGTGGTCAAATATCACACCAGAATTTTGCCAGAAGCTGGTTGATGGCTACCAAAAGGGTCTGCTCAAGGTGAAACTTGCTAAGGGACATTCAACTGAATATTAGGTGTGCTGATGTCAGGCTCTGGCCATAGGGAGGCCTTTTGCTCACCTAGTTGGCCATGGTCAGAGCCTGACAGGATCTAGTTTTCTAGATCTATGTGTTTGCATTTTGTGTTGATAAAAACGATGTCGAACTATCGCTACGCCTTGCCTTGGTCAATGGAAACACACGATCGTGACAGAATGACCCACCCCCATGAGACCAAGCAGCGTAAATAGGGAGAACATCGAGAGCAGCGAGGAGGTAAGCGTCGGAATCGGGGCTCAGGAGGGCGAATAGCATGAAGGCAACCCCAAGAAGAATTTTTGGGGGGGCTATGGGGGTGGTCTGGCCGAGAGGAGGAGGCGCCAGTACCACTCTCCAGGTGGAATGACGAGGAGGAAGAGGTACAGGGCTGGACGGCGTTGGATGAGGAGGCGCGATACCGGGCTGGAATATTCAGGAGGATCACAGAGCTGAGTAGGCAGAATTGGAAAGAATGTGAGAGCGAGAGGACGGAGCTGAGGGGAAAGATGCCCATGAGGGGCATTCCCAATCCGGGTCGTTCGGGGGCAACCTTCCAAGCCGAGTCTCCAGTAAGCCTCTCCAGTTCGGTACGGCCCGCGCCTACTCTCCGCACTCGCCCTGAAGTGCGTGTCACCAGTCCGGTGCCATCGACTGAGTTCTAGTTTGTGTTAATAAAAACGATGTCGAACTATCGCTACGCCTTGCCTTGGTCAATGGAAACACACGAACGTGACAGCTGAATGTATATTTTTGACCCTGTATGTATACTTTTGGCCCTGTGTTGATTACAGAAAAAACACAATAAATTCAAACTTGTGCACCAAATTATTGTTGGTTTTTTATATTAACGATGTGTGTTGTACAATCATTTAAAGTTTAACTTATTAAAGAGAAAAGCGCATAAAAAGGGAATAATTTTCCATTTACATGCTTAACTTGGGTCAGAATCTGGGCCAAAGTGATGATTTCTATGAAGAAACAAATGTTACTCACCTTAGACCACATGGCTTTCTTCTTCTCATTCTCAAACTTGGCGAACTCCTTCAGGTCTTTACGGTAGATTAAGTATTTGATAATGAACAGGATCAGGATGCCAATTATGGCGACTGCCGCAATGGAGGTTCCAATGATGAGGAAGATATTTGGCAACTCGGGACACTCTATCACAATTATGACAGACATGAACAAGCATACATTTTTAGGGAGTCCTGGAGGCCATATCATGTTGTGTTTACTGTGAAAACATTTGGTAACAAACATCTCTCTGACACTGTGATTCAGATGCTTTCAATGCTTGATGCCCATCAAACAAAGTGGTCAGTCATTTAAAACCCCAGCTGACATTTCTGTTTTCTGTGGGCAATGAAGGTAACATGCGCATACTTTTTGTTCCACTAGACATACATCTCTTACCTCTGGCCTTTAGTATCTGGGCGGAGTAGTTGTCCTCTCCATCCAACTGTTTAATGGTGAAGAACACCCTGCAGTTCTCCACATCCCTCACGTCACAAGGTCTACCATGTGGCAATGTCTCCACCATCTCAAATTCATTAATACTCTTACAGGTCTGGGAGCAGTTCTTACTGAACGGGCCTGTCTGAAATCCCAGACACTCAATGCATTTCCTGAAAATAGAAGAACGAGGTAGAGAGTGAAACATTTCCTTGCTCAACATTTTGTCTTCTCCCTTAAGGACTTAAACGCTTGCTTTTGTTCCGAAACCTCTCATTTTGAGTAAGTAATATTTTGCAGTACTACATTCTATTCTCCCAGTCAATGGTAACCATCTTTGTTTGTCCTGTGTTTGTGATGCATTTTAACATGTACGTGATGGCTCCAACAACATTACCCCAAGGGGCTAGTGAAGTCAGTGGTTGAGTGAGTGAAAAAGGTGGGCCTAGGCCGTTTTACCCTTTGGTTATACAGGGAGTCTGGCAGGCGGGGCATGTCAGACAGTAGGGCCGCTGGTAGCCCTCGATACACTTGCACTGGTTACACTGGCATGTGCCCCTGCCGCTGCACACACTCCCGCCAGGTGTGCGACACAGCTCCTCTGACTTCTTGCATTGGCAGGCGCTGCCTTCGTACCCGGGGTTGCATTCACAATTTTTACAATTGCATTTCCCATTCCCTTCAACACAGAGAAGTGATTTTAGAATTTTAGGTTTGTAAAACACTTAATTCTGTCTTCTTTTAACACTTCAAGTGTTTACCCTCAGTCATAATGAGACTGTCATTAACAGATGGCAAGTGTTCTTTCTATTGTTTTACAGTACATGTATATATGATTTCATCTATATTTCCAGTGTCACTGTATGTATCTATTTATCAATTGTTTTAAATTTATATTTTCATATATTTTATCAGACTCCACCTCCACACAGTTTGTTCTGAAACTTCTCGCAGCTCTCGTTTTCACACTCGCAGTGCGTGCCGTAGTAGGTGCTGCCACCTTGCAGGGCATAGCACTTGCACATGCCACACACACAGTCCCCTCGTCCTTCACACTCCGTGCCATTGTCCTTCCGGCATGCCGCCCTCAGAGAGCTCTCTTCCTTCTCCCCAATGGAGCACTCACACTTCTGGCCCACAAAGCCGGCATTGCAACTGCACAGAATTGGGAGGAAATAGATAGATAGATAGATAGATAGATAGATAGATAGGTACTTTATTGATCCCCCGGGGGGGAAATTTCATAAATAGCCTACTGTACTGATTGCTTGTGAAGACTACATGTACCACATCACACCATTGTGTCTGTTTTTTTGCGAATAGAAATACAGAAAATAGAATGGAATAGATGGATCATATCAATCCATGTTTCTCAGAAGGCCCTTGGTTTTTAAGGTGACTCAATGCACTTCTAGGGGAATAGAGGTTAAATCATGCATCATATATTGGATTCAATATGGACTATATCAACATACAGTGAGGAAAGAAATTATTTGATCCCCTGCTGATTTTGTTCGTTTGCCCACTGACAAAGTAATGATCAGTCCATAATTTTAATGGTAGGTTTATTTGAACAGTGAGAGACAGAATAACAACAAACAACTCCAGAAGAACGCATGTCAAAAATGTTCTAAAGTGATTTGCATTGTAATGAGTGAAATAAGTATTTGACCCCTCTCAATCAGAAGGAGTTCTGGGTCGCAGGTGTCTGTTATACAGGTAACGAGCTGAGATAAGGAGCACTCCCTTTAAGAGTGTGCTCCTAACATCAGCTTGTTACCTGTGTAAAAGACACCTGTCCACAGAAGCAATCAATCAATCAGATTCCAAACTCTCCACCATGGCCAAGACCAAAGAGATGTCCAAGGATGTCAGGGACAAGATTGTAGACCTACACAAGGCTGGAATGGGCTACAAGACCATCGCCAAGCAGCTTGGTGAGAAGGTGACAACAGTTGGTGCGATTATTCGCAAATGGAAGAAACACAAAAGCACTGTCAATCTCCCTCGATCCGGGGCTCCATTCAAGATCTCACCTCATGGAGTTGGAATGATCATGAGAACGGTGAGGAATAAGCCCAGAACTACACGGGAGGATCTTGTCAATGATCTCAGGGCAGCTGGGACCATAGTCACCAGGAAAACAATTGGTAACACACTACGCTGTGAAGGACTGAAATCCTGCAGCGCCCGCAAGGTCCTCCTGTTCAAGAAAGCACATGTACAGGCCCGTCTGAAGTTTGCCAATGAACATCTGAATGATTCAGAGGAGGACTGGGTGAAAGTGTTGTGGTCAGATGAGACCAAAATCAAGCTCTTTGGCATCAACTCAACTCGCCGTGTTTGGAGGAGGAGGAATGCTGCCTATGACCCCAAGAACACCATCCCCACCGTCAAACATGGAGGTGGAAACATTATGCTTTGGGGGGGGTTTTCTGCTAAGGGGACGGGACAACTTCACCGCATCAAAGGGACGATGGATGGGGCCATGTACCATCAAATCTTGGGTGAGAACCTCCTTCCCTCAGCCAGGGCATTGAAAATGGGTCGTGGATAGGTATTCCAGCATGACAATGACCCAAAACACACGGCCAAGGCAACAAAGGAGTGGCTCAAGAAGAAGCACATTAAGGTCCTGGAGTGGCATAGCCAGTCTCCAGACCTTAATCCCATAGAAAATCTGTGGAGGGAGCTGAAGGTTCGAGTTGCCAAACGTCAGCCTTGAAACCTTAATGACTTGGAGAAGATCGGCAAAGAGGAGTGGGACAAAATCCCTCCCGAGATGTGTGCAAACCTGGTGGCCAACTACAAGAAACGTCTGACCTCTGTGATTGCCACCAAGTACTAAGTCATGTTTTGCAGAGGGGTCAAATACTTATTTCACTCATTAAAATGCAAATCAATTTATAACATTTTTGAAATGCGTTCTTCTGGATTTTTTTGTTGATATTCTGTCTCTCACTGTTCAAATAAACCTACCATTAAAATGATGGACTGATCATTAATTTGTCAGTGGGCAAACTAACAAAATCAGCAGGGGATCAAATAATTTTTTCACTCACTGTATGTTGGAAAATATTGTGAAAAAAATAGCACATGCTATTTGTTTTATATCCCAGCCAATGCCTGCCTTACCTACACATGCCACAGTTGACTTTGCCCTTCCCGCCGCAGTACTTGTCATCGTCCTGCCGGCGTTCATCACAAACACACTCACAGCGAGTCGACAAGCTCACCTTCAGCTTGTCTTTTATGCCCAATGGGCCAATCAGAAAAGACATCTCTCTGTCTATACATTCATCTGCCGTCACTGTTACGTTGAAAGACACCTGAGAGGAATTCAGGAGATGCAATGAGTACATTTGTGTTATCTGTTTGGATAATGTTTGTGGCTATGCATTATCATTTAACTAAATGGGCCTAAAATAGTGTATAAGAGTGTAAAAAAATATATTGTATAAGATCATACAAAAGATTTTGCTGTGACTCTTAGGTGGATGATGTTAAAAATATTTGTTGGTCTGATGTGATCAATGAGTAGCATCCAGATGCTGCAATTGATTCATTTATGAAATTGCTTCTTCCAATTATTGATAAACATGCACCTGTTATGAAACAGACTGTTAAGGCTCCATGGATTGATGAGGAATTGAAAAATGGTGTGGTTGAAAGAGATGGGGCAAAAGAAGTGGCTAATACAGTGCATTCGGAAAGTATTCAGACCACTTCCCCTTTTACAGCCTTATTATAAAATGTATTTTTTTTTTATCCTCATCAATCTACACACAATACCACATAATGACAAAGTGAAAACAGGTTTTTAGAAATTGTTGCTAATTTATTAAAGATAAAAAACTGAAATTCCTTATTTACATAAGTGTGTAGACTCGAAATTAAGCTCAGGTGCATTGACCATCCTTGAGGTGTTTCTACAACTACTTTTAAGTCCACCTGTAGTAAATGGTATTGATTGGACATGATTTGGAAAGGCACACACCTGTCTATATAAGGTCCCACAGTTGACAGTTGTGCATGTCAGAGCAAAAACCAAGCCCTGAGGTCGAAGGTATTGTCCGAAGGGCTCCGATACAGGCTTGTGTCAAGGCACAGATCTAGGGAAGGGTACCAAAACATTTCTGCAGCATTGAAAGTCCCAAGAACACAGTGGCCTCAGTCATTCTTAAATACAATACGTTTGGAACCACCAAGACTCTCTAGAGCTGGCTGCCCGGCCAAACTGAGCAATCGGGGAAAAATGGCCGGTCAGGGAGGTGACCAAGAACCCGATGGTCACTCTGACAGAGCTCCAGAGTTCCTCTGTGGAGATGGGAGAACCTTCCAGAAGGACAACCATCTCTGCAGCACTCCACCAATCAGGCCTTTATGGTAGAGTGGCCAGACGGAAGCCACTCCTTAGTAAAAGGCACATGACAGCCCACTTGGAGTTTGCCAAAAGGCACCTAAATGACTCTCAGACCATGAGAATCAACCTAGATTGAACTATTTGTCCTGAATGCCAAGTGTCACGTCTGGAGGAAACCTGGCACCATCCCTACGGTGAAGCATGGTGGTGGCAGCATCATGCTGTGGGGATATTTTTCAGTTGCAGGGATTGGGAGACTAGTCAGAATCGAGGGAAAGATGAACGGAGCAAAGTACAGAGAGATCCTTGATGAAAACCTGCTCCAGAGAGCTCAGGACCTCAAACTGGGGGTGAAGGTTCACCTTCCAACAGGACAACGACCCTAAGCACACAGCCAAGACAACGCAGGAGTGGCTTCAGGACAAGTCTCTGAATGTACTTGAGTGGCCTAGCCAGAGCCCGGACTTGAACCCGATCAAACATCTCTGGAGAGACCTGAAAATAGCTGTGCAGCGAAGCTCCCCATCCAACCTGACAGCTTGAGAGGATGTGAAGAGAAGAATGGGAGAAACTGCCCAAATACAGGTGTGCCAAGCTTGTAGCATCATACACAAGAAGACTCAAGGCTGTAATCGCTGCCATAGGAGCTTCAACAAAGTACTGAGTAAAGGGTCTGAATACTTCTGTAAATGTGATAATCCTGTTTTTGCTTTGTCATTATGGGGTATTGTGTGTAGATTGATGAGGGGAAAAAACTATTGAATCAATTTTAGAATAAGGCTGTAATGTAACAAAATGTGGAAAAAGTCAAGGGGTCTGAATACTTAGTCTGGCTGCACATCTGACTGGCTGACCTAATGCAAATTGAGAAATTATTATGAAGCCAATAGCAGTGATATAAAGAATGATGGAAGAGAACTTTGAAGTTCTTCAAATGAAATGATTGGCAGAAAGACAAATTCAACTCCATCTTTCATCAAATCCGATGAGTTATTCATCCCAAAACCATTTGATGGCACCTATTATTTTAACGATTACTTCATAGGCAAAGTGGGCAAACTTAGGCAGGAAATGACAAGAACGAACAGTGAGCCATCGTATTTATGCATAAAAAAACAAATAATGAAAGAAAAGCATTGCAAGTTTGAATTTTGTAAAGGCAGGTTGGGAGAGGTGGAAAAATTATTGTAATTGATCAATAATAACAAAAAAGATATAAAGATATTGACAACTTAGATGGCAAGCAACTGAGGATGGTAGCTGACTCTATAGCCACTCCTATCTGTCATATCTTTAATCTGAGCCTACAGGAAAGTCTTTGTCCTCAGGCCTGGAGGGAAGCCAAAGTAATTCCGCTACCCAAGAGTGGTAAAGCAGCCTTTACTGGTTGTAACAGCAGACCTATCAGCTTGCTGCCAGCTCTTAACAAACTGTTGGAAAAAATTGTGTTTGACCAAATGCAATGCTATTTCTCTGTAAACAAATTAACAACAAATGTTCAGCATGCTTATAGAGAAGGGCACTCAAAATGAACTGCACTGACACAAATGACTGATGATTGGTTGAAATAAATTGATAATAATAAGATTGTGGGAGCTGTACTGTTTCAGTGCAGCCTTTGATATTATTGATCATAACCTGTTGTTTAAAAAAACATATTTGTTATGGCTTTTCAACCTCCATATCTATCTAATAGAACTCAAAGAGTTTCCTTGTAAGGCTTATTTGGCTTCTCTATGTAACCATGGTCAGAGTCTGACAGGTCTATTCTTTCTGGTGGTGGTTTGTGTGGGATCCTTAATTAGAGGCAGCTGTAGCGGGATCCTACATAGGTTTGTAGATTTTCACACTGGGTTGTGGGTCGTTATCGATTATAGTTCGCAAGTCACGGTGACAGTAAGTGTGCTGTTGTTTTGTTTTGTAACGTGACATTTGTACATAGTGTGTTTGTTTGTTTTGGTAGTTCATCTTTTGTGTTTATTATACATAGTAAAACTCATTCTAACATAGTAATAATAACTACTATCCCTGCGCTGCGTCTTGGTCTCCCTATGCACCAACTCGTGACATTCCTTTAATGGAATCTTCTCTAATGTCAAACATGTCAAGTGTGGTGTACCGCAGGGCAGCTCTCTAGGCCCTCTATTATTTTCTATTTTTACCAATGACCTGCCACATGCGTTAAACAAAGCATGTGTGTCCATGTCTGCTGATGATTCAACCATATACGCATCAGCAACCACTAAAACCCTTAACAAATAGCTTTGGTCTGTTTTGGAATGGGTGGCCAGTAATGAACTGGTCCTGAACATCTCTAAAACTTAGAGCATTGTATTTGGTACAAATCATTCCATAAGTTCTAGACTTCAGCTGAATCTGGTAATGAATGGTGTGCCTGTTGAACAACTTAAGGAAACTAAATTACTTTGTAAACTGTCATGGTCAAAACATATAGATTCAATGGTTGTAAAGATGGTGAGAGGTGTGTCCGTAATAACGAGATGCTCTGCTTTTTTGACACCACATACGGAAAACCAAGTCCTGCAGGCTCTAGTTTTGTCTTATCTTGATTATTGTCCAGTCATGTGGTCGAGTGCTGCAAGGAAATACCTTGTTAAGCTGCAGCTGGCCCAGAACAGAGCGGCACGTCTTGCTTTTCATTGTAATCAGAGGGCTGATATAAATACAATGCATACCAGTCTCTCTTGGCTAAGAGTTGAAGAGAGACTGACTGCATCACTTCTTCTTTTTATAAGAAACATTAATTAATGTGATAGTCTGATACTTCTGAGCTCTTACCATCTGTCCTACTATCACGTTGTCACAGACCCCCTTGTCCCCTGCGGGTCCCCCTCCAGGACAGAGTGGAGTGTAAGTGACTCTCACGTTGTCAGGCAGAGCATCATGAGTCACAGTCACTTTGGAGGAGAGCCTCTGTGTCAGACACAAACAGTCTCAGAGTTGACACCAATGCTAAATCACCAGAAATAAAACATCCCAAGCAAAACCAAACTGGCACTTTGTTCCTAGAGATACTAGAGGTTTATGATTAACTCAAGTAAGGTTCCACACATTAAACACATAATTACAATATCATTTTTGGAGTTCCATCTTTTTTTTAAGTGATTTGTTAAATTAATAAGAAACTATTGTAAATAAATATTATAAATGTCTTACACTGTAGGCAGCTTTGATTAATTCAACAACGTTTTTGGAATCCTCTGACAATACTCCCACCTCAGACTTGAGGATCATTCTACTGAGTTCCTGGAAAAAAAGTGTTTATTATACTGTACATTTACATTTACACTTTAATAATTTAGCAGACACGACATTTAGAGTGACTTACAATTAGTGCATTCACCTTAAGATAGTTAGGTGAGACAGGATTAATGGCAGTATTAATAAGTGCCTGCATTAGACTGTCAGGCTCTGGCCATAGAGAAGCTTTGCTTCTCTATATTTCTATGGTCAGAGTCTGGCAGTTCTAGTAATTCTACGTCTGTGTGGTGTTGTGTGTGGGATCCCTAATTAGAGGCAGCTGCATTGCATTACCTCTAATTAGGGATCCTACTTATATGTCTGTGTTCCACTCGTAATGCGTGGTTCATTGTTATGTTGTCTCGTGTTCGTGCTACGTGTGTCATCTTCATTATTAATTGTTGTTATATTTGTATAGTTCGCTAGTTCAATTGAATAAATCATGTCGAACTATCGTTACGCTGCGCCTTGGTCTCTCTACACACCCGAACGTGACATAGACATGTTGATGTTTATACCAATAGAAAAACAGAGGAAGAAATAAAGAACTAAATAAAGAGTACACTTACCCTGTATACATTCTCCATGTTCTTAGTCACAGCAAATATTGGCTGAATGTTGTTCTTCTCTAACTGTGAAGCCACTTGACCAACAGATGGGTAGTCCTATGTACAGAGACACTAAACTTGTACAACCTCAAGAATGTAATTGTTTAGGGCCAAATGGGTTGGAATATACAGCCTTTATTTCAGTCCAGTCATGCTGTTGCATTCATTACATATTTCTCATATTCACTTTTCATATGCAGTACATTTGTTGAGGACAAATCATATTGATCTGAATGTGTCCCATGCCACTATCACATACCATGTCATTGCTCTTGGTGTACAGCTGGTTGTCCATGTAACATCTCTCATCGTGGGGCTCCAGTATGCCAGCCAGCTTGCCATCCCCTGCCATGTGGAAGCCATCATCGGTGGTCAGGACGATTAGCCGAGTGCTGCTATTCCTCCAGCCAATCTTGTCCTGTGGAAAACAATTTGAGGCTTCATGTAAAATGGATAGGAAAGATGCAAAAAAGTCTACATAACACAGAGTTTTTTGAGTACTACACTGGCAGCACATCACAGAGAAAGTGTGAGTCACTTTATCTAGTGTTTCCACATGCAGGCCTCATACGCTGCTATGCTCAGCCTATCGTGTGTGGGAGTGTTGTGTCTGAAGACAGCAAAAAGAGATTTGTGTTACAGTAGTGAACTACCTCCCCATCTGCATATCTACAATATGTACTGGTTCGAATACTGGCGGCGGAGGACATGGCTGCCGTTTTACGGGCACCTAACCAATTGTGTTTTTTCGTGTTATTTGTATTTTGTACACAATGTTTCTGCCACCGTCTCTTACGACCAAAAATAGCTTCTGGATATCAGGACAGCGATTACTCACCTCGGACTCGACAAAGATTTTTTCTTCAACGAGTCGGACGCTAAGGATGTACTTCAGACACCCGACAAGGCTCAATCCCCGTCATTCGCAGGAGAAAGGATCCGACGGCGAGTGGGTAATCTGCCTTTACAATCAGTATTACTAGCCAACAAACAATCATTGGATAATAAATTAGACGAGGTACGATCACGAATATCCTACTAACGGGACATTAAAACTGTAATATCTTATGTTTCACAGAGTCGTGGCTGAACGACGATATGGATAACATACAGCTGGCGGTATATATGCTGCACCGGCAAGATGGAACAGCAGACTCCGGTAAGACAAGGGGTGGCGGTCTGTGTATATTTGTAAACAACAGCTAGTGGACAAAATCTAATATTAAGGAAGTCTTGAGATTTTGCTCACCTGATGTAGAGTATCTCATGATAAGCTGTAGAATACAATATTTACCGAGAGAGTTTTCATCTATATTTTTCGAAGCTGTCTATTTACCACCACAAACCGATGATGGCACTAAGACCGCACTCAGTGAGCTGTATAAGGCCATAAGCAAACAGGAAAACGCTCATCCCTAGGCGGCACTCCTAGAGGCCGGGGACTTTAATGCATGGAAACTTAAATCCGTTCTACCTCCTTTCTACCAGCATGTTAAATGTGCAAAATTGTGAAAGACCACCCTAGTCATAGACTGTTCTCTCAGCTACCACACAAGTCTAGGTCCAAAAGGCTTCTCAACAGCTTCTACCCCCAAACCATAAGACTCCTGAACAGATAATCAAATGGCTACCCGGACTAATTGTCGACTTGTGCATTGTCGACTTATCTATGATACACAATGCTGCTTTGACAATAAGTTAACCAAACATTCTTTTGATGTTCAGTGTCAGTATGTTGATAGAATGTTGGTTCAAGGTATTTTGCCCTGTGGAATTAGGCTACTCTTACCCCACAGACTGCAGCCTGCATGATGGCGTCCAGCGTCCCTTCAGGGGAGTCCAAGTTCCCAGAGATGCGCTGCTTGTCTACCTCCCTCTTAAAGTCAGCTTCGTTCCCTGTCATGCTAAGAACATGTCTGTAGCCAAAGGCAGGTTGACAGTATTGTTCCTTTTCGGCGCATGGCTTCTTCAGCTTCTCTGGATTGGTGTTAGTGAAAGGCAGGACAGTCTTGTCTACAAAAGAGCCGAAGCCTGCAGCAAAAGATAAAGGTAATACAAATGTAATTCATGGACACTCATAGATAGACTTGAATAGGAATTGAGGCTGAGACGGACCTGGGTTCAAATACTATTGGAAATAATTTGAAAAACTTGGGCTCTGCTGTTGGAATGGAACTAATAGAAACATCCCAAAAGTGCAAATCCCACCCATCTGGCACCCAAGGCAGGCTAAACCAGATATAAGTAAAAATTTGAACAATTTGATCTGATCTGAGATTATATCACCTATTCGCCCTTGTTTTGTGATGCCTTGCAGAGCTTTAAAGAGCTCGTTTCCCAGAGTTTTGATGCTCCTCAGATCATCCTCCATGGAGTAGGAGAGATCCATCAGGTAGTAGAGATCAACAGGATAGCCCTCCACTCTCCGAAAGTCCAGCTTGAATGTCCGAGGCAGCCCTGAACAAAGCAAAATCAAGGTGAAAACTGAAATCTCGAGAGCATAAAAATATGAAATCGGGATATGATAAAATTGAGGTTGTTTATTTGCTATTCATTTTGTTTGATTACTTAGGGCTACTTTTAATCTGTTCTAGCCATAGAGTTGGATAGAGGGTTGGTTATTTACTGCCACCTGCAGTTATGGAATGATTTCTGAGGAGTTTAATTAATTGGAATATCCCTGGTGGTGACCTGGATGTAATTATGTGATCCTTCCTTAACCCATAGGAAGTCCCACCCAGTTGATTACTTAAAAATGGTGAAAGTCTTCAAAGGCGTTGCCCATGCTAAAACAGTCTTTTGGTCCTTTATCCAACTATATGATTTTATCAATTTTCAAAACATGGCAGCCATCTTAGAACACAGTTTGGGCAGTAATGCACCACTAACATTGGAAGCCAACATTTTGAGAACACCCACCTGGTCTGAGCTTCAGATTGACCTCCTGAGGGCGCAGCTGGGTGGGTTCCTCCTCGGCAAATGCACTAATGGACAGGGTGGTGTTCTTAGTCACACTAAGGGTATTCTGGGGGGATATGATGTGTATTTCCATGCAGCCCCTCTCTACTAGCTGAGCCCGGGTGTCACAGCGAGCTGCGTCTTGCTCCCCTGGTTTGGTGAAGTTCTGGGAATGGGACAGATATAAACTCTGGACTTAAAATAAGTGTTTTTGGTTGAATTATGAATGGCAAGGGCACTTAGATATGTCAACCATGTCTGTAGATGCTCTATCAACAAACTATCCTGCAACTCCAAATTTTACTATTTCTTCAGTTGTCCAGTCGCTGTAAAAGTTGATGCAGTTGACTGAGCTTGTGCTCAGTTGCACATTTAGATGTGAGTGACTATTATTCAAACGATGGAAATAAAATGGGGTCTTCACATGCATATGCTATCACACCAACCCACATACTGTGACATAACACCTTCATGATTATTCTCAGCTCTGTTTGCATACAATGCTTTACATAGACAGACAAATGCATATATTGTACTTTTTACATTTTCCCTCACACCCAAAAGTACTGATTGCATTTTGAATGTTTAGCAGGATGGGAAAATGGTCCAATTCATGCACTTCTCAAGAGAACATCCCTGGTCATCACTACTGCCTCTGATCTGGTGGACTCACAAAACACAAATTCTTAATTTGTAAATTATGTCTGAGTGTTGAAAATATTGCCTGGCTACCCATAAATCAATTTTAAAAAACAAGAAAATGGTGCCATCTGGTTTGCTTAAGATAAGATCATTTCTACTTTTACTTTTACTTTTGATCCTTAAACCACATACCTTTTGACTTTTACTGAAGCAGTATTTTACTGGTTGACATTCACTTTTACTTTAGTCATTTTATATTAAGGTTCTGTATCTTTACTTTTACTCAAGTATAACAATTGGGTACTTTTTCCACCACTAGCACTTAGTGTACCAACACAGCTCTTATACACACATGGGAACTCATAAAGGTGTTAGCATTTGGGCCTACACCTTGCTCTCATCATTTACATCTCTAGTTTTAGCACTACTATCACACATATTTGCGCTCCTCACCAGTTGTTTGCACCACACGCAGTACGCGCCTGATCTGATGCAGTCGTTGCAGGAGTTGATCACTGTTTTGGAACATACTTCCACTTTCTGGGAGAGCACTAGGGGTAGCGTACACACACATGACTCTCATATTACAATTGTGAGACTTTTCAATATCAAGGGGTGATTTGATGACTGTAAAAACTTACCACCTCTGCCCATCAGCAGGAGTAGGAGAGACACACACTGATACATTTCCTGGTGACAGAAAGAGGGATCAGGCATTTGTCAGTCCATCAATCTTGACCATGTCGAAGACTATTACAGGCACACCTTTCAGATGTCCAATGATCTATCTTTTACTATTCAAGTACCAGTAAAAGATACATGCGCTGTAGATGAACATACACTTTAAGAGCTCTTACACCATTACAATTATATGGCCACTGTGAGGGTTTGGCTGTGGTTAGATCTTACTCCCAAATAATAAGCCGAGCCCTCACACCCTAACTAGAGGAAGCAATGATCCTCAATCAGAGACAGCTGTACAGGGTTGTCTCTGATTGGGGATGGTATTTAGGCACCACACACATCCACCTGTGTGTGGGTCATTGTATATTCCTCACGTCACAGTAAGTGTGGTTCTTGTTCTTGTCATTCATTGCCTCTTGTTTATACAGTTCGTAACAGTTGTTGTTTAATAAATGATGTTGAACTATCGCTGCGCTGCTCCTTGGTCTCTCTCTACACCCACTCGTGACAGCCACTATGCAATTATTTATTTACTTAGAAACAGGAAAGATTGGCATTCCTGAAACATTATGTTGACATTTTATTTTATCTCTGAGAAATTGCTAATTGATTGCACCCAAATTGGCCATTTTACAGCATTCAGATAATATGAAATAAATATAGGTCAAATTAAGATCTACATCTGTAGGCACTGTATATGTATTTCTGTGGTAAATCCTTCAGAACAGAACAGGACAAGGTAAGCTCACAATATAGAAGTTCCGCCTATAGAACTAAGATGGCAGCTCGATTGACCCCGGAAAAGTATGTGATCATCAGAAAATGTAAGCGTTCATCGCACTAGAGAACACAACTGAATTGCTTTCATGTAGGACTGGCTTGAATGAGGAAGACCACACAATTCATTTTCATAATGAGTCACACCTATTGGTTTTCTAGCCAAAGTTGTAAAGGAAATGTTGGGATCTATTTAATAAACACAAAAGACAAGCAAAATAGATAGTGTGGTAAATAATGTAAGCGACTTCAATTACTAATTCATCTGAAGGTGGAAAAAAAACATGAGCAGATTTACAGACGCTCTTATCCAGAGCGACTTACGGTTAGTTAGTGCGTACATGTTCATACTTTTTTCGTACTGGTCCCCCGTGGGAAACAAGTTGCAAATGCCATGCTCTACCATCTGACCTACATGGGACATTGCATAAATTGGGTCCAATAAATTAGCTTAATATCTCAGATCAAATTATATTTGAACAAAATAATGTTTCAGGAAGCTAATTGTATCTGTTACTAACTACAGAAATTATTTCAGAACAATCTGAGATGGTGGGTGTCGAAATCCTTTCTTTTTTTAAGTTTGAATGTTGTGAAATATCTAACTTCTCAAAGCTAGCAGTAGTTAAGCAATTCACTTCTCTCCTTATAAGGCATGCACAATCATGATCTATTTTGCCTCGCTTTCATTTAGGAACTGGTGAGCCACATATGAGCAAACAAAAGGGGTTAATATGAAAAACATGAAATGCTCCACTGTAGGCTAATAATAGCTTTTGCTTGTGATACTATTGGATAGCTACTGTCATTTTATGATATTTTACATTATTTCTAGTTCATTGAGTTTTTTTGTTCCTCCAAAGAAATACACTGACAGAGTTACAATGTTAGGTCCTCTTGCAAATCTTTATTTTTATATGTATTGATAAATCAACGATGTCATATGACAGTTAAACATTGCTAATGCATACTGCAATCTGAGCCAACGTTAGCTGTGAATGGGTCTTTCTATAAATAATGGGGCCAATGTGTGACATTGGGATAAACATTTCTAAATGGTTTGAATCCAAAATAAAATGTTTTTTTATGCAGTTCTTAGAGGAATACAAGTGAATATCTGCAAATTGATCTATAACTCCACCTATACAACAACATAGGCCTAGGTCTATACATCCTTTAAGCAGTGTTCATACAGACATTAGCAAGTCAAATTAAATTACTTACAACTGTGGAATTTATATAATTTATATGAAATGTAACCTTTATTTAACTATGCAGGTCAGTTAAGAACAAATTCTTATTTACAATGACGGCCTACACCAGCCAAACTTGGACAACTGTGCGCCGCCCTATGGGACTCCCAATCACGGCCGGTTGTGATAGTCTGGATTCGAACCAGGTTGTCTGTAGTGACGCCTCTAGCACTGAGATGCAGCGTCACTTCTGAGCATAACTGTACATATAGGGCCTAATGTACATTCTAAAATATGTGAGAATAAAGTGGACATTGCCTATTATGTTGGTTTCGTGTATGGCAATTTTTCTGTAGCCACATCTCTCAAATGAAATCTTTGATAATTATAAGGGAGCAAGAGAATGTATAAATTGGCTACAATAATTACAAGGACTTTTCAAGCACCAAGTTGAGGAAATGTCTGATTTACAAGGTAGGCCTATTCCAGCACATTTCTGAGCTAAAGTAGGCTACTTCAAGGCCCCTTGTATTGTTTAAAATTGCAGGTATAACATGGAAAACAAAATGTATTTGTCATATTATTTCATTACAAGATCATATTGTGAATTAGCCCACTAGGCTATGCATTTTGTTGTCATTATATCCAGAATAATTAATAGGAATAGCAATGGGTGTTGCTCAATAGTATTTCCTCTACACAGTTGCGTACAGTAGACTCAGTGTCCAATCAGAGGCACAAAAACATATGAAAACAACAGCTGTTCGTCACTTGACTGTCATTCGGAAAATTCCTTCATAGATTAGATGATGATATGTGAAAATATCACGGTGTAACTAACCAGCTGGACACCAAATGAGCATTCAATAAGTATTATGCATAATTATTGAAGAACCACGTTAATGACAGGTTTTAAGTATCTTTCGGTTAGAGGCATTTGGTTTTGCAATTGCATTTATTATTTATTTGTGTGCCTATGAAAACTGTTTTCACCCCGTAATATGAGAAGACACTAAATGTTACATAGTTAAACTGCATTTCTGAGATCTCTATACAAACAAACTGTCCAACAGCTAGATCCAGGATTCTTACAGGGTTCAAGTTCAATGTGTAATTTCACTGATTAATGCTTAATATATGTTAAGGGCAACTTACACTGCCATAAATGCAAGGACAGAAAAGTAATGTTTTATGTCACACAATTTTGAACAAATCGTTAAGACATCAACCATGATAAAGGATTAAACACAGGTTTTAAATCAACTCATGAATTTTATTGAATATAGCTATGATTCCCCATTATAGTAATGTAATGACATGAAACAAATTGGTAGACTATTATCAATGCCTTATCAACAGCTGTAACAAGTTGTCCAGCATAGGAAATCCTCACTGGTAAGAGCCAATTATGTGCTGTAGTATATGGAATAGTCATACGGTATATGGCTCAAGTGTAATGGTTACTTCTTTTACACCCCTCAGAGCCTGGTTCCTCTCTAGGTTTCTTCCTAGGTTCCTGCCTTTCTAGGGAGTTTTTTTTTGTTATAGCCACCGTGCTTCTACATCTGCATTGCTTGCTGCTTGAGGTTTTAGGCTTGGTTTCTGTATAGCACTTTGACATCTCCTGATGTATTAAGGGCTTTATAAATACATTTGATTGATAGATTCTATGTAAATCCTTATAGGCTGATAATTGTAAATCCTGAACCTTTGATCTAATATGCCACAATATGACATTATTTTTTACTTTGATCAACTCTAGTTTAACACATTAAACTATTATCTGTATGCTACACCTTTCCCAACGAATAAAAAAAGGTTAGGTTATTGCACCTAGTAACCTTAAAAAAATACATGAATCAACAAACACATCTTAAATACAGCAGTAAGGATGCTACTCACAAAGTCAAGGGGCAGCAGCTCCTATGTAACTCTCAACTCACTGTCATGGGTGTGTTCTTTATGTGGGTGACAAACTGTTTGAGATGAATGTCAGTTAGATTGTGACACACAACCACCCACCTGACAGGAAGGCTATGGAGGGAAACAGTATGAATAGAGAGGAAGAGGCACAAAAACACTAAGAACAACTTCTTCCATAGACTGACTGAATCCAGGTGAAAGCAATAATCACTTACTGATGGCACTTGTTAAATCCACAGCAACTCAACATTAGGAAGGTGTTCTAAATATTTTGTACACAGTGTATAATATAATAGATCATCTTTGGTAGGAAGTATCTCAAGTATGTCTGTGAAAGTGATGTAGAATTATGACCTTCCTCTTTGAGTGAGCTACAGAACAACTGGAAGGTATGCGTTTACATAGAGAGGAAGCATTGCAATACCTGTAGTGCACACTGTTTAAGCAAGCTGTAAGGTATTGTTCACAGTAGATATTTAAGAATAACTTGGTCACATAAAAACTGAGGGAGATTTTACCGTCATTCTGTTAGCTAACTTTGTCTCTTCAAGTAAATGTGTTTTAGTCAAATTGTTAAAAGTAGTCATTGTGCATAGAATTGTATGGTAACTGTCAGGATTGCCCAGGTTCTGAACCCAAACGCAGATCGGACAAGGTAGGGGGGTGAAAAAGGTCAGTATTTATTGATCACAATAAAATAATGAGGATGGTACGGCAGACGTGCAGACAGAGGAGTACAGATGATGGGGGGCTGAAGGTGTCGTTTTGTGTTCCACAGATGGTAGACGGGTCTGGTAGCCAGGCAGGAGAGGGGAATTCCAGGTGAACGTACTGAGGCAGAGAGAACAAGAAATCAGACGAGCAAGCAGACTTTGATGAACAAGGCAAACTGAATATAGCAAAATAACTATGGTCTGATGCGCAAGCACAACATACGGAGTGTGACTAACGATCCGGCAGGGACTGGATGTCAGATCTCGGCTTAAGTAGGGTTGTAATGATGATCAGGAATTGCTCCAAACTTACCATAATAGAAAAGAAGCTGAACATGACAAAACCTCTGTCAAAATACATTTTAAATGTTCTTTATTGTCATTTAGCAGCTTCTTTTATCCAGAGTCGTTAGTGCATTCATTCTAATGAAGTTAGGTAACACAACCACATATTAGTCATAGCAAATGAAAAACTATGATGCTAAAGTAAATGATTCTGAAAGAGGAAGTGCAAATGTGGTAACAAGGCTGCAAATGTGGTAACAAGGCTATCTTGACGTTATTGTGTGAGACTATGAGTAGAACTGACCATCGTGACATTAGTTTATAAATACATTAATTTGAGTTTATTACTTAATTTTCTATGATCATAAGAACCTGGAGGCTGAGGTCTAGAGAATACATATTCTCAAACTACAATACATCAGAATATTATGAAAAGTATGTTAAAAGGGGGCATTCTGGGATTCAAACAACAGTGGTCACCACACCACAATGCAAATGCAAATATTCACTTACCTGTAAATTTAACTGTATATTTACATGTACAGTTAATTTACCCATGCAAAATATTCACTTACCTGTTCATTTAAACAGTCTGTATATTAAGTAAACTATTATTACCCTCACTTATATCATACGTACTTTTAGCTATTTAAGTATTTCTCTGCCATCGACCTGTATAGTATAGTTAACTATGCAAATACTCTTTATTTATCTATACCAACTTGCAATATTTGCATCTTTTTTTCACCTAACACTCTGTAACACTGTACAGTGTACATATTCAACCATCCACCCATACCATGCAATGTCTTTTTATAGCTTTTTTTGCACTCCATACCTCTTGTATTTTTCATACTGCCGCTCTATGTATCGTGTATCTGTCTTTTGTGTATTTTCGTTCTGGCATTTTGCACCTGCCCTGTATTTTTACGTAGCTGCTTGACGAAGAAATAAAGTACATATCTGTCTATATCGATCTATCTGTTTGAGTGTGCCTTCTTCGGCTGTCCACATGTCTCTAGGCAGAAGTTTTGCTTATGCGTTTCTGATTTATTCTACAATTCAAACATGGAGATTATTCCAAACTCGCATTCCACCTACACCAAAAGACATGGATGGAAATATTCGCTTTCATAGTGTGAACGTCGGCCAAGAACAACTCTACCTGCACTTCATATCACCTTTCCTACAGGAACAGCTGAGACGCTCGTCGAATGTACCCAGGAAATGCCGCAGCGCAGTTAAGACCGGTGTCAGCCCCAACAAGCTGCTTGTTACTCTGTGGCGATGTACACCCGTCCTGGCCCAAACATCACAACGCAATATTTTTTTTAACTATGCCCAAACTGTGGTAAGACCGTAAGAAATAATTCAAAAGCCGTGGCTTGCGACATTTGTGATTTGTTTATTCACATAAAGTGCGGGTATATCCACCCCTTGTCATATGATGAAGCCCTAAAGTCTCAAAGTAACATTTCGCTTGTGTGTAATGTATGCTGTTTAAATGCCATGCCAAACAGTGGGATGCTGGACACAAGCGGGGATAATGAGTGCAATCTAGATGAGATAGTCGATGTACCAACAGTGGGCACAGAAATTGACATGTTTGACTGTTTCAATCGGAGAGGACTTCACTTTATCCACGTGAACGCACGGAGCCTGCTGCCGAAATTAGAGGAATTAAAACTCCTCGCTTCCAACACACGGGCTGCAGTAGTTGCTGTGACTGAGACGTGGCTCGATGGGTCAATTGAGGACAATGAGGTTGAGCTACCGGGTTATAGCATTTATGGAATTGACTGAAACGGTAGCGGCGTGTGTGTTTTTACTAGGAATTATGTCCATTGTAACTGTTAACAGAGTATATATTCTACACTCCAGCGTTTCCTGGCATATACCCAGTGCTACTCATACGGAGGAATAAAGACAGTGGGATATCTTTTTGTACTGCAATCAGACTGCAACTTTATTAACACGTCATTCGCCTTTTAAATGTACAGGTCACATGTTGATCATGTTGACTCCCATTGGCTATCATTTTCTATAACATGAGATCACAATATGTACATAGGCTAAAATGTTAACAGTAACCCTCGTTCAGATCTGAAAATGGATGGTCTTGAGGTTGTATGGGTAGAGATATTTCTGCCTAAATGTCGTCCTATACTTGTTGGTGTGTGCTATCGGCCTCCTAAACATTACATTTTTTATGATTTACTTGAATCAAATTGCTGTGATCACAATGTATTTGCTGATAGGGATTGTTTAATACAAATGTGCAGTTATTACCCCAAAAAAGTACACTTGTAAATGCCCTGTATAACTTTAACCAATTATTTGGACTAAAACAACTAATTGTTGAGCCAACCCGGGTGTGTATTGATAGTGAATACACTTTGGATTTGATTATTGTCAGACCAAGAGAATGTCTGTCAGTCAATATTGGTTTTAGTGATCATATGATAACCTCCTGTACCCGAAAGAAATCCAAAATGCTACTTGAGCCAGGTAATAACTACATGAAGGTACGGTCTATGAAACAATACTCAAAAAAACGTTTTGTAGAAGTGCTTGGCATTTTGGATTGGTTTCATGTACTAAACTGTGACTATGTTGATCTAGCTTGGTATCTTTTTAAAGATCTGTTTGTCTGCACTCGACTCTGATGAAACAAATTTGAATCAAACAGCGGTCAGGGTAATGGATCACTTCCGAGATATTAGACCTCATAAGGAAAAGGGATCGCTACTTGGCCAAATTCAGAAAGACAAATCTACAACCAGATTATGATGGTTATATTAACTGTAGAAACCAGGCAAGATACAAAATGGATAAGGCCAAATCCCAACATTATATAGAAGCTGTTAATGACAACTTACATTAGCCTCGTAAATTGTGGAACATTTTAAAGGACATTGGCTCAAATCCCCATAAAGTAAAATCCTGTAGTATTTGCCTGTATATTGATGATGTTTTATGCCATGACCAGGCAAAGGTTGCAAACTATTATAATACATTTTTTACCACCATAGCCTCAACTCTTGTTTAAGACGCTACCGACCTGCTCTGGGCACTATGGCCAGTCTTTCATTAAGAATTTTTACCATGCACAGCTCAAATGATTTGTTTGAGCTGTGCATGGTAACAGAGGACAAAGTTATCAATCTACTATGCTTATTGAGCCCAAACAATGCAACCGCCCTGAGTGGTCGCCTGTCAAGCAGCTCCCGTTGTTCTTGCATAAATTGTTTTAGTTCGTTTTTTTCGTCTCTTTTCTTTAGTTTTATTTTTTATTTTGCTACAGTTGGACTATAATAGTTCAGGATTTTGGATTTTATCGCAGCTGAACGTCGACAGGAGTCGTCAACTATTATTATTTACAACAGAGCCCAGCTCCTGGATTTAGCCCACGCAGCGCTGCTGCTCCCCAGGGAAAAGTTTGATATTCCGGACGAGTTGAAAAGGCGACGCCGTGGACGTAGGGCGGGATTGAAATGTAAGGCAAAGCGGAGGAAGTACAAGTACAAGCCGGCTATACCGTCTATCATTATGGGCAACGTGAGGTCATTACATAACAAAATGGACGAACTCGAGGGACTTGTCCGTGGACAGAGGGATTATCGAGAAACGAGCCTAATGCTTTTCACTGAAACTTGGCTGAACGATAACATCCCCATAGAGAACGTCACTATCGACAGTTTCCAGACCATCAGAGCGGACAGGGATCGTGTCTCTTCCGGTAAGAGCAAGGGTGGTGGGCTGGCTTTATTAGTTAACAACAGATGGTGTAATCCGATACATATTACTCTTAAGGAACAGTTTTGTAGCTCAGACATTGAGTTGTTAGCTGAGACCCTACTATTTGCCGAGGGAATTCACGGCGGCCATTGCTGTTATTGTTTACATCCCGCCCTCCGCTGAGGCAAACACAGCGTGTGACGTCATCCACTCTGTTATCGCGAGGTTACAGACAGCGCATCCCAGTGCTTTCTTTGCCATTTCGGGGGATTTTAACCATGCATCTCTCTCTTCAACGCTGCCCACGTTCTGACAGTTCGTGAAGTGCCCAACCAGGAATAATACAACTCTGGACTTGTTATATGCTAATGTGAAGGACTTACTGACTGCATAACAGACTATATAAATTTTTGTGTAGACAACACTGTACCCACCAGGAAGGTACGCTGTTTCCCAAACAATAAACCCTGGGTCACCAGCGACCTGAAGGCCCTGAAGTTGCGGATTGCTGAGGGGAAGAGTGTATAAGGAGAAGATGGAGGACAAGCTGATGCAGAGCCAGGTGAGAGAGGTGTGGAAGGGTATGAGATATCACTGGCTTCAAAAAGTCAAACAGTGGGCAGACTGAGGGGACCCAGGACAGAGCCAATGAGCTGAACCAATTTTTTTAACAGGTTTGATACTGGCCCTGTCCACCTCCCTTCCAGCTCCCCAGACCACACACCCTCACGGCTGTCCCACCCCCACTTTGCTCACAACACCCCTGCTGAGACAATCAGTGACCCCACCACCACCCCTGCTCCCCCTGGACTGATCCTCAACACCCCCCATCCCCCCACCTGGGCTGGCTTTCACCACCAACCAAGTGAAGAGAGAGCTGGAGAGACTACATCAGTGGAAAGCGGCGGGCCCTGATTGCATCAGCCCAAGGGTGCTTAGGGTCTGTGCTGACCAACTGTGTGGAATACTCCAGCGTCTCTTCAACCTGAGCCTAGAAAGGGTCCCTGTGCAGTGGAAAACATACTGCCTTGTCCCAGTGCCCAAGAAGGCACACCCCATTGTCCTGAATGACTTCAGACCTGTAGCGCTAACATTTAGGGCCACAATTTGTGCGACTATAGAGCTGTGCGACTATAGAGCTGTGCGACTACAGAGCTGTGTGTCAGAACGGGCAGTTAGCAACACAGGGGCCCCCCAGGGAACGGTCCTGTCCCCCTTCCTGTTCACCCTCTACACCTCGGACTTCAGATATAACTCTGAAACATGCCACCTACAGAAGTTCTCGGATGACTCTGCAATTGTAGGGTGCATCAGGGGTGGGCCGGAGGAGGAGTACAGGAGCATTATCAGTGACTTTGTGTTGTGGTGTGAGCAGAACCACCTTCAGCTCAACATCAGCAAAACAAAGGAGATGGTGGACTTCAGGAGAACCAAGGCACAACTGACTGCAGTCCCTATACAGGGGATGGATGTGGAAATGGTTGGGTCATACAAGTTACTGGGAGTCCATATGGACAACATGCTGGAATGGGCTGGTAACACCGGGGCCCTGTACAAAAAGGGCCAGAGCTGACTCTACTTTCTGTGGAGGCTCAGGTCCTTCAACGTGTGCAGTAAACTACTGCATACCTTCTACCAGTCTGTGGTGCTGGCCATCTTTTTTGCAGTGGTGTGCTGGGGAGCAAACATCAAAGCCGGTGACGCTTCTCGGGTAAATAAGCTGATCAGGAAGGCTAGCTCTGTCCTGCGGATGAGCCTTGACACTCTAGAGGAGGTGGCGGAGAGACGGATCCTGGCCAAACTGCTGGCCATCATGGACAACGTCACCCACCCTCTGCACGCTATGGTTATGACGAGGAGGAGCACTTTCAGTCACAGACTGATCCCACCACGGTGTGCCAGAGAGCGCTACAGGAGGTCCTTCCTGCCGGCAGCTATTAGACTATATAATGCCTCACCGGTGTGCCGTGCCTTCGGCAACATAGATCTGGAACTGTAGGGGTGCTAGGACCTAGTTTAACAATTATGCATCCATCCGTAAGTAACTCTGGTCCGTCAGCACTCATTCACTCAGGACCTATTTATTCATATAGGTCTGTATATACATACTCATGTACAGTTGTTATATCATATCACGTGCAATATTGCTAGTAATTCTTGGACCTAACTTATGTAGGCATTCACTCAGGAATGCATATTAGTATCCTGTCAGTTGCACCTTTTCTCATTGCTTATATCGAATGTGCAATACGTGCAGTTGTCTGTAATTAAACCCTGCACACTAAGGACTGAATTTTAAGGGAATTACTATTATTACCCCGAATTATATCATACACACATCTAGCTATTAAAGTATCTCTCCCTGTCATTTACCTGTACAGTTTGTGTAACCATGCAAGTATTCACTTATCTGTAAATATAACTGTATACTTACCTGTACAGCTAATTTAACCATGCAAAATTTGTACAGCTAATTTAACCATGCAAAATTTTCACTTACCTGTTCATTTGGCCAGTCTGTCTATTAAGTAAACTATTATTACCCTCACTTATATCATACGCATATTTAGCTACTGAAGTATTTCTCTGCCATCGACCTGTATAGTATAGTTAACCATCCAACATCCACCAATGTATAGTGTACATATTCAGCCAACCACCCATACTATGCAATGTCTTTTTATAGCTTTTTTTTGCACTCCAGATATCTTGTATTTCTATCCTTTTTCATACTGCCGCTCTATGTATCATGTACCGTGTATCTGTCTTTTTGTGTACTTTCGTTGTGGCATTTTGCACCTGCCCTGTGTTTTGTTGTAGCTGCTTGACAAAGAAATGTCCCGCTCGGGGGATCAATAAAGTACCTATCTATCTATAACCTTCCTGCAAGATTCATAAAGGATAGTGCTTGTGTCACTGCTAAAATGATAACGCATATTGTAAATCTTTCTATTAGTAGTGGAACTTTTCCCAATGATCTCAAAACAGCCCGGGTGATTCCGCTCCATAAGAAGAGTAGTAAAACAAATGTAGGAAACTACAGGCCTGTGTCGATCCTCAGCACCTTATCCAAAGTTGTTGAGAGATTAGTTTTTAATCAACTTGAGGGATGCCTTCTTGAGCACAAACTTCTTTATGAACTCCAATCTGGCTTTAGAGCAGCTCATTCCACTGATACTTGCCTTATCCATCTTTTTGACCACATCAAGCAGGAAAGTGAGAAGGGGAACTATACAGGTATGGTCATGTTAGACTTGCAGAAAGCTTTTGACACTGTGGACCATGATATTCTCCTGATGAAACTGAAATGCATGGGTCTAAAGGATGTATCAGTAAATTGGTTTAGGTCTTATCTGACAAACAGAACACAAATATGTCAAGTTGATGATGTTCTGTCAGAGGCCAAAGAAATATCCTGTGGAGTACCTCAGGGATACATTTTAGGGCCTCTCTTATTTCTTATTTACGTCAATGATATGCCAGATACAGTAAAGTGCAAACTCCTGCTTTATGCTGATGATTCAGCCATACTGGTATCAGGGAAGGATACAGTTTACATAGAGGAGACCCTGAGTAAGGAATTGCATTTTGTTAGAGATTGGTTGACTGACAACAAACTGTCGCTACATTTGGGAAAAACTGAATTGATTTTGTTTGGAACAAAACGTAGATTGCTTAGGGCTGACAAGATAAAGGTAAACTGTGCAGGTAAAGAGATTGAATCTTAAACAAGTGTAACTTATCTTGGCGTGTCCTTAGATCAATCCCTTTCTGGAGACCTGATTGCTGCGAAAATTCTTTCTAAAATGGCGAACAAATTGAAATGTTTATATCGTAACACTAGATATTTTAACATCAAAGTTAAGAAACTGCTTGTCTCTTCCTTGATTCAGTGTCATTTTGATTATGCCTGCTCAGCTTGGTATAGTGGGCTAACCAAAAAGTTGAAAAAGAGAATGCAGGTCATGCTAAATAATGTTATCAGGTATATGCTGAATGTCCAACCTAGGACCCACATAGGAGTACAGGAGTTCGGGGAGGTGGTCTTGTTGCCTTTGGAGTCCAGAGTGGACCAACTTAAACTTAATCACATGTTTAACATATTAAATGATTATGCCCCAGGTTATATGAAAACCCACATCGATATGGTCTATAACCAACACAGTTACAATACCAGAGATGTGAAATGAATAGATTAATATAGTTGATTTTTAAGGTTAGGGAAAAATGTAGTGAGTAGTACCACTTTTTAGGATGTCAATATAAATGAATGTATTTATGGTTGTTTGTCATTTTGTTTTTGTCTTTTAATCTGTGTTATTGTTTTTACCATCGAGGACCACTTTGGAAACAATCATTTTAATTTATACTTTCAAGTGATATCCTTCTGGGTCCACATTGTACATTTTGTTCCATATGTCTGTTACCCAAACTAAATAAATTTAATTTCTATCTATCTAAACAAAGATTGTTCAACATTATGGTTTAGGGGAAGGCTACAAAAAGCTATCGCAGAGATGTAAGCTGTCAGTGTCCACTGAGGAACATCGTGAGGAAATGGAAGACCACAGGCACAGTTCTTGTTAAGGCCAGAAGTGGCAGGCCAAGTAAAATATCGGAGAGGCAAAGGGGAAGGATGGTGAGAACGGTCAAAAACATCCCACAGACCACCTCCAAAGACCTACAACATCATCTTGCTGCAGATGAAGTCACTGTGCATCGTTCAACAATTCAGCGCACTTTGCACAAGGAGAAGTTGTACGGGAGAGTGATGCGGAAGAATACTTTTCTGCACACGCCACAAACGCACATTTGGACAAGCCAGCTTCATTTTGGAATAAGGTGCTGTGGACTGATGAAACAAAGATTGAGTTATTTGGTCATAACAAGGGGCGTTATGCATGGCGGCAAAAGAACACAGCTTTCCAAGAAAAACACTTGCTACCCACAGTAAAATTTGGTGGAGGTTCCATCATGCTGTGTGGCCAGTGCCGGTACTGGGAATCTTGTTAAAGTTGAGGGTCGCATGGATTCCACTCAATATCAGCAGATTCTTGGGAATAATGTTGAAGAATCAGTCACAAGTTGAAGTTGAAGTTACGCCGGGGCTGGATATTTCAACAACACAATGACCCAAAACACTGCTCAAAACCTATCCAGACCTGGCGTTCCACCAAGGTCTGGAATCCTTCCATAAGACCTTGAAGAAACTCATTGTGTCTTTCAATGGTGGCTCCCTGGGAGGAGACAACGTTGCGTAGCTGGTCCGAGTCTGCTGGGTCAGTTGTGGCCAGTTCGTACTATCATGAGGTGGCTAGTACAGTTCTCATAACTTAGTTTAAAAACGGGGAAGGCAAAGGGCAGGACGAGTCAGGCAGGTACAGGACGGCAGGCATGCTCGGGGTCAGGGCAGGCAGAGGTTTGTAATTAGGTCAGAGTCAGGCAGGTACAGGACGGCAGGCAGGCTCGGGGTCAGGGCAGGCAGAATGGTCAAAACCGGGAAAACTAGGAAACAGAACTTGAGAAACAGGAGGACGTGGTAAGACAAGACGAACTGCAACAGACGAACAGAGAACACAGGTATAAATACACAGGGTATAATGGGGAAGACGGGCAACACCTGGAGGGGGGGGGGTGACTAGCACAAAGACAGGTGAAACAGATCAGGGTGTGACAATTATTATTTGGAACCATGGAGAGTTACCGCAAGTTGCAAAGATATCACCATAAGCTAAATACACTACTTTACCAAAAGTATGTGGAAATCTCCTCGTCGAACATCTCATTCCAAAATATGGGCATTAATATGGATTTGATCCCCACTTTGCTTCTATAACAGCCTCCACTCTTCTGGGAATGCTTTCCACTAGATGTTGGGACATTGCCTGGGTCGCAGTTGGCGTTCCAATTCATCCCAAAGGTGTTTGATGGGATTGAGGTCAGGGCTCTGTGCAGGCCAGTCAAGTTCTCCACACCGATCTCGACAAACCATTTCTGTATGGACCTCGCGTTCTGCACGGGGGCATTTTCCTGCTGAAACAGGAAATGGCCTTCCCCAAACTGTTGCAACAATGTTGAAAGTACAGAATCGCCTAGGATGTCATTGTATTCTATAGTGTTAAGATTCCTAAGGGGCCTAGCTCGAACCATGAAAACAAACCATTATTTCTCCTCCACCAAACTTTACAGTTGGCAATATGCATTCGGGAAGATAGTGTTCTCCTGTCATCCGCCAAACCCAGATTTGTCCGTCAGACTGCCAGATAGTAGAGCATTTTTCATCTCTACAAAAATCGTGTTTCCATTGCTCCAGACCTTTATAGTCCCTTAATAATGAAATAATAATACAGAATCATAATGTGTAACCGTAAGTAATATGCTATTAATTTATCTGAACGTTGATAATACAATCTGTGTGCTCTAATGATGTCTGATCTGAGTTCGATTGGTTATACCTAGGAATTCCTATAGGGGCGAACAGGGCTTCCCAGCGCACTCATTACAAGTGTCTTGAAGCCGAAGCTACTATACATCTCCAATGGATTTATTTCTATATTTCTGTTATGAATGCGATTTCTAATTTACATATTTGTTCATGTCAGAATGCTACATATGTTACTGTGTTTTATTTAGTCAGTAGAAGACATGTTTATAACAATATAAACGTGTTATTTGAATATTTAGAACACTTGGAAATGATCCATTAGCCATTTTGCTAGCTAGCTTGCTAGAAGGCTGCCCACTTGCATGAGGTGACATTGTGATCAGAGCTTGCACAGCTCCTGTGTGTGTGGGTGAATAGGAGCAATGGAAAGCTTTTGAGAAATGTGAATGTTGTTGTAATCTAAAACATTAAATACAAATTAATACAAGGCTATACATTTTTTCTTTGTTATTAGGATGAGTTTGCCTACTGATAGGAATTAATACATACAGTATGTAATACATATAGGAACAGTTTATAAATAAATATTGGGATACGTGATGCATTTAAAAAGGTTAAAAAGTTTGTCATTGTATTTCAGTGTCATTTTAATAAAGCATTAATTGTAATGTATAAATTAAACAATACTGGTTATTGAACAATTGTAACAGCTGTCATTTGTGAAGCATTCTATTTTGTACCTATGGTTGATGATTCTATATGAAAAACACTTATTACATGCCCCCTTCCACTGTGCCAATGGATGACTCCTGGGTCCGAGTGATTCATGCAAACCAGTCAGTGCCAAGCTGGCATGTGTCAATTGTGAATTAACTGTGAAAGAAGGTATCTGATTGGCTATGTTCAACCGTGTATTTACTGTTGGCTTCCATGACAACAGTATTATGTGACAGTCTTTCTCTCTCTCTCTCTCCCTCTGTGATATAGGAGCTGGGTCAGATATAGGAGCCAAAGTCAGGATCCTTCATGACCAGTCTGTGACGCGAGGGGCCTGGAGCTGATCTATGCTGCCATGCCCATCAGGCGTTGGCAAACACCTCAGAAGGTACAAAAGGTGATCACAAGTGTTTAGTGTGTCACTTATCAGCTCTTTATAGTTTTTCTACAGATGGTGGACTGAAGAGATGCTTTTTTTTATGGGTAGAATCTCCATTGCATACTCCTCGCATCCTCTCACCTCGCCTCCTTTTCAAAACCCATTGGAGGATGTCAGAGGGGAGGGACCTCTGGCCTTCTCATCCAAAGGATTTTGAGACAAAGGTGAAGGGGGGAGGAGGCGCTGAATATGCAATTGAGATTCTCCAATAGTCCTCTGACAAACAAACAGGTTGACACTGATGTCAGAATAGGGAGATTGCAAATCAAGTGTACTATAAGCCTACTGCTGGCCAATCGGATGGCTTAGATTTCCGGGTTTTCAGTAACGTAGTAGGTGTAAAAGAAAGCTACAGCAAAGTTAATACTGTGAGTTTAAAACCATGACTAGAGCGAGACTGTCAGTGAATACAGTAAAGCGATGCTGTTTTTATGAGTGAGTTCATGTTTAAGTTCTTACTCAGCACTGCCAACACTTTTTATTCAACACTTTTGTAAGCCATAAAATGCACATTCTTCAACTGAGGTAAAGTTGGTTTTATATTCACACATTCAGACATTCAACGGACATTCAACAAGACATTGGCCAAATTTTTTAAAATCAATAACTAATTCACCGTTTGTTACAGAATCATCAAACTAGATATGATTTGTTCTATAAATGTCTAGTATACTTTTACAACCTTTGCTTTGAGTAAACATTCCAGTTTAGATTTTATAGAAATACAGTGGGGAGAACAAGTATTTGATACACTGCCGATTTTGCAGGTTTTCCTACTTACAAAGCATGTAGAGGTCTGTAATTTTTATCATAGGTACATTTCAACTGTGAGAGACGGAATCTAAAACAAAAATCCAGAAAATCACATTGTATGATTTTTAAATAATTAATTTGCATTTTATTGCATGACATAAGTATTTGATCACCTACCAACCAGTAAGAATTCCTGTTCTCCACTCATTACCTGTATTAACTGCATCTGTTTGAACTCGTTACCTGTATAAAAGACACCTGTCCACACACTCAATCAAACAGACTCCAACCTCTTCACAATGGCCAAGACCAGAGAACTGTGTAAGGACATCAGGGATAAAATTGTAGACCTGCACAAGGCTGGGATGGGCTACAGGACAATAGGCAAGCAGCTTGGTGAGAAGGCAACAACTGTTGGCGCAATTATTAGAAAATGGAAGAAGTTCAAGATGACGGTCAATCTCCCTCAGTCTGGGGCACCATGCAAGATCTTCAATGATGCCCCACCTCGTGATCATGAGGAAGGTGAGGGATCAGCCCAGAACTACACGGCAGGACCTGGTCAATGACCTGAAGAGAGCTGGGACCACAGTCTCAAAGAAAACCATTAGTAACACACTACGCCGTCATGGATTAAAATCCTGCAGCCACGCAAGGTCCCCCTGCTCAAGCCAGCGCATGTCCAGGCCCGTCTGAAGTTTGCCAATGACCATCTGGATGATCCAGAGGAGGAATGGGAGAAGGTCATGTGGTCTGATGAGACAAAAATAGAGCTTTTTGGTCTAAACTCCACTCGCCGTGTTTGGAGGAAGAAGAAGGATGAGTACAACCCCAAGAACACCATCCCAACCGTGAAGCATGGAGGTGGAAACATCATTCTTTGGGGATGCTTTTCTGCAAAGGGGACAGGACGACTGCACCATATAGAGGGGAGGATGGATGGGGCCATGTATCGCGAGATCTTGGCCAACAACCTCCTTCCCTCAGTAAGAGCATTGAAGATGGATCATGGCTGGGTCTTCCAGCATGACAACAGCCCGAAACACACAGCCAGGGCAACTAAGGAGTGGCTCCGTAAGAAGCATCTCAAGGTCCTGGAGTGGCCTAGCCAGTCTCCAGACCTGAACCCAATAGAAAATCTTTGGAGGGAGCTGAATGTCCGTATTGCCCAGCGACAGCCCCGAAACCTGAAGGATCTGGAGAAGGTCTGTATGGAGGAGTTGGCCAAAATCCCTGCTGCAGTGTGTGCAAACCTGGTCAAGAACTACAGGAAATGTATGATCTCTGTAATTGCAAACAAAGGTTTCTGAACCAAATATTAAGTTCTGCTTTTCTGATGTATCAAATACTTATGTCATGCAATAAAATGCAAATGAATTACTTAAAAATCATACAATGTGATTTTCTGGATTTTTTAGATTCCGTCACTCACAGTTGATGTCATGTCCTGATATGTTTCACCTGTCTGTGTTTGTCCCCTCCCCACACCAGGTGCACCCCATCTCCTTCATTAATTAGTTTGGGTATTTAGTCCATTGGGTTCTGTTGGGGTTTTGCCAGATCGTCTTGCCTAGTCAGTCGTTTCCAGCACTTTCCTGTATTACTAACTCTGCCAGTCTGTTTCCCGGTATTTGGACCTCTACCCGCCTGTTGGATTACGTTCCTGTCTAGCCCCTCATGTGCCTTCGACCTTCTGATCTGCTGCCAAACGAACTCTGCCTGCATTACGGATTACGAGCCTGCCTACTCCTCTGTACCGCCATCCTTCTGACCCCCGGTACCGAACGCTGCCTGGACTACGACCACGAACCTGACTCTCCTTATTGGACGACTGCTATTCAGATCCCCTGTTACGAACATTGCCTGTCATTTACTACGAGCCTGTCTTGCCCCATATATCCTATTAAACAGTCAATCATATCTCTGCCTCCGTGTCCGCTTTTGGGTCCCGTATATCTGTCGTCCTGTCAGAACGATCTGGCCATGACGGACCCAGCGGAGTTGACCCATCTACAGAACGCAATAGCCCACCAAGAGGTTGTTGTGGGTCGACACGAGGAGGTGCTACGTTCAATAGCAGAGGAAATCCGTGAGCAGAGAGATAACCAGCAGCGGGTCACCGAATGCCTGCTCCAACACTTGGAGAGATTAACACTGGCACTACCGGCACAGAGCGCTTCCCCCCCGTCTCCTGTCCCACCTATACCCAGCAACCCAACACCTTCCCCGGTATCCCTAAGAGAGCCGCACTTACCTGCTCCCGAACGGTTCTCGGGTGATTCGAGTTATTGTCGTCCTTTCTTGTCCCAGTGCTCGCGTATCTTCGAACTGCAGCCATCCTCTTTTCCCACAGAAAAGTCACGGGTCGCCTATATGATAACCATGATGACGGGGCGAGCCCTGGCCTGGGCTACGCCGATATGGGACCAGCAGCTTCCCGTTTGTTTCAGTCTAGCAGCGTTCACTACGGAGGTAAAAAAAGTTTTCGATGCTCCACTATCCGGAAGAGAAGCGGCACGTCAGCTGCTACATCTAAGACAGGGGACTAGCAGCGTGTCGGATTACTCTATTAAATTCCGTACCCTGGCAGCGGAGTGCTCATGGAATTCCGAGGCTCTGCTCGACGCCTTCTACGACGGATTATGTGATCCCATCAAGGATGAACTCGCCGCCCGAGAGGTGCCTCCCAGTTTAGACAGTCTCATCTCCATTGCCATGCGTATTGGCAGTAGGCTTCAGGAACGTAACCGGGAGAGAGAGAATCGTCGTCCTGCCCAGGCACTTCCGCATTTCGGCGGACTGGGTAGCAGAGCGTCACCGGGAGTAACGGCACCACCCGAATACTTCCGAGAACCCTCGAGGGAGTCCGAAGTCCTGACATCTGAACCCATGCAGATAGGAAGGACACAACTGACGGCCGAGGAACGTCAACGCAGAATAGACAGTCGCAGCTGCCTCTACTGTGGAAAGAAGGGACATTATGCAGCCGGTTGTCCTTTAAAAAGGGCGGGCTCATTCGCAACTGCAGGAATACGGGTGAGTCAAACCAAAACCCCGTGGGTACCCCCGGTTCGTTTTCCTTTTCCTGCCACAATTATTTGGAATTCCCAAACCCTTAGAGTAAATGTCCTTATGGATTCAGGAGCTGACGATTGTTTTATTGATAATTCCCTTCTGGTCAAATTAGGCATTCCTTCACGCCCTCTAAGCACACCCATCGAAGCCACAGCCCTGGACGGTCGTTCTATTGGGCAGGTGTCTCAGATATCGGTGCCGGTTACTCTGATTCTGTCTGGCAACCACAGGGAGGAAATCCAGTTCCTGCCCCTACATTCCCCTAATGTTCCAATTGTGTTAGGCCATTCTTGGCTTGTTAAACACAACCCTCACATAGATTGGACTACCGGTTCTGTTACTAACTGGAGCCCTTTTTGCCTTGCTCATTGTCTGAAGGCTGCACCTCATGTTCTAACAAGACAGGTTTCACAGGCCACGGAGGACATCGATTTGTCATCTGTCCCCCCCGAATACTGGGATCTAAGGGAGGTCTTCAATAAGTCTCGGGCTACCTCGCTACCACCTCATCGGCCATACGACTGTGCCATAGACCTCCATCCAGGCACATCACCCCCCCGTGGACGTCTGTACTCCTTGTCCGGTCCGGAGACTAAGGCCATGGCAGATTATGTGGAGACCTCTCTCAGGGCTGGGATTATTCGGCCATCTTCCTCTTCTGCTGGCGCGGGGTTTTTCTTCGTAGCCAAAAAGGATAAGACTCTTCGTCCATGCATTGATTACCGTGGTCTTAATGACATCACGGTGAAGAACCGATATCCACTCCCTCTGCTGGCCTCCGCTTTTGAATTGCTCCAGGGAGCCACGATCTTCTCAAAACTGGACCTCCGAAATGCGTACCACTTGGTACGGATACGAGAGGGTGATGAATGGAAGACTGCGTTTAACACTGCTAGTGGACACTACGAATATCTGGTGATGCCATTTGGGTTGACTAACGCTCCCGCTGTCTTCCAGGCTCTGGTAAACGATGTGCTCCGGGACATGATTAATCGTTTTGTCTTCGTGTATCTGGATGACATTTTGATTTTCTCCCACTCGGCCCAGGAACACACAGCACACGTACGTCAGGTCCTCCAGCGATTATTAGAGAATCAGCTGTTTGTAAAAGCAGAGAAGTGCGAGTTCCATCGCTCGGTCATTCCTTTCCTGGGTTACATAGTGGCCGCGGGTAGCATCCGGATGGATCCTGGCAAGATCCAAGCCGTCACTGATTGGCCACAGCCCTCTTCACGCCTGGATCTGCAACGCTTCCTGGGGTTTGCCAATTTTTATCGACGATTCATTCGGAATTACAGCATTTTGGCAGCCCCTCTCACTGCCCTGACCTCAACTAAAGTGAGTTTTGTGTGGTCACCCCAAGCAGCCCAAGCATTCACTGCCCTCAAACAGCGCTTCACTTCAGCCCCCATTTTGACTCACCCAGACCCAGCCCGGCAATTTGTTGTGGAGGTGGATGCCTCCAATATCGGCGTGGGGGCTGTGTTGTCGCAAAGGTCGGACAAGGATCAGAAACTGCATCCGTGTGCATTCCTCTCCCGTCGTCTGACACCTGCTGAGGTAAATTATGACGTCGGCAACAGGGAACTGCTGGCGGTCAAGACAGCATTGGAGGAGTGGAGACATTGGCTGGAGGGGGCGGAACAACCATTTATTGTGTGGACAGACCACAAAAATCTGGAATACCTACGCTCAGCCAGAAGACTCAATGCCCGACAAGCCAGATGGGCTCTGTTTTTTACTCGGTTTGCTTTCACCCTGTCTTATCGGCCTGGCTCAAAAAATACGAAGCCAGATGCCCTCTCCCGGGTGTTCAGTCCTACTGCTGCGGTCCAAGGTAATGAACGGACCTAGAGACTGTGCTTCGGTGCCTGGTTTCTGACAATCCCACCACCTGGAGCCGGCAACTTGTTTGGGTCGAATATGCCCGCAACACCCTGCTTTCCCCCTTCGAGTGCTCCTTGGGCTACCAGCCTCCGTTGTTTCCGGAGCAAGAAGAGGAGGTTGGCGTCCCGTCGGCCCAGTTGTTCGTCAGGCGCTGTCGTCGGACATGGAGAAAGGCCCGGGCGGTTTTGCTACGCACCAATGCCAGGTATCGGCGGCAGGCCGACCGTCGCAGGACCCCGGCTCCCCACTATCGTGTGGGCCAGAGGGTGTGGCTGTCCACCCGAGATCTGCCCCTTCGGGTGGAGAGTCGCAAGCTTTCATCCCGTTACATCGGCCCTTATCAGATCTCCCGGGTGGTCAACCGCTCAGCTATACGCCTCATGTTGCCCCGGTCCCTCCGCATTAATCCTACCTTTCATGTGTCCCGTGTAAAACCTGTCTCTCATTGTCCTTTGTCTCCTGTTCCTAGGCCTGCCCCTCCTCCTCGGGTTATTGACAACCAACCTGCCTGGACGGTGCGTCGCCTCCTGAGAGTCCGTCCCCGGGGCCGGGGTTTCCAGTATCTGGTTGACTGGGAGGGCTACGGGCCAGAGGAGCGGTCTTGGGTCTCTACCAGGGACATCCTCGACCCGGAGCTCATTGCCGACTTTCATCGACGGCATCCCGGTCAGCCAGGTATGCACCCGGGTCGGTCGCCAGGTGGCGCCCGTAGGGGGAGGGGTACTGTCATGTCCTGATATGTTTCACCTGTCTGTGTTTGTCCCCTCCCCACACCAGGTGCACCCCATCTCCTTCATTAATTAGTTTGGGTATTTAGTCCATTGGGTTCTGTTGGGGTTTTGCCAGATCGTCTTGCCTAGTCAGTCGTTTCCAGCACTTTCCTGTATTACTAACTCTGCCAGTCTGTTTCCCGGTATTTGGACCTCTACCCGCCTGTTGGATTACGTTCCTGTCTAGCCCCTCATGTGCCTTCGACCTTCTGATCTGCTGCCAAACGAACTCTGCCTGCATTACGGATTACGAGCCTGCCTACTCCTCTGTACCGCCATCCTTCTGACCCCCGGTACCGAACGCTGCCTGGACTACGACCACGAACCTGACTCTCCTTATTGGACGACTGCTATTCAGATCCCCTGTTACGAACATTGCCTGTCATTTACTACGAGCCTGTCTTGCCCCATATATCCTATTAAACAGTCAATCATATCTCTGCCTCCGTGTCCGCTTTTGGGTCCCGTATATCTGTCGTCCTGTCAGTTGAAGAGTACCTATGATAAAAATTACAGATTTCTACATGCTTTGTAAGTGGGAAAACCTGCAAAATCGGCAGTGTATCAAATACTTGTTCTCTCCACTGTACATAAAATCTATAATGCCATTTAAAGTTATTTAAATCAATAACTAATTCACCGTTTGTCACAGAATCATCAAACTAGGTATGATTTGTTCTATGAATGTCTAGCATACTTTCACAACCTTTTTGTTGAGGAAAAATGCCAGTTTTGATTTATAGAAATACATACATTCTGTAAAATGCCATTTAAAGCTGTATAAATCTGTTACTAATTCACAGTTTGTCACATAAACATCAAACTAGGTTTGATGTATTCTATAAATGTTTAGCATACTTTTGCAACCTTTGATTGTAGGAAAAGTTCCAGTTTAGATTTCATAGAAATACATAAAATCAATAAAATGCCATTTAAAGCAGTATAAATCAATAACTATTTCACCGTTTGTCACAATCATCAAACTAGGTATGATTTATTCTCTAAATGTCTAGCATACTTTTGCAACCTTTGATTTGAGGAAATATTCTAGTTTAGATTTATAGAAATACATAAAATCAATAAAATGCCATTTAAAGCGGTATAAATCAATAACTAATTTACCAGTTGACACAGAAACAGCAAACTAGGTATGATGTATTCTATAACAGTCTAGCATACTTTTACAACTTTTGTTTTGAGGAGAAAGTCCAGTTATGATTCGATAGAAATACATAACATCTATAAAATGCCATTTAAATCTTTATAAATCAATAATGTTTTCAATGATTATGACAGAGTCATCAAACTAGGTATGATATTTTTTATTAATGTCTGTCATACTTTCAAAACCTTTGTTTTGAGTAAAATATCCAGTTTCGATTTTACAGAAACACATAAAATCAATACATTTCCATTTAATGCGGTATAAATCAATAACTAATTCACCATTTGTCACAGAAACATTAAACTAGGTAAGTGGTTATCTATAAATGTCTGGCACACTTTTACAACCTTTGTTTTGAATACCAATTCCAGTTTTGATTTGACAGAAATACATCAAGTCAAAAAAAATAAAGCCATTTATACATTTTAAGCTGTATAAATCAAGAACTTTGGGGCGGCAGGTAGCCCAGTGGTTAGAGTGTTGGGCCCGTAACCGAAAGGTTGCTGGATCGAATCCCTGAGCTGACAAGGTAAAACTCTGCCGTTCTGCCCCTGAACAAGGCAGTTAACCCACTGTTCCTAGGCTGTCATTGAAAATAAGAATTTGTTCTTAACTGACTTGCCTAGTATAATAAAGGTAAAAAAATAAAAAAAACATCAAAAACAATCTTTGTTTTGAGGAACGATTCCAGTTTAGATTTTATAGAAATACATAAAATCTATAAAATGCCATTTAAAGCTACAGTGGGGAGAACAAGTATTTGATACACTGCCGATTTTGCAGGTTTTCCCACTTACAAAGCATGTAGAAGTCTGTAATTTTATCATAGGTACTCTTCAACTGTGAGTGACGGAATCTAAAACAAAAACCCAGAAAATCACATTGTATGATTTTTAAGTAATTAATTTGCATTTTATTGCATGACATAAGTATTTGATACATCAGAAAAGCAGAACTTAATATTTGGTACAGAAACCTTTGTTTGCAATTACAGAGGTCACACGTTTCCTGTAGCTCTTGACCAGGTTTGCACACACTGCAGCAGGGATTTTGGCCCACTCCTCCATACAGACCTTCTCCAGATCCTTCAGGTTTCGGGGCTGTCGCTGGGCAATACGGACTTTCAGCTCCCTCCAAAGATTTTCTATTGGGTTCAGGTCTGGAGACTGGCTAGGCCACTCCAGGACCTTGAGATGCTTCTTACGGAGCCACTCCTTAGTTGCCCTGGCTGTATGTTTCGGGTCGTTGTCATGCTGGAAGACCCAGCCACGACCCATCTTCAATGCTCTTACTGAGGGAAGGAGGTTGTTGGCCAAGATCTCGCGATACATGGCCCCATCCATCCTCCCCTCAATACGGTGCAGTCGTCCTGTCCCCTTTGCAGAGCAGCATCCCCAAAGAATGATGTTTCCACCTCCATGCTTCACGGTTGGGATGGTGTTCTTGGGGTTGTACTCATCCTTCTTCTTCCTCCAAACACGGCGAGTGGAGTTTAGACCAAAAAGCTATATTTTTGTCTCATCAGACCACATGACCTTCTCCCATTCCTCCTCTGGATCATCCAGATGGTCATTGGCAAACTTCAGACGGGCCTGGACATGCGCTGGCTTGAGCAGGGGGACCTTGCGTGCGCTGCAGGATTTTAATCCATGACGACGTAGTGTGTTACTAATGGTTTTCTTTGAGACTTTGGTCCCAGCTCTCTTCAGGTCATTGACCAGGTCCTGCTGTGTACTTCTGGGTTGATCCCTCACCTTCCTCATGATCATTGATGCCCCACGAGGTGAGATCTTGCGTCATCTTGATCTTCTTCCATTTTCGAATAATTGCGCCAACAGTTGTTGCCTTCTCACCAAGCTGCTTGCCTATTGTCCTGTAGCCCATCCCAGCCTTGTGCAGGTCTACAATTTTATCCCTGATGTCCTTACACAGCTCTCTGGTCTTGGCCATTGTGGAGAGGTTGGAGTCTGTTTGATTGAGTGTGTGGACAGGTGTCTTTAATACAGGTAACGAGTTCAAACAGGTGCAGGTAATGAGTGGAGAACAGGAGGGCTTCTTAAAGAAAAACGAACAGGTCTGTGCAGGGGAGCCTCCAGGGATTTTGGGCCCCATGAAAATATATAACATTGGGCTCCAAAATGTTTTTACCTAATGCTGGAATAATATTTTTAGGGCCCCTGTCAGTCACAGGCCCTTAGAATCATCCTAACTTTTCCCCCCCATACGGCGCCCCTGGGTCTGTGAGAGCCGGAATTCTTACTGGTTGGTAGGTGATCAAATACTTATGTCATGCAATAAAATGCAAATTAATTATAAAAAAATCATACAATGTGATTTTCTGGATTTTGGTTTTAGATTCCGTCTCTCACAGTTGAAGTGTACCTATGATAAAAATTACAGACTTCTACATGCTTTGTAAGTAGGAAACACTGCCGATTTTGCAGGTTATCAAATACTTGTTCTCCCCACTGTATATAAATCAATAGCGTTTTCACTGATTATGACATAATCATAAAACTAGGTATCATTTATTCTATACATCTCTAGCATACTTTTACAACCTTTGTTTTGTAAAAGTTTAGATTCCAGTTTAGATTTTATAGAAATACATTAAATCTCAAATATTACATTTAAAGATGAGGAAATCAATAACTAATTCAGTGGTCACAGAAAAAAGTGAAAATATGCATTCATTTGCAATAACTATAAAGAAATGTTAATTTCAAGTTCAATTTGTTCTATATGAAGTTAGACAATGTTCACATGAAGTTGTACAATGTTTACAATCTTAAATTGTATGCCAAATCAATGTTTGCTTTTTCAGTGCAACAGTTCCACATTTTAAAGTAGTTACAAGGCACAACAGTCATTTATTTATACGTCTCTAATTTAACAGCAAAGAGGTCCTTTCCAGTCATTTTCTATTTTGGCTTTGTTGAAGTCCTTCTTTGTCATCCCCAGACAAGATGAATGGTACCATCTCTGGCACACAGAGCATTCTATCTGCAGTATTAAAAACATAAAACAGTGTTATGTTTATTTACATGTAAATTACAGTTCTGGAATACCCACATTTTGTTACATGCAATTAGGAACATTTTCAAATCGAATTGACTTTTAATGCATTTGACCACAACCCTGACAGAAGCACACATAACTGACGTTTTTTATGGTTAACTATACAGGTCGATGGCAGAGAAAGATACTTAAATAGCTAAATGCGCTTATGATATAAGTGAGGGTAATAATAGTTTACTTACTATTTCTGGTTAAATGTACAGGTAAATTAATATTTGCATGGTTAAATTAACTGTACAGGTAAATGACAGGAAGATATACTTAAATAGCTAAATTTTCCTTCCTCATGATGCCATCTATTTTGTGAAGTGCACCAGTCCCTCCTGCAGCAAAGCACCCCCACAACATGATGCTGCCACCCCCGTGCTTCATGGTTGGGATGGTGTTGTTCGGCTTGCAAGCCTCCCCCTTTTGACTCCAAACATAACAATGGTCATTATGACCAAACAGTTATATTTTTGTTTAATCAGACCAGAGGACATTTCTCAAAGAAGTACAATCTTTGTCCCCAGTTGCAAACTGTAATCTGTCTTTTTTTATTATACTTGCGTATTATTGTACCTTCAGATGTTTGGATCTGCTCCCAAGGATGAACCAGACTTGTGGAGGTCTACCATTTTTTTTCTGAGGTCTTGATTTCGAGCAAAGAGGCACTGAGTTTGAAGGTAGGCCTTGAAATACATCCACAGGCACACCTCCAATTGACTCAAATTATGTCAATTAGCAGAAGCTTCTAAAGCCTTGACATCATTTTCTGGAATTTTCCAAGCTGTTTAAAGGCACCGATTTCTTAGTGTATGTAAACTTCTGACCCACTGGAATTGTGATATAGTGAATTATAAGTGAAGTAATCTGTCTGTAAACAATTGTTGTAAGACTTATTTGTGTCATGCACAAAGTAGATGTCCTAACCGACTCGCCAAATCTATAGTTTGTTAACATGAGTGGTTGAAAAATGAGTTTTAAAGACTTCAACCTAAGTGTATGTAAACTTCCGAGTTCAACTGTATATAGAGTCGTAGGTAAAGAAAAAAATATGAAACTAGCACATTAAAACACTGGCAAAATTATTTAATCCACATCCATTCACATAACATATGTACTTTAAAGTATAAATACCCTTCTAAGACCACTGTCTTTCTGGACATTTTAAAAGGTTTGCAAATAGTTCTTTCTGCAAGGAATGTGAATTGAAAGGGATATGGTAATATGTAGGTGACGTAGTTTCTACACTGGTATAATGGGTATAATATGTGGTAGTTGCACACCTCCCTGCTGAATTATGTAGAGCTGATTTGGGCCAGTTTATATATTTTCACATAGGCTTTGTGTTAGCAGTTTAAGAGGGAAAGAGAGCAAATAGCATAGGGACAGCCTGGTTGAAGTCCTAGTTTTTAATGGTTAGTGCCAGTAGATTGTAGAGGGATTCACATACAGTTCAGAGGCAAATCATAATGTATACATTTAGCCCAAAAACCATCAACAGTTGAAGTCGGAAGTTTACATACACTAAGGTTGAAGTCATTAAAACTCATTTTTCAACCACTCCACAGATTTCATGTTAACAAACTATAGTTTTGGCAAGTTGGTTAGGACGTCTACTTTGTGTATGACACAAGTCATTCTTCCAACAATTGTTTACTGACAGATTATTTCACTTATAATTAATTATATCACAATTCCAGTGTGTCAGAAGTTTACATACACTAAGTTGACTGTGCCTTTAAACTGCTTGGAAAATTCCAGAAAATTGTCATGGCTTTAGAAGCTTCTGATAGGCTAATTTACATAATTTGAGTCAATTGGAGGTGTACCTGTCAGGCTCTGGCCATAGAGAAGCCTATTTGCTTCTCTATGTAGCTATGGTCAGAGTCTGACAGTGTCTTTCTTTTCTGTTTCTTTGTGGGTTTTGGGTGGATCTCTAATTAGAGGCAGCTGCTACCCGTTGTCTCTAATTAGGGATCCAATATATGTTGAGTCTGTCCTTCACTTGGGGTGGGTTGTTATCGATGTATGTCACGGTGAAGTAAGTGTGTTTCCTTTTCGTCCGTTCAGTAGTGTGTTTGTTGTTGAGAACGTGACGTTTCATCTTTCGTTTTTGTTGTAGTGTGTTAGTTCGTTCAAGTGGAATATTATTTACATAGTATTTGAATGAAATCATGTCGAACTACTATCCCTGCGCTGCGTCTTGGTCTCTCCACATCCCATGCCGTGACAGTACCTGTGGATGTATTTCGAGGCTTACCTTGAAACTCAGTGCCTCATTGCTCGACATCATGGGAAAATCTAAAGAAATCAGGCAAAACCTCAGAAACCTTCACCTTCCAGTTCAGTAGACCTTCACAAGTCTGGTTCATCCTCGGGAGCCATTTCCAAACGCCTGAAGATACCACGTTAATCTGTACAAACAATAGTATGCAAGTATAAACACCAAATTCAAATTCAAACACCAAATTCAAATAGACAAATATATTGCCGTTCTAGTTAGACAGCTGAAGTTGTACTCTACACACAACTTATATTTATTTGCTAGGTATAAGTTAAGTGCAGAAATACTGTTTTTATAAGCACATCACTATGATATTTATAGCAGAACATGTTTTGGTCTTTGTAACACAAACACACCCATACAAGTTTTGTTGATAATATATCCACGCTCAAGCTGGCCGATATTTGTGCAATGTCCACATGTAGCCTACACCTGTAGGGGTATTAGTCGATTTGGGATTTGTTCCTCTGGAAAGATATAACAGCGGTAATGAGGAGACGAGACACAACTAGCCAGTTATAGAATACTGTGTTGTAAGACAGCTGAACTGACTCAAGACTGGGCATTCAACGAGCAGTTGATACCATTTCAACTGTAACATGTATTTACATGATGTGATGAATCTTTTAAACTCAGTTGCAAGCTACGAGTGTCTTATGAAACACATTCCATGCACTGGCTCTTGCTATCTTGGCATAACTGATTTGACAGAAGTATCAGTTAGGCTAGCCAGCTGCAGCTATCCCTAGCTTGGCTGAACACCAGGTCAACGCAGGCTTTAGCCTACACATAGAACTGAATCAACTTTAAAACATTGTTCTCTCCATAGCAAAGCTATCTTAGTTTACCTCGCTGTACTCACTACTGCCCTTGTTTGTTGTGATTAAATGGCAAAGACTCACCCAAGAAACACCCACCACCCATCAAGACCACTCTAATATGGATTCAGTCATGGCCGCTAGCATTTCTTAATTAATGAACAAGCTTCAAAACAGGGCCAAATAAGGAAGTTCAGCCCCCCTCTAAAGGGAAACTTCACCGCTAGACACCATTTAGGGTGTTTTTTAATTCTCCCTACATAATTATGAGTGAGGGTGTTTCAGACATAACTACACACTAAAGCTGTATTTTAGAATTGTTGTGCTTAGAGAGTTCAACCAATGACGTCATTGATTGATTGAGCCTGTTGTCTGATCTAAAAATAAATGTAGTCATGTTTTGTAGCAATTTTTGTGGCTTTTGTGTTTCGCAGATTGCATGATCACGCGAGTAGATATTGTTGTCCTTGTTCAATAGAGAGGACAGAATGCATCCCAAAGGGCACCCTATTCTCTGTAACCTTTCCCTATATAATGCACTACTTTTGACCAGAGTCCTATGGGCCTTGGTCAAAATTAGTGCACTATGTATAAGGAATAGGGTGCCATTTGGGACACACACATCTGATGATGAAGCCACCTGAAATCAATGGCTGCATACAGTACCAATTGTCCATCCCTCTCCCCATCGATATCCAAGCTTTGGATAGGTGTAAGCATTGGCTTGAGCTACTTTACACCATTGTTAAATCCCCGAGTTGAGAAGAACTGTGCAAGTCCACACTTTGGCGGAAGGACAATGGATATGCAGTCAATGTTAATGGTCACACAACTTTGAGTCATTAGTGAAAAAGTGTATTCTATAAAATGACAAATAATTGACACAAGTTGTTAAAGTAGTAGGTAAGACAATGGATGCAGGGTATAAGTTAATTATGGACTTTCCGAGAAAATTGCAGTAAACAGTGCCACACTCAGGCAGATAACAGAATGTTCTATTCTCAGCCAGGCCAATATTTTCAAAGAAAATACAATGTAATTTTATCTCTATTTGTATTTCTAATGTATTCCAAACACAGGTGGCAACCATATGATGTCAATAATGTAGGTAGTAAACTATGTCCTCCTCTGTATGTTCTATTGAACTGTCAGGGACTCGTTGTTTCCCTGTTTAGGCCTACTACTCAAAGATATTTTACTTATTAAGTCAGTGCGAAATTAACTGCAATACAATGGTATTAAATACAGTATATTAGCATAACTGTCATGCCTCCCTCCGGGGAATCCCAACTACGTCGCTCCCATCCGCCAACCTATTAGCCACCACCGTTCATCCCTCACGGCTGTCTGCAATTCATCACCCCGGTCACTCATGATTATGCACACCTGTCTCTCATTAACACTGCCTGTATAGGTTCCTTGTTTTGTGTGAGTATTGTCCTTGTGATGTCAGCGTGTGTTTTCGTGATTATTTTCTCTCGCCTTTTATTATATGTAGTGTTGTATTTTTCTTCAGACGCACAGTCTGCACTAATTTAAATTTGGTTCATTGTTCATCCTGCGCCTGGTCTCCCTTTTACTCTACACCGTGACAGAATACTCCACCAATTGATAGACCAGCAGAATGGACGGAGCACCACTACCACAACAGCCGGAGGGATGGAACGCGGCCAGCCTGGTCGAGGAATTCCAACGACAAGGAGCGAGCTCCAACAGATCAGGCTGAGTCTGCCTCTTGCATCGATCGCCGGTTCTTCGCCTTCCGTGGTAATTGGAGGGACTGGATCACCACCAGAGCCGTCTGGAGAGAGGAACCACATCACAGTCGCCATGCCTGAGAAATACGGAGGATCAGCGAGGGACTGTGCGGGCTTCTTGCGCCAGGGACTGTGCGGGCTTCTACCTGTCTCTCCAGTGCCGTAACGCATCAGATGAGGTGGTCACGCAGTGTTCCTACTGCGGAAAGAGAGGACATTACCCCGCCTACTGCCACCTATGTCAGGTCCACCATGGAGGAGGTGACAAGCCACGCAGTCCTGCAACCACTCAGGTTTGCCTAGTCTCCCCGGTATTATGTTCTGCCCTTAATCATTTGTTGGTGTCGGTGTAATTGTCACCGCCTTTGACCGTGGCCGCCCTCGACAACCTCTCCTATTGTGTTAGGTCTTCCCTGGTTAGGTCTCCACGACCCTGTGATTTCTTGGACTGCTGGGGAGATTAGGGGCTGGTCGCAGGGCTGCCAAGGGAGGTGTCTACCGCCTGCCGTCTGCGCCACATCGGTGGAGAGCCGATCGGTGGAGAGCCCCGCCATTTTAGCTCTGAGCTCCATGTAATCTCCCGTTAGTATCTTGTTAAGAAATCCAGCGGTAACCTACAGGTTCCACGTCTTCGTTGCAAAGATATCCATATTTTTTACTAAATCTTTACAGACTGATTTCTAGAAAATATAAAGTAGGTGAGGATAAGGAGTATAATAAAAATGAGAAAGGAAAACAGTAGTATTATCATTCACCATTGATTTACCCCCTGGTCAAATATTCCACCCTTGCCTGGTCACAGATCTGTTTGTGCTCCTTGTTTGGCACAATCTGGGACCAGGCAAGGGTGGAATATCTTCAACCAGGGGGTACATTATACAACGGGTGGGTCTGATCCTGGATTCTGATTGGTTAAAACCTCATTCCAGTTGGTGTCTATTCCACAAGTTACCACCGGATAAAGTTATGACGTTGAAGTGCCTTTTTACTCTGTTCCATCTCACTGCGCAATCCACTGTCTCATCAGCCAAGCCACGCAATTTATCAACTATAAAAAGCATCTAGACATTATCTCCCCTTTCTTTTAGACTACCATTTGGTTTTCAACAGGGGAGATTTGTATTAACCTTGCTGTCTGTCTCTGACATTTGCAACATTGTTTCAATATTGAAATTCGATTTCCAGCTGTCCCATAGTAATGAACGTGTCGGGAGTCGCGACGACCCTTACAAAAAAATATTGCCGTCACAGTGCAGTATAACTGCAGTATACTGCATCCAAAATAGCACAGCTCTTTTTACTGCAGTAATTTTGCAGTGTAACTGCAGTTAGAGTACATTATAACTGCAGTACACTGCAGTTATTCTGCTATTACTGCGTCCAAAATACCACAGTCGAATGCAGTTACAGTACTTTTACTGCAGTTTTTAAAAACTGCAATATTTTTTTGTAACGGTAGACAGACTCTGTCTACCCTTACAAAAAAATATTGCAGTTTTGAAAATGCAGTAAAAGTACTGTAACTGCATTCGACTGTGGTATTTTGGACGCAGTAATAGCAGAATTTTCTCAGCCAGTTGAAATCATGAATCAGCTGCCATAATTTTTGTAGATCTATACAAAGAAATGTCAATAGAAAACAGGTCAAATGAAACAAAATGCAGCTAGTTTGCAGTCTTTCCAGCTTCAGTTTGAAGTGATTGTGTTAGCTGTTTTGTTGGCTAGCTCCTCTGACGAGAGAGCACATGTTCTATGCCAGGCAAAATATTTTATAATCAGCTCATTGTTATGGATGTCGCCAAATAAATTTAACTAGAAAACAGCTTAAACAAACACAAATGCAGCTACTTTGCTGTTATTCTCCACTGTTTGACTTGACTGTAAGTTAGGCGGAGTTGGCTGGCTAGCAAGCAAGAGATAAGAACTTTGCCAGCCAGTATGGCAATGGAACATTTAGAACAAACGACTGGGTCGCATCCATAGATACAGAACAAAAAGACTTGAAGACTGGGTCCCGTCTCTGGCAACCGATATAACGAATGACCAGCCGGCTTGGGTAGCATCCTAAGATTTGTGTCGGGACTACAGTATATCTCATGGAAGTAACGTTTTTCATCAAAATAATGTTTTTTATGAAAATATGTCAATGATTATTTGAATATGTTGGTAACCCGTTGTATAGAAGTGATAATGCCCTCGAAGCCAGTGTTGGCCAATATATCCTCCAAACACCGGCTTCTAAGGCATTATCACTTAAAGATCTTCTACCAGAGTAGAATGACCACTCTAATTCTAGGGGTTGGTTGTTAAGCAAAAAAACCGAGGCATGTGCAACTATGGGGCAAAACAGACGGGTTGGCTTATGACAAAAGCTATATTTAATCTCCAATGTTTATTGAAACTATAAATATATTTGCACAATGACCACTTGTTGTCTCTCGAATACATGGTTACAGTTGTTGGTTAGCTAGCTAGCACATTATAGCCATGTTAGCATTGAAATGAAATCAGTCAAAACACCTCAAAACAAGACATGGTATCAATAACAAGATGAAATGAGCTGAAACGAGCCACTTACGATTCCCCACATGTCAGTTTCTTGTAATTCTTGCTAGCAGTCTGGCCATCCAGAATCACAACAACACGCTGATTTCTGCCAAATAGAAGTACACACACAGAGAAGTTTTGCGTTAATTCTTCCTGTCTGTTTGTGTGTATTGGGGTAGAGATGGATTGTGGGCAGTGTGTGCTTTTGATTATCTTCATGTTTGGGTAAGATGGTTGGATGGAAATCCTTACTCACTTTGAAAGCAATAACAGTGATAACCAAGTCCCTACAAATACTATCTCTGCTCTCCCTTTTCATACTCTCCTGCTGTTTGGAGTAATATAACAGCCTTGATGTCTCTCTCTCTCTCTTTCTTTCTGTGCTTCAGATGAGATGTGGTGTGCCAGCCATGCACTGGATGATAGAGCTATTTATAGTGGGGCTGGCAGTGGTTTAGCTTATTTGTAAAGCTATAGGGACCAAAAGTCAGTGGATGGGATGAGAAGGACTGGATGGGATTAAGGATGGTTCAGAATAGGCAGAATACAGTATATATTGATTTCATGGCGTAGTGATGGAGAATGTTGGCTGTATTTCATTCAGGCTCTATGGTTAATAGGGAATAAAAAAAACTGCTGTGTATGTGCGTGTGCATGTATGTGTGTGTGCGCATCTGTAAGTGCATTGGACCAAAATCTCAGTCCTACACACAGACTGGATACCAGCAATACCTTCATTGCTGCAACTAACACAACTACAGCACTGGCTCAGATAAAAGCTTTAAACTGGAATAATAGACCTCTTGTCCATTGAGGGTGTATGTCCTGGCTCACTCCTATCCGACTTTCACTCAACTCCATGGCCCACTCCGCCGCAGATGGTGACTGTTCCCTCTTGGCGATGGAGACATTCCTCAGCCACGGGTCTCTCTGTACGTCGGCAGCACACATCTCACACATGGTGGTTTGTATACACACACACACACACACACTGGCAGATATTCTATATTCAAGCCCCCCTCTTTCCTATCTACCTGACACAACCCCTCCCCTTACACACACACACCAGTTCCTCTCCATCTGCAGCTTATTTAATTAACTCAGGGTTTTAGGTAGCCCTGGAGCTCTTTTACTGGGGGGTGTTCTCCTCCCTCTCTCTCTCAGCTTACCTCTCTCTCCTCACATCTGAGATCAGAGTCCTGCCAAAGAGCTCATAATGAGCAAAAATGTATCTCTTTCTTCTCCTTCTAATGTTTCAGATGTGCAATTGACTTTAGAAATGCATTTCATTCTATTACATTTCAAACCAATCAATAACACTGAAATGAACCTCAAACTCTCAATGGGCTCGGTTCAATAATCCCATTATGGACTGTACTGCACACAGCGCCTCGAGCTTCAGAGTTTATTTCATTTAGAGACCGTGCCAATAATTCTCATACTTTCGCCCCATTTTTTTTTTTACAAAGTGTTCTGTTGCCATGGTGAAAATTGGCTTTGTGCTCCAATGTTTCAGCATATTGCTTGTGCTATTGTGTGAGTAATTTTCCGCATGGGCTGTTTATTTTTAGCTGTAAATATTGCTGTTCACTTCAGAGAACGCACCTTCCACACCAGATGGCTGAGAAAAAAGGTTAAGGAGAGAATCAAGGTTGTTTTTGGTATCTGAGACCACTTTCAAATGGACAAACAATACAAACACATGGACAAATAGTTTTGATTATCGGAGGTGACATTTTTGAAAGGGCACATAGATACTCACTTTCTCGATAAACATAGGGGCCTATTGCAACAAAGGTTGGCCGCTAGATTCTAATCTCGTTAAACTAATATTTACAAATAAAAATAAACAGCCCATGCGCTCCATCCACACCAGATGAATGAGAACAAAGTTGAGATAATTTTCTTACAGGACTGCAAGGCCAGTAGGTCTATTGTGGCATGTTGTACTTCATTGAAGAAACAATGTCTGAATTGGAAAGAAATATGGTAGGGAGAGTAATATCTTATTAAGAAGTCATTATCTAAACCAAAGAAACAGATAAAGTGTTTTGTTGATAGGACATTGAAATTGTCTACCACACATTGCTGCATCCATATACATTCATGTACAATGTGGTAATTAATTAGAAGTTGGTTTTCAATAACTTCATTTTCACAGAAGAGTATACTAGATGTAGGTATAATTTGGCTGAGTAATTGACTGCAAATAAACGTGTTAACTAAATTTTCAGTTGTAATATGTCATATTCTTCCATGTATGTTTTTCCTATTTCAATTTTGTTGTTCCTGATAGGCTGTTATTCCATTAGGGCGGGAGTCAAGTGGGTTCTTTTATAGAAAAAAATCCTGCTTCTCCCTGTCTAGGAAGAAGTTAATTGTTCAATCAACTTGTTTACCTGTTCTTGATTATGGAGATACTATATACCAAAGTGCAACAGTAACCACCTTAAGAGACCTCGACTCTGTTTATCATAGTGCCCTTCGTTTAATTACATCTGCCAGCTTTAATACTCATCACTGCATTTTATACCAAAGGGTTGGCTGGACCTCATTACAAACCCATAGATTATTGCACTACACTTTGTTTGTCTATAAAGCCCTTCTCCATAAACTTCCAATGTATTTGTCATCTCTGTTGAAGGTTAGAGTCCCTGATTATAATATTAGGTCACATGCATGGTTAACTTTAATGACTCCCTTGGTAAACACAGAGCTTGGTAGATCTGCTTTTACACGTCTAGCACCTAATATTTGGAATAATATCCAGTCGTGGATATTTGGATGCCTTAGTGCCTATGGGTCGGTTTGTTGTATTGGCTAAAGGCTTTTATTCTGATGAATGTGTTTGTTTTAACTAACTATGTATGTCTCTTAATCTGTGATGCTCTGAATGTATGTGTGCCATTTGTTTGGTTGTGTTCTCAGGGCACACTTGTAAATGAGACCTAGGTCTCAATGTGTTTCCCCCCTGGTTAAAAAAAACAAAAAAACAAAGGCAGACAATGACCATTTCCCAAGCCATTTTCGCTGTCTAGTATCAAGCCGGCTTGACACCGTAACAGTGTCTAATCAGCTGGTTTACTAGTTTTGTTCCGCAGTTTTTTTTGTTTCAACCATGCATGTAATCTCCTGTTAGAAGTGTTTTAAGAAATCCAGCAGTAACCTGCAGGAGCAGGTTAAGTTCTGCCTGTTTGTTGCAATCAAGCCAGGATGTAGCCAGCTTGCTTTCAAAATGGTTTAAACTCAAAGATATTGATAACTAATCCGAATTTGCAAGATAGGTAGCTAGCTAGCATTCAGGCTTCTCTTCTCTTCTCATAATGTTTCTGTATTTTCTAGGGCAAAAATAAATGAAGGATGGTACTTGTCTACTACAAATATAGCTATGGCTCTGGCCGAAGGTACACTACTTTACCAAAAGTATGTGGACATCTGCTCGTCAAACATTTCATTCCAAAATCATGGGCATTTAAATGAAGCTGGTCCCAACTTTGCTGCTATAAAAGCCTCCACTCTTCTGGGAAGGCTTTCCATTAGATGTTGGAACATTGCTGCGGGAACTTGCTTCCATTCAGCCACAAGAGCATTAGTGAGGTCAGACACCGATGTTGTGCGATTAGCCCTGGCTCGTAGTCGGCATTCCAATTCCTCCCAAAGGTGTTCGATAGGGTTGAGGTCAGGGCTCTGTGCAGACCATTCAAGTTCTTCCACACCTATCTCGACAAACCATTTCTGTATGGACCTCACTTTGCGCACGGTGGCATTGTCATGCTGAAACAGGAAAGGGACTTCCCCAAACTGTTGCCACAAAGTTGGAAGCAAAGAATAGTCTAGAATGTCATTGTATGCTGTAGCGTTTTCCCTTCACTTGAACTAAGGGGTCTAGCACGAACCATGAAAAACAGCCTCAGACCAGTAATCCTCCTCAACCAAACTTTACAGTTGCACTATGCATTGGGGCAGGTAGCATACAGTACATTACTTCCAATCTAGAGAAAGTAATTTTTCTGTCACGTTCGGGTGTGTAGAGAGACCAAGGCGCAGCGTATTGATAGTTCGACATATTTATTCAATGAACTAGCGAACTATACAAAATAACAAATGATAATAATAAAGATGACACACGTAGCACGACACGAGACAATATGCAACAATGAACCACGCCAACGGAGTGGAACACAGACATATAAGTAAGATCCCTAATTAGAGGTAATGCATAGCAGCTGCCTCTAATTAGGGATCCCACACACACACACACACACACACAACACCAGACAGAAATAGAAATGATAGATCTGCCAGACTCTGACCATAGAAATATAGAGAAGCAAAGCTTCTCTATGGCCAGAGCCTGACAGTACCCCCCCCCAAAGGCGCGGACTCCCGGCCGCAAGAAAAACAAACACAAAACCATGAGGGAAGGGTAGGAGAGGAAAAACATCACGACATAACCATCGCAGGTGGCGGTTCCGGCCCCGGCGAAGTGGATATTTTCCTCCTCATTCCTACTTGGCCCGGACTGGGCACTGGTGTGGTAGGCGACTCAGGCCATTTAAAGGGGCAACCCACCGGTCCTGGAAATGACCATGGTGGGGCAAAAGGCTCAGGCCATGGAGCGGGGCAATTAACCGGGCCAGAACTGGGCACCGGTGTGGCAGGCGACTCCGGCCATATAAAGGGGCAACCCACCGGTCCTGGAAACAACAATGGTGGGGGAAAAGGTTCAGGCCATGGAGCGGGGCAAATAACCGGGCCAGGACTGAGCACCGGTGTGGCAGGCGACTCCGGCCATGTAAAGGGGCAACCCACCGGTCCTTTAAATAACAATGGTGGGGGAACAAGTTCAGGCCATGGAGCGGGGCAAATAACCGGGCCAGGACTGAGCACCGGTGTGGCAGGCGACTCCGGCCATATAATTATCACGGGAGGCTCCGGGCTGTCGAGCGTCACGGGAGGCTCCGGGCTGTCGAGCGTCACGGGAGGCTCCGGGCTGTCGAGCGTCACGGGAGGCTCCGGGCTGTCGAGCGTCACGGGAGGCTCCGGGCTGTCGAGCGTCACGGGAGGCTCCGGGCTGTCGAGCGTCACGGGAGGCTCCGGGCTGTCGACCGTCACGGGAGGCTCCGGGTTGTCGACCATCACGGGAGGCTTCGGGTTGTCGACCATCACGGGAGGCTCCGGGTTGTCGACCATCACGGGAGGCTCCGGGCTGTCGACCATCACAGGAGTCTCCGGGCTGTCGACCATCACAGGAGTCTCCGGGCTGTCGACTATCACGGGAGTCTCCGGGCTGATGAGGCGCACCGACGGTCTGGTGCGTGTAGCCGGCACTGGAGGTACCTGGCTGGGCACACGCACTGGAGGTCGAGTGCGGGGAGTCGGCACGGGACGTACCAGACTGGAGAGGCGCACTGGAGGCCTGGTGCGTGGAGCCGGTACTGGAGGAACCTGGCTGGGCACACGCACTGGTCGAGTGCGGGGAGTCGGCACGGGACGTACCGGACTGGAGAAGCGCACTGGAGGCCTGGTGCGTGGAGCCGGCACTGGAGGAACCTGGCTGGGCACACGCACTGGAGGTCGAGTGCGGGGAGTCGGCACGGGACGTACCGGACTAGAGACGCGCACTGGAAGCCTGATGCGTGGAGTCGGCACTGGTGGCACTGGACTAATAACACGCACCTCAGGGCGAGTGCGGGGAACAGGCATAGGACGTACCTGACTGGAGACACGCACTGGAAGCCTGGTGCGTGGAGTCGGCTCATGTGGCACAGGACTAATAACACGCACCTCAGGGCTAGTGCGGGGAACAGGCACAGGACGTACCTGACTGGAGGCGCGCACTGGAAGCCTGGTGCATGGAGTCGGCACTGATGGCACCGGACTGGTGACACGCACCTCAGGGCTAGTGCGGGGAGTAGGCACAGGACGTACCTGACTGGAGACGCGCACTGGAGTGTAGCAGACGGCCGGACCCGGACTGGGTACCGGTGAAGCGGACTGCTCTGACACTGGAGTGTAGCAGACGGCCTGACCCAGACTGGGCACCGATGGAACGGATTGTTCTGGCACTGGAGTTCTCCCACGTGAAACCGGCATAGGACATACTGGAGTGGGGATGTACACTGGAGACTCGGCGCGGGATGTAGACATTAAACGACCCGGACTGGGGATGCACACCTTGGGCACCTTTAACTCCAGCTCCCTCCGCTCGTTCTCACACTCTTCCATATTACGCCTACACAGCTCCATAATATCACAATATACCCCCTTCAGGTATTCCTCTTCCTCCTTCTCCACCGTATTCCACATGGAGAGTGGTACTGGCTCGTCCTCCTCGTAGCCAGACCAACCCCATAGCCCCCCCCCGAAATTTTCTTGGGGTTGCCTACGGGCTCCGTTACCTCCGTTTACTCGATTACGCCGTTTCTCTCCTTTTTTCTCCTTACTTCCAGAATAACGCTGCTTGGTCGGGTGGTGGTTCATTCTGTCACGTTCGGGTGTGTAGAGAGACCAAGGCGCAGCGTATTGATAGTTCGACATATTTATTCAATGAACTAGCGAACTATACAAAATAACAAATGATAATAATAAAGATGACACACGTAGCACGACACGAGACAATATACAACAATGAACCACGCCAACGGAGTGGAACACAGACATATAAGTAAGATCCCTAATTAGAGGTAATGCATAGCAGCTGCCTCTAATTAGGGATCCCACACACACACACACACAACACCAGACAGAAATAGAAATGATAGATCTGCCAGACTCTGACCATAGAAATATAGAGAAGCAAAGCTTCTCTATGGCCAGAGCCTGACATTTTCTCTCTGTTTGAGTGATGATATTTCATTCACAGGACTACAAGACCTCAAAACCTGGTTGATTTCGAGAACTTCGTTCTACGTATAAGGTTCTATCTTATAGTACTCTACCTATATAGTACTCTAAATACCCTAATTCATGTTAAGTTCAAAAGAATACAATATAAATATTACTTACACAATGAGGGTCTGGATCTTTAAAGCCAATCATCTTAGAATAATCATTTTGCAGATAGAACCCAAGTTCTCAATAGTCCCAAGTTCTCAATTTGTTGTTCAGCAGTGTTGTGGGAACCGCCCTATCGTATCAGGAGCTATTACAGAGGAGACAGTGGCACCAGTTCCGCTTCAGAGTAATGGAGGATACTTGAATCAGGTTGGTCAAATTTGATCTGGTCAATGGTCAAAATACAATTTGTCCTGGAATTCACCTAACCACCAGTGCTGTGTGTATTTTGTATGTTATGAGGGGGTGCCCCCTTCCACTGTGCCAATGGACTACTCCTGGGCCTGAATGAGTAATGCCATCCAGTAACTGCCATGCTGACAGGTGTCCCTGGTGAATTAGCTGTGAATCAAGATCTCTGAATGGCAATATTCAACTGTTTATTTACTGTTGGCTTCCATGACTACAGTATTATGTGACAGTCTTTCTCTCTCTCCCTCCCTTTGTGATATAGGAGCTTGGTCGGATATAGGAGCCGAACTTAGGATCCTTCATTACCAGTGTCTCTGACGCGGGGGGCCTAGAGATGATCTACGCTGCCATGCCCATCAGGCGTTGGCAAACACCTCAGAAGGGACAAAAGCTGATTACTAATAAGACAGTACTTAGTGTTTAGTGTGTCACTCATCAGCTCTTTATAGTTTTTCTACAGATGGAGGACAGAAGAGATGCTTTTTTCATGGGGAGAATCTCCATTGTATACTCCTCGCATCCTCTCTCCTCACATCCTTTTCAAAACCCATTGGAGGAGAAGGTCAGAGGGGAGGGACCTCTGGCTTTCTCATCCAATTGGTTTTGAAAAGAAGGCAAGAGGAGAGAGGATGCGAGGAGTATACAATGGAGATTCTCCCCATAAAATATAAATACTATAAAGAGCTGATTGAGAGAGGAGTTGAGGAGTATGCAATTGAGATTCTCTCATGGACTCCTCTGACTGAAAGACAGGTTGATACTGAATTGGGAGAGATCTTGCACTCATGTTTGGCAAAGTAGCACTGTATCGGCTGTGAATGACAATAGAAGATGAAAGACAAGTGTAATATTTGCACATTGTTATATTAGCAGAACACTGCTTCTACAGTATTATGTGAAGGTTTATTTATTCTACATAACTGTTACACTTAAATGTAATCAAAACACTTTGTTTAGAATATCTACATAAGTTCAGCAATTAAAATCGTCTCATATTACTCTGTAGGCAAGTGGTTCCCAACCAGGGGTACTAGGATGCCTTGGGGTACTTGAGAAGACACATGATACCATAGCCCAGTGGTCACCAAGTAATTTCTAGTCAATCGCCAAATATTTATTTTTAATATATCACTTTTGGCAGTAGGTGTACCGGATTCAGCTGCCCTGCACACCCTTTCATGTGTCTGAAGGTACAAACTGCATTCCAGGCGGGCCCAGAGAGCAATCGGATGGCTCAGATTACCGTGTTTTTAGTAACGTAGCAGGCATAAACAAAAGCTACAGCAAAGTTAATACTGTGAGATTTATAAACTTTTAAAACCATGACTAGAACGAGACTGTCAATGAATACAGCAAAGAACAACTTTTTTTTTGACTGAGTTCCTGTTTACGTTTTTATTCAACACTTTTGTAAGCCATAAAATGCACATTCTTCATACTCCCATTCAAGTTACAACCAGCACTGCAGCTGTAATAAAAGAGTGGGAAAGTGTATTGCTTGCATTGTTGTTATTAGTGGCTTGGATCTTTTTTTAATATCAAGGAATACTTCACTTTCTCTGTTCATAGAAGTAACAACATGAATTTGTGCATGAGGTAGAAATAATGTATTACAACTCGAGTTTCGCCATCAGCTGGAAGAAAGGGAGAGCAGAGCAACGTAGAGGCAGACCTTCAGTCTGCTGCTCTCTCCCTCCACTGAGACTGAACATCAGATTCAGGCATCATCAGCCCAGTAAAATAAAAATAAAAAGCCAATTATTTAATTGTATGCTCACTCAGCAGTGCCTAACAAGTAATAAAACAACTGATCTATTACCGGTGTGATCATATAGCCTACCTCAAAAATAATGATATAAATGATATAAGTGGTCCGAACAACAATGCATTTGTATTAGGTCTATAATATACTGCACAAACCTTATTGATACAGCACTGTTTTTAATAGATTAATGTTGCATAGGCTTACTTTTATTAAGTCATATTAACAAAAATCTGAACAGTAGATCTCGGTTTGCATTTTGACTCAGAAAATGATTTTGACTCAGAAATGGTCGGTGACCACTGCCATAGGTCTACTGGTAAAATGCACATGAAGGGTTACTCCAAGTGTACTACAGGCAGAGCAACATTTTGTTGGTGGTACAGTAACCAAAAAAGGTTGGGAACCACTGCTGTAGGCTACTGACCGATGCAGAGCTTCCGGAGAAAGACATTAAAGTCTAACTGTTTTAGATTCACCATTGGTCTCATTGTGAAATCCATGGGCGGTTTCCATCCTCTCCGGTAACTGAGTTAGGAAGGACACCTGTATCTTTGTAGTGACTGGGTGTATTGATACACCATCCAAGGTGTAATTGATAACTTCACCATACTCAAAGGGATATTCAATGTCTGCTTTTTTTTTATTTTTACCCATCTACCAATAGGTGCCCTTCATTGAAAAACCTCCCTGGTCTTTGTGGTTGAATCTGTGTTTGAAATCCACTGCTTGACAGAGGGACTTGAGATTGTATGTGTGGGGTACAGGGACTATGTAGTCATTCAGAAATCATGTCAATTTTTACCTCTGAACTTACTTAGTCTATAATTCAATTTTTCAATTCAGGCTGTAACACAACAAAATGTGGAAAAAGTCAAGGGGTGTGAATACTGAGCAGCTCCCGTTGATTGTGCATAAATTGTTGTTCTAGTTAGTTTTTTGTTCTCTTTTCTTTAGTTTTTTTGGCTACAGTTGAACTATAATAGTTCAGGATTATGGATTTTCTCGCAGCTGAACATCGACAGGAGTTGTCAATTATTATTATTTACAAAAGAGCCCAGCTCCTGGATTTAGCAAACGCAGCGCTGCTGCACCCCAGGGAAAAGTTTGATATTCCGGACGAGTTGAAAAGGTGACGGCGTGGACGTACAGTGGGGAGAACAAGTATTTGATACACTGCCGATTTTGCAGGTTTTCCTACTTACAAAGCATGTAGAGGTCTGTAAGTTTTATCATAGGTACTCTTCAACTGTGAGAGACGGAATCTAAAACAAAAATCCAGAAAATCACATTGTATGATTTTTAAATAATTAATTTGCATTTTATTGCATGACGTAAGTATTTGATCACCTACCAACCAGTAAGAATTCCGGCTCTCACAGACCTGTTAGTTTTTCTTTAAGAAGCCCTCCTGTTCTCCACTCATTACCTGTATTAACTGCACCTGTTTGAACTCGTTACCTGTATAAAAGACACCTGTCCACACACTCAATCAAACAGACTCCAACCTCTCCACAATGGCGAAGACCAGAGAGCTGTGTAAGGACATCAGGGATAAAATTGTAGACCTGCACAAGGCTGGGATGGGCTACAGGACAATAGGCAAGCAACTTTGTGAGAAGGCAGCAACTGTTGGCGCAATTATTAGAAAATGGAAGATGTTCAAGATGACGGTCAATCTCCCTTGGTCAGGGGCACCAAGCAAGATCTCACCTCGTGGGGCATCAATGATCATGAGGAAGGTGAGGGATCAGCCCAGAACTACACGGCAGGACCTGGTCAATGACCTGAAGAGAGCTGGGACCACAGTCTCAAAGAAAACCATTAGTAACACACTACGCCGTCATGGATTAAAATCCTACAGCGCACGCAAGGTCCCCCTGCTCAAGCCAGCGCATGTCCAGGCCCGTCTGAAGTTTGCCAATGACCATCTGGATGATCCAGAGGAGGAATGGGAGAAGGTCATGTGGTCTGATGAGACAAAAATAGAGCTTTTTGGTCTAAACTCCACTCGCCGTGTTTGAAGGAAGAAGAAGGATTAGTACAACCCCAAGAACACCATCCCAACCGTGAAGCATGGAGGTGGAAACATCATTCTTTGGGGATGCTTTTCTGCAAAGGGGACAGGACGACTGCACCGTATTGAGGGGAGGATGGATGGGGCCATGTATCGCGAGATCTTGGCCAACAACCTCCTTCCCTCAGTAAGAGCATTGAAGATGGGTCGTGGCTGGGTCTTCCAGCATGACAACGACCCAAAACACACAGCCAGGGCAACTAAGGAGTGGCTCCGTAAGAAGCATCTCAAAGTCCTGGAGTGGCCTAGCCAGTCTCCAGACCTGAACCCAATAGAAAATCTTTGGAGGGAGCTGAAAGTCCGTATTGCCCAGCGACAGCCCCGAAACCTGAAGGATCTGGAGAAGGTCTGTATGGAGGAGTGGGCCAAAATCCCTGCTGCAGTGTGTGCAAACCTGGTCAAGAACTACAGGAAACGTATGATCTCTGTAATTGCAAACAAAGGTTTCTGTACCAAATATTAAGTTCTGCTTTTCTGATGTATCAAATACTTATGTCATGCAATAAAATGCAAATTAATTACTTAAAAATCATACAATGTGATTTTCTGGATTATTGTTTTAGATTCCGTCACTCACAGTTGATGAGTACCTATGATAAAAATTACAGACTTCTACATGCTTTGTAAGTGGGAAAACCTGCAAAATCGGCAGTGTATCAAATACTTGTTCTCCCCACTGTACGTCGGGAATGAAGTGTAAAGCGAAGCTGATGAAGTACAAGCCGGCTATACCGTCTATCATTATGGACGAGCTTGAGACTCTTGTCCGTGGGCAAAGGGACTATCGTGAAGCGAGCCTAATGTTTTTTACTGAGACTTGGCTGAAAGATAACATCCCCATAGAGAACGTTACTATCGGCGGGTTCCGGACAATCAGAGCAGACAGGGATAGCGTTTCTTCCGGTAAGAGCAAGGGTGGTGGGCTGGCTTTATTAGTTAACAACAGATGGTGTAATCCGAGCCATATTACTCTTAAGGAAGAGTTTTGTAGCCCGGACATTGAGCTGTTAGCCGTTAGCCTGAGACCCTACTATTTGCCGAGGGAATTCACGGCGGCCATTGCTGTTATTGTTTACATCCCGCCCTCCGCGGACGCAAACACAGCGTGTGACGTCATCCACTCTGTTATCGCGAGGTTACAGACAGCGCATCCCAGTGCTTTCTTTGCCATTTCGGGGGATTTTAACCATGCATCTCTCTCTTCAACGCTGCCCACGTTCAGACAGTTCGTGAAGTGCCAAACCAGGAATAATAACTCTGGACTTGTTATATGCTAATGTGAAGGACGCATACAACTCCACTGCACTCCCTCCCCTCGGTAGATCGGATCACAACCTTGTCCACCTCCCTCCACTCTACAGGCCTTTGGTCCAACAGCAGCCTGCGACCACTAGGACCATTAGGAGATGGTCCCCGGAGGCGAATGAGGCCCTACAGGACTGCTTTGAAACAACAGACTGGGATGTGCTCTGTGAGGCTCATGGGGAGGACATTGATGGACTTACTGACTGCATAACGGACTATATACATTTTTGTGTAGACAACACTGTACCCACCAGGAAGGTACGCTGTTTTCCAAATAATAAACCCTGAAGGCCCTGCTGAATGAGAAGAAGAGGGCCTTCAAGGAGAGGGACATGGACAAATTGAAATGCGTCCAGAGGGAGCTGAAGTTGCGGATTGCTGAGGGGAAGAGAGGTTATAAGGAGAAAATGGAGGACAAGCTGAGGCAGAGCCAGGTGAGAGAGGTGTGGAAGGGTATGAGAAATATCACTAACTTCAAAAAGTCAAACAGTGGGCAGACAGAGGGGACCCAGGACAGAGCCAATGAGCTGAACCAATTTTTTAACAGGTTTGATACTGGCCCTGTCCAGCTCCCCAAGCCATACACCATCACGGCTGTTCCACTCCCACTTTGCTCACAACACCTCTGCTGAGACAATCAGTGACCCCACCTCCACCCCTGCTCCCCCTGGACTGATCCTCAACACCCCCCTTCCCCCCACCTGGGCTGGCTTTCACCACCAACCAAGTGAAGAGAGAGCTGGAGAGACTACATCAGTGGAAAGCGGCGGGCCCTGATGGCATCAGCCCAAGGGTGCTTAGGGTCTGTGCTGACCAACTATGTGGAATACTCCAGCGTCACTTCAACCTTAGCCTGAGCCTAGAAAGGGTCCCTGTGCTGTGGAAAACATCCTGCTTCGTCCCAGTGCCAAAGAAGCCACACCCCACTGTCCTGAATGACTTCAGACCTGTAGCGCTAACATCCCACATCATGAAGACCCTGGAAAGGTTAGTCCTCGCTCACCTCAGACCGCTGGTGTGTACATCACTGGACCCCCTGCAGTTTGCATACCAGCGCAACATCGGGGTGGATGATGCAATCATCTACCTTTTGCAGAGGGCCTACTCTCACCTGGACAATGCAGGTTGCACTGTGAGGGTTATGTTTTTTGACTTCTCCAGTGCCTTCAATACCATTCAGCCCCTGCTACTGGGTGAGAAGATGAGGAGGATGAAAGTGGAAGCACCCTTAGTCTCCTGGGTCACGGACTACCTGACCGGTAGGCCACAATTTGTGCGACTACAGAGCTGTGTGTCAGAACGGGCAGTGAGCAACACAGGGGCCCCCCAGGGAACGGTCCTGCCCCCCTTCCTGTTCACCCTCTACACCTCGGACTTCAGATGTAACTCTGAAACATGCCATCTACAGAAGTTCTCGGATGACTCCGCAATTGTTGGGTGCATCAGGGGTGGTCAGGAGGAGGAGTACAGGAGCACAATCAGTGACTTTGTGTTGTGGTGTGAGCAGAACCACCTTCAGCTCAACATCAGCAAAACAAAGGAGATGGTGGTGGACTTCAGGAGAACCAAGGCACAACTGACTGCAGTCCCTATACAGGGGATGGATGTGGAAATGGTTGGGTCATACAAGTTCCTAGGAGTCCATATGGACAATAGGCTGGAATGGGCTGGTAACACCGGGGCCCTGTACAAAAAGGGCCAGAGAAGACTCTACTTTCTGAGGAGGCTCAGGTCTTTCAACGTGTGCAGTAAACTACTGCATACCTTCTACCAGTCTGTGGTGCACTGTTTTTTGCAGTGGTGTGCTGGGGAGCCAACATAAAAGCCAGTGATGCTTCTCGGGTAAATAAGCTGATCAGGAAGGCTAACTCTGTCCTGAGCCTTGACACTCTAGAGGAGGTGGCCAAACTGCTGGCCATCATGGACAACGTCACCCACCCACTGCATGTCATGGTTATGACGCAGAGGAGCACCTTCAGTCACAGACTGATCCCACCACGGTGTGCCAGAGAGCGCTACAGGAGGTCCTTCCTGCCGGCGGCTATTAGACTATATAATTCCTCACCGAGGTGCCGTGCCGTCGGCAACATAGATCTGGAACTGTTGGGGTGCTAGGATCTAGTTTAACAATTATGCATCCATCCGAGACTAACTCTGGTCCGTAATCACTCATTCACTCAGGACCTATTTATTCATTCAAGTCTGTATATACATACTCATGTACAGTTGTTATATCATATCACGTGCAATATTGCAAGTAATTCTTGGACTTAACTTACGTAGTCATTCACTCAGGAATGCATGTTAGTATCCTGTCAGTTGCATCTTTTCTCATTGCTTTTAGTATATCGAATGTGCAATACGTGCAGTTATCTGTAATTAAACCAGTCTGACAATTAAGTAAACTATTATTACCCTCGCTCATATCATATGCATTTTTAGCTATTGAAGTATTTCTCTGCCATCGACCTGTATAGTATAGTTAACCATCCAACAATGTATAGTGTACATATTCAGCCAACCACCCATACTATGCAATGTCTTTTTATAGCTTTTTTGCACTCCAGATGTCTTGTATTTCTATACTTTTTCATACTGCCGCTCTATGTATCATGTACCGTGTATCTGTCTTTTGTGTATTTTCGTTCTGGCATTTTGCACCTGCCCTATGTTTTGTTGTAGCTGCTTGACAAAGAAATGTCCCCCTCGGGGATCAATAAAGTACCCATCTATCGGTCTATCACTCCTGGAGACTTGAAAACAGAATCTCACCAGAGAGCTGTGCATGTCAGTGTGTGGTTAGATAGCCAAATCGAAATAAACAAATATAATGACATTCTAGTTCAAGTTAGACAGATGAAGTTGTACTCTACACACAACTTGTTTTTATTTGCTAGGCATAAGTGTAGAAAAGTTTGGAATATTACTCATTACAATTTTTCTTTATTTCCACAATTCTTTACATTGTAGAATAAAAGTGAAGACATAAAAACTATGACATAACACATATGGAATCATGTAGTAACCAAAAAAGTGTTAAACAAATCAAAATATATTTGATTCTTCAAATAGCCACCATTTGCCTTGATGGAAGCTTTGCACACTCTTGGCATTCTCTCACCCACCTGGAAAGTTTTTCCATCAGTCTTGAGTCTTGAAGGAATTCCCACTAATGCTGAGCACTTGTTGGTTGCTTTTCCTTCACTGCGGTCCGACTCATCCCTAACCATGTGTTTGAGGTTGGAACCAAAAATATGAAATTTGGACTCCATACCCAAGGACAAATTTCCACCGATCTAATGTCCATTGCTCGTGTTTCTTGGCCCAAGCAAGTTTCTTCTAATTATTGGTGTCCTTTAGTAGTGGTTTCTTTGCAGCAATTCGATCATGAAGGCCTGATTCACACAGTCTCCTCTGAACAGTTGATTTTGAGATGTGTCTGTTACTTGAACTCTGTGAAGCATTTATTTGGGCTGCAATCTGAGGCTGGTAACTCTGCAGCAGAGGTATTTCTGGGTCTTCCATTCCTGTGGCGGTCCTCAAGAAGCTGGTTGAGAGAATGCCATGAGGGTGGCTACTTTGAAGAATCTCAAATATAAAATATATTTTGATTTGTTTAACACTTTTTTGGTTACTAAATGATTCCATATGTGTTATGTCATAGTTTTGATGTCTTCACTTTTATTCTACAATGTAAAAAATAGTGTTATGTAAGAAGTGCTCACCAAGCCAATCCAACTTGTGGGAGGTGATTCAGGAAGCATGGGGTGAAATCTCTTCAGATTACCTCAACAAATTGACAACTAGAATGCCAAAGGTCTGCAAGGCTGTAATTGCTGCAAATGGAGGATTATTTGACGAAAGCAAAGTTTGAAGGACACAATTATTATTTCAATTAAAAATCATTATTTATAACCTTGTCAACGTCTTGACTATATTTCCTGTTCATTTTGCAAATAATTTCATGTATGTTTTCATGGAAAACAAGGACATTTCTAAGTGACCCCAAACTTTTGAACAGTAGTGTATACATACGTACATACACTCATACACATATACACACACATACACATTTATATAGTGCATTCGGAAAGTATTCAGACCCCTTTACTTTTTCCACTTTTTTTCTGTTACAGCCTTATTCTAAAATGGATTAAATAAATAAAAATCCTTGTCAATCTACACACAATACCCCATAATGAGAAAGCGAAAACAGGTTTTCAAAAATAAATAAACAGAAATACCTAATTTACATAAGTATTCAGACCCTTTGCTATGAGACTCCAGAGTTCCTCTGTGGAGATGGGAGAACCTTCCAGAAGGTCAACCATCTCTGCAGCACTCTACCAATCAGGCCTTTATGGTAGAGCCAGACGGAAGCCACTCCTAAGTAAAAAGGCACATGACAGCCCGCTTGAGGTTTTCCAAAAAGGCCCCTAAAGTACTCAGACCATGAGAAACAAGATTCTCTGGTTCAAATTGAAGTGTTTTAGCAGAATGTCCAGTTATGTAATTTTTCACTCTATTTAGCTAACGGCAGGGACTTCATCATCGAGTTCAACGACCACGTCACTGAGATCGGTAAGTTCTTAAATAATTGGCAAATAATTGACGGTTACCTAGTTTTGCTCACAGTGTTTGAATGCGATTCACCTGTAGTTAATACGGCTATATTGGAGCACAGTGTAGCTGTAATCACAACCCAATAGTGATTTAAAAAAATAAATGCTATTGTTGTCAGTCATTCAGTAGGACAATGTTTAAAGTTAACCATTGGAACTAAATTGTTTCTAGAGAAAAAGCGAATATCCGCAAGTCAAACCTGTATTGTGTTGTGAGTGTCCACTTTGTATTAAGATTCATATAACCTTGTAAATAAAATCTTTAAATTTAGTTATCCTTCTAGGATGGTGGTGATGGATACCAGAACTATGTTTCTAAAGGAGACATTGAAAGTTTGCTGTCATTAAAGACCACACTGACAGAAGTTGCTTCCATCCTCTTTATTTCTAGACCAACCCTGTACAAACTCATGAGGGAGTACAATATCTCAAGAACAAAGTTTGCACAATTTAATGATGAGTAATTGGATTCTGCAGTAGCTGAGATCAAAGCAGAACACCCTCATGTGGGAGAGGTGATGCTTAATGGACATTTGCGTTCCAGGGGCATTGTGGTGCAGTTAAAAGTCAATCAGAAGGGTTGATTCTGCCGGTGTTGAATCCAGGAGGAGAACAACAATAACTTGACGTGTTTATTCTGTGCCGTGTCCAAATTTCATCTGGCATGTAGATGGTAATCATAAACTGATAAGATGGAAAATAGTTGTACATGGTGCCATGGATGGATACAGTAGGATGCTCATGTTTCTCCAGTGCTCTAATAACAATCGGGCTCAAACTGTTAAGCAGCTTTTCATTACAGCAATAACACAGTTTGGCAGACCTCTGCATATTAGAACTGACCATGGGGGAGAGAATGTTCTGATTTGGGAGGATATGTTGTGAAGACTCAGTCTTAACAGGAAGCTCTGTACATAACCAATGCATTGAACGTTTTAACCGGGACTTAAATAAGAATTGCAGTCATGTTTATGCACCCATTTTTTATGAACTGGAGTCAATGAATGTGCTGAATTTGGACAATGAGAGACATATTTTCTCTTCATTATTTTTATATCCCCAGAATTAATCGCACTAGCTGAATTAATTCAAAGCTGCATTTAACAGTCATTCAATGACCTCAGAGGGAAACCGAACTCCTCTGCAGCTTTATGCATTGGACAGCCATCTCCTGTACCTTCACAACCCAGACAGTGCATTAGAAGAGATTACAGAGCCTTCAGCACCAGCTCTTGTGTATGGAGGTGATTCATTTTGCCCATTAAATAGAAGGGATTTACTGGAGCTTTCCCCTACAATAAACTCTCTTGAAAACGACCATAATAATGGAAAAACATTATTTCAAGGAGTGCAGCAATTTGTTTTTAACAAAATTGTAAACCTGCAATTCCCTTCTGTGTAATTGAATGTTTGCTACAGCTTTTGAAGTTGAGCTAAACAACAGCTCACAAAGACCTGGGTGAACCAGCAAGTAAATATTTGTAATAGTTAAAGCACAGCCACTGGTAGATAAAGTCAAATTGATACAAATGCAAGCAATGCAGCTTCTTTTAAAGAAACCAAATAGCTTTCATTTTATAATCGGAATGTTCCCAGTTTGGTTCCCGGCTGTGCCAAAAGTCGTTGGGTCCTTGGGCAAGGCATTTCGCCCTAAGTTGCTCCAGGGGGATTGTCCCTGTACTTTATGTAAGTCGCTCTGAATAACAGCGTCTGCTAAAATGTCAAAAATGTAAAGCTGGGTTTGACAATGGTATTTGATGATGTAAATAAAATTATTTTCTAGTACCAGAATTGCATTTTAGAATGATTATTCAAGGATAAGGTGTTGGAGAAACAGCTGCTGGATATGAGGCTCCATGTGAAAAACCGCGGTTACAAACTGGGGGTGTGGCCAAATACCGTAATTGCTGTATAGCTAAATGTATAAGTTATATATTTAGATTTAACATTTAGATTTAACATGTAACATTTAACAGTTCTACAAAATATTGTTTTATAAGTTTGCATACTGCAGAACATTACTCTGGATAAGTTATTGCATGTATTTACATGAATTTTCCTCTAAATGTTTAAAAAATTGACAGTTGAAAATTGTGCTGCATTTATTTGAGCTAAATGTGCGAAAACTGAGCAGGATTACAGGACGTGCAACCTTTTACAAACGGCGCCCCATATGAAGTAGGCTATAGTCTAAATAAGATACCAAAAGTAGTTTAACAAAAAATAAAATACTAAATTACTCACCCCCACCAGCAGCCAACCAGCAGTCCCAGGCCAGGGGTCCCCTCAAGGGGGTAGAGCAACAGATACAGCTGTACATCGCTTTATAAAATATGCAACACAACACAAAACAATTAATAAAATAAAAAACACCAGCTATGACCAATTCCAGGATTTTAGATAGATAGATAGATAGATAGATAGATAGATAGATAGATAGATAGATAGATAGATAGATAGATAGATAGATAGATAGATAGATAGATAGATAGATAGATAGATAGATAGATAGATACTTTATTGATCCCCCGGGGGGTAAATTTCATTGTCAAGCAGCTACAACAAAAACACAGGGCAGGTGCAAAATGCCACAACGAAAGTACACAAAAGACAGATACACGGTACATGATACATAGAGCGGCAGTATGAAAAAGTATAGAAATACAAGATATCTGGAGTGCAAAAAAAAGCTATAAAAGGACATTGCATAGTATGAGTGGTTGGCTGAATATGTACATTATACATTGGTGGATGTTGGATGGTTAACTATACTATACAGGTCGATGGCAGAGAAATACTTCAGTAGCTAAAAATGCGTATGATATGAGCGAGGGTAATAATAGTTTACTTAATAGACAGACTGGGTAAATGAACAGGTAAGTGAAAATTTTGCATGGTTAAATTAGCTGTACAGTTAGGTATACAGTTATATTTACAGATAAGTGAATACTTGCATGTTTACACAAACTGTACAGGTAAATGACAGGAAGAGATACTTTAATAGCTAAATGTGTGTATGATATCATTTGGGGTAATAATAGTAATTCCCTTAAAATACAGTCCTTAGTGCGCAGGGTTTAATTACAGACAACTGCACTTATTGCACATTCGATATACTAAAAGCAATGAGAAAAGGTGCAACTGGCAGGATACTAATATGCATTCCTGAGTGAATGCCTACGTCCAATAATTACTTACAATATTGCATGTGATATAATATAACAACTGTACATGAGTATGTATATACAGACCTGTATGAATAAATAGGTCCTGAGTGGATGAGTGCTGACGGACCAGAGTTACTCACGGATGGATGCATAATTGTTAAACTAGGTCCTAGCACCCCAACAGTTCCAGATCTATGTTGCCGACGGCACGGCACCCCGGTGAGGCATTATATAGTCTCATAGCCGCCGGCAGGAAGGACCTCCTGTAGCGCTCTCTGGCACACCGTGGTGGGATCAGTCTGTGACTGAAAGTGCTCCTCTGCGTCATAACCATAGCGTGCAGAGGGTGGGTGACGTTGTCCATGATGGCCAGCAGTTTGGCCAGGATCCGTCTCTCCGCCACCTCCTCTAGAGTGTCAAGGCTCATCCCCAGGACAGAGCTAGCCTTCCTGATCAGCTTATTTACCCGAGAAGCATCACCGGCTTTGATGTTTGCTCCCCAGCACACCACTGCAAAAAAGATGGCACCACAGACTGGTAGAAGGTATGCAGTAGTTTACTGCACACGTTGAAGGACCTGAGCCTCCTCAGAAAGTAGAGTCGGCTCTGGCCCTTTTTGTACAGGGCCCCGGTGTTACCAGCCCATTCCAGCCTGTTGTCCATATGGACACCCAGGAACTTGTATGACTCAACCATTTCCACATCCATCCCCTTTATAGGGACTGCAGTCAGTTGTGCCTTGGTTCTCCTGAAGTCCACCACCATCTCCTTAGTTTTGCTGATGTTGAGCTGAAGGTGGTTCTGCTCACACCACAACACAAAGTCACTGATTGTGCTCCTGTACTCCTCCTCCTGCCCACCCCTGATGCACCCTACAATAGCAGAGTCATCCGAGAACTTCTGTAGGTGGCATGTTTCAGAGTTATATCTGAAGTCTGAGGTGTAGAGGGTGAACAGGAAGGGGGGCAGGACCATCCTCCTCATCTTCTCACCCAGTAGCAGGGGCTGAATGGTATTGAAGGCACTGGAGAAGTCAAAAAACATGACCCTCACAGTGCAACCTGCGTTGTCCAGGTGAGAGTAGGCCCTCTGCAGAAGGTAGATGATTGCATCATCCACCCCGATGTTGCGCTGGTATGCAAACTGCAGGGGGTCCATTGATGAACACACCAGGGGTCTGAGGTGAGCGAGGACTAACCTTTCCAGGGTCTTCATGATGTGGGATGTTAGCGCTACAGGTCTGAAGTCATTCAGGACAGTAGGGTGTGCCTTCTTGGGCACTGGGACGAGGCAGGATGTTTTCCACAGCACAGGGACCCTTTCTAGGCTCAGGCTAAGGTTGAAAAGACGCTGGAGTATTCCACACAGTTGGTCAGCACAGACCCTCAGCACCCTTGGGCTGATGCCATCAGGGCCCGCCGCTTTCCACTGGTGTAGTCTCTCCAGCTCTCTCTTCACTTGGTTGGTGGTGAAAGCCAGCCCAGGTGGGGAGGTGGGGGGAAGGGGGGTGTTGAGGATCAGTCCAGGGGAGGCAGGGGCGGAGGTGGGGTCACTGATTGTCTCAGCAGAGGTGTTGTGAGCAAAGTGGGGGTGGGATAGCCGTGAGGGTGTGTGGTCTGGGGAGCTGGAGGGGAGGTGGACAGGGCCAGTATCGAACATGTTAAAAAATTGGTTCAGCTCATTGGCTCTGTCCTGGGTCCCCTCCGTCTGCCCACTGTTTGACTTTTTGAAGCCAGTGATATTTCTCATACCCTTCCACACCTCTCTCACCTGGCTCTGCCTCAGCTTGTCCTCCATCTTCTCCTTATACACTCTCTTCCCCTCAGCAATCCGCAACTTCAGCTCCCTCTGGATGCATTTCAATTTGTCCTTGTCCTTCTCCTTGAAGGCCCTCTTCTTCTCATTCAGCAGGGCCTTCAGGTCGCTGGTGACCCAGGGTTTATTGTTTGGGAAACAGCGTACCTTCCTGGTGGGTACAGTGTTGTCTACACAAAAATTAATATAGTCTGTTATGCAGTCAGTGAGTCCATCGTTGTCCTCCCCATGAGCCTCACAGAGCACATCCCAGTCTGTTGTTTCAAAGCAGTCCTGTAGGGCCTCATTCGCCTCAGGGGACCATCTCCTAATAGTCCTGGTGGTTGCAGGCTGCTGTTGGACCATAGGCCTGTAGAGTGGGGTGAGGTGGACAAGGTTGTGATCCGATCTACCGAGGGGAGGGAGTGCAGTGGAGTTGTATGCATATGATATTATATATACATTCTGGAATGTTTTATAGTGTTAAATAATGTTTTACTTAGTTTTTTTGGTAAATCAACGTTGACAAATGTTTTTCTTTAAAAACTCTCCAGGAACCGAGCCTGGAGGAGGCTCAGATGAGGAGGCTCAGCTGATAGCAGCCAGAAAGGAACCAGCAGAAGGGCGGTGAAGGGTTGAGCCTGACCCCCACCATAGATCTCATAGCCCTCTTCAATAGCTGCAAGAGGGGCTTACAGAAGCAGGCATAACACCACAACCTCTCATGTTGTCGTTATACATTTCCGGGGGGGGAGTCAGAGGGTTAGATGCAGGTTCAAGATCCGGATTCGGATCAGAGGTCGCAAATTAAAGGTGAGGCACAGAATCAGGAGTCTGAGAATGAGTTCAAGGTCCAGATCAGGATCAGAGGTTCAAGATCTGGATGGATCACAGGATCAGTTACTATCTTCACGATCCCCTTCACCATCACCTTATTGGCCTCTTCCTACACCCATCCTGAAACCTCCTCCTCATCCACAGACTAGTGGGGTTCAAACCCAAACTCCACTTCTATGCCATGCCCGGCTACAAAGCCTCCGCAGACCATTGGGCTCCAAACTCAAAGGCCACCTTTGCCTTCAACTCCCAGCAAGGTTCCAAACCAACCTCAGCGTCCACTGACCAGCCAAGTTGCGAACAAACCTTGGCCTCCGCTAACCACCAGTGGGGTCTACATCCAAGCCCCACCTCATCCAGAACTGCCAAGTAGGTCCCAGAATCCACCTGACCCTGGCTCTGATTGGCTTTAACTCAACAACTGGCAGGGTTGGTGCACCCTTACCACTTTTTACCTGTATCATTTCCACAGCCGGACAATGGGGCCAACATGATGGAGCTCCTTGTCGCCTCTGCGTATGGTATTCCCAGACCTAAGCTGCCTTACTTCGAAAGTGGGAAAGAGAGTGATTTCACCCTCTTGAAGATAGCCCTAGATAGCCTCCTAGGTAACATCTCAGAACAGTCCAACTGCTCCTGGATCGTCTGAAACTGCCAAGTGCACAGAAACTGGCAAAGTCATACATGCACGACAACAGGCCATACACCTCATCTCTCAATGCCCTGAATGTAAAGTATGGACAACCCCGTCAGCTCGTGCAGAGTGAAATTGGCAACATTCTCAATGCGCCACATGTGAGGTTAGGAGATGACACAGCCTTCCAAGAATTCACTCTCTCCATCCAATCCTTGATAGGCATGCTGTGGACATTGAAAGGGGATCAGGGAGCTGAGCTCAAATGTGGTTCACATGTGGACAAGCTACTGGGTAAACTGCCATCTGCATACCATGATGGGTTTATTGAGAACGGCTTGACCCGTGGTATCTAAGGGGGAAGAGTAGGCCAAACCAATACACTCCAGAACCTGTCTGACTAGTTGCAAGTGAAAGCAAGGGCCAAAAGACTCATATATTATATTTTATCTACCAGGACAAGATGGAGGTTAACTGGAAAGAACCACGTGCACCTGGGTACAACAACCTGTTAAAGTTAAGTTATATTATCCTTACTGTAAAGGAGAAGAACAATTCTTAGGCTCATATCCTAAGCTCAAGGGAGAAGGTCAGGGTACTGGATCTCAGTTCAAGGCAGCTGCTGGAGGTGTTGTCAAAAAAAGGTATGTCCCTAAAAAAGGCCATTCAACACCTGGAAGGAGTTACACAGACTGTGCTACACGAAGTCACACCGCAAGAACACAGGAGCATCCTTATTTATGGTCAGCACCAACAAAGCCGAGACGGGGTTCCTTACCTTGACTGCCCAAACCGCTCACCTCGAGGGATGTTAAAGGTGGTCAGAGTCCTCCTACATCATGGTGAGGAGGCGATGGAGACATACAGTGCCTTCAGAAAGTATTCACACCCCTTGACTTTTCCTCATGTTGTTGTGCTACAAGCCTTGATTTAAAATGGATAAAAATTTGATTTTGTGACACTGGCCTACACACAATACCCCATCATGTCACATTAGAAATGTTTATAAATTCATTAAAAACTAAAAGCTGAAATGTCTTGAATCAATAAGTGTTCAACACCTTCGACATGGCAAGGCTAAATAACTCAGGAGTAAACATTTGCTTAACAAGTCACATAATAAGTTGCATGGACTCACTGTGTGCGATAATAGTGTTTAATGATTTTTGAATGACTACCTCATCTCTGCACCCCACACAATTATCTGTAAGGTCCTTTTGTCGAGCAGTGGATTTTAAACACAGATTCAACTACAAAGGTCAGAGAGGTTTCCCAAAGGGCACCTATTGGTTGATGGGGAAAATGTAAAAAGCAGACTAATATTCCTTTGGTGAATTTATTAAATGTACTATGGATGGTGTATCAACACAACGAGTCACTACAATGATAGAGGCGTCCTTTCGAACTCAGTTGCCAGAGACAAAGGAAACCACTCAGGGATTTCATCTTGAGGCCAATTGTGACTAGCCACAATACTGACCTAAATGACCGAGTGAAAAGAAGGAAGCTTGTACATAATTTAAATATTTAAAAACTTACATCCTGTTTGCAATAAGTCACTAAAGTAAAACTGCAAAGAAATTAACTTTATGTCCAGAATACAAAACATTATGTACCACTCTTCATATTTTCAAGCATGGTGGTGGCTGCATGATGTTATGGGTATACTTGTCATCGACAAAGACTAGTGAGTTTTTTATGATAAAAAGAAACATAATCGAGCTAAGCACAGGCAAAATCCTAGTGGAAAATGTGGTTCAGTCTGCTTTCCAACAGACACTGGGAGACAAATTTGACTTTCAGCAGGACAGTAACCTAAAACACAAGGCCAAATATACACTTGAAATGCTTACCAAGATGACATTGAATGTTCTTGAGTGGCCTAGTTACAGTTTTGACTTAAATCGGTTTGAAAATCTATGGCAAGACTTGAAAATGGTTTGAAGAATTTGGAAAAGAATAATGGGCAAATGTTGTACAATCTAGGTGTGGAAAACTCTTAGAGATACCAAGAAAGACTCAGCTGTAAATGAGATATTTCTGTATTTCATATTTTCAAGCTTTAACACAACAAAATGTGGAATAAGTCAGTGGGTATGAATACTTTCTGAAGGCACAGTATGCCATTCTTGATGAACGTCATTCTCACTGCTGCTGCCTACTACCTTGGGTTAGAGGGTGAACCATAGGCCGTTAGTGGACAGGCTGCGCTGCTGCCTCTTAGCCGGGGGGGTTTGAGGTCAGGCAATGGGCTAGTAACATAACCTCTTGTGGAAATCCTTCCTCTAGAAGAGAGGTCAGAGAGCAGTGAGCTCTGGCTCTCCCAGACCACCATCGATCCACAAGAACCAACTCTGGGCCTGCGCTGGGCCTCTACCTACATGTACATATTACCTCAACTACCTCGACTAACCGGTGCCTCCGCACCTGTAATCTGTACCGGTACCCCCTGTATATAGCCTCACTATTGTTATTTTACTGCTGCTGTTTAATTATTTGTTCCTTTTATTTTCAATTTTTTACTTAAAACTAATTTTTTTCTTAAAACTTCTTAAAGCATTGTTGGTTAAGGGCTTGTAAATAAGCATTTCACTGTAAGGTCTACACCTGTTGTATTCGGGTCATGCGACAAATAAAATGTGATTTGATTTCATTTGATTTGAAGACATGGGAAAGTGAGCTCTTAGATCTCTCCACCATAACCATGCCCAGATGCTACGTGCCCCCAAGGGCAGGCAATCAGATGGTAGAATGTGAACTGCACACTTTCTGGGACTCATCAGAGTGAATCTACAGGCCTGTAGCTTATCTCCGTACGCAGGACTTATAAGGCCACATCTCTGTCTCCTTTGTGATGGTCCGCTCCAGGGTAGCCCCCAAATGCCCGCTTTCTGTGCTGCTCTGTCAGCTGCTCAGCTGTCCAAGACATTCTAAGCTGAGATCACCTTGCCGATCAGCCAGGTTGCTTTCTGGAGTGATTCCACCACAGTACTGACATGGCTGAAGTTGGACTCCTGTCGCTACAAGGTCTTTGTTGGTACTTGTATAGCAGAGATTCAGGAGGTAACCAACATGGAGGACTGGAGGCACGTTGACAGCCGATGCAACCATACAGACAACGTTTATCGAGGGAAAACTCTTGCAGAACCGGCCCGACCTCAGAGATGGAGTGTAGGGCCTGCCTTCTTGAGTCACACAGAGGACCAAAGGCAAACTTGGCCGTCAACCCCCATGCCGCAAGAGGCAACAGAAGAGCTGAAGAAGTTAACCTACTGCTTCATTGTTGCAGTGGGCCACAGCACCACACTTCCTGATGCCTCCCAATTTCATACATGGGGGACCTCCTCAAAGCCACAGAGAACGTGCTTGACGGGGTGGCTTGCACCAAAGATACAGCAAGTCCATGCAGAGTGCTTCCCAGATGAGCTGGGTGCTCCCAAATCAGGAAAATCTCCAAACAGTCATCTCACTCTCTCACCTGAATTAAACTTGGCTCCTTGTGAAGAGGACCCTCCAAGGACCCTTCCTGTGGCGTGCAAGCCAACTCCACCTCATCCTCATATGACAAAGGGGTCAGATCTTCATAGTGTTCTGACAGATGGCAATTTTATACACTCTTAATCCAATTGCCATTCAGGCCCTATTTCAGAACCATCAACCATGGTGCTCCATGGGTCTGCAGTACCACCCCCCCTTAATCATCCTCCTACCTGACCAGACCCAGTCACTCCCAATTTTCTCCTCATGGGGCGGCACAACAGCTCTTTGCACCAAGCTACCTTATCTATGCTGACAGTTCTCTCATTAGTCGATGGCGCTACGGCTATAGCCAATCCTAACTGACCACTTCTGGACCAACACCAAACCCTTCCTCAGACTGGTGGCCCATCTGATTCCCTTGCCTGAGGTCAAGGATGACCCAGATCAAACCAGGCCGCTTGGAGAGCCTCTGAGGAGTAAGAGCACGTTCCTTTAGTGAACTGTTCCTTTAATATCTGACCTCCCATGTTACACAGCCCTTTGGGCACTAGAGACCTCTATACATTGCTATGCTTTGAGCTGACTTGCAACCAATTTCACTTGTTAAATACCTGAGTTCAGTTGTCTTTTAGTTCAGTGCCAAACAATGCAGGCAGTAGTAAAAAACATCTACAGCATTTAACATGTTATTTATATTATCTGTGCATCCAATACCCAAACATAAGTAACCTGCAATATTGTTTACATTTACTTTCTTTTTCATTTTTCAATTGATGCGCATTTAAAGATGCACTGTTGTTTATTAGCGGTAGAATGGTCAGTTGTATTGTTGCATATTGATAAGAATGTTTGTTTATTGAAAATATCAAATGTATAATGAATATATTTTGTAACTGCTTTGGAGAAATATAATATATTATTATTAGGGTTTGGCTACTGGCTCTCTGAGATTGTGTTTACAATGTCTATGACAATAAATAGTATCTTTATTATGTAACATATGTTGATGCAAATGTTTTTCCTGTCTGTTTTTTGCAATAAAATAGATTATGTTTGATGGGAGAAAATAAACGGGATTTAAACTCTAAAACGGAATCTCAAGTCTCTAGTTGGACCTTTTTCTACTTTCCCAGAGTCTGATGAACTCGTATATATCATTTTTATGTCCAGTATCTGATTGGAGGTTACATTTACAGTAATACTATTGGTCAACAACAACAAGTTGACTCCAAACAACTCAGATGCTTAGAAAAGGGTCTAAGATTCATTGTTCTTTCATTGTTCTTGATGAGATTTTCTTTCTCAATTGGATGTTTGTCCCACATTTTAAAGTCCAGTTTGAGTGACTGCCAAACCTCACAGATATGGTCAGACCAAAGTATGAATCATTTTTAGTGTTTTTAATTATTGTGTTGTTCAAGGTGAATTTATATTTGTGTTTCTGACCTTTGGGTTTTTCAGGAAAATTATGATTTTAGTTTATTTATTTACTGCCAGGGACCAATTATGACAATATTTCTCTAGAATATTAAGGTTTTGTTGAAGACCGGCCTTGTCTCACACTTCAACGTTTGTCACGATGTGGGTGTGGGAATGACCAAGGCGCAGCGCAGGGATAGTAGTTCGACATATTTATTATACTATGTAAGAATGTTCTTTACTATGTATAACAAGACAAAAGACGAACTACTGAAAACACAAAAACACGAATTGACAAAACAAAACACGAATTAACAGACATAATTCACGCACACTTACTTCTCACCGTGACATGCGAAATATACGACATCGATAACGACCCACACCAGAGTGAATGACAGACTAACATATATAGGATCCCTAATTAGAGACAATGCGGTCTCTGGCCATGGAGCGGGGAAAACAACCGGGCCCGGACTGGGCACTGGGGGGGCAAATGGCTCCGGCCATGGAGCTGGGAAGACAACCGGTCCCGTACTGGGCACCGGTGGGGCCAACGGCTCCGGCCATGGAGCGGGACATTTAACCGGGCCCGGACTGGGCATCGGTGGGGTAAACGGCTCCGGCCATGGAGCGGGGAAAACAACCGGGCCCGGACTGGGCCCCGGTGGGGCAAACGGCTCCGGCCATGGAGCGGGGAAAACAACCGGGCCCGGACTGTGCACTGGGGGGGCAAATGGCTCCGGCCATGGAGCTGGGAAAACAACCGGGCCTGGACTGGGCACCGGTGGGGCGGACTGCTCAGGCTCTAGAGCGGAGCAGACGGCTGGACCCGGATTGGGCACTGGTGGAGCGGACTGCTCTGGCTCTGGAGCGGAGCAGACGGCTGGACCCGGATTGGGCACCGGTAGGGCGGACTGCTCTGGCACTGGAGCGGAGCAGACGGCTGATCCCGGAATGGGTACCAGTGGAGCGGACTGCTCTGGCACTGGGGCGGAGCAGACGGCTGGACCCGGATTGGGCACCGGTACGGCGGACTGCTCTGGCACTGGAGCGGAGCAGACGGCTGGACCCGGAATGGGCACCGATGGAGCGGACTGCTCTGACTCTGGAGCGGAGCAGACGGCTGAACCCGGAATGGGTACCGGTGGAGCGGACTGCTCTGGCACTGAGGCGGAGCAGACGGCTGGACCCGGATTGGGCACCGGGGGAGCGGACTGCTCTGGCTCTAGAGCGGAGCAGACGGCTGAACGTTCCGGGCTGCTCCTTGCTCTGAGCCTTGGGGTTGTTGGTGGGCGTTTCCCTGTCTCGCGCGTCGCGCATAACGCGGCGGCGGCGGCAGCACCTCCTCTCTCTCTCTCTCTCTCTCTCTCTCTCTCTCTCTCTCTCTCTCTCTCTCTCTCTCTCCCCAGTTACGCTGCTTGGTCTGGTTGTGGTGGGTCGTTCTGTCACGATGTGGGTGTGGGAATGACCAAGGCGCAGCGCAGGGATAGTAGTTCGACATATTTATTATACTATGTAAGAATGTTCTTTACTATGTATAACAAGACAAAAGACGAACTACTGAAAACACAAAAACACGAATTGATAAAACGTCACGCTCACAAAACAAAACACGAATGAACAGACGTAAATCACGCACACTTACTTCTCACCGTGACATGCGAAATATACGACATCGATAACGACCCACACCAGAGTGAATGACAGACTAACATATATAGGATCCCTAATTAGAGACAATGCGGTGCAGCTGCCTCTAATTAGGGATCCAACCCAAAACCCACGCAGAAACAGAAAAGAAAGACACTGTCAGACTCTGACCATAGCTACATAGAGAAGCAAATAGGCTTCTCTATGGCCAGAGCCTGACAACGTTGCAGAAATAATTATGTTCTTTGTTTTTTTTTTATTGCACACTTGTTTTCTGTGTACATACATCATATTAAGTAATACACCTTACCACCAAGCCCACTTTGGAGAATTTTGAAGAATAGACCTTTGTGCCAAATATAATCTAATGCTTTTTTAAATCAATAAAGCAAGCAAAGATTTGACCATCTTTTTTTTTGTGTGGACGTGTTTATTAATTAGTGTATTTAAAGTGTATATATGATCAGTAGTGTGATGTTTGGGGAGAAAGTCAATTTGACATTTACTTTTTAAATTGTTTTCTTGAGGAAAGGTTTGAATTCAAAATTCTACAGAAAACCTTTCCCAAGTTGCTGTTTACGCAAATTCCCCTGCAATTATTGGGGTCTGATTTCTCTCCACTTTTGTGGATAAGGGAGATGAGCCCCTGGTTCCAGACATCAGGAAAGCAGCCAGAAGTTAGTACCATGTTGAACAATTTAAGCACAGGTGTGCTGTTTTTCAACTTTGTCTAGACAACAAGCCTTCTTTGGTTTTATATATTTTAGCTTTCCATTTAGTTGTTGTTGGGTTATTGGGTAATTGAATGGATTTTGGTGTAGCGAAATGCTTGTGCTTCTAGTTCCGACAGTGCAGTAATATATAACAAGTAATATCTAACAAATACACAGCATATATCCAATACACACAATTCTAAGTAAGGAATTAATTAGGCCTACATATGGATGAGTGGCATGGACTAAGATACCGTAGAATAGTATAGAATACAGTATATACTGGACATATGAGATGAGTAATGCCAGATATGTAATTATTATTAAAGTGACTAGTGTTCAATTTCTTAAAGTGGCCAGTGATTTCTAGTCAATGCCTATAGGCAGCAGCCTCTAGTGGTGGCTGTTCAACTATCTGATGGCCTTGAAATAGAAGCTGTTTTTCAGTCTCTCGATCCCAGTTTTGATGCACATGTACTGACCTCGCCTTCTGGATGACAGCAGGGTGAACAGGCAGTGGCTCGGGAGGTTGATGTCCTTGATGGTTTTTTTTGCCTTCCTGTGATATCGGGTGCTGTAGGTGTCCTGGAGGGCAGGAGGTTTGTCCCCGGTAATGCATTGGGCAGATGCACCACCCTCTGGAGAGCCTTGCAGTTGCGGGTGGTGCAGTTGCCGTACCAGGTGGTGATACAGCCCGACAGGATGCTTTGAATTGTGCATCTGTAAAAGTTTGTGAGGGTTTTAGGTGTTAATCCACATTTCTTTAGCCTCCTGAGGTTGAAGAGGCGCTGTTGCGCCTTCTTCACTACACTGTCTGTGTGGGTGGGCCATTTCAGTTTATCAGTGATGTGTACGCCAAGGAACTTGAATTTTTCCACCTTCTCCACTGCAGTCCTGTCGATGTTGATAGGGGGGTGCACCTTCTGCTGTGTTCTGAAGTCCACGATCATCTCCTTTGTTTTGTTGATGTTGAGTGAGAGGTTGTTTCCTGGCACCACATTCCCAGAGCCCTCACCTCCTCCCTGTAGGCTGTCTTGTCATCGTTGGTAATCAAGCCTACTACTGTTGTGTCGTCTGCAAACTTGATGATTGAGTTTGAGGCATGCTTGGCCATACAGTCATGGGTGAACAGGGAGTACAGGAGTGGGCTGAGCACGCACCCTTGTGGGGCCCTAGTGTTGAGGATCAGAAAAGTGGAGGTGTTGTTTCTTACCGTCACCACCTGGGGGCGGCCAGTCAGGAAGTCCAGGACCCAGTTGCACAGGGCGGAGTTCAGACCCAGGGCTTCAAGCTTAATGATGAGCTTGGAGGGTACTATGGTGTTGAATGCTGAGCTATAGTCAATAAACAGCATTCTTACATAGGTATTCCTCTAAACGGGATAGGGCAGTGTGCAGAGTGATGGCGATTGCATCATCTGTGGATCTATTGGGGCGGTAAGCAAATTGAAGTGGGTCTAGCGTGGCAGGTAAGGTAGAGGTGAAATGATCCTTGACTAGTCTCTCAAAGCACTTCATGATGACAGAGGTGAGTGCTACAGGGCGATAGTCATTAAGTTCAGTTACCTTTGCCTTATTGGGTACAGGAACAATGGTGGCCATCTTAAAGCATGTGGGGACAGCAGACTAGAATAGGGATAGATTGAATATGCCTGTAAACACACCAGCCAGCTGGTCTGCTTATGCACTGAGGTCTGGGTTGGCAGCCTTGCGAGGGTTAACACAATTAAATGTTTTACTCACGCCAGCCACGGAGAAGGAGAGCCCACAGTCCTTGGTAGCGGGCCGGGTCGGTGGCATTGTGTTGTCCTCAAAGCGGGCAAAGAAGGTGTTTAGCCTGTCCGGAAGCAAGATGTCGGTCCCTTTTATAATCTGTGATTGTCCCTGCCACATACGTCTCGTGTCTGAGCCGTTTAATTGCGAATCCACTTTATCTCTATACTGACGTTTAGCTTGTTTGGTTGCCTTGAGTTAATAACTACACTGTTTATATTCCTCCATATTCCCAGTCACCTTGCCATGGTTAAATGCGTTGGTTCGTGCTTTCAGTTTTGCACAAATTCTACCATCTATCCATGGTTTCTGGTTAGGGTAGGTTTTAATAGTCACTGTGGGTACTACATCTCCTATACAATTCCTTATAAACTCAGTCACCATGTCCGTGTATACAGTGGGGCAAAAAAGTATTTAGTCAGCCACCAATTGTGCAAGTTCTCCCACTTAAAAAGATGGGAGAGGCCTGTAATTTCCATCATAGGTACACTTCAACTATGAGAGACAAAATGAGAAAAGAAATTCCAGAAAATCACATTGTAGGATTTTTAATGAATTTATTTGCAAATTATGGTGGAAAATAAGTATTTGGTCACCTACAAACAAGCAAGATTTCTGGCTCTCACAGACCTGCAACTTCTTCTTTAAGAGGCTCCTCTGTCCTCCACTCGTTACCTGTATTAATGGCACCTGTTTGAACTTGTTATCAGTATAAAAGACACCTGTTCACAACCTCAAACAGTCACACTCCAAACTCCACTATTGCCAAGACCAAAGAGCTGTCAAAGGACACCAGAAACAAAATTGTAGACCTGCACCAGGCTGGGAAGACTGAATCTGCAATAGGTAAGCAGCTTGGTGTGAAGAAATCAACTGTGGGAGCAATTATTAGGAAATGGAAGACATACAAGACCACTGATAATCTCCCTTGATCTGGTGCTCCACGCAAGATCTCACCCCGTGGGGTCAAAATGATCACAAGAACGGTGAGCAAAAATTCCAGAACCACAAGGGGGGACCTAGTGAATGACCTGCAGAGAGCTGGGACCAAAGTAACAAAGGCTACCATCAGTAACACACTACGGCGCCAGGGACTCAAATCCTGCAGTGCCAGACGTGTCCCCCTGCTTAAGCCAGTACATGTCCAGGCCCGTCTGAAGTTTGATAGAGAGCATTTGGATGATCCAGAAGAGGATTGGGAGAATGTTATATGGTCAGATGAAACCAAAATAGAACTTTTTGGTAAAAACTCAACTCGTCGTGTTTGGAGGAGAAAGAATGCTGAGTTGCATCCAAAGAACACCATACCTACTGTGAAGCATGGGGGGTGGAAACATCATGCTTTGGGGCTGTTTTTCTCCAAAGGGACCAGGACGACTGATCCGTGTAAAGGAAAGAATAAATGGGGCCATGTATCGTGAGATTTTGAGTGAAAACCTCCTTCCATCAGCAAGGGCATTGAAGATGAAACGTGGCTGGGTCTTTCAGCATGACAATGATGCCAAACACACCGCCCGGGCAACAAAGGAGTGGCTTCGTAAGAAGCATTTCAAGGTCCTGGAGTGGCCTAGCCAGTCTCCAGATCTCAACCCCATAGAAAATCTTTGGAGGGAGTTGAAAGTCCGTGTTGCCCAGCGACAGCCCCGAAACATCACTGCTCTAGAGGAGATCTGCATGGAGAAATGGGCCAAAATACCAGCAACAGTGTCTGAAAACCTTGTGAAGGCTTACAGAAAACGTTTGACCTCTGTCATTGCCAACAAAGGGTATATAACAAAGTATTGAGATAAACTTTTGTTATTGACCAAATACTTATTTTCCACCATAATTTGCAAATATATTCATTAAAAATCCTACAATGTGATTTTCTGTAAAAAAAAATCTAATTTTGTCTCTCATAGTTGAAGTGTACCTATGATGAAAAGTACAGGCCTCTCTCATCTTTTTAAGTGGGAGAACTTGCACAATTGGTGGCTGACTAAATACTTTTTTGCCCCACTGTACGTCTAGATCATTTTCGGAAGCTACAAGGAACATATCCCAGTCCATGTGATCAAAACAATCCTGGGGTGTGGATTCCGATTGGCCAGACCAGCGTTGAAAAGTCCTTATTTTGGATACTTCCTGTTTGAGTTTCTGGCTATAGGAAGGAAGGAGTAAGATGGAGTCATGGTCGGATTTGCCGAAAAGGGGCGCGGTGGAGGGCTTTGTAACCATTCCGGTCGAGTGTTTTAGCTGCGCGAGTGCTACAGTCAATATGTTGATAGAACTTCGGCAGCCTAGTCCTCAAATTTGCTTTGTTAAAATCCCCAGCTACAATAAATGCAGCCTCAGGATATGTGGTTTCCAGTTTGCATAAAGTACATTGAAGTTCTTTGAGGGCCATTGTGGTATGACGGAGGAGAATTCCCTTGGGAGATAATACTGTCAGCATTTGATTGTGAGATATTCTAGATCGGGTGAACAAAAGGACTTGAGTTCCTGTATGTTACTGCAATTACACCATGACTTGTTAATCATGAAACACACCCCTCCACCCCTCTGATTCCCGGATAGATATTTATTCCTGCCTGTGCGATGTACTGAGAATCCTGCTGGCTGCACCGACTCCGACAGAGTATCCCGAGAGAACCATGTTTCAGTGAAACATAGGATGTTACAAGTCCTGATCTCTCTCTGGAAATGACTCCTTGCCCTCAGTTCATCAACTTAGTTAACCAAACACTGAACATTGGCGAGTAATATACTCAGAAGCGGTGGGTGGTGTGTGCGCCTCCTAAGTCGAACCAGCAAGCCGCCTCGAGTGCCTCTCCTTCGCTGGCATGTTTTGGGTCGGCCTCTGGAATAAGTTCAATTGCTCTGTGGAAAGCGAATAAAGGATCTTCTCCAGGGAACTCCAGAAAACAAATTAAACGTGCATTATCTAGCTAGCTAATTAACAATATATTACAATATTCTAGAAGTGTTGAATAGCTAGCATTAGCTCGCCAACTTACCGGTCACGCAGTCCCTCTACCACCGTCTCTCCTATCATGGACAACACCTTCTCCTCCAGCTGGTCCACATGAATGGTCGTTCCTAAGAACATGACGTTTTTAGGAAAGATATTTACCTTTTGAGGAATTGCACTTACGAACTATCTTATGAACTTCTTATTTTTTCCCTTAAACTTCTTACGTTTGTGTTTTGTGAATCCGTAGTGTTGTGTGAATCCGGTCCCTGGTGTCTAGGGAATAATCTTTCCTGGACCAAGAACTTCCCACTTGAATCAATAAGGATTGCAGTGGTGGGTGGTTGTCTGGGTGGAGCAGACTGGGAGGCTGGAGCAGACTGGGAAGCTGGTATACTGACCTGGGCTGGAGTAGACTGGGAGGCTGGTTCTGTAGGTTGACCTGGGCTGGAGCAGATTGTGCTGGAGCAGACTGGTAGACTGACCTGGGCTGGAGTAGACTGGGAGGCTGGTTCTGTAGGTTGACCTGGCTTGGAACAGACTGGGAGGCTGGTGCAGTGTCATCAGGCCATGCTGGTTATGCGGGTTTCAGGTTTCTGCCTGTGTTGTACCAAGCTGGTGCACATCTTCTCTAGATGCAGAGGACATAATAACTAGCTGCTGGTTGAGGGTCTCAATGAACCTCTCTCTCTGCTCTAGCTCCTCTCTTGTTGTGCTCAGTGGTGTAAAGTACTTAAGTAAAAACACTTTAAGTCATTTTTGGGGGTATCTGTACTTTAATTTACTATTTATATTTTTGGCAACTTTCACTTCACTACATTCCTGAAGAAAATAATGTACTTTTTACTCCATACATTTTCCCTGACTCCCAAAAGTACTCATTACATGTTGACAGGAAAATGGTCCAATTTACACACTTATCAAGAGAACATCCCTGGTCATCCCTACTGCCTAAACACAAATACTTCATTTGTAAATTATGTCTGAGTATTGGAGTGTGCCACTGGCTATCTGTAAATAAATAAAAAAAACAAGAAAATGGTGCCATCTGGTTTGCTTAATAAAAGACATTTGAAATGATTTATACTTTTACTTTGGATACTTAAGTACATTTTAGCAATTCCATGTACTTTTGATACTGAAGTATATTTAAAACCAAATACTTTTAGACTTTCACTCAAGTAGTATTTTACTGGGTGATTTTCACTTTTACTTGAGACATGTTCAATTAAGGTATCTTTACTTTTACTCAAGTATGACAATTGAGTACAGTACTTCTTCCACCACTGGTTGTCTCTGAGGTCATCAGGTGTCTGACTCAGTTTTCTGCTTTCTAATTTAGCAATACATGCTCTGCTCTCCTCCCTGAACTGTTTAATCTCTTCTTTTGTTTTTTGGACAGTGTCATCCTCTTGAAGCTTGTTCTCTCTGAGTTCTATGACCTTCAACTAGAGAGGGTGTTGTGGAAACATTGAATCGCAGGTGTTCTTGGTGCTGATCTGACAACCTTGGCCGAGAAAGGGAAATGGTTGCAAATAACCTTTTACATATGTGCCCTCATTTGGTATTACATTTGCTCTTGTTTTGCAACTGGTAAGATCTGCAAACAGGCATTCATGGTTCTGTTCCATCTGTCTGGATGTCTGGTGGCTACTATGTTTCAATAGAAGCCTACCTTTTCTTGTATTATTGTCTCTAGTGTCTTTAGAGATGTCATACCCTGATCTGTTTTACCTGTCTGTGTGCTTGGCTCCACCCCACTCCAGGTGTCGCCCATCTTCCTCATTATCCCCTGTGTATTGTATAGCTGTGTTCTCTGTTCGGCTAAAGTTCCTTCTTGGTTTCCCAGTTTCGACCTTTCCTTGCCTGCCCTGACCTGAGCACCACGCCTCCCCATGGACAGCTGTACTCATTGTCGGGACCAGAGACCAAGGCTATGGAGGCCTACACTGGGGACTCCCTAGTGGCAGGGTTTATCCGTCCCTCTTCCTCTCCTGCCGGCGGCATGGTGAATAACAGTTATCCGCTACCACTCATTTCCTCGGCCTTCGAGGTATGAGGGGGACGAGTGGAAAACCGCCTTCAACACGGCCAGCAGCCACTACGAGTATCTTGTCATGCCGTTCGGCCTCACCAACGCCCCTGCTGTGTTCCAGGTTCTCCAGCGCCTTATGGAGAATAAACTGTTTGTTAAGGGAGAAAAATTAGAATTTCTTAGCTCCACCATTCCCTTTCTGGGTTACATCAACTCCTTGGGGAGTGTCCAGATGGATCCCGGGAAGGTGAGAGCGGTGGTGGATTGGCCTCAGCCCGCGTCCAGGGTCCAGCTACAATGCTTCCTTGGGTTTGGCAATTTTTATCACCGCTTTATCCGTGGATACAGCACCCTGGCCTCCCCCCTGTCCGCACTCACCTCCACCAAGGTTCCGTTCACGCGTTTCGGGACCTTAAGCTCCGCTTCACCACAGCCCTTATATTGATTCCTCCTGACCCTTCCCGTCAGTTCGTGGTGGAGGCCGATGCTTCGGATATCGGAGTGGGGGCTGTCCTGTCCCAACGTTCTGCCCAGGACCTGAAGCTGCATCCCTGTGCCTTTTTCTCCCACCGCCTCAGCGCCACTATGACATGGGGAATCAGTGATGGCACTCAGCTGGGGCATAGGGAAACAGTTCCGGGGAGGCACAGCGGTCGCAACCGAACCCTGGAGGGGGCCCAGACAACAGGATGTTTGTGCCTGCCGCTGTCTGTTCCGCGGTCCTGGAGTGGGCCCATTCCTCCAAGCTTGCCTGCCATCCGGGTTCGCGGCGGACCCTGGCCTTTCTGCGGCAACGCTTTTGGTGGCCTACCATGGTTCCGGATGTGGCCGTGTTTGTCACCGCCTGCACGGTCTGTGCACAAAGCAAGACTTCTCGGCAAGCTCCGGCTGGCCTGTTCCAACCACTTCCTTTCCCTCATTGTCCCTGGTCCCATATCTCCCTGGATTTCGTCACCGGTATCCCTCCGTCAGAGGGCAACATGGCCATCCTGAGGGTGGTTGACCGGTTTTCCTAAGCCGCTCACTTCATCCCTCTTACCAAACTGTCCTCAGCAAAGGAGACGACCCAACTCATGGTGCAGCACGTCTTTCGGATCCATGGACTCCCGGTGCACATGGTGCCCGACAGGGGTCCCCAGTTCTCGTCCCGGTTCTGGAAGGCTTTCTGCACGCTTATTGGGTCGTCAGCTAGCCTGTCGTCGGCCAACCTTTTATTCCTGTACACTGATAAGATAACTGTTTTACTTTGATATCCTTTGTCTTCTGTCCTTCTTTTGTCTTTCTATTGTGTTGTTAACTAGCAAATCTGCTTTGTTAGCTAGCTAGATTATTTTAGAGTCTCTAGCAGCTGCTAGAAACTGGTAAACAATCCAGCTAGCTAAGCTAACTGCACACTTTTTATAAAAAATAGTCTTTATAAAAATGTTGCTTATTTTGTCTCCCATTCAGTCTTGCAGTTATGTTTATTTTTTTTCAATGTACTTCACTCTAAAAACCATGTACATTTTCATTATTTGTAATAGCAATTTTTTTTCTGCAGCTGCTGCTCAATTTGTATCTTTCGCTCTCTCGCTCTGCTTTGTAACTTAAGTTTACGCCTTATATGTGAATATATTCCTTTGATAAAGTAATAAAATACACAATATTCAGAATTCCATTCTCAGACATTTCTTCATGGCATATTACTAACACAACCATAGTCATCTTGCATTTTGCTATTTATATTATGGAGTCTGATAAAGAGGATTAATTTACTAGGCTAATTGCTTAGTCTTATTACGAGTCACATGTGAGGTTTTTATAATATCATACTGTACATGCTAAATATTACAGTCCACAACATGATTGTCTCTGACGTCAAGATATTTGCAGCAATTGCCCCCTTGGCAGTATCAGGGAAAATTCCCTTCAGGTTAAGGCAGGCCAGCATGTTCGCCTGACTCCTTAAATCACTCCTTTTATTAGCTGTGAGGCCTTTGCCAATACCTTGTTGATGAGTGATGAACGTTAAGACCTTAATTTTCAGTGTGCTTCTGGGGAAAGCCATAAAACACTTTGCCAACACCGCCAGGCCCTCAGGTGTTGATGTCTGTTTTCTCCCAACTACTGTACTACCATTGCTATCATATCCAGTCATTCCAAATCTACCTGAATTTCCTATGGGGTATAACGGTTAGGGGTCAATGTGGAATTAGGTTATTCAATATTGGAATGTGGCATAGAGAACGTCTAGGGAGAGCCTTGTTTGCGAATCCATTAACCTCCACTGTCCTCAAAGATATTCTATGTGTGAGAGGAAATTGAGACAGGCTGAGAGGTGATTATTGGATACCAGTGAGGGATCGTTCTGGCAGCTACTCTCAACTATTCTATGCCCTCATCGGCTTCCAGGGACGTGAGATCAGTGGCGACCCGTCATTCTGGGCAGGTGGGGCACATTTTTAGCTAAAGAAAAAAATGTTTGGCATGTTAATTTGGCATGAATAATAATAATCCGTTTGCAAACAATGTAAAAAATATATAAATAAATCCTTGTTATTAAAGCCGCATATTAACATGATCTCTTTTTTGCTTTCTTGAGTAAGGCAGCTCCAAAATGCAGGTGTTTCAGCCTAGCTCAGTGCTTTCTGTGGTGGTGGGGCAGCCAGCGGATAATACTGAGTGTAGGTGTTGGTAATGTTCTCTAGTTGCGCCGTGACTGGCTCAGTGTTCTGTCACTCATGGGGACACTACGTCACCGCCAAGTCTAAGGGTAGAGATCGAAAATTCAAGCCCCTTGAGTTACATTAGAAGTGGCCATCCAAGAAGCCTCAAGGTCATTAGCCACAGATAAAATGACAGTAGCTTTGATTGGACTGATTATGTCAACATTATACTTTCAAAATCTTAGCTAGCAGTCATCATCATGAATCAAGTCGACAATCTACTGGCAAATCCTTTTTAATCCTTGACATTTGAAGAGAGATACTGAAGAGAAATGGTCAATAAAATGTATCAGTGCTCATCGGTCATTGGACACAAACATTACAACAAGTTTGGAAATCACAAATTCAACAATGAGTGGTTTGGAAGGAATCAGTAGCTAACTTCAAGCATTGCTATTCGGTGGAGTGGCTGTGTGGTCCCAAGTCTGGGATTAAGGGTTTATTTTCCAATCTTATAATGCTTGATTGGCCATGCTGTCAATGAAGCATGATTTGTGCCTCGCTCAAAACTGTTAACTCGGAACTGCGAAATCTGACTTCAGTGAGTTCAAGACAACTGGGAACTCAGGAAAAAATGAGCTCAGGCTGGGAAAATACATTTTTGAACAGTCATCCAACTCGGAATTGTAAATCCGGAACTCTGGCCCCTTTCTAGAGCTACGACCTGAAGATCAATGACGTCATCATGATTCGACCTTGTTGTTTTCAGAGTTCCCAGTTGTCTTGAATGCACCATATATCCAGAGAATGCCAGAATTTGATAACAAAGTTAGATGACATTTTCCCACATAGGACCACAGCGCCACCTTCCTGTTCAAGTGAGCACAGCACAACAAGGTGAGTCCAAAAATGTATTTTATGCTGCATAATGATGTAACTTGCCAGGGAGATATATACAGTAGATAGCTATACAGATATTCTGTCGCTGTACATTTCCAAATTGCTGAACAAATACTGTAGTTACATTGACTACGTCCATCCTAGCTTGCTCATTATTGTCTTAATCGAAATTACGGATTGCCTCTCAGTCCCTGCCTGGTTGGTTGGTATGATGGGTGCCCAAGTGGGTTTTCACTTTCCACCTCAAAGAGAAGGGCGTTTCTCTCTTTTTCAACCACATCCTTATTGTCGTAGTCACAGAGCTGCCGCTGTCTGTCAACAGGGATTTAGGGTATCTTTATAAGTTTTCATGACATTTTTTCTGCTGCATCCAGTTTTACCCCGTCTCCAAGTTCCAATCAACGGATAGAAAATAATCAAGATCTGTGTGTCCCTGCAATGCTAAATCAAAGCTGTACATTGGTAGATTATGATACTAGTCACTGCTAAATGGATGATACATTACTGAGGAGACTGGTGAGTATGGTTTCCTGCTGGAAATTTTGGTATAAGCCAAACGTTTGTTCCTGTGAACATCCCATGGCATTCTTGTTCCCTCTAAACCAAATTTTCTCTCTCTCTCTCTCTCTCTCTCTCTCTCTCTCTCTCTCTCTCTCTCTCTCTCTCTCTCTCTCTCTCTCTCTCTCTCTCTCTCTCTCTCTCTCTCTCTCTCTCTCTCTCTCTCTCTCTCTCTCTCTCTCTCTCTCTCTCTCGCCTTCCCAGTGTGGCAGCAAAGTGCTCCAGAGATGTTTGTTAGACATACAAATTCCATGTGACCTTTGAGTCATTGTAATCTCTTATGCACTAATGACATGCGTTGGCAGTACTCAACTTGCTAACGGTCCTCAGGTCGCTAATGGCCTGGTACTCAGGGTTCTATTGTCTCTCTAACCACTCTGACACCAATGCAATCACCTCACTGTGATTGATCAATTTGAAGAAAGACGTTCAACAGCAGGTTGAAACTGAGTGGAAAACATGGTCACAATGAAATGGACAGCGCTGTGATTAATGATTAATTCAAAACAACCATATGCATATTAGAGTTTATGCATACCCATAGGCCTATGAGCCCAAGCCCCCTCAAATGATTGTGCTGTTATATAATACATAGCCAACCACATATTAAGCATAGCAAAATTTGATTTAAGATGTTTGGTACATAATTGGTCTAGCCTATACTCCAAAACAAATTCTAGTAATCACCTTTGAGTGTGGACTGTATTATGCATACTGGATGGACTGGTTACCTTATGCTACGCTCCAAACTATCCATGAGTCTGGGAGAGAATGTATAGGCCTTAGAGAAGCTGTTGATTGATTGTGCAGGGTGGCTAAGCCTACAATTATCATGAATTTGATTTTGAACAGTTAATAGGATGGCACATTATCTTTTTAGCTACAGAATATCTCACCACCATGCGTTTCCATCTCCTCTCTCCATTCCTTTCTCGAGCATGCAGAGAGGGGATTTTCAACAGTTTAATGAAATGTTTTGTTGTGAAAACATGTTACTATCGATGTTCCCGAACAGATTTCACTTGGTTTCCCAAATGAAGCTGGTTAGTTGCAGGAGCAGGTTTGGAGAGCCCATGGCATACAGAGTTTGGGCGGAATATCACCTGTCATGCTCCTCAAATAGTGATTTGATGCATGGAGTGAAATAACCGGAGTAGCCTACCCTGCATGATTTGAAAATTGAACCAGCTAGAAAGCGGCATACATTCGCTATTCAAGTGCATACAGATGACGTCTTTTTTCCCCCTGCCCCCGTTCCTGACAATTTGATAATGGACCATTCTAAATCAAAACTAGTTTTACATATTATACTGAACAAAAATATAAACGCAACATGTAAAGTGTTCCATATTCACTAAAAGCTTTATTTTAAATTCCTGTTAGTAGGCATTTCTCCTTTGCCAAGATAATCCGTCCACCTCACAGGTGTGGTATATCAAGAAGCTGATTAAACAGCATGATCATTACACAGGTGCACCTTGTGCTGGGGACAATAAAAGGTGCAGTTTTGTCACACAACACAATTCCACAGAGTTTTGAGGGAGCATGCAATTGGCATATCCACCAGAGCTGTTGCCAGAGAATTTAATGTTAATTTCTCTACCATAAGCCGCCTCCAACATCGTTTTAAAGAATTTGGTAGTACGTCCAACTGGCCTCACAACCGCAGACCACGTGTAACCACGGCAATACAGCACCTCTATATCCAGCTTCTTCACCTGCGGGTTCATCTGAGACCAGCCACCCGGCAGCTGATGAAACTGTGGGCTTGCACAACCAAAGAACTTCTGCTCAAACTGTCAGAAACTGTCTAAGGGAAGCTCATTGGCGTACTCGTTGTCCTCACCATTGTCTTGACCTGACTGCAATTTGGCGTGGTAACCTGATTTCAGTGGGCAAATGCTCACCTTTGATGACCACTGGCACACTGGATAAGTGTGCTCTTCATGGATTAATCCCGATTTCAACTGTACCGGGCAGATGGCAGACAGCGTTTATGGCGTAATGTTGGCAAGCGGTTTGCTGATGTCAATGTTGTGAACAGAGTGCCCCATGGTGGCAGTGGGGTTATGGTATGTGCAGGCATAAGCTATGGACAACGAACACAATTATATTTTATCAATGGCACTTTTTAATGCTTAGAGATACCGTGACGAATTCCTGAGTCCCGTTGTTGTGCCATTCATCCGCCGCCATCACCTCATGTTTCAGCATGATAATGCACGGTACCCATTTGGCAAGGATCTGTACACAATTCCTAGAAGCTGTACACAAGTCCCAGTTCTTCCATGGCCTGCATACTCACCAGACTTATCACCCATTGAGCATGTTTGGGATGCTCTGGATCAGCCGTACGACAGCGTGTTCCAGTTCCTGTATCACAACCAGCCGTGATTGGTAGTCCCATAGGGCAGCGCACAATTGGTCCAGCGTCGTCCGAATTTGGCCAGTGTAGGCCGTCATTGTAAACAAGGATTTGTTTTTAACTGACTTGCCTAGTTAAAGGTTAAATTAAATAAAAAAAATATTAAAAAAATAATAATAATAATTCCCGCCAATGTCCAGCAACTTCACACAGCCATTGAAAAGGGAGTGGGACAACATTTCACATGCCGCAATCAACAGCCTGATCAACTCTATGCGAAGGAGGCAAATGGTGGTGTTACAGGCTTTGGTTTTTCTATTTATATTTTGAGGCTGGACGATAGCACATGGGGCGCACCGATTGGTGTCACCTCGTTAGTCAGTATGTGTTACACCTGTGCTGGCTTGTCCATCTTGATAGTCAAATGCGTTTCACCAGTGCTTCAGTTGTCTTGAGAGATGTGGAGGGTTAACACGTTTTTAGTTGGCTTTCCCTATTTGATTTCCACAAACCAATCCTTTTATAAGATTTTCCCTGTTTTGCGCCACCTTTTGGTTTGCTTCCTGTCTTTTAAGATTGGTGTGGGTTTTAATTTTGTTTGCCTCTTTTTTGGCAAATTTAGTGGGCGCTCATGATGGATGTATTTTTTGTGGCAAGTCAACTTTCTCTTTTGGTTGTTAGTTCTCCCTTCTGTTTGAAGGACAATGTTTGGTTTCTTGCTGTGGAACGTATTTTTTTTTTAAATGTATCTGTGACCAACAGATTGATATCTGTATTCCCAGTCATGTGAAATCAATAGACTAGGGCCTAATTAATTTAATTCAATTGACTGATTTCCTTATATTAACTGAAATACTTTATATTTTTGTTCAGTGTAGTAAAGACCAGATTAAATGGAGAATAGTGAAAATGATGCGAGAACGATGCGAGAACGAGTGCAGCCTGAGGCAAGGAACAGAGCGCAAGTTTTTTTTGCAACCTTCTCAAATCATCAATAGCCTATAGTCACATCATGCAGCCCCACCGTGCATCTACATCTGCATTGCTTGCAGTTTCGGGTTTTAGGCTGGGTTTCTGTATAGCACTATGACATCTGCTGATATAAAAAGGGATTTATATGAATACATTTTATTTGATTCACACTTTCTGGGGGAGAGCTTTGCATAAAATCCTTCTAGCTCTGTCAAGTTGGCAGTTGATCATTGCTAGAAAGCCATTTAAGTCTTGCTATAGATTCAAGACAATTCAAGTCCAAACTGTAACTAGTCCGCACAACTTTTTATGACTTAAGCACATCTTTACTCATTAACTTATTTAGGCTTACCATAACAAAGTGGTTGATTACTTATTGACTCAAGACATGTCAGCTTTTCATTTAGAATTCATTTGTAAACCTTTGTAAAAACTTAATTCCACTTTGACATTATGGGGTATTGTGTGTGTGTGTGTGTGTGTGTGTGTGTAGACCAGTGACACCATTCTTAATTTAATCCATATCAATTCAGTCTGTAACACAACAAAATGATGAAAAGGTCAAGGGGTGTCAATACTTTCTGAAGCACTGTAAAAGCACAACCAAATTGCAATGGAAAATCAATGTTGTTGGTTTAGTTGTCACCCAAATGCCTATCACTTTGCTTTCAACCATTTTAAAAGCACAACAAAATTCAAATGGGAAAACAATGTCAGATGTTTTTTTTATTTATACAACAGATTAATAAATGTATCTCTGTGCTTCATCTAATGGCAGAAACAAATGACCTGGATTGCATTTGAGATTACATTAAAAGTGCAAATTATCAATGCTGTTTGAGATTCTGGACAGATTATTACAGTAATTGTGAAAATCTCCCCAGACCTGCAACGACCTGTAGACGGGTTGCTGTTTTAGCAACAAAAACGATACGCGTGCAACCATGGGGCAAAACAGATGAGGTTGGCTTAGATTACTGACATGTAAGCTATATTTTGTCTCCAATATTTATTGGAAACATAAATACATTTGAACAATGAGCACCTGTCTCTCAAATATCGTCATAGTTGTTGGTTAGCTAGCTAGAGAATGTTGCAGTAGTAGCATTGACATGGTATCAATAACAAGATTAAACAAGCTGAAACGAGCCACTTACGATTACACTCATGGCAGTTTCTTGTCATTCTTGCTAGCAATTTGGCCATCCAGAATCACAACAACAGGCTGCCCCATAGAAGCTCGCACATCCTTTTTTTCTGAACTTGTCAGCCAACCCATCTATGCATTCTATCTTGAACGTGCACACTTTATATGATTACATATGAAGAAATGCATACTTACATTAACTTCAATGTGGCCATGGATATCTACAAATTAATAATTTATGTTGGATTCACGTCTCCATCTCAACCAAAAAAAGTTAAAGAATAGAATAGAAACTTAAAGAATAGAAACTCAAGGCTAGAAGCATCAGAACCCCTAGAAAGGTCGTTCTAACCTTGAATATAACTTTGCAAAGTGTTAAGAGCCATCTATTTTATAGTACACTAGAACACAGCAAACATGGACCACAACCATCTAAACATAGCTGAGGGCAGTAGAGCAAAAGGTCCACTAGATGACAGCAAAGGGACCTCTCACGACCCTACAGGAAAGGTGAGAAATCAAAATCTTAATTTAAACCAGGGTACTTAGTGGCCTTTAGTTTGTAAATCCAAAATGTTCCGTTTGGTTTAGCTGTTTAAGACGGTCCCCTTTTCTAATTGAGGCCGGAACATGATCAATAGTCAGTAGTCTTCATTGCCTACCCGCACGGCGTACTTGTATTCCGCTAAGCGGTCTTGAAGGCGTCTCTTTGTCCGTCCAATGTAGAACACATTGTAATTTCACCTTGATTGGACATTCCAATCTGTAGATGACATGAGTGGTTTTGCAGTTAATGAAATGCTTGACTTGATACTCCATTTTAGAAGCTGTGTCAACAAAATACATTTTCTGTGCAATATGTTTGCAATGGTTGCACTGGTAGCATTTAAAAGAGCCCCTGGGTTTGTGGTCTAGCCAAGTTTTTTGAGAGTCACCAGGAAGATAGCTGTGGACTAATTTGTCATTTCGGGTAGGACACCTCTTAAAGCTTATGACTGGTTGCTCTGGGAAAACTTGGCGTAGTAGCGTATCACTTTGGATTATTCCCCAATTATTTAGAATTATTATTTTAATGTTCTCTGCTTCAGTGCTGTAATTTGTTACAATGTACACGCTGATTCATCATGAGGTGTTCCCATACGCAACAAGTTCTCTCTGTCAAGTCGTCCGGCCCTTATACCTGCATCTTTCAGGACCTGAGCGCTGTAGCCCCAATTCAAGAAGTGATTCTCCAATTCAGCAGATTTTACATTGTAGTCTTTTGCCTGACTCTTTGGAATTGGCCATATGGAATGTTCTCTCTTAGCCTTTTGGGGTGAAAGCTGTGTCAGAATGGTATTCCCACCTGTAGGCTTCGTAAAGATTGATGTGTGCAAACAACCTTGGTTATTTTTTACTGAAAATGAATGTTATCCTTGCTGTACTCCATAGTTAATTTGATGTTAGGGTTAATGCTGTTAAGGTATTGGTGGAAGGAAATACGTTAATCTTCTGAGCCAGAACATCATCAATATAGCATCCCCACCATATAATCTGGTCAAAGAACTGGATTTTAGAAGGATCCAAAATTAGTTCATTTTCCCATTTACCTACAGTAAATACAAACCAGCTTAGGAAGGGCTGTAGCAAGCTCCCATGGCACATCCTTTGACTTATTGTTCAATTCCTTAATTTCATCTGTGGTATCTTAAAGATAGGCTGGGAGTTATTGCAGAAAATGTTTAATAAGGTAATCAATGTAGTTGGAGATGGGTTCTGTCAGACTTTAATTACGACTAATGACTGGTCTGCCAAGATTCTTGTGGACTTTTGGAAGTAGATAAAAAGAAGCCATACGTGGACTGCCATTGAAAATAAATTTGATCTCATTGTACTTTAAATAAAGTTTGATTTGATTGTGTCCTATTCTTAATTTAGATTTTTGGTTGAGATGGAACGTGAATCCAACATATTAATATGTAGACAAACTCGAATTAAAGCCAGACTAAAACTCACCAAAAGTGGATGGGCGGAGCAATCAGAGCAAGGTGGTTGGAAAGGACAAGACAGGCAGAACATTGTCTGTATGTTTGTAGGATAGTCTATATCTCCAATAAATCTTTGCTGGCTACTACCACATATCTACAATACAAAATCCATGTGTACGTGTGTGTAGAGTGTGTGTGTGTGTTAGCATGCGTATGTTTTTTAAATCTGATTCTACTGCTTGCATCAGTTACCTAATGTGGAATAGAGATCCATGTAGCCAAGGCTCTATGTAGTGCGCCTCCCATAGTCTGTTCTGGACTTGGGGATTGTGAAGAGACCTCTTGTGGAGTATGCATGGGTGTCCGAGCTGTGTGCTAGTAGTTTAAACAGACAGCTCAGTACATTCAGCATATCAATGCTTCTTACAAAAACAAGTAGTGAAGAAGTCAATATCTCCTCTACTTTGAGCCATGAGAGATTGACATGCATATTATTAATGTTAGCTCTCCTTGTACATTTAAGGCCAGCCATGTTGCCCTGTTCTGAGCCAAATGTCCCTTTTTGTGGCACCTGACCACATGACTGGACAGTAGTCCAGGTGTGACAAAACTAGGCCTGTAGGACCTACCTTGTTAATAGTGTTAAGAATTTCAACATTATTCATTACAAGATGTTGTTGAGTTTTAGGGTTAGTGAATGATTTGTCCCAAATACAATCATTTTAGTTTTTGAAATATTTAGGACTGCAGCTCTTTAAGTGTTGTAGTGATTTCACTCACTGTAGTAGCTGATGTGTATAATGTTGAGCCATACGCATACGTAGACACACTGGCTTTACTCAAAGCCAACTGTATGTCGTAAGTTAAGTTTGAAAAAAGTAAGTGGCCTAGACAGCTGCCCTGGAGAATTCCTGATTCTACCTGGATTATGTTGGAGAGGCTTCCATTAAAGAACACCCTCTGTGTTCTGTTAGACAGGTAAAACGTTATCCACAATATAGCAGGGTGTGTAAAGCCATAACACATACGTTTTTCCAGCAGCAGCATTTCTGTGGCTAGCCTACTGTAGCCAGGTCGATATATATCCCTCTATTGCCAAAGCGCCAAGATGGCAGCCTTGGATGATTTACTCCTGTACATTTATTACTTATTCATTGTTTTAAGTGTTCAATTTAGGAAGCTGATTTAAGAATAGATTACCTTGATCTAAAAATGTTGGAATGCTGCTCAAGACTGCCCTGAGTAAGGAGGTTGAAGATGGACTGATTAAACAAGGAATACATAAAAAAACAGACTGGGATGGAGTGGTAGAAAACGCTACTATAGGGGGTACGTGAGATTTATAAAAAAATATATAATAAAAAAATAATAATAATAATTTAAATTATTAATTTAATTTAAAAGATATACAAAATCATCCATGATTACTAAAAATATCATACGAAAATAAGTTTAATAAAATGTTTATGTAAACCACATTTTTATATAAAATGTTTCTATTTTAAATCAGAGAAGAAGAATTTGAATCACGCCAAGCGGGAAGCCAGTTTCTTAAATGGAAACAAACAGACATTTAAATGAAACCCTGGTTAAAACGTAGCAATACTACAGCGGAGAACGGGGAGGATGAAGAAAAAAAGAAAGCCAAAGTGGAGCCAACAAAATACCGTCAATATCAGGAGGGGTATGTTCTGATGGGATTCACGGCAACAAACGGCAACCCTCCCCAGGCATTGTGTTTTTTCTGTGGGGAGAAACTAGCTAACAGCTCGATGAAACCGGCGCACCTCCAGAGACATCTCAGCACCAAACATCAGTGTCATGTTGGAAAGCCACCAGAACTTAGTTTGTTGTTTATTATTACAAGTGTTTTTGAGCTAAAATGTTATAAACATCATATATATATATATATACACACACTGTATATATATATTATTTATATAGGTTTCTTATATCAAACATGTTTGGGGCCAGTCATGGGGTACTTAAACTGCATGATCGGTAATTATACATTGTTTATTATTGCAAATGTTTATTATTGCAAATGTTTTTCATTTACAATGTTTTAATAAATCTCATAATGATGGCACATCACTATATCGTAGTCATAGCTTTTATTTCTATCTCAAATGATTGGGGCCGGTCAGGGGCTACTTGGCTGAGAAAAAAATTGATAGGGGGTACGTTATTGAAAAAAGATTGAGAAGCACTGCCCTAACCCATACCACTGTAGAGTCGTAGTTGAAATTCGCCCTTTTAAACGTGTGGACTACATTCTCACATTATTGGAACTAGGGTGACTTTCGTCACAGGGCTTTTATTCTTGAGTAGAAAAGGAGTTGGTTCATAGTTTCCAACCAATGTCTGTTCACTTGCGAGTGGCCACTGACTGGGCACAAGTTACCATAAAACAAACAATTTTCATTTTAGAAGACATTGTTATCTTTTCAAAAGTATTCTTATACTTAGACATTTTATACAACATTTCAAATCCAATCCTCATAACTGAGGAACCTGTATAAACAGAGTTAGGGTAATGTGGCTGCACTGTCTTTCATGATGTCACAGATATGAAACAAAGTGGACAGGGTCGTAGCTGGCTTCTACATCGACCGTTTCCACATTCTCTAAATTAGGAATATTGTTTAATTAGCAAATTCTGGGATGTAGTAGTATTGGCGGGATTAAATCCTTTGTTCTACTGTGACACGCTCTCTCCCCATACTGCATGCCCAGAGGGAAGAGCGTCTCTGCCAGGAATTTAACAGGAGAGGGGGGTGTTGTTCACATCCCTGCTTAGCCGATTCACTGAAAGGGCTAACATCATGACAGGTGATTTTAACCATGTTGATGTGTATGCTCATTAACATTCCAACTAGACAGGATGAGGACTTTTATAGGACACCTACAACAATGTCACCTTTGGATCTCACTGATCTCACTGATCATAATGACACCCAAGTGTCATTCTGTCACTAACACAACCAAAAAAGTAATTCAACCAATGAATGAGTCGAGCATCAGAGCATGTGGTCAGTGGCTTTCCCTTCATACATTTCCGGAAGTAACAAATTTGGCGAGCACACAGGAGACAACAGACAACTTCTATAACACCCTGAATCACACCATTGCAGCTTACTTCCCATAACAGGTAGTTAGGATGCATGCACAGGATAAGAAGTGGAATACACCTAGAAACAAAGAGCTGATAAAAAGCAGACAAAGCCTTCATGGCACACTCTGAGAAACAAAAACCAAGAGAGAGATCAAGACAACATTCTACCACACCGAAATCCAGAAAAACAAGAGGGAGAACCCAGCCACATGGGGAAGGGGACACCAAGTCAGTTGTACAACTGAATGCATTCAACTGAAATGTGTCTTCCATATTTAACCCAACCCCTCTGAATCAGCGAGCTGCCTTAATCAACATTCACGTACCATCAAATTAAATCTCTGACCAGCAGTAAAAAGACAATCTCCATCAAAGTTGACGGGCTCGACACAGACAACCATTTGGCCATTGTCACCACATCATTACCACCACTAAACCTGTCAGACCTACCTGCATTTTTGCCAGCTATTCCACTCCCTACTGGGAAATGCACAGAAGACTACTCTCCATTCCAACCAGAAAAGCCCCCCCCACCTACTGACATCTTTAACACCTCCCTGCGTGTAGTGGTTACACATCAATGGAAGGTGGCAATAGTGGTCCCCCTGCCTAAGAGTAATCGACCAAGCATTGACCAGGTACGGCCAGTCTCACTCAGATTGTGAAGGTTTTGTTGTTGAATGGCTAACACAGGATATCCAAAAGAACATCTCCAACCAACAGCTTGGCTTCCTCAAGGGACGCTCAACCACCCACTGCCTGGTAAGCATGGCAGACCAACTGTACAGAACAACAGACACCAGAGGCACCTCCAGCAGATTACCTTTGATTTTGTGGATTACACCATTGCAATGAAACACCTTTTGCAATTATCTGTCTGACCAAAGATCATGCCATGGATTTGTAACTTCCTTTCTGGCCGTAGCCAGGTGACAAGATACCATGAGAATCTATCCTAGGCCGAAGAACTCTCCTGTGGTCTCCCCCAGGGCTCACGGCTGGGTCCAATTATATTCGTGGCTCATGTCAATGATGCATCAGAGGGTACCCTATCCAACTCATGGGCCTTTGTGGATGACCTGAACCTCATCGAATCAAGACACATATGTGACACTTACACAATACAGCAGGACCTCAACCAACTAGCCGACTGGTCAGAACAAAACAAGATGAAGTTTAACCCAACAAAGTGCAAAGTCATGTACATGTCACGGGGTGGACGATTGTGTGTCGACGTGCATGGTTTAATTTTTGATTGTTTGCATGCTGTTGTAGTTGAGTATTGTGGTTTGTGTTGTGTTTTGCTGTGATTATGATTTAATTGTCCCAGTGACAAGCTTTAACAATTGGCCCCAGTGACAAGCCACCCAATCAGTGGGTTATTGCAAATGGACAATGGACCTATGGGGACAGACCAGGGGTGGGACTTATCCTTTTAAAATAGGAAGACACCGGGGAATGGGATATTCAGATAGAGATTCCGATAGATATGTAGATTCAGATTCGGATGACAAGCAACAAGCACAGCTGAGAGAGCGCTGAGGAAGGAAGCCGGCCCTGTCCCGATTCTTCAACGCAGAACACGGCGCCCGACAGAGGCAGTTGGCGTGGACTCCTGGAGAGCAGCAGCACCTACGAGTACGAGGCGAACCTCTCTACGCACTGGCCCGGGCTAATCGTGAGTATGGGCCATTTGTTGTGTGTTGGGGGAGGAGCGTACTCTGGAATGCGGTGCTAGCTGCTAGGTTTGAGTCCCTCCATACTGTCCTCTTGATTTAAATGTGCGGTTAGCCTGTACATTTTATGCCTGGACTCTGTACTGGTTCGCTGTTCTTTGTGCCCAGGCGGGAGGCTATGATCGACTGGCGAAGGCGGAGGAAACCGGGGACCGGTTGTGTCTTGGACTTACCTCTCCTCGGCTGTGTGGAAGACGAAGGGACGATTTTAGCTTTTCTATGTATTTTTTAATATTGTACTAAAAATAAATAATTGTTTTATAGTATTTCAGCCTCTGCCTCCTCTTGGGTTGCTGTCTCACTGCTCTCCCCCAAATTGTAACGAACCTTGATTTTTAACTTAGTATCTTGAGTTCCTAGGGCTCTTAGTATTTTACCTAGGTGGCGTTGTTCGGCAACATATTACATTAGTCTCGGCCTCTGACATACACCTGTTTCAGCCACAATCCTAACTCTGCCATTATCGCTCGGTGTGACATTCCAAGCCAACCTAAAATGGGACACGCATATCTCCAACATTACCACCAAAGGGAACTGAAGTGTTATTCCGCCGCACCCACCTCAGCAGATCCTTTGCCCAGAATCTTGTAAAATCCCAAGCTTACAACAAATGGCTGCTTCAGACAAGAGGCCATGTCAGTGGCAGATCTACTGGATCCTCCTACTTGGACTGACAGATATTACAACAGCCCTATACCTTACTTTATGAGACTGCTTAATGCTGCTTAACTGTTTTATGCTACATCTCATATTTTGTATTTTATTAACTGATGTAGGCCTATGAATGCTTTTTGCTGCAAATGTGTACAATTCAAAATAAAACTTTGTTAAATCAAAAAATGTTGGGCCTCCCGAGTGGCGCAGCGGTCTAAGGCACTGCATTGCAGTGCTAGAGGCGTCACTACAGACCCGGGTTTGATCCCAAGCTGTGTTGCAGCCGGCAGCAACTGGGAGACCCATGAGGCTGTGCACAATTGGCCCAGTGTGGTTAAGGGAGGGTTTGGCCAGCCGGGAAGTCCTTATCCCATTGCGATCTAGTGACTCTTTGTGGCGAGCCCAAATGACTTCAGTTGCCAGTTCTACGTTGTTTCCTCCGACACATTGGTGCGGCTGGCTTCCAGGTTAAGTGAGCAGTGTGTCAAGACAGGAGTTGCAGCAATGGGACAAGACTAACTACCGATTGGGGAGTAAAAGGGGTAAAAAAAAATCACATAAATATACACTATATCTCTTTTGGAATGCAATTGTCTTAAAAGGGCATTGTCCTATTTTGAGACGTAACAAAATATATTCTCAAAATTACATACTTTAGAAAGAAAAAGGAATGCAATTAATACAATGCAATTCTAAAGAATAGAGTAATGAATTACGTTGCTAAATTATTTTAAACAGATTTTTAATACATATTTAGCCTATTAATTGCTGCATATGTCCGGTCGGTCCAGTGAGAATAAAATATAACGTTGAACCCGGTCATAGCCTACGAATAGGACCCAGAGTTTTACCTGACCAGGTCCTGAGATCAGAAAAAACTCCAGGCCCCAGAAAATGAATGTATGAATTTTGCCACACCACTTTTGTACTTGTGGTGCCACCTCTGATATCACGAAATATCATTACATTTGAGCTTAAAACTCTATGCCTATTGTGTGTCTATTTTAAGGTGAATTCTGGGTTGAATTGAAACATTAGCTGTTGATGACATTGCAAATGCTGTTGGCGTAAATAGCCTAATTGATCATTTAATGATAAAGTATGGTCATTTAATTTGCTCTGTTAAACCTACCATTTGGAATGACTACGATAGCAGCAGTGAATATATCTACTTAAGTGGAGATTTCTCAACAATCATTCTTACAATTGCACATTAGTAATAGTGACAAATATCATAGATAGGCAGGGCTGGGCTTGGTTAACTCTTAGATGTAAAGCCCCCTGTTTTGTGGACCAGCGTGGTTCAAGTACCGGTTCCGAACAACAATTGTAGCTTATAAATCAATATGTGGACACCATAGATCAAAATGGCTTGCATTGAGTGGACACAGGAGTATGTCTCTTCTGCCTGTGTGAAGTAGGATGGAAAATCTGAGTTGAAGCGATGGGACAAGACTGTAACTACTGCGAAATTGGGGAGAGAAAAGGGTAAAAAGTAAAAAAAAGTGTATATATATATATATATATATATATATATATATATATATATATATATATATATATATATATATATATATATATATATATATATATATATATATATATATATATATATATATAATATATATATATATATATATATATATATATCTGACACCACTTGAATCTGGGAAGTCCCTCCTACCATTTAATTTGCTCTTCCGATTGTCCAACTCCTGGCTGAATCCTACGTCACAGCCACTAACAACACATGTGCCTGGTATCCTTACATAGTAATGCAGCATTCAGAGATCAATTTATAGCCAGTAATCTAAAATAATACAAAGATTTTAAACAAAACACTTGCTGTTTGTCATAGATTTACAAGATTAATATGAGATGAAGGCGAGTTCAGGAAGGCAAGCTAAAGCTCTGTGAGACGTTAACAGCGATGGGGGCAGACGTTTTGATCTAACACACACAAGACTAATACATATGTATTTTAGTTATAAGGAAGGTGAAATCTTATAGTTAGTTGTTTTTATAAATATATTATATTATATTTAGAAAACAATTCATTTCAAGCTATATTCATACAGATTTGTTGAAATAGGAAATAATAATAATAATAAATAAATAATAAACTTGAAAGCAATCTGTAACTGAAATTGTTAAGTTACGAGCCTAGTTGGTTTAGCCAGAGAAAAATACAGGAACCTTCCCGCTAGCCATGATTGACTGATATAATGGGATGGGCTGGACATGCCGAGAGATGAGTTTTTGGATTGGTCTGCCATGTAGCATACTTTTATCTATGACATGAGTGGGTAATTGTCACGGTCGCCATGATACAGGACCCGAGGCGCAGAGCTGTAGTGTGAAGACATTCCTTTATTCCAATAAAGTAATCCAAAACCCGAACAAAGGCAAGACAGTGACCATGAACTGGCCTGCACAGACAACCAAGGAACACACACAAGAATCCACCACGTAGGTGGAAACACAAGGAACATAAATAGCATCCCCAATTAGAGACAACTCAAGACAGCTGCCTCTAATTGGGGATTAGACAAATTAGAAAGAAACTCCCATAGACTATTGTCAGGTCCTGACTGTGGCCATACGACTCCCACTAGGGGGAGCCAGAGACCTGGCCTCAGTCAGATTACCAAAAGTGTTGCTACTGCTCTCCACTTTCTGGATCAGACAGTGTTGTTGTCACAGAAGAAGTTGACCGAGTTTTGAAATAAGTGGTATGCCCGGTGGAAGCAGAGTATAATAGCTAAGGAAATTCTGGCGTTTGATTGCAAATATGCAGAGGGAGTCAGAGCACACAGAAGACTGTTGTATTAAACACTCCGGATTACCAAATTAAGTGCAACCATGGCATCCATGACAGAGAGGGAGAAGCGTTCATCCATGTATACGGGTAAGAGAGCCTAGCTAACTACATTTTCATATAATACACATTTCAAATTTTGTCAGTCATTTTCATTGCAAGTTAAAGCGTACTGTTAGCTGGCTGGCTCCCTAGCTAACATTACGTATATGATCTGTGTATTAATATTATTCGTATCTAAAAGCCATTTGCATTGCTAGTTGAAGCCTAATATTAATTCGCTAGCTAGCTAACATTGAACCTAGTTGGTATGCTTTAGCTACCTGCAGATTCATGCATGGTGGCTAGCTATGACAAAGCTAGAAGTATGGGTTGGGATTATTGGCACGTTCAAAACAACTAGGAACTGGGAACTCGTAAATCTCTGTGTGTTGAAGACAACTGGGAACTCGAAAAAAAACAAGCTCTGACTGGGATTTTTTTTTTTTACGTTATCCAACTCAGAGTTTCAACTCTGGAACAAGGGCCTCTTACTAGAGCCCCAACTTTCCGACCTGAAGATCACTGTCATCATGATTTCACCTCATATTTTTCTAAGTTCCCAGTTGTCTTGAAAGCATCATTAGGTTAATTGTTTAGCTAGGTACCTGTCTAAACAAAAGACCACTTCACCAGATGATTACAAGTTAGCCAGGTGTGTTTGGGGGTGATTACAGTCATCTATTGTATTTCATTTAAGACACATTTTTTCATGAGCATTGCCTTATTTCTATTACAGCATATCGAATGACTCTCATTCATATGTGACCGAACGGCTCGATTAAGTCTTATGTAGCAACATTTGAAATTGTGTTTTTTACATTGGGTAAAAGTATAGACTCAGAGCTAGAAAATGGTATAGCATACACTACAGTTGAGGAACAATAGGAAAGTAATTCTGCTTTGAAAGTTGCTAAACTTGTAACCCCACTTTGGAGAAAATGGGCCTTGAATGTTTTGGTACACCTACTGAGAGCTGTTCTTTGTCTACACCCATTAAGCATCGTTAACACCCTCTTAAGCCTTAGCCCCACCCATCTCTTTAAGGATTCACATGTGAGTCTCTACTTTTATCCAATATGATTTTTTTTTTTTTTTACAAACATTATGCTACATAGGACCGAATCAAGCCAGTCAGTCACATTTGTATTGTGTACTTGACCGTGTGTCCTCAACTTACCTCAGCAATTTATTTTTTTATTTTGACCAGAAAGGGAAGATTCTAACCTGTTTTGGAGTATGCAGCATTACTAGTTATTGTTTATGGCCCTCTCATGATAAATAATAACTTTTGGGGATTACATAGATTACATTTTAAAAACCTGGATGGGAGACCAAAATATAATGTAGATACATTCTCCAGTAGGAGGTGCTGCCCAGCCTAAATTATTTTTCTGATAGTGTCACGTTCGGGTATGTAGAGAGACCAAGGCGCAGCGTAGCGATAGTTCGACATGTTTATTGAACTAACTGACGAACTATACAAATATAACAAATACAATATATAATGAAAGGAACACACGTAGCACGAACACGAGACAATATACAACAATGAACCACGCCAACGGAGTGGAACACAGACATATAAGTAAGATCCCTAATTAGAGGTAATGCCTAGCAGCTGCCTCTAATTAGGGATCCCACACACAACACCACACAGACGTAGAAATAATAGATCTGCCAGACTCTGACCATAGAAATATAGAGAAGCAAAGCTTCTCTATGGCCAGAGCCTGACAGTACCCCCCCCAAAGGCGCGGACTCCCGGCCGCAAGAAAAACAAACACAAAACATGAGGGAAGGGTCAGGGAGGGAAAAACATCAAACATTAACCATCGCCGGTGGCGGTTCCGGCCCCGGCGAAGTGGATGTCTTCCTCCTCATTTCTACTGGGCCCGGACTGGGCCCCGGTGTGGCTGGCGATTCAGGCCATTTAAAGGGGTAACCCACCGGTCCTGGAAATGACCATGGTGGGGCAAAAAGTTCAGGCCATGGAGCGGGGAAAATAACCGGGCCAGGACTGGGCACCGGTGTGGCAGGCGACTCCGGCCATATAAAGGGGCAACCCACCGGTCCTGGAAACAACAATGGTGGGGAAAAAGGCTCAGGCCATGGAGCGGGGCAAATAACCGGGCCAGGACTGAGCACCGGTGTGGCAGGCGACTCCGGCCTTTCAATCATCACGGGAGGCTCCGGGCTGTCGAGCGTCACGGGAGGCTCCGGGCTGTCGAGCGTCACGGGAGGCTCCGGGCTGTCGAGCGTCACGGGAGGCTCCGGGCTGTCGAGCGTCACGGGAGGCTCCGGGCTGTCGAGCGTCACGGGAGGCTCCGGGCTGTCGAGCGTCACGGGAGGTTCCGGGCTGTCGAGCGTCACGGGAGGTTCCGGGCTGTCGACCGTCACGGGAGGCTCCGGGCTGATGAGGCGCACCGACGGTCTGGTGCGTGGAGCCGGCACTGGAGGAACCTGGCTGGGCACACGCACTGGAGGTCGAGTGCGGGGAGTCGGCACGGGACGTACCGGACTAGAGACGCGCACTGGAAGCCTGGTGCGTGGAGTCGGCACTGGTGGCACTGGACTAATAACACGCACCTCAGGGCGAGTGCGGGGAGCAGGCACAGGACGTACCTGACTGGAGACGCGCACTGGAAGCCTGGTGCGTGGAGTCGGCACTGGTGGCACTGGACTAATAACACGCACCTCAGGGCGAGTGCGGGGAGCAGGCACAGGACGTACCTGACTGGAGACGCGCACTGGAAGCCTGGTGCGTGGAGTCGGCACATGTGGCACCGAACTAGCGACACACACTTCAGGGCGAGTGCGGGGAGCAGGCACAGGACGTACCTGACTGGAGACGCGCACTGGAAGCCTGGTGCGTGGAGTCGGTACTGGACTAATAACACGCACTTTAGGGCGAGTGCGGGAAGCCGGTACTGAGCTTACCGGACTGGAGAGGCGCACTGGAGTGTAGCAGACAGCCGGACCCGGACTGGGTACCGGTGGAGCGGACTGCTCTGACACTGGAGTGTAGCAGACGGCCTGACCCAGACTGAGCACCGGTGGAGCGGACTGCTCTGACACTGGAGTGTAGCAGACGGCCGGACCCAGACTGGGCACCGGTGGAACGGACTGCTCTGTCACTGGAGTGTAGCAGACGGCCGGACCCGGACTGGGCACCGATGGAACGGATTGCTCTGGCACTGGAGTTCTCACACAGTGAAACCGGCATAGGTTGCACCGGACTGGTGACGCACATTTCAGCGCGCATACAGGAAGCTGGCATGGAACATACTGGAGTGGGGATGCACACTGTGGGCACCTTTAGCTCCAGCTCCCTCCGCTCGTTCTCACACTCTTCCCAATTTCGCCTACACAGTTCCATAATGCTACAATATACCCCCTTCAGGTATTCCTCTTCCTCCTTCTCCACCGTATTCCACATGGAGAGTGGTACTGGCTCGTCCACCTCGTAGCCAGACCAACCCCATAGCCCCCCCCCCGAAATTTTCTTGGGGTTGCCTACGGGCTCCGTTACCTCCGTTTACTCGATTACGCCGTTTTCCTCTCTTCTTCTCCGTTGCTCCCGTATAACGCTGCTTGGTCGGGTGGTGGTTCATTCTGTCACATTCGGGTGTGTAGAGAGACCAAGGCGCAGCATAGCGATAGTTCGACATGTTTATTGAACTAACTGACGAACTATACAAATATAACAAATACAATATATAATGAAAGGAACACACGTAGCACGAACACGAGACAATATACAACAATGAATTACGCCAACGGAGTGGAACACAGACATATAAGTAAGATCCCTAATTAGAGGTAATGCCTAGCAGCTGCCTCTAATTAGGGATCCCACACACAACACCACACAGACGTAGAAATAATAGATCTGCCAGACTCTGACCATAGAAATATAGAGAAGCAAAGCTTCTCTATGGCCAGAGCCTGACAGATAGTGGCATTGACATTGTTTTAAAGGTAGAAATTCAACATTTTATATACGTGTTGTCTATGTTGAAATTGTGTTACCATGATGGCGATTCAATCAGGGTTAATGCCTGCGTGAGTCAGGAAGAGAGGTAGAGAGGGATATGCTGCATGTCTTGCTGCCCAGCACCCTGCAAAACTGTCGCAATCCTCCCCAAATTAGCATTAGAGGAAACAGTATAGGATGGATTCTCCCTGAATGGCGCAGTCTGATAGAGAATAAATCTGCGAGTGTATGTGTGTGTGCCCTGCATTAAAAACCTCTGCTATGATGACCTAGCAGCTCCCCATACTCCCCTGGGCAGAATATTATCTGGGAAAGCCATGCCTTTAATCAGATCTAGGGAAGCACTCAGGCACATACTGTATCCTTGATTGCCCAGCCTGGTCTCATAAACTAAATGTAAATCCAGGACACTCAAATTAGTATGATATGTTACATTTGGTATGGTTACATAAGGGTGGTATGGGTGGATGTAGAATGTGAATGTCTAGGAGCCCAAAGGTTGCAGGTTTGAATCTCATCACGGACAACTTTAGCATTTTATCTAATTAGAAACTTTTCAACTACTTACTACTATACGTTTTAGCTACTTTGCAACTACTTAGCATGTTAACTAACTCTTCCCCTAACCCTAACCATAACCCTTCCCCTCACCTTAACCCTTTTAGTTCTCCTTTACTTAACCTTAACCCATAACCTAGCTAATATTAGCCAGCTGGCTAACGTTAACCACCTAGCTAGAATTTGTAACATATCATATGTTTAGCAAATTTGTAACATATAGTATGTTTTGCAAATTCGTGACATACTGTATAATACGGATTGTACTTCCTAACATATTATACAAAATGGGTGATTGACATCCACAAATTAATTACTAAATAGAGTATCTCACATTTATGTACATAATAATATGAAATGCTCTGAGACCAGGTTGGAATGCCAGTTATGAGACTTTCTTTTATTTTTTATTTTTTGCTTCTGATGAGGTATTCATTTCTCCTTATCTTCAGAATGACATTTTACTATCAATAATTCCAAATGGGTACCCATTTTCCAAACCTTATTATCTGAGGTTTGACTGTGAGGGGTGTGTTTATCTAATAGTATGTGGGTGTAAAGATAAGACAATGTTTATCTTCTGCCCTTGATGGTAGGTTCTGAGTCATCAAAAGAGCATAGTGAATCGTGCATGCTAAATAATTGTTCTGATTTCTCATTTGAGCATCTGCATTTGGAGGGTTACACAAGGTTCGTCCTTTTAGGGGGTATAGGCTATTGCTTTGTGACAGATGACATTTTGTGGGTGAAAAGATGGGCCTGTTTCTCTCATTACGTTTCAAACAGAAAACCGGATGGATGGATGGATGGATGGTTTGATGGATAGATACTTTATTGATCCGAGGGGGACATTTCTTTGTCAAGCAGCTACAACAAAACACAGGGCAGGTGCAAAATACCACAACGAAGGTACACAAAAGACAGATACACGATACATAGAGCGGCAGTATGAAAAAGTATAGAAATACAAGATATCTGGAGTGCAAAAAAAAAGCTATAAAAAGACATTGCATAGTATGGGTGGTTGGCTGAATATGTACACTATACATTGGTGGATGTTGGATGGTTAACTATACTATACGGTCGATGGCAGAGAAATTCTTCAGTAGCTAAAAATGCATATGATACGAGCGAAGGTAATAATAGTTTACTTAATAGACAGACTGGCCAAATGAACAGGTAAGTGAATATTTTGCCTGGTTAAATTAGCTGTACAGGTAAATATACAGTTATATTTACAGATAAGTGAATACTTGCATGGTTACATAAACTGTACAGGTAAGTGACAGGAAGAGAAACTTAAATAGCTAAATGTGTGTATGATATAATTTGGGGTAATAATAGTAATTCCCCTAAAATACAGTCTTTAGTGCGCAGGGATTAATTACAGATAACTGCACGTATTGCACATTTGATATACTAAAAGCAATGAGAAAAGGTGCAACTGACAGGATACTAATATGCATTCCTGAGAGAATGACTACGTAAGTTAGGTCCAAGAATTACTTGCAGTATTGCACGTGATATGATATCACAACTGTACATGAGTATATATATATATATATATATATATATATATATATATATATATATATATATATATATATATATATATATATATATATATATATATATATATATATATACAGACCTGCATGAATAAATAGGTCCTGAGTGAATGAGTGATTACGGACCAGGGTTACTCACGGATGGATGCATAATTGTTAAACTAGGGCCTAGCACCCCAACAGTTCCAGATCTATGTTGCCGACGGCACGGCACCCCGGTGAGGCATTATATAGTCTAATAGCCGGCGGCAGGAAGGACCTCCTGTAGCGCTCTCTGGCACACCGTGGTGGGATCAGTCTGTGACTGAAGGTGCTCCTCTGCGTCATAACCATGGCATGCAGAGGGTGTGTGACGTTGTCCATGATGGCCAGCAGTTTGGCCAGGATCCGTCTCTCCGCCACCTCCTCTAGAGTGTCAAGGCTCATCCCCAGGACAGAGCTAGCCTTCCTGATCAGCTTATTTACCCGAGAAGCATCACCGGCTTTAATGTTGGCTCCCCAGCACACCACTGCAAAAAAGATGGCACTGGTCACCACAGACTGGTAAAAGGTATGCAGTAGTTTACTGCACACGTTGAAGGACCTGAGCCTCCTCATTAAGTAGTGTCGGCTCTGGCCCTTTTTGTACAGGGCCCCGGTGTTACCAGCCCATTCCAGCCTATTGTCCAAATGGACTCCCAGGAACTTGTATGACCCAACCATTTCCACATCCATCCCCTGTATAGGGACTGCAGTCAGTTGGGCCTTGGTTCTCCTGAAGTCCACCACTATCTCCTTTGTTTTGCTGATGTTGAGCTGAAGGTGGTTCTGCTCACACCACAACACAAAGTCACTGATTGTGCTCCTGTACTCCTCCTCCTGCCCACCCCTGATGCACCCTACAATTGCAGAGTCATCAGAGAACTTCTGTAGGTGGCATGTTTCAGAGTTATATCTGAAGTCTGAGGTGTAGAGGGTGAACAGGAAGGTGGACAGGACCGTTCCCTGGGGGGGCCCTGTGTTGCTCACTTCCCGTTCTGACACACAGCTCTGTAGTCGCACAAATTGTGGCCTACCGGTCAGGTAGTCCGTGACCCAGGAGACTAAGGGTGCTTCCACTTCCATCCTCCCCATCTTCTCACCCAGTAGCAGGGGCTGAATGGTATTGAAGGCACTGGAGAAGTCAAAAAACATAACCCTCACAGTGCAATCTGCATTGTCCAGGTGAGAGTAGGCCCTCTGCAGAAGGTAGATGATTGCATCATCCACCCCGATGTTGCGCTGGTATGCAAACTGCAGGGGGTCCAGTGCTGTACACACCAGGGGTCTGAGGTGAGCGAGGACTAACCTTTCCAGGGTCTTCATGATGTGTGATGTTAGCGCGACAGGTCTGAAGTCATTCAGGACAGTGGGGTGTGCCTTCTTGGGCACTGGGACGAGGCAGGATGTTTTCCACATCACAGGGACCCTTTCTAGGCTCAGACTAAGGTTGAAGTGATGCTGGAGTATTCCACACAGGTTGGTCAGCACAGACCGTAAGCACCCTTGGGCTGATGCCATCAGGGCCCGCCGCTTTCCACTGATGTAGTCTCTCCAGCTCTCTCTTCACTTGGTTGGTGGTGAAAGTCAGCCCCGGTGGGGAGGTGGGGGGAAGGGGGGTGTTGAGGATCAGACCAGGGGGAGCAGGGGTGGAGGAGGGGGTCACTGATTGTCTCAGCAGAGGTGTTGTGGGCAAAGTGGGGGTGGGGCAGCCGTGAGGATGTGTGGCCTGGGGAGCTGGAAGGGAGGTGGACAGGGCCAGTATCAAACCTGTTAAATTGGTTCAGCTCATTGGCTCTGTCCTGGGTCCCCTCCGTCTGCCCACTGTTTGACTTTTTGAAGCCAGTAATATTTCTCATACCCTTCCACACCTCTCTCACCTGGCTCTGCCTCAGCTTGTCCTCCATCTTCTCCTTATACCCTCTCTTCCCCTCAGCAATCCGCAACTTCAGCTCCCTCTGGACGCATTTCAATTTGTCCTTGTCCTTGTCCCTCTCCTTGAAGGCCCTCTTCTTCTCATTCAGCAGGGCCTTCAGGTCGCTGGTGACCCAGGGTTTATTGTTTGGAAAACAGCGTACCTTCCTGGTGGGTACAGTGTTGTCTACACAAAAATTAATATAGTCCGTTATGCAGTCAGTAAGTTCATCAATGTCCTCCCCATGAGCCTCACAGAGCACATCCCAGTCTGTTGTTTCAAAGCAGTCCTGTAGGGCCTCATTCGCCTCCGGGGACCATCTCCTAATGGTCCTAGTGGTCGCAGGCTGCTGTTGGACCAAAGGCCTGTAGAGTGGAGGGAGGTGGACAAGGTTGTGATCCGATCTACCGAGGGGAGGGAGAGCAGTGGAGTTGTATGCGTCCTTCACCTTAGCATATAACAAGTCCAGAGTTTTATTACTCCTGGTTGGGCACTTCAAACTGTTTGAACGTGGGCAGCGTTGAAGAGAGAGATGCATGGTTAAAATCCCCCAAATGGCAAAGAAAGCACTGGGATGCGCTGTCTGTAACCTCGCGATAGCAGAGTGGATGACGTCACATGCTGTGTTTGCGTCCGCGGAGGGCGGGATGTAAACAATAACAGCAATTGCCGCCGTGAATTCCCTCAGCAAATAGTAGGGTCTCAGGCTAACGGCTAACAGTTCAATGTCCGGGCTACAAAACTCTTCCTTAACAGTAATATGGCTCGGATTACACCATCTGTTGTTTACTAATACAGCCAGCCCACCACCCTTGCTCTTACCAGAAGAAACGCGATCCCCGTTAGCTCTGATGGTCTGGAACCCGCCGATAGTTACGTTCTCAATGGGGATGTTATCGTTCAGCAAAGTCTCTGTGAAAAACATTAGGCTTGTTTCCCTATAATCCCTTTGTTCACGTACATGAGCCTCAAGCTCGTTCATTTTGTTATGTAGTGATCTAACGTTGCCCATAATGATAGACTTGTACTTCCTCCGCCTTACACTTCAATCCCGCCCTGAGTCCACGGCGTCGCCTTTTCAACTCGTACGGAATATCAAACTTTTCCCTGGGGAGCAGCAGCGCTCCGTGGGCTAAATCCAAGAGCTGGGCTCGGTTGTAAATAATAATAGTTGACGACTCCTGTCGACGTTCAGCTGCGAGAAAATCCATAATCCTGAACTATTATAGTTCAACTGTAACAAACAAACAAAACTATGAAAAGAGACGAAAAAAAAAACCTTCATAGCTGTTGCATAACCACTGTCCTTTTTTAATTCAAGTCCGACTACTTCTGGGCTACAGCACCCAAACATGTTTTTGCATCTCTTTGCATGGGTTCAGCACACCAGAAGATCCAGAGCACTAACTGCCCTTCAATATCTTCTATTGTTAAAATATGTTCCCTTCCCCCTAGTTAATCCTCCATTTATCCTTAAAACCATCATAATCTCAGCCACTTGTTCACATTCAAGAGAGGATGAAAGAGAAAAGGTGATGATCTGAAATAGATAGACTAGAGAGTCCGGGACCACCAGGCTGATTGGAGAGGGGTGTATCAGCTTCGCCCACAGTGCTGCCCAGAAACCCAGCATACACAAGCATCATTTTCAAGTTGGTCCATGCTGAGGCTGGTTCAACAAGCAATGTGTTTGTTTCAACACAAACATTCCTTTCTGTTAGTTTTAGCTGCTCTTGCTGATAACACAATGGATCCACCACGTACATTTTGGTTTCTGCTGTGGTTTCTGCCATAATAGACTACTTTTTAGATCGACACAGAAAAGTGAGCAGCTGATTGACAGAGTCGAGGGTTATGCGGAGGAAGTCATCTCTTGATACAACGACGTCACCTTTCGGTCTCATTTTCGGATGGGCAGAGAAACCTTTTAGGAAATGTGCATGTCTAGACAGTCTCTGTGTTTTGATTAAGTAGCCTTAACGATGTTAAGTATCACAAATCCCCAATGATAAAGCTAGCTATCAACCTATAAGGAAGCACAGTTAGTTGACAGCTGCCTAGTTAGTTGACCAACCAGATGGGTGCTTGGGGTGTATAGTCAACCAACCAAACATAGTCCTTTATAATCAAATTGTTATTTATGTACATTATGAATGTTTAGATAGATAGATGCTATAAAAATACATTGCATAGTATGGGTGGATGGCTGAATATGTGCACTATACATTGTTACAGAAATGTATTTATGAGGCCCCTTATCAACAGTTGCCACAAAGGGCAAAATGTAAAAGTACAATGTATAGCCTATAATGAACAATGCATTATTTTGCTAATTGCCTCTGTATTACAGTGGTGAAGGACAGAACACTAAGATGACATAATCCGATTTTGCTTTGTTGGTAGCACTTTAATTACTCCACGTAATAAATAATTGATAATGGATTAGTAAATAGTTTATTCATAATATATTTATCATTACTCACACATTTGTTAATGTTAGTAACCTAGTTATTCAAACAAATAGCTTTTAAAGTATTGATGATTCATAAGATGTTAATATAGGTCCTTAGAAACCATTTACTAATCAACTGTTAAGTCATTTTGCGTGGCCTCATCTAAAGTGTGGGTTATTTATACACTGATATAAAATATAAACGTAACATGTAAAGTGTTGGTCCCATGTTTCATGAGCTGAAATAAAAGATCCCAGAAATGTTCCAATATTATTTATCTAAAATTAAGGCCTAATTTATTCATTTCAATTCACTGATTTGCTTATATGACTAACTCAGCAAAATCTTTTAAATTGTTGCATTTATAGTTATTTTCGGTATACATTAGAAATAATTTCCCAAAAATAAATTGTGACCACAGTAATTTCTCACAAAAAAAAACATAAGCACACAATCCAAAATGTTTAAGAAAATATACAGTCACACTGTTGTAATAGTGTGATGTGTATCTCCAGACACACTATGCTGAGTAATGTTGTGACATGACTTTGACATTAATCTGAGGACTCGGGGGCTCTGCATTTACTGGTTGGTTCTCCTCGTCTTTATCATTCAAACGACCACAGAGCCTGCATGTGTAAACGCAGCTAATTATTAGAATCAGGTGTGCTAGATTAGGGTTGGAGTGAACCTAGAGGTTGGCAGCTCTCCAGGAACAGGGAGAGCCCTGATGTAGAACCACCATCAAATAAATACACTACATGGCCAAAAGTAAAATCGAGCACACAGCCATGCAATCTCCATAGACAAACATTGTCAGTAGAATGGCCCGTACTGAAGAGCTCAGTGACTTTCAACGTGGCACTGTCATAGGATGCCACGTTTCCAAGAAGTCAGTTCGTCAAAATTTCTGCCCCGCTATAGAGCTGACCGGTCAACTGCAGGTGCTGTTATTGTGAAGTGAAAACGTCTAGGAGCAACAATGGCTCAGGCGTGAAGTGGTAGGCCACACAAGCTCGCAGAACGGGACCGCCGAGTAATGAAGCGGGTAAAAATTGTCTCTGTCTGTTGCAACACTCACTACTGAGTTCCAAACTGCCTCTGGAAGCAACGTCAGCGCAATAACTGTTTGTCGGGAGCTTCATGAAATGGGTTTCCATGGCCGAGCAGTTAAACACAAGCCTAAGATCACCATGTGCAGTGCCAAGCGTCGGCTGGAGTGGTGTAAACCTTGCCACCATTTTTCACTCTGGAGCAGTGGAAACGCGTTCTCTGGAGTAATGAATCACGCTTCACCATCTGGCATTCCGACGGACAAATCTGGAATGGGTGGATGCCAGGAGAACGCTACCTGCCCGAATGCATAGTGCTAACTGTAACGTTTGGTGAAGGAGGAATAATGGTCTAAAGTTTTGTTTATGGTTCGGGCTAGGCCCCTTAGTTCCAGTGTAGGAAAATCGTAAGGCTACAGCACACAATGACATTCGAGACTATTCTGTGATTCCAACTTTGGGGAAGGCCCTTTCTTGTTTCAGCATGACAATGCCCCCATGGACAAAGCGAGGTCCATACAGAAATGGTTTGTCGAGATCGGTGTGGAAGAACTAGACTGGCCTCAACCCCATTGAACATTTTTGGTATGAATTGGAACGCCGTCTGTGAGCCAGGCCTAATCGCCCAACATCAGTACCTCACTAATGCTCTTGTGGCTGAATGGGAGCAAGTCCCCGTACACATGTTCCAACATCTAGTGGAAAGCCTTCCCAGAAGAGTGGAGGCTGTTATAGCAGCAAAGGGTGGACCAACTCCATATTAATTCCCATGATTTTGGAATTAGATGTTTGACGAGCAGGTGTCCACATACTTTTAGCCATGTAGTGTACAGATATTTATCAATCTTCAAAATGTTACAGATTCACAGAATATATTTATATAAACTGTACTGGGCTCTGTAGCATCAAACAGATGCTAGACATTCAGATATCCAAATGTTTGTTAATTTGTCAAAATCTAAAATACAGGAGTATACACTATTTAAGACAACTGGGTATTCAACAGCAATGTTATATGGTAAAAAAAGTGATTTACCCAGTTACCAAAATCTTGTCTATTTCAAGTCTTGGCTCATTGATCTAGACAGGTGGGTGTCCACCTCAAAGTGCTGCATGTCATGATGACAGAGACCTGTCTCGATCAATGAGTGAGAAGACCTAAAATAGGCACGATGGCGGCGCACATACAGTGCATTTGGAAAGTATTCAGACCCCTTTACTTTTTCCACAATTTGTTAAAGCCTTATTCTAAAATTAATTAAATTATAATTTTTCGTCATTAATCTACACACAATATCCCATAATGACAAAGCAAAAACAGTTTTGAAAATGTTGTAAATGTATTAAAAATAAACAGAAATACCTTATATGTATTCAGATAGTTTGCTTTGAGACTCAAAATTGAGCTCAGGTGCATCCCGTTTCCATTGATCATCCTTAAGCTGTTTCAACAACTTGATTGGAGTCCACCTGTGGTAAATTCAATTGATTGGACATGATTTGGAAAGGCACACACCGGTCTATATAAGGTCACCCAGTTGACAGTGCATGTCAGAGGAAAAACCAAGCCAGGATTGTGTTGACGCACAGATCTGGGGAATGGTACCAAAACATTTTTGCAGCATTGAAGGTCCCCAAGAACACAGTGGCCTCCATCATTCTTAAATGGAAGAAGTTTGCAACCACCAAGACTCTTCCTAGAGCTGGCCGCCCTGCCAAACTGAGCAATCGGGGGAGAAGGGCCTTGGTCAGGAAGGTGACCAAGAACCCGATGGTCACTGTAGAGATGGGAGAACATTTCAGAAGGACAACAATCTCTGCAGCACTCCACCAATTAGGCCTTTATGGTAGAGTGGCCACACGGAAGCCACTCCTCAGTAAAATACACATGACAGCCTGCTTTGCCAAAAGGCAATTAAAGACTCAGACCATGAGAAACAAAAGATTTTCTTTTCTAAAGAAACCAAGATTGAACTCTTTGGTCTGAATGCCAAGCGTCACGTTTGGAGGAAACCTGACACCATCCCTACGGTGAAGCATGGTGGTGGCAGCATCATGCTGTGGGGATGTTTTTCAGCGGCAGGGACTTGGAGACTAGTCAGGATCGTGGGAAAGATCAACGGAGCACGCAGCCAAGACAACTCGTTGTGGCTTCGGGACAAGTCTTTAAATGTCCTTGAGTGGCCCAGTCAGAGCCCGGACTTGAACCTGATTTAAAATCTCTGGAGAGACCTGAAAATAGCTGTGCAGCAATGCTCCCCATCCAACCTGACAGAGCTAGAGGGGATCTGCAAAGAGGAATGTGAGAAATGCAGGTGTGCCAAGCTTGTAGCTTCATACCGAAGAAGATTCAAGGCTGTAATCGCTGCCAAAGGTGCTTCAACAAAGTACTGAATAAAGGGGGAAAAAAATTGCTAAAATTTCTAAATACCTGATGATGAAGAAATGTTTTTATTTAATCCATTCAAGAATAAGGCTATAACGTAACAAAATGTGTAAAAATTCAAGAGGTCTGAATACTTTCTCGAATGGACTGTACAGTACTGATGGATTACTTGGAGGTAAGAAAAATGGAGAGCATTTTCTAAATTCAAACTGACCCACTATCACGTTTCAGGTAAGACCCAGGTGCAGACAATGTCAAAGTAACAAATGTTTATTACTAACACAGGGCCAGGCAAAACGACAGGTCAGACAAAAGTCAGAAATCTAGATAAGGTTCAAATTGTCCAGAAAGGCAGGCAGTCTCAGGGTCAGAACAGACAGGATTCAATAATCCAACCTGCTCCACTGCAGCCCCGTCGATAAGAATGGGGGCGTGCTCGGTCCTCCTCCTTTTCCTGTAGTCTACAATCATCTCCTTAATTTTGATTACGTTGAGGGAGAGGTTGTTGTCGGCCAGGTGTCTGACCTCCTCCCTATAGGCTGTCTCGTCGTTGTCCGTGATCAGGCCTACCACTGTTGTAATCTGCAAACTTAATGATGGTGTTGGAGTCGTGCCTGGCCATGCAGTCATGGGTGAACAGGGAGTACAGGAGGGGACTGAGCACTCACCGCTGAGGGGCCCCCGTGTTGAGGATGGGAGGTGTTCAGTCCCAGGATCCTTAGCTTAGTGATGAGCTTTGAGGGCACTATGGTGTTGAACGCTGAGCTGTAGTCAATGAATAGCATTCTCATGTAGGTGTTCCTTTTGTCCAGGTGGGAAAGGGAAACATTTAATAGTTGTTGAACAATGGAGAAAATTGGTGTTCATTTTTTTCAAGAGGAACACCTATAGGAGAATGCTGTTCATTGACTATAGCTCAGTGTTCAACACCATAGAGCCCTCGAAGCTCATCACTGAGCTCAGGATCCTGGGACTGAACACCTCCCTCTGCAACTAGATACTGGACTTCCTAACAGGCCGCCCCCAGGGGGTGAGGGTAGGCAGCAACACATCTGCCACACTGACCCTGAACACGGGGGCCCCTCAGGGGTGTGTGCTTAGTCCCTTCCCTTACTTCCTGTTCACCCACGACTGTGTGGCCGCACAAGACTTCAACAACATAATGTTTACTGACTGCACAACGGTGGTTGGCCAGTGACTTGGCTGTGCCAGGACAACAACTTCTCCCTCAATGTCACCAAGACAAAGGAGCTGATCGTGGACTAAAGGAAACGGAGGGCTTAACACGCCCCCATTCACATCGACAGGGCTGTAGTGGAGGGGGTCGACAGAAAGTTCCTCGGTGTCCACATCACTAAATAATTATCATGGCATCACACACACACAAGAAGGCACGACAACACTTCTTCCCCCTCATAAGGCTGAAAAGATTTGTCATGGGCCTGTCATGCCAAATAGTGTCCCCCTCTACGTCACAATGTGATTCTATAAACTACTAGCATCCATTGCTATATCAACGGTATGATGACCAATTAATTAGAATTTTGGAGATCATTACAGCCTAAATGACGTTCTTTTCATCAGCGCTAAGAAAAATGTATTTTGGCGACAATTTCGCTGTTTAAACAAGTTTTGTTTAGCTAATAAAATGAAAAAATGTATTCAAACTACTTTTGGGTACCTTGTCAACATTACAACATTACATCCATGTCTTAAACATTACATTTCAGAAACGTGTAATATGCTTCTCCCACCGTTTCTGGTACCAATCAAGGGACTTGCCGATGGCAGTCTTGAGGGTCTGGTTGGTCCATTCACCAAACCTGGAGGGGGTAGGAAAGCGATATCTATTGAAAATGTAAGATGTTGAAATATGTCTGATTATGTACCATGGAAAAACAAAAACAAATTGTAAAAAATAAATAAAACAAACCATTGGTAACAGAATATAACCTATAACATCCGTACCTTGTTCCAGCGTTCATGACCTCAATCACTCAAGATGACCTTAGGAGAACCGCAGGTGTTGAAGATGTCCACCATCGCCTTGGAGGTGGCCTCGCCCGTCTTGTTATTGATGGGTATCATACAAAACAAAAATAAATGTTTGGTTCCAAGCACCCTTTTTAATGGTTACAGAAGGGAATTTAGAGTTAAGCATGTACTCTTCCTTTACTGACCTTAATGGGTATTGCCTCCACAGACTTGGTAAAGACACCAGCTGTTTCCATTACTGAATTTCGTGAAGGGTCCGATGAGTTCCACTCCTAACATTTAAAGTGTTACAGTATGCACACATTCATATTTGTAAGCATACTGACACAGACACACATTCTATAATATTGAACTCTGCCTTGGTAAAAATAAAGCAACCATTACAAATAACTTATCAGGACAAAATTTGAATTGGGACACTTACTGATTATGTGCCATGGTGAAACAACTTTGATGGGATTCAACTCCGGCGCCACAGTCTTCGCCCTCTCAAACATCTGGCACACTAGACAGGGTACTGACCTTTAAGCAAAAAATGACAAATTGAAACATTGTGTGCGTGCTGATATGACATTCACTTGCCCAGCTGTCCACCTCCTTGACAATTCCCCGTCAGAAGAAGCGTAGGCTGATTTTGGCAATCATGCGCTTCACTCCGAAATGGCCAGCATGCATCTCGGTCAGCACAGCCTCCTACTCCTCCTTAGTAAAAATCACCATCCTGTGTGGCTGGCCATCCTTCCCCCCGTAGGTACATATGATTGCCTAACAAGTTGGACGAGAAGAGTTGTTGAAATACTCAAGTCTAAGTACATTGGCACTGCTGTCTTTCCCTCTCTATTTCTCTCTCTCTCTCCATCTCTCTCTGTCTGTCTTAATCATTTTAATCTCTGTCTGTCTCAATCACTTTAATCCGATTTAATTTATGGCTAGACACCTCAATATGACAGACATATAACTATATCAGTGGAGGCTGCTAAGGGGAGGACGGCTCATAATAATGGATGGAATGGAGTCAATTGAATGGTATCAACCACATGGTAACATTATTATGATCCGTCCTCCCCTCAGTATCCTCCACTAAACTATATGTATAGCTTGCAACTAGCTAGATGGAAAATGGTTGTTGAAAAATGGCTGTACATAGCTAAATCCGTCCAGTTATCTGATAGAAGTTAACTGCTTAACGTTACCATGAATTGTGAATTTCTCTGAATGCTGCGCCTCTTGTTGAGATCAGCGGTGTCTTCATAATACTTTGCCTGGTTGGAAAGATAAAATAAAATCTCCTTGAGGGATGCCATTGAAGTGCAAGCTTTATACAAACAGAAAGCTACAAGAACAGTTACAGTAGCTAGCTGACGTTAGCTAAATTAAACTGTCTGGCTAGCTAGCAAGTGACGCTTTGGTTCATTACGTAATCCCGTCAGAAGTTCTAGCAACAGCCTTACCAAGAGAAGCTAGAACTCATGGAATCCCATTGTGACGTATAGGGGGACACTATTTGGCCGGGTGACACTATTTGCCATGATAGGCCCTTAGATCTTAAAACCTTATTTAGACAGGTGAGTGCCTTTCAAAATCATGTCCAATCAATTAAATTGACCACAGGTGGACTCCAATCAAGTTGTAGAAACAGCTCAAGGATGATCAATGGAAACAGGATGCACCTGAGCTCAATTTCGAGTCTCATAGCAAAGGGTCTGAATACTCATGTACATAAGGTATTTCTGTTTTTATTTTTAATACATTGTTTTTGCTTTGTAATTATGGGTTATTGTATGTATATTGATGAAGAAAAATATTTAATAAATTGTAGAATTAGGCTGTACACTCCCTCAAAGCTTATAGTCCCTAAAAGAATAGTCCTAAAACCCCCAAAAACGATGTCATGCGGAGAAACGAATGACATTGTGGTATAACAATTATACAGAACGACAATCGTTACTTTCTATGACAAAAAACTGTTAGAACTTATTCTACAGGCAATTGTTTGGCCACCTATGAAAAAACTATGACATGATCTGCAGCTTTTTAAAGTAATCTTTTATATCAAAAATGCCATTATAAAATAAAACAAATGTTTTTTAAGCATTGTACCTTATGACACAGGATTTTGTATCTGTGCAGCAGTGACCGAAAAAGTTAAATTATCAACATTTTATGAGAGACTTACTGACCTTTCTACACTGTGTGGGTGTTGGGGATTGTATTATCCACTTTAACATATTCATTTAAATGTTATTATGCATATGCATTATTAGAAACATATTATCTTATGTTGAAAATAAGCTTGAGGAATTAGTAGTGTCAGTGTAATAATCTGTTCTATTATGAGGCCTTGGAACACCCTGTTCTAGCTGACAGTGAAGGGGTTAACTAGGGGTCTCATCCCCTTTAAAGGGTTAATAAATTGTCTTATGGGATATTAAACTGTCAGGTCTCTTCTGAAAGAGGCGTGTGTGTGTGTGTGTGTGTGTTGAAAGCTGTTTTGAGCTGTGCCTATAGATACTTATCAGACGGCAGACAGCCCCACGCATCTGCTCCCCCAGATGGCCTCGCTCTTAATCTATATGGTTCTCTGGGAGAAAGGAAACACTAGTCTTGAGAGAACCCCATACTGTCGAAAGATACTTTTATTGTGAAGGTCACACCTTTCTATGACCCAATGTTTTTTATGAAATGTACGGAAAGCTATATGACTGACCATATCTTAGAACTTGGCAGAACTTTTAAAAAGAGCTATACGAATTCTGTTGACTGTATTAAACTTCTGCCATGCAAATTTGCATAACTAAAGATATTTTATATATACACTCGGAAACCGTTGTCTGCGTCATTTTCTAAGTTAAAGTTTGCTTGAATAAAGAAGAGAAAATGAGCACTGTGCAAAGAATCCTCAACATTTGCCACTTCGCTATACTGACCATTGATCCACGTGCAAAGCGCTACAAAATTACTAGGTAAGCAGATGCCTGTTAAATCTGTCATTTGCTATAGCATGTTGTGGTTGATGAGTCATTCTGGCAAGTAAATTGTGCCTCGATTTAAATGTATATGAAAAATATTCACTGTATGCTGTTGTCAGGCTCTGGCCATAGAGAAACATATTTGCGTCTCTATGTTGCCATGGTCAGAGTCTGACAGTTCTTTTCTTTCTGTTTCTGGTGGTGGTTTGTGTGGGATCCCTAATTAGAGTCAGCTGTAGTGCATCGTCTCTAATTAGGGATCCTACATAGGTTTGTATGTTCCACACCGGGGATGTGGGTCGTTATTGTGATTATTCTCCAGTCACGGTGACAGTAAGTGTGGCACGTTGTTTGTTTACCCGTGTATTGTGAATTAGTTCGTCATTGAGTTTTGTTATACATATTATAATTAAAATGTTGAACTATTACTGCGCTGTGCCTTGGTCTCTCAATCCACCAACTCGTGACGGAACGACCCACCAAAAGGTGACCAAGCAGCGCCGATATACGGTAAAGGAACTCCTCGGAGGGTTCAATATGGACTCGTCGGAGGTTCCCTCACTCGTGGGGGCTCCTGGAGGAAACCTCACCGGAGTGGGATTGGCGATGGGGAGAGGAAGATCGGGACAGTCCCAACCCGGTGCCTCCAGCGCCGTCCCAGAGCTCGGTATGGTCCGTGCCGACTCCACGTACCACACCATCGGTGCGCTCTCAGCACCCGAAGAGGCTGGAGGAAGAGGATCGCCCACCACTTCGTCTTCCCACGATCCACGATAGGGAGAGACCGGAGGGTTTTTTCAAGAGGTCAGAGGAGGAGCAGACGAGGTGGTGGAGAGCCTGGAACACTCTTCCTCTGGAGGCGCCGAGGGATCCGCGGATCCTCCAAATAGGGGAGGAGAAGGATTCCCAGGGCCGATGGGCTCTAGTGACGAGGTTTATGGCTAGACGGGAGCCTCCAGCGAAGGTCCGCAGCCCAGAGCCTCCAGCGAAGGTCCGTAGCCCGGAGCCTCCAGCGAGGGTCCGCAGCCCGGAACCTCCAGCGGCGATCCGTAGCCCGGAACCTCCAGCAAAGGTCCGCAGCCTGGAAACCCCAGCGAATGGGGGTGGGCTGAAAGTTCTGAATTATCTAGACACCTATTTGAACAAAGGGCTTTTAACTTTTAGTAACAACGGACACCAGGCTAGGTGTGCCGCGTTGGACCTTGATTTATATGCTGAAACTGTTATAGGAACTAACGAATTTAGATATAGGTTGTCCTTGTCTGTATTGAGTGGAACCTCTTTTGGAACTATTTTAAGGCCATTTCCCAATGAAAATTTGCCTGAGGAAGTTAGAATAATAATTCAGACGACACCTATTATATCCCTAGTCCCTGTATTTATTGAGCCTTTCCCCGTAACCTGGCTGGCCAACGGCTGTAATACTGTTAAACTATCTGTTCGCTTGGACCGCACTAATTTTAAAGTAATTTACCACCCTGTTTGTATGCAGGTCCGACCATCAGAGGGAAAATGGGGGAAAGCTTTCTGGGGCCCAGCCGCGGACCATGGTTGCCAGCAATAATCATGTTCATCCTAAATATTTTAAGAAATAACCAATTTTATTTTGAACTAAAATACTCACCATTACTTAATAAAAAGAACAAAAATAAACATTGTATTGTTGCTTTAGTAAAATGTATCCTGTTTCATAATTAACCCCCCCCCCCCTCTCTCCTGAAAATGGTATGAGTCATTTTTTGTTTACGCACTGTCATTTATTGATCTAAGCTAATACTAGCTAATGTCAGAGTACATTTCATTGCTATGCCAGGACCTGTTCATAAATCGGGATGTCAGAAAAGAAAAGAGAAAAAAAGGAGGGAGCTAGCAAGGGCATAAGACCCCAAAATAAATGTAATTAATACATTTTTTCAGTCAGCTCCGAAAGATGCCCCCAGCCAGGCTGCAGAGACGAGCAGTAGCCACAAGGCTAATGATAGCCAAGAGGTAGCTAGTTTGAGTAAAGCAGCCACTGAGAAAGAGCATGTTCTGCATTGCCCGACACCAGGTGTCATCAACCCAGGGAGCTACAATGGAAAATGGCCCCCAAAAAAATTTCAAGTGTAGAGAGAGATAACATTGTTAGAGCATTGGCAGGTGTTTACAGCACTACTTTTATTTTTTTTATTTCACCTTTATTTAACCAGGTAGGCCAGTTGAGAACAAGTTCTCATTTACAACTGCGACCTGGCCAAGACAAAGCAAAAGCAGTGCGACAAAAAACAACACAGAGTTACACATGAGAATAAACAAACGTACAGTCAATAACACAATAGAGAATCTATATACAGAATAAAATATATAGAAAGACAGACTAATTAGAAACTATTTACACGGGACATGAGACAGGAATAAGAAATAAACACGTCCACACTGATTACGCCATCTTGGGTTATCATCTTGGGTTTGATAAAAAGTATGTCTGCAAAAGATTCTGAAGACAAGCCTTTCCCAGCATATTTGTCACACTCTAAAGCAGCAAACGAGAAGGTGAAACGAGACTGGCTGTTTTTTAGCTAATGTAAAAAATCATTGTACTGGAAATACTCAAGTTCCAGCAGTTGGGTGAGGAGGATATTAAGTCATCTTTATCAAATTTGATAACAAAATACCCCAAAGATCTATCTGAAGATTTGGAAAAACCAATGCTCCATCTGAAAAGAATATACAGTGCCACATTCTCAGGAACATCAACACCCATGGAGTTGCTCAACAGGATTCATGACATGAAGCTTGAGAGCATTTATGGTGATATTTCCATTGCACTGAGGAGATTTTGCACTTTACCTGTAACTGTGGCAGGAGGAGAAAGGTCCTTCAGTAAACTCAAAATCAGTGCGCTCCACAATGAGCCAGGAGAGGCTCAATAACCTTGCAATACTTGCCATTGAGTGTGAAATGGCTAAACAGATTGACTTCAAATACAAGGAAAGACAAGGAAGATGACTGTATAATAGGCAAAGATGAAGCCAGGTAAATTGCATTTTATACTAAGAATTGTGTGGTGTAAGTGTAGCAGATTTCTGTGTGTCTGTCAGGCTCTGGCCATAGAGAAGCCTATTTGCTTCTCTATGTAGCTATGGTCAGAGTCTGACAGTCTTTCTTTTCTGTTTCTATGTGGGTTTGGGTTGGATCCCTAATTAGAGGCAGCTGCACCGCATTGTTTCTAATTAGGGATCCTATATATGTTAGTCTGTCCTTGGTCATCACACCGTTGTCGATGTATTTCGCAGTCACGGTTAAAGTAAGTGTGTTTTTTTTACGTCCGTTCATTTGTGTGTTTTGTGAATGTGACGTTTGTCTATAGTGGTTGTTTTGTGTTCTTTAGTTCGTCATTCGTTTTGTTTATACATAGTAGTTTATTCTATTTTATTACATAGTAAAATAAAACAATGTCGAACTACTATCCCTGCGCTGCGCCTTGGTCATTCCCACACCCACATCGTGACTGTCACGAACGCCGATGAAGATTCCCCTGTCGACCACCGGAGGTCTCAATCTCCCGAATATTAACTTTACTTAGAACTCCATTTCCCAAGTACCCAAATACAGAGACTGATTACAGCACACCTGATCCTCAACACTAGACTATTTATTCCCTGCTTGTTCAGTCACTTATTGCGAAGTCTTGTTTTGCCTGTCTTTATTTCTGAGTATTCTAGATCATGGTTTCTCCTGCCTGTGGTTTGTCCACATTTGATGCCCTTATTGTTATTCGCCTTGGTATATAGTCCTAAGCCTGTTTGTTCGTTAAGCTTGCGCTATTTAATAAAACTGCATATGGATCCTAACCAGCCTAAGTTGTTGTTACAGTGACAGTGTCAAAGAGTTATTTTATGTTTGTGTGTGTGTGTGTCTGGCCCAGCGCCACACAGGTTGTTAAGGCCTCTCAGTTATATTTATTAAACTTTATGTATCCATAGAAAAATAGATGTGTTTTGCTATAATGTAGCTCCCATCACTGAGTAAGTCTCTCTCAGGTTACATGTACAGTGGGGAGAACAAGTATTTGATACACTGCCGATTTTGCAGGTTTTCCTACTTACAAAGCATTTAGAGGTCTGTCATTTTTATCATAGGTACTCTTCAACTTCAAAAATCCAGAAAATCACATTATGATTTTTAAGTAATTAATTTGCATTGCATGACATAAGTATTTGATACATCAGAAAAGCAGAACTTAATATTTGGTAGAGAAACCTTCGTTTGCAATTGCAGAGATCATACGTTTCCTGTAGTTCTTGACCAGGTTTGCACACACTGCAGCAGGGATTTTGGCCCACTCCTCCATCCAGATCCTTCAGGTTTCGGGGCTGTCGCTGGGCAATACGGACTTTCAGCTCCCTCCAAAGATTTTCTATTGGGTTCAGGTCTGGAGACTGGCTAGGCCACACCAGGACCTTGAGATGCTTCTTACGGAGGCACTCCTTAGTTGCCCTGGCTGTGTGTTTCGGGTCGTTGTCATGCTGGAAGACCCAGCCACGACCCATCTTCAATGCTCTTACTGAGGGAAGGAGGTTGTTGGCCAAGATCTCGCGATACATGGCCCATCCATCTTCCCCTCAATACGGTGCAGTCGTCCTGTCCCCTTTGCAGAAAAGCATCCCCAAAGAATGATGTTTCCACCTCCATGCTTCACGGTTGGGATGGTGTTCTTGGGGTTGTACTCATCCTTCTTCTTCCTCCAAACACGGCGAGTGGAGTTTAGACCAAAAAGCTCTATTTTTGTCTCATCAGACCACATGACCTTCTCCCATTCCTCCTCTGGATCATCCAGATGGTCATTGGCAAACTTCAGATGGGCCTGGACATGCGCTGGCTTGAGCAGGGGGACCTTGCGTGCGCTGCAGGATTTTAATCCATGACGGCGCAGTGTGTTACTAATGGTTTTCTTTGAGACTGTGGTCCCAGCTCTCTTCAGGTCCTGCCGTGTAGTTCTGGGCTGATCCCTCACCTTCCTCATGATCATTGATGCCCCACGAGGTGAGATCTTTCATGGTGCCCCAGACCAAGGGAGATTGACCGTCATCTTGAACTTCTTCCATTTTCTAATAATTGCGCCAACAGTTGTTGTCTTCTCACCAAGCTGCTTGCCTATTGTCCTGTAGCCCATCCCAGCCTTGTGCAGGTCTACAATTGTATCCCTGATGTCCTTACACAGCTGTTTGATTGAGTGTGTGGACAGGTGTCTTTTATACAGGTAACGAGTTCAAACAGGTGCAGTTAATACAGGTAATGAGTGGAGAACAGGAGGGCTTCTTAAAGAAAAACTAACAGGTCTGTGAGAGACGGAATTCTTACTGGTTGGTAGGTGATCAAATACTTATGTCATGCAATAAAATGCAAATTAATTATTTAAAAATCATACAATGTGATTTTCTGGATTTTTGTTTTAGATTCCGTCTCTCACAGTTGAAGTGTACCTATGATAAAAATTACAGACTTCTACATGCTTTGTAAGTAGGAAAACCTGCAAAATCGGCAGTGTATCAAATACTTGTTCTCCCCACTGTATATGTTTTATGTAGGAGAGAGAGAGAAAGCGCATTCGTTGATATGAGTAAAGCCGATTTGGGGTGGGCCATTTCTATGGGCGGGCCTGTTTGTATTATACTGTTGTATGCACTGTGTTTCCATACCGCTGTTTTCTTCCACCATAATACCATTTTACTCCCCATTAATAGAGGTAGTGTTAACTAGGTAGTATTAGGTACCCATTGACATAAGAAATAGATTTGCATTTTAGTCCACATTACACGTAGGACGACCCAAATAGATGGTAGAGTTATAATTCTGGTGTATCTCATTACTGTTTGAACGAAGGGCATTTGCCCTGGCTGAGTGGATTTAACATCTGATGCTCGAAGAGTTGCCTGTGTGGGGGATAAACCTTAAATGCATGCACCCTTGCTGTATTAGGAATATAGAGCTACTTATGTATCACTGACTCATGCTATTTTAGAAGGGAATCGTTTTGAAGTAATATATACCAGTTATTCATTATTTTGAGCCATTTACTGTGCCAGGGTTAATCCATAGGGGACAGCAGTCCTATACCACATATACATTACACCAGTGACGTGCAGTGAGGTCAGTGGCTGGGCAAGCACTGCCTATAATCACAACAGGAGGGGGGGTATGTAGAGACACTAACAATAAAATTGCCTAACGAATAGCTTTGCTATTTAAATAATGACACTAGCCCTACATTAAGCCTGACAAATTAAATAAATTGAACATAACCTAAATGAAGAAGCAATTAGGTCTAACGAATAAAATAAGTCTAGGCTAATAGGTCCGAGTCCCGCTTTAGTCAAATTCCAGTTTATTTGCTGCGCAACTTCATTGAATAGATGCGTACACTGCACTCAGTGATGTCACTCAGAATTAATATGCTAATAGTGAATTAATTTGTTTATTTATTAAGCATATTTTCCTTCAGACTTTTTGCCCGTTGATAGTATCGTAGTGTTTGCTATGGTAAGGGGCAGGGTAGCCACCTGCTTAGCAGAAGCTAAGGGGCCTTCATTTAGTTCAGGTTTGGTGACATGCTTATTTCTTGAAATGATTCAAAAGACTCAAAAAATTAAGAAACCAAGGGAGGAGCAATTCAGAGTTGCCACTAATATTGACGCATCATCTTAATAATTTGCAAAACAGACAATAAAAAACAGGCCTGACTTTGCGCTGCATTAACACAACTCATGTTCATTCAAACTAACATTTCTTAGAATTCTAACCCACAGATTACAAGGAAATGTAAGACTACCTTTACTTGTAAATGCATTCCATTCTCCTCTCCTTCAGTATAAATGGCTATTCGCACCGTAGCCACACAGCCAGTCTCGAAGATCATACCACTCCCGCTTGAATGACCTGATTATTTTTTTACCTTTTCGCTGATCAGGCAGATCAGGTGTTGGTCTTCCTCTGTGAATAATTTCCAGTTTTCCCTGAAAATCCATCTTGGAAAATAGCTTTAGGTGATGTATGGCATCCATGTTCTTAGACATTATGCTAGCCAGCTTAATTCTGTTGAACTTGCAAAAATATGACCTTGACACGCCCATAAGCAGTGCTTGCCCCCGACAACTTATTTCAAAAATACGCATGCGCAAAAGTACAAATTCACTCAGCGTAGTGAATGAAGCTATGAAAGCAGAAAATTAAATGCTTGCCCTGCAGCTATGAACTTGTCTGTAGTGCGGATTGGCGGCGCGCGTCACTTCATTTAAGTGGTGTCAATGGACGCGAGGGCAAGCATGCTTACCCTGGCGCATTTCCTCAAATTTAAATTTCCCTACCAGATTCGCTGACAATAATGACATAACGAAAAAATAGTAACATTTATAAAATATATTTTAATTTGGCTTTTCAGAAAAGGTTTTTAATTGAATTATATCATAGGGTAAGCACTGCTTGCCCTGCTTACCCTGACCGCACATCACTGCATTACACGGGACACAATTAACATTTGTTTTTCACCTTGTTCTTACTTCACTTATGTGGAATAGAGAATAATCTACACACATATATAGGCATATTTTATATTAAACATTTTTATAAAGGATCATTTACACACAGACACACACACAAAGCTGGCCACCCTATTCTCTGTAACATCACTGGTTCCGAAACACGGGTGTTCTGGAGTCAGCAGAAAGACACCTGTTTGAAGAATGAATTAACAATGAAGAAAGACCTTGGATTGTGGCCCCTTCCCTACTGCGGAGATCACTTCAAAGGAGTCTATCCATTATTCCTGAATGAACTAGTAGCCCCAGTTGGCTGGTCTCCCAGAGTCCAGGAACAAGGAGGAGAGCTGAATATGACCAAGAAAGTTGTTTTTACTGAAGACTTAACCTGCTGGGAGAAGACAGGGACCTAGCACCCTGCCAGACCAAGACAACAACGATTCTCCACCACCAGGCCGGATGTCTCAAGAACTAGAGGACATAATGGATGATGCAAGAGCCCAGTCAACACCTCTTTATCGGATGGCAGCTCAAGATAAGAAAGTCAGAGCAGAGGCGACTACCAAACTATTCTATGGTGATGAAGAAGAGGACGAGAAGTCATGTGGAGGAGAAACAGACAAGAGAGATAAGAAGACCACTCAGGGAGAGACCACTGAGAGGTATGACTCTACTGATACTATTGAGAACCTGTTCTATGACAGACTATGCAGGAACCTGCCTGAGTGGGTTAGGGAGAAACTCACAAATGTTGTGGGACGGGACAGATTTGAGGGCCCTGCCAAAGAAGACCACATTAGGCACCACTGCAGAGCCTGGAAAAAGATGAAGACTGAGGAGAAAACAAGGAAAGCTGGAATTGACACACAGCTCAGCTAGACAACGGTGAAACCAACAACCTGATGGTGGTGGCACCTCCCGCCCCTGAGCAATCACTATCACCTCTTCAAACACCTGTGGCACAGTTTCCCCAAGCACCAGTAACTCAGTTCCCTCCTCAACCATATGGGAACCCACAACCTTACCTACCAGCACTAAGTCAACCGCTGGTATGTTGGGATTATGGCATAGCAGGTCATATGAGAAACATGTGCCCACAGAAACAGCAACAACAATGGCAGCAGAGGGGAAGAGGACATAGGAGAGGGAATGCTGGAAGAAGACATTTCCAGGGTGGAAGAGGAGGAAGAGTGCCCCCTGCAGGGCCACCCCACTATGCTAATCAAGGACCTTAGCAAGACTCAACCAATGAAGGGAAGACAATATGGATGGTCCCAATAACCTCCAGCGGCAAACCAAGCTTGGTTCCCGCCACAGAATAATCAACAATAGGGATTCCCTCACCCCCTCCTCCAGTGCTACCAGTACATATACCAAAGAACCAATCATCACTCTGAAGGTCAGGTCCAACAAGACTCAAAGGCACGACCAGATCTTTTTGATGAACCACTTGAGCTCCCTGATGTTAATGTCTTTGTAGATGGTTCTGCATTTATAGACACTGACACAGGTTGAAAACATGCAGGTTATGGAATTGTCTCACTTGATAGGACAATATTGATAGAAACTTTTATTTTTGTTTTATTTAACCTTTGTTTACCTAGGCAGGTCAGTTAAGAACAAATTCTTATTTTACTATGACGGCCCTTCCTGAGGCATGTAAACTAGGTAGTGGTTTACATGTTAACATATATTCTGATTCGGCATACACAACTGGTGTGTGCTTATCATGGGTAGGGGTTTAGAAAAGTAGGGATTTTACAAACGCATCTGGAACACCTAAAAACAGATTGATGCCCTGCTGGAAGCAATGTTGCTCCAAGCTATGTTGGCAATTTTGAAGGTTCGTGCCCACACAGGCAACCAAGACAGCATTAGCTTAGGTAATAGAGCTGCTGCTGCAAGGTGTCACACCCATGCTGTGTATCTGGCTTCTGCTGCGGCCTCACTTGTTGTTGAGTTGCAACAACAACAAGTGACCAACCACATGTTTCACTCCCTCTGGGAGGCCAGAGCTTGCTCCCGGGGCCCTGATGGCCTCTGGAGACAACACCTGCCGACTGGCTCATGGGGTGAGTTATTCGTCAAGAGGGGATATGGGGATATGGTACATAAGGTTTTTCACGAGATTGGTTTTGCCCAAATTTAACATAACATGTGAAACAACATTTTTTAAATATGAGATTGTTTTTTAAAATGTGTCACGTGCATACAATATAACATTACCAAGGGGATGCCTCTTAAACCAGGCTATTTCCCCTCACGTGGCAATGGACTTTATTGATATGATTGAGAGAAAGGAGAGAGCACTATCTAGTGATAATTGACCGATTCACAAGATGGGTAGAGGCATTTCCTACTACCCACTGTGATGCTAAAATCGCAGTAGCTACAATTCTGGTAAGGGAAATATTCCCTAGATTCGGAGTCCCAGAAACCTTGTCTGCAGACAACAACACCCATTTCACAGGAGATGTCGTAGCCCAAATTGCCCTTATGCCAGAGATAGATCAGAAATGTGTCTGTATCTATCACCCACAAAGTAATGGCTAAGGCCTGCCACTCAACAGGCAGAACCTGGGTAGTGTGTATACCTCTGGTGATGATGAAAATGAGAAGCAGCCGCAATAGAGGTACTGGGTATAGCCCTCAAGAGACGTTAACAGGCCATCCCATGAATGTTCCGTATCATAGGCCCATGACTGACAAACAGACTGACCTGACTAGACTGGAAGATGATCTGTTAAATTATACAAAGAAACTAACTTCTTCTGTTAGGTCTTTGTATTTTCATTCTAGGAAAGCCCAGGAGGTGCCAGACAGAGAGGACAGAGACGAAATCCCTGTCCAGATCAGAGACTGGGTAAAGCTGAGGGTCTTCAGGAGGGTGTAACCAGCCAAGATGGATGAGACCATACCAAGTGATCCAGGCCACCCCGACAGCTGTCAGAGTGACCGAGAGACAGGGAGGGCACCACCTGTCTCACTGCCAGAAGATGGAGAACCACCAACCAAAGGAGTGAGAGGAGACCAGAATCTGCCACCTGATGAAGAACCCACCATCTTGCATGATCACCGTGGAAACAAGATAAGACAATATCATGCGCCACACCCACTGTGTTATTTTTAATAATCTGTGCTCTGCTTGCTTCCTCAGTCTCTAGGGTGGAGATACAGAACAATCAGATGAAGTCCACCAATACCTGGGTTAACATGCTGCAGGGCCTGGGTAGGAGGGCAACACCAAATGGGTCCAGAATAATGATTTTTCCAAAGCTTTGGTACTACTGGTTAACCTCTATCGAAGGAAGTTATTACTAACTAACAACAGACAAGACACATTTTATACATTGCCACTGACACTGCTAGCAACACAGCAACTATCCTAGGGAGCCTTTCTAACAAGTCCCAGGCATCAAACCTGATAATCAAATACGTATCAAATACGTATCCAGTCTCTCAAGCAGCAGAGGGCCCTTACCCCCTAAACACCAATGGGCCAATCATTTGGGTAGAGGGGCCATTGAACCTGTAGTGACAGGGATAGTGCCTGCACACCACCCACCACTGTGCATATGCAACCAAGGGAGTGTCCCTATAGGGAAGTCACAGAATTGCTTAAACTATGCAGGATTCATAGACAAAACCATAACACATAGCATGATTGAGTGGCATATTTTACAATATGGTCAACAGATTACTGGTATCAATATGTCTACTATCAGGTTGGGAATGGGGGTTCCCCCAGGACAAATGTGGATATGTGGAGGGTGTTGTTATCTGGGAGAGACTATGCTCCCTATCACCTCTATTCCCCTCCCTGATGTACAGGCAGCCAGAGAGCATATGACCATGAGAACCAGAGTTAGCAGGGGTGCTCCAGATAACGACAGGGTTTATGGCCATGTTCTTAACCCTGGGGAGATTGTGGGGTTGGCGCTGTTCCCAGGAATTGGTGTTGCTGTCCTATCGAAATGGGTGAATAACATGACTTATTCTTTACAAGCACATATGAATTTTACTATTAAAGGTTTCACCCAACTCCTTGATGTTCAGAACCTTAAAGCTGTAGTAGCTCGCCAAACGATGGCTTTAGGCTACCTATTGGCTTATCAGGTGGGGTATTGCTCAGCATTGGGACTAACAGTGAGTGGTCAGTGTGTAATTCTGCTCCCTGATTCATCTGATAACATGACCGAGATAATCAATGAAATAAGTAATTTGGCTGGTACACTGGCACCAAGCCAATCTCACTGGTTCTCTTCCTCGTTGACCTTTGGAGAATGGGGAACCAAACAGCTTACCTGGTTGATACCCATTCTTCTGCCCCTGTTAATACTCCTTATTGGGATTTGTGTTTTGTGTTGTATGGGAAAATGTATATGGTTCTCAAAATAGATCAACAGGTTGAATTTAATTACTATGCTGAAAGCTCTGGGCCTTTTCTCATCCCGTCTGCTCCCCTTTGTGGGGTCACGGATTAATGGTTGTGTATCAACTGATTGTGAAACATTGCAGGTTTTAAACTCAATAATCCAACAGAGATTATTTATATGGTATGATGTTTTCACTTGATGGTTCAAAGAGGGGAATGTTGGGGATTGTATTATCCACTTTATCATATAAATTTACATTTTATTATGCATATGCATTATTAGAAACATATTACCTTATATTGAATATAAACTTGAGTAATTAGTAGTGTCTGTGTAATAATCTGTTCTATTCTGAGGCCTTGGAACACCCTGTTCTAGCTGACAGTGAAAGTGTTAACTAGGGGTCTCATCCCCTTTAAAGGGTTAATAAATTGTCTTATGGGATATTAAACTGTCAGGTCTCTTCTGAAAGAGGCCTTTGTGTGTGTGTTGAAAGCTGTTTTGAGCTGTGCCTATAGATAATTATCAGACGGCAGACAGCCCCACTCATCTGCTCCCCCAGATGGCCTCGCGCTTAATCTATATGGTTCTCTGGGAGAAAGGGAACACTACAGTCTTGAGAGAACCAAATACTGTCTTAAGATACTTTTATTGTGAAGGTCACACTTTTCTATGACCTGATGTTTTTTATGAAATGTACGGAAAGCTGTATAAGACTGATCATATCTTAGAACTTAGCAGAACTTTTAAAAAGAGCTATACAAATTCTGTTGACTCTGTATTAAACTTCTGCCATGCAAATTTGCATAACTAAAGATATTTTATATATACACTCGGAAACCGTTGTCTGTGTCATTTTCTAAGTTAAAGTTTGTTTGAATAAAGAAGAGAAAATCAGCACTGTGCAAAGAATCCTCAACAGTGTCCTTCTGAATCTGATGCAATATCCTGTCATGTGACTATCGCAAAGCAATGGCTCCTGAACATCTGTTAAACTGAATGAAATCCCAATGTAGGGACAAAAGTCTTTCAAGCATAAAAATGTAATAAAAGTTTAGGATCCTCACCATTATTATGCCAGAGTCTATTTGATTTTTATTGGGGTTTATGACATTTTTTGAGCATTTTGATTTTATTTGTTGACAGCTACTCCGAATTACATTTTGGTACTTCTCCCTAAATTCCCATTATTCATAATGAATACCGATAAATAGGGGAAAGTTAAGTATTATCCATTGCATTATATTTTTATTATTCTGTAAATATGCTTTGGACACCAAAATTGACACGTCATGTCATTGGCCCATGTATTATTTCAAAAGATAGGATGGATTATTATTCATGAACTAAACAGTCCAAACATCCAACTAAAGTGCTTGTGCTTCCTCCTGTCACTTCTCACACTATATACTGTACAAGAACAGATACTTATCCACTATTGTTCAGTAGAAAAAACAATCCCATATTAGGGCACAGTGGGAGAGTTGATATCAAACACATATGACTTGAAACACACATCCAGTGCCCCAAGACTTTTACCTTTCTCCAATGCCAGTCCACTAATGACTGTAAACACCTGTGAGCAGTCCCCAAGAGCCACCACAAATAGGTAGGCCCTGGTCACCTCTACCTGGTGCAGGTAGTCAGCCATGTTGGTCCCAACCTGTTAGAGAAAACAATGAGATGTTTTAATATGAGGACTTGTGCTAGCATGGAGGCAAACTGACAATGCCATCACACAACATATTTTGTAAATTTTATAGCCATTTACATCAATCAACACCCAATCCCTGTTTGATGCCTACATCTTCAATTAATTTGGGGCTGTGATGGCTTGGTTGTGGTAAGGCCTCTTACTCCCACCTAGGGGAGGAGAGAGGCACACAACCAAGTCATCACACATTATTAGGGAGATGATCATCCCCAATCAGAGACAGCTGTATAGCGTTGTCTCTGATTGGGGATAGTATTTAGACTCCACACACAGCCACCTGTGTGTGGATCATTGTTCCTGCTTGTCTGCACTGCCTGTAGCCTTGCAAGTAAGTCACTGTGTTTTTGTTCATTTTCACTCTCCTTTTTTATTTTGTGCCTCGTGAGACCATCTCCAAAATAAAAAGGATGACACTTCACCAGCGCTCTGTATATTGTCCCTTATATACTCCGCACCGTGACAGAATGATCCACCACCCTGGGACGCAACGAGACAAGACAGTGGTAGACATCCTCTACGATATGGGGAAATTATCGAAAGAGGATGTCTACCATTATCATGCGGTGGAGGAAGGCTGGGGTCCGGAGCAACCGAGGCGCCGGAGACGGAGGACACGTCACCGGGCTAGGTTTGAGGACCAGCCTGGAGCCCAGAAAACCCCTCAAACAGATTTTGGGGGGGGGCTATGGGGGTGGTCGGGGATCGAGGGAGAAGAGCCCCGACCACTGCACTCGTGGGGGTTCCAGGAGGAGCCCCTACAGCCGTGGGAACGGGAGTACAGAGAGGAGTCGGAGGAAGACGACGACGATGTGCTTCTGTTCCCTCACTCGTGGGGGTTCCCGGAAGAACCCTCACAGGATGGGGATTGGCGGTGGAGTAGGCACGACAGGGACAGTCGTGCTCCAGCGCCAGTTCCCAGTCCGGTGCCTCCAGCGCCGGTCCAGAGTCGGAGGAGGAGGAGACCGACTCAGCGCACCAAACCATCGGTGCGCAACGCTAGCCCGGTGAGTCCCGTGCCAGCTAAACGCAACAACCCAACAGTGCGTTTCCCCAGCCCGGCGCGACCCGAGCCAGCTCAACGCACCGACCCAACAGTGCGTTTCCCCAGCCAGGTACAGCCCGTTCCAGCTACTCGCACCAGACCAGTGGTGCGTTCCCCCAGCCCGGTACGGTCTGTGCCTACTCCTCGCACCCAACCTATGGTGCGTTTCCCCAGCCCGGCGCGACCCGTGCCAGCTCAACGCACCGACCCAACGGTGCGTTTCCCCAGCCAGGTACAGCCCGTTCCAGCTACTCGCACCAGACCAGTGGTGCGTTCCCCCAGCCCGGTACGGTCTGTGCCTACTCCTCGCACCCAACCTATGGTGCGTGTCTCCAGCCCGGTGCGACCCGTGCCAGCTCCTCGCACCAGACCTATGGTGCGTGTCCCCAGTCCAGTACGCCCCGTGCCTACTCCTCGCACGGAGGCTACCGCGACGGTCGCCAGCCCAGCTCTGTGGTTGGAGACCATCTCTGCGTCGGTGCCCAGGGTGGGCACGACGTTCAGCCCCGCTGTGGAGCAGGAGCTCCATAGCGCGTCGGTGCCCAGTCTGGGGCCGACAGCCAGCCCAACCACAGGGCTGGAAACCCTCTCTGCGTCGGTGCCCAGGGTGGGCACGACGTTCAGCCCCGCTGTGGAGCAGGAGCTCCATAGCGTGTCGGTGCCCAGTCTGGGGCCGACAGCCAGCCCAACCACAGGGCTGGAAACCCTCTCCGCGTCGGTGCCCAGGGTGGGCACGACGTTCAGTCCCGCTGTGGAGCAGGAGCTCCATAGCGCGTCGGTGCCCAGTCTGGGGCCGACAGCCAGCCCAACCAGAGGGCTGGAAACCATCTCTGCGTCGGTGCCCAGGGTGGGCACGACGTTCAGCCCCGCTGTGGAGCAGGAGCTCCATAGCGCGTCGGTGCCCAGTCTGGGGCCGACAGCCAGCCCAACCAGAGGGCTGGAAACCATCTCTGCGTCGGTGCCCAGGGTGGGCACGACGTTCAGCCCCACCAGAGGGTTGGGAACCATCTCTGCGTCGGTGCCCAGGGTGGGCACGACGTTCAGTCCCGCTGTGGAGCAGGAGCTCCATAGCGTGTCGGTGCCCAGTCTGGGGCCGACAGCCAGACCAGCTGCAGGGCTGAAGACCACCTCTGCGTCGGTTCCCAGGGTGGGCACGGCATCCAGCCTGAGGTCTCCGGAGAAGGTCAGCAGCCCGAGGCCTCCTGTGACGGTCAGCAACCTGAGGCCTCCTGTGACGGTCAGCAGCCTGAGGCCTCCTGTGAAGGTCAGCAGCCCGAGACCTCCGGAGAAGGTCAGCAGCCCGAGACCTCCGGAGAAGGTCAGCAGCCCGAGGTCCCCGGTGACGGTCAGCAGCCCGAGGTCCCCGGTGACAGTCAGCAGCCCGAGGTCCCCGGTGACGGTCAGCAGCCCGAGGTCCCCGGTGACGGTCAGCAGCCCGAGGTCCCCGGTGACGGTCAGCAGCCCGAGGTCCCCGGTGACGGTCAGCAGCCCGAGGTCCCCGGTGACGGTCAGCAGCCCGAAGTACCCGGTGACGGTCAGCAGCCCGAAGTACCCGGTGACGGTCAGCAGCCCGAGGTCCCCGGTGACGGTCAGCAGCCCGAGGTCCCCGGTGACGGTCAGCAGCCCGAGGTCCCCAGTGACGGTCAGCAGCCCGAGGTCCCCGGCGACGGTCAGCAGCCCGAGGTCCCCGGCGACGGTCAGCAGCCCGAGATTCCCGGCGACGGTCAGCAGCCCGAGGTTCCCGGCGACGGTCAGCAGCCCGAGGTTCCCGGCGACGGTCAGCAGCCCGAGGTTCCCGGCGACGGTCAGCAGCCCGAGGTCCCCGGCGACGGTCAGCAGCCCGAGGTCCCCGGCGACGGTCAGCAGCCCGAGGTCCCCGGCGACGGTCAGCAGCCCGAGGTCCCCGGCGAGGGTCAGCGCCACGCCACCTCCGGCGAGGGTCAGCGCCACGCCACCTCCAGCGAGGGTCAGCGCCACGCCACCTCAAGCGAGGGTCAGCGCCACGCCACCTCCAGCGAGGGTCAGCGCCACGCCACCTCCAGCGAAGGTCAGCGCCACCTCCAGCGAAGGTCAGCGCCACGCCACCTCCAGCGAAGGTCAGCGTCCCGGAGCCTCCAGCGAAGGTCAGCGTTCCGCCACCTCCAGCGAAGGTCAGCGTCCCGGAGCCTCCAGCCACAGCTCAAGGCCTGGAGCCTCCTCCACCGGTGCCCAGTCCAGGGCCGGTCGTCTGCTTCGCTCCAGTGCCGGAGCAGTCCGCTCCACCGGTGCCCAGTCCGGGGCCGGTCATCTACGTCGCTCCAGTGACGGAGCAGTCCGCTCCACCGGTGCCCAGTCCGGGGCCGGTCGTCCACGTCGCTCCAGTGCCGGAGCAGTCCGCTCCACCGGTGCCCAGTCCGGGGCCGGTCGTCTACGTCGCTCCAGTGCCGGAGCAATCCGCTCCACCGGTGCCCAGTCCGGGGCCGGTCGTCTACGTCGCTCCAGTGCCGGAGCAATCCGCTCCACCGGTGCCCAGTCCGGGGCCGGTCGTCTACGTCGCTCCAGAGACGGAGCAGTCCGCTCCACCGGTGCCCAGTCCGGGGCCGGTCGTCTACGTCGCTCCAGAGACGGAGCAGTCCGCTCCACCGGTGCCCAGTCCGGGGCCGGTCGTCTACGTCGCTCCAGGGAAGGAGCAGTCCGCTCCACCGGTGCCCAGTCCGGGGCCGGTTGTCAGCATCTCTCCAGGGTCGAGGGCTCCCGCACCAGGGTCCAGACAGGACTTGGTGAATGGCGGGAGTACTGAGGGGGGAACCACCGCGCCGGGGTCCGGACCGGACCGGGCGTGCAACCGTGAGGTAGGAGGGAAGCTACTCTCACAGCCTGTGCCACGCCCGGAACCGGAACCGGAGCCCCCACCAGCAACCACCTCAGTACCCCGCCATGTCCCCCCTAGTTTTTGGACATTATTTTTTTTTTTGTCTTTCAGGAAGGGGGGGATTGTGTGTGCGATCGGGAGTCCGCACCTTGGGGGGGGGGGTACTGTGATGGCTTGGTTGTGGTAAGGCCTCTTACTCCCACCTAGGGGAGGAGAGAGGCACACAACCAAGTCATCACACATTATTAGGGAGATGATCATCCCCAATCAGAGACAGCTGTATAGCGTTGTCTCTGATTGGGGATAGTATTTAGACTCCACACACAGCCACCTGTGTGTGGATCATTGTTCCTGCTTGTCTGCACTGCCTGTAGCCTTGCAAGTAAGTCACTGTGTTTTTGTTCATTTTCACTCTCCTTTTTTATTTTGTGCCTCGTGAGACCATCTCCAAAATAAAAAGGATGACACTTCACCAGCGCTCTGTATATCGTCCCTTATATACTCCGCACCGTGACAGGGGCTGGGGCTCATAGGTTCATTTACATAACATTAAACACGTTTCCACCCAACCATTTAATGCATATGAATTTCCTGAAAAAAGTCACGACCGGGCTGATGGAAACATGAAATGTCGGTACAATTTTATGAATGGACACGGTGGGATCTTTTTATGTGAGAAATGGCGGTGGAAAGTGATAAAGTGATAAAATAACCATCATAAAGAAAACTTGGAATCACGCAATGATATTTGTGGTCCTCCCACTTTGACTCGGAAAAGCATGCAGTTCATTAGGCTACAGATGAAATAAATTATGATGAACTTCACAAAATGTTGAATGTGCAAGGTGATGAGCTCCTTTCCAATAAATATTGAGGGTCTAATTTTGGTGACATGATGATCGATGCTTGACTGGCGTTTGACAAATACAAATAATATCGCTCTTATCCATAATAATCTCATAATATAGATAGGCTACCCCCACTGTACGTGTGTGCTGTTGGCTAGAGTGCATGTGCCAAGACCAGAGGGGGCACATTTGCTATATAACACAACAGTTGTGACAAAACCATCAGTAGAGTTGAAAATGCAATGGAAACCCATATAACTTTTTTTATTCTCTACATGGGAATTTAACTGCAAAAGTTATTTTTATTTGCACTATGTCATCACGCACAGCCTTTTATCCGCAAAAAGTCAGTTTGCAGGAAACATCTCCGGTGGGAAAATGTGCATTGTTTTATGCAGATTTTAGAATATTTGCATGAAAATCTGTCACAAATTTGATGGAAACCTACCTAATTTCTTGGAGTGTACAGTTATGCGTAACAGATTTTGGAATGCTGTTCCTTTCATTTAAGGTTTACAAAACCCCATCTAATTTTCCCATCAATCTCCCTATGACTTTCCATTATATAAACTCACAGGCTGCAAGTCAATGAAGGACTTTCTGGTTTTATTGAAGCTGGGTTGGAATGTCTTCTTGCCCATCTTGAAGATTTTATTGGGAGGACCACTGGCAGAAGTCTTAAAGCGATGTCACCTTGCGTATCTGGAGAAAAGAATGTTAAGTGAATAACTTGATTGTTTCAGGCTAAAAATAAATGAGCATCTGAGGCACCACTAGCAGGGTCATTTCAAACTATAGCTGCACTTCAAAGAGAACATCTTGAGCCTGCTTCTCTCTGGGCTGGCGAAGCGAAGTTATTTGTTCTTCAAGACTGCGATCCAGTTATCAGTGAGTTTTCCCAATCACTGTCACGTCTACTCCCGCTCCTCCCCTCCAGCGTTCAACGTTGCAGTTATACTAACCACTGGTCCTAGGATCCATCATTACGCACACCTGGCATCCAACATTACGCGCACCGCCAACTGGGGACAGCTATGGAAGAGGTTCTTCACAGTTTGCAAAGTCTCGAACATGCCCTGGAGGCGTTGCCTTCAACTAGCGGAGGATACTCTACACCCAGCCTACCCAGCGAGCCAGCACAACAGCCCATTCAGCAACCCGCTCAGGTCAGTGATGCCTGTTTACCCCTCTTGGATAAATATGATGGTACCCCATCCAAATGTCGTGGCTTCCTACATCAGTGCTCCCTCTATTTTACACATCAGATGGGAGCTCCAACCACCGAGACGTCCAAGATTGCCACGGTTATTTCTCTGCTGACTGCACTCATTGTGATGGCTGTCTTGATAACCTACTTCCCTCCCTCTGCGAGCACTCGGGATCAGAGCCTGAACCCATGGAGGTAGGGGTCACACGCCTCCCCGCGGCGGAACACCACAGACGGATACAGCTGAGGATCTGTCTGTACTGTGGGCAAGGAGGGCACAAGCTCCAACGGTGTCCGGCACTTCCGAATCTGGAATCCACAAGAACAGGGGGACGGTCACGTGATCTTCCACCCCCTGGGGCAGGAGTGAGTATTCCATCTTAATAATTTCCTGCTAGGCTCTTTTTGGTGTCCATCACACTAGTTGACTGTCCCTCAATAAGGTTTCATCCGCACGTCCTCGTCTCCTGCGTCGGCTTGTTTCTTCTTCGTGGCCAAGAAGGATGGAGGGTTACGTCCATCCACTCTGGGCAGCGTGTCTGGCTTTCTACTAGGAACCTCCCATCCGCCTGCAAGAAACTGATCCCCCGGATTGTAGGGCCGTTCAAGGTTCTCCGGAGGGTCAACGAGGTGACGTATAGGTTGACTACCATATCTCACCATCTTTTCATGTCTCCCTTCTCAGGCCGGTGGTTCCTGGGCCCCTAGCTGATGCTGTCCCCCACGACACCCCCCCTGGACGTGGAGGACAATCTGGATCCCATCATCTGCGATTTCCTGGATTGGCCCGCTTCTTTTCGTCCCTCGGGTTGGTGTCGTCCTGCGGCGGGAGCCGTGCGTAGGGGAGCCGTGCGTTGGGTGGGTGGATTGGTACTGTCACGTCTACTCCCGCTCCTATACTAACCACCGGTCCTGGGATCCATCATTGCGCACACCTGGCATCCATGTTTACGCGCACCTGCAGATCATCAGACTTCATTACCTTCCTGATTACCTCCCTTGGGTTCCTTCCTCACTCAGTATTATTCCTGTGTTCATGCGTAAACGCCACTGTTATGTTGTCTCGTTTCATGTTTGTTGTTTTATTAAACATTTCACCTGCACCTGTTTCTCGACTCACAGCGTATCCATTACAATCAGTCTGGGTTTAAAATGTAGAAGTCCTGAGCAATTTGTAGAAAAGCAGACAACTTTTTTGGGGGGGACAAAGAAAAACATATATGATAAAAACAATAGACAACATAACATTTACATACATATCAATAAAAATGTATGACATCCCACTCGCTCAGATCCACATGTTCCCACCGTATACACACCCAATGCTGTTTCTATTGCTTTCAAGACTCTGCACCACATGACTTCAAATTGTGTTATGTTGTAGACAGACAAACAATTACTTTTCCATTGCAGTTAATCACTAGTCTGTAACACCTAACAATTTAAGTCCTCCTGACTTCAGAGTGGAATGGCTCTTTGATGTTGTTGGAACAATGCATTGATAATGAAGGGGGCTGTGCTTTTACTGGTTGCCTCTCCTCTGTCTCTTTCTCACTCAAACACCCACAGCCACACACAGCCCCTGAATGCCGCCCCATTCTATTTACAATGGTTGCATTTTCATATCCCAAAAACATTTGAGTGAACCAATCAAACCATGTTGCACAGTTTATTAGCGAATATTGCATTAACAGCCTCCTTTCCAAACCTGTGTTGTCACAGCTCTCCCTGCGCTGTAAGTCACATGGGTCGCATCAGCCAGGCAAGTCAATCACAGCAAACAGAATCAAATTCAAGTCTAATGTCTAGAATTTAGCCCACCATGCCTGGAGTATTAGGTAGACAGACTATTCGACTGTCTTGGCCCCATTCTGTCTGGTCCACATAGCCATCTGGCTCGCTGTCAGGCTCTGGCCATAGGGAGGCCTTTTGCTCACCTAGTAGGCCATGGTCAGAGCCTGACAGGATCTAGTATCTTAGATCTATGTGTTTGCATTTTGTGTTGAATCCCCAATTAGAGACAGCTGCGAGATGTTGTCTCTGATTGGGGATTCTATTTAAGTTGCTCAACCCCACACCTGTGTATGGGTCATTGGTTTGGATATATGTTTAGGATATCTCTATTGTCACAGGAAAAGTAAGTGTGTTTCCGTTTTTATGATTGCATCGTTGTTTTGTTTGTATAGTTCGTACTACTGAGTTTTGAGTTAAATAAAACTATGTTGAACTATCACTGCGCTGCTCCTTGGTCTCTCCCTACACCCACTTGTGACAGAATGACCTACCACTGCAAGACCAAGCAGCCTGGAGCCCAGAAGAACCCCCAAACAGTTTTTTTGGGGGGGCAATGGGGGTGGTCGGGGATCGACGGAGAGGAGCCCTGGCCACTGCACTCGTGGGGGGTTCAGGAAGAGCCCCGGCCACTGTACTCGTGGGGGGTCCAGGAGGAGCCTCTACAGCCAGGGGAGCATTGGTACAGAGAGGAGTCGGAGGAAGACGACGACTATGTGCCTTTGTTCCCTCACTCGTGGGGGCTCCCGGAGGAGTCCTCACAGGAAGGGGATTGGCGATGGAGAGAGGAAGAACGGGGCAGTCGCAGCCCTCCAACGCCAGTTCCAAACCCGGTGCCTCCAGCGCCGGCCCAGAGATCGGTACAGTCCGTGCGGACTTCGCGCACCACTACATCGGTGCGCATCCAGAGCCCGGAGAGGCTGAAGGAAGGGGATCGCCGACCACTTCGTCTGCCAACGATCCACAATCGAGAGAGGCCCGAGGGATTTTATGATCGATCAAAGGAAGAACAGACGAGATGGTGGAGAGCCTGGATGACTCTTCCACTTGAGACGCAGACGGATCTGCTGATTCAGCAAATAGAGGAGGAGGAGGAATTCCAGCGCCGATATGCTGTCGTGTCGAAGCTGATAGATAGACGGGAGCGGGCTTATGATACAGCGAAGGTCCGCAGCCCGGAGCCTCCAGCGAAGCTCCGCAGCCCGGTGCCTCCAGCGAAGGTCCGTAGCCCGGAACCTCCATGAAGGTCCGCAGCCCGGACCCTCCAGCGAAGTTCAGCAGCCCGGAGCCTCCAGCGAAGGTCTGCAGCCCGGAACCTCCAGCGAAGGTACGCAGCCCGGAACCTCCAGCGAAGGTCCGCAGCCCGGAGCCTCCAGCGAAGGTCCGGAACCTCCAGCGAAGGTCCGCAGCCCGGAACCTCCAGCGAAGGTCCGCAGCCCGGAACCTCCAGCGAAGGTCCGCAGCCCGGAGCCTCCAGTGAAGGTCCGGAGCCTCCAGCGAAGTTCCGTAGCCTGGAACCTCCAGCGAAGGCCCGCAGCCCGGAACCTCCAGCGAAGGTCCGCAGCCCGGAGCCTCCGACGACATACAGCCCCGCTTTGGAGCAGGAGCTCCTTAGCGTGTCAGTGCCCAGTCTGGGGCCGGCAGCCAGCCTAACCACAGGGCTGGAATCTTCCTCTACGTCAGTGCCCAGGCTGAGCATGGCGTTCAGTCCTGCTCCAGGGATGGGGCTGGATACGGGTCAGGAAGTCTGCTCCGCTCCAGTGCAGGAGCAATCCGCTCCACCGGTGCCCAATCCGGGACCGGAGATCTACTCCACCCCCATGCCAGAGCAGTCCGCTCCATCGGTGCCCAGTCCGGTTCCGGTCATCTGCTCCACTCCAGGGCCAGAGCAGTCCACTCCACCGGTGCCCAGTCCGGGGCCGGTCGTCTGCTCCACTCCAGTGCCAGAGCAGTCTGCTCCACCGGTGCCCAGTCCGGGGCCGGTCGTCTGCTTCACTCCAGTGCCAGAGCAGTCCGCCCACCGGTGCCCAGTCCGGGGCTGGTCGTCTGCTTCACTCCAGTGCCAGAGCAGTCCGCTCCACCGGTGCCCAGTCCGGGTTCGGCCGTCTGCTCCACTCCCATGCCGGAGCAGTCCGCTCCACCGGTACCCAGTCCGGGGCCGGTCGTCTGCTCCATTTCCATGCCAGAGCAGTCCGCTCTACCGGTGCTCAGTCCGGGTCCGGACGTCTGCCCAGCTCCAGAGCCGGAGCCACCTGCCACACCGGTGCCCAGTCCGGGTCCGGTCGTCTGTACCGCTCCATGGCCGGAGTCGTTCGCCAAGCCAGGTCCCATTCCGGGACTGGTCATCGGACTCGTGACAGGGAGGAAGTTGTCCACTTCGCCGGGGCCTGAGCCGCCACCAAGGTGGATTATCCCTCCTCACCCCTCCCATGTAAAATTGTTTGTATTATTTATTTTGTAATTATCGCAGCCGGGAGTCCGCGCCTTAGAGGGGGGGTACTGTCAGGCTCTGGCCATAGGGAGGCCTTTTGCTCACCTAGTAGGCCATGGTCAGAGCCTGACAGGATCTAGTATCTTAGATCTATGTGTTTGCATTTTGTGTTGAATCCCCAATTAGAGACAGCTGCGAGATGTTGTCTCTGATTGGGGATTCTATTTAAGTTGCTCAACCCCACACCTGTGTGTGGGTTATTGGTTTGGAAATATGGAAAAGTAAGTGTGTTTCCGTTTTTATGATTGCATCATTGTTTTGTTTGTTGTTTGTCGAACTATCGCTGCGCTGCTCCTTGGTCTCTCCCTACACCCACTCGTGACACTCGCGGTCTCCTTCATGTACTCCGCAACCTGGTTTGCCGGCTAGATGTTGTTCAGCCACTTGGTCATCTGGGCTCGCTACTGTTATTTTTACTGTTATTTTACTGCTTTTGTTTCTTACTTATCTATTATTTAACTAACACTTGTTGTACTTAAAAACTGCATTGTTGGTTAGGGCTTGTAAGTAAGCATTTCCCTGTAAGGTCTACACCTGTTGTATTCGGCGCACGTGAAAAATATAATTTGATTTGATTTGTTGATTGGGGTTTCCACAGTCCTATGTATTTGTGTGTGTGTCCCGAGTAGGGCTGTTATGGTGACCATATTACTGAGTAGGGCTGTTATGGTGACCATCTTAAGCCACAGTCATGATGGCAGTCAAATTCCACGTGACCGTTTAGTCACTGTAATTAGGCTTGTCCAAGATCTGATGCTGCTGATGGTCATTAGTAGCCTACCAAACTTGGTAACTGCCTGGTACTCAGCACTCGATTCTCCCTCTAATCACTCTGACATCAGTGCAAATGTAATCGAAAATCTAATCAAACAATTCATGAGAACCCATGAGCTCATGTTGTGCAACATTTCTAGGCAACAAATGTTTTCTATGCAATTGCGTGAGAAAACAGAGTGATGGCCTTTATTAAAAAGAGGAGGATCCCATCAGCTTTCTATAGGCTAGGCCTACTATATTTAATTCTCAACTTTCCTAATATTAAGCACATTGTTTCTCTTTACAACAGGAGTAAAGTCTACTTGGCTGGCATGAAAATGAACAACGGGAAAAGCGTCCTCCATTAGCTATTTAAGTGCATAGATGTATTTTTCCCCTGCCCCTGTTCCCAAACAGGTTCATGATAATGGTACATTCTAAATCAAACACATTTCACACATATTATTAAGTATACACTACAGGTCAAAAGTTTTAGAACACCTACTCATTCAAGGGTTTTTCTTTATTTTTACTATTTTCTACATTGCAGAATAATAGTGAAGACACCAAAACCATGAAATAACACATATGTAATCATGTAGTAACCAAAAAAGTGTTAAACAAATCAAAATATATTTGAGATTCTTCAAATAGCCACCCTTTGCCTTGATGACAGCTTTGCACACTCTTGGCATTCTCTCAACCAGCTTCACGAGTAGTCACCTTGAATGCATTTCAATTAACAGGTGTGCCTTAATGCATCTGAGCCAATCAGTTGTGTTGTGACAAGGTAGGGGTGGTATACAGAAGATAGCCCTGTTTGCTAAAAGACCAAGTTCATATTATGGCAAAAACAGCTCAAATAATCTGTTCAACTGTTCAGAGGAAACCACTACTAAAGGACACCAATAAGAATAAGTGACTTGCTTGGGTTTACAAGCAATGGACATTAGACCGGTGGAAATCTGTCTTTGAGATTTTTGGTTCCAACCGCTGTGTCTTTGTGAGACGCAGAGTAGGTGAATGGATGATCCCTGCAAGTGTGCTTTGCTGGTGACACTGTCTGTGATTTATTTAGAATTCAAGGCACACTTAACCAGCATGGCTACCACAGCATTCTGCAGTGATACGCCATCCCATCTGGTTTGCGTTTAGTGGAACGATCATTTGTAGTTCAACAGGAAAATTACGCAACACACCTCCAGGCTGTGAAAAGGCTATTTGACCAAGATGGAGAGTGATGGAGTGCTGCATCAGATGACCTGGCCTCCACATTCACCCGACCTCAACCCAATTGAGATGGTTTGGGATGAGTTGGACCACAGAGTAAAGGAAAAGCAGCCAGCAAGTGCTCAGCATATGTGGGAACTCCTTCAAGACTGTTAGAAAAACATTCCAGGTGATGCTGGTTGAGAGAATGCCAAGAGTGTGCAACGTTGTCATCAGGGCAAAGGGTGGACTCTCAAAAATAATAAAATATATGTTTATTTGCTTAACACTTTTTTGGTTACTAAATGATTCCATATGTAGTATTTCATAGTACAATGTAGAAAATAGTAAAAATTAAGAAAAAAACTCTTGAATGAGTAGGTGTGTTCAAATTGTTGAATGGTACTGTATATACAGCGGGTGAAATAAGTATTGAACACGTCACCATTTTTCTCAGTAAATATATAAGGTGCTATTGACATGACATTTTCACCAGATGTTGGTAACAACCCAAGTAATCCATACATACAAAGAAACCAAAACAAATAAGTTCAGAAATTAAGTTATGTGTAATAATGTGAAATGACACAGGGAAAAAGTATTGAACACACTTACTGATATTTATTTAATACTTTGTACAAAAGCCTTTGTTGGTAATGACAGCTTCAAGACGCCTGCTGTATGGAGAAACTAGTCGCATGCATTGCTCTGGTGTGATTTTGGCCCATTCTTCCACACAAACAGTCTTCAAATCTTGAAGGTTCCGTGGGCCTCTTCTATGAATCTTGATCTTCAGTTCTTTCCATAGACTTTCAATGGGATTTAAGTCAGGTGATTGGCTGGGCCATTCTAGCAGCTTTATTTTCTTTCTTTGAAACCAATTGAGAGTTTCCTTGGCTGTGTGTTTGGGATCATTGTCTTGCTGAAATGTCCACCCTCGTTTCATCTTCATCATCCTGGTAGATGGCAGCAGATTTTTGTCAAGAATGTCTCTGTAAATTTGCCCATTCATCCTTCCTTCAATTATGTGAAGTTTGCCAGTACCATTTGCTGAAAAGCAGCCCCACACCATGATGTTCCCACCTCCAAACTTCACTGTTGGTATGGTGTTTTTAGGGTGATGTGCAGTGCCATTTCTCCTCCAAACATGGTGTGTATTATGACATCCAAACAGTTCAATTTTGCTCTCATCTGACCACACTATATTCTCCCAGTATTTCATTGGCTTTTCCAAATGTTGTGCAGCAAACTTTAAACGAGCTTCAACATGCTTTTTTTTCAGCAATGGAGTCTTGCGTGGTGAGCGTGCATACAGGCCATGGCGGTGGAGTGCATTACTTACTGTTGTCTTTGAGACAACAGTGCCTGCTAATTGCAGGTCTTTTTGAAGCTCTCCACAAGTGGTCCTTGGCTCTTGGACAACTCTTCTGATTATTCTTTTCACTCCTCTGTCAGAAATCTTCCGAGGAGCACCTGGTCGAGGCACATTTAGATAGATAGATAGATAGATAGGTACTTTATTGATCCCCCGGGGGGGAAATTTCATGGTGAAATTATTCTCTTTCCACTTCCGTATTATGGCCCCAACAGTGCTCACTGGAACATTCAGAAGCTTAGAAATGCGCCTATAACCAATGCCATCATTATGTTTGCAACAATTAGGTTGCGAATGTCTTGAGACAGCTCTTTGCTTTTACCCATCATGAGATGTGTCTTGTGTGACACCTTGGCATTGAGACCTTTTGGTAGGCCATCAGTTGGGACTGAACCAACTGATATTAATTTGCACTGACAGGGGGCTGGATTGCTTTTTAATTACTGATAGTTTTCAGCTGTTGTCTTGGCTTTCCATACCTTTTTGCACCTCCCTTTCTTCATGTGTTCAATACTTTTTCCCTGTGTCATTTCACATTATTACACATAACTTGAACTTATTTGTTTTGGTTTCTTTGTATGTATGGATTACTTGGGTTGTTACCAACATCTGGTGAAAATGTCATGTCAATAGCACCTTTGGAAATATATTTACTGAGAAAAATGGTGACGTGTTCAATACTTATTTCATTCGCTATATATATACAGTGGGGAGAACAAGTATTTGATACACTGCCGATTTTGCAGGTTTTCCTACTTACAAAGCATGTAGAGGTCTGTAATTTTTATCATAGTTACAAAAATCCAGAAAATCACATTGTATGATTTTAAAATAATTAATTTGCATTTTATTGCATGACATAAGTATTTGATCACCTACCAACTAGTAAGAATTCCGTCTCTCACAGACCTGTTCGTTTTTCTTTAAGAAGCCCTCCTGTTCTCCACTCATTACCTGTATTAACTGCACCTGTTTGAACTCGTTACATGTATAAAAGACACCTGTCCACACACTCAATCAAACAGACTCCAACCTCTCCACAATGGCCAAGACCAAAGAGCTGTGTAAGGACATCAAGGATAAAATTGTAGACCTGCACAAGGCTGGGATGGGCTACAGGACAATAGGCAAGCAGCTTGGTGAGAAGGCAACAACTGTTGGCACAATTATTAGAAAATGGAAGAAGTTCAAGATGACGGTCAATCTCCCTCAGTCTGGGGCACCATGCAAGATCTCACCTCGTGGGGCATCAATGATCATGAGGAAGGTGAGGGATCAGCCCAGAACTACACGGCAGGACCTGGTCAATGACCTGAAGAGAGCTGGGACCACAGTCTCAAAGAAAACCATTAGTAACACACTACGCCGTCATGGATTAAAATCCTGCAGCGCACGCAAGGTCCCCCTGCTCAAGCCAGCGCATGTCCAGGCCCGTCGAAAGTTTGCCAATGACCATCTGGATGATCCAGAGGAGGAATGGGAGAAGGTCATGTGGTCTGATGAGACAAAAATAGAGCTTTTTGGTCTAAACTCCACTCGCCGTGTTTGGAGGAAGAAGAAGGATGAGTACAACCCCTAGAACACCATCCCAACCGTGAAGAAGTGGAGAACAGGAGGGCTTCTTAAAGAAAAACTAACAGGTCTGTGAGAGCCGGAATTCTTACTGGTTGGTAGGTGATCAAATACTTATGTCATGCAATAAAATGCAAATTAATTATTTAAAAATCATACAACGTGATTTTCTGGATTTTTGTTTTAGATTCCGTCACTCACAGTTGAAGTGTACCTATGATAAAAATTACAGACCTCTACATGCTTTGTAAGTAGGAAAACCTGCAAAATCGGCAGTGTATCAAATACTTGTTCTCCCCACTGTATTTCCTTTTATACAAAAAAAAGTCTCTTGGAGCTTACAGCCAAGCTGATCCAACCTGGTGTCAGAAGGAGAAAAGTAGTTGAGTGTCATCTGCACAGCAATGATAGGAAAGACCATGAACCGAGCCCTGGAGGACACCAGTAGTGAGCACATGATGCAGACACAGATCCTTTCCATGCCAGGACAACCTGCCACGTAGGATGCAATCCAAGATTGTGCAGAGCATGAGACGCCCAGCCCTAAGAGAGTGGAGAGGAGGATCTGATGGTTAACGGTGTCGAAGTCAGTGGATAAATCTAGGAGGATAAGAACAGAGGAGAATCAGCTTTGGCACAGAGGAGAATGGTCTCAGTTGAGTGAGCCGCCTTAAAGCCTGTCTGTTTAGGGTCAAGAAGATTGTTCTGAGAGATATAAAGAGAGAGTTGGTCATAGCCAGCACGCTCAAGTGTTGTGTTGAAGGTGACGAAGGTGGTGTAGTGTACTGAGCCTATTCTCTCTCTCTAACTTTCTAGCTCCTAAGAGTTATCTCCCTCTATCTCATTTCCCTCGCTCCTCTCCCTCCCTTCCTCTCATACGCTATCTCTCCCTCTCTCTAATCTCAGTGATGGACAGTTGTATCGATCCCAATGACCTCTGTGCCCGTCAACAACATCACTGGCTAATGACAGTCCCCTGTGTCACTGCCCTGCAGACAGTAGCAATTAAAGAGGCCATCAATATGGTTTCCATATTGATGGTCTCTTTATGGGGGAGGGGTAGCTGAATAGTGGTGGCTATTCAGCAGCCTGATGGTCTGGGGGTAGCTTCTATTGGCCAGTCTGACAGTTTTTGCCATGATGCTCCTGTACTGCCCACTTCTGAGTGATGGGGAGCGTCGCTGCAAAGCTAATTTCAGGTCACTCCAGAGATGTTCGATCAGGTTCATGTCCGGGCTCTGGTTGTGCCACTCAAGGACATTAAAAGACTTGTCCCGAAGCCACTCCTGCGTTGTCTTGGCTGTGTGCTTAGGGTCGTTGTCCTGTTGGAAGGTGAACCTTCACCCCAGTCTGAAGTCCTGAGCACTCTGGAGCATGTTTTCATCAAGGATCTGTCTGTACTTTGCTCCGTTCATCTTTCTCTCGATCCTGACTAGTCTCCCAGTCCCTGCCGCTGAAAAATATCACCACAGCATGATGGTTTCCTCCAGACGTGACACTTGGCATTCAGGCTAAATAGTTCAATCTTAGTTTCATCAGACCAGAGAGTCTTTTTTCTCATAGTCTGAGAGTTCTTTAGGTCCCTTTTGACAAACACCAAGCAAACTGAGCAATCGGGGGAGAAGGGCATTGTCAGAAAGGTGACCAAGAACCTGATGGCCCCAGAGTTCTGCCTTTTACTGAGGAGAGCCACTCTACCATAAAAGGCTGGTCGGTGGAGTGCTGCAAAGATGGTTGTTTTTCTGAAAGGTTCTCCCATCTCCACAGAGGAACTCTGGAGCTCTGTCAGAGTGACCTCGCGGCTGGGTTTCCTTTTGTTGTCCGTAATAGTTTGCAAGCCCTGCCACATCCAACGAGAGTCAGAGCTGGTGAAGTAGGATTCTATCTTAGTCCTGTATTGACGCTTTCCCGGTTTGATGGTTCATCTGAGAGCATAGCAGGATATCTTATAAGCATTCGGATTAGATTTCTTCTAAGAGTCGGCTCCTTGAAAGCAACAGCTCTAGTCTTTGGCTCGGTGCGGATGCTGCCTGTAATCCATAGCTTCTGGTTGGGATATGGAAGTACGGTCACTGTGGGGACGACTTCGTCGATGCACTTATTGAAGAAGCCGGTGACTGAGGTGGTATACTCCTCAATGCCATTGGATGAATCCCGGAACATATACCAGTCTTTTCTAGCAAAACAGTCCTGTAGCGTAGCATCCGCATCATCTGACCACTTCCATATTGATCGAGTCACTGGTACTTCCTGCTTTAGCTTTTGCTTGAAAGCAGGGGATCAGGAGGATAGAATTATGGTTAGATTTGCGAAATGGAGGGCGAAGGAGAGCTTTGTATGCGTCTGTGTGTGTGGAATAAAGGTGGTCTAGAGTTTTTCCTCTGGTTGCATATGTGACATGCTGGTAGAAGTTAGGTAAAACAGATTTAAGTTTGCCTGCCTTAAAGTCCCCGGCCACTAGGAGCGGTGCTTCTGGATGAGCATTTTCTTGTTTGCTTATGGCCTTATACAGCTCGTTGAGTGCGGTCTTAGTGCCAGCATCAGTTTGTGGTGGTAAATAGACAGCTATGAATAATATAGATGAAAACTCTCTTGGTATATTGTGGTCTAAAACTTATCATGAGGTACTCTACCTCAGGTGAGCAATACCATCGTTACAATCTAATTCTTTCCATACTAGCCAACTCATTGTCAGGCTCTGGCCATAGCGAAGCCTATTGCTTCTCTATGTAGCCATGGTCAGAGTCTGACAGGTCTATTATTTCTGGTTCTGGTGGTGGTTTGTGTTGGATCCCTAATTAGAGGCAGCTGCAGTGCATTGTCTCTAATTAGGGATCCTACATATGTTTGTATGTTCCACACCGGGGTTGTGGGTCATTGTATATATTTTACGAGTCACGTTAAGCAGTGTGAGTATGTGTGTATTACGTTGTTGGTTTATTTTGTGAAGTTCGTAATTCAACATTTTGTTTCGTCTAATAAATAATGTCGAACTTCAACTGCGCTGCGCCTTGGTCTCTCACCATCCCGACTCGTGACACTCATTGACGCGCTGCCATGGTACACTGATGAACCTAACAGCATTGCATAAGTCATTCAAATGTGTTCTCATCAATTACATGACTCTACAGTAACTATCATGACTGTTTCCAACAAGGGTTAAGTTTAGTTGTAATGACTGTTCTCCCTATACATTAAAAGCAGTGTTGACTCTCGTCAGATGTAAAAGTGGCTCCAAAGGGGCCGTTGTAGTGCTTTTTGAATCACATCACCCTCTCATGACTACACTAGAAAAGAGCAATGGTATCATTGCCTGGACGATTTGCCGGTGAAGTGCACATAGCATTATGTAAAACCACTTGTGTTAACTGATATCCACTGTGGCGTTTCTCTCTGGAATGGGAGCTGCCTTTCAACAATAGGGATTGAAGAGGAGTCGAACTGGAGAGTGAGGATGACTCAAAGGGAGAATAGACAGGCTGGGCACTGCTCGCAGTTTTTGACAAGTGCATAAAAAATAAATATGAGTAGTGATTTGCCGTATTTACTGACTCGAGAGTCATGATTTGTTTTTCTGAGTAACTCAAACATTTTAGTAATTTGTTTGGCATGCTGGCCATAATGAATTCTACAGCAGGATTAACATGCCGCATCTCTGGATTAGCGGCTCTGGAGATGTGCTCCTACCACCAACTGTATACCATGTACATGCTGAAAGATAGATCATGCTGCAGGCAACATAGAGAAAAAAGTCACATAATAACATAGAGAAAAAAGGCATTTCTTTCTTATTGGTATATTAACTAATTTACACCAGGCAGGAAAAAACTCCATCCTACTTTTCAACCAGCTCTTACACTAAAAGGGCATTATCATAATTTTCACAATTTCACAGTATTATGCCAACCTTATGGTGTGTAAATACAGTGGGGAGAACAAGTATTTGATACACTGCCGATTTTTCAGGTTTTCCCACTTACAAAGCATGTAGAAGTCTAATTTTTATCATAGGTACTCTTCAACTGTGAGTGACGGAATCTAAAACAAAAATCCAGAAAATCACATTGTATGATTTTTAAGTAATTAATTTGCATTTTATTGCATGACATAAGTATTTGATACATCAGAAAAGCAGAACTTAATATTTGGTACAGAAACCTTTGTTTGCAATTACAGAGATCATACGTTTCCTGTAGTTCTTGACCAGGTTTGCACACACTGCAGCAGGGATTATGGCCTCCATACAGACCTTCTCCAGATCCTTCAGGTTTCGGGGCTGTCGATGGGCAATACGGACTTTCAGCTCCCTCCAAAGATTTTCTATTGGGTTCAGGTCTGGAGACTGGCTAGGCCACTCCAGGACCTTGAGATGCTTCTTACGGAGCCACTCCTTAGTTGCCCTGGCTGTGTGTTTCGGGTCCCTCAGTAAGACCCATCTTCAATGCTCTTACTGAGGGAAGGAGGTTGTTGGCCAAGATCTCGCGATACATGGCCCCATCCATCCTCCCCTCAATACGGTGCATTCATCCTGTCCCCTTTGCAGAAAAGCATCCCCAAAGAATGATGTTTCCACCTCCATGCTTCACGGTTGGGATGGTGTACTTGGGGTTGTACTCATCCTTTTTCTTCCTCCAAACACGGCGAGTGGAGTTTAGACCAAAAAGCTATATTTTTGTCTCATCAGACCACATGACCTTCTCCCATTCCTCCTCTGGATCATCCAGATGGTCGTTGGCAAACTTCAGACGGGCCTGGACATGCGCTGGCTTGAGCAGGGGGACCTTGCGTGCGCTGCAGGATTTTAAACCATGACGGCGTAGTGTGTTACTAATGGTTTTCTTTGAGACTGTGGTCCCAGCTCTCTTCAGGTCATTGACCAGGTTCTGCTGTGTAGTTCTGGGCTGATCCCTCACCTTCCTCATGATCATTGATGCCCCACGAGATGAGATCTTGCATGGTGCCCCAGACCGAGGGAGATTGACCGTCATGTTGAACTTCTTCCATTTTCTAATAATTGCGCCAACAGTTGTTGCCTTCTCACCAAGCTGCTTGCCTATTGTCCTGTAGCCCATCCCAGCCTTGTGCAGGTCTACAATTTTATCCCTGATGTCCTTACACAGCTCTCTGGTCTTGGCCATTGTGGAGAGGTTGGAGTCTGTTTGATTGAGTGTGTGGACAGGTGTCTTTTATACAGGTAACGAGTTCAAACAGGTGCAGTTAATACAGGCAATGAGTGGAGAACAGGAGGGCTTCTTAAAGAAAAACTAACAGGTCTGTGAGAGCCGGAATTCTTACTGGTTGGTAGGTGATCAAATACTTATGTCATGCAATAAAATGCTAATTAATTATTTAAAAATCATACAATGTGATTTTCTGGATTTTTGTTTTAGATTCCGTCTCTCACAGTTGAAGTGTACCTATGATAAAAATTACAGACCTCTACATGCCTTGGAAGTAGGAAAACCTGCAAAATCGGCAGTGTATCAAATACTTGTTCTCCCCACTGTATATATATTTCCTATTTCTTATATCTCCTTAATATAGGACAAACACTTCAAAACCGTGTTTCTTATTACTTGTTTCTCTGGGCTATAGTAATAAAGGCCAAATTCTAAAGGGGTCCTGAAATTCAAAATCAAATATGCCCTCCGTAAGCCAATCAAAGAGGAAAAACGACAGTACAGGGACAAAGTGGAGTTGCAATTCAACAGCTCAGACACGAGACGTTTGTGGCAGGGACTCCAGACAATCACAGATTATAAAGTGAAAGCCAGCCACATCGCAGACACTGACGCCTCGCTCCCGGACAAGCTAAACACCATCTTCACCTGCTTCGAGGAAAACACTAAGTCGCCGACGCAGGCCGCCGACACGAGGACTGTGAGCTCTCTTTCCCCATGGCCGATGTGAGTAAGACGTTTAAGCTTGTTAACCCTCGCAAGGCTGCGGCACAGATGGAATCCCAAGTCACGTCCTCAGAGGATGTGCAGACCAGCTGGCTGGAAGTGTTTACAGACATTTTAAATCTCTCCCTATCCCAGTCTGTTGTCCTCACTTGCTTCAAGATTTCCACCATTGTTCCTGTACTCAAGAAAGCGAAGGTAACTGAGCTAAATGAGTAACGCCCCGTAGCACTCACTTCTATCATCATGAAGTGCTTTGAGAGGCTAGTTAGGGATCTTATCACCTCAATCTATCCCATCTGGACAAGAGGAATACTTATGTAAGAAGAACTTGACATAAACATAGAGATGCCCAGAGGCATCTCTGAACACTAATCCTGGCACCGTGGGACAAACGAGGGACACATTTCCAGGCAAGACCAGTCCATTTAAAATTAATTCATTCTTCCTTCGCCTCCTGCCCTGCAAGTGTCAACTCGTCAGACGTCATGATACGTCATCAGAAGTGTCCACTTAATTTGAGGGTGAGTCTTTTAAGTGTTTGGAATGCAGCACTTGCAGGGTTGATATGACCCACAATTCAATGCAAACTGTAGTCAAACACTGGTGGCCACGAAGTGTCAACTTTAATCTGCATTTTCGGCATGTCAGAAAAAAGTATGAAGCTAGCTTGCTAAAAATATATATATAGACATTGATTTTAGCATTGGTAAATTGGCTTAGTCTCATAGTGAGGAGCCCATAAAATGTAGCTAGATTCATAAACATATGGAGAATAAATTACCAAACCAGCTAGCCAGCTATGGGTAACTGTAGCTAGCTACCTGACAGGAGTGCTCGCTAGATACTTTAGCTTACTAGGTACATTAATAGATTTAGGCTGGTTGTTTTTAAGCTCAACTTTAAGATTTCCACCAAGGACGTTGCCTCTCCGATAATCACTTTCCCTCGCTAGGGCAAGGGACATTTAAGTTTCACTCGGATGTGACGATGTAAAACGTAATTCAAAGGCTGAGGGTTTATGGCCGAGGGCTGTCTACTTTGAGTTTGAAATGCAGCCCTGCTCTTTGTGGTTGAATCTGTGTTTGAAATTTACTGCTTGACTAAGGGACCTTACAGATAATTGTATGTGTGGGGTACAGAAATGAGGTAGTCATTAAATTAAACACTATTATTGCACACAGAGTCAATTCAACTTATTATGTGACTTGTTAAGATTGTTTACTCCTGAGCGCATTTAGGCTTGCCATAAAAAAGTGGTTGAATACTTCTTGACTCAAAACATCAAGTAATTCCACTTTGACATTATAGGGTGTAGGCCAGTGATAAAAAATGTAATTTTAATCCATTTTAAATTCAGCCTGTAACAAAACAAAATGTGGAAAAAGTCAAAGGGTGTGAATACTTTCTGAAGGCACTATAATTAAAGATGGTTTGTTTCCTTGAATAGTTTGTAAGACACAGTCATGCAATACTATTTACCAATTTTTTTTATGATCTTTATTACATATTCGACTATGTCAACATTAAAGGGTTTATATGTATATATACTGTATATCGCTCCGCAAAAATAACAGCTCTTGGCTTGCTTGCATACTAGCATTTTAGATGGCCCCTAATTTAGCTTTGTGCATGGCATGTTAACAGACTACATACTAGCATTCTCTCTGGGATGGAGGGAGGGAGGGAGAGGGAGAGAGAGAGATCATATTTTCATTCACTTGGGGCCTCTCTTACTCTAAGCCCATTGCTCTACTCTGTCCATTCCCTCATACCTCTGGCCCTCCCTCTCCCTCTGTTTATCTGATATTCAATACGGTTCCCAATCATTTCCTTGAGGATTTTATTTCACTGGTCCACGCTCTACTGAAAATCATATTGGATTACAATCTGTGCTGCTTCCCTGTCTGCATTGGCCTGTGGGAAATTAATATTCAATATCCCTCCTGCTGGTGTTTTGGTTGAGTAGCTGTCCAATTAAGTTATATCGAACTCATACATGCTGTCAGTCAGCCTTCTGTTTTTCTCTCCCCCCCCCCCATCATTCCAGTCCCTTGATATCATGATGTGTTATTTTATGTGTCATTTTATAGGTTGGACTAGGCAGAGCTGACTGATCGCTGTGAAAACTTGTAGCTGTGGAGGGCCTGTGAAATGATATGACTGGATAAGAATCTCCTGACCTGATGGCTCTAACCAGAATAGAAAGAGGAGTGGGAGGCCCCGGTGCACAACTGAGCAAGAGGACAAGTACATTAGAGTGTCTAGTTTGAGAAACAGACGCCTCACAGGTCCTCAACTGGCAGCAAAACACCAGTCTCAACGTCAACAGTGAAGAGGCAACTCCGGGATGCTGGCCTTCTAGGCAGAGTTGCAAAGATAAAGCCATATCTCAGACTGGCCAATAAAAATAAAAGATTAAGATGGGCAAAAGAACACAGACACCGGACAGAGGAAGATTGGAAAAAAGTGTTATGGACAGACAAATCTAAGTTTGAGGTGTTCGGATCACAAAGAAGAACATTCGTGAGACGCAGACCAAACGAAAAGATGCTGGAGGAGTGCTTGACGCCATCTGTCAAGCATGGTGGAGGCAATGTGATGGTCTGGGGGTACGTTGGTGGTAGTAAAGTGGGAGATTTGTACAGGGTAAAAGGGATCTTGAAGAAGTAAGGCTATAACTCCATTTTTCAGTACCTTAATTGGAGCCACTTTCCTCCTACAACAGGACAATGGCCCAAAGCACAGCTCCAAACTATGCAATAACTATTTAGGGAAGAAGCAGTCAGCTGGTATTCTGTCTATAATGGAGTGGCCAGCACAGTCACCGGATCTCAACCCTTTTGAGCTGTTGTGGGAGCAGCTTGACCGTATGGTACGTAAGAAGTGCCCATCAAGCCTCCTCTTCAGATTACCTCAACAAATTGATAACTAGAATGCCAAAGGTCTGAAAGGCTGTAATTGCTGCAAATAGAGGATTCTTTGACAAAAGCAAAGTTTGAAGGACACAATTATTATTTCAATTAAAAATCAAGGTTATAAATATAAAATATTTATAACCTTGTCAACATCTTGACTATATTTCCTATTCATTTTGCAACTAATTTTATGTATTTTTTCATGGAAAACAAGGACATTTCTAAGTGACCCCAAACTTTTGAACGGTAGTGTGTATGTATGTGTATATATATATATATATATATAAAATACTGTATATAGTCACTAATGAAACATGTGTATGAATAGCAAACAAACCATCAAAAACTACAACAACAGAATGTCGAAGTCAACATAAAATACACATTGGCTATACATTGTTGCTCTATATATAGAAACGGCAGTGGGGGCTAGAATCGTGACTACAGACAACCTGGTTCGAATCCATATCACAACCGGCATTGATTGGGAGTCCCATTTGGCGGCGCACAATTGGCCCAGCATAGTCCGAATTTGGCCGGTGTAGGCCGTCATTGTAAATAAGAAATTGTTCTTAACTGACTTGCCTGGTTAAATAAAGGTTCAATAAGCCAATAGGCAGAGGGATAGCCTACATTGTCAAATTCTCTGTATGGTAATAAAAATACATTTTATTTTTTAAAGTGACATCTTGCATCATACAATACAATTTACAATCACCTATTTGGCACATTGTGTTACAAACCAAGTAAAAAATCATTAATTAATGTCAAGCCCTTCATACAAAAGCTTTTAAAAGTATAATGCAATTAAAAAAATTGGTACCTGGGAAGGTCCTTTCCAGTGTCAATTCATGGGCATGGGTATTTACTGAATCAAAATGTGTTTATGAGTTAAAGGAAAAAGTCATTCAAATAAATTATTTTCACACTCTTATTTTGATACTTTTTTTTGCGAAGGCCAAAGAAGTCAAGAACAACTCTTTGCCTCAAGAAACTCACCATTACTACTGTAACATCTGCTTCCAACTCACACTCTCAAACACATAGATCCCCTGAATGCAGCTCACTCTCCAGATCCCAATCACCTGAACACCTGTATGTCATTTACACACACTATTTAGTTCAGTTCATTGCACCCCATCATTGTGAGGGATTGTTTGTATTTGTATGCATTTTAGTCCTCCCGTGTATCAACGTTTTTGGCCATCCTCACTAACAATGTTTTTTTTTGCCTATTCCCTGCCTATACTTTTGCATATCAGATTTCCTGTCTTCGACCTCTTGCCTGATCTCCTGGACTACGTTATTAGCCTGATCCCTGCCTGTACTGTTACCTTTATGGATTCCCTGTGTATGACCTTCTGCCTGTCCCTGGACCTAGTTACCAGCCTCCACCTGTGGTCCTTTACTAAATAAACACCTGCTGCGCCCTGTGCTTGAAACCAGCACTCTGTCTCCCATCGTACTCATTATAACTACAGAAGAAGCAAGAGTGAAATCTTGGCTAGTGATGACTTACCAGAACCACCCAAAGTCTAGACTGTCCATGTACAATGCCTCAACTGTCTGATTTGAATGCATTTTCTTTCTAGAAAGTACTGTCTCAGTTTTAACCCCCTCCCCTCCTGGAGACAACGGAGAAGTCATGTCCGGTTGGTGTTTGTTCTGGCTGAGCGTCCCAGCAGAATTCCCACTCTGTTGAATTATTAAGAGGAAGGCCTGTCCCATCCATCACAACAGAGCAACTCTCTGAGACTGCTGTCATAATCCTGACTGGAACGTCGCAGGAAGGGGCTGTGGGGTTGTGGTGGTGAAGAAAGAGTGGGATACTCTCAGTGAAAGGGTGGAGGATGAGGAAAAGAAGGAGGAGAAATGTTTTGTCACCTCCGTGCTAATCATTGTTCATTGGAGAGCTGTTTTGCCTGCCTTGTCTCGTTTCGTCTCTTTCTTTCTCTCCTTCTCATTGGACATCTCTAAACTGACAGTCTATAGACAGGCCCATGTGGTGCAGATGTAGTATCTTCATTTGAGCCAGTTTGCTACAGCCAGAAAATAATCCTGCAGCAACAGGAAATGTGAATTATAACTAATGGAAATTATTTAAGGGGGTTGATAAATTTTTTGTTATGGCAAATCAAGTCTTGAATTTCAGTGTGGAAATTACAAACTTTAAAATCCTTTTTAAACCTCAAATACACTACCTCAAAAGGTCTGTGCAGGAACATTCTCAACAACAAAAGAGTGATCAAATTAAGATCCTACACCTGTATTTCACATTTAGACTGGGTGACTCCTAGTCAAAGTGTAGAGGATCCATATGGAATAGCAAGCAGGCCAGCCGTCTGGCTGCATACTCATCACTCTGAGTGTACCGATGCAGAAATGACAGCAATGTGGATAAAGTTATTCCCTTACAATGGGGTGACAATTGCAAGTGAATGGGGTCAACAATGATCAGTCGATAGGTTCACTCATACAGTCTTCACTATTAGTGTACCGTAAATCGTTACTATCAGCTTGTACGACGACGACGACAACAAACCCAACCCAACCCCTCGCAACCAACCACACATTACTGCACTTTAATACATCCTTAATTATTGTTCATGCTCGCGGCCTTGTCAGTCGTTGAGAATTTGTAATGTTTGTAACTAATGGAGCGTGAGGCACTACGCAGCATATCTCAGGTGAAAATCGGATGACTAAATGAATGTGGCTATGGTAAGGTTTATCCAAGCGTTCCTGTAGTGTTTGTAAACACAGAACCCCACTGGCGTTCTATACAGGAGGCGGATATTGGAGCGGCAGGGTTGTGGGGAGTTCTCCTCTGTATCGCATCCCCTTACACACATGCATGGACACACACACGAATGCACACATGCACACACTCGTCCCACTCCAAATGAACTACAGCTTCTCATTACCAGGAGCAGCTGAACTGTGAAATTTGGCGTGTCGCTGCACATTGGCCTCGTTTGTCCCAATTACAGCAGGATAATTAGCCATTTTGCTCACAGCGAGGCCCCTGGGGATAGGCACTGTTGGGGGGTGGAAGGGCTTTTATTGGTGCGGAGCCCTCGAGACAGTGACAGTGTTGAGCTGGTTGACCCCTACAAGATCAAGGTGATCTCTAATCGAGAGCGTCCAGTTTAGTCCGGTTCTTGTGCATGTTTTCAATAGGGTGGTTGTGCCACTGTAAAATACTCAGATGATGACTTTGATTAGGGTAACATACAATTTGATCCCTGCTGTGCTTTTCTTTTGGAACTAATACAAGGACATTTTACTGTGCCAACCTGGCAGCCAGAGTGGTTTTAACAGAATAACCACCAGCAGCATTTTTGCGAATTCCAATTAACATAAGAAACCACACTGGGATCTACGGGATCTTCATTTGGATCTTGATCCAAACCTCCAAAATGTGATTAAAATCTGGTTGGTTGTCAGCCAGTGCAGCCAGAGCTGGAGTACTGGATTAGCCATGCAGGCTGTGCCAGATGAAAGTTAATGACTGGCTCAGGCTATCTGCACATCTTGAAGGTTCTAATGAGCCTGTAAATGTGATAGGAACCTGTGTTCCAAGGCCAAGAACTTCGGTGCCATGGTGCATTTGTGGTGTGCCGTCTTCTAGCAACTAAAAGAAAGCCTGCCTGCCTCTTTCTGTCACGTCATGTGGGAAGCTAGCTCTTCACGAGAGGACTTGTCCCACTGGGCACCTCAACAGTGGAGGATGGAGATGGCAGCAGATACAGATAGAGTATCCGAGTGTAGGAAGGCTGTGTGACGCCAGAACACGGTGCTCTGAGTCAGTCCATAACAGAAAACCACGAGGGGGCTTAACAGCACCGTGCCCCGAATCCATTCTTCCTGAGAGAGAGAGAGAGAGAGAGAGAGAGAGAGAGAGCGAGAGAGAGAAAAAGAGAGCGAGAGAGAAAAAAAGAGACAGGGTGTAAATTGTCCATGTTGGTGGCAGTCTTTGGGTAAACCATAAACTACTACTGAGTTTTTCAGTCGAAGGCACCTGCAACGCCCTTCCAACATTGTCACGAAGAAATACCATTTTAGAGAGGGATATGTTGTTTTTTCACAGGAGTCAATTCAGAAAGCTCTTATATAAAACATGGTTTCTCATCCTTCTCCACAGGCTCTTGAAAATGTTCCTGTCTCTCTAACCCACTCCAACCATCACCAATGGTTAATTAGTAATATTTTGCTGTGTCAGTCCGGTTTATTTGGCTATGTTTTCCTCAGATGTTATCAGAAGGTGACTGCTTCAAACTGTTAGCAAAACAATGTAATCTAAATGGTCTGTGCACAAGGAGAGAAACTTATTCAGCAGGTCACAGTGAAAGACATGAAAATTAAGATGAGAATGCTAGATTTTAGAATGCACTACATCTGATTTTTTAAAAGTGTCTGATATATCGCCATTGCAAGCACCTGGAGTGCACCTTAGCTGCACTATGGCTTATTACCACTAACTGCTGGAGGTGACAGCAGGAGAGGTAGGTAACACTTTATATTAAGGTTACGTAAATTGGTCCGCAGTACTTAATTAACAAATAAATTATGAATACATTGACAAAGCATTATAGTAGTATGGGACCAGTGGTGTAAAGTACTTAAGTAAAAATGCTTTAAAGTACTACTTAAGTAGTTGTTTGGGGTATCTAATACTTTACTTTACTTTTTGACAACTTAAGTAGTTGCGTTGCGTTGCGTTGCGTTGCGTTGCGTTGCGTTGCGTTGCGTTGCGTTGCGTTGCGTTGCGTTGCGTTGCGTTGCGTTGCGTTGCGTTGCGTTGCGTTGCGTTGAACACACAGAAAACACCAGCAATGATCCACACACAGGTGGAAGTGTGTGGAGCCTAAATACTATCCCCAATCAGAGACAACTCTAGACAGCTGTCTCTGATTGGGGATCATAATCTCCCTGGTTAGGGTGTGAGGACTTGATTGTGTGCCTCTCACCTCCCCTAGGTGGGAGTAAGAGGCCTTACCACAACCAAGCCCTCACACATACATTTTCCCTGACAACCAAAAGTACTTTTGAATGCTTAACAGGACGGGAAAATTGTGAAATTCACCCACTTATCAAGAGAACACGTAGTCATCCTTACTGCCTCTGGTCTGGCAGACTCACTAAACACATGCATCTTTTGTAAATTATGTCTTAGTGTTGGAGTGTGCCCCTGGCTATCGGTTCATTTTTTTTTTTAAATGGAGCCGTCTGCTTTGCTTAATATAAGGAATTGAAAGTATTTATACTTTTACTTCTACTTTGAGTAACTTTCTATTAAGATAACTATACTTTTACTCAAGTATGACAATTGGGTGCTTTTTCCACCACTGTATGGGACTTGGGGCTCTATTCAATCTGTATCACTGATGCTTTTAAGGCAGGGTTGTCAAACTCAATCAGCACAAGGGCCATAATGAAAAAAAAAAAAATGTGTGTGTCAGACATAGCCTATTATGTTTGTTTTTACAAAACATGCATACAACTGCGACCCAAACTGGAAATTGCTTTGTTTAAAAAAATATGTCCCTTTATAATGTCCACTTATGTACATAGGATGCTGTATAAAAATGTGTCAGGATTCGGCCCGCGGGCCTTGTGTTTGACACATGTAGGGCAGCCCAGCCCCTGAAGTGACTCCTCTTATAAACTGCATGCAATAATTTTCTCTGTGTTGTCTTTAGAATTCAGCATTATCTGTGTTGATCTTACCAACCCCATTGTGTCACCTCTGAGAAGCAGAGGTTACATTATGTAGGTCTGATTGGTGGTTAACTTTACAACAACTCATATTTTCAATCCAAACAAATCAGATGCTTACAAAAGGGTCTTAGACTCACTGTTCTTTCTCTTATGTTCCTGACCTGCTGTTGTGAGATACTCTCTCTCTTTCTTTTTCTCTCCCATGAGCTATGGTCCATTCATTTTACAAAGAAATTAAATACACTTGTATTTAGAAGTCCATTCTCAGACATTTCTTCATTGCCTATTACTGTAACTGAACATAGTCTCTTGCATATTGCTAATTATCTTTATAGAGTCAGATAAAAATTTTAATAGGCTAATTGCCTAAATCGCATGTGATGGTATCTTTCTGAATGCACTGTATATAATATACTATATATACACATATCATATTGAGACGACACCTGCAGCATTTACAGTGAATGCAGTGTGCGCTAACGCGGGAACATTGCCTTTCGATTTCAATCAGGCTGTAACGCTGGATTTCCACGATATGGATTGAATTTAGCCCTTGGTCTTTTTACCAATCCAATGTGATCATAAACTTTGTTTTTATTTATGCAGCAGAATACATCTGCTTTTATAACCAACTTCATTTCAGGACATTCTTCAGTGGCTTCCTAATCCATCCTTGTTTTGAGACAGCATAAACCTAATTCACAAATCATGATCATAAATCCCAACCAGTATTCCTGGGCATGTCTTCAACAGTTAATCTAAAAAGGCAATTTGGTGCATTGCTCAAGCATATCGCTGTGTTATGGGATTATTCAAATTGAGGCCAGCAAACATTGCAACTGTAATTTACCCTGTTTTAAATCATATTGTCATACCCTAATTCCGTTCACCTGTTCTCCCTGGCTCCTCCTCTACCAGGTGTTTCCTATGTTCCCTTATTCCTTGTGTATTTAATCTGTATCTGTTCATTGGTCTGGTTGCCAGTTCGTCTTGTGTGTTTCACCAGGTCGTTCCCGCATTCCTAGTAATACCTGCTGTCTGTTTAGTTCTCCTGTTGCCGTACCCCTGCCTGTTTACACAACCTGATTCCTGCCTGCCGTCTCTGTACCTCTGAACACCTGTGTACCAAATCCTTTGCCTGCCTACGACAACGAGATATAGCCTTCCGATTTTGTAAAGTAAAAACATACTTGACATTCTACCTGCCTCCTGCGTCTGCACTTGGGTCTCTGTCTGAGTTGTGATAGTACGAACTGGCCATGACAGACCCAGCAGATTCTGACAACCTCCGGAGCGCTCTCTCCCTTCAGGGAGCTGCTATTGGGAGACATGAAGACCTCCTACAACGTGTCATGGAGGGACTTCAAACTATTTCTGACCACCATGATCAGACCTACAACTCGCTGATGGAGCAGCTTCGTGGATTGTCAGTGGGACAGCCTACTACAGCGGCGCCTGCCCCTGATACCAGTACTCTCGCGTCTAACACTGTTTCGCCTATAGCCCACTCAGCCTCTCGGGAACCCAGCTTACCTCCTCCTGAGCGGTACTCTGGAGATCCGGGAACCTGTCGTTCGTTCCTATCGCAGTGTTCGTTGATCTTCGAGCTGCAACCCTCCTCGTTCCACTCGGATCGTGCTAAGGTAGCATACATCGTCGCTCTTATGTCCGGGAGGGCAGGAGCCTGGGCTACGGCGGTGTGGGAACGACAAACACCCATCTGTTCCAGCCTGGACTCCTTCGTGGCCGAAGTTAAAAAGGTTTTTGATTCACCGATTTCTGGGAGAGAGGCAGCCCGTAAACTCCTGCGACTGCGGCAGGGCTCTCGTAGCGTTTCGGATTACGCAGTGGCCTTCCGCACTCTGGCCGCCGATAGCTCGTGGAATTCTGACGCTCTTTTTGACGCTTTTCTTAATGGGTTGTCGGACATTATTAAAGATGAGCTAGCAGCCCGGGAACTGCCCCCCGATCTCGACTCTCTCATAAACCTTTCTATGCGGATAGATAGCCGTATACGGGACAGGAACCGAGAGAGAAGGTCAGCCCCCTCACATCCTTCGCAACCCGGAAGTTACCGGTCTTCCGGCCTCCGAGAGGTTAGGGGCGGGGACGAACCGTTCCGGAAGTATCCGAAAGCGCCCGAGGTGGATACATCGGAGCCTATGGAACTAGGAAGGGCCAGAATAAGCCCGGAGGAAAGGGAGAGGAGAATCAACAGCCGTAGCTGTTTGTATTGTGGCACTTCAGGCCATTACATCTCTACCTGCCCAGTAAAAGAGCAGGCTCATCAGTAAGAGCGGGTGTGCTGGTGGGCCAAACAGAGACCCCCTGGTCTCCTCCGACCCGTGCCCCAATTCATGCTATCCTCCTGTGGGGAACCCTATCCGAGACCATCAGAGTTCTTATAGATTCTGGGGCTGACGAGAGCTTCATTGACTCCGCCCTAGTCCAGCAGCTGGGCATTTCCACCCAAAACCTCTCCACTGCTATAGAGGCCAGAGCCTTGGACGGCCGGTCCATTGGCAAGGTGACACTTTGTACTGTTCCAGTGGTTCTACGCATCTCTGGTAACCATAGTGAATCCATCCTGTTTTTACTCATCAGTTCCCCTCACGTGCCAGTGGTTCTGGGCCATTCCTGGCTTCAACGGCATAACCCTCTCATCGATTGGACTACGGGTTCCATCAGGGGATGGAGCCCCTTTTGCCATGCCCAGTGCTTGAAGGCTGCACAACACCCCTCGGTTACCCCCATTCCAGTTTCTGAGCCCGCCCTTGACCTGTCCTCTGTTCCGGCTGAATACCAGGACCTACGGGAGGTCTTCAGCAAGTCCCGGGCGAGATCACTTCCCCCTCACCGCCCATATGATTGCGCCATTGACCTTTTTCCGGGAACCTCCCCCCCCAGAGGGCGTCTCTACTCACTGTCTGGTCCGGAGACCAAGGCCATGGAGGCCTATGTGGAGAGCTCTCTTGCTGCAGGGATTATTCGCCCATCTTCATCCTCCGCTGGAGCGGGTTTCTTCTTTGTGGACAAGAAGGATAAATCCCTGCGTCCCTGCCTTGATTACAGAGGTCTGAACGACATCACCATAAAGAACCGTTACCCGCTTCCGCTCATCTCCTCCGCCTTCGAGGTTCTTCAGGGGGCAACCGTTTTCACGAAACTGGACCTGCGGAATGCCTATCATCTGGTTCGGATCCGGAAGGGGGATGAATGGAAGACTGCTTTCAACACCACGAGTTCCAGGCTCTGGTCAACGACGTGCTGCGTGACATGTTGAACCGGTGCGTCTTTGTCTACCTGGACGACATCCTGGTGTTTTCCCGGTCTGCCCAGGAGCATATAACCCACGTCCGCCAGGTGCTCCAGCGCCTCCTGGAGAACCAGCTTTTTGTCAAGGCAGAAAAGTGCGAATTCCACCAATCCACTATCTCGTTCCTGGGATACATCATTGCTGCTGGAAGCATCCAGATGGATCCCAACAAAGTGAGGGCTGTAGAGGAGTGGCCGCAACCCACTTCCCGGAGTCAGCTCCAGAGATTCCTGGGATTTGCTAATTTTTACCGCCGCTTCATCCGGGGCTATAGCACTCTGGCATCTCCCCTCACCGCTCTTACCTCCACCAAGATCCGCTTTGTCTGGTCTCCTGAAGCTGCCCGTGCGTTCACTGACCTTAAACGGCGTTTCACCTCGGCCCCGGTCCTAATCCAACCTGACCCCTCTTGCCAGTTTGTAGTGGAAGTGGACGCCTCAGAGGTAGGGGTGGGAGCAGTTCTGTCCCAGCGCTCGACCATAGACCAGAAGCTGCATCCCTGCGCTTTCCTCTCCCACCGGCTCAGTCCAGCAGAGAGGAACTATGATGTCGGCAACCGGGAGCTGTTGGCTGTCAAGATGGCATTGGAGGAATGGAGGCACTGGCTGGAGGGCTCAGAGCTCCCGTTTTTGGTCTGGACTGACCATAAGAACTTGGAGTACCTTCGCACCGCCAAGCGCCTCAACTCCAGACAGGCCAGGTGGGCTCTACTGTTCACACGGTTTAATTTCACCCTATCATACTGTCCCGGCTCTAAGAACGCTAAACCCGACGCCCTGTCTCGTGTTTTCAGCCCCGTTACTGCCTCCCTGGACCCAGAGCCCATCCTTCCCGCCTCCTGCCTTACTACATCTATCATCTGGGGAATAGAAACTGTGATACATATAATGGGAAAATTTTGTTTTTCTCCCTGCCTACCTGCAAGCTGAAAACCTGCCATTGTGTGTGCGTATAGGCTACCTCCCCCTCCGGAGCATAGTCTTCTAGCCTAATACTGATGTTACAAGCGTGATTCAGAAATTAGGGAAAGAATGGATTCACTTTTTCAACTCTAAGGATACTATAGTTATCACGTTTCACATTGGATTTATTAACTACAATAAGGTAAGATGTTTTATTTGAATTCTGGTGCCGCTCTGCACACACAAGCTTGTTAGCTGGCTGGCTAGCTAGTTTTGGTCCAACGCTTCACCAACTCTCTGAAGTTCAAAGACATTCAAAGTTCCTTCATAAAAAGTTCCCTCCGTAGGTATAAATATGTGGATTCCCAGCGCTTTAAGCCAAGGCTCCTCCTCCACCCTCTCTCGCTCTCTCCCCAACCACAAAATGTTAGTCGCATTTTGCGCCCTTTACTTGTTTTCCGTCTAATGCATGTGTTTTACAGCATTAATGCTGTAGATTGCACTGCATTATCGGTACAATTCTGAAAAATACTGTTATTACAGGAAGCCTCCTGTAAAAATTACTCTTACATACTGTATTTACATACAGTAATAGGGTTAAGTGTTTTTTGGCACCTTGACTTGTTTATGAGTATCTTTATTGCTGCGGGCCTCCCGAGTGGCGCAGTGGTCTAAGGCACTGCATCGCAGCGCTTGAGGTGTCACTACAGATCCCAGGCTGTGTCACAGCCGGCCGTGACCGGGAGACCCATGAGGCGGGCCAGGTCGTCCGGGTTGGCCAGCCGGGATTTCCTTGTCCCATCACGCTATAGCAACTCCTTGCGAGCAGTGCGGCTTGGCAGGGCGTGTTTCGGAGCCCGCATGGCTCTCCACCTTCGACTCTCCCGAGGCCGTAGTGGATTTGCAGCGATGGGACAAGACTGTAACTACCAATTGGGGAAGAAAAGTACAAAAAAACATAAATAAATAAAATATCTTTATTGCTAGCCAACGTTGAATTACTGCATGTTTTCTTAGCTAACCTATCTAGCTAGCTGGCTAACGTTTGCTAGCTAGCAGGTTAGCTAGCTCAAATTGGCACAAGCCATTTCGGTCTGCTGTAAATTGCTCATAAATATCTTACTAATTACTGTGATGATGATCGGCTTCACTGCTCTGAGTGCCATAGAGAATATACTGAATGCAGATTTGTGACTGTTATGTTTTCACCATTATTACAGAGAAAATGTCTTGTAGCAATTCAGAAGACGGCGCATCATTTTTTTTTGGGGGGGGGGGGGTTTGGGTTGCCCGCATTTGACACATAAAATGTTATTGTATCAGGTGCCTGCTGACCTAAGGTGCAGTGGGCACTGGGCAGCTGTAGCCAATTACAGTGTCACTGGCGGTAGCTAGTAACGTGGGCAATTTTTCCCCAATAAAGGATTATATTTCAAGTAAGATTGCAGCCTACACATCCGCCATCGTTTTGCAGGCCAGGAGTGTCCATATAGCCTCTCTCCACTAACCGTGTAATAATTTAAACAACATTATGTGTTAAACCTGTTCACTTTACCAGTAGTATGCAAACATTTGGTGGTACATAAAGAAAGCAAAATGTTGTGAGTCTCGTAAAATAATATGTGGTGTTGTGTAGGCCAGTGGTTACCAACCTTTTCTAAATCAAGATTACTTTTGCATTCATACATTATCACAGCATGTGGGCTATATACCTGGTCTGACAATATTGTTCTTCTCAGACCAAATTATATTTAAAATAGATAATTTGGTGTAGCACTTGCGAGGCACAGCTGGAAATTGAAATAAATTTAAATAATTTGGTAGTTTCAGCCGGCTGGATTTAGGACCATGTGGACACCACAGAACGCGTGGACAGGCTGTGCAAAGGCAAAGCTTCTGAAAGGCTGGCTTATAGGACCGTCACGGAACTGATGAACAGAGGTAGGTGCAAGCAGGTTGTAAAAGCAAGCAGAGCAGAAACAGGCTACTCTTTATTTGACTAATGCAAGGTAACTGCTGTTTGACCTAACAGGGAAAAAAAAGTATTTATCCCCAGTGCTGAGCTAGTAGTGTAGCTAACTGACATGTAACGTTAGCTAATGTTTCATCCCCTCTCGACTGAATTTCTGTCTGAAGTGAATGAACTAGCTACAGTAGCTAGCTAGTAACTACCACAGCCACTTAAGCTATAGCCTCTAGCTATCTCAGTATCTGTCAGGTAGCAGTATCTAACAGCTGTTGTGTGTATGGAAATGTTTTGTAGCCTTTGTTTTGTCCCATTTTAACAGAAGTTAAATTGGCTACTTTTCACCAGTTGATGTACCATTAGAGTTAGCCAAAAGTTGGATAACGTTAGCTAGCTAGCTCACTAATTTTATTTTCGCATCAATCACACTAGACCTGAATCAAATGACGTAACCAGCGGCCAAACGATTGAAGAGCGATATTCTGACGTTTTTTGATAACGCAATGTGAGTTATTAGAGTCAATATAGCAATGTAAAGTTATTGATCTGTCAGTTTCCCTAGCTAAGTCCCTACTTTTCACACTGACATGGCAGAAACAGCTCTACAGGCTTCACTGTCATGGTGCATTGTCAGTACACACTACACAACACTGTGCTCATCATGTCTTAGCAGGATCAGATGGTGACAGGTGTCCCAGCAGGATCAGACACTCTGGCACACACAGACGAGAGTGCTCTGAAATAGATAGCCAGAGCAAATTTACCTTCATACTATCAACAGTTGTCCCAGTGACATTCTATTGAAATGGATACTTGCATAGGGAGTCTTTTGTTAAGACATGTAGCTAGCTAGCTAGGTAAACAATGAACCATAATCCCAACTCATGACGTTACTACCCTGCATGAATCTGCAGGTAGCTAACCAACCAGGTTCAATGTTAGCTAGCTAACATTAGGCTATAACTAGCTCTGATATACGAATAATAAAAGTATACACGTAACATTAGCTAGCGAGCCAGCCAGATAATGTTAGATAGCTAGCTAACAGTACAGTTTATGTCAAAATTATCTGAAAATGTAGCTAGCTACTGTAGACTGTCTTACCCGTATACATCATGGATGGACGCTTCTCCCTGTCACGGATGCCATGGTTGCTCTTAGTTTGAAGATGTAATCCGGAGACAGGTGTTTTCTCCCTCTCCTTAGCTATCATACTCTAATTCCACTGATTTCAAAACCCGGTCCTCCAAAAAGTGGAGAACAACACTTATACAGTTCTAGTACGCAATATATTTCTTTAAAAGCTGTGTTAGACAGGATTACCTACACATACTGACCAGCTCAAATAGACAGAAGCGTGCTATATGGCAGACCAATCAGAACTCATCTCTCAGCATGTCCAGCCCACTCATTATCTCAGCCAATCATGGCTAGCGGGAAGGTTACTGTTCTTTTTGTGGCTAAACCAACTAGGCTCGTAATTTAACAATTTTATTTGTAATTACAGATGGCATACAAGTTTGTTATTAAGGCACATGAAAGTTCACATGTTCCATATTCATTTAAAAAAAGTTTACGTTCAAATGGCTCTCCTGTGAAGTAGTGACCCCCGACATATGCCTAGTTTCCTGAAACGAGTCACAAATGTACACCAAGGTAATTCTTTGTCATGCCTCATCTTAGCAGGATCAGATGGTGACAGGGGTCTCAACAGGGTCAGGCAACCAGGGAAGACCAGTGTGTGGCGGCACTAAGGTGAACTTTTGCAGATGCAACACTTTATTCTCTCTGTGCAGAAAACACTTAAACATTTAATATTTTAAGGGTGTCTGACAATCCTCTAAAGTTGACTTCTAAACTGTATGGAGGCTTTCCCCAATGACACAAAACATGTAAAACAAAAATGTGAGGAAGACCAAGGACACACTATTGATGATGATGAATAGATACGCTTGAATGCCCAGTCATGTTCATACAATCTCAGACATAAATTACTGCAGTTTAAGATCATTCATAGATAATACTATATGCCAGTGAAACTGAATGTCATACAATATCGTAATTTCTCTGCTGGAGGTGTAAAACACAAGAGTACATATTTGCATATGTTATGCTCTTGCGAAGGTTGGCTGAATTCTGGCAATTCTGGTTCTTTTATCTCAGCATGTCTACAGATTCTCCCTTCTCCCTGTTTTTGTTTGCTTGGAAATGTTGATACTGGAGACTATCAGAAGAAATTGTGTAACCTAGCATTAGTGGCTAAGAAATGTATTACCATTAATTGGAAGGTTGGTTGTGTCACGACTTCGGCTGAAGTTGCTCGACTTCGGCTGAAGTTGCTCGACTTCGGCGGGCGACCGAAGAAGGTCGATGTCACCCGAGTACTAGCCACCACCGATCCACTACACAGTCTCGTTTGTCCCGTTCCATTCACACCTGGTTCCCATTTCACTAATTGTATGTTCGTCTTATTCCCTCTGCTCCCCCCTGGGTTTTGTCGGTGATTGTTTCGTGTTAGGAAGTACTCTGGTGTGACATGTATTTCCTGTTTTTTTCTCGTTGCTGTCAATATTAAAACGTTTACGCAAAAGGAACGTATCCAGCCTCCCTGCGCCTGCGTCCACCACCCGCTACACTCACATTTCATCACAGAATCACCGACCTGAATATGGAAGCAGCAGGTGAGCCAAGTGCTCCTGTCCAAGTGGAGGAGCGGGTCCAACAGCACGAGGACATGCTGCAGCGTCTGGGTACAGCCATGGATCGAGTGCTGGTGACGATGGAGCGTTGGGGACAGGTGGGACCACCCACACCTCCACCAGTTCCTCCACCAGCTCCGTTGAGTGCTCTTTCTGTCCCTGGTCCCAGTGGGATTCGGCTCTCTCTCCCGAGGGCGTACGATGGTGGAGCGACCGGTTGCCAGGGTTTCCTGCTCCAGCTTGAGCTGTACCTGGCGACCATTCACCCGTCTCCCTCGGGACGCGAGAGAGTGTCGGCCCTTGTCTCCTGCCTGGATGGAAAAGTTGTGGGCCAACTCCATCTGGTTCGAGGAGGACGCAGCGTTGGACCACTACGGGGAGTTCACTCGCCGGTTTCGGGCGGTGAACGCCTGTTCCATCTGCGGCAGGGGACGAGGAGCGCCCAGGAATTCTCTCTGGACTTCCGGACCCTGGCTGCAAGCGCAGGGTGGAATGACAGGGCCCTGATCGACCATTACCGGTGTAGTCTCCGGGAGGACGTCCGTCGGGAGCTGGCCTGCAGGGATGCCACCCTCACCCTAGACCAGCTGGTGGACATGTCCATCAGACTGGATAACCTGCTGGCCACCCGAGGGCGTCCCGATCAGGGTCCGTCAACCCCACCTTCCAGCCTCCCCGCCCCAACACCTATGGAGCTGGGAGGGGCTGCGCTCAGGGAGACCCGAGGGGGGGTCCTTTCCTGCACCAGCTGTGGCCGCCGAGGACACACGGCTGGTCGGTGCTGGACAGGTCCTCCCGGGAGTCGAGGTGGCAGGCAGAGCACTGTCGGGCCTTCCCAGGTGAGTCCGCACCAGACTCACCCAGAGCTCTCTGTCGTACATATGTTTTTGTTTGTCGTATTTCCTGCGTGTTCTCCGCATTTCCAGCATAGGGCGCTAGTCGATTCAGGCGCAGCTGGTAACTTTATAGACCGGGCGTTTGCCCAGAAGTTAGGGATTCCTATTGTGTCTCTAACTGTCCCCTTCCCTGTGCATGCCTTAGATAGTCGTCCGTTGGGGTCGGGGCTGATTAGGGAGGTCACAGCACCAGTAAGGATGGTGACGCAGGGGGGTCATGAGGAGAGAATTGAGCTGTATCTGATTGATTCTCCTGCGTTTCCCATGGTGTTGGGCATTCCCTGGTTGGCCTGTCACGACCCCAAAATTTCATGGCAACGGAGGGCTCTGGAGGGGTGGTCCCGAGGGTGCTCGGGGAGGTGTGTGGGTGTTTCCGTGGGTGCGACTACGGTGGAGGGTTCAGACCAGGCACCCACCGTGCACATTCCCTCAGAGTATGCCAATTTGGCTCTCGCCTTCTGTAAGAGGAAGGCGACTCAATTACCACCCCATCGACGAGGGGATTGTGCGATAAATCTCCTGGTAGACGCAGCACTTCCGAGGAGTCATGTGTATCCGTTGTCTCAGGCAGAGACGGAGGCTATGGAGATATATGTCTCCGAATCACTGAGGCAGGGATACATTCGGCCCTCCACTTCACCTGCCTCCTCGAGTTTCTTTTTTGTGAAAAAGAAGGAGGGTGGACTGCGCCCGTGTATTGACTATCGAGGGATAAATCAGATCACTGTGGGGTTCAGCTACCTGCTGCCCCTCATAGCCAGTGCAATCGAGTCAATACACGGGGCGCGCTTTTTCACAAAACTAGATCTCAGGAGCGCTTACAATCTGGTGCGTATCCGAAGGGGGGACGAGTGGAAGACAGCATTTAGTACCACCTCGGGGCACTATGAATACCTCGTCATGCCATACGGGTTGAAAAATGCTCCAGCAGTCTTTCAATCCTTTGTAGACGAGATCTTCAGGGACCTACTCGGGCAGGGTGTAGTGGTGTATATAGATGACATACTGGTATACTCCGCTACACGCGCTGAGCATGTGTCCCTGGTACGCAGAGTGCTTGGTCGGCTGCTGAAGCATGACCTATATGTTAAGGCAGAGAAGTGTCTGTTCTTTCAACAATCCGTCTCCTTTTTGGGGTATCGTATTTCCACGTCCGGGGTGGAGATGGAGGTAGACCGCATTTCAGCCGTGCGTAATTGGCCGACTCCAACCACGGTAAAAGAGGTGCAGCAGTTTTTAGGATTTGCCAACTACTACCGGAGATTTATCCGGGGCTTCGGCCAGGTGGCGGCTCCCATTACCTCACTGCTGAGGGGGGGGGGGCGGTGCGGCTGCGCTGGTCAGTTGAGGCGGACAGGGCTTTCAGTCATCTGAAGGCTCTGTTTACCTCGGCCCCCGTATTGGCTCATCCGGATCCCTCTTGGTCATTTATAGTTGAGGTGGACGCGTCCGAGGCTGGGATAGGAGCTGTGCTGTCTCAGCGCTCGGGTACGCCACCAAAGCTCCGCCCCTGTGCTTTTTTTTTCGAAAAAACTCAGTTCAGCGGAGCGAAACTATGATGTGGGGGACAGGGAGTTGTTGGCTGTCGTGAAAGCTCTGAAAGTGTGGAGGCATTGGCTTGAGGGGGCTAAACACCCCTTTCTCATCTGGACCGACCACCGCAATCTGGAGTACATCCGGGCGGCGAGGAGACAGAATCCTCGCCAGGCAAGGTGGGCCATGTTTTTCACCCGGTTCGATTTCACACTATCCTACAGACCGGGTTCACAAAATGTGAAGGCAGACGCGCTGTCCCGGGTGTATGACACAGAGGAGCGGTCCATCGATCCCACTCCCATCCTTCCTGCCTCCTGTCTAGTGGCACCGGTCAGATGGGAGTTGGACACGGACATCGAGCGGGCTATGCGTACAGAGCCCACTCCCCCTCAGTGTCCCGCGGGGCTAAGGTACGTTCCGTCCGGTGTCCGGGATCGCCTGATCGTATGGGCTCACACCTCACTCTCCTCTGGTCATCCTGGCATCGCCCGGACAGTGCGCTGTCTGAATGTAAAGTACTGGTGGCCCACTTTAGCCAAGGACGTGAGGACCTATGTTTCCTCCTGCTCGGTGTGTGAGCAGTACAAGGCGCCCAGACACCTGCCCAGAGGTAAATTACAACCTTTACCCGTTCCACAGCGGCCGTGGTCACATCTGTCGGTGGACTTTGTGACGGACCTTCCGCCGTCACAGGGGAAAACCACGATCCTGGTCGTTGTGGATCGGTTTTCCAAGTCCTGTCGCCTCCTTCCTTTGCCCGGTCTCCCGACGGCTCTACAAACGGCGGAGGCCCTGTTTACCCACGTAGTCCGGCACTACGGGGTGCCTGAGGACATCGTGTCTGACCGGGGTCCCCAATTCACGTCAAGGGTATGGAAGGCTTTTATGGAACATCTGGGGGTCTCGGTCAATCTTACCTCAGGTTTTCACCCCGAGAGCAACGGGCAGGTGGAGAGAGTGAACCAGGATGTGGGGAGGTTTCTGAGGTCGTATTGCCAGGACCGGCCGGGGGAGTGGGCGGCGTTCATTCCCTGGGCTGAGATGGCCCAGAACTCACTCCGCCACTCCTCCACTAACCTAACTCCGTTTCAATGCGTTCTAGGTTACCAGCCGGTTCTGGCACCGTGGCACCCGAGCCAGACCGAGGCTCCTGCGGTGGATGAGTGGTTTAAGCGCTCGGAGGAGACATGGAATGCCGCCCACGTGCACCTGCAACGAGCCGTGAGGCGGCATAAGGCGAGCGCGGACCGCCACCGCAGTGAGGCCCCGGTGTACGCACCGGGGGACCGGGTCTGGCACTCGACCCGAAACCTCCCCCTCCTCCTGCCCTGCCGGAAACTGGGTCCGTGGTTTGTGGGGCCGTTCAAAGTCCTGAGGAGACTGAACGAGGTGTGTTACAGGCTACAACTTCCGCCTGACTACCGTATTAACCCCTCGTTCCATGTGTCTCACCTCAGGCCGGTGGTGGCTGGTCCACTCCAAGGACATGAGGTTCTGGAGGTCCCTCCGCCCCTGCTGGACATCGAGGGGGCCCCGGCATATGCTGTCCGAGCCATCCTGGACTCAAGACGCCGGGCCAGGGGCCTCCAGTACCTCGTGGAGTGGGAGGGGTACGGCCCGGAGGAGAGATGCTGGGTACCGGTGGAGGACATCCTAGATCCCTCCCTTCTGAGGGAATTCCATCGCCTCCACCCGGGACGCCCCGCACCTCGCCTCCCGGGTCGCCCCCGAGACCGACGTCGACACGCTTCAGGAGCCGCGCGTAAAGGGGGGGGTACTGTCACGACTTCAGCTGAAGTTGCTCCCTCCCCTGGGGCGGGCGGCCGAAGAAGGTCGATGTCACCCGAGTACTAGCCACCACCGATCCACTACACAGTCTCGTTTGTCCCGTTCCATTCACACCTGGTTCCCATTTCACTAATTGTATGTTCGTCTTATTCCCTCTGCTCCCCCCTGGGTTTTGTCGGTGATTGTTTCGTGTTAGGAAGTACTCTGGTGTGACGTGTATTTCCTGTTTTTTTCTCGTTGCTGTCAATATTAAAACGTTTACGCAAAAGGAACGTATCCAGCCTCCCTGCGCCTGCTTCCACCACCCGCTACACTCACATTTCATCACAGGTTGGAAGTTATGTGTCACTTGATTTGATTTATTACAGGTGAAGTCGGAAGTTTACATACACCTTAGCCAAATACATTTAAACTCAGTTTTTCACAATTCCTGACATTTAATCCTAGTAACAATTCCCTGTCATAGGTCAGTTAGGATCACCACTTTATTTTAAGAATGTGAAATGTCAGAATAATAGTAGAGAGAATTATTTGTTTCAGCTTTTATTTCTTTCATCAGTGGGTCAGAAGTTTACATACACTCAATTAGTATTTGGTAGCATTGCCTTTAAATTGTTTAACTTGGGTCAGACGTTTCGGGCAGCCTTCCACAAGCTTCCCATAATAAGTTGGTTGAATTTTGGTCAGGTTTGTAGGCCTCTGTCAGGCTCTGGCCATAGAGAAGCCTATTTGCTTCTCTATGTAGCTATGGTCAGAGTCTGACAGTGTCTTTCTTTTCTGTTTCTTTGTGGGTTTTGAGTGGATCTCTAATTAGAGGCAGCTGCTCCCGTTGTCTCTAATTAGGGATCCGATATATGTTGAGTCTGTCCTTCACGTGGTGTGGGTTGTTATCGATATCGATGTATGTCGCAGTCACGGTGAAGTAAGTGTGCCTTTTGTTTTACGTCCGTTCATTCCGTGTGTTTTTTTGGTGAACGTGACGTTTAGTCGATTTTGGATATTTACATTGGTTTTGTGTCTGGTAGTTTGTCAGTTTCGTTTTGTATATTTACATAGTATAAAATAAACGATGTCGAACTACTATCCCTGCGCTGCGTCTTGGTCTCTCCAAACCCCATTCCGTGACAGAACAACCCACCAATACGAGACCAAGCAGCGCAAATGGGGAGAGACGGAGAGCGAGATAGCCCCGCGTCGGTTTACCAACACCGAACTCCTCGGAGGGTTCGAGTCGGACTCGTCAGAGGAGGACGAGGAGGAGGACATGCTTCGGTTCCCTCACCCGTGGGGGCTCCTGGAGGAGCCAACTCCACTCCCCATGTGGACCATGGGGAGACCCAGGTACCAATGGGGGGCTCAGAGCAAGGAGCAGGAGGAAGAGCTGGAGGAGCATTTTGGGGAGGTTCTGAGGGAATTGGTGGAGATAGAGAAGGAGGTCGAGAGGGAGATGGCGGAGTGGACCAGTCCAGGTCCGGTCAGATACTCCCCTTCCAGGCCAGAGCAATCCGCTTCACCGATGTCCAGTCCGGGTCCGGACCTCTGCCCGACTCCCCGCACCCAACCTCCAGTGCGTGCGTCTAGCCAGGTGCGTCCCGTGCCAGCTCCACGCATTCGACCTCCGGTGCGCCTTCCCAGTCCGGTACGACCCGTGCCGGCTCCCCACCCTGAGCTTCCAGCGAGGGTCAGCCACCCTGAGCCTCCAGCGAGGGTCAGCCACCCTGAGCCTCCAGCGAGGGTCAGCCACCCTGAGCCTCCAGCGAGGGTCAGCCACCCTGAGCCTCCAGCGAGGGTCAGCCACCCTAAACCTCCTGCGAAGGTCAGCGCCTCTAAGCCTCCTGCGAAGGTCAGCGCCTCTCAACCTCCTGCGAAGGTCAGCGCCTCTCAACCTCCTGCGAAGGTCAGCGCCTCTCAACCTCCTGCGAAGGTCAGCGCCTCTCAACCTCCAGCGAGGGTCAGCGCCTCTCAACCTCCAGCGAGGGTCAGCGCCTCTCAACCTCCAGCGAGGGTCAGCGCCTCTCAACCTCCAGCAAGGGTCAGCGCCTCTCAACCTCCAGCGAGGGTCAGCGCCTCTCAACCTCCAGCGAGGGTCAGCGCCTCTCAACCTCCAGCGAGGGTCAGCGCCTCTCAACCTCCAGCGAAGGTCAGCGCCTCTCAACCTCCAGCGAAGGTCAGCGCCTCTCAACCTCCAGCGAAGGTCAGCGCCTCTCAACCTCCAGCGAAGGTCAGCGCCTCTCAACCTCCTGCGAAGGTCAGCGCCTCTCAACCTCCAGCGAAGGTCAGCGCCTCTCAACCTCCAGCGAAGGTCAGCGCCTCTCAACCTCCAGCGAAGGTCAGCGCCTCTCAACCTCCAGCGAAGGTCAGCGCCTCTCAACCTCCAGCGAAGGTCAGCGCCTCTCAACCTCCTGCGAAGGTCAGCGCCTCTCAACCTCCTGCGAAGGTCAGCGCCTCTCAACCTCTTGCGAAGGTCAGCACCTCTCAACCTCCTGCGAAGGTCAGCGCCTCTCAACCTCCTGCGAAGGTCAGCGCCTCTCAACCTCCTGCGAAGGTCAGCGCCTCTCAACCTCCTGCGAAGGTCAGCGCCTCTCAACCTCCAGCGAAGGTCAGTTCACTGGTGCCCATTCCGGGTCCAGCCGCCTGCTCCGCCTCAGTGCCAGAGCAGTCCGCTCCACCGGTACCCATTCCGGGACCAGCCGTCTGCTCCGCCCCAGTGCCAGAGCAGTCCGCTCCACCGGTGCCCAATCCGGGTCCAGCCGCCTGCTCCGCCTCAGTGCCAGAGCAGTCCGCTCCACCGGTACCCTGTCCAGGTCCAGCCGTCTGCTCCGCCTCAGTGCCAGAGCAGTCCGCTCCACCGGTACCCAGTCCGGGTCCAGCCGCCTGCTCCGCCTCAGTGCCGGAGCAGTCCGCTCCACCGGTGCCCAGTCCGGGCCCAGCCGCCTGCTCCGCCTCAGTGCCGGAGCAGTCCGCTCCACCGGTGCCCAGTCCGGGCCCGGCTGTTTTCCCCGCTCCATGGCCGGAGCCGTTTGCCCCACCGGTGCCCAGTCCGGGCCCGGTTTCTTGCCCAGCTCCATGGCCGGAGCCGTTTGTCCCACCGGGGCCCAGTCCGGGCCCGGTTGTTTTCCCCGCTCCATGGCCGGAGCCGTTTGCCCCACCGGTGTCCAGTCCGGGTCCGGTTGTTTACCCCGCTCCATGGCCGGAGCCGTTTGCCCCACCGGTGCCCAGTCCGGGCCCGGTGATAAGAAAGGGGCATGGGGCAAAACTGTCAAACTCACCGGAGCCAGAACCGCCCCCGAGGGACTAGTCTTCCCTCCCATTAACCCCCCCTGTTTTGTGTTTTGGTTTGTTTTTGCCGTCCGGGAGTCCGCGCCTTGGGGGGGGGGTACTGTCAGGCTCTGGCCATAGAGAAGCCTATTTGCTTCTCTATGTAGCTATGGTCAGAGTCTGACAGTGTCTTTCTTTTCTGTTTCTTTGTGGGTTTTGAGTGGATCTCTAATTAGAGGCAGCTGCTCCCGTTGTCTCTAATTAGGGATCCGATATATGTTGAGTCTGTCCTTCACGTGGTGTGGGTTGTTATCGATATCGATGTATGTCGCAGTCACGGTGAAGTAAGTGTGCCTTTTGTTTTACGTCCGTTCATTCCGTGTGTTTTTTTGGTGAACGTGACGTTTAGTCGATTTTGTATATTTACATTGGTTTTGTGTCTGGTAGTTCGTCAGTTTCGTTTTGTATATTTACATAGTATAAAATAAACGATGTCGAACTACTATCCCTGCGCTGCGTCTTGGTCTCTCCAAACCCCATTCCGTGACAGCCTCCTTGCTCGCATATGTTTTTTCAGTTCTGCCAACAAATGTTCTATAGGATTGAGGTCAGGGCTTTGTGATGGCCACTCCAATACCTTGACTTTCCTTAAGCCATTTTGCCACAACTTTTCTTGGGGTCATTGTCCATTTGGAAGACCCATTTGCAACCAAGCTTTAACTTCCTGACTGATGTCTTGATATGTTGCTTCAATATATCCACATAAAGTGCACCAGTCCCTCCTGCAGCAATGCACCCCCACAACAACATGATGCTGCCACCCCCGTGCTTCACGGTTGGGATGGTGTTCTTCGGCTTGCAAGCGTCCCCCTTTTTCCTCCAAACATAACGATGGTCATCATGGCCAAACAGTTCTATTTTTGCTCCAAAAAGTACAATCTTTGTCCCCATGTGCAGTTGCAAAAAGTAGTCTGGCTTTTTTATGGCAGTTTTGGAGCAGTGGCTTCTTCCTTGCTGAGTGGCCTTTCAGGTTATGTCGATAAAGGACTCGTTTTACTGTGGATATAGATACTTTTATTCCTGTTTCCTCCAGCATCTTCACAAGGTCCTTTGCTGTTGTTCTGGGATTGATTTGCACTTTTCGCACCAAAGTACGTTCATCTCTAGGAGACAGAACGCGTCTCCTTCCTGAGAGGTATGACGGCTGCGTGGTCCCATGGTGTTTATACTTAGGTTATATTGTTTGTACAGATGAACGTGGTGCCTTCAGGCATTTGGAAATTGCTCCCAAGGATGAACCAGAACCAGAGGTCTTGGTTGATTTCTTTTGATTTTCCCACGATGTTGAGCAAAGAGGCACTGAGTTCGAAGGTAGGCCTTGAAATACATCCACAGGTACACCTCCAATTGACTCAAATGATGTCAATTAGCCTATCAGAAACTTCTAAAGCCATGATATAATTTTCTGGAATTTTCCAAGCTGTTTAAAGGCACAATCAACTTAGTGTATGTAAACTTCTGACCTACTGGAATTGTGATATAGTGAATTATAAGTAAAATAATCTGTCTGTAAACAATTGTTGGAAGAATTATTTGAGTCATGCACAAAGTAGATGTCCTAACCGACTTGCCAAAACTATAGTTTGTTAACATGAAATCTGTGGAGTGGTTGAAAAATGTGTTTTAATGACTTCAACCTAAGTGTATGTAAACTGCCGACTTCAACTGTACATGATTAAGGGTATACTGTGCAAATGTCATTAGGTCTGGATGCCTTATATGGAATACTGAATGACAAAAGGAGTCTGTGTTAAAAACGTGCCCATGTCAGAAGGGATACCTATTTAAGCGATCCTTAGCTGCTGGACTGCTAAGTCCTGGCCCTGGGTGTCTGCCTTACTGTTGGTTATCAATCCCTAGCTGCTGGGCTACTCAGTCCTGGCCCTGGGGGTCTGCCTTACTGTTGGTTGTCACTCTGGCCTCGGCCTAACACACCTGAAACCAATAATGAATGTTTCACTAAGATCCTAAAGCCGAGTGGGGTGTGTTGGGTTGGGGCGCTGCAGGGCGGTGGACCCCTACAGGCAGGACGGGGTGATCCGGCTATATTGTGTGCAAGTTAAAAGAGTTCTATAGTACTATTAGGACTATGATATGAATTACAGTGCCCTCTGTGAGAAGCATTTTTTCTTCTTTTGCCTCTATACTCCAAAAGTTTGGATTTGAAATCAAATAATCACTATGAATTTGCAAACGGGTAGGTAAACCACCACTACCCTCCGTATTATTGGCCAACGTGCAATCATTGGAAAATAAACTGGACAATCTACGATTAACACTATCTTACCAACGGGACATTAAAAACTGTAATATCCTATGTTTCACCAAGACGTGGCTGAACGACGACGCAGATAATATAGCGCCGGCTGGGTTTTCCGTGCATCGGCAGGACAGAGCAGCTACGTCTGGTAAGACGAGGGGTGGGGGTGTGTGTTTATTTGTCAATAACTGCTGGTGAGCGATGTCTAATATTAAAGAAGTCTATTGCTCACCTGAAGTAGAATACCTCATGATAAGCTGTAGACCACACAACTAAGAGCGTTCCCATCTATATTATTCCTAGCCGTCTAATTACCACCACAAACCGATGCTAGCACTAAGGCCGCACTCAACCAGCTGTATAAGGCCATAAGCAAACAAGAAAATGCTCATCCAGAAGCGGCACTCCTAGTGGCCGGGGACTTTAATGCAGGCAAACTTAAATCAGTTTTACCTCATTTCTACCAGCATGTCACATGTGCAACCAGAGGAAAAAAAACTCTAGACCACCTTTACTCCACATACACAGACGCATACAAAGCTCTACCTCGCCCTCAATTTGGCAAATCTGACCATAATTATATACTCCTGATTCCTGCATACAAGCAAAAACTAAAGCAGGAAGTACCAGTGACTCGATCAATACGGACGTGGTCAGATGACGCAGATTCTACGCTACAGGACTGTTCTGCTAGCACAGACTGGAATATGTTCCAGGATTCATCCAATGGCAATAAGGAGTATACCACCTCAGTCACCGGCTTCATAAATAATTGCATCAGCGACGTCATCCCCACAGTGACCATATGTACATATCCCAACCAGAAGCCATGGATTACGGTCAACATTGGCACCGAGCTAAAGGCTAGAGCTGCCACTTTCAAGGAGCGGGACACTAATGCAGACGCTTATAAGACATCCAGCTATGCCCTCAGACGAACCATCAAACCGGCAAAGCGTCAATACAGGACTAAGATTGAATACTACTATACCGGCTCTGATGCTCGTTGGGTGTGGCAGGGCTTGCAAACTATTATGGACAACAAAGGGAAACCCAGCCGACAGTTGACCAGTGATGCGAGCCTACCAGATGCTTGCTTCGAGGCAAGCAACACTGAAGCATGCTTGAAAGCACCAGCTGTTCTGGACAACTGTGTGCAAGACCTTTAAACAGGTCAACATTCACAAAGCCGAAGGGCCAGACGGATTACCAGGAAGTGTACTCAAAGCATGCGCGTGGCAACTGGCAAGTGTCTTCACTGACATTTTCAACCTCTTCCTGACCGAGTCTGTAATAACTACATGTTTCAAACAGACCACCATAGTCCCTGTACCCAAGAAAGCGAAGGTAACCTACCTGAATGATTACCGCCTCGTAGCACTCACATCGGTACCCATGAAGTGCTTTGAAAGGCTTGACATGGCTCACATCAAGACCATAATGCCGGAAACCCTAGACCCACTCCAATTCACATACCGCCCCAACAGATCCACAGATGACGCAATCTCAAACGCACTCCACACTGCCCTTTCCCATCTTGAAAAAAGGAACACCTTTGTGAGAATGCTGTTCATTGACTACAGATCAGCGTTCAACACCATAATGCCCACAAAACTCATCACAAGGTAAGGACCCTAGGACTAAATACCTCCCTCTGCACTGACTTCCTGACGGGCCGCCCCAGGTGGTAAGGGTAGGCAACAACCGATCTGCCACGCTGATCCTCAACACTAGGGCCCCACAGGGGTTCGTGCTTAGTCCCCTCCTGTACTCCATGTTCACTTACAACTGCGTGGCCAAGCACGACTCCAACACCATCATTAAGTTTGCTGATGAAACAACGGGGGTAGGCCTGATCACCGACAACGATGAGACAGACTATAGGGAGGAGGTCAGAGACCTAGCAGTGTGGTGCCAGGACAAAAATCTCTCCCTCAATGTGATTAAGACAAAGGAGCTGATCATGGACTATAGGAAAAGGAGGGCCGAACTGGCCCCAATTAACATCGACAGGGCTGTAGTAGTACGGCCCAGTCCATCACTGGGGCCAAGCTTCCTGCCATCCAGGACCTATATTCTAGGCGGGGACTCTTTTAGTCTTTTATCGCACGGCAAACGGTACCAGAGCGCCAAGTCTAGGTCCAAAAGGCTCCTTAACACCTTCTACCCCAAAGCAATAAGACTACTGAACAATTAATCAAATGGTCACCAGACTATTTACATTTTTACACTGCTGCTACTGCTATCTATGCATAGTCACTTTACCCCTACCTACATGTACAAATTACCTCGACTAACCTGTACCCCCGCACATTGACTCGGTACCAGTACCCCCTGTATATAGTTTGGGGCTCCCGAGTGGCGCAGCCGTCTAAGGAACTGCATCGCAGTGCTAGTAGGCGTCACAACGACATTTTAGGGGACCATAAGTATTGGGACAAATTCACTAAAAGTAGTAACAAAGTATTTGGTCCCATATTCATAGCATGCAATGACTTCATCAAGGTTGTGACTCTACAAACTTGTTGAATGCATTTGTTGTTTGTTTTGTTTGTGTTTCAGATTATTTTGTGCCCAATAAAAATGAAATGTATATAATGTATTGTTTTCAGTTTGGAGAATAGAATATGTTTCTGAACACTTCTATATTAATGTGGATGCTACCATGATTACGGATAATCCTGAATGAATCTGGAATAATGACGAGTGAGAAAGTTAGATGCACAAATATCATACTCCCAAGACATGCTAACCTCTCACCATTACAATAACAGGGGGTGTCATGATGTCATGATTTCACCTCGTTCCCAGGTGTTTTGAACGCGGGAACAAAAAAAATGGGTCAAATTATGACGTCAGTGATCTTCAGGTCAGAAAGTCGGAGCTTTAGAAAGATGCCAGAGTTTCCAACTAGGAATTCCTAGTTCAATGACCTTTCAAAACTATTTTTCCCAGCCGGATCTCGTTCTGACCGAGTTCCCAGTTGTCTTCAACGCACAGAAGTCGGAAATTTCTGAGTTCCCAGTTGTTTGTAACATGGCATTATTCTCAGTGGAGGGAGGGAGAGAGCAGCAGTGGGTCCGCCTCTCACAGTGCCTACTCTCTCCTTCCTTTCCTCCGGTGAGACTGACCAGAGAGTGGAGACATCGTGTTCCACCTGATGGCGAAACTCGAGTCGCACCGCATATGCCTCATGCACAAATTCATGTTGTTCCTATGACCAGAGAAATAATATTCCTTGACAGTGAAATAGACACAACGCAACCATTACACAAATAGATTGCAGTCAGAAGGCTGCAAATGCTGAGTCCAATAAACTCAGTTTGTTTTACTGCAGTAACTACAGTTGAAGTGCAGCTCTGTCCAGGGATTTGAACTATCCAATTGGCCAGCGCAGTATGCGCACTAGATTTAGCCACAGATCTTCCGGGTAGTCGGAGTTTGTCCTTTCAGACAAAATGAAATGCTTCAAAATGGGAACACTTTGCCTACCCGGTGTGCAGGGCTCTGAATCAAGTGCACCTACCGCCAACAGCGCAACACACACAAAAAAAGATCGACCAGTCGATCGCAATCAACCAGTTGGTGACCACAATTTGTCTCTCTCTCCCCCACACCCCACACACACAGGCACACAATATAGTTTTTTAAATGAGTGTTGTAATGATGCTCCTATTTGATTACATATGTGTTAACTGTTGTTATTTCTATTGTCAGTTCTGTTGTTCATTTGTTGTTAATATTGTTATAATTTGAATCAATGTATTTTATGTACAAATTTATTGTTTATCTTACATTTAGATTTGAGGGAGAATTTCACTGTAAATGTACAGCATTATCCTGGCAGCTTAATACCTGATTAAAATGAATCATGTAACAATTAAATCATTAGGATTTGGGGCACCACGGAAGAAGTTGTTTAATGAGTTAACATCTCCCGAATTAACTCTAGAATATATATACTGTAGATATCTCTTACGTAAATATCAGTATCAAATCATTCTGAACGTCGCATACTCCTTGCATCCGCAGAAACCCCAGACTTACTGATCATTCCGTACCGCACAAATTGGTTTAATTATTAATTTACTAACTAACTAATAAAACAGGATACACACACACGGTATAGATTATTGATTAAAAACGTAATACAATGGAAACAGGTCCCTACCAGACCAACAACACATGACTGCTTGTTCACCGAAAGAGGGAGGAGTAGAGAGAGAAAAAGAGATAAATAGATACACAACACTTTTGTTGGTACACATTTGGAAACTACGCTCACAGTAATCATACTACTTTGCACCCAAACCTCCACTCTTTTAGGGATAGAAATCATTAATATATTTACTTGTCTGAATGTCTTCCTTCGTCGTTTATCTCTGTTGGACCTAACCCGAACGGGGTTCAGTTGGCCTTCTCCTCCACCAGAGGTCACAATGTCCTTCTTTATAGTTGTCCGTGGCTTCAATGACTTGTCCTGTAGTCTGAAGCCGGCTAATCAGCCGTGTCGATGATCCCCAGTGGGGTGATGAAAGCAGTGTAGTAGACGATGGTTTGAAGAGTAACAGGATGTTCCTACTAAAATTCACTTTCTCAGATACAATACGTAGAGCAACTACTCAGTCGTAATATTGATTGTTGGAGGCGACAATGTTGTCTTCGCCTCCTGTTGATTTTCAGGTGGTAGTCCTTCTGGTCTGATATGTTAATTCTCAACTCATCCTTTATATGGCGTTCCACTCTCTCTGAGCTCCCTCGGGCGTGGCTACTGACTGGGCAAAAGTATTATGATATCTGTGATCTCGTTAGAAAACTAAAACAACATCCCTATCTTAACAAAAATACTCATCATTATTTATCTTTGTTGCACAAAGTAAAGGATGGAAACATGACATACATCATGTATACTCTCCAAGTTACAGTATTTTTGTCATAAGATTTTTTAAATCATTTTTAATGGCATCACAAAATAGACATTTGTTTTCCATAGGCCAACTGTCATAATTTTCCACATTCGGATGATAGAAATATGGTTCCAAAGTTCACCTTTTGGATGTAAAAGGTTTGGGCGGCAACAGTCCCTGCAGACAAAGGCATATTCCAATCCTGTCACGGAAGGGTGCACACACAGACCAAGGCGCAGCGCAGGGATAGTAGTTCGACATTTATTTATTATATACTATGTATAATAAATCTTACAAATGAACGAACTATACAACACAAAACGATAGACAAACGTCACGTTTCAAAACAAACACGAAATTAACGGACGTAATAACAGCACACTTACTTTCACCGTGACTGCGACATATAACGACAACGACCCACACCAGAGTGAATGACAGACTAACATATATAAGATCCCTAATTAGAGACAATGCGGTGCAGCTGCGTCTAATTAGGGATCCACCCAAAACCCACACAGAAACGGAAAAGAAAGACCCTGTCAGGCTCTGTCAGACCATAGCTACATAGAGAAGCAAATAGGCTTCTCTATGGCCAGAGCCTGACAAATCCGCAATACTAGAAGGTGAAAAGACTCCTCTGCTGCATACAATTTACGACCAGGAGAGAGAAATATATAATTATTTTCTGTTCCTTTTTAAAACCTCTGAAATCGACATTTAGCAAAAAATGTTGCTTTACAGCAGAGACTATTTTCCTTACTGTAAAACATTACAGCATCCCTGTAAATGTACAGCAGGGATGCAGTAATATGTTTTACAGTAAGAAAAATTGTCTCTGCTGTAAAGCAACATTTTTTGCTAAATGTCGATTTCAGAGGTTTTAAAAAGGAACAGAAAATAATTATATAAACTGTTACTTTTTTTGTTTTCGAATCGGTTCAGAACTTTATTTTGCTGGTCGGAACAGTGGAACGTAAAGAAAAAAAAAATGGTTCTGTTCAGAACAAAACGATTGGAAAATTGTTTCAGTTCCATCCCCTAATTACTCCTGCTAGGGAGAGTGAGGGAGGACGATAGGCTGGATTCGATCCTCCATTTTCAATCCAAGAGGACTTGGGGGAAGGGGGAGAGGCAGAAAAAGAGGCAGAAGGCTAGTTATAGCTCTGTGGAGAGAAGTATTTTGTCTGGAAAGACACCAGTCTAAGTGGGTTGGGACATGATTGGCCACAGAAGGTGGAGGGAGGAAGAGTAGCTAGGATGATCTGAAGAGGAGTGAACAAAAGATGATAGTGGTGGGGTCTTAATCGTCAAGTCATTTTTCAAACTGTGGGGGAATATTTGGAGACATGGAGCAGCAGGAGGCCAGGGGGGGCGGATGTCAGTTTTTTTTTAATCATGATTAAGGGCCTGTGTGTGACTGAGAGAAATGTTTATTCTGCTAGTCTACACAATGTTCCACTCCATCCATCTAGTTAACAGTGTTTTACAGCTCCTTTGCACCTGTTAATTTAATGGTGTTCATATTCTGTTGCAGTAGATTATCTGAACTATTCTCCATGTAATAGATTTAGCACATCATGCAGTTGCTCTGCACTACAATACTCACAACATGGTCTTGTGATCTCAGTACCTTCACTAAAACTATTCCTAGTGTTTTGCTCTCTTTACTCTAATAGGACAACCCACCTTTTTGCCTAGAAACAACTATGCTTAGATGTGTTTTCATGTTCCCCATCGCAGTAAAAATAGTATTCCATCAATTATATAGTGTGTACCCGCAACATCTTTCCCTTTCCTTTCAACTCTGTGCTCCCTCTCCCCTCCACCCCTCCTTTTTTTATCTCTCACAGTCCTGGGTTCTCTGATAAACATGTATTTTTCACCCCCTGTGCTTCCCTCATGTGAGACCCTGTTATTGAGTTTTCACAGTCATGGCTAACCATATTCAAGTGATAAGGAGGATAATGAACATGCTTCACTCTTTTCCAATGGTCCATTAGAAGCATTTACTTTTTAGATCAAAGCAAGAAATGTTCTATCTGTGATTCTCCTAGAAATTAATCAATGCTACAAATGTATATTGGCTTGATGCAAATAAAATAATATAATCTACACAGAATCGACATTCTGGTACCTTGACCTTTTGTCCTTTCCCTGACCTAAGTTTTATCTCCAAACATGGAACATCAGCTGGACTAACTCCTACTAATCATTAGTCTCCATAGCCAGTTTAGCGTTAGCATTGAAGCTAACTCTAGCTAATTGTGATATTTACGAGTTAGCATCTATTCTGCTCTGTAATTAACCTTCATGGGGGGGCTCTCTTTGTACAGACCTGAGTGTGTGACATCAAAGAACCGTGTACAATCCGTGCCAATTGTCCATGTATCCAATTGAATTATGCTGTTGTAAGGATGTTCTCGTTGACATTTTCATGAAATCTACTTTGATAAATTATGTTCTGCAGGTCCCTTACCCTTTACAGGAGAATTGGACAGGAAAGTGGATTGTGGCCCACACGCTTTGTAGAAAGACCTGGTAGAGGAAATTGTTTAAATGTCACGTTTAAGATGTAAATGGTCATGGGATTTGTGATACAGTATTGTTAATCCAGAGTAATACCAATTAGCATACTAACGATACTGTAGGTATGCAAAACCAATGGCATGAACACATATTTATAGATTCAGGAGAGGCAGGAATGGCATATAGAGACTGAATGCCATTAGTCAAGCTGCAAAATATGTGAGATTCTCCTCTATAGACTTGTAAGGCTGACGACAGCCAGGCCTTGGCTTCACATTCTCCAAATACAGTAGAAAGTGCTATAGGTCTGAGAAAGAGAGAATGAGAAAAAGCAGGAGGGAGGGAAATATCGTAAGAGATAGACATACAAGAATGGAGGGAAGGACAGAGTGAATGGTGAGAGTCAAAGATGTAAAAATACCCAAAAAGGAATGGAGAGATTAAGAGTGGAAGTGAGAATGAAAAGGAGCTGCCTGCTTCGCCTACTGGAAGGAAGTTGGGTAGCATGCTAGCACATACCCATAGGCTTCCAGTCATTGCATTAATGGTAGTTAGCATTAGCTTGCGTAACTACCTCTAACTTCCATCATACTGGACACAGAAACATATGAATGGTATAGACACGGTTATCTGACTCTGGGGAAGTAGATAAAGAGCCATCCCGAAGTATCCCTTTAATAGAAGAGGGAATTAATAAGAATGAGACTGTGTGTATGTGTGTGTGTGTGTGTGTGTGTGTGTGTGTGTGTGTGTGTGTGTGTGTGTGTGTGTGTGTGTGTGTGTGTGTGTGTGTGTGTGTGTGTGTGTGTGTGTGTGTGTGTGTGTGTGTGTGTGGTTGTTTGTTTATGTGTCTGTGTCTTATGGCAAGTTTTGTATCTGTGGAGATTGAAAGAGGAGAAAGAAAGAGAGAAAGAAGGAGGGAGAGAGAGATGAGCAGGCTAACTGCTCTATTGAAACTTGTGTCTCATATAACCACCAGACACTTGAGGACTCATGGGAGAGAGGCAGGTGACCTGTACTTGAGCAGGAGCAGACTGTCTGCTATGGACTGTTTTCACAAAAGAAACATTGGTTTCCTTTTCTGAGAACTTCCAGCTGGTCTGAATCTTCTGAGAAACAATTCAACCATACTGCCCAATCTACATGGATGTTGTGAAGCAATAAGGTCAAATCTGTTACAGTACATCAATTGGACCGCAACCTAACCAATCCCTCTTCAACGTCCTGAACTTAACCTCAACCACTCCACTTCATCTTATGTACCTCAACTTAACCTCAACTTAACCTCCACTCCAACACTTCCTCTTCAGTGACCGTAACTTAACCTCAATCCCAACTACTTCTCCGGCGTGGCTCTGTTCCTTGGCGTTGCATGCAAAGGTTTCCTGTAGCCAATAGCCAAAAGCCAATGGCCAGGCCTTATCCATTCCATCCATGGCATCTGCTCTGACCTATTCCGCAGCATGCCAGAGTGACAGATGGCATTGTCAGACCCGGTTTCGATCCCAGGCTGTGTCACAGCCTGGGATAAATGATTCATGGTATGAACATCTTAAAACAAATGAATATGTTAGCTTTGTAGAACCACCCTAACAACCCTTGTTAGTATGTAATGATGTTTCAATCCCCACTGGGATCTTGTGCACCTTTTCCTCTGTGCTTCCTGTCTCCCAAGGAGCTGAGCAGGGAGAAATGGTGTGGGAAATGATGACTCAGTTTCGATGGGGATGGGAATGTTGTCACATTTAATTTATTTAATTTTTTAGGGGATGGATCAGATTTAACATTGCATATAGATTGTGGCTTCTATCAATGTCATTGTGTCAGGCTAAGCAAGTGACCGGGAGACCAATGAGGCGGCGCACAATTGGCCCAGTGTCGTCCGGGTTAGGGGAGGGTTTGGCTGGCAAGCTGACTTCGGTCGTCAGCTGGACGGTGTTTCCTCCGACACATTGGTGCGGCTGGCTTCCAGGTTAAGCAAGCAGTGTCAAGCAAGCGGCTTGACAGGGTCGTGGTAAAAGATTTTAACTACCAATTGGATATCACGAAATTGTGGAGGAAAAATGGGTCAAAGTAAAAAAACTGTTTAAGCTAGAGATATCTGTTTATTGCATCTGTGGAAAGGGGAGACTCTCCTGAACATGATGGTGTTCTCCATTTTGCTCTACAACCCCCATATTTTGGGCCAACAAAAATAAAGTGTTAAATATGTGTCCAAACAAAAACATTTTTCCTGAGCTTTCTTATACCTCATATATACATACACTTCAAATCCTTATTCCTTATGAATGTGTTATTCAATGAATTTATATGGGCTATAGTAGTAAAGGGGTCCTAAATTTCAAAATCAAATAGCTAAATGATTCATGGTATGAACATCTTAAAACAAATGAATATGTTAGCTTTGTAGAACCACCCTAACAACCCTTGTTAGTATGTAATGATGTTTCAATCCCCACTGGGATCTTGTGCACCTTTTCCTCTGTGCTTCCTGTCTCCCAAGGAGCTGAGCAGGGAGAAATGGTGTGGGAAATGATGACTCAGTTTCGATGGGGATGGGAATGTTGTCACATTTAATTTATTTAATTTTTTAGGGGATGGATCAGATTTAACATTGCATATAGATTGTGGCTTCTATCAATGTCATTGTGTCAGGCTCTGGCCATAGAGAAGCCTATTGCTTCTCTATAATTCTATGGTCAGAGTCTGGCAGTTCTTCATGTTCTATTTCTGTGTGGTGTTGTGTGTGGGATCCCTAATTAGAGGCAGCTGCTATGCATTGTCTCTAATTAGGGATCCTACTTATATGTGTTTGTTCCACTCCCATGGCGTGGTTCATTGTCCTATCGGCCGTGTCGAAGTAAGTGTGTGTCCTGTTTGTATCTGTATCATTGTTATTTTGTATAGTTCACCTTTAGTTTAATTAATAAATAATGTCAAACTATTGCTGCGCCTTGGTCATTATACACACCCGAGCATGACACATTGTTGTCTGCATCATTTCCATTTCCCCCTTGTAATTTTTTTAATATATATTTATTATATATCGTGTGTGTGTATATATGTATGTGTTTGTAATATTACTCATTCAAGGGTTTTTCTTTATTTTTTTCATTGTAGAATAAAAGTGAAGACATCAACTATGACATAACACATGGAATCATGTAGTAACCAAATGTTATATTTCAGATTCTTCAAAGTAGCCACCCTTTGCCTTGACAGCTTTGCACACTCATGGCATTCTCTCAAACAGCTTCATGTGGACTGCCACAGGAATGGAAGACCCAGAAATACCTCTGCTGCTGAGGATACGTTCATTAGAGTTACCAGCCTCAGATTGCAGCCCAACTAAATGCTTCACAGAGTTCAAGTAACAGACAAATCTCAACATCAACTGTTCAGAGGAGACTGTGTGAATCAGGCCTTCATGGTCAAATTTCTGAAAAGGAAACCCCTACTAAAGGACAACAATAAGAGGAAGAGACTTGCTTGAACCAAGAAACACGAGCAAAGGACATTAGACTGCTGGAAATTTGTCCTTTGGTCTGGAGTCCAAATTTGAGATATTTGGTTCCAACCTCAACCAAATTTAGATGGTTTTGGATGAGTTGGACCGCAGTGAAGGAAAAGCAGCCAACAAGTGCTCCGCATATGTGGGAACTCCTTCAAGACTGATGGAAAAGCATTCCAGGTGAAGCTGGTTGAGACAATGCCAAGAGTGTGCAAAGCTGTCATCAAGGCAAAGGTGGCTATTTGAAGAATCTCAAATATATTTTGATTTGTTTAACACTCTTTTGCTGACTACATGATTCCATATGTGTTATGTCATAGTTTTGATGTCTTCACTTTTTATGTGCAAATAAAGAAAAACCCTTGAATGTGTCAGGCCCTGACTGAGGCCAGGTCTCTGGCTCCCTCTAGTGGGAGTTGTAGGACCACAGTCAGGACCTGACAATAGTTTCTGGGAGTTTCTGTTCAGTTCATTCAATCACTAGAGGCAGCTGTCTTGAATTGTCTCTAATTGGGGATCCTATTTATGTTCATTGTGGATTCTTGTGTGTGGTTGTGGTCTCCTAGACACCAATTCACGGTACTGTCTGTGTTCATTTCATTTTTTATTTTCTGGTCGAAAATAAACATGTTTCCACGCACTTCTCGTTCCCTCACCACTCACTGTGACAGAATGAGTAATATTCCAAACTTTTGGCCCCAAGTGTACAGTGGGTTAAAAAAGTATTTAGTCAGCCAACAATTGTGCAAGTTCTCCCACTTAAAAAGATGAGAGGCCTGTAATTTTCATCATAGGTACACTTCAACTATGAGAGACAAAATGAGAAAAAAAAATCCAGAAAATCACATTGTAGGATTTTTAATGAATTTTTTTGCAAATTATGGTGGAAAATAAGTATTTGGTCACCTACAAACAAGCAAGATTTCTGGCTCTCACAGACCTGTAACTTCTTATTTAAGAGGCTCCTCTGTCCTCCACTCGTTACCTATATTAATGGCACCTGTTTGAACTTGTTATCAGTATAAAAGACAACCTCAAACAGTCACACTCAACTCCACTATGGCCAAGACCAAAGAGCTGTCAAAGGACACCAGAAACAAAATTGTAGACCTGCACCAGGCTGGGAAGACTGAATCTGCAATAGGTAAGCAGCTTGGTGTGAAGAAATCAACTGTGGGAGCAATTATTAGGAAATGGAAGACGTACAAGACCACTGATAATCTCCCTCGATCTGGAGCTCCACGCAAGATCTCACCCCGTGGGGTCAAAATGATTACAAGAACGGTGAGCAAAAATCCCAGAACCACACGGGGGGACCTAGTGAATGACCTGCAGAGAGCTGGGACCAAAGTAACAAAGGCTACCATCAGTAACACACTACGCCGCCAGGGACTCAAATCCTGCAGTGCCAGACGTGTCCCCCTGCTTAAGCCAGTACATGTCCAGGCCCGTCTGAAGTTTGCTAGAGAGCATTTGGATGATCCAGAAGAGGATTGGGAGAATGTCATATGGTCAGATGAAACCAAAATATAACTTTTTGGTAACTCAACTTGTCGTGTTTGGAGGAGAAAGAATGCTGAGTTGCATCCAAAGAACACCATACCTAATGTTAAGCATGGGGGTGGAAACATCATGCATTGGGGCTGTTTTTCTGCAAAGGGACCAGGACGACTGATCCGTGTAAAGGAAAGAATGAATGGGGCCATGTATCGTGAGATTTTGAGTGAAAACCTCCTTCCATCAGCAAGGGCATTGAAGATGAAACGTGGCTGGGTCTTTCAGCATGACAATGATCCCAAACACACCACCCGGGCAACGAAGGAGTGGCTTCGTAAGAAGCATTTCAAGGTCCTGGAGTGGCCTAGCCAGTCTCCAGATCTCAACCCCATAGAAAATCTTTGGAGGGAGTTGAAAGTCCGTGTTGCCCAGCGACAGCCCCGAAACATCACTGCTCTAGAGGAGATCTGCATGGAGGAATGGGCCAAAATACCAGCAACAGTGTGTGAAACCTTACAGAAAACGTTTGGCCTCTGTCATTGCCAACAAAGGGTATATAACAAAGTATTGAGATAAACTTTTGTTATTGACCAAATACTTATTTTCCACCATAATTTGCAAATAAATTCATAAAAAATCCTACAATGTGATTTTCTGGATTTTTTATTTCATTTTGTCTCATAGTTGAAGTGTACCTATGATGAAAATTACAGGCCTCTCTCATCTTTTTAAGTGGGAGAACTTGCACAATTGGTGGCTGACTAAATACTTTTTTGCCCCACTGTATATATTTTTTTATTTATTATTTTCCCCTAACCCTACCACCCCTCCCCAAATTGGAGTAAACAAATGGACAACAACCCTTAGGCTTCTATTTCCAGTTTATACATACTATATACATTTTACAAACACACTGAATATATACAGTACCAGTCAAAATAATTGTAGAATAATAGTGAAGACATCATACCTATGAAATAACACATGGAATCATGTAGTAAACAAAAAGTATATTTTTATTTTAGATTCTTCAAATTAGCCACCCTTTGCCTTGATGACAGCTTTGCACACTCTTGGCATTCTCTCAACCTGCTTCATGATGAATGCTTGAAGGAGTTCCCACATATGCTGAGCAATTCTTGGCTGCTTTTCCTTCACTCTGCAGTCCAAACCATTTCAATTAGGTTGAAGTTGGGTGATTGTGGAGACCAGGTCAGTTGATGCAACACAATCATTATCCTTGGTCAAATAGCCCTTACACAGCCTTGAGTAGAGTTTGGTGTCATTGTCCTGTTGAAAAACAAATGACAGTCCCACTTAGCACAAACCAGATAGGATGTCGTATCACTATAAAATGCTGTGGAAGCCATGCTGGTTAAGTGTGCCTTGAATTCTAAATAAATCACAAGTGTCACCAGCAAAGCACACCCATAGCATCACACCTCCTCCTTCACCTACACTGTGTCTCACAAAGACACAGCGGTTGGAACCAAAAATCTCAAATTTGGACTCATCAGATGAAAGGACAGATTTCCACCGCTCTAATGTCCATTGCTCGTATTCTGGGGTGTTAGGACCTAGTTTAACATTTAGGCATCCATCCGTGAGTAACTCTCTGGTCTGTAATCACTCATTCACTCAGGACTTATTCATTCAGGAATGTATATTCATATTCATGTACAGTTGTTATCATATCATGTGCAATATTGTAAGTTATTCTTGGACTGAACTTACGTAGTCATTCACTCAGGACTGCATATTAGTATCCTGTCAGCTGTATCTTTTTTCATTGCTTTTAGTATATCGAATGTGCAATACGTGCATTTATCTGTAATTAAACCCTGTACTAAGGACTGTACTTTAAGGGAATTATTATTACCCTAAATTATATCATACTCACATTTAGCTATTTAAATATCTCTTCCTGTCATTTACCTGTACAGTTAATTTAACCATGCAAATATTCACTTACCTGTTCATTTAACCAGAATGTATATTAAGTAAACTGTTATTACCCTCACTTATATCATATGCACATTTAGCTATTTCTCTGCCATCGACCTGCATAGTATAGTTAACCATGCAATATTCCTTATTTATCTATATCAACTTGCAATATCTTTTATAATTTTTTCACCTAACACTCTGTAACAATGTATAGTGTACATATTCAGCCATTCACTCATACTTTGCAATGCCTTTTAATAGCTTTTTGCACTCCAGACTTCTTGTATTTTTACTACACTATGTATCGCGTATCGTGTATCTGTCTTTTTGCACCTGCCCTGTGTTTTTTCGTAGCTGCTTGACGAAGAAAGAAAGTTCCCCTCTGGGATCAATAAAGTATCTATCTATCTATCTATCTATCTATCTATCTATCTATCTATCTATCTATCTATCTATCTATCTATCTATTGGCCCAAGCAAGTCTCTTCTTCTTATTGGTGTAATTTCGTAGTGGCTTCTTTGCAGCAATTTGACCACGAAGGCCTGATTCATGCAGTCTCCTCTGAACAGTTGATGTTGAGATGTGTCTGTTATTTGAACTCTGAAGCATTTATTTGGGCTGCAGTCTGAGGCTAGTAACTCTAATGAACTTATCCTATGCAGCAGAGGTAACTCTGGGTCTTTTCCTGTGGCGGTCATCATGAGAGCCAGTTTCATCATAGCGCTGTGCTGTGTTGTTTCACAAACGTTTTGAACCTTAGTTCTACAGATTGTAAATTAAAGATAAACATTTTTGCTAATAGTATTATTATATTATTGACCAATTGAATATGAATTTTCAGATCACCCAGCAGTGTGATTTGCAGAGTTACCTCCAGGTAAATACTTCAGCTATTCCTGAACCTGTGACCAAAAACAAGTTACATATGGACATTACCAAAACAAATGATCTAATTATTCTGTCTCTTTGCAGCAAAATCTGCAGAGTTGGGATGGTTGTATCCCCCATATATATACAGTATATACCCTTCTATTGGTTGTAATAATTTTGCATAATAATTAAAATTGAATAAGTTTAGAATCCGGTGTCGTTTTGTGAATCAGTTCATAAACTATGTGCCACGGAATCGGTACATCAAAAATCTTTTTCCAACTATTTTGCAATCTGTATGGCACAGCTGTCAATTTTATTTCTTAAATGAAACTGGGATACGTTTTTATTTATCACAATTTATATTTAAACAATTTTGGTCTTCAGGGCCGACAGACAAGTTCCTTCCATTTTTGTGGTAATGCTGAAAGTAGTTGGTTGTAATTTTGTATAGAGCAGACATTTCCATATATTTTTGTTAGCTGCATTTGTGACATAACTCCACCAGTCCTATTTATGATATAATTTACAAAGATTATACTATAAAAAAGTTTAACCATAAATATCTGTTGTAACATTTGTTGTGTCTTTTCTGGTGGATTAGACTGAAATTGGCTTGTTTTAAAAATAGCAATATTTAGGAGATTATTTCATTTTCAAAGTAAGGTTGTAATCTAAAACAAGGGAAAAAGGACAATCTTTTGGAAGAGCCTCTGCCGCGACACTCATGGGGGTTCATGGAGGAGCCCCTACAGCCATGGGAGCAGGAGTACAGAGAGGCGTCGGATGAGGATGACGAGCTACTCCTGTCTCCCAACTCGTGGGGGCTCTGGGATGAGCCCCTGCAGAGCCAGGATCGACTGAGGAGGGTGGAAGAAAGAGAGATACTGCGTCCTCCAACAAGGGAAGATCAGCTTCCGCCAGAGGCGTTTTACGACCAGCCCCTGGAGGAACAGGTGAGTTGGTGGAGGGCTTGGCTGGCACTGAAACCTCCCAACCAGGGAGCGAGAACCAGCCAGAGGGAGGAAAAAGAGACGTTCGAGTGCCGCAAGAGTATGTGGGCGGAGCGTTTGGAGGCTCTATTCCCGGACGTGCGGAAGAGGTAAGGTAATTCGTGGTCGAATTGCTGCAAAGAAACCACTACTAAAGGACACCAATAAGAAGAGACTTGCTTGGGCCAAGAAACACGAGCTATGGACATTAGACCGGTGGAAATCTGTCCTTTGGTCTGATGAGTCCAAATCTGAGATTTTTTGTTCCAACCGCCGTGTCTTTGTGAGATGCAGAGTTGGTGAATGGAGGATCTTTGCATGTGTGGTTCCCACCGTGAAGCATGGAGGAGGAGGTGTGATGGTGTGGAGGTGCTTTGCTGGTGACACTGTCTGTGACTTATTTAGAATTCACTTAACCAGCATGGCTACCACAGCATTCTGCAGTGATACACCATCCCATCTGGTTAGTGCGACTATTATTTGTTTTTCAATAGGACAATTGCCCAAAACACACCTTCAGGCTGTGTAAGGGCTATTTGACCAAGGAGAGTGATGGGGTGCTGCATCAGATGACCTTGGATCCAAAATCACCTGACCTCAACCCAATTGAGATGGTTTGGGATGAGTTGGACAGCAGAGTGAATAAAAAGCAGTCAATTAGTGCTCAGCATATGTGGGAACTCCTTCAAGACGGAAAAGGAAAAGCAACCAGTTGAAGCTGGTTTAGAGAATGCCAAGAGTGTGCAAAGCTGTCAAAGGCAAAGGATGGCTACTTTGAAGAATCTAAAATCTACAATATATTTTTATTTGTTTAACACTTTTTTGGTTAATACACGATTCCATATGTGTTATTTCAGAGTTTTGATATCTTCACTATTATTCTATAGTAAAAATTAAGAAAAAACGAGTAGGTGTGTCCAAACTTTTGACTGGTACTTTGTTATGTCAGAAAAAGTAAGTTATAAATTATTCTGTCCTGGTTAAAATCAAGTTGTCATCCAATAGGCTTTGATAAAATGTCTAGTATCCTCACCCACTATGTTTGTAAATTAAGTACCATGATGATTGAGTGTCCATATAGCTGTACCATGATATTTGCACTGCTACTGAGAAAACCTCCAATTGTTCTCCACTATTCCACCCGCTGAAACCTCCCCCCATCCCAAGTTGAGTTGTCATCCCAGTGACTGGTAGACCGCCCCTGTCCACCTGGATCCTAGGGTCTTTGAGAGGTTGGGACCCATCCTTTAAAAAGAGCACAGAGTGCCGCCTACAGAACAGAAGGAGATTAACAGCCAAAATAATTTCCAACACCCTCACCTCGATTGCATTGTATACAGTTATTAAAAATGCTGTTTATATATTTGAACATCTTGCATATTTTAATTTATTTCCACAATTAACAAATAATATGCATAATAATGTAAGCAATTCATACAAAGGATTTTTACCTATTACCAGGACTCGCATTACAAAACTGGCAAGCAACTATTATTTTGGGAAATAATTATTATGATTCATCCTATAATGTCCTAACATCATTACCCCTTAGCAACAGATGTGGGATGCATACACACACTCTCCCCACCCTTCCCCCACAAAAAAACACAAGTTCGGAGGTTCAACAGTTGTTCCATCCCGAGCCCAACTCAAGAGAAGACTTGATGTGCAAATGCATATTTGAGCAGGCATGTAAAATTTAGCAACAATGGGGAGATTTGCTTAACCAATGTCAAGTCCCAGCTGACGGAGCTCAGATATTCCCTTGAAACACACACACACACACAGGTCCCCAGTTGTGACCATTTTCCAAAAGTATCTGTGAGCAGTCAGACCTTTTGATTATTTTGTGTCGCCATTGAATTTGGTTTAGGAGCGCTTCACTCCTTTTCTAAACAAGTTTTGATATGCACCAAGTGATATAGTTTGTTATTGCACTGTTGCCAAAACCCAAGATAATGCTCAGTTCTGAGGCAAGGCTAAACTCTTGACCAGTCTTTCGCAGATATTACAACGGCAAGGACAATGGGCCATCCTCAATATGAAGATGTCCTCAGATGGTCACTGTACTCTCTCATAAAATCCTCTTAAAGCCAACAATGGGCAGTCCCTTATTCCCCAAATAAATCCTTCTGATATTACAGCAAACTCATCTCCTAAAATAACTTCCATCATTAAATATTATGGCACAGTAGATACGGTATACAAACTGCTATTGAACTTTTTATCATTGCATTGTGACAAGATTAAGTCAGTAGACATTAAGGAAGCGCAAAGCTTGATATCATTATCCAATATGTTAAGCATGAAATCCTGATGACGGTTTCACATATGCTACATGTACATGCTACATGTATGAGGGGCTGCTCTGAAACGCCTGGGTTGTGGGAAATTGCCCAGCCAGAGGAAGGTCACTGGGTTGGCTTGTGGGCCCCAAGGTGGGCGCCAAACGCCCACAATTTATCACTCTGTGACACTGTTGACCTCTGAAGTGCATTACAGGTGGCCGTATTCAGCAGGTGAGAGATGTAGCACACAGAAGGCAGTAGGAGTATTGTGTGGGCATAGCCTAGCTATTTCTGTGCAACTTCATATTGTGTTGTGTAATATGCTCAGTACATAATATTTAGTTGTACATTTTAGAGCGCTGTAGAGCAAAGGTTGTTGAAGACATTGTATGTCGTTCATCATTGCTCACAGGCAATGAGGCAATATGTTTTGTTCTTGTTTTCAGTTATAAATAGCAGGACTTGTATGTTATTTTAGATCCTGGTATGAACAGTTCATGAGAAGTGACTAGATATTTTGAATGTTTATGACTGAATGTGCACTTGTGACGAACAGAGTTCAAACCCGGATCTCCTTACACCCCAAGACTGTGTTAGCCAGGTGAGCTAATGCCTAGGCACTAGCTCAGGGACCCAGCATGTTTCCAAACTACCTACATTATACAATGAGAAATCTCTTGTAAAAGCATAATGTTTTGTGTGGGCGGCACCACACTGCTGATTCATGGAGAAGTGTGGAGCACAAACTCCTTGGGATCTGAGTCCAGTCCTTAGATATGCTGAGACTGGAGACATATTGACCAAGCACAACTGTGATATTTCAAATCAACATCTCAGCATGGTGCACTCATACGCTACCTATGGGATGGCTTCCCTCCTGTTCTACAACCTATTACAGATTTTGCATGGAAAATAACCATAGCCTAGGACAGGGGTCTCTAACCTTTTCTAGCGTGAGAGCTACTTAAAAAAAATATAACGTTACGTGAAAGTAGTGCATTGTTTTCTGTCAGTATACCTGCTAAAATAATAGTTAATAAACAACTCTAAGGGGGGCTCTATAAAATGTGATTTTTTCCCCCAAAAATAATTTTTTCTTAAATTATGTTTTCTCAGTTTTATTTTTCCTGTTTTTCAGTTGTTCATAGAGAAACAATGAAATTGGAATGTTAGGAGTCCATGCCAATGCTTAAATTACATCAGAAGACCATTATTTTAGGTCTGGAAGAAAGCTAACCCCTTTAATTGCGCATCTGGCCCTTTAATTGTGCATCTATCGAGTGAGGAATGTGTCCTGTGGAATGTGCAGTCTAATGCGCCTGTCTAGGGATGGTTATGTACTGCTGCTGCTCATTTCATGGAAAAGTGGGCAAATAACAAATAATAGATACAAATTATATACTTACTCATGATATACTTCTGCCAGGTAACCCACAAGAAGGTTATCACATCAACTGGCTCCACACTGAGTGATAGACAGACGGGCAATATTGCTGGAAATTAATTGGCTGATATAGTCTTAGATTTGGCCAATAGTGGCTAACCAGGGGTGGGATAATGGCTGCGTTTCAAACTCAAAGTAGACAGCCCTCGGCCCTAAACCCTCAGCCCTTGAATGACGTTTTACATCGTCACATCCGAGTGTGCCTTAAATGTCCCTTGCCCAAGCGAGGGAGATTGATGATTGGAGAGGCAACATCCTTGGTGCTAGTTTTATAGTTTGGTCATTTATTCCATTGGACGGAACCAAAAATATTTTTATGAATCTAGCTACGTTTTATAGGCTCCTCAATACGAGACTAAGCGAATTTGCCAAAGCTAAAATCAATGTCTATATATTTTTTTTTAGGAAGCTAGCATCATACTTTTGGTGAAGATGCAGCCTTGTTGATTACATTTGACAGTTCACACCCACCAGAGATTGACATATTTCTTTTAATTTAACCAGGCAAGTCAGTTAAGAACAAATTCTTATTTACAATGACAGCGTAGGAACAGTGGGTTAACTGCCTTGTTCAGGGGCAGAACAACAGATTTTTACCTTGTCAGCTCAGGGATTCAATTCTGCAATCTTTCGGTTACGGGCCCAATGCTCTAACCACTCGGCTACCTGCCGCCAACCTGTGACTACAGTTTGCATAGAATTGTGGGTCATATCAACCCCTCAAGCGACCAAAGTTGTACACTATTTCCCTCAAGCTAAATCAAGGGCCGAGGGGGTAACGTTAGTGAATTGGACCTACACTTAAGATGGCAATCAAACTGCATCCAGTTTTGACAAGAATCCCCTGAGGGAAAGTGGCTAGCTCAAGGGCTGACGGGGTAGAAATAACATATTTGGACTGCAGCCAATGTCAGTGTTGGATTTATTAGATAGTAGCTGGAAGCTTGCTGTGTTTGATTCTTGTGATATTTGTTTATTTTAGTTTGTCGTGGAACACGTGAAAATTGCATGTAGTTTCAGAATTGTTTGGTGAGCTACTCATGATAAACCTGTTGGATAGATATATTTCACACCTTTTTGCTCAAATATTACTCTACTTAGTGTAGCAACTAAAGTCAATGGACGTGTCCGAAAACCCATACTTGCATCCTAAATAGTAGACTGTTTTTTTTGTAATAGTATGTGACATTTCGAAAATCAAGAAGCCCACATGTCATACTAATTTCACCTTTGAAAACATGGGGATGCCCCAGTGCCCTAGTGAAATGAAACAACGCAATCGCACATGACACATTCTCAGTATGCGAAAATAGAACGTTTTATAATATATGAATTTCGAAAATCGAGTATCATTAAAATGCCAGGATGTTATACTAATTTCAGCTTTTGTTCTAGTAGAATTAGCTGCACACTTTTAGGGAATTTTAGGCCTGGGTCTCATGTGTACACTGATAGTACGAACTGGCCATGACTGACCCAGCAGACTCGGACAAGCTGCGCCATGACATCTCCTCCCAAGGAGCCTCCATTGGCAGGCACAAGGAATGGCATTGGGGCCTTATGGAGGGAGTCCAGGCATTGGCTGAGTGCCATGAACGGATATTGGACATGTTGCTAGAGCAATGCCGCGGGTTGTCGGGGAGGCAGCCTGCCATGGTGGTAGCCCCACAGCTCCTCGTTAACGCGGCGGCTAGCAGCACGACCCCACCGGTCACTCCACATTCCCGGGAGCCCCGCTTACCTCTGCCAGAACGCTTCAATGGAGAGCCGAGTGCCTGTTGGGCATTTTTGGCTCAGTGTGCCCTCCTTTTTGAGCTTCAGCCCTCCTCCTTCCCCTCGGAGCGCTCCAAGATAGCCTACCTCATCACCCTGATGTCAGGGAGGACCCTCACCTGGGCGACCGCGGTATGGGAACAGCAGCCAGCCATATGCAGGACCTCAAGCACCGCTTCACCACGGCCCCTATATTGATTCATCCTGACCCTTCCCGTCAGTTCGTGGTGGAGGCCAATTCTTCGGATATCGGAGTGGGGTTTGTCCTGTCCTAACGTTCTGCCCAGGACCTGAAGCTGCATCACTGTGCCTGCAGCACCACGGAGCTTAACTACGACGTGGGGAATCGGGAGCTCCTCGCTGTGAAGATGGCGTTGGAGGAATGGAGGCACTGACTGGAAGGGGCAGAACATCTGTTCATTGTTTGGACGGACCACAAAAACCTGGAGTATCACCGCACCGCCAAGCGCCTCAACTCCAGGCAAGTGAGGTGGGCCCTGCTGTTTACCCGGTTAAATTTTTCCCTCTCCTACCAGCCGGGCTCCAAGAACATTAAGCGAGATGCCCTGTCTCCCCACTATAGCTCCACGGGGGCCACCCGGGAGCCCGAGACCATCCTTAACACCTCGTGCCTGGTGATGGCACTCAGCTGGGGCATAGGGAAACAGGTCCGGGAGGAGCAGCGGTCGCAGCTGAACCCTGGAGGGGGCCAAGACAACAGGATTTTTTTGCCTGACGCTGTCCGCTCCGCGGTCCATTCCTCCAAGCATACCTGCCATCCGGGTTCCCGGCGGATCCTGACCTTTGTGCGCCAACGCTTTTGGTGGTCTACCATGGTTCTGGATGTGGCCGAGTTTGTCGCCGCCTGCACGGTCTGTGCACAGAGCAAGACTCCTCGGCAAGCTCCGGCTTGCCTGTTGCAACCACTTCCTGTCCCTCATCGTCCCTGGTCCCATATCTCCCTGGATTTCGTCACCGGTCTCCCCCCCGTCAGAGGGAAACACGGCCATCCTGAGGGTGGTCGACCGGTTTTCCAAAGCCGCTCACTTATTCCCTCTTCCCAAACTGCCCTCGGCCAAGGAGACGGCACAACTAATGGTGCAGCACGTCTTCCTGATCCATGGACTCCCGGTGGACATGGTGTCCGACCGGGGTTCCTAGTTCTCTTCCCGGATCTGGAAGGCGTTCTGCACGCTTATTGGGTCGTCGGCCAGCCTGTCCTCCAGGTTCCACCCCCAGTCCAACGGTCAGTCGGAAAGAGCCAACCAGGACCTTGAGACGACTCTTCACTGCCTAGTCTCCGCCAACCGTACCAACTGGAGTCAGCAGCTGGTATGGGTCAAGTATGCCCGGCACACCCTTCCCTGCTCCGCCACGGGTGCTCCCTGGGCTATCAGCCCCCACTCTTCTCCGAGCAGGAGGAGGAGGTTGGCGTACCTTCAGCCCAGATGATACCCTTCTCAAGACCACCTCCAGGTATAGACATCAGGCAGACCGACACCGGGCCCCGGCTCCCAAGAATAAGGTAGGGCAGAAGGTATGGCTGTCCACCTGGGATCTGCCCCTCTGGATGGAATCCCGTAAACTGTCCCCTCGATTTATCGGCCAAAGTCCTTTTCCACCCGCAGAGGGGAGGAGGTAACTGGTGTGGGGGTTTTGACATATTCACACCTGGTCGTAAATCTAAGGAGGGGAATCTCTCTCTTGCTCTCTAGTATTGGTGATTGGAATGTTCCTTTGTCTCCAGAGACTTTTGCTGCCCAAAACTCTAACGTCCAAAAAGTGAACACTGGAATAATATCAGACTGTGGGGAATGATGAGAGATGGGTTTTTTTGCAGATCCAAGAAGGTTGCGACCGTTCAAAATGATGACATGATAAGAGGTAATGATTAATACATTGACTGTTTTATACATATTGATAGGTAAAGACCTTTAGAGTTTAATTTGGGAGATTGTCACTCTTTAAACAACTTCTCCTGTGGTGCCCAAAATCCTAATGAGTTAATTGTTTAATGATTAATTTAATCGGGTAACAATTTAACATAGTTAGTTGATTAGATAGATAGATAGATAGATAGATAGATAGATAGATAGATAGATAGATAGATAGATAGATAGATAGATAGATAGATAGATAGATAGATAGATAGATAGATAGATAGATAGATAGATAGATAGATAGATAGATAGATAGATAGATAGATAGATAGATAGATACTTTATTGATCCCCGAGGGGGACATTTCTTTGTCAAGCAGCTACAACAAAACATAGGGCAGGTGAAAAATGCCAGAACGAAAATACACAAAAGACAGATACACGATACATGATACATAGAGCGGCAGTATGAAAAAGTATAGAAATACAAAATGTCTGGAGTGCAAAAAAGCTATAAAAAGACATTGCATAGTATGGGTGGTTGGCTGAATATGTACACTATACATTGGTGGATGTTGGATGGTTAAATATAATATACAGGTCTATGGCTGTCAGGCTCTGGCCATAGAGAAGCCTTGCTTCTCTATAATTCTATGGTCAGAGTCTGGCAGTTCTATAAGTTCTATTTCTGTGTGGTGTTGTGTGTGGGATCCCTAATTAGAGGCAGCTGCTATGCATTGTCTCTAATTAGGGATCCTACTTATGTGTTTGTTCCACTCCTTAGGCGTGGTTCATTGTCTTGATGTCCGTTCATGTAAGTGTATTTACTTTCGTTATATCGTGTTTCTTTTGTATAGTTCACATCTAGTCTCTTTACGTTATTAAATAAATGATGTCGAACTATCGCTGCGCCGCGCCTTGGTCCATTTATACACCCGATCGTGACAGGCAGAGAAATACTTCAATAGCTAAAAATGCATATGATATGAGTGAGGGTAATAATAGTTTACTTAATAGACAGACTGGTTAAATGAACAGGTAAGTGAAGATTTTGCATGGTTAAATTAGCTGTACAGGTAAATATACAGTTATATTTACAGGTAAGTGAATACTTGCATGGTTACATAAACTGTACAGGTAAATGACAGGAAGAGATACTTAAATAGCTAAATGTGTGTATGATATAATTGGGGTAATAATAGTAATTCGCTTAAAATACAGTCCTTAGTGCGCAGGGTTTAATTACAGATAACTGCACGTATTGCACATTTGATATACTAAAAGCAATGAAAAAAACTGACAGGATACTAATATGCATTCCTGAATGAATGATTACGTAAGTCCAAGAATTACTTGCAATATTGCACTTGATATGATATAACAACTGTACATGAGTATGTATATACAGACCTGAATGAATAAATATGTCCTGAGTGAATGAGGGATTACGGACCAGAGTTACTCACGGATGGATGCATAATTGTTAAACTAGGTCCTAACACCCCAACAGTTCCAGGTCTGTGTTGCCGACGGGACGGCACGGCACCCCGGTGAGGCATTATATAGTCTAATAGCCGCCGGCAGGAAGGACCTCCAGTAGTGCTCTCTGGCACACTGTGGTGGGATCAGTCTGTGACTGAAGGTGCTCCTCTGCGTCATACCCATGGCATGCAGAGGGTGGGTGATGTTGTCTATGATGGCCAGCAGTTTGGCCAGGATCCGTCTCTCCGCCACCTCCTCTAGAGTGTCAAGGCTCATCCCCAGGACAGAGCTAGCCTTCCTGATCAGCTTATTTATCCGAGAAGCATCAACAGCTTTGATGTTGGCTCCCCAGCACACCACTGCAAAAAAGATGGCACTGGCCACCACAGACTGGTAGAAGGTATGCAGTAGTTTACTGCACACGTTGAAGGACCTGAGCCTCCTCAGAAAGTAGAGTCGGCTCTGGCCCTTTTTGTACAGGGCCCCAGTGTTACCAGCCCATTCCAGCCTGATGTCCATATGGACTCCCAGGAACTTGTATGACCCAACCATTTCCACATCCATCCCCTGTATATGGACTGCAGTCAGTTGTGACTTGGTTCTCCTGAAGTCCACCACCATCTCCTTTGTTTTGCTGATGTTGAGCTGATGTTGAGCTCACACCACAACACAAAGTCACTGATTGTGCTCCTGTACTCCTCCTCCTGCCCACCCCTGATGCACCCAAAAATTGAAGAGTCATCCGAGAACTTCTGTAGGTGGCATGTTTCAGAGTTATATCTGAAGTCTGAGGTGTAGAGGGTGAACAGGAAGGGGGACAGGACCGTTCCCTGGGGGACCTGCATTGTCCAGATGAGAGTAGGCCCTCTGCAGAAGGTAGATGATTGCATCATCCACCCCGATGTTGCGCTGGTATGCGAACTGCAGGGGTCCAGTGATGTACACACCAGGGGTCTGAGGTGAGCGAGGACTAACCTTTCCAGGGTCTTCATGATGTGGGATGTTAGCGCTACAGGTCTGAAGTCATTCAGGACAGTGGGGTGTGCCTTCTTGGGCACTGGGACGAGGCAGGATGTTTTCCACAGCACAGGGAACCTTTCTAGGCTCAGGCTAAGGTTGAAGTGACGCTGGAGTATTCCACACAGTTGGTCAGCACAGACCCTAAGCACCCTTGGGCTGATGCCATCAGGGCCCGCCGCTTTCCACTGATGTAGTCTCTCCAGCTCTCTCTTCACTTGGATGGTGGTGAAAGCTAGCCCAGGTGGGGAGGTGGGGGGAAGGGGGGTGTTGAGGATCAGTCCAGAGGGAGCAGGGGTGGAGGTGGGGTCGCTGATTGTCTCAGCAGAGGTGTTGTGAGCAAAGTGGGGGTTGGGACAGCCGTGAGGGTGTGTGGCCTGGGGAGCTGTGTGGCCCACTGTTTGACTTTTTGAAGCCAGTGAAATGCTATCCCTGTCTGCTCTGATGGTCCGGAACCTGACGTTCTCTATGCGGATGTTATCGTTCAGCCAAGTCTCGCTTCCCGATAGTCTCTTTGACCACGGACAAGAGCCTCAAGCTCGTCCATTTTGTTGTGCAGCGATCTCACGTTGCCCATAATGATAGACGGTACAGCCGGCTTGTACTTCCTCAGCAACACTTCAATCCCGCCCTACGTCCACGCCGTCGCCTTTTCAACTCGTCCGGAATATCAAACCTTTCCCTGGGGTGCAGCAGCGCTGCGTGTGCTAAATCCAGGAGTTGAGCTCTGTCGACGTTCAGCTGCGAGAAAAATAAAAAGTCCCTCAGTGATAAAAAGGAACACTCCATAATCCTGAACTATTATAGTTCAACTGTAGCAAAAAAAACTAAAGAAAAGAGACGATAAAACGAACTAAAACGAACTAGAACAACAATTTATGCATGAACAACGGGAGCTGCTTAACAGGCGACCACGCAGGGCGGCGCCCTGGACTGGAAATGACAGTCATCAGATTAACGAAAAAGTCAAGGTGTCTAAATACTTTCCGAAGACTGTCGATGAAGGGGAGGAGACAGGTTAAATAAGGATTTTTTAAGCCTTGAGACAACAGCACAAAGGGCAAGAAGGTAGAGATGGCAATACATCACACAAAGCAGCCACAACTGTCAGTAAGAGTGTCCATGATTGAGTCTTTAAATGAAGAGATTGAGATAAAACTGTTATGATACATGCCCTCAATGTGAAGTGACATCAATCCATAAATACAGAGCAAGTACAATGTTTTTTATATCAATCTTTTAAGGTAGAAAGAAAATAAACATTCACTTTGTCAAACCTTGATCTGTTTCACCTGTCTTTGTGATTGTTTTTCCACCTCTCCCCGACTAACTTGACCAAATGAATCTTTCATTATTAGATCTTTGTACAACAATATGATGGTTCACTGTTCAATGTTGTCATTTCTCTTCAGATGTTTTCCACTTTACTAGTGAAATTGTCAATATCGAAAGGTTTTGTTATAAATGACCCATCAGTTTTAATGAACGATGGAGATTAATTGGGTTTCCTGCCCATGATATATTGTGTTTTATGTCATTAACTTGTTTTGGTAGTATAACTAATATAACTCAATGTCTCAATTTACAGTATGTCAAACAATCAGCTGAGCAGCCTGACTTGTTTGCCACCTTTTGCATCATTTATTTGAACCACACAATTGTTCAATTCATTATCAATCCAGGGAGCTCTAACAGTTATCACAGTATATTTCTTAACAGGTGCATGCTAGTCACCAATTGGCATAAATCATTTTACAAATACTTCCAGTGCTGCATCTAGATTAACTTCCTCATACACATCAGACCAACATACATTTTTTACATCTTCTACAAAAGAGTCCTGAGAAAAAATATTATTATTAGTATGATCTCTTATAAATAAATTACTTTAAGCCCAACCAATGGCTTTCCTTATTATTGCCACAATGTTATGGTCACTACAGCCAATGGGAACTGATATTGCTTTGGAGCAAAGCTCTGCAGCAAGAGTGAAGATATGATCAATACAACACTATTGGTATGAACTCTAGTTGGTTGAGTGATAACCTGGGTCATATTAAAGGCAGTAGTCACAGTTAGAAGCTTCCTCTTGGTAGGACAGCTAGTTGGTAACCAGTCAATGTTCAGGTCACCAAGAAAATTGACTTCTTCATACCCCTTGACTCATTGCACATGTTGTGTTACAGTCTGAATTCAAAATGGATTAAATATATATTTTTCTCACCCATTTACCAGACAATACCCAAATTTGACAAAGTGAAAACACGTTTTTTAAATGTTTGCAAATGTATTAAAAATGAAATGCAGTAATATCTCATTTACATAAGTATTCACACCCCTGAGTCAATACTTTGTAGAAGCACCTTTGGCAGCAATTACAGCTGTGAGTGTTTCTGGGTAAGTCACTAAACTTTACACACCTGGATTGTGCAACATTTCCCCATTATTCTGTTCTAAATTCTTAAAGCTCAGTCAGTCAAAACTGTAACTAGGCCACTTGTATTTTAGGTTTTTGTCTTGCTGAAAGGTGAATTAATCTCCTAGTGTCTGGTGCAAAGTAGACTGAACCAGGTTTTCCTCTAGGATTTTGCCTGTGCTTAGCTCAATTCCGTTTATTGTTTATACTGAACAACTCCCCAGTCCTTAACTATTACAATCATACCCATAGCATGATGCAGCCAACACTATGCTTGAAAATATGTATGAGTGGTACTCCGTAATGTGTTATATTGGATTTGCCCCAAACATAACACTTTGTATTTAGGACAAAAAGTGAATGCATTTTTTACAGTATTACTTTAGTGCCTTGTTGCAAACAAGATGCATGTTTTTGAATATTTGTATAATGTTGAGGCTTCCTTCTTTTAACACTGTCAATTAGGTTAGTATTGTGGAGTAACTACAATGTTGTTGATCCATCCTTAGTTTTTCTCCTATATCAGCCATTAAACTCTGTAAATGTTTTAAAGTCACCATTTGGCCTCATGGTGAAATCCCTGAGCGGTTTCCTTCCTCTCTGGCAACTGAGTTAGGAAGGACAGTGTAGTGACTGGGTGTATTGATACACCATCCAAAGTGTAATTATAAAAAGGATATTCAATGTCTGCATTTTTTTAAAATCTACCAATAGGTGCCCTTCTTTGCGAGGCATTGGAAAACCTCCCTGGTCTTTGTGGCTGAATTTGTGTTTGTAATTCAGAAATCATGATAAACACTGTTATTACACACAGAGTGAGTCCATGAAACTTATGTGACTTGTTAAGCACATTTTTATCCCTTAACTTATTATGCTTGCCATAAAAAAGAGTTTGAATACTTATTGACTCAAAGACATTTCAGTTTTTAATTTCTAATTAATTAGTAAACATTTCATAAAACATAATTCCACTTTGACATTATGGAGTATTATGTGTAGGCCAGTGACCAAAAAATCTAAATGTATTCCATTTTAAATTCAGGCTGTAACACAACAAAATGTTGGCATTGTATACAGCAACACTTCCCCCATAGGCATTACTGTCTTTTCTGTAGATGTTATATCTTTGTATCGCTACTGCTGTATCAAAGGAATTATCTAAGTGATGAATGTTATTTTTAGCTATTTCCTGGGTAGCTTATTGGAAATAGACATAATATGAAAACAAATATTGTTTGGCTAACAGAGTCGTGTGTGTGATGTTGGACTGAAAGCTACTGATCTCTCACTCCTCCCAGGCAATGTCCCCACGCATTCATGGACCTGAGTTTTTTCCACCTCTGGCCACAGGAGGTTGGTGGCACCTTAATTGAGGACATGATCATGGTAATGGCTGGAACGGTATCAGTGGAATGGTATCAAACACATGGTTTCCATGTGCTTGATGCCATTCCATTTGCTCAGTTCTAGCCATTATTTTGAGCCGTCCTCCCCTCAGTAGCCTCCACTGCCTCTTTGAGAAGATGTTGGTTCCTCTTAAGCTATTGGCTTCCTCTAGAACAGCCATCTTGTCCTTGAACCTTAGGAACTTGACCACTATCGGCTTCGGTCAGTCACCTGGGCTGGTTACAGGTTTACCAGGCCTTTGGGCGCACTCCACCTCAATCTTTCTATGATCAATCTGCAGCTTTTCTGTGATAAGTTCTCACTCTCTCCTCAGACTCCATCCAGGTCTCATGTGGTATGACTCCACAACAATGTTATTCCTCCTGGTTTTCCCAGTCATTTGTAATAATGATTCACAGACAGTGCTGATGTCATCTCATGTGAACTTACAGTTTGTTGTCATCTTGCTGCTAGTCTCTTTCAGGACATCCACCTTTCCCTGGGAGAACTGCAAACTGTTCTCAAGGTCTTGGACCTCTGGTCATATTGTACATTCTTTTGTTAAGTGAGTCCACCACTATATGGACAAAGCTTTTGAAGTCATTTTCTTGTTGCTGTAACAATTGCTTGTCGACACATTTTTGTTGATTTCAAAGATCATGCACCTGTGATAGCGAAACACTGTCTTCCCCATTACTCCCACCTTCTTTAACTTTGGGAGGCATTATGGTAGCAACGTAGGCTCAACGCAATTCCAGCCAGCACAGCTCGCAGGGCCGATGGAAACAGCATCCAAATCAAAAACGTTCAAAACAATAAATTGAGCTCTCTCTCGTTCCACATTCAGCATGCGTCTCTCACTGATGACATGAAACTGTAAGTGACATTAGCCCAAAACAACAACACAAAAGGTCACTGGGTGGGGCTACAGACGATCCTTTCCAGTTCATATGTGAAGCCGTATCTGATGGTGCGTTCAAGACAACAGGGAACAAAATGTGCTTTGTCTGAAAAAAATAGTTTTGAGCAGTCATCCATCTCGGAATTACAATTCAGAAACTCAGGCATCATTCTAGAGCTCCGACTTCTCTGACCTGAAGATCACAGACATCATGATTTTTCAGAGTCTGAGCACATTTTTTCCCCAGTTGTCTTGAACGCACCAAAAGTAATACGTTTCAGCAGTGGTATACTGTGTACTTTTTACTAAACAGTATGCTCTAAATAGTGCGTAGTACGTTTATTACACAGTATGCAGTTTAAGTAAGAAGTAGGCAAGCCAGATATCGTACACGGCCAATGTCTCAAGGATCATGGTTAAATAGTTATGCAAGAGTGTGTGTGTGTGTGTGTGTGTGTGTTCCAAGGCACCCATTTAGATCATAATAATAATTTAATGCTGTTTAGTGCACCAATCTGGGGTCTCTGTTTCATACACACACTTTGTGGCTTGAATTTGTTACGCAAGCAGGAACTAAGTAGCCTGAAATCCAGTCTGTTTCTGCTAACATTCGACTCCTTGTACTCCATGTCATTGCTAACCAATCCTTGACACATGACACAGAGTACAAGCAGTGGAATGTTAGCTTAACAGAGACTGGCAACCAGGCTAGGAACTAAGCAGCTGGAGACATTTAATGATACCCTTCGAAATAGTAAACCAATGGGTATTTCCCCTAAACATTCCCAATTGTCTAAAGTAGAACACATCAATTAACTTACTCTAATCGGTATTGGTTGAAGGGCTAAAACGGTCTGTCTTACTGCATTTTCCCTGGGGGTTATAAGCAGGAGGTTGACATGACAAGTAATTACAATCAGCTGGAACCTTGAACTCCCTCCATCCCAATTATGGTCTATCTATCTATCTATAAGGGTTTTCTGCTAATACTGCTGCCTTGTGGGTAGATTCTGGGTAGATTCTATTTCCTGTTGTGTCAGCTTCGACCACATGATTTACAAAAGACGCAGAGAATGTCATCACAGTTTCTAAACGCAGAGGCGTTTAGTTGTTAGTTTCCTCAATATCTAAAGGCACCACCTAGATTCGGGCCAATGGCTTAAGTAGTTGAACATGTTAGAACTCAGACCTTGTGAAAGTGATGAACCCGTTTCTGCACATGAGCTTAGCTATCCAACGTCGCCATGACATCACCTACAAGCATGATCAGTCATTTCTATTGGAGAAGCATTTTCTGCCGATCTTCATACTGTACATGTTAGCTTAATTCTTATTGTACGACTCACCGGTGGCGGTGACATGCGATAGAGCCATCAGAACAGCCTTAAGATGGATGTTTTGTTCTGTCTCACTCCTCAAGCAACAAATTTGTTTGGCTATACCCTAGGAAAGCATGGAGTAATTGCTTCATTCTCAAACATCCCAGCAAGTGACAATTCCCCTGTTCGTTTTCCAAAGAGCTGTCGACTTCAAATGGAATTTTGGCTCCGTGTTACATCTTCATTGTGAATTCAGATATCAGTCTGCCTCCTTAAATGACCTTGGAGAGCTTTAAAAAGCTGTCATGAATTTAAAAAATATTTCTTAACCAGTATCTATTACAACCAGGTAAAGATGTATTTTCCTTGACGACATCAAAACATAATTGGTAAGACATCACATTTTGGTATATTTACATGGTTGCTAAAAATCAAAACAAAATGTCCTTTTACAAACAGCATACAACCAGACCATGACATCATAGAAGACGTCATTGCGACCATCTGTCTTAAGCAGCAGTCCTGACTTATTTTTATACCCAATCCCAAAGCACCTCAGTGCTCTTAGTGGTGGCCACCGCCTCCCTGTTCCCTTGGTGACTATTGACACTCAGGGGTCAAGTTGTTATGCCTTGTTGTGCCGGTGACTGTGGCTCCAGTCAGGTGAAACGCTCCCAGGACGTGTCACCCAGCCCATTAGTTTCTGGATTTAACACTCAATGAAATAAAACAAAGATTGGATTCTGCTGAGAGGAAGGAAATCCTCTTACATTACAGTCAACGTTACAGAGGAAACTGGATGGCAGGGGGGCTCAGTAGACAGTACACACCAGAGGTGGGACCAAGTCACTATTATTTGAGTCACAAGCAACTTCCAAGTCTCAGTTAAGCCCCAAGTAGAACGGGTTGAGTCTCGAGTCATGTCCAAGTCCTGCATTCTAAGAACAAGTCAAGTCGAGTTGACTCACAATTAAATTATACCTTTCATGCAATTTTGACATAACAAAAGAACATTTGGCCTATGTTAATTGTTGCTTGAAGCCCCATTTCTGGTGATCTTGCAAAGTAAACGGTTCATATTCTTGATCAACAAATAATTTTTGGAGGTGCGTATTCATTCATCTTTTCTCCCTACAAACCTCTTGACTTGGGACCCCCAAAAAGGAGTGATTCAAAGCTTGCAACCCCCACTCATGCAGGTGTGCACAGGGCGAACACACGCTCACAATCGCTGCCTCAATACAGCAATAAACTGTGATGCATTTTCAAAATGCAAGATACAGAAAAAAACTGTGCTTTTTCTCTATCTTTATTTCTTTTTTTTGTTGTTGCTGAAAGTCATTCATGTTATTAATCAATATCAACTAGGGATCATCATGTCACATTGTCACTTCTCTGGAGTCCAGAGAAAGCAGGATCATATGGCGTACCTGTATGCAGTGGATGTCCCAGGATCAGTGTCACGATTGGGTGCAGAGACAGACCAAGACGCAGCGCAGGGATAGTAATTCGTCATAATATTTATACTATGTATAAAATAATACAAAAATGAACGAACTAACAACACTAAACCAACACTAACGAAACAACGTCACGTTCACAAAAACAAACACGAATAAACGGACGGAACAACTGGAACACTTACTTTTCACCGTGACATGCGAAATACATCGACAACAACCCACACCAGAGTGAAGGACAGACTAACATATATATAGGATCCCTAATTAGAGACAATGCAGTGCAGCTGCCTCTAATTAGGGATCCAACCCAAAACCCACAAAGAAACAGAAAAGAAAGACACTGTCAGACTCTGACCATAGCTACATATTAACAATTATGCATCCATCCGTGAGTAACTCTGGTCCGTCAGCACTCATCCACTCAGGACCAATTTATTCATACAGGTCTGTATATACATAATCATGTACAGTTGTTATATCATATCACATGCAATATTTTAAGTAATTATTGGACTTAACTTACGTAGGCATTCACTCAGGAATGCATATTAGTATCCTGCCAGTTGCACCTTTTCTCATTGCTTTTAGTATATCGAATGTGCAATACGTGCAGTTGTCTGTAATTAAACCCTGCGCACTAAGGACTGTATTTTAAGGGAATTACTATTATTACCCCAAATGATATCATATACACATTTAGCTATTAAAGTATCTCTTCCTGTCATTTACCTGTACAGTTTGTGTAACCATGCAAGTATTCACTTATCTGTAAATATAACTGTATACCTAACTGTACAGCTAATTTAACCATGCAAATTTTCACTTACCTGTTCATTTACCCAGTCTGTCTATTAAGTAAACTATTATTACCCTCGCTCATATCATACGCATTTTTAGCTACAGAAGTATTTCTCTGCCATCAACCTGTATAGTATCCAACATCCACCAATGTATAGTGTACATATTCAGCCAACCACCCATACTATGCAATGTCTTTTTTATAGCTTTTATTTTTTTGCACTCCAGATATCTTGTATTTCTATACTTTTTCATACTGCCGCTCTATGTATCATGTACCGTGTATCTGTCTTTTGTGTACTTTCGTTGTGGCATTTTGCACCTGCCCTGTGTTTTGTTGTAGCTGCTTGACAATGAAATTTCCCCCCCGGGGGATCAATAAAGTATCTATCTATCTATCTATCTATCTATCTATCTATCTATCTATCTATCTATCTATCTAAGCAAATAGGCTTCTCTATGGCCAGAGCCTGACAATCAGATAAAAAGCTAATAATCTGTCTGTAGCCTTTTTCTTTCTAAATCAATATTAATTCACCAGAATATGTAACATAAAAAAAGAGAATGAACTAAATTGAAATAATTAAAATAGCAAAATCAAACCCAGTTCAGAACTTTTTATTTTTTATTTTATTAGGATCTCTTGTAGTCCGAGGGCTAGTCTTCCAAGAGTCCTTAAGAAAGTTGAGTCGCACTACCATAAGTATTGAAGGTAGTGCGATGTTACAGCTTTCTTTAGACATACAGCCAGTAGTACAAATGTATATAATTATAACCCACCCAAACTAGGCCTATCTGAAATATGAAAATAATCAATTCAATCACTGGGTTGGGGCAAAGATGCGTCCGTAGAAGATTGCTAAATGTGTTTGGAGGATGTATTGGCACGGGGGTTGTTAGGCCCGAGACGAAGTCTATACACCTATACACGGTGACAAACATAATAGGTGTGGCAATTTACAAACAATTTGACAGAGACGTATGTGTAGTAAGTTTAACATGATGCAATAATGTGACTCTCGCAGACTGGAAAGTCCTGGCCGTCACTCATCACCAGAGGTAAAACAGAGAACCGCTTGGTACGCAAAGCCCCACTGAACCTTGGGCTGTTGTGACACGGGCTCGCTGGAGCTGAAAATGTGAAGACCGGTTTTGACGACACACATTAACGTATGGAGGTTTACATGTGTTATTCCCACGGATGGATATGCGATTATTTTTAATTTTATTTAACCTTTATTTAACTAGGCAAGTCAGTTAAGAACAAATTCTTATTTACAATGACGACCTACCAAAAGGCAAAAGGCCTCCTGCGGGCTGGGATAAAAAATATAAATAAATGAAATAAATATATGACAAAACACACATCACGACAAGAGAGACAACACAACACTACATAAAGAGAGACCTAAGACAACAACATAGCATGGTAGCAACACAACATGGTAGCAACACAACATGGTAGCAGCATAAAACAGGGTACAAACATTATTGGGAACAGACAACAGCACCAAGGGCAAGGTTTATGCTATATATAAAAGGTAATACATTTTAAAAGTTTTAAACGCAACCTGTTGGTCCCATGTTTCATGAGCTGAAATAAAAGATCCTAGAAATGTTCCATACGCACAAAAAGCTTATTTCTCATATTTTGTGCACAAATATGTTAACATCCCTGTTAGTGAGCATTTCTCCTTTGCCAAGATAATCCATCCACCTGAAAGGTGTGGCATATCAAGAAGCTGATTAGACAGCATGATCATTACAGAGATGCACCTTATGCTGGGGACAAAAAGACATCACGAAAAGCAGCCACAACTGTCAGTAAGAGTGCCCATCATTGAGTCTTTAAATGAAGAGATTGAGATAAAACTGTCCAGTTTGAGTGTTTGTTGCAGCTCGTTCCAGTCGCTAGCTGCAGCGAACTGAAAAGACGAGTGACCCTGGGATGTGTGTGCTTTGGGGACCTTTAACAGAATGTGACTGGCAGAACGGGTGTTGTATGTGGAGGATGAGGGCTGCAGTAGATATCTCAGGGTTTTATAAACAAGCATCAACCAGTGCGTCTTGCAATGCGTATACAGAGATGACCAGTTTACAGAGGAGTATAGAGTGCAGTGATGTGTCCTTTAAGGAGCATTGGTGGCAAATCTGATGGCCGAATGGTAAAGAACATCTAGCCGCTCAAGACCACCCTTAACTGCCGATCTATAAATTACGTCTCCGTAATCTAGCATGGGTAGGAAGGTCATCTGAATCAGGGTTAGTTTGGCAGCTGGAGTGAAAGAGGAGTGAATACGATAGAGGAAACCAAGTCTAGATTTAACTTTAGCCTGCAGCTTTGATATGTGCTGAGATAAGGACAGTGTACTGTCTAGCCATACTCCCAAGTACTTGTATGAGGTAACTACCTCAAGCTCTAAACCCTCAGAGGTAGTAATCACACCTGTGGGGAAAGGGGCATTTTTCTTACCAAACCATATTACCTTTGTTTTGGATGTGTTCAGAACAAGGTTAAGGGCAGAGAAAGCTTGTTGGACACTAAGAAAGCTTTGTTGTAGAGTGTTTAGCACAAAATCCGGGGAGGGGCCAGCTGAGTATAAGACTGTATCATCTGAATATACAGTGGGGAGAACAAGTATTTGATACACAGCCAATTTTGCGGGTTTTCCCACTTACAAAGCATGTAGAAGTCTGTAATTTTTATCATAGGTACTCTTCAACTGTGAGTGACGGAATCTAAAACAAAAATCCAGAAAATCACATTGTATGATTTTTAAGTAATTAATTTGCATTTTATTGCATGACAAGTATTTGATACATCAGAAAAGCAGAACTTAATATTTGGTACAGAAACCTTTGTTTGCAATTACAGAGATCATACGTTTCCTGTAGTTCTTGACCAGGTTTGCACACACTGCAGCAGGGATTTTGGCCCACTCCTCCATACAGACCTTCTCCAGATCCTTCAGGTTTCGGGGCTGTCACTGGGCAATACGGACTTTCAGCTCCCTCCAAAGATTTTCAATTGGGTTCAGGTCTGGAGACTGGCTAGGCCACTCCAGGACCTTGAGATGCTTCTTACGGAGCCACTCCTTAGTTGCCCTGGCTGTGTGTTTCGGGTCATTGTCATGCTGGAAGACCCAGCCACGACCCATCTTCAATGCTCTTACTGAGGGAAGGAGGTTGTTGGCCAAGATCTCGCGTTACATGGCCCCATCCATCCTCCCCTCAATACGGTGCAGTCGTCCTGTCCCCTTTGCAGAAAAGCATCCCCAAAGAATGGTGTTTCCACCTCCATGCATCACGGTTGGGATGGTGTTCTTGGGGTTGTACTCATCCTTCTTCTTCCTCCAAACACGGCGTGTGGAGTTTAGACCAAAAAGCTCTATTTTTGTCTCATCAGACCACATGACCTTCTCCCATTCCTCCTCTGGATCATCCAGATGGTCATTGGCAAACTTCAGATGGGCCTGGACATGCGCTGGCTTGAGCAGGGGGACCTTGCGTGTGCTGCAGGATTTTAATCCATGACGGCATAGTGTGTTACTAATGGTTTTCTTTGAGACTGTGGTCCCAGCTCTCTTCAGGTCATTGACCAGGTCCTGCCGTGTAGTTCTGGGCTGATCCCTCACCTTCCTCATGATCATTGATGCCCCACGAGGTGAGATCTTGCATGGTGCCCTAGCCCGAGGGAGATTGACCGTCATCTTGAACTTCTTCCATTTTCTAATAATTGCGCCAACAGTTGTTGCCTTCTCACCAAGCTGCTTGCCTATTGTCCTGTAGCCCATCCCAGCCTTGTGCAGGTCTATCATTTTATCCCTGATGTCCTTACACAGCTCTCTGGTCTTGGCCATTGTGGAGTTGGAGTCTGTTTGATTGAGTGTGTGGACAGGTGTCTTTTATACAGGTAAAGAGTTCAAACAGGTGCAGTTAATACAGGTAATGAGTGGAGAACAGGAGGGCTTCTTAAAGAAAAACTAACAGCTCTGTGAGAGCCGGAATTCTTACTGGTAGGTGATCAAATACTTATGTCATGCAATAAAATGCAAATTAATTATTTAAAAATCATACAATGTGATTTTCTGGATTTTTGTTTTAGATTCCGCCTCTCACAGTTGAAGAGTACCTATGATAAAAATTACAGACCTCTACATGCTTTGTAAGTAGGAAAACCTGCAAAATCGGCAGTGTATCAAATACTTGTTCTCCCCACTGTACTTCCCTTTCCTCAATCCGATATAGGAGTTCTTCTCAGCATGCCGGTAGAAGGTCTATGACAGAAATCCCTATGTACAGAACAACCTTCTCCAAGCCATGTTTGGCTAGGGAAAACATAGCCTGTGACATTGATGAATATCTCTGGCCTGACAGTGGTTGGAGACAGGATGCTGACCCAGAATGAACTGTAATTGCTATTACAGTACAGTACTGTAGCCTAGGTGAAAAAAGCTCTGTTTCTTTCCTTGTTTTCTTAGCCTTCTTTGTTTTCCGTAAATTCAATTTTGACATTACTGTGACCACTACAGTGACAAGCATGATTGTTCAACAAGCAATTGCAGTACTGTACTGTAGAATGTTTGAATGGAAAATAAACATCCTGTAATAAGGACAATTGTAGTATTTGTGTGATTGTATGACTCACATCGTATCAAACTCATGGAGTGGAACATATCTGAAATTCAGGGACACGTTATAGTTATTGGTTCATGAAAACCTTTTTATAATAATTTTTTCAATTCCTCCCAGCAGTGAGTAAAGGGTATTCAGAAGGTTGATTGTATTTGATGGTTTTGTGTGTAATTTGAATGCAATTTGGTTTCTACGACAGATATGGTTTTGACTACAGTGTTTACTTTTGGGTCAAAAGTCAAGGGTTTGGCCAAAATGGTGTGAGTAACAAAGACGTGTGTTTAGAGTTTTGAGAAAATGTAGATCACATTTGTCACGCTGCATAGAGAGGACCCGAGGCACTGAGCAGTAACGTGAAGTCATTCCTTTTAATATGAACAAAACAACAAAAAGGAGAGCATGCAAACATGAAACTGGTGTGTACGTACGTGACACGCACAGGAGGTTGGGTTAGAAGGGCCGGCACAGGTCGTACCAGGCTGGGGAGGTACACCGGAGGTCTGGTGCGTGGAGCCGGTACTGGCTCTGTAGAAGGGCTGTAACCCTTACTCGGACTGGGCACCGGTGGCGAGAACAGCTCCGGCCATGGAGCGGGGCAGACGACCGGGCCCGGACTAGGCACCGGTGGAGTGGACTGCTCCGGCCCTGGAGCAGGGCTGACGCCTGGGCCCGGACTGGGCACCGGTGGAGTGGACTGCTCCGGCCCTGAAGCAGGGCTGACGTCCGGACCCGGACTGGGCACCGGTGTGAAGAACAGCTCCGGCCATGGAGCTGAGCTGGACGCCAGGTCCTGTCTGGACCCCGGCGCAGTGGAAGGCTCCGGCCATGGAGTTGGACTGGATGCCGGACCCGGACTGGGCACCGGCACATGAGGGAAGCCCCGACCTCGAAGCAGAACTGGACGCAGTGCCTGGACTGGGCACCGGCAAAGAGGAAGGCTCCGGCCCTTTAACCGAGCTAGTACCCGGCACTGGCGCTACCGGGCTAGGAACCGGTACTGGAGCCACCGGGCTAGGAACCGGTACAGGAACCCTGGTGCGGGGAGCCGGCACAGGACGTACCGAGCTGGTGAGATGCACTGGAGGCCTGGTGCATGGAGCCGGCACAGGACATACCTGGCTGGGCACACGCACTGGAGGTCTGGTGCATGGAGCTGGCACTGGAGGCACCGGGCTGGTGGCACGCACTCGAGGGCGAGTGCGGGGAGTCGGCACAGGTCGTACCGGACTGGAGAGACGCACTGGAGGCCTGGTGCGTGGAGCCGGTACAGACTGCACCGGACTGGTGACACTCACTTCAGGGCAAGTGTGGGGAGCCGGTACAGGTCGTACAGGACTGGGAAGGTGCACCGGAGGCCTGGTGCGTGGAGCCAGCACAGGCTGCACCGGACTGGTGACACGGACTTCAGGGCAAGTGCGGGGAGCCGACACAGGTCGTACCGGACTGGGAAGGCGCACTGGAGGGCGAGTGCGGGGAGCCGGCACTGTAGGCACCGGGCTGGGCACACGCACAGGAGGGCCCGGGCTAGGGACCGTCACGGGAGGCCCCGGGCTGGAGACCGACATTGGAGACCCCGTCTCTTCGTCCCCGAAGACAGCCGCAGACACTCCCTCCACATTATCAGCGGCTCTCGAACGTGTCCCCTTCCTCCTCCTGGTGCTTGCTCTGTGGGGGCTCGTCACACAGTCGTCCTCCGACGACGACTCACCTTCCTCCCGCTCCCATGGTTGTAGGGGCTCTTCAACGAACCCCCACGAGTGTTGTGGCAGGGGCACCTCATAACTGCATGGGGGATCCTCTGGGCTGGACACTGGGCCTGCCCTCTGGCAGGGAGCCCACCGGTGTCACCGCTGCCCTGGATTGGGTGGTGGTTCCAGGGCCAGACAATGGAGGTACTCCTCTTCGGAGACAAGCTCCTTACCGGACATGAGTTCCTCCATTGTCCAGCTCTGTGCGGTCCTGCGGTGGGTCTTTCTGTCACGATGCATAGAGAGGACCTGAGGCACTGAGCAGTAACGTGAAGTCAGTCAACAAAACAACAAAAAGGAGAGCACGCAAACATGAAACTGGTGTGTACGTATGTGACATACGCAAAAACCCACAAAACAGGTGGGAACTCAAAGCATATAAATAGGCTCCCCAATTAGAGGTAATGCAACGCAGCTGCCTCTAATTGGGGACTAACCACAAACTAAACATAGCGATATCCAGAGAGGTCTCTGGACACTAAACCTGACAACCATAAAGGTTTCCAGAGACCTCTCTGAACATAAATCATTACAACATTCAAGAAATGTGTGTTAGCAATTGGGAAAAACTGTAAGATGAGGTTGTAAGCTCTGCATCTAGCTGGACTGTTGCCATTGGCTTTTCCTCTTGGGAGGCAAAGAAATGCTCTTTGAGTGGTTTAACGGTGGAGTGGAGCGGGCAGAAATGCTTAGCCTGGCACCTCTCTCTTTTACTTGCTGTGTCTGGCTGTGACAACGGTCACACTGTGTGTGTATGTACTGTATGTGTGTGTGCTTGTGCATGTGCTAGTGTGTGCGTGTTCCATTGCAGGTCTGGGGTCTTTTGTTTTTAAGGAACAAACTGAATTCAATTAGGGAATTTGAACTGGACTGTTTACGATGGGTTCATGAATTCATGAATTGAGGTTGGGTTAATTTCCTGAAATTAGTCTAATTGCTGCTGGATGACATGTTGCATCCCCTACTGTAGGAAAATACATTGACTAAGATTTACTCAGTGGTTGAATTAAGCAACAATGCCTGAGAACACGGGAATTATCGTGGGCTGTTCTGAGGCCCGAGGAAAAGCCAAGGGCCGTGATACAGCCCTTGAAGGGAGTTGTCACATGATAATTCCCGGGTTCAAGGGCATTATTGCTTTAATAAAACGGTTGCTAATATACCTATAAAACATATTAATTACATTTTACAATACACATCATGGTATTTTGTGGGAGTTGTTGTCCACACAACTCCAGCATATTAACCCATCAGTATCCAGGATCCAAACAACCTTTTATACATGGTATTCCATGTTCAAAATGTCATTATTCCCTCTATATTCAGCCTTTTTCGCTGCTCGTCCCTTTGACAACATCCCACTAGAGGGAAACAAATGAATTTGGAGAAAGGGCGGCACATTTATTGTTTTTAATCTCTTTTGCACACATCGGTGCAGGGAAATGAGCCTCTCGTCGAGACTATAAATCAAAGTAATGGTTATGAGTAAAACCACCCTGAGGAACTCAGCACTAAAACCCCACACCTGTCATTCACTCAGACAAAGAAAAAGACATAGCTGCTGCTCCCTCTGATGAGAAGAGAAGAATGGCTCTCTAGGGGAGGCCTTGGTCCTGTTCAGTAGATAACACCGTAGCAAAATGTTTGTGAAAGGAACATGGGCAGTTGTTATTGGACATGCTCTAATAGAACCTCCCTGTTCACTCTGTTTCAAATAATTTCCTACAGTTTTGCACCTACTGAAAACAGCCCAGGTGAAACAAGGACCCTTAGGGACCACCCCGAGATTGATAACGAGAGCTGTACCCTGCCATTGGTGCCGAACAATGGGGCGTGAGGATTTTGATAAAGGTCACATACCAACAGCTCTCAACTCGAGGGACAAACAATGGAGGCTGTCCTTCAGCTAGAGAGCTCTGTCCTCCCTAGTGTGTACCCATTGAGACGTCCCACCGTCAAGGACTCACGCATTGCTAATTACAAAAGCAATCCCATCGGCACTCCAGGAATAGACCGTCAGAGCCCCGACACTTCATTTTCCCAAAGTCACGAAGACGCAGGGGCATCGATCCGAAGCAGTCTTCCCACAGCCATCCCGCCTCCCTTTAAGCATCAATGGAGAGATTAATCTGAATAATCAGCCTCAATAGTCTCCAACAGAATTCCTGTAAGCGTTCCCAACTGCTTTCCCATTTGCTCCTAATGTTTCTCTGTTTAGGGATACAGGTAGATAGATATTGACATTAACAGATGCTTTTAAGTCACTGAGCCATTGGAACCAAAAAAAAAAACACTTCTGATTCAGGTGTCTTATTCAAAATACCTTATATGGTCATTATGTTCCCATGCTGTATTCTCTATGCTTCCAGATTTGCCGCCAACATGTGTGTTATATTACCCCAGCCTAGTTATGTTGGCTATGACAGATGAAGGAGATTGATGGTAATTCCACACATTAATTTTTTGAAGCGCTCTGTTTTATGTAATCATTCCTCTCTATAGTGCTCGGTTGTGCGTACATGAATGTGAGTCTTAACGTTGAGAATGTGAATTACTCTCACACATCAAAACTAAAGCTGATATGTATTATATGTTTTGTTATGATTATGAGCAAGTCATTCCAAGGAGAGATTGGAGTTCCATGAGTGGACTTTAAACAGAACACTGAAGTCTCTAATTCTAAGTGCCACCCTACGTAATCCATGAAGGAGTGTGTGATGAGAAAAAGAGGCTCAGCCAACACATGGATAGACCAGGTTGCATGGATATAGGGGAGAGCGGGGTAAGTTGTGCAAAAGGGTTAGTTGAGCCACCTCTTGGTTCTAGGAAACCATACACAAAATGTGTCATGTAACCAAATATTTAGGAAGAGGTGTGAAGGAAGAAACCGCATTGAAAAAGTGGTTTCTTCATTAAATTAGATAAAATACAATTTAAAAAAGATTTTCACAAAGTCAAATTAATTTATTGTGTTATGATGCTTTTAGCTAAACCAAAGTACATCATTTTAATATTGCTTATACATTAGCTGGGGTCTCTATTATATACAATATGAGGTCCTAAACCTAACATGAAAGTGCATCTTTGTAGCTGTGTGGGCTTATATAGTCCAAATGTTTGCCTTGGGGTAAGTTGAGCCAATGGCCAGTTTTATGCATAAAAAATAGACTGAATGACACTGAAGAGGTATGTTGACAAAAAAAGAAAACAAACATGTACCTGTGCGAAAGAGAGGCTATGATGCATTAACAGAGGCACACTAGCTCTTATCTGATGACATGGAGTCTGAGCTTGCTAAACATATCAAGAATCTCGTGGACCAGTTTCATGGGCTTAGTAGTCTCAAATGCAGAGAACTTGCCTACGAATTGACACATCGAAACAACATTCCTTTCCTAGATAACTGATCAAGAAATGGAAGGGTAAGTGATGTTAAACATAAGATATACAATATACGCACAAATATTATACCCCTAAGACAACTCTCACCATTAGGTTAGCATTTTGGTGGGGGGTATGATATTCGTCACTCATCATTATTCAAGACGAATTCAGGATTATCGGTAACCATGTTAGCATCCACATTAATGTAGAAGTGTTTAGAAACATATTATATTTTTATTTACAATAAAAGTGACTCCAAAATGACTCAATACATTATTTACTATTCATTTCTATTGGGCACCAAATAATCTGAAACACAGGATCTGCAGGATCTGAGGGGCCTCCATATTGAGGATCAGCGTGGCAGATGTGTTGTTGCCTACCCTTACAACCTGGGGCGACCCGTCAAGAAGTCCAGGATCCAGTTGCAGAGGGAGGTGTTTAGTCCCAGGGTCCTTAGCTTAGTGATTAGCTTTGTGGGCACTATGGTGTTGAACACTGGGCTGTAGTCAATGAAAAGCATTCTCACATACAGCGGGTGAAATAAGTATTGAACACGTCACCATTTTTCTCAGTAAATATATTTCCAAAGGTGCTATTGACATGAAGCCTTCACCAGATGTTGGTACCAACCCAAGTAATCCATACACACAAAGAAACCAAAACAAATAAGTTCAGAAATTAAGTTATGTGTAATAATGTGAAATGACACAGGGGAAAAAGTATTGAACACATGAAGAAAGGGAGGTGCAAAAAGGCATGGCAAGCCAAGACAACAGCTGAAAACTATCAGTAATTAAAAAGCAATCCAGCCCCCTGTCAGTGCAAATTAATATCAGCTGGTTCAGTCCGAACTGATGGCCTACAAAAAGGTCTCATTGCCAAGGTGTCACACAAGACACATCTCATGATGGGTAAAAGCAAAGAGCTGTCTCAAGACCTTCGCAACCTAATTGTTGCAAAACATAATGATGGCATTGGTTATAGGCGCATTTCTAAGCTTCTGAATGTTCCAGTGAGCACTGTTGGGGCCATAATACGGAAGTGGAAAGAGAATAATTTCACCATAAATGTGCCTCGACCAGGTGCTCCTCGGAAGATTTCTGACAGAGGAGTGAAAAGAATAATCAGAAGAGTTGTCCAAGAGCCAAGGACCACTTGTGGAGAGCTTCAAAAAGACCTGCAATTAGCAGGTACTGTTGTCTCAAAGAAAACAGTAAGTAATGCACTCCACCGCCATGGCCTGTATGCACGCTCACCACGCAAGACTCCATTGCTGAAAAAAAAGCATGTTGAAGCTCGTTTAAAGTTTGCTGCACAACATTTGGAAAAGCCAGTGAAATACTGGGAGAATATAGTGTGGTCAGATGAGAGCAAAATTGAACTGTTTGGATGTCATAATACACACCATGTTTGGAGGAGAAATGGCACTGCACATCACCCTAAAAACACCATACCAACAGTGAAGTTTGGAGGTGGGAACATCATGGTGTGGGGCTGCTTTTCAGCAAATGGTACTGGCAAACTTCACATAATTGAAGGAAGGATGAATGGGCAAATTCTTGACAGAAATCTGCTGCCATCTACCAGGATGATGAAGATGAAACGAGGGTGGACATTTCAGCAAGACAATGATCCCAAACACACAGCCAAGGAAACTCTCAATTGGTTTCAAAGAAAGAAAATAAAGCTGCTAGAATGGCCCAGCCAATCACCTGACTTAAATCCCATTGAAAAGCTATGGAAAGAACTGAAGATCAAGATTCATAGAAGAGGCCCACGGAACCTTCAAGATTTGAAGACTGTTTGTGTGGAAGAATGGGCCAAAATCACACCAGAGCAATGCATGCGACTAGTTTCTCCATACAGGAGGCGTCTTGAAGCTGTCATTACCAACAAAGGCTTTTGTACAAAGTATTAAATAAATATCAGTAAGTGTGTTCAATACTTTTTCCCTGTGTCATTTCACATTATTACACACAACTTAATTTCTGAACTTATTTGTTTTGGTTTCTTTGTATGTATGGATTACTTGGGTTGTACCAACATCTGGTGAAAATTTCATGTCAATAGCACCTTTGGAAATATACTTACTGAGAAAAATGGTGAAGTGTTCAATATTTATTTCACCCGCTGTAGATGTTCATTTTGTCCAGGTGGGAAAGGACAATGTTGAGTGCAATAGAGATCATCTGTGGATTTGTTGGGGCAGTATGCAAATTAGAGTGGTCATAGGGTTTCTGGCATGATGGTGTTAATGTGAGCCTATAAGGTATTATCATTTAGGCAGGTTACCTTGGTGTTCTTGGGCACAGGGACTATGGTGGTCTGCTTGAAACATGTAGGTATTACAGACTCGGCCAGGGACAGGTTGAAAATACTTTTGGAGCTCACAGTACATAGTTCTGATAATAATGTTGAAATGTTGATGCAACAACCTCTTAGTCAGGTCAATTAAATGTATTTAACTTGATGTTTTAGCCTAATTTCAATGTTTACAACATTGGTTGAAATTAGATGAAAACAGTACTGGTTGATTACTTTTTCAAAAAAATGTATTTCCACTGATTTCATGCCACAATATGTTGACAATATTGAAGCAATGTGGATTCAACTAGTGTGTGCCCAGTGGGTATGCCTCTCATGTGCGTTTCCTTGTTCTTGAAACTCTGGGCACATTTCATGACATGATGCCAACCTAGTGTAACTGAGACTATACAGCCCAAGACTGCAAGAACACAGCAGAGACACACATAGCGAGAACATCATTTACCAATGCCAATACCAAAGCCAGTGTCACTGGAAAATCTGAGTAGTTTACATCCCGTAAATCATGGTAAGGTTGAAGTTCTTAATTGTTTCCACAACACAGAGTCAGGCAGAGCCCATCGCCATTGTGTTTTATTCCTTGTAAGAACCCCAGTAACCCCTCGGAGAGAGAATACTCTAAAATAACCTAATGAATAAATGAAGACCTTGATGCTATTAGGTAGGGGAGAAGGTTGGGGGCGGGGCGGGGTGGGGGGGACGGGGGTGGGTGTCTGGTGAAGGGGATTTGGAGTTAGTGGTCGTTTTCCTAGAGCGTAACATATAGGTAATAGATTTCACGAGGAGTTCATGTGAATTTACATAAAGTCCTATGTCTATTCAGAAAAACAATATTTCCTAGAGGGCAAAGATTTCCTCAGTTCACTGGAATGCATATTGTCATAATATGATTTCAACATTGTTAATTTTGGGAAATATCAAACTTGATGAATTTAGCCCTCTTACCCCAACCCTATGACCTCAGTACACACTGCACTGAGGACAAAACCTTTTTTGTACCCTTATTTGCACCTGTTATAAAACTACGTTCAAACTATGTTTATTTTCCTCTCACGTCTGGTTTGAATATGGCTTTGATCACTTTGTTTATCTAACAACTTGATGTAGTATTCAGCTTAGAGTCCTACACCAAAATATAAGTCAATAATTTTCCCTCTGAGTGCAAACTGCAAGTCCAGTGTGGCCAATGCTGTCTAAACTCGCTGGAAGAGGAATCAATACTCTCCCAAGACTGGAGATAAACTATGTATACAAAAGTATGTGGACACCCCTTCAAATTAGTGGATTAGGCTATTTCAGCCACACTCGTTGTAGACAGATGTATCAAATCGAGCACACAACCATGCAATCTCTATAGACAAAGATTGGCAGTAGAATGGCCTTATTGAAGAGCTAAGTGACTTTCAACGTGGCACTGTTATGGGATATAAAATCAGTTCATAAAATGTCTGCCCTTCTCGAGCTGCCCCAGTCAACTGTAGGTGCTGTTTTTGTGAAGTGGAAATGTCTAGTCACAAAGTGGTAGGCCACACAAGCTCACAGACGGGACCACAGAGTGCTGAAGCGCTTAGCGCGTAATCGTCTGTCCTCGGTTGCAACACTCACTATCGAGTTCCTGTTTCAGCATGACAATGCCCCCATGCACAAAGTGAGGTCCATACAGAAATGGTTTGTCTAGATCGGTGTGGAAGAACTTGACTGGCCTTGCACAGAGCCTTGACCTCAACCCCATCGTACACCTTTGGGATGAATTGGAACGCAGACTGCGAGCCAGGCCTAATCGCCCAACATCAGTGCCTCACTAATGTTCTTGTTGCTGAATGGAAGTAAGTCCCTGCAGCAATGTTACAACATCTATTGGAAAGTCTTCCCAAAAGAGTCGAGTCTGTTATAGCAGCAAACGGGGCACCAAATCCATGTTAATGCCCGTCATTTGGAATGAGATGAAGCAGGTGTCCAAATACTTTTGGTCATGTATTGTAGATATGCATTTTCTTCTTCCTGCCTTTTTTGGATGAAGAATCAACTCTCAGAACAAATATCCTAAGCCCTCAGGAGTCCCAGAAGATAAATATGTATGGGATAGACTGTACCCTCAAATCAAAGCTGGCATTTCAGGGCTTACAAGTGGGTGTTCCTTGGCTTTACCTATCTACAGTTGAAGTCGGAAGTTTACATACACTTTGGTTGAAGTCCTTAAAACTAATTTTTAACCACTCCACAGATTTCATGTTAACAAACTATAGTTTTGGAAAGTCGGTTAGGCCATCTACTTTGTGCATGACACAAGTAATTCTTCCAACAATTGTTTACAGACAGATTATTTCACTTATAATTCACTATATCACAATTCCAGTGGGTTAGAAGTTTACATACACTAAGTTGACTGTGCCTTTAAACAGCTTGGAAAATTCCAGAAAATGATGTCGTGGCTTTAGAAGCTTCTGATAGGCTAATTGACATCATTTGAGTCAATTGGAGGTGTACCTGTGGATGTATTTCAAGGTCTACCTTCAAACTCAGTGCCTCTTTGCTCGACATCATGGGAAAATCCAAATAAATCAGCCAAGACCTTTTTTTAGACCTCCACAAGTCTGGTTCATCCTTGGGAGCAATTTCCAAACGCCTGAAGGTACCACGTTCATCTGTACAAACAATAGTACGCAAGTATATACACCATGGGACCACGCAGCCGTCATACCGCTCAGGAAGGAGATGCGTACTGTCTCCTAGAGATGAACGTACTTTGATGGCTTTTGCGAAAAGTGCAAATCAATCGCAGAACAACATCAAAGGACCTTGTGAAAATGCTGGAGGAAACAGGTACAAAGGTATCTATATCCACAGTAAAACGAGTCCTATATCGACATAACCTGAAAGGCCGTTCAGCCAGGAAAAAGCCACTGCTCCAAAACCGCCATAAAAAAGCCAGACTACGGCTTGCAACTGCACATAGGGACAAAGATCGTACATTTGGAGAAATGTCCTCTAGTCTGAAAATAGAACTGTTTGGCCATAATGACCATCGTTATGTTTGGAGGAGAAAGGGGGAGGCTTGCAAGCAGAAGAACACCATCCCAACCGTGAAGCACAGGGGTGGCAGCATCATGTTGTGGGGGGTGCTTTGCTGCAGGAGGGACTGGTGCAATTCACAAAATAGATGGCATCATGAGGAAGGAAAATTATGTGGATCTATTGAAGAAACATCTCAAGACATCAGTCAGGAAGGTAAAGCTTGGTCGCAAATGGGTCTTCCAAATGGACAACGACCCCAACCATACTTCCAAAGTTGTGGCAAAATGGCTTAAGGACAACAAAGTCAAGGTATTGGAGTGGCCATCACAAAGCCCTGACCTCAATCCTATAGAACATTTGTGGGCAGAACTGAAAAAGCGTGTGCGAGCAAGGAGGCCTAGAAACCTGACTCAGTTACACCAGTTCTGTCAGGAGGAATGGGCCAAAATTCACCCAAATTATTGTGGGAAGCTTGTGGAAGGCAACCCAAAACATTTGACCCAAGTTAAACAATTTAAAGGCAATGTTAACAAATACTACTAATTGAGTGTATGTAAACTTCTGACCCACTGGGAATATGATGAAAGAAATAAAAGCTGAAATAAATAATTCTCTCTACTATTATTCTGACATTTCACATTCTTAAAATAAAGTGGTGATTCTAACTGACCTAAGACAGGACATTTTTACTAGGATTAAATGTCAGGAATGGTGAAAAACTGAGTTTAAATGTATATGGCTAAGGTGTATGTAAACTTCCGACTTCAACTGTATGTTCTTGGGTCCTAGTAGGAGAAATGACTCCAAGTATCTCTTACTGAAACTATTTTCATTATGGTTGCTGTTTGTTTCACTTCTCCAGGTATTTTATGACCATTTGTAATCATCTGTCATCACAGTGGAATCTGTTTTGCCATGACATATTCTCATTGGTATGAGACTCAGACAACCATCCCTCCAGCAAACACATAGCCCTTTACTCCACCCTCCCCCACCCCAGCCCTGGTGTACGGTAGCTTACAGGCTAAGCAAAAAAGACAAAAAAGCTCTCCTCTCTACCCTCATAGTCAAATATGGTTAGCAGTGGGAAGAACATCAGTTAGGGAACTCTATTCATTCTTGGCATCATGTGGGACTTACTGTTAGCATTCTCATACGCTGTTTATCAAGTCTTGGATGGGCTCGCGAGCTAATAAGCCTCTTCAATGTAAACTTCCAAAGTGGTTTAGGCAGCAGGGTACGTATTGCCTTCTCCCATGTTCTCTTGAACTAACTATGTGTTTGTATCCAGCGGCTGAACTGCAGTGCCCTTAGTATAGAGTTCTAAGGAGGCAGCTCGCTCAAGCGTAAAGTGTAAAAAAAGACAGAAATACCCACAGAATTAAGTGTAATTGCTCCAAATTCAAATTAAGAACAGATTCTCAGGAGCTAAGATATTGGAAAACCTGAGGTATACACTGTATATGTACATTATGGTGATTAAACATGGCATATTCAAATGACTAATTCCCTTTAAATGTTTCTCTCCTCAAGTTAGGGAGAAATTAGAATAAAATGTTGGTCACCGATATAGGCAGAGAGACAGACAGACAGAAATACAGACATACAAACAGACAGGACCTCCTGACCTCCACATAACTGACCTGACACCATCGAGTGTTATAGCTCCGGTGCCCTATACCGCTCTGCCGCTGGCTCAGACAGATGTGCATGTCCTTCCATCAAATTATCACACGGTCAACGACCCAAAGTCATTAAACGCCTGCGGATAATAAAACCTTGATTAGAAAAGCTGCCCCCCCCACCCCACCCAGAAGCTGGCAACATTGTCGCCAATAATCCTGGGTAACCAACGTGAAGCCAGATGAGCTGGAAAACTGTGAGCAGAGATGTTAACTAGGGAGGGAAAGCGGGTAAAGGTGATATCTGGTACTCTGATAACATTGGTTACTGCCTAATGGGGGCACACTCACCATCGAGAGAAGATTGGAGATCCAAAGCCATAAACACAATGGTGCAGCACTCTTATTTCCCACAGTGCTGGAATATCTATTCTGCCTGCTGTCGGCAGCCTCATCTGTCTGCTTTGTGTGTGTGTGTGTGTGTGTGTGTGTGTGTGTGTGTGTGTGTGTGTGTGTGTGTGTGTGTGTGTGTGTGTGCACAACCATTCATGTGTGCGTTTCCACCCAGTCCTCTCTGTTTACAGAACCTGGATATACAGTTGAAGTCAGAAGTTTACATACACCTTAGCCAAATACATTTAAACTAAGTTTTTCACAATTCCTGACATTTAATCTTAGTAAAAATTCCCTGTCTTAGGTCAGTTAGGATCACCACTTTATTTTATGTGAAATGTCAGAATAATAGTCGAGAATTATTTATTTCAGCTTTTATTTCTTTCATCACATTCCCAGTGGGTCAGAAGATTAATACACTCAATTAGTATTTGGTTGCATTGCATTTAAATTGTTTAACTTGGGTCAAACGTTTCGAATAGCCTTCCACAAGCTTCCCACAATAACTTGGGTGAATTTTGGCCCATTCCTCCTGACAGAACTGGTGTAACTGAGTCAGGCTTGTAGGCCTCCTTGCTCGCACACGCTTTTTCAGTTCTGCCCACAAATGTTCTATAGGATTGAGGTCAGGGCTTTGTGATGGCCACTCCAATACCTTGACATTGTTGTCCTTAAGCCATTTTGCCACAACTTTGGAAGTATGCTTGGGGTCCATTTGGAAGACCCATTTGCGACCAAGTTTTAACTGACTGATGTCTTGAGATATTGCTTCAATAGATCCACATAATTTTCCTTCCCCATGATGCCATCTGTTTTGTGAAGTGCACCAGTCCCTCCTGCAGCAAAGCACCCCCACAACATGATGCTGCCACCCCCGTGCTTCACGGTTGGGATGGTGTTCTTCGGCTTGCAAGCCTCCCCCTTTTTCCTCCAAACATAACGATGGTCATTATGGCCAAACAGTTCTATTTTTGTTTCATCAGACCAGAGGACATTTCTCAAAAAAGTACGATCTTTGTCCCCATGTGCAATTGCAAGCCGTAGTCTGGCTTTTTTATGGTGGTTTTGGAGCAGTGGCTTCTTCCTTGCTGAGCAGCTTTTCAGGTTATGTTGATATAGGACTTGTTTTACTGTGGATATAGATACTTTTGTACCTGTTTCCTCCAGCATCTTCACAAGGTCCTTTGCTGTTGTTCTGGGATTGACTTGCACTTTTCGCACCAAAGTACGTTCATCTCTAGGAGACAGAACGCGTCTCCTTCCTGAGCGGTATGAAGGCTGCGTGGTCCCATGGTGTTTATACTTGCGTACTATTGTTTGTACAGATGAACGTGGTACCTTCGGGCATTTGGAAATTGCTCCCAAGGATAAACCAGACTTGTGGAGGTCTACAATTTTTTTTCTGAGGTCTTGGCTGATTTCTTTGGATTTTTCCATGATGTCTAGCAAAGATGTCTAGCTGAGTTTGAAGGTAGGCCTTGGAATGCATCCACGGGTACACCTCCAATTGACTCAAATGATGTCAATTAGCCTATCAGAAGCTTCTAAAGCCATGACATCATTTTCTGGAATTTTCCAAGCTGTTTAAAGGCACAGTCAACTTGGTGTATGTAAACTTCTGACCCACTGGAATTGTGATATAGTGAATTATAATTTAAATGGTCTGTCTGTAAACAATTGTTGGAAGAATTACTTGTGTCATGCACAAAGTAGATGTCCTAACCGACTTTCCAAAACTATAGTTTGTTAACATGAAATCTGTGGAGTGGTTGAAAAATGAATTTTAATGACTTCAACCAAAGCGAGAGATAAGACACACATAGCGAGGCAGGGAGAGAGGGAGTAAGGGTGGGAGGTAGGGGGGAGTGCCAGGTTTAGCTCCCTCTCCTCCCTCTTCTCTATGTGAGAGAGAGAGAGAAATAGACCCTAAAATGCACCTCTGTACAATAATTCATATTGAGTTTAACAACCCCACTTAGCGTGGCATGTACATATGCGCGTGCGTATGCAAACACTCACGAACGCATGCACGCACGCACGTGCGCACACACACACACACATTATCGTATCAGGTTTTTGTATGCCTCGAAAGATCTATACCTATCATGATGAATTCTCTGGTTGCAGCGGGGTGACTATGGTGTCCATGACAGGGTGCACTCAGTGGCCAGTTTATTAGGCACACCACCCTGTTTACATTGCCGTGGCTTGCTATATTAAGTAGGCAGACAGGCATCGAGGCATTCAATTACCTAGAACTGACAAAAAAAGAAGACCTAAGCAACTTTGAGCGTGGTATGATCATCTGTGCCAGAAGTGCCGCATCCAGTATCTCAGAAATGGCCATCCTCCTGGGCTTTTCACGCACAACAGTGTCTAGGGTTTACAGAGAATGGCGTGACAAACAAAAAACATCCAGTCAGCGGCAGTCCTTTTGGGGAAAACATCTAGTTGATGAGAGAGGTCGAAGGAGAATCAAGAATCGTGCAAGCTAACAGGCGGGCCACAAACAGACAAATAACGGCGCAGTACAACAGTGGTGTGCAGAACGGCATCTCGGAACACACAACTCGTCGATCCTTGTCACAGATGGGCTATTGCAGCAGACGACCACACTGGGTTCCACTCCGATCAGCTAAAAACAAGAAGCGGCTCCAGTGGGCACACGATCACCAACACTGGACAACTGAGAAGTAGAAAAACCTCACCTGATCTGACAAATCCCTATTCCTGTTGGTCATGCTGAGTCAGGATTTGGTTTAAGCAGCATGAGACCATGGATCCATCCTGCCTGGTGTCAATCCATCCTGCCTGGTGTCAACCGCTGGTGGCGGTGGTGTACTGGTGTAGGGAATGTTTCCCTGGCACTTGTTAGGTCCCTTGATACCAATTGAGCAACGATTGAACGCCAAAACCCAGTGATGAAATTCACACCAGACCAGCCAGAGTACAGCGCGAGCTGAGTATCGCAAAATGGTTACCACTCTATAGACCAAGCAGACTGTGTCACGTTCGGGTGTGTAGAGAGACCAAGGCGCAGCGTATCGATAGTTCGACATGTTTATTAAACTAACTGACGAACTATACAAAATAACAAATGATAATAATAAACACACGTAGCACGAACACGGGACAACATACAACAATGAACCACGCCAACGGAGTGGAACACAGACATATAAGTAAGATCCCTAATTAGAGGTAATGCCTAGCAGCTGCCTCTAATTAGGGATCCCACACACAACACCACACAGACGTAGAAATAATAGATCTGCCAGACTCTGACCATAGAAATATAGAGAAGCAAAGCTTCTCTATGGCCAGAGCCTGACAGACTGAGGTGTAAGCCGAATGTTGCAAAATGGTTACCACTCTATAGACCAAAGAACGTGAGGCATGGTCCACACGTTGAAATTGTTATAAACTCTGAAACTATTGATCACTACAGAAGAAGCAAATCCTAGACGTCGCTTTATCAGTCTGCAGCTGAAAAGGTGCGTAGTCTAGAATGAGAATACTGACAACCTCTGAAGCAACTATTCTAACAGATCAACTCTAAGAACTACAAGGTACATTGAAGTATCCATTCTAACCACCACTACGACCAGGAACTCCAAAAGGGACATTGTGATCTCTGGTAGGCAAACCAGAGTCTTACATCACCAACTCAACTACCAAAGACAACTACACGTAAATACGAATTGCATACCTTTTTCCGAATGAGTGGTTATTAGAGTGCTAAGGATTTGTATTTCCGTGAGTTTAGCTTTGTCTCTCTTCCTCCCCCCTCCTTTCTCTGAATTCGCCATTGTGTTATAACCAAACTGTCCTGTTTTGTTAGTCATCTAGAGACCGTATTTACTGTATAATGTTAGTATGTTTTATGTGTTCTGTAATTGTTTAATTAGATAGTAAATAAATAATTGAGCCAATTTGTGTATTGCTGATTCATAAGTAAAGTTACGGTTTGTGCAGGCTACAAGGAATTATGATGTTCAAAATGAGACTAACCGTGGTAATAATTAACAAGTGACTGTAATCGATAACAAGTTTTCCCGTGGTGCCCCGACTTCCTAGTTAATTAATGTTTACATGATTAGTTTAATCACGTAATTATTAAACATAGAGAATTGATGTGCTATAAATAACAGTCGTCACATTAATGATCACGTCACGACAACCTAATAAACTGTCCACTGAGTGTATATCGTTAGGCCAGTTTGTACAGTGTCAGATTATACATTATGTCTGTGTGCTAGAGTGTCTGTCTACTGTATTGTGTCAATGTTTATCTGCAAGAACGCACCTCTACTCCTGCTTGTCACATCATATGGTCATGTGCATGTTTTCCATGTTTTTTATGCCTACATGCAAATATCTTGAATCATTGTAGTATATACAGTTTTTGCATGGTGTGTGTGTGTGTGTGTGTGTGTGTGTGTGTGTGTGTGTGTGTGTGTGTGTGTGTGTGTGTGTGTGTGTGTGTGTGTGTGTGTGTGTGTGTGTGTGTGTGTGTGTGTTTGTCAGCTTTCCCATAATTGCTCTCATTTATAGATGTTTCTTGGATTTGGCCGACATGAAAGTGATTAACTGGCAGAATTTTTACTCAGCTTGATGCTAGATTGGCAGACTGTTTCACAGGTAACTTCACAGGTAATTGCCATTAGAGCCAAACGATCTAAAGGACAACGTCTGCCCATTCAAATCCAGGAGTGCTGATGATACAGTGGGGAGAACAAGTATTTGATACACTGCCGATTTTGCAGGTTTTCCTACTTACAAAGCATGTAGAGGTCTGTAATTTGTATCATAGGTACACTTCAAATGTGAGAGACGGAATCTAAAACAAAAATCCAGAAAATCACATTGTATGATTTTTTAATAATTAATTTGCATTTTATTGCATAACATAAGTATTTGATCACCTACCAACCAGTAAGAATTCCAGGTCTCACAGACCTGTTAGTTTTTCTTTAAGACGCCCTCCTGTTCTCCACTCATTACCTGTATTAACTGCACCTGTTTGAACTCATTACCTGTATAAAAGACACCTGTCCACACACTCAATCAAACAGACTCCAACCTCTCCACAATGGCCAAGACCAGAGAGCTGTGTAAGGACATCAGGGATAAAATTGTAGACCTGAACAAGGCTGGGATGGGCTACAGGACAATAGGCAAGCAGCTTGGTGAGAAGGCAACAACTGTTGGCGCAATTAATAGAAAATGGAAGAAGTTCAAGATGGCGGTCAAACTCCCTCGGTCTGGGGCACCATGCAAGATCTCACCTCGTGGGGCATCAATGATCATGAGGAAGGTGAGGGATCAGCCCAGAACTACACGGCAGGACCTGGTCAATGACCTGAAGAGAGCTGGGACCACAGTCTCAAAGAAAACCATTAGTAACACACTAAGCCGTCATGGATTAAAATCCTGCAGCGCACGCAAGGTCCCCCTGCTCAAGCCAGCGCATGTCCAGGCCCGTCTGAAGTTTGCCAATGACCATCTGGATGATCCAGAGGAGGAATGGGAGAAGGTCACGTGGTCTGATGAGACAAAAATAGAGCTTTCTGGTCTAAACTCCACTTGCCGTGTTTGGAGGAAGAAGAAGGATGAGTACAACCCCAAGAACACCATCCCAACCGTGAAGCATGGAGGTGGAAACATCATTCTTTGGGGATGCTTTTCTGCAAAGGAGACAGGACGACTGCACCGTATTGAGGGGAGGATGGATGGGGCCATGTGTCGCGAGATCTTGGCCAACAACCTCCTTCCCTCAGTAAGAGCATTGAAGATGGGTCGTGGCTGGGTCTTCTAGCATGACAACGACCCGAAACACACAGCCAGGGCAACTACGGAGCTCTGTAAGAAGCATCTCAAGGTCCTGGAGTGGCCTAGTCAGTCTCCAGACCTGAACCCAATAGAAAATCTTTGGAGGGAGCTGAAAGTCCGTATTGCCCAGCGACAGCCCCGAAACCTGAAGCATCTGGATGGAGGAGTGGGCCAAAATCCCTGCTGCAGTGTGTGCAAACCTGGTCAAGAACTACAGGAAACGTATGATCTCTGTAATTGCAAACAAAGGTTTCTGTACCAAATATTAAGTTCTGCTTTTCTGATGTATCAAATACTTATGTCATGCAATAAAATGCAAATTAATTACTTAAAAATCATACAATGTGATTTTCTGGATTTTTGTTTTAGATTCCGTCACTCACAGTTGAAGAGTACCTATGATACAAATTAAAGACTTCTACATGCTTTGTAAGTGGGAAAACCTGCAAAATCGGCAGTGTATCAAATGCTTGTTCTCCCCACTGTATCTTGGTTAATGCAGGTGAGTCATGATGATTGATGTGACAACATTTCACACAGATTTCAATGTCAGAGAAACAGAGTTAGAGATCATATATACATCCATACTATCTCACCCTCCTATCTTGATGTGTGAATGACTGTGTAATGTTGATGAAAACCATGTGTTCATGTTCATCACACACACACAAATGCACTCGCATCACACACACACAAACGCACACAGCACGGACATAGCACACTTGGACCATGGACTTTTAAATTACCATTTTTAACATCTGCAAACCTTAATCGCTGAAGTAATTACGAACCCAAAAAAACACCTCAGGCCAGAAGGGTGGTAAGGTCCAAAAGTGTGAGTGAGATACAGGAGGACAGTAGTTGGGTAAGGGCCTGGAGTTCTGGAGTTCACATGACATCCACCAACGCGTTTCTTTAATGAGATGCAGATCATGGATGTCATGACGCCCTTCACCCATTCTGCAACACTACAGTGTGGTCCTAATTAATACCAACCAAGGAACATGGAAGGGCCTTTAGAGGAGCTTGAGTTGTGAGTGCTTAGTTAGCAGCAGATGGCATGCAGGAATAGCTGTAGCACTGTGCCTGCGAGGGCAAACAGAGGTGGTGTGGGGAGCAGGAAGCAGCTATCACAGCATATGATTCTATATGGAGCTTCGACACACAAAGTAGTTGTGAAAACAACTCACTATCTTGCACAAAAATGAGACACATTCATCATTAAAAGTGTAAAAAACTACTATTTCTCAAGGAGGGAAAGATTCATTTTCCAGCATAGCAGAGATAATCAGAAATAACTGCAGGGGTTGAGCGATTGAGGACTTTTACACAATTTCAAGTTAATTCTTTGATGATTAGCACCTTTTTTAAACCTGTTATTGGCAGACAGACAGGTATTGGCAGTCAACAGAAATCTATAGGTTACACTTGATGTGAAAATGTGAATCCTGTGACAAAAGCTTATATGGACATGAACTGCTCCAATCATGAAGATCAGGAAGGAGGAATATTAAGAACTTTCTTAGAACATTTCAAATTTGTTCCAATGGGTGATATTTTTCCATGTTTGTGTAGAGTGCTGCTGTCACTTTAAAAATATATTTAGTCTCACAGAAAGATGCACTGCCTTTTGTCCCTAGACCTGAGTAGCCTTGGAGGGTTGGAGTTGAGGGAGACTACCATTTGTCAATGTGATCCAGATGAATTTAGGTTGTAGGCCTATGTGATTGCTGTTGGAGTAGTGGGCTCTCTTGGTACTGTTATCGTAAGGGCAGTAAAGTTGTCTATCCAACAGCCTGAGATTGTCTTGGGAATATCATGCGTATCCCCTACTCTTGGAGTTTGGGCTCTTTGACATTTGCAAACTAGCCTAGGCCAGATTTGGCTTCCAGTGGGACCCTGGAAAGTCGGAGTGCTTTTCTGCTTACATTTTCCAGAAGAGCCTCGGCCCAGTCAATCAGAGCACTTAACGTGATCTTTTTATTGATGGCTTACCAGGCTGAGTTATTGGAGGAGGTGGAGAAACAGCTGGATCCAGATGCCTGTGATCCAGATGCCTGGATCTGTATAATTACAGACCTAAACCTCTGCTCCTCTCATAATGCATCCAAGGCCTAGCGGTGGTGGGAGAGAGGGCCCTTTAGTTAAGCTTGTCCAGCTTAACCAAGGAGTTGTTCAGGGCCTCTGTCGCCGCCATGCAGCAGAAGTGTGACATGCGTAAGAAAGAAACTTCTGCCTGCCCCGCAGACCCAGGTCCCATGGCAGCCTGTTAGTTCCTGCAGCTATTTGGGGGGCAACAAGTTGGCTTTGGGGGCCTTAGATCGCCAGCGACGCAGCAGACTGCCCATACCCAGGTTAGACCCTGAACTAGGAGTCATTTGCTGCAGCCACAGCAAGGCTCCGCCCTCTTAACCCCCATAGAGGGGCAAGAGAGGTCAGTCAACCTATGGGACAGCCCTAGTGGCAGAGGAGGATAGCGTGCAAGGCCTATGGCCCCCTGCCCTACCCTTTTTCTCGGGTTTAACATAAGCCATTCTCCCCTCTCTCCGCCCCACACGGCAGTGGGGAAACAAACCATATTCGCTGTGCAGTAGTTCACTGTGTGACCTTGCTCACGCGGGAAAATGGAGGCTCTGCACTTTAACCCTAAGTGCCCTCCTCCCTTAGACTCTCTCTGTGCCTTTTCCAGGTTCTAGCCAAGTCAGCATGTCTGCTCTCCCTCCTGTCTCATCAGACTAACAGAGCAGGATGACAGATTGCCAGTCGCCATCTTTCATTGCCCTCTTCCCATTCAAAGCATTTTGCTCTAAACTATCTATTACACAGGCCGTTCTAATCGATCTGGCCCGGGTATCCTGGAAGGATATTGACCTCACTCCAGACTTGACTGCCCTTGACCAGCACAAAAACATCCTGTGGCGTACTGCATTAGCATTGAATAGCCCCCGCTATATGCAACTTTTCAGGGAAGTCAGGAACCAAAATACACAGTCAGTTATTGTCCGGGGGTATTGTCTGGGTATTTTCGGAGGGGGCCACAGTGTCTCCTGATCCCCCCTGTCTCAGCCTCCAGTATCTATGCTGCAATAGTCTATGTGCCGGGGGGCTAGGGTCAGTTTGTTAAATCTGATGTTATTATCCGGTGTCTTGTGTGAATTTAAGTATGCTCCCTCTAATTCTCTCTCTCTCCCACTCTACCTTCTCTCCCGGAATACCTGAGCCTACCCGGAGGACCATGCTTCAGGACCACCTGCCCTGATGACTCCTAGCTGTCCCCAGTCCACCTGGTCGTGCTGCTGCAGCGGTTTCAACTCTTCTGCCTGCGGTTATGGAACCCTGACCTGTTCATTGGACGTGCCACCTTGTCGCAAACCTGCTGTTTTCATCTCGCTCTCGCTCTACCGCACCTGCACTCTATTGCACTGAAAAGCCAAGTGACATTCACTCCTGATGTATTTACCTGTTGCAACCTCCACAACTACATTTATTATTATTTGACCCTGCTGGTCATCTATGAACATTTGAACATCTTGGAGAAAGAACTGGCCTTATTGGCCATGAATTGTTATAATCTCCACCCGGCACAGCCAGAAGAGGACTGGCCACCCCTCAGAGCCTGGTTCCTCTCTAGGTTTCTTCCTAGGTTTTGCCTTTCTATGGAGTTTTTCCTAGCCACCGTGCTTCTACATCTGCATTGCTTGCTGTTTGGGGTTTTAGGCTGGGTTTCTGTATAGCACTTTGTGACATCGGCTGATGTAAAAAGGGCTTTATAAATAAATTTGATTTGAAATTTGATTTGAGTTAGAAAAGCAAAGGCTAGCTTTTTCAAACAGAAATGTGCATCCTCTAGTACTAATTCAAAAAAGTTCTGGGACACTGTAAAGTCCATGGAGAATAAGAACACTTCCTCCCAGTTGCCCACTGAGGCTAGGAAACACTGTCACCAACGATACATTTTTGTTGATGTTCTGAAAGAGCTGCAAAATCTTGACCCCTACAAATATGCTGAGCTAGACAATATGGACCCTTTCTTTCCAAAATGATCAGCCGAAATTGTTGCAACCCCTATTACTAGCCTGTTCAACCTCTCTTTCGTATCGTCTGAGATTTATAGAGATTGGGAAGCTGCCGCGGTCACCGTTTCAGACCTATATCCATCCTGCCCTGCCTTTCGAAAGCCAAGTAAAAAAAAAAATCACTGACCACTTCGAATCCCACCGTACCTTCTCTACTATGCAATCTGGTTTCCAAGCTGGTCATGGGTGCACCTCAGCCACGCTCACGGTACTAAACAATATCATAACTGCCATAGATAAAAGACAGTACTGTGCAGCCGTCTTCATCGACCTGGCAAAGGCTTTCAACTCTGTCAATCACCACATTCTTATTGGCAGACTCAACAGCCTTGGTTTCTCAAATGACTGCCTTGCCTGGTTCTCCAAGTACTTCTCAGAGTTCAGTGTGTCAAATCGGAGGGTCTGTTGTCCGGTCCTCTGGAAGTCTCTATGGGGGCGCCACAGGGTTCAATTCTTGGGCCAACTCTATTCTCTATATATATCAATGATGACGCTCTCGCTGCTGGTGACTCTCTGATCCATCTCTACGCAGATGACACCATTCTGTATACATCTGGCCCCTCTTTGGACACTGTGTTAACAAACCTTCAAACGAGCTTCAATGCCATACAACACTCCTATTTCGCAACAAAGCCTCCTTCACTCATGCTGCCAAACATGCCCTCGTAAAACTGACTATCCAACCAATCCTTGACTTCGGCGATGTCATTTACAAAATAGCCTCCAACACTCTACTCACCAAATTAGATGTAGTCTATCACAGTGCTATCCATTTTGTTAGCAAAACCCCATATTCTACCCACCACTGCGACCTGTATGCTCTCGTTGGCTGACCCTCACTACATATTCGCCGCCAAACCCACTGGCTCCAGATCATCTATTAGTCCTTACTAGGTAAATCCCCACCTTATTTCAGCTCGCTGGTCACCATAGCAACACCCACCCGTAGCATGCGCTCCAGCATGTATATTTCACTGGTCATCCCCAAAGCCAACACCTCCTTTGGCCGCCATTCCTTCCAGTTCTCTGATGCCAATGACTGGAACGAATTGCAAAAATCATTGAAGCTGGAGACTACCATCTCCTTCAATAACTTTAAGCATCAGCTGTCAGAGCAGCTTACCGATCACTGCACCCTATCTGTAAATAGCCTAACCTACTACCTCATCCCCATATTATTATTTTTGCTAATTTGCACTCCAGTATCTCTATTCGCACATCATCATCTGTACATCTATCATTCCAGTGTTAATGCTAATTTGTAATTATTTCGCCACTATGGCCTATTTATTGCCCTACCTTCCTAATCTTACTACATTTTCACATAGATTTTCTATTGTGTTATTGACTGTACGTTTGTTTATCCCATGTGTAACTCTGTGTTGTTTTTGTCGCACTGCTTTGCTTTGTCTTGGCCAGGTCGCAGTTGTAAATGAGAACTTGTTCTCAACTGGCCTACCTGGTTAAATAAAGGTGAAATATATATTTTTTTTTTAAACGCGAAAGTGAACACAATAGAACAGGGTTTTCCCAAACTCAGACCTGGGGCCCACCCTGGGTGCACGTTTTGCTTTTTGCCTTAGCACTGCACAGCTGATTAAAATAATCAAAGCTTGATGATGACTTGGTTATTTGAATCCGCTGTGTAGTGCTAGGGCAAAAAACTAAACTTGCAATTTGGGGGGGGGGGCAAGACTGAGTTTGGGAAACCCTGCATTAGAACAGGCTCACGAGTGCACCTCCTCAGTATGCCACCTTTTGGTGCCATCACTCAAGCTGTCTCTTTTCTCTCTGTGGATTCCTGTCGCTCTAGCAGTTTCATCCCCTGGGGTCCCAAGTGTTTGGTTTTCCCAAGGGAGGTTTTCTTGGCTCACTATGAAACCTCCTCAGCCCACAATGCTTTTGGGATTTTTCGACAAGCCAGCAGCAACTCAGCTCCATTGATGGAGAACCCTCTCTATCGAGATAGAGAACATTCAATATAGACGGGTTGGTTGTTTAGCGACAAAAGCAGCGTGCACTAAACTATGCAGGAAAAAGACGGGCTTGGCTTAGACTGTTGACAACATGTCAACTATATTTAATCTCCAAATGTTTAATGAAATGATAAACACATTTGCACAACTTGTCTCTCAAATGCATTGTTACAGTTGTTGGTTAGCTAGCTAGCTAGCATATTTTAGACATATAAGCATTGATATGACATCAGTCAAAACACCTCAAAATAAGTAATGGTATCAATAATAAGATAAAACGAGCTGAAAAGAGCCACCTACGATTCCCCACATGGCAGCTTCTTGTCATTCTTCTTCTTATCTGACCTTTTAGAATCATAAAACACACGTTTTCCGGACACATCGATGTGTGCGCATTTTTGTGACGTTGTTAGCCAACCTGTCTATAGCTTTTCATTACCTATACTTTCTGGTTCAAAGAAAAAGAAGAAGACAGGGACGATGCAAAATATTTTTTATTGTGAAACAAACATATGGCACATCTATCCACTGAGATTTTTGCCCATTCTGCTCCAGCTCCTTCAAGTTGGATGGGTTCCGCTGGTGTACAGCAATCTTTAAGTCATACCACAGATTCTCAATTGGATTGAGGTCTGGGCTTTGACTAGGCCATTCCAAGACATTTAAATGTTTCCCCTTAAACCACTTGAGTGTTGCTTTAGCAGTATGCTTAGGGTCATTGTCCTGCTGGAAGGTGAACCTCCGTCCCAGTCTCAAATCTCTGGAAGACTGAAACAGGTTTCCCTCAAGAAGTTTAGCGCCATCCATCATTCCTTAAATTCTGACCAGTTTCCCAGTCCCTGCCGATGAAAAACATGGTGTTCTCGGCGTGATAAGAGGTGTTGGGTTTGCGCCAGACATAGCTTTTCCCTTGATGCCCAAAAAGCTCAATTTTAGTCTCATCTGACCAGAGTACCTTCTTCCATATGTTTGGGAAGTCTCCCACATGCCTTTTGGCGAACACCAAAAGCCCAGCTCTGTGGAGTGTACGGCTTAAAGTGATCCAATCTCCGCTGTGGAGCTTTGCAGCTCCTTCAGGGTTATCTTTGGTCTCTTTGTTGCCTCTCTGATTAATGCCTTCCTTGCCTGGTCCGTGAGTTTTGGTGGGCAGCCCTCTCTTGGCAGGTTTGTTGTGGTGCCATATTCTTTCAATTTTTTAATAATGGATTTAATGGTGCTCCGTGGGATTTCAGAACAGGTGTGTATATATATACTGAGATCATGTGACAGATCATGTGACACGTAGATAGCACACAGGTGGACTTTATTTAACAAATTATGTGACTTCTGAAGGTAATTGGTTGCACCAGATCTTATTTAGGGGCTTCATAGCAAAGGGGATGAATGCATATGCACGCACCACTTTTCCGTTATTTATTTTTTTGACTATTTGGACTATTTTGTGTATGTCCATTACATGAAATCCAAATAAAAATCAATTTTAATTACAGGTTGTAATGCAACAAAATAGAGGGATGAATAATTTTGCAAGGCACTGTAGGCTTTGACAACAGCACAGTAGGGAAGCACCCTCTGTTGTTATTTTATGAAGGGAGCATGTCGCTTACATCCAGTCTCCTAGCCTTTAGCCCCATCTTGGGACTCGTCATTTTGCTTGAAGCTATTTCACAGCAGCCTTTAGGGCCGCTGGAAATCGTGGAGATGAAATATCTCTCCTTTGCCCTTACGTCTGCAAAGCGAGTGAGCTGCACACACTGTCAGTCCACCATTTCTGCCAACAATTTGCCTCTGGGTTATCTAGGTAACTTTGTTACCTAACCCCTCCTTTTTGCCTAAGCCCAGTGATAATTAAATTGTCTCCACCGTTTGTGTCCAGCACATGCGTTGCGCATTTACTTGGATAGATGATGCTAGAGCGACCAACTCTTTGTTTCCCGGGAACCCCCATGGAAGGGTAGGCCCCTCTCTTGACTATCCCATTGGATAGTGGAGGCTAATATATTGGCTTATAATAGCAAGGGTTAACACCCCCCGGAAGGCCTGAGGGCTCACACCCATTACTGTCAGGTGTATAAAATCAAGCACACAGCCATGCAATTTCCATAGACAAACATTGGCAATAGATTGACATTACTGATGAGCTCAGTGACTTTCATTGTGGCATTTCATCAAATGTCTGTCCTGCTAGAGCTGCCCAGTCAACCGTAAGTGGTGTTATTGTGAAGTAGAAACGTCTAGGAGCAACAAGGGCTCAGCCGCGAAGTGGTAGGCCACACAAGCTCACAGAACGGGTGGAAGCAACGTCAATACAAGAACTGTTCGTTGTGAGCTTCATGAAATGGGTTTCTATGGCCGAGCAGCTGCACACAAGCCTAAGATCACCATGTGCAATGCCAAGTGTCGGCTAAAGTGGTGTAAAGCTCGCTGACAAGTGGACTCTGGAGCAGTGGAGCAGTTCTCTGGAGTGATGAATCACGCTTCACCATCTAGCAGTCCGACGGACGAATCTGGGTTTGGTGAATGCCAGGAGAACACTATATGCCCCAATGCATAGTGCCAACAGTAAAGTTTGGTGGAGGAGGAATAATGGTATGGGGCTGTTTTTCATGGTTCGGGCTAGGCCCCTTAATTACAGTGAAGGGAAATCTTAACGCTACAGCACACAATGACATTCTAGACAATTCTGTGCTTCCAACTTTGTGGCAACAGTTGGGGAAGGGCCCTTTCCTGTTTCAGCATGACAATGCCCTCGTGCACAAAGCGAGGTCCATACAGAAATGGTTTGTCAAGATCGGTGTGGAAGAACTTGACTGGCCTGCACAGAGCCCTGACCTCAACCCCATCGAACACCTTTGGGATGAATTGGAACGCAGACTGCGAGCCAAGCCTAATCGCCCAACATCAGTGCCCAACCTCACTAATGCGGCTGAATGGAAGCAAGTCCCCCGCAGCAATGTTCCAACATCTAGTGGAAAGCCTTCCCAGAAGAGTGGAGGCTGTTATAGCAGCAAAAGGGGAACCAACTCTATATTAATGCCTATGATTTTTGAATGAGATGTATGACAAGCAGGTGTCCACATACTTTTGGTCATGTAGTGTACATCGAAACAAGTATTTGAAAGTGAGGTTAAGGTTACTTTCGTAACCCTGGTACTCTGATAATATGAGTGAGATGTATCACTGCATTTCCCTCCTCGCAGAGCGCAAGGAAGAGAGACATGCTTGAGGATAACCAGTGGGCAGGCGAGTGGTGCCTTATAAGTAGAGAGGGGCTCACTTCATTCGCCACTTGACCTGTCTGTCTCCAACAGATGCTGTGATTGGTTCTTCCTGTAGTGAATCTGCCTAAAGCGACTTTCCATAAGTGATATATCTCACTCATATTATCAGACAACTAGGGTTACAAAAGTGGCGACCCATCAATCAGGAGTTTATCAAGAACATTTTTTATTTGTATTTTTTGGGGGGCCTGTTTTGCATGTTATTTTGGCATTAATACGTGTCACATATCAATTTGCAAACAATGAAAAAAAGTATAATAATTGAGTTAATAAAGCTGCATACATACATGGTCTCTTTTTTGCTTTCTTGGGTAAGGCAGCTGCAAAATGCAGGTGTTCCAGCCTAGAAAATCTGGAGCGCAGGGTTTGGTAATGTTCTCTAGTTGTGCCGTGATTGGCTCAGTATTCTGACACTGGGGACACTATGTCACCGCAAAATCTACAAGGAAAGCTCGAAAATTCAAGCCTTTTGGGTACTGCCATAGAGTTACATTAGAAGTGCCCATCCAAGAAGGCTCAAGGTCATTGGCCACAAATAAAATGACGTAAAATCACGTTATATCTACCGTAGCTTTGATTGGACTGATCATGTCAACATCATTCTTTCAAAATCTTAACTAGCAAGCTAGACAAGCAGTCATCAAAATCCTTTTCAATCCTTGTCATATGAAGAGAAATGAGAGATAAAACATATTTGTTCTCATTGGCCATTGGACATAAACATTGCACAACAAGTTGGAATTCACAAATTCAACAATGAGTGGTTTGGAAGGAATAAGTGGCTAACTGCAAGTGTTGCAAAGCAATCACTAGCCTGCTATTCAGTGGAGTGGGTGTGTGTTCCAAGTCTGGGTTTAAGGGTCTCTTTTCCAGGCTTAAAAGGATAAACACCATGGGCATTGACCATGCTGTCAATCCAGCATGACTTCTGCACATTGAAATCAACTGGGATCTCGGAACTGGGAAATCTCAGACTTCAGTGAGTTCAAGACAACTGGAAAATACGTTTTGAACGGTCATCCAACTCAAATCTTGCTTAGGGCCTCCAAAAGGCTGGGGCCGGCCCTGACTGAACTCCTCCCTTTCTTTATAAAAGTCCTCCATCTGCTCATATACACACGCATACACATACACAGTGAGTTTTAGAAGCCCTCTCAGGTCTGCATCGTCAAAGCCACATGCAGTGCCTCCTGATGAATTCACCTTGCAAATGTGTGGAAGTGTGTGTGTGTGTGTGTGTGGGTGTGTGTGTGTGTGTGTGTGTGGGTGTGTGTAGTGACAGGGACACAAATAGAGTAGGGGACAGACAGAGTAGCCAGAGGAAGGCTGAGGACAAAGATTTTAATAGGAGGATGCTAATGATATATATTTTTTGCCCACAGTGAGTGGGGTCTTTAAGAGACAATTAGCTCACTTAGGCTCATCTTTTGCAAATTTTGCAATCAAAGAATCAAACCAAGCAAACAAGTTAGGTTGTGGAAATGAGCAAGTAATATAATTAATTAATACTTTTAGATGTGGAGTCTTATTAAGATTCAAATGTTGTTTTGTTCTCTCACGTACACCAAATGGAGTCATTCCAGACCTTTCATAGCCGCAGGGTTCCGTGAAACCCTAGGGCCTACAATAATTTACAGATGCAACAGATATATTCTAGTTATAACTTAGTCCTTCATGTCTATAGGACAGCCGTTAAGACAGGCAATCATTGATCTCCTCCCCAATTAAATTACCCTGATCCTAAATTCTAATTTAATTCATTCCCAGTTAATGTCCAGTGGAGGACTCTGGTCGAGTGCATACACATCAACATGATTAATCCCTCCATGGTAAAAACAACCATTGACTCGACCCAGCTTCCTCAGCTCACTGTGGTGTGGGTGTAATGCATGCTGGGACTGTGGAGTTGAGAGTGAAGGGAGGATATATGGAGGATGGGTGGAGGAGCGCACACAAAGTTTACAGTAATGTAGTGTTAAACCAAAGTTGATCTTGAATTTACAGTAACATACTGTACCTTTTTTTTACAGTAACTGGCTGCCAGGAAGTTACCATAAAAACACTATTTTTAGATGTTTTTATAGTGTTTACAAACAGTGACAAATCAGATTCCACTTCAGAAGGACCGAATATTCACACAGAAAATGTTTTTTCAAATAATTTTCCTTCATCATTAAGTTTATAATGAAGGGTTTTTCAAAGGAGGTTGCTGTGGGGAATGTCTCTGTGTTGATGACGGATGGCAGATAATTGAGTGATAAAACGTATGTATGATCATCTGCCTCGCTGCTTGTGCCATTTGCTTCCCTCAGAAACTCTTCCAGCACCTTTCTCTTTTTTCATCAGGTGTCTCTCTCCATGATGTGGGTAGTTTGGAGTGCATTTGATGTTTCCATCACCAAATATGTGATTCTTCAGGTGTGTAAAGCAACTAATGATTCGACTTCAAAGGTTGAAGGCAGCGGGGATTGATTTACTGATGGACGTATGGGGAGGTTGGTTGGGAGTTAGGTGGGTGCCCACCAAGCTGTGTTTCGTACCCTCAGTCGCAAGGCATATCCTGTCTCTGTGTCTCTATGGAAATGTAACATGTAAACAGATGACGAAGCCACAGTGGAGTGGGGTAGAAGAGAGAGGGAGAAAGAAAGTGAGGAACTTTGTCAATATTTTAGTCATTTAGCTCTTATCCAGAGCAACTTACAACAGTGAATGGATATGTTCATACTGGTGCCCCATGGGAATCGAACCCACAACCTTGGCGTTTCAAGTGCCACGCGCTACTGACTGAGCTACATGGGGTTAATTAGCTTGGACAGACCTCTAATGGCATGTCAGATTGCTAAAATGACTCTACACAGCCTGAAGGAGATGGAGGGAGAAAGGGAGGGATGGAGGGAGAAAGGGAGGGATGGAGGGAGAAAGGGAGGGAGGGAGGGAGAAAGGGAGGGATGGACAAACACGTATTTTTCAATAAAATGGTGGGGGTGGGGGGAGCACAACACACTAGCGGTGCGTGTGTGAAATCACTGTGTAAGCCAAACCAGAAAAAAAGCCATATTACAACCTACTGTATGTGTTGTGATAATTGCGTTGTTTGCTCTATAACCTGTTAGTTCATATGTCTTGCGACCGTGATATACAGTGGGGAGAACAAGTATTTGATACACTGCCGATTTTGCAGGTTTTCCTACGTACAAAGCATGTAGAGGTCTGTAATTTTTATCATAGGTACACTTCAACTGTGAGAGACGGAATCTAAAACAAAAATCCAGAAAATCACATTGTATGATTTTTTAATAATTAATTTGCATTTTATTGCATGACATAAGTATTTGATCACCTACCAACCGGTAAGAATTTCTGGCTCTCACAGACCTGTTAGTTTTTCTTTAAGAAGCCCTCCTGTTCTCCACTTTTTACCTGTATTAACTGCACCTGTTTGAACTCGTTACCTGAATAAAAGACACCTGTCCACACACTCAATCAAACAGACTCCAACCTCTCCACAATGGCCAATACCAGAGAGCTGTGTAAGGACATCAGGGATAAAATTGTAGACCTGCACAAGGCTGGGATGGGCTACAGGACAATAGGCAAGCAGCTTGGTGAGAAGGCAACAACTGTTGGAGCAATTATTTGAAAATGGAAGAAGTTCAAGATGACGGTCAATCTCCCTCAGTCTGGGGCACCATGCAAGATCTCACCTCGTGGGGTATCAATGATCATGAGGAAGGTGAGGGATCAGCCCAGAACAACACGGCAGGACCTGGTCAATGACCTGAAGAGAGCTGGGACCACAGTCTCAAAGAAAACCATTAGTAACACACTACGCCGTCATGGATTAAAATCCTGCAGCGCACGCAAGGTCCCCCTGCTCAAGCCAGCGCATGTCCAGGCCCGTCTGAAGTTTTCCAATGACCATCTGGATGATCCAGAGGAGGAATGGGAGAAGGTCATGTGGTCTGATGAGACAAAAACAGAGCTTTTTGGTCTAAACTCCACTCGCCGTGTTTGGAGGAAGAAGAAGGATGAGTACAACCCCAAGAACACCATCCCAACCGTGAAGCATGGAGGTGGAAACATCATTCTTTGGGGATGTTTTTCTGCAAAGGGGACAGGACGACTGCACCGTATTGAGGGGAGGATGGATGGGGCCATGTATCGAGAGATCTTGGCCAACAACCTCCTTCCCTCAGTAAGAGCATTGAAGATGGGTCGTGGCTGGGTCTTCCAGCATGACAACGACCCGAAACACACAGCCAGGGCAACTAAGGAGTGGCTCCGTAAGAAGCATCTCAAGGTCCTGGAGTGGCCTAGCCAGTCTCCAGACCTGAACCCAATAGAAAATCTTTGGAGGGAGCTGAAAGTCCGTATTGCCCAACGACAGCCCTGAAACCTGAAGGATCTGGAGAAGGTCTGTATGGAGGAGTGGGCCAAAATCCCTGCTGCAGTGTGTGCAAACCTAGTCAAGAACTACAGGAAACGTATGATCTCTGTAATTGCAAACAAAGGTTTCTGTACCAAATAAGTTCTGCTTTTCTGATGTATCAAATACTTATGTCTTGCAATAAAATGCAAATTAATTACTTAAAAATCATACAATGTGATTTTCTGGATTTTTGTTTTAGATTCCGTCTCTCACAGTTGAAGTGTACCTATGATAACAATTACAGACTTCTACATGCTTTGTAAGTAGGAAAACCTACAAAATCAGCAGTGTATCAAATACTTGTTCTCCCCACTGTATAAGCCTAAGGACGATACAATAAGAAGACAGTGGCAGAATAAAATCAACCACGCATTTGTTTCATCACAAAACCGGAGAGCAGTCCACAAAGCATATTGTATGTAACAAAGAGTTACATGACCTACAGCATGGTCCATCAAGTTAATGTTTCCGACATTTTCGCACCACTAAACAACTATTGACTTAGAACCACAGAGTTACCGCAAGTTGCAAAGAAAACGGGAGCTGCCCCCGCCATTCCAGCACCGTTTCAACTTCAACATTTTAACATAATCAAATCACCTATGTTTAGTCTAATACAGTGACAACTAAAAACAATTTAGTCCAATCAACGTAAGCTAAATATGATGTGGCTGTCCATGGTTCTCATTTGTGTGTGTGTGTGTGTGCCAGTTCGTGCAAGTAGAAAAAACAGGTTGACTCACCCTACATGTACAGAAATGCCAATGCCACCCTCCTCTCTTTCATGTTGAAAAAACCGTCGATCATATACAGTACAAGCTTTCATTTTGTTGTCTTAGGCTACCTGGCTAAAAACGTGCCTACTCAAAAATGGCCTTTTGCCTTTATACAGATTACAACTTCTCATTTCCGACTAATTGAAAAGGACATTTTGTTTAAAGTGTTGCCCTTCCTTAAACAAGCCATACAAAGCTGGTTATAATTTCAGTTTTATCCTCTAGAAAAGATAGAACAAATATTACAACAAATGTTATGGTTAAACTTAAATATACTGATTAATAAAAAAAACATTCTTTATGGAAAAAGTGTTTTAAAAAATGTATTAATGATATTCTGAAAAGAAACGGTGGAGTTGTCACATATGAGGCTATCGAAAATATATGGGAATGTCTGCTCAATCCAAATTTACAACCAACTGATTGAAGCATTACCACGAAAATGGAGGCCAGCGGAAAAGGGAGAAGGTAGGGAACTTGTTTGCCTGCCATATATTACAGATACAAATTGGATGAAAGGAATTGTCATGAATAGAAAAATATACCAGTTTAATTTGAGGACAAAAATGTTTACTGCTGCGCCATACAGGTTGCACAATTTATAGGAAGAGATGTTCGATGTACCGATTCCATGGCACATGGTTTATGAACTGGTACAAAAAACAAGACTTGATTCAACACTTAGTTTTTCAATTTAAATTATTATACAAAATAATTGATTCTGGTATTGCAGCTATGTAACTTGTTTCTGGTCACTGGTTCAAGAATGGTTAAAAAAATCACACAACATTCACTTAAAATGTACCTTACAAATAGCAGTGTTCAAATTGTATGTAAAACATCACAGCACAATTGAAAAATATATGGCACATGGAAACCAAACAAGGGTGGTCCATGGTGATATGTGGGATGGGCTGAGAGTGGCTGAGAGGTGGGATTAAAGAGTTTATGTTTGGTAATGTATTATTGTTATGTGATTGTTTTATATGAAAGTACAATGTATGTACAATTTATGTAAAAATGTATATGTAGCAGAAAAGCTGTAAAAGAAAACTGAAAATATATGTGTCCTCCGAAGAGGGGGGGTGGTGGATGGGTTAATTATACAAATAAATAAAAATACATTTAAAAAAGCTTGCTCGCTAGCCTAACTTCCTTTTATGGGCAACGTTAGCTAGTTAACATTAGCCTTCTACATCTAGCTACTTTCATCCTCTCATGCCAGGGACACAATGTTTTAATTTATGGTTGAATCAGAATCGGCGTTATAATCATTGGCCAGTATGGAGAATTAAGTAAAACCAGTCCAAAAACCTATCTCCATCCATGCTAATTTAGGAAACTACACAACGAGATGCACAACGAGTTTCTGTCAGTGACATATTTGCTCTCGATGCAATGTGATTGGAGTGAAGCCAAATCCAAACTGGCTTCCCTTGATACTTTTACTTGGTGCTCCAGGAACATTCACAGTTAAGCTCACTCAGTTTAGCTCAATGCTGATAGGCTATTATTTTCAAGCCACTGGCTTCCCCTGCATTCAATTCTACAGGTGGCAACAATTCCGTACTCTTTTGGACAAGACCGCATCAGATAGATGACCTAAATCTACAGAGAAAGAGGAGGGCTGTTTTGCTTGCTCGGATGGCTTCTCTGGTGAGATACATTCAGCCACTTGCAAGTTTAAGGAAAATTATGAAACACAGAGAGACAAAAGATAAATTATCTTGTGTTTTTTTGCTTTTTTTCTTGGTCCATTTTTTAGGGAAGCCTGGCTTCCCTCGGCATCCATAAATACACACCACTGATGCTGAAGTCATGTGTGAGGTACTGTATTTAGAGAGAGAGTGCCTGCCTGAGTCTGTTTAGTCTAGTGAGCTGTCTCTGCCTACTTAACTATGGCACCTGTGATCGGAGTCAGAGACTAATGAGCAGCCTTTGGTCACTGCCTTATATGTACCACATCTATGAAGCAAATGCTTCTTTATGAGCTCACTGTTCAGCCAGCTTAGCATATTAGTACATTGCACTTAATGGGCTTATGGATATGGTTGCTTGGAGGTGGAGATATTAGACACTTTTATAAAGAGCTTATAGTTTAATCAGGAATAGGCTCAATTCACAATGTAACTGAGCCCTGTGTTCTGTTACTGTCATGTATTTGAAATGCAGAGGAGGCAATGCACGGGAACAATGGGGCTTTGGTTATTCATAAGCTTTCATCATGGGGGTCATGGGTGGTGTATTATTTTGACAAAAAAAAAGAGGAGACTGTTGATGAACAGGTAGCTTCACTTTTTCATCACACCACCTGCACCTGGTTATGTTATGAGAGGCAGCCACCATCAAAGCCCGGGAGAGACCCAGACACACCTGTGATGTCTATGTGAGGGCACACAGTGCGGGAACTGTGTGAGGGTGATGCTTCTGTAAGGGTGTAGTGACATAATTGACACCCCCGGCCCTTACCTCTCCACCAAAACCCCCACCATAATAGCTGGGCTCTGTACAGTGGATAAGCCTTTATCGCCAGTCTCCAAATTAACACCTCCCTCTGCATCTGTATCCTGGACTTCATGACGAATATGGTGTTGTTCACTGTCTTCTTCTCACACACTTATTGCCTTAATCTTGACCCCTTTATCAAACCCCCTCGATCGGCCCCACTAGCACTTTGATTTGCTCGTTTTATGATGTGCTATAGGACAACTGTAATCAGAGACATTTCAGGCCATGTAATTACACTTGGGGTTCTGGGTATTGTATCTATAAGTGGGTCTTACAGATGAAAGCTTTGTGGAATATTTTGCACTTGCTGTGGCTGCTTGCCTCACCACAAACATTGGTAGGGAATCAGGATATTAGGAAATTGCCACCATAGCTGAGATGACAAAAATAAAACTTCTGGGTGATACAAGAGGAGCATTGTTCAAAGAGGACCATCAAAGAGGACTGACACAATTCCTGTCAGTCCCATTGTCAGCGTTCACCCAAGAAAAATGCAGACAATTAGAGCATTGCATCAGATGCAAAAGGAGAGACAACTTAATCTAATTTACTTGTATTTCTCTGGTGTACCTGACAGCATCACTGTCAGAAAGAACATCGCAACAGACTAGGTGTGAAATAAAATTAGGACACACAGTGATGATGATCTTACAGTGTGGTCATACAGTATGATGTATTTCAAAACATTGTACAGTGGGGCAAAAAAGTATTTAGTCAGCCACCAATTGTGCAAGTTCTCCCACTTAAAAAGATGAGAGAGGCCTGTAATTTTCATCATAGGTACACTTCAACTATGAGAGACAAAATGAGATTTTTTTTTTCAGAAAATCACATTGTAGGACTTTTAATGAATTTATTTGCAGATTATGGTGGAAAATAAGTATTTGGTCACCTACAAACAAGCAAGATTTCTGGCTCTCACAGACCTGTAACTTCTTCTTTAAGAGGCTCCTCTGTCCTCCACTCGTTACCTGTATTAATGGCACCTGTTTGAACTTGTTATCAGTATAAAAGACACCTGTCCACAACCTCAAACAGTGAAACTCCAAACTCCACTATGGCCAAGACCAAAGAGCTGTCAAAGGACACCAGAAACAAAATTGTAGACCTGCACCAGGCTGGGAAGACTGAATCTGCAATAGGTAAGCAGCTTGGTGTGAAGAAATCAACTGTGGGAGCAATTATTAGGAAATGGAAGACATACAAGACCACTGATAATCTCCCTCGATCTGGGGCTCCACGCAAGATCTCACCCCGTGGGGTCAAAATGATCACAAGAACGGTGAGCAAAAATCCCAGAACCACACAGGGGGACCTAGTGAATGACCTGCAGAGAGCTGGGACCAAAGTAACAAAGGCTACCATCAGTAACACACTACTCCGCCAGGGACTCAAATCCTGCAGTGCCAGACGTGTCCCCCTGCTTAAGCCAGTACATGTCCAGGCCCGTCTGAAGTTTGCTAGAGAGCATTTGGATGATCCAGAAGAGGATTGGGAGAATGTCAGATGAAACCAAAATATAACGTTTTGGTAACTCAACTCGTCGTGTTTGGAGGAGAAAGAATGCTGAGTTGCATCCAAAGAACACCATACCTACTGTGAAGCATGGGGGTGGAAACATCATGCTTTGGGGCTGTTTTTCTGCAAAGGGACCAGGACGACTGATCCGTGTAAAGGAAAGAATGAATGGGGCCATGTATCGTGAGATTTTGAGTGAAAACCTCCTTCCATCAGCAAGGGCATTGAAGATGAAACGTGGCTGGGTCTTTCAGCATGACAATGATCCCAAACACACCGCCGGGCAACGAAGGAGTGGCTTCGTAAGAAGCATTTCAAGGTCCTGGAGTGGCCTAGCCAGTCTCCAGATCTCAGCCAGTCTCTCATTTTGTCTCTCATAGTTGAAGTCTACCTATGATGAAAATTACAGGCCTCTCTCATCTTTTTAAGTGGGAGAACTTGCACAATTGGTGACTGACTAAATACTTTTTTGCCCCACTGTATGTGTGGAAAGAGAAACATCTTCTATATTCTTAATAGAAATGTACCAAACCCTGGGGGACCACTCTAGTGTCAATGAGCTGTGGAAATATGAAGACAGGTCAATAACTGTATCCACCATCCCACAGAGAACAAACCAATGGAGATAAACTCTTCTAGTGGTGTTTTTATATTCTGATGGGTGCCGTCCTAAAAGAGTCTGTTGATTAAGGACCCTGTCTTCTTGATATTGTTGGCCGATGGATGTGGTATCACATCATTGGGGAAGAGGGAAAGGTAACCTGAGATTATTATTGGACATCGTGTATAGCTGAATGTAGGGAGTGGGGAATAGGTTCACTTCTCTGCTGTTGAGAGCCTTCACCGCAGGGGCTTCGGCACCTTCTGCCTTTATGGAGAGCCTTCATATTGAGAGCCTTCATTTTGGCCCTGCTCTCAAACCCCATCTACCCCGAGCGACAGCCAGACTGACTGCCAGCCACTGATAGTGAGATTTAAGCGACCAGAGGGCTTTACGGCAACAGATTCAATAAATAAAGGTCTTATAGGACTCTATTCCCTCCCTCATCCCCTTAGAAGAGGGATCTCCAGTCTTAATGCGAAACAGGAGCCCTCCTCGGAGGCTTCACATTACTTTTCATTAAAATGTTCCCTCAGCAGCTGCAGCTGACCAAGTTTCAAGGGTCCGTCCATTACAGAGAAAACGGGTTTAGTCTGTGAACAATGACATGGCCAGAGCTGGCACGGTGATGTTTTCTGGCAGGTACTTTGATGGTACTTTGCATTCCGTTGAACCATTGTCAAAAAGCAATATGTTGTTCATTTTTCCGTAGGCTCCCTCCGATGGCATGGAAGTCAAAACCGCTGTTATGGTTTATATTGAAACTGAGCTAAACAAAAACTAGCTACACCTGACACATCCATCACAATGTCAAGCCTGGCAAACTGCCCGTAAAATATAAGAAAATAGGAAAAATGTTCCCTAACTGCAGTAAAATACAGGTATTCCTGACAGTCATGCCAGAGCAGCGATACATGACATTTTACATTTCTTGGTTTCCAGTCTAAACAACGGTGTCTGCAATAACAACAGTGAAAGTCACCTAATGGGTGCCCGTTGGGGATCCCTTGGGACGAAGGAGGGAGGAACTGTACATAGAGCAGTGAGGGCTACACTGCCTCAGGAGGGGTGGCAGTATGAGTCGTCATGGAGACGCACACTGACCGACAGGACAAGGAGGCGGTTTGTGTGGCAGCGAGGATCCCCCATTGAGTTGTGTTTCACAGGCAGCCAGGGAGCTCCCAGGCTCTCGGCTGGGACACGATCATACACACCACACCTCCCACAGTGTTTGCACTGGAGTGGTACTGTATGTGGCACACACACTCATCATTTTGAGAAACGCAAGCACATACACAAGCACATGTGCACACACACACACTGAATAGTTTAATCTGGCAATCGCATTAACCCTTCACATGATAAATTGACATTAGACGGATAAAGTGGACTTCCCTCTAGACATCTTTATCAAGGGAACGACAGGATATGAGCATGTAAAATGTTCTGAAACCCCCCAAAATGCTCTTCTAATACCCAGTAGCTTCCCCAAAAGCAGGCACACAACATAAAACCAAATGCTTCTCATAAAGATTAATACAATATCTAATGTGAAAGATCCAAGTTTCCTAAAAATCATGAAAGTCTCCCCAGTGAAGTACCCTCTGTTATTACGAAACAGTGAACACACGCGATACAGAATATATGTGACTGCTGTAAATATGTTGTTATGCTTAATGAACTGTTTGTGTGTGGTCCGGGACTGGATTTACACATGAATGCACAATACGCACACGTACACACAAATAAACTCACACATATACAGTGCACATTCTCTCTCACTCTCACTCTCTCCCGCTTCCTCTTTCTCTCATTCTTAAAAATCCTCTCCCTCTTATCATCTCAACTCTTGGATAAAAAGAGTTGATTCTAAACCGGTTCCTAGTGTCCGAAAGCACCCAGAAGAAGTTTATTTAGGGTCTAATACCTCTCCTACATGACAAACACCTACTCTGGTAGGTTTATTTCTGTCTCCCAGGATACAAATGCATAACACAGGGACCAGGCCAAAGAGCCCCTTGTTGTTTAATGTGAACTGTAAAAACTACTGTGTGTTTTGGTCTCATTTGGCAGGGAGTGGGAGCAACTGTTGAGTTTAGCAGTCAACAGGTCCCATTACGCTGCAGCAGATAAAGGCCTCAGTAGCGATTATCACCTCCCAGTGTTTCTATGCTTTGTCATTTTTTGCATCGCGTGATGTCAAAGAGGCATGCTAAGCAGTGTTGCGCTGGGCAAACTATCGCGCTGGGCTTTTTAATTTTTATTTAACCAGGTTAGTCTCGTTGAGATAAAAATCTATTTTTCACTAGAGACCTGGACAAAGCGATTACCCTAGCATTATTCAGACTCCTACATTGACATAGTACTAGCCTAAGGCACTGCATCGCAGTGCTAGAGGCATCACTACAGACCCTGGTTAGCTCCCAGACTGTATCACAACCGGCCGTGATCGGGAGTCCCATAGGGTGGCGCACAATTGGCCCAGTATCGTCCGGGTTAGGGGAGGGTTTGGCCGGGGGGGCTTTACTTGGCTCATCGTGCTCTATTGACCCCTTGTAGCCAGCCTGGCACCTGCAAGCTGACCTCGGTCGTCAGGTGAACAGTGTTTCCGCCGACACATTGGTGCGGCTGGTGTTAAGAAGCATGGTTTGGCGGGTCATGTTTCGGAGGACGCCTGAATCTAAACCACAGACGCCTGGACAGAGTGACAACAGACAGATGGCCCAATGCAGCTGTTGTGTTGCCTCTGTTTAAGACCCCGCAGAGCCCTCCATGACAACATATATAGCTACAAAGGTTATTCAAATTTAATTGAATACAATGATTAGTGGATCCAGTGTGCCAATGAAAAGGTCTCTTGTTTGCTAATAGACCGCTTTAACACGTGCTCCAGATTAAGCAAACAAACTGGAGAATGAGTGTGAAATGAACCCTGAAATCGTTGATGGGTGCTAATGTTATCATAAGCTTACATCATCCTTAATTCAACAGAAGTCTTTGTGCTCTCTGCACTGCTCAGCACTTAAACACAGAAACCTGTGATTTCTGGCTAAGGAGCAGTCGACTTACCAACAATGCCTTCTGCTGTTGGTGTTTTTAAGCCCTATGTATTGCGTAACCTATTAAGCAGTGCAGTCCTGAAAAGGGCACACTGAACAGTGGGGATAGAGTAATAGCACTGGACGTCAACAAAGTAGGATTTCTATAAATCCTGTGCTCAAATCCAGTTTATTTTCTTTCTTAGCTTTTTCTTCATAGCCACTCACAGGTTTCAACTATAAAAGGTATAAAAGTAACCCTTAACCCTAATCCACAATGATGTTCAGTATGCAGTGCACTCAATAGTCTGGTATTAGGACGTTAATGTGTTATACGAATTATACATTTGGAGATGTATAACCTGTCTGTATTATAAGAAAACATGCTGAAATTAACATTGTTAGAGTACTATTTGAGATGGTGGCATTGCCATCATCTCTCTTGCAAAAGGGATTTTATCTCAATTAAACTAAACTGGATAAATAGGAATAAATGACTAAATAACGGTGACAAATATCTATCCTGTCTGCCCAGAGAGCCCAACCCTGATCTTAGGTGTGCGGGAGTGGGAAATCGTCAGAACAAAGTTGAACCTATGATGTTCCTGACATTCCAACAGCAAGCTTGTTTTTCCAAGTTGGGAGTTTTGGCCTGCTGAGCCATGCAGACACACCCACCCAACTAGTGTGTTTTCCCATAAAGACTGAGCCTTTTATTGTTCTCACATAGTGTTGTGTGAAGTCGATCATGCCTTGGAGCAATGAGTGTACCTAGGAAAACAGTCACAGTCTTGGCTGAGGTTTCCCAGCCTGTCTTTGGATGCTTCACAAAAGACAGAGGATCAGTTCCTGTAGACTTAGTATGCTTGACAGTACGCTTAGTGATGTGCAGTTGGCAAACGATTTGTTCTTTCTGAACGACTCTTTTTACTGACTCGAGAGTCATGATACATTTTTCGAGTGACTCGTTCATTTTAGTCATTTGTTTTACCTGCTGGCCGTAATGAACTCTACAGCAGGATTAATATGCGCTCCTCCGGTTCAGTGGCTCCGTAGCCATGCTTTGACCACCAACTGTCAATCATGTGCACGCAGAAACATAGATCATGCTGCAGGCAGCGTAGAGAAGGAAAATACATGTTTAGAACTGATAAATGATTGCATGGTGCAATAATGGCATTACACCAAGAGTCGTTCAATCTAGTCCGGTTGCGGCCACGTTTCAAAGGTATGAAGAAATAATCGTATTTGTATGCCTACTGTAGCAAACACAAATGTACATTATTTGAAGCACAGTTTTATAAGTTTCAGTCACAGACAACAGCTCCAATAAGCCCCCTATGGTGAATGAGAGTTTTTAGTTCATCGTTTTATTAATGAAATTAAATTAGATTTGTTCTTTTGACTGAACGAGTCGAAAAGATTTGAGTCAATAAAAAGAGCTGAACTTGCCATCACTAATGCTTGACAGTATGCTCATATTACCCCGTCATAAAGAATCGTGACAGGTTATGACAATCAATCTTACACAATCTTAAACAATCTGAAAAAAGCTTACATTTTAACATAGATTTTATGTGTGCTATATAATAATGACAGTGTTGTCAGTTATCAACAGAAAAATGTACAGGTACAGAAGGTGTGTGCGTGTAGGTATGTTGGTGTTGCCTCATACTTTGACAGCTCCTGAGACAATCCATGTCTCAATTGGCTCAAGGATTTTAAAAATCCTTCTTTAACCTGTCTCCTCCCTTTCATCTACACTGATTGAAGTGGATTTAACATCAATAAGGGATCATAGAAAGGATATTAATTAACAGTAATTTTTATCCGAATGTGCAAATTGTACAAAAAGATCCTCAAGGAGGATGATTTTAAATATGTTATTGGACCATAAACAGATATGGCTCATTAACCTATACGTTCCAAATAATGATGATCCATGCTTCTTTGAAGATATATTTCACAATTGATTAACCCTACAAGAAATACAAGACTATATTATTATGGTGGGAGATTATAATGTAATTATAATATACCTCTATGGACCGTAAAGGAATCACACTACAAACTATCACCCTCATGCACTTAAGAAAATCACAAATGTCATGGATATATATTGGAACTAGTGGATATGTGGAGGCTCAAATATCCTGACCTAGTGAGATAGACATGGCGGAGGCTCAATCAAGATAGTCGTCTTGATTACTTTCTTATGTCATTCTCTCTGCCACCAAAAGTTAAACAAGTGTTGATAGGGGACAGAATGTGGTCGGACCATCATATACAGTAATTGGCATATACTGTATATATTGCTCTTACAGAACCTCCATGTGGGCGAGGATATTGGAAATTGAATCAAAGCCCATTGGAAGATAACTTGTTTTTAACTAGGACAGAAAAATATATAACTGACTTTTTCCGACATTACATACATTAGGTACAGCAGGTACAGCAGTAGGTAAATGTGCCTTTAGAGGCCATGCAATCCGGTACTCATCTCTCAAACAACAGCAATTTAGGTCAATAGAGTCCATATTAACAAAAAAAATGGAAGGACTAACAGTACAAATAGATAGTAATAAAAACGGTACCATAGAGGCTCAGAATAAGTTAGAGGAAAAACAAAAAGAAATAGAGGAACTTATTCAAGAAAGATAAAGTTTAATATATTATAAAAAATAAAGCAAACTGGATGGATTTTGGATAAATGTACCAAATGTTTTAATCTGCAACATAGAAATGCCACCAAAAATAATTTACTGAAACTTGTTACAAATGATGGAGTCACCCATGATTCACCAAAACATACTTTGAAAGAGGATCAGTGCTTTAAGTAGCTCTCTGCGTTGTCTTAGCTCTCTTAATTAACTGTGTTTGATTTTTATGCCCCTCATTAACTGTTTGTTTTTATGCCCCTTTCTTATTTCAATATGCCTTGTCTTTTGCTGTTTAGGTTAGCTATTATTGTTTTATTTCACTGTAGAGCCCCCAGTCCTGCTCAACATGCCTCTGATAGCTCCTTTGTCTCACCCCCCACACATGCGGAGACCTCACCTGGCTTAACTGGTGTCTCCAGAGATGCAACCTCTCTCTTCATTACCCAACGCCTAGGTTTACCTCCACTGAACTCACATCCTACTATACCCTTGTCTATACATTATGCCCTCAATCTATTCCACCACGCCCAGACATCTGCTCCTTTTATTCTATGTACCCAACGTACTAGACGTCCAGTTCTTAAAGCCCTTAGCCTAACACTGATTCTACTCCTCCTCTGTTCCTCTGGTGATGTAGAGGTAAACCATGGTCCTGTAGCTCCCAGCATTACACCTATTCCCCAGGCGCTCTCATTTGTTGACTTCTGTAACCGTAAGAGCCTTCTGCATGTTAATATGTTAATATCAGAAGCCTCCTCCCTAAGTTTGATTTATTCACTGCTTTAGCACATTCCGCCAACCCGGATGTCCTAGCTGTGTCTGAATCCTGGCTCAGGAAGGCCACCAAAAATTCTGAAATTTCCATCCCCAACTACAATATTTCCCGTCAAGATAGAACTGCCAAAGGAGGTGGAGTTGCAGAGATAACCTGCAGAGTTCTGTCATACTGTCCAGGTCTTTGCCCAAACAGTTTGAGCTTCTACTTTTAAAAATCCACCTTTCCAGAAATAAGTCTCTCACTGTTGCTGGCTGTTACAGACCCCCCTCAGCCCCCAGCTGTGACCTGGACACCATATGTGAATTGATTGCCCCCCATCTATCTTCAGAGTTTGTACTGTTAGGTGATTTAAACTGGGATATGCTTAACGCCCCGGCTGTTCTTCAATCTAAGATAGATGCCCTCAATCTCACACAAATTATCAAGGAACCCACCAGGTACAACCCTAAATCCGTAAACATGGGTACTATCATAGACATCATTCTGACCGACTTGCCCTCCAAATACACCTCCTCTGTTTTCAACCAGGATCTCAGCGATCACTGCCTCATTGCCTGCATTCGTAATGGGTCCGCGGTCAAACGACCACCCCTTATCACTGTCAAACGCTCCCTTAAACACTTCTGCGAGCAGGCCTTTCTAATCGATCTGGCCCAGGTATCCTGGAAGGATATTGACCTCATCCCGTCAGTAGATGATGCCTGGTTGTTCTTTAAAAGTGCTTAACTCACCATCCTAAATAAGCATGCCCCTTTCAAAAAACTTAAAACAAAAAATAGATGTAGCCCTTGGTTCACCCCAGACTTGACTGCCCTTGACCAACACAAAAACATCCTGTGGCGCAATGCATTACCATCGAATAGCCCCCACGATATGCAACTTTTCAGGGAAACCAGGAACAAATATACACAGTCAGTTAGAAAAGCAAAGGCCAGCTTTTTCAAACAGAAATTTGCAACCCGTAGTACTAATTCCAAAAAGTTCTGGGACACTGTAAAGTCTATGGAGAATAAGAGCATCTCCTCCCAGTTGCCCACTGCATTGAGGCTAGGAAACTGTCACCACCGATAAATTCACAATAATCGAAAATTTCAACAAGCATTTTGCTACGGCTGGCCATGCTTTCCACCTGGCTACCTCTACCCCGCCCAACAGCTCTGTACCCCCCGCAGCAACAGCCAGGTACAGCCCGCCTTTCATAAACTGCCCTGCCTTTCTAAAGTCTTCGAAAGCCAAGTTAATAAACAGATCACTGACCACTTCGAATCCCACCGGACCTTCTCTGCTATGCAATCTGGTTTCCGAGCTGGTCATGGGTGCACCTCAGCTACGCTCAAGGTACTTAACGATATCATAAACGCCATCGATAGAAGACAGTACTTTAGCCGTCTTCATCGACCTGGCCAAGGCTTTCGACTCTGTCAATCACTGCATTCTTATTGGCAGACTCAACAGCCTTGGTTTCTCAAGTGACTGCCTTGCCTGGTTCTCCAACTACTTCTCAGACAGAGTTCAGTGCGTAAAATCGGAGGGCCTAATGTCCGGTCCCCTGGCAGTCTCTATGGGGGTGCCACAGGGTTCAATTCTTGGGCCAACCCTATTCTCTATATACATCAACGATGTCGCTCTCGCTGCTGGTGACTCTCTGATCCATCTCTACGCAGACGACACCATTCTGTATACATCTGGCCCCTCTTTGGACACTGTCTTAACTAACCTTCAAACAAGCTTCAATGCCATACAACACTCCTTCCGTGGCCTCCAACTGCTCTTAAATGCTAGTTAGACTAAATGCATGCTCTTCAATAGAACGTTGCCCGCACCGGCCCATCATCACTACCATCGACGGGTCTGACTTAGAATTTGTGGACAACTACAAATACCTAGGCGTCTGGTTAGACTGTAAACTCAACTTCCAGACTCATATTAACCATCTCCAATCCAAAATTAAATCTTGAATCGGCTTCCTATTTCGTAACAAAGCCTCCTTCACTCATGCTGCCAAACATGCCCATGTAAAACGTACCATCCTACCGATCCTTGACTTCGGCTATGTCATTTACAAAATAGCCTCCAACACTCTACTCAGCAAATTGGATGTAATCTATCACAGTGCCATCCGTTTTGTTACCAAAGCCCCATATACTACCCACCACTGCGACCTGTATTCTCTCGTCGGCTGGCCCTGACTACATATTCGTCGCCAAACCCACTGGCTCCAGGTCATCTATAAGTCTTTATTAGGTAAATCCCCGCCTTATCTCAGCTCGCTGGTCACCATAGCAACACCTACCCGTAGCATGCGCTCCAGCAGGTATATCTCACTGGCCACCCCCAAAGCCAACACCTCCTTTGGCCGCCATTCCTTCCAGTTCTCTGCTGCCAATGACTGGAACGAATTGCAAAAATCCTTGAAGCTAGAGGTTCCTATCTCCCTTACTAACTTTAAGCATCAGCTGTCAAAGCTGCTTATTGATCACTGCACCTGTATATAGCCCTTCTGTAAATAGCCCATCCTACTACCTCATCCCCATATTTTTTTTTTTTAACTTCCGCTCAATTTTGCACTCCAGTATCTATTTGCACATCATCATTTGCACATTCCATCATTCCAGTGATTATGCTAATCTGTAATTTATTTCGCCACTATGGCCTATTTATTATCTTCCTAACCTTACTGCATTTTGCACTACATTTGCACTCTGTATATAGATTTTCTATTGTGTTATTGACTGTACGTTTGTTTATTTCCCATGTGTAACTCTGTGTTGTTGTTTTTTGTCGCACTGCCTTGCTTTGTCTTGGCCAGGTCGCAGTTGCAAATGAGAACTTGCTCTTAACTGACCTACCTGGTTAAATAAAGGTGAAATTAAAAAAATTAAAAGTATATGTTTTTGTTTCAGTCTCAACCTTCTCCACTAACTGAAACTAATTGTATAGATTTATTCTATTGATAATGTAACATTAACAGCTGTACAGAAATACTCATGTGAAAGACAAATTACAGAGGAGGAACTTATTGATGCAATTAAAGCCTTTACGTCCGGGGAAACTCCAAGGACGGATGGCATACCAGTGGAGGTATATCATCAGAGGACCGTTATTAGCATGTTTTAACCACTCCTATATAAATGTTAGTTTACCGGACACTCAACAAGAAGGTTGGATTTCATTATTACTAAAACAGGATCCAAGTGGTAAATATAAAGATCCAGTCTATTAAAAAAATTGGAGGCCTCAGCCCGATGGTGTGTATCCACAACCCGGAACGGCCCGTGCCTGCTCCACGCACCCGACCTCCAATGACGGTTCGAAGCCCGGAACCTCCAGCAACGGCCCACAGCCCGGGGCCGCCAGCGACGGTCCACTGCGTGGAGCCTCCGGCTACAGACCACAGCGTGGCGCCTCCAACTACGGTCTGCAGCCCGGAGCCTTCAGTGACGGCCGACAGCCCAGAGCCTCCAACTACGGCCCACAGTCCTGAACCTCCAGTGACGGCCCACAGCCTGGAGTCTCCAGAGGACAGCACAGCTCTGTGGTTGGAGCCCAACTCTGCGTCGATGCCCAGGTTGGGCACGGCGTACAGCATCGCTTTGGAGCAGGAGCTCCTTAGCGTGCCGGTGCCCAGTCTGGGGCCGGCAGCCAGCCTATTCACACGGCTGAAAAACACCTCTGCGTCGGTGTCCAGGGTGGGCACGACGTACAGCCCCGCTTTGGAGCAGGAGCTCCTTAGCGTGTCGGTGCCCAGTCTGGGGCCGGCAGCCAGCCTAACCACGGGGCTGGAATCCTCCTCTGCGTCGTGCCCAGGCTGGGCACGGCGTTCAGTCCTGCTCCAAAGATGGGGATGGATACGGGTCCGGAAGTCTGCTCCGCTCCAGTGCAGGGACAGTCCGCTCCACCGGTGCCCAGTCCGGGACCGGAGATCTACTCCGCCCCCATGCCAGAGCAGTCCGCTCCACCGGTGCCCAGTCCAGCTCCGGTCAGCTGCTCCACTCCAGTGCCAGAGCAGTCCGCTCTACCGGTGTCCAGTCCAGCTCCGGTCAGCTGCTCCACTCCAGTGCCGGAGCAGTCCGCTCCACCGGGGTCCAATCCGGGACCAGACGTCAGCCCCTCTCCAGGGTCGGCGGCTCCCACACCAGGGTCCAGACAGGGCTTGGTGCATCGCGGGAGTACTGAGGGGGTGTACATCGCGCCGGAGTCCGGACAGGATCGGGCGTGCCATGGGGAGGCGAAGAGGAAGCTACCTTCAAGGCCTACGTCGCACCCGAAGCCGGAGCCGGAACCCCCACCAACAGCAGCCTCCCCAGTACTCCGCACCTTCCCCCTAAAAAAAAAATGTGTTGTTTTTGTTGTTTGGGGTGTTGGTAAGGGGGTGGTATGCCTTGGGGGGAGGGTACTGTGATGGCCTGATTGAGGCTTGGCCTCAGACTCCCACTAGAGGGAGTGGGGGAGCCACAATCAGGTCATCACATCATTAATTAGGGAAGTTAATGATCCCCAATCAGAGACAGCTGTCTAGAGTTGTCTCTGATTGGGAATAGTATTTAGGCTCCACACACATCCACCTGTGTGTGGATCATTGTTTGTGCCTGACTGCCTTTGTGTTAAGCAGCACGTAAGTCACCTTGCTTTTCTCTCCTTGTTTATTTTTGGGAACTTATAAGAGTGATAAGTTTAAATAAAAAGGATGACACTCCACGAACGCTCCGTTTATCGTCCCATGACTACGCACCGTGACACAGTCATACAAAAGTTATACTTAATCTGAACTGGTTCTCTAGCAAATTAGAATATCTCACCCCATGATCAAGAATAGCCTTTTTCTCTTTATTCAGATTACAACCTCTCACTTTTGGTTATTTGAAAACAAAATAATAATAATATTATTGTTATTTTTTAAAACAAGCCATAGAAAGTTGGTTGCAATTTCAGTTTTATCCACCTGAAAAGACAGAACAAATATTTTACATTCGTTATCTTGTTATTATTAGTCCCACCTTTTAGCTCCATTCAACCCCTCCCATCTACAGTGGGGAGAACAAGTATTTGATACACTGCCGATTTTTCAGGTTTTCCTACTTACAAAGCATGTAGAGGTCTGTAATTTTTATCATAGGTACACTTCAACTGTGAGAGACGGAATCTAAAACAAAAATCCAGAAAATCACATTGTATGATTTTTAAATAATTAATTTGTATTTTATTGCATCAGCACAACAGTTTTCAGCTGTGCTAACATAATTGAAAAGGGTTTGCTAATGATCAATTAGCCTTTTAAAATAAACTTGGATTAGCTAACACAAAGTGCCATTGGAACACAGGAGTGATGGCTGCTGATAATGGGCCTCTGTACGCCTATGTAGATATTCCATAAAAAATCTGACGTTTCCAGCTACAATAGTCATTTACAACATTAACAATGTCTTCACTGTACTTCTGCAAACAAAAACAAGGACATTTCTAAGTGACAGTAGTATATGTATGTGTGTGTGTGTGTGTGTGTATGTATGTAACACATCACTGTATTCTATACCAAAATGTGGGTTGGGCCCCTCTGTCTGTGAGGCGAGAAAAACATGCTCTTCTGTTTATTTATAAAGCACCGGCCATATATTTCAGCATTCATTTCCACTAGACATACTAATTGTAACACCAGATCACAGTCATGGATTGCATTAGAGACGCCTGCAGTCTACACAGATTTGGGTAGAACTGCCTTCAGTTCCTTTGCACCTTTTCTGTGGAACAAATTGCAGACCCACCTCAAGCTAGACACTTTGGTGCCCCTTGCCCATTTCAACAATATTTTAGAGGATCAATATGATGTTGTCTGTGTTTGTTTCTGTTGAACTCTGTTTTTCTTAGTTTTTCTTGAAATGTTTCTCTGTTTTTGTATGTTTTGAGATCTTTCTTCTCCAAAATGTCTGTCTGTGTGTCTAAATTGTACATGTTAACATGTTTACACAGGGCACAGCCGTAAAAGAGATCTAGGTCTCAGTCTGTTTTCCCTGTCAAAATAAAGTTTAAATTAAAAAATAAAATGTATGTATGTATGTATACAGTGCATTTGGAAAGTATGCAGACTCCTTGACTTTTTCCACATTTTGTGCTTTCCAAATCATGTCCAATCAATTGAATTTACCACAGGTGGACTCCAATCAAGTTGTAGAAACATCTCAAGGAGGATCAATGGACACAGGATGCACCTGAGCTCAATTTTGAGTCTCATAGCGAAAGGTCTGAATACTTATGTAAATAAGGTGTTTCTGTTTCATATTTTGTATTAATTAGCAAGAATTTCTATAAGCCTATTTTCACTTTGTCATTGTATTGTGTGTAGATTGATGAGGATTTGTTATTTATTTAATCCATTTTAGAATAAGGCAGTAACGTAACAAAATGTGGAAAAAGGGAAGGGGTCTGAATGCACCGTATATATAAATATATATATTTACAAAAAATATATACAGTGGGGAGAACAAGTATTTGATACACTGCCGATTTTGCAGGTTTTCCTACTTACAAAGCATGTAGAGGTCTGTAATTTTTATCATAGGTACACTTCAACTGTGAGAGACGGAATCTAAAACAAAAATCCAGAAAATCACATTGTATGATTTTTAAATAATAAATGTGCATTTTATTGCATGACATAAGTATTTGATCACCTACCAACCAGTAAGAATTCCGGCTCTCACAGACCTGTTACTTTTTCTTTAAGAAGCCCTCCTGTTCTCCACTCATTACCTGTATTAACTGCACCTGTTTGAACTCGTTACCTGTATAAAAGACACCTGTCCACACACTCAATCAAACAGACTCCAACCTCTCCACAATGGCCAAGACCAGAGAGCTGTGTAAGGACATCAGGGATAAAATTGTAGATCTGCACAAGGCTGGGATGGGCTACAGGACAATAGGCAAGCAGCTTGGTGAGAAGGCAACAACTGTTGGCGCAAGTATTAGAAAATGGAAGAAGTTCAATCTCCCTCGGTCTGGGGCACCATGCATGATCTCACCTCGTGGGGCATCAATGATCATGAGGAAGGTGAGGGATCAGCCCAGAACTACAAGGCAGGACCTGGTCAATGACCTGAAGAGAGCTGGGACCACAGTCTCAAAGGAAATCATTAGTAACACACTACGCCGTCATGGATTAAAATCCTGCAGCGCAGGCAAGGTCCCCCTGCTCAAGCCAGCGCATGTCCAGGCCCGTCTGAAGTTTGCCAATGACCATCTGGATGATCCAGAGGAGGAATGGGAGAAGGTCATGTGGTCTGATGAGACAAAAATAGAGCTTTTTGGTCTAAACTCCACTCGCCGTGTTTGGAGGAAGAAGAAGGATGAGTACAACCCCAAGAACACCATCCAAACCGTGAAGCATGGAGGTGGAAACATCATTCTTTGGAGATGCTTTTCTGCAAAGGGGACAGGACGACTGCACCGTATTGAGGGGAGGATGGATGGGGCCATGTATCGCGAGATCTTGGCCAACAACCTCCTTCCCTCAGTAAGAGCATTGAAGATGGGTCGTGGCTGGGTCTTCCAGCATGACAACGACCCGAAACACACAGCCAGGGCAACTAAGGAGTGGCTCCGTAAGAAGCATCTCAAGGTCCTGGAGTGGCCTAGCCAGTCTCCAGACCTGAACCCAATAGAAAATCTTTGGAGGGAGCTGAAAGTCCGTATTGCCCAGCGACAGCCTGAAGGATCTGGATGGAGGAGTGGGCCAAAATCCCTGCTGCAGTGTGTACAAACCTGGTCAAGAACTACAGGAAACGTATGATCTCTGTAATTGCAAACAAAGGTTTCTGTACCAAATATTAAGTTCTGCTTTTCTGATGTATCAAATACTTGATTAATTACTGATTAATGCAAATTAATTACTTAAAATTCATACAATGTGATTTTCTGGATTTTTGTTTTAGATTCCGTCACTCACAGTTGAAGAGTACCTATGATAAAAATTACAGACTTCTACATGCTTTGTAAGTGGGAAAACCTGCAAAATCGGCAGTGTATCAAATACTTGTTCTCCCCAATGTATGTGGGATTGGAAATGATGCAGAGAATTGCATTGATGGAAGCTACAATCTATCTGCAATATTAAAGCTGATCTACCCCTAAAAATAACCTAAATAAACTAAACAAAAAAATGTAAATTATATAAAATAAAGGATTATAGCTTTCTCCTGGATTCACCTGGTCAGTCTATGTCATGGAAATAGTTCTTAATGTTTTGTATACTCAGTGTATTATGCACAGTATATTTTCATGCATTTATGTTCTTATATTGTACAGTGTATTTGTTGTTTAATATTTCATACTCTGGTTGAATCAAACAACGTTGATTCAACCAGTGTAATAGCTCTATGTAGTACTGTGTGTTTCTCACACTCTGTTCTGGACTTGGGGACTGTGAAGAGACCCCTGGTGGCATATCTTGTGGGGTATGTATGGGTGTCTGAGCTGTGTGTTAGCTGTTTGAACAGACAGTTTGGTGCTTTCAACAATATGTGTGATGCAGGCAATCTCTCCTCTATTTTGAGCCAGGAGAGGTTAACATGCATGTTCTTGATATTAGCTCTCTGTGTATATTTAAGGGCCAGCAGTGCTGCTCTGTTCTGGCTCAACTGTAATTTGCCTAATGAGTTTGGAGTTTGCAGATACACCAGAGAAAAAGCATGTGCTATGAAAGCTTTTCAATAAATAATTGATCTCGATCAAAGTAGGTTTTCTCCCTCCGTTGAGTGGAACTAAATGGGTCTTGTTATTGCACTATTTGTCATGGAGGTAGAAAGAGAACAAGCCTTAGACAACAATCACCCCCCTTCCCTCCACCATATTATTGTGGCTGAAGACATTACCTAATCACGGTCAAATAACTATGACTTCTACTGTTATGCACAGAATTGCTATATGATTTCCTTAGATTCCGGGCAATTAGGGTCCTTGTTTTAGTGATGTCATACATTTTCTCTGATATTTTCCAACTTTTTCATCTTTCAATTTGAGCTAATGTATTGCAAAAAAATACATCATACATCCATGCAATGGGATAACAACTGATGCTCTCTAACATCTGCACTGTTGTACTTTTTGCTTCTTCTTCCCAGTCTGTATTGAGTAAACTGTGCTTACTCTGACCTCCCAAGTCTCGGTCGATTTGACACCCCGTCGACAACAATGCCAACTTGTTCTAAGGAACATGAATAAAGAAAGGAACTTGAAGCAAATGAGTGCAAGTTCAAGAGGAGAGAGGAAAGGGAGGGAGAACAATGAGACTGGTAATTATACTAATCTAGTTGGCTAAATTAGCACGACTGAACCCAAAGCTGTGTCAGCCACAGCTCCAGAGGGTCCTGGTCCAAAATGCCCAAGCGTCCCTCTGGTCTCCCCCACTGGCTCACAATGCAATATGGCTGACAATAGACTCTGGCCTTTGCCAGAGATAGACATCACAAGGGCTCTAATTCCCCATGAGTCAGCTGTTTGGCTGGTAAGCTTTTGCTGAAGCTGAACCATTTATGAAAACATTTTGGTGACATTCTCTCAGGACAAGTTCACTTCAATAAAAAATGTTGATGCTCTTTGAGAAGCCCTTTCTTAAATGTGATGCACTGTTTGTGAGCTCCATTTGAGATCTCTTTGAGAAGGGGAGCTGAGGAGGTATTTATTTTAAAACCAGGTCAATCATGTTATCGGGTGTTATTCTGGTGTTGATCTTGTTCATGATTCGTGAGTGACTATGCCTCATCACCACACACCTAGGTAGATGGTGGATGAGTCACTACACCTCACATACACACGCATCACAGGTGGTTGGTGGCACCTTAATTGGGGAGGACGGGCTTGTTGTAATGGCTAGAGCAGAATCAGTGAAATGGCATCAAATACATCAAAAACATTGTTTGATGCGATTTCATTCGCTCGGTTCCAGCCATTATTATGTGCCGTCCTCCCCTCAGCAGCCTCCACTGACACACATATACGTGTGCATGCGTGTGCATCAAAGCTGGGACCGAGAAACTGAAAAACAGCTTCTATCTCAAGGCCATCAGACTGTTAATAGCAATCACTTGAGTTCACTGGCCACTAATAATGTTTTATTTTAATACATTTTGCATTTGTATTCTGTTCTATTCTACTGTATCTTAGTCTACAGTATGCTGCTCTGTCATTGCTTGTCCGAATATTTATATATTCCTAATTCCATTCCTTTACTTTAGAGTTGTGTGTATTGTGTGTATTGTTGGATATTACACAAGCATTTTGCTACACCCGTAATAACATCTGCTAAACATGTGTATGTGACCAATACAATTTGATTTGATTTGATTTATGCATGCACACACACACGCACACACACACAGTAAGCTTATGGAGGGCCAAGAGTGGCTTGCAATTGGCAAAGTCAGTGGCCCACAATTTTGCCAGTGAATAAGTGTTTGCTAGTTGACACAATCACAGTTATACACACTCACACCACCTGCTCACCAAACTTGCCCTAGACTTGCTGTTTTCATATCTCTCTCTCTCTCTCTCTCAACCACTGTGATTATTGACCCTGCTGGTCATCTGTGAACGTTTGAACATCTTGAAGAACAATCTGGCCTTAATGGCCATGTACTCTTATAATCTCCACCCTGCACAGCCAGAAGAGGATGGGTTTCTTTATAAGCACTTTGTGACATCTGCTGTTGTAAAAAGGGCTTTATAAATACATTTGATTTGATGAGGTCTGTTGAACGCTTATTGCACAAGGCCTATTCCAGGCTGGCCAAGACTGAGGTCCCTTTCACCTCAGGCAGGGGAATCTGTTTCCCAATACAAAACCACACACACAAATACATAAACAAATTCAAGCAGACCATACACACACACACACACACACACACACACACACACACACACACACACACACACACACACACACACACACACAAACAAACAAACAAACAAACAAACAAACAAACAAACACATGCCACACACACACTGTCAAAGAGAAACAGACTGGAATGCAGAGACTGCATGCTTGGGACTGGTATTGTTCCCTCTCATTCTATTATGTATTGGAGACTGAAGGTCTAAACTTTTTTTAATCTCCATAAGAAAGTACAAATAAGAATGGAGACTGTTTGCTGCGAGGCCTTTCACAATTATTGTTAACTCCCATGCCCCAAGCCGTGGTTAGGCTCCAGTCTTTACCCCTTGGTTGGGTTGATGTTCCTGGGTACAACTGGGGGTTTCTAGACAAGCGCTGGGCCCTTGGTGTTAACTTGTCATTCAGAGTGGATTCTCTGGTTCTCCCATGTGGAGAGAGGACTTCACCGCCTACTCTAAATTATTCAAGTGGTTACCAAGATGTATGTAGCAATGCGGTTTAGTGTTTGTTTTGCCTTCGGATTCCAGTGGCCCTTTGGATTCCAGCTTTTAAAAAATCTCAGAAATGCTTACAGAGGGTATTTCAGGGCCCACCAGGGACTTCTATTATCTTCAGTTGAATGATGAAGTGAGAAGCAATTAGGCAGAGGTGGTTTCACCTCACGTCCCCTTGGTGTAGCTAGCTGAATGTTGTGGTATTCATTTCACATCACAGAGTAGATAAGCGAATTGTGTGTGCATACGTGTCTGTTTACTGATGGAGGTTTGCATCCGACATGAATGTGCCCAAGAGGCAGCTCTGGTTGCTCAGTCACAGACTCTTCCAGACAACCCCCCTTCCTGCTCTCCTACCCACACATGCACATAATATAATCATATTATTCCTCCCATCCTCCACCAAACCGACATTTTCTCTCTCTCATGCACACACACACATTTATTTTGTACTTTTTTTGCACTAAATGTATCTGCCACAGGAGGCTGCTGAGGGGAGAACTGCTCATAATAATGGCTGGAACAGAGTGAATGGAATTAATGTATTTGATAACATTACACTCATTCCACTTCAGTCATTACCACGAGCCTGTCCTACCCAATTAAGTTAATTAAGTTGCCATCCGCTATCATTTCTTATGATCGACAAAAACATTTGAACATCACATTGGCAGTTACTAACCCTGAATTTTGGCTTCAAAGACTTCGACTCATCCGGCCTGGGCTCTTCATATACCTCCGATCCAATCTTCGGGCTAACCAAGATGAAACGCATGTGAAAAATAGGCAAGAGATCGGGCGTCCTGTTCAGACTAAGGAAAAGAGAAAACCGGCCACCACTTGGATGACCTCCAATCGTGGATTTGCTATCAACAGGACTCTCATAACTGCAATAATTTTCTGCATCTGATAGTTGACTAAAATGTCAATGTAATCATGAAGTGCTTTAAAAGACTGGTCATGGCACACATCAGCTACATCACCCTAGACCCACTCCAATTTGCATTCTGCCTCTACTGATGATGCAATCTAAATTGCACTGCCCTATACCTATGTGAGAATGTTGTTCATTGACCATAATGCCCTCCAAGCTCTGGACCCTGGGACTGAATACTCCGACGGGCCGACCCCAGGTGGTGAGAGTAGGCAACAACACCTCCACCATGCTAGCCCCCTCCTATACTCCCTGTTTACCCATCCCGGATTCCACCATAACTGCAAAATGGTTTACTCTGCTGCTGTAAAGTAGTAAACTCCTACGTTGAATAAGTGTCATAGATAAAGATGAGTCATCATTCAACGGGCACAGGTAAGGATCTGGGATAAGTAATATTTCAGTAGTGAAATGAGGTTTATTGGATTAACAGAAAATGTGCAATATGCATCAAAACGAAATTAGACAGGTGCATAAATTTGGGCACCCCAACAGAAAAATCACATCAATATTTAGTAGAGCCTCCTTTTGCTAAAATAACAGCCTCTAGACGCTTCCTATAGCCTCTAATGAGTGTCTGGATTCTGGATGAAGGTATTTTGGACCATTCCTCCTTACAAAACATCTCCAGTTCAGTTAGGTTTGATGGTTGCCGAGCATGGACAGCCCGCTTCAAATCATCCCACAGATTCTCAATGATATTCAGGTCTGGGGACTGGGATGGCCATTCCAGAACATTGTACTTGTTCCTCTGCATAAATGTCCGGGTAGATTTTGAGCAGTGTTTTGGGTCCTTTTCTTGTTGAAATATCCAGCCCCGGCGTAACTTCAACTTTGTGACTGATTCTTCAACATTATTCCCAAGAACCTGTTGATATTGAGTGGAATCCATGCGACCCTCAACTTTAACAAGATTCCCAGTACCGGCACTGGCCACACAGCATGATGGAACCCCCATCAAATTTTACTGTGGGTAGCAAGTGCTTTTCTTGGAACGCTGTGTTCTTTTACCGCCATGCATAACGCCCCTTGTTTTGACCAAATAACTCAATCTTTGTTTCATCAGTCCACAGCACCTTATTCCAAAATGAAGCTGGCTTGTCCAAATGTGTGTTTGCGTACCTCAAGCGACTCTGTTTGTGGCGTGTGTGCAGAAAAGGCTTCTTCCGCATCACTCTCCCGTACAGCTTCTCCTTGTGCAAAGTGCGCTGAATTGTTGAACGATGCACAGTGACACCATCTGCAGCAAGATGATGTTGTAGGTCTTTGGAGGTGGTCTGTGGGCTGTTTTTCACCATCCTTCGCCTTTGCCTCTCCGATATTTTACTTGGCCTGCCACTTCTGGCCTTAACAAGAACTGTGCCTGTGGTCTTCCATTTCCTCACTTTGTTCCTCACAGTGGACACTGACAGCTTACATCTCTGCGATAGCTTTTTGTAGCCTTCCCCTAAACCATAATGTTGAACAATCTTTGTTTTCAGGTCATTTGAGAGTTGTTTTGAGGCCCCCATGTTGCCACTCTTCAGAGGAGAGTCAAAGAGAACAACAACTTGAAATTGGCCACCTTAAATACCTTTTCTCATGATTGGATGCACTTGTCTATGAAGTTCAAGGCTTAATGAGCTCACCAAACCAATTCTGTGTTCCAATTAATCAGTGCTAAGTAGTTACAGGTTTTCAAATCAACAGAATGACAAGGGTGCCCAAATTTATGCATAGCCTATTTTTCACATCTGATTTAATTTCATACAACTTAATATTGCTACACTAAAAATATTTGTCTGGACAATACCCCAGTACTCAGCTTTTATTAGAAAATGAATGGCATGCCACTGTAATCATTTTCTGTGATGACAGAGTAAATTATTATGCAGCCTCAGAGGGGTGCCCAAACCTTTTCATACGACTGTATGCATAACAGTAACTACAGCATTATTTGTACAGAGTGTGCAGTTTGGATTTGTTATTATTTCCATTCGAAAATGTTCATATGGAATTGCATATGCTCTGTGAATCAATTTGAAGTGAATGAGGTGAAGGCTAAGATTCTTACATGTCTAGCTCAGATTTGACTATATCCTATCCCAATCAGGGATTAATCCCATATGACCTCCATGGGTAATTTCTTATGTCTTCCCTGTAAGTGAGTCATATATCTGCTACTAGCCCTCTACAACTCCTATCTGGACATATCCAGCCTGCCTTTGGGTTTTCTGGCAAGGGCATATTCCAGGGTACACCGTAAGCTTTCATTGCTGACCTTAACTGCAGATACAAAAAGTATGAGGATACTGGCAGGGAATAGTCATCTTCAAATTCTGAAATGTGCGCAAGCCAATCTCACTATAAATGTCCTTCAAAACATAAACACCCTTTGAAGACCAAGAGGTCTGTGTGAAAAGATGTCCATCAATAAATGGAAATTGTTCCATATTTGAGATTTTGTCTGATGACCTATGACCTTTTCCACCCTCTTCCATACATTCAAGGAGTTCAGAACTATGGCACCAAACCTAAAACTAAGATGTTTTCTACCAACCCCAGCAAATAGTGTCCAGAGACCTCTCAGGAAGTCTCTATGTTTGTTTTGAAATTGGTCCCCAATTAGAGGCAGCTGCGCTGCATTGCCTCTAATTGGGGAGCCTATTTAAGTTCAGTTTTCCCACCTGTGTTTGTGGGTTTTGTGTGTGTGTTTCTTTGATTGCTGTGGGGGTGACGTCCTTTCTCTACAGGTTTCTTTTAGGTTTTACAATCAGCTTCCACTGCCCCAATCCTAACCATCACCCATAAAAAGGATCCTGGTTTAGCAGTTAGAGACAACTTCCACCTTATGTTCTTCACTCATAGTCCTTGGGACCCACAGGGTGTGAAGGATTTTGTTGCAGCCCAGTACTAACTCATCTGATTCAGTCAACTATTCACTAAGCCCTTGATTTGCTGACTGTGCTGGGCTGGAACAAGAGTGGATTGAAGAACACTGACCTCTTTATGCCATTGGTCTCCATTTCACATTCTTCATACCTCTTCAATCCTAGTTTCTCCAGGAGGTGGTGGTGCCAGAGCCATTACCTTTTGATTGGGAGTGTTACAGCTACAATGAGCACTCTGAAACGCTCCCACATTCTCTGTCAAGGCTGGAGGAGGATTTCCTCTCCAATGGGAGCCAAGACCTTCCAACACAGGGTATATATTTAGACTGTGACTCAGCAGCCTAAAGCAGTGATCCTTCTGCTCTCCACTGGTGGATGAAGCAGCATACATTAGCCTGGTCTGATGTGTTTGTGCTGTATAGCCAACTCCTATGGTCGTTGTTATTGTTTGGCATGACAATGACCATAGTAGTTCCATATACAACACAAACAGATCTGGGACCAGGCTAGCGATCAGTCCTTGAGTAAACCTCTGATAGTATTCATTATCACGACTTTAGATTTAATTACAGAGGGAAGGACAGTTATAAATACTTATTTTTCCTCTGTACTCTCCTGAAGAGAAGGCCAGAGCATAGCTTTCAGGGACGGGTTCTGCACTGTAACTGGCCAGGTGATTTTTACCACCACCCCTACTGCTAAATATGTACACTACCGTTCAAAAGTTTGGGGTCACATAGAAATGATCAATTAGCCTTTTAAATTTATAAACTTGGATTAGCTAACAACGTGCCATTGGAACACAGGAGTGATGTTTGCTGGTAATGGGCCTCTGTACGCCTATGTAGATATTCCATAAAAAATCTGCCGTTTTCAGCGGCAATAATCATTTACAATATTAACAATGTCTACACTGTATCTCTGATCAATTTGATGTTATTTTAATGGACAATGCTTTTCTTTCAAAAACAAAGACATTTCTAAGCGACCCCAAACTTTTGAACGGTAGTGTACATGTTGCCATGTAGATATTTAGCAGTGCAGTGTTAAGTCTGTGAGACGTGAAAAAAGGGTTCTATTTTATTCCTCAACAGGATTCAATGTGTTGTTATGAAGGAAGGCGGGAGCTGGACTGGGGTCTCATACATGACCAATGTGGTGCAGTGGTAAAAATAGTGACTTCACGAGAGTGCTAAAAGGTATAGGGCAGGTCGTAAAAAAGCATAGGGGGAAATTAAGGAAGGCTGTTTACACAACAATTCTTCACCTAAGCACAGCCAATTACAGTACACATAAAATCTAATTTGTGAGCATCTATATTGGACATAAACATAAACAAATAAGTCAATACTTTGTGATTACAGGATATGTATAGATTGTAAACTTTAGTCTATAATATCTATAGACTACAGTCTCCATGACAACTGTTTTGTAAAACATGTTCATACTGTACTGAGTAGGCTACTATCAGACGAATATGTTTCCAAAACAGTGATATGCTTCAAAAAGAGGCTTGTTTTAAATTACCAAGGTGTATAATCCCCTCTTTTCTAAAAGTGTTATTAACATTGCTAAGCATAGTATGAACTACCTTTTGATTGGGGTCGTTCTGTGTCTTTTGTACGTTGCCCAGTAGGTATAAACATCCATTTTGGTAAACAAAGTCATAATGACAATGGGAACAAGCGTTCAAAGAGTTCCGCTTGGCAATCATAACACTAGTGACCAAAAGGTTAACACTCAATCACCATCCCTTCTGATGCAATGATCTGAAACTCTGTAAAATGTGTTAACTTTTACCAATTAGACTTTGAGACATACTGTGGAAATGTCAGAGTTTAAACCCTTTAAACCTTGAACAAGAGAGAGAAAGAGAGAGAATGAGAGAGATAGAAAGAAAGAGAACGAGAGAGAATGAGTGGGGAGAGAGAGAGAGAGAGAGAGAGAGAGAGAGAGAGAGAGAGAGAGAGACCATTGATTTGACAACTTCTTGATTGGTGCTGCACTCTGAAGTCTCCAACCCTGAAATGGCAAACTTGTATTTTCTTTATTTTTACACAGAAGTCTCTTTCTCTGTCCTTCTATTTATGAGCGTATGCTCTAGTTCACAAGCACAGGCACAAGGAATTCACACATCAAGGACTTCATTGAGACAGATGAGAAAGGACAAGTTAGATTCACTCAAAACAAAGCTATGTACAAAACAAAGCTATGTTGTTACTGATACAGCATTGAATAGGGCACTGTGACATCACTTTTGCTACTTATGCTACTTATTAAATCAGGGAGAAATTAAATGTTTTAACAATCTTGTACGTGAGAATATGAAATGTGCATACTGTACTGTATGTATCCATTTCACCATAAAAAGATTGAACTCTTCCTGGACAGACACTTGTCACCACAAGTAATGTTGTGGTAAAACAAAATAGGTGGTTAAACACTGATCTGTGCACATGGTGAGTAAAGTAACATTACCAGTACTTTTAATACATTACTCCGTAAGAATGCACAAAAAAAAGGTGTTTACATGCATTTACCCTCCACTACTGCTCACCACATATCCCTGCATGTTGCAGATGCAAATGTGAAAACTTAAAAAAAATCTACAAAAAATGTCAGGGATGTTTTCCTGTTTTACACAGTCCTGAACTTTGTGACATTAGTCCTGGAGTTTGGAGATGCTGGTTGAGGTGCATTCCTACAGAGATCTTCCAATGGGGACAAGAACTTAAATGACTTTGTGAACTACATTCACACTATGACACTGTTGTTTCAAGCCTTAATCCTCGTCCTAGATAGACTGTATCACAGTGAATGGACAGACAATCCCAATCACAGTCTGGATTCCACATAGCCCCTGGTGACACAAACATGTCAGAGAAAACAAACCCAGCTAACAATTCTAGGGACAGAGAACATTTTTGTAATATTACCAGTAATGTTCCCCTGCATTCGGAAAGTATTAAGACCCCTTCACTTTTTTCACATTTTGTTACGTTACAGCCATATTCTAAAATGGATTAAATAGTTTTTTCCCCCATCAATCTATACACAATACCCCATAATGACAAAGCAAAAACTGGTTGTTAAGACATTTTTGCAAATTTATTACAAATAAAAAACGGAATTTATTTATGTAAGTATTCAGACCCTTTACTCAGCACTTTGTTGAAGCACCTTTGGCAGCGATTACAGCCTCGATTCCTCTTGGGTATGACGCCACAAGCTTGGCACACCTGTATTTGGGGATTTTCTCCCATTCTTCTCTGCAGATCCTCTCAAGCTCTTGCCAGGTTGGATGGGGAACGTCGCTGCACATCTATTTTCAGGTCTCTCCAGAGATGTTCGATCGGTTTAAATTCCGGGCTCTGGCTGGGCCACTCAAGGACATTCAGAGACTTGTCCCGAAGCCACTCCTGCATTGTCTTGGCTGTGTGCATAGGGTCATTGTCCTGTTGGAAGATGAACCTTCAACCCAGTCTGAGGAGTCCCTGACGCTGAAAAACATCCACACAGCATGACGCTGCCACCACCATGCTTCACTGTAGGGATGGTGCCAGGTTTCCTCCAGACGTGACGCTTGGCATTCAGGCCAAAGAGTTCAATCTTGGTTTCATCAGACCAGAGAATCTTGTTTCTCATGGTTGAGAGTCTTTAGGTGCCATTTGGCAAATTCCAAGTGGGCTGTCATGTGCCTTTTACTGAGGAGTGGCTTCGTTTGGCCACTCTACCATAACAGCCTGATTGGTGGAGTGCTGTAGAGTTATTTTAACCCTATTCAGTTCACTAGAGTTGGCCTCCACATCAGACTGGCTGGGTTGAATTTGACACTGCCCAGCAATTTCCCAATGATCCATTTCAGTTTGTTTATGAACTGATTATAATTATGAGAGGGGGCGAATGGAGCTGTTTCATGAAAATTGACCTAGGTCTACTAATCTCACTGTTACAGTGTAGCCTAACTAACAAACCAATATCACCATGCCTAGCCCGAGGGTTGGCAAACTTTTTGGCTTGAGTGACACATTAGGATTTTGATATTCAACAGAGATCCGCACAGATTTTTTGGGGACCGATGTGTTTGTCAAAATCAAAATCAAATAAATGATTTGAAAATACTGTATATAGGGCCATTATAATTTCTACATACGTTCTATGTAGTTTTAGATTCTATCTAGATGTGGGCCCCCTCCGCTCATGAGGACTGTGTTCTCTTGCTTGCTGTGGCCGACGTGAGTGAGTCATTTAAGCTTGTTAACCCTGGCAAGACTGCCGGTCCAGACGGCATCCCAAACCCAGCTGGCTGGAGTGTTTATGGACATATTCAATCTGTCCATATCCCAGTCTGTTGTCCCCACTTGCTTCAATATGTCCACCATTGTTCCTGTACCCAAGAAAGATAACTGAACTAAATGACTATCGCCACGTAGCACTCACTTTTGCCATCATGAAGTGCTTTGAGAGGCTAGTTAAGGACCATATCACCTCCACCTTACCTGACAACCTAGACCCACTACATTTTGCATACCGCCCCAACAGATCTACCGACGACACAATCACCTTTGCACTGCACACTGCCCTACCCTACCTGGACAAGATAAATACCTATGTAAGAATGCTGTTCATCGACTACAGCTCAGCCTTCAACACCATAGTGCCCTCCAAGCTCATCACTAAGCTCAGGGCCGTAGGTCGAAAACCCTCCCTGTGCAACTGGGTCCTGGACATCCTGACGGGCCGATCCCAAGGGGTGAAGGTAGGCAACAACACCTCCGCCACGCTGATTCTCAACACGGGGGCCCCACAAGGGTGTGTGCTCAGCCTCCCCTGTACTCCCTGGTCACCTATGACTGCAACTCAATCATCAAGTTTGCTGACGACACAACAGTGGTAGTCCTGATTACCAAGACGAGACAGCCTACAGGTAAGAGGTGAGAGCCCTGGCGGAGTGGTGACAGGAAAATAACCTCTCCCTCAACAAAACAAAGGAGCTGATCGTGGACTACAGGAGGGAGCACGCTCCCATCCATATCGACGGGCCGCAGTGGAGAGGGTCAAAAGCTTCAAGTACCTCTACATGCACATCACTGACAACCTGAAATGGTCCCTTCACACAGACAGTGTGGTGAAGAAGGCGCAATAGCACCTCAGGAGGCTGAAGAAATTCGGCCTGGCCCCAAAGACCCTTACAAACTTCTACAGCTAAACCATTGAGAGCATCCTGTTGTGCTGTATCACCGCCTAGTATGGCAATTGCACCATCCGCAACCGCAGGGCTCTCCAGATGGTGCTGTGGTCAGCCTAATGCATCATTGGGGGCACACTGCCTACCCTCCAGGTCATCTACACACTGGCACAATGCAGTTTCTCTGGACCCCCCCTTCGCCTCCCTAACAAATTAGTATAGACTACTAGTAGTTGTCCATGGTGCTGAAACTGCAACATGTCTATCCGGCTACATGCATATATAATCGATGATAGAATTTCTGTGGTGCCAGGGCTTAGCTTTGCTTTAGCTAATGGATATACAGCGGTTGAAATAAGCATTGAACACGTCACCATTTTTCTCAGTAAATATATTTCCAAAGGTGCTATTGACATGAATGTTTCACCAGATGTTGGTAACAACCCAAGTAATCCATACACACAAAGAAACCAAAACAAATAAGTTCAGAAATTAAGTTATGTGTAATAATGTGAAATGACACAGGGAAAAAGTATTGAACACATGAAGAAAGGGAGGTGCAAAAAGGCATGGAAAGCCAAGACAACAGCTGAAAACTATCAGTAATTAAAAAGCAATCCAGCCCTCTGTCAGTGCAAATTAATATCAGCTGGTTCAGTCCCAACTGATGGCCTACAAAAAGGTCTCATTGTCACACAAGACACATCTCATGATGGGTAAAAGCAAAGAGCTGTCTCAAGACCTTCGCAACCTAATTGTTGCAAAACATAATGATGGCATTGGTTATAGGCGCATTTCTAAGCTTCTGAATGTTCCAGTGAGCACTTTTGGGGCCATAATACGGAAGTGGAAAGACAATCATTTCACCATAAATTTGCCTCGACCAGGTGCTCCTCGCAAGATTTCTGACAGAGGAGTGAAAAGAATAATCAGAAGAGTTGTCCAAGAGCCAAGGACCACTTGTGGAGAGCTTCAAAAAGACCTGCAATTAGCAGGTACTGTTGTCTCAAAGAAAACATTAAGTAATGCACTCCACCGCCATGGCCTGTATGCACGCTCACCACGCAAGACTCCATTGCTGAAAAAAAAGCATGTTGAAGCTCGTTTGAAGTTTGCTACACAACATTTGGAAAAGCCAGTGAAATACTGGGAGAATATAGTGTGGTCAGATGAGAGCAAAATTGAACTGTTTGGATGTCATAATACACACCATGTTTGGAGGAGAAATGGCACTCCACATCACCCTAAAAACACCATACCAACAGTGAAGTTTGGAGGTGGGAACATCATGGTGTGGGGCTGCTTTTCAGCAAATGGAACTGGCAAACTTCATATAATTGAAGGAAGGATGAATGGGCAAATTTACGAGGAGCACCTGGTCGAGGCAAATTTATGGTGAAATGATTGTCTTTCCACTTCCGTATTATGGCCCCAACAGTGCTCACTGGAACATTCAGAAGCTTAGAAATGCGCCTATAACCAATGCCATCATTATGTTTTGCAACAATTAGGTTGCGAATGTCTTGAGACAGCTCTTTGCTTTTACCCATCATGAGATGTGTCTTGTGTGACACCTTGGCAATGAGACCTTTTTGTAGGCCATCAGTTGGGACTGAACCAGCTGATATTAATTTGCACTGACAGGGGGCTGGATTGCTTAATTACTGATAGTTTTCAGCTGTTGTCTTGGCTTTCCATGCCTTTTTTAACCTCCCTTTCTTCATGTGTTCAATACTTTTTCCCTGTGTCATTTCACATTATTACACATAACTTAATTTCGGAACTTTTTGTTTTGGTTTCTTTGTATGTATGGATTACTTGGGTTGTTACCAACATCTGGTGAAACTTTCATGTCAATAGCACCTTTGGAAATATATTTACTGAGAAAAATGGTGACGTGTTCAATACTTATTTCACCCGCTGTATGTTTATTGGTAGGCCTATTTGGTTGTAATTTTCTCATGTTAAGCCTAACATTTCAAGAAGTTATACACAGTGTCGCAATGCTGCCATTTTTTGACTACTGTCTGGTGGCACTAATGTAATTCATTGTTCAGAAATTAAAGTTAGAAATTAAAACATTGCAGATTGTAAAATAAATGTTTGATGCAACAGAATAAATATTTGTGGGATGCATGCCAGCAAAGCCACTACACAACAAAACACTAAACAAACATGAATTGCACTATAACGGTGACAAATGGTGCCCACAAACAGTTAGGGCTTACATAAAGCTGTCCCAACACCTTACCACTGCTACACCTGGCTATCAGCAGAGCATTGTCTGGCTGCGAAACAGTTAATTCAGCCTCATTTACTGGCTTTTAAAAAAACATAGCTGATATGGCTGACTTGCTTAAACAAATGTGGTTTCTACTGACAATTGAGACGACAAGTGGATAAGAGTCAACCCTAGGATAGATTTAGTCAATATAACTTTTTGTTCAGCACTTTTGAAATGTACAGCGACAGAATTCAGAACATGGGCCCTTCTTACAGTTTTCCCTGTACACCAAATCAGAACCGTAGGATAAATAAAGGGGGCATATAAACAGACATTTTGTCATCAAAGAAAGAGAAAGAGGCAGGATTTACAATTCCAAGTTTGATGACCGTTCAAAACATATTTTACCAGTCTGAGCTTGGTTATTCCCAGCTTCCCAGTTGCAATTCTTGCAGTCAGCCACTGTCACCGATTCCTTCCAAACCACTCATTGTTGAATTTGCGATTTCCAACTTGTGGGGACCGGTTCCGGGAGCTCCGACCTGGAGGCCGACAGCCGCTCTGCCCACATCCTCCTGTGGTCCTCAAAACTGTCCTCGTCCTCCCTCTGGCTGGTTCCTGCTCCCGGGCTGGAAGGTCGCAGCTCCAGCCAAGCCCTCCACCACCTCCCCTGTACCTCCAGGGGCAGGTTGGAAAAACCCTCTGGGGTCCGCTGGTCCTTCACCGTTGGAGGTCGCAGTCTCCCTCCTCTTCCGATCCCGGCTCTGCAGGGGCTCATCGACGAGCCCCCACGAGTTGGGGAACAGGAGCACCTCGTCGTCCTCATCCGACTCCTGAGCATACTCCTGCTCCCATGACTGTAGGGGCTCATCCATGAACCCCCACGAGTGTCGCGGCAGGGGCTCTTCTCCTTGCCCCCCCGACAGCTTCCATAGCACCCCCCCAAAATTAGTATGGGGGTTCTTCTGGGCTGTTGGCTGGGCCTGCCTCTTGGACTGCCGACGTGGCGCCTGTCGACGTCGCCACTGCCCTGGATCCCATTGTGGATCCAGAGCTAGACAGTGGTAGTACTCCTCCTCAGAGACCAGCTCCTTACCTTCAAGGAGTTCTGCCACCGTCCAGCTCTGCGCGGTCCTGTGGTGGTGGATCTTCCTGTCACGGTGCATAGGCAGGACACGGGGAGCAGAGACGTAATATAAAGACATTCCTTTTATTTGTACTTAAAACAACAAACACCAAGGCACGTGCAACATGCACAAAGAAAGATCCACAACGCAGGTGGGAAAATCATGAACTTAAATAGGATCCCCAATTAGACACAACGTAATGCAGCTGCCCCTAATTGGGGACCAAACCAAAAAAACTAAAAATAGCCTCTCTACAGTCAGGACCTGACACGTCCACGCACTCTCTCACAGCTTCGATAGAAAGTTGTGCTTAAAACCATTATATTAATGCCATATAATACATTCAGTCCACCCTGTTTCATTACGCAGTGTACTATCTATAGCTATATACTGTACTTAGCTACTATTTATGACAATGAGGAAAAAAAGTAGTCGTCTTGAAGATAAATTCAGCCACCATTCATTGTTGAACTCAGCAGGTTGTGTCTGGCTTATAGACTACACAAATGGGCTGCAATATTCAAGGTCACTTACATTAATTAATATGAAGTCCTCCTTTTTTGTGTGTAAATGTTTTCAACACGGCCTGTAGGTCCATGTTGCAGGCCCGACTGTTCTCTATACTGAGTATTGCCAACCCTGAAAGTCTTTCCTGTGTCATTGTGCATTATATGTCCATTGCGCAGCACATAAGTTAAACTTAGTTTTGAATGATGCGTGCCAAGATACTGTATACCAGAGATAAGGGACTGTTGATATTCTCATGAACAAGATGGTGTTCTCCGTTTTCCTCTGTATGCCCACAAGCCTCACAAGACTAGTCTGATGGTAGTCGGGTACCAGATAAAAAACATTTATGGAAGTACATGGTATATGGAGATAGTTTAGTGTTTAGTGCCTAAAATAAGGGGTTGAATACATCTGAATATATTGTTTCTTGATCTTTCTTATATCTCTCAGATATAGGACATACACTTCAGAACAAACTTCCTTTTGATTTTTTGGGACTATCTGTTTATCCATGTATGAAGCTGTTATTCAATGCGTTGCTGTGGGCTGAAAGCAGTAAGGCCAAATTCAATGTTTCATCAAATAATTGTTCCATATATTTTTTTGATACCTTAAGCCGGGGTCCTAAAACTCCAAATCAAATAGCTAAATGATCCTTGGTACAACCATCTTAAAACAATTCCATATGTTAGCTTAGTAGAACCCCACGGGGGTTAACATCCCTGTAACTGTCACTTCTGCAGAGAGATAATTTTCTAAACTAAAACTCATAAAGAACTATCTAAGAAGCATTAGGCTCTCAGTCTGATACGTATGCGCTTTTGAACACCTGAGCAAGCTCCACTCATAGAACTTGCCCCGTTGTAGCCGTGGCCACGGAATTTGTTCACTGATATCCCCTTATACTTTCAATCAGTTTCTTTTATCTTTAAAAAAAAAAAAACCTTTTCAGTCACATTCCTGAAGCCCAAGAAACAAACACTTAGCTTCCCAGTACTTATATGGAAATTAAAAAAGGTTAATTAATAACTTTATGAGGGTTACTGTCAAAATTATTTATACAATTTTTAAAAATGTCTTCCCTTTATACTTGTTGGATTATGTGTTTTGTATTGCTAGGTATGTTTACTGCAACGTTGGAGGTAGAAACACAAGCTTTTCACTGCACCTGCGATAACATCTGCAAATCTTTGTACACAACCAATAAACTATTTTTTTTATTTCATATAGATGTTCAAGAGTGGCCTGGAATATTTATTTTTTACCCAAAATATTATTTCCGATGGTTAAATTGTCTCAAAACAAAAGTAATGTAGGTTAAGCATGTTGAGTAATGAGTAGGATTCTGTGTTTTCACATAAAAAATTATCTGCCTTCCCAGTTTTCGAACATTTTATGGAAAATAGATGTATGTTTATGAACGATGCATCATGCTGCCTTGTTGACAATATGAACAAACGGCGCGGATTACTGTTCGATTTGAGAAGTGCACTCCTCCATCATCGCATGTCACAGTTACAGGCCACAGCCGGTGCACCGCAGTTCAGCTTAATCGAACTCCCTCAATGAAGCGCGTGGAGCCCAGATCATGACAGGTGCTAATCCCATATCTGAAATTCCCTTTCAAAACGATATTTACAGCCTCCTTCAAGAGTTTGTCCAATCAGATCTGTCAAATTAGTATCCCGTCTTGGTAGCCTGGGCATCCAATGAAAATCCAATATCCTTCCACGTTGCTCGCTTCGGAGGAAGGATACCGCGAGAGTAGGCTAGGCCGCAGTTCGTCTGTATTGCGTTGAGTGTAACTGTGCGAGCCGTGCCTTTACGCTGCAGCAATCCATAACACGGAGGACAAGAGGCGGTCTGTGCTTCTACATTGAACGGAGGAAGAGCCCCGCTTTTTACGTCTCCGAAAGCATTCCTTTCAATTGCGACACGTACTGTAAGTATTGACGGCTTCTCGGTGTGGCGGATGGTATGGATGAAAACACAGGCTATTTTTCTTGGGTTCCGGGTGTGTTTATGTAATATTGTCTCGTACATCCCGTGCAAACATGGCTCTTGAATTACCTTTCTCGAGTCAACGGCTGTGTCATTTTCGGCTGTCGTGACTACTAGTCTGTTGCGAAGATACAGTGGGGAGACCACATGTCCGAGCCGCAGTTTGATGAAAGGGATACACCGTAAGGTTCTGGTGGCGGGGAACGACACGATTAGTTGACAGAATGCATGGTTGTTCAGTTCAGCGTTATGTCATTAATTTGGACAGTTCGGTTGGTAAGAATTGATGAATTGAGATTTGTTTTTATATTCTTAGAAGTTAAGCTTCAAAGCCATCAGAATTTGACCTGTAAAAGATAGCCTTTGGAAAGCCACAGTCATTGCGTTTTAACAAAATTAAACATTTCAAAATGTTGAGAATTTTTCTGTGAATAATACGAATGCACCAAATTTAATTGTGGTTGGTTACATTGCGAAGTTGTGTTCCATGTTATTATAGCCGATGCACAACCTGTTGTATGGGTTTTCAACAGGACACTTATTTAGGTTAAATCAGTGTTGTACGGTTGTGCTTAATTAACTATGTGATGTAAATTCATCATGGATAGCCTACAATTCATGCTATGTTGGTTCAATAAATGTTAGGTGTTCTTGTTGAATTCAATATGCCTGTTGACTGTGTTTGGGACGTGTTTGCTTGCTTGAAGTAGATATTGAATAGTTAACACATTCATTAGGGCAATGGGGAAAAGTAGATGTAGGCAACTCCTAATCCCACAAATTGAATAGTTTGCCAAATTGAAGTTGGAAAAATGATGCTATAAGTAATCCACTAGGGCTACATTACAAACACTATCAATTGATAGGGTGTCAGCAAACACACCACTGTTGCCAGATTCAGCACAAGAGTCAATCATCATGTCCAAACACACGTTTTTCTACTCAACACTCTTAGGTGGGCCTGTCCTCACCGACCTACACTTAATCTAATTTCATTACATTTGCTGCAGCATGGTAATAACTGCTGTGCGGACAGTTTTCCATGCTTAAAGGGGCATAGGCTCTGGGCCAAGGATACCTTGCCAAACTGGTGCTGTGCGGAGCCTAGCTCAGTTGCCCTGGGCACTTTTGCTGGACCATTTCATTTAGCTTCCACTCTGCCTCGGTTATTAGCATGTTACAGCGAAGGGGTGAGCTACCTGTAGCAAACAAATGGCTGCTCAGCGTCACCACAAAGAGCGAGGTCCTCCGTTAACCCTGTGGTGGCTGATCGGAAGCAGGCGGCAGCCGCCTCCGCTGCTCAGGCATATTACATCAGCCTTCACTCACCCACTCGCTCCGGACCCTGCTGCTTTCGTCAGCTCTCCATACGTCCCAGAGGACTATGATGTAATTTCAGATGCATCATTGCTACATTAGCAGACTTATGCCCTTTTCTCATTACATCTGAGTAGTCCGTCTGTGCCAGATGTCATTCATTTCAATAGGACCGTCCACAACGGAGTGGTAGCAGCATCCCCTTGCGGTTCAAGGCTCCGTTGCGAGACAGATGCCGCAGATGTAGCATTTTAAAACTTTGCATCATCTTTAGTGTAGCCAGAGTCAGTCAGTAGACCAGGAAGTTAATAAACCACAGAACAAGATGAACATGTGGTTTTCGACATAGGCATTATGGGATAGCTAGCAACTTATAAAGAATGACCCATTCCTATAAGTGAGTACTATTTTAATAGTAATGTTAAATAATACATATTGGCTGTTAAACCAATTATATTATAGACTGAGTGTACAAAACATGAAGTATACCTTCCTAATATTTAGTTGCACCCCTGCCTAATTGTCCTCAGAACAGCCTCAATTCGTCGGGGCATGGACTCTACAAGGTGTCAAAAGCATTCCACAGGAATGCTGGCCCAATGCTTCCACAGCTCTATCTAGTTGGCTCAATGGTGGACCATTCTTGATACACACAGGAAACTGTTGAGCGTGAAAAACCCAGTAGTGTTGCAGTTCTTGACACAAACTGGTGTGCCCTGCACCTACTACCATACTCTGTTCAAAGGCACTTCAATCTTTTGTCTTGCCAATTCACCCTCTGAATGGCACACATACACAATCCATGTCTCAATTGTCTCAAGGCTTAAAAATCATTCTTTAATCTGTCTCCTCCCCTTCATCTACACTGATTGAAGTGGATTTAACAAGTGACATCAATAAGGGATCATAGATTTGACCTGGATTCACCTGGTCAGTCTGTCATGGAAAGAGCACTCAGTGTATAGGGTGTCTAACCACTGCCTAGAGTGGGTGAAAATGCACTTTGGTAATGAAAGTTATAAAATACATTTTACCAAGACAAATAGGGTTATTTGTATACATTATATTCAAAAAGTCAGATTTCGTAACCTAATACATCTGATTAATAAGCACCTAGCTCTGTTGAAAAAAGTAACTAAACAAAACATGTTTTATTATCACCTGAAACAATACGTTTCTCCTGTCTTGAATGAAAATGTCATAAATGCGATCGCTGACAAGAGATTAGGCTCTCCTCCATTTGTCTTGCAGTGTGAAACCCTATGCTCTCCGTCCAGTACCGAAATGATATTGCGGGAAGATGACGTACGGCCTATTGAAATGCGTTATGGTGGCCTGGCTATGCTAATTTCAACCATAAAAGGACTTGTCCTTGTTATTTCGGTTACAGTCAGGCTATATTTTCAAGAAAGTCAGAGACGAGGACCCTGATTTCTTACTGACTGTTGACAAACCTTTTCACCTTCATTCTCTTAATGGTAGTCCATTTAAAGCTGAAGTTGATCACCACATGACCTCAAAGCCACAGTTTTCTTTGAGATCTGTTAAAGGCATGAGATGGCTCTTTGTTGATCTACAACACCAGAAGTGAGAAGCTCATGGCAAGCACAAAGTTACTGATGCTGCAGCCGCATGGTTCAGACACAATAAGGCAAAACGTTTACATGTGAACGTGCTGTCAATGTTGACTATATGCTCCTGCTTGGACAGACAAATGCCTTTGACTCCCCCCCCCCCCCCCCCCTCCAGTCCTTGACTGGCATGTCACAGCAGAGCTTGCTTATAATCGCTTTGGACCTGCTTCATGCTCATCGTTAGACATCGTAATGTAGTGGCGTTTCGCACAAGGACAGGGAACCCCAACATCGAGTATCGGGTGTTTAATTCAGTCTAGAGCTCGGGGGGGATTTGTATGTATTTTTTTTTTTACCTCCGTTTGTTTTCTATTTTCTCATTTGAAGGTGTCAAGTTGGATTTGAACCCATAATGAGCAGTGCTTTGATTAGTTTGTTTTTGTTCATTAGGTAGCTCTATGTTGCCATAACCAGAATGACTGGCTGCCTGTCTACCGATCAGGTGATTAGGCTGTGGATGACCTTCCTGTCTCGCGTATGTCTGCTAGCGACAAAAAATACCCCATCCCACTCCACCCGTGGGGCTAATAATATTATTATTATTATTATTATTATTATTATTATTATTATTTCACCCTGACTATATGCAGAGACCAGTTCCATGTAACCGTTCTATGTGAATAGGACAACACTATTTGAACACTTTCACAACACAGAAATGTCTCTGAAGATCTGTTTTCATAACATGACATAGGCCTTCGGCTTGACATAACGCCGTTGCAGTGTTCGTCATATCTATGAATACCATATGCTAAATTTGGAGAGCCAGTGCAGGGACACAACAATGGCCTCTTGAGTCAAATGGGCCTGCAGGGACATCCAAATGTGACAAGGCAAGAGGCTCTTTCACCTGGCAATTTCCTTTTTGGTGTAGTGAAAGCTACCAGCACTAATTTGAATTACATTACATTAAAACTACATGGAGCACTGTACCCTTATTAAGAGGCCCTGCCCAGCAAATAAGTGAATGTATGGTATGAAGCACAGAAATAATGATCCTTATAATGAAGCAATACAGGGCCTCACAAGGCTGTTTTCGTTATATCTGCCTCTACTTTCGTGTAGCTGAATCAGTTAGTGTGGCATATCCATTTGTTAAAAGAAACCCCTTACTATTCCAAGTCGATTGAATTAAACTGCGTTTGGAAAAGGATATCTCAAAGGAAATTCCTCTGGAGCGGGAAGAAGGAGTCAAATGAATCACTTTGCTCGCGTTTGAAGCTTCAGTAGTAAGAAATCTCTGATTATTATGTCTTTTGTGTATTTGTTTTTTTGAAATGTTCCGCGAGAATGTTGATAAAAGCAGTCATCCCCACTGCACTTCTGGATCTAATTTACACTCCCTTCATTCCACCGAGGGTTAAAAATAAAGACCAGTGACGAATAACAAGGTAAATGTTTCCTTTTGAGTTTCTAATGAGAAAAAGAAGTATCGAGGCTTCATGAAATCTCTTCACTTGAACGAGGGGATCGGTTTCATTCTGAAACCGGAATTAATAACGGCGCAATAACCTTTCACATGCCTGAAACCTAATTGGGTCACGGGGCGGTAAGTGGCCCTAAAAAACTGCTCTTCTGGAAAAAAAAGCTGGTCTATAGCTAAAGGGAGTATTTATGCTCAAATATGGCACAGGATCTGAACAGTTCAATATGCAAATTTGGTTGCTGGTTAACATTTCCATGTGACCGTCAACCAGAACCATCCAAATTTAAGCAGACCATACATACAAGTCACCGTTGCCCCACATGCCATCTTAGCTGAAGTGATTGACGTTGACTCTTGGGTTGTTCATTTGTAGTGTGTTTTATTTGGGGAAAGGGGGTGACTCAAACGGGAAATTAAATGCGGTGGTTTGAAGAGTGAATTTACTGGGCTGGAAGTATTGGCTTTTCGGTGGGTCTCTGGTAGTTGAGGGTCGTGTGTGTGTGTGTGTGGGGGGGGGGGGTAGTCTAATTGCGTTGAGTGTGTATCCCGGGGACGGAGGAACATCATTTTGAAGGGGGGTTGTCAGTGCGGAGGGGGGTAGTTGCAGTTGGGGGTAGCCTGGGATCGACGGGACCCCATCCTGCACTCCCCGGAGGGCGCATCAGTGCCGCCCCATCTCCCCCGTCACCAAATTTTGCAGGGCAGGAAGCTGCAGGTTTGGGCCATTATTCATGCTGAATACATTTGGATGTTGAGATTTACAGTTGCATCATTATTTTTAAGCAAGAGACCAGAGAAAGCCCTCCAGAGATTAGAACAAATAAGTGTGTGTGTGTGTGTGTGTGTGTGTGAGGTCCCTGTGGTATAGCGAGGGCCCTTTTTGACATGTCATTTTGCAAGTGGTTTCGTAACCATTAACATCCACTGGATATGGTCTTTCAGAGGAAAAGCTCTAACTGACACAACATAGCTGGTTAGCGTCAGCTACTTGCTGCAACATCACGGTGCATGGGCAAACGCACACAGGGTCGCTCCACCGCCACCGAGAGCCCTCTGTCCCACTGTTACCCAGACCCTGCCAGGCCAGGGGTGGTTGGGGCTGGCTAATATCAGCCTTTTACCCATACACTATCACACCAAAGGTTAGGAACTAACATGGTGTGGGATGGCATTCAGTTTAATAGACTTAATTTTTCACCCATGTTACCCATATTACCCACCCATGTAAGGTACTATAAATGTTAAGTGTTTTTTATTGCTAAACATTAAATTACTGACAATACAGGTTGCAAAATAGTTGAGAAATAGTCGATGTGGTTTATGAACTGATACACAAAATGACGCCGGAATCAAAACTTTGTCTTTCAATTTAAATAATTCTACAAAATTCTTGCAACCAATAATGTTATATGTGAGGGATACAGCCATCCCAGCTCTGCAGATTTGGCTGCGAAGAGACAGAGTCATTAGATCACTTGTTTTGGTACTGCCCATATGTAGCTTGTTTTTGGTTGCAGGTTCAGGAATGGCTGAAAAATTCAATAATATAATAGTTGCAAAGGTGTTGATTTTTAATTTACAATCTATAGAAACTGAGAATAGATGGGTTGAGAACTTTTGTAACATCACAGCACAGTGGAAAAATATATGGCGGCTAGAAATGAACAGGATGGTCTGATTTCTTTAGTCGAGCAGTCTCAACATTATATTTTTTTTTCATGGTGCACAAGACATCTGTCTGATTTGCGCCTGTCTCTGGACTAATCCATTGCGGAGGCCGCGGAGATGGGACAGTCCATCACTCTTAAGACATTTGATACTGAAATTGTATATGGTTATATTATGTAAAAATAATGGTGCCACTAATAAATCAAATATTATTTTATAACAAATGTGATTTCTCCAGCGTTGGATACAGTCGCTGTCCGCGGTTCTGAAACAATCTTCAGTGCGCTGTATAATTGGTGTCTTTACCAATGTTGCAATGTGCATAATAGCAGTTAACCAGCATATTGGGATTGAGAACAATGTGGTAGAGGCAGCAGCAGAGACAAGGAAACAGCCCATGCCTTAGTCTAATTGTCTAAGAAAATTGAGGAGAGTGGAAAACTCAAATTAATTAGGTCTATAATCAATAGCCAAACTGTTATGTGCCTGGCTTTATAAATCATTCATTTATATATATCTTGCTCCTATAGCCTCCTTTTTCTTGATCTCCTTATTAGAATTATGATCATTATAATAATAAGTAATGTTATTGTTATTAGCCTTGTAGAACCACCATCGAGCTGTAGACCTAAGAGCGTGTCTTGTTTAGTCTTAATAGCGTATCTATTTCAATATATAGGCTACTGTATGAATCAATCACTAATTTGTTCATGCCATCACACAGCATTTGAGACATTCATACTTTGAAATGCAATCAAGGATTTGAGTTTAAAATTAAGTAACAAAGGGAGCTCTGAATAATTAGCCTAAACAATGAATACACCGCAATTCACGAATACATGCAACTGTTTTTAGTCTGCTGTAATAAAGGGTTGACTTATATATATATATATATATATATATATATTTTTTTTTTTTTTCTCCATTGAACAGTCTCTCTGGTACACTTATTTAGTGTTTACACTGTTTGAAATGGTCTGAGAAATTTTTGTGATCTAGCAGCAACTGTTTCGTACACATAATACTAACACAACCTTTTTGTTGATCTCCAGTAGTTTCCACATCAAAGTCAAATGTCTTCCACAGATCTGACTTCCTCTTTCCCTCCTGTTCAACCAGTAAACATTTGCCAGTTAAAAGTTAATTTTTCAAGTTCTCTGCATATTTTCAGTCAGAAACAAGAAAATAAATGGCTGAAATAATGTTGCAGCTACAGCACGGACAGCACGATAAACACTTGCTGTGGTGCCTTTGCGCATTTTCTTTTAACACAGTGTGACCATCGGGCTCTTGAGTAATTTGTATTTTATTATTTAATATATGCTCAGTGCATATGTAGTTTATTCGAACACATTCTGTCTATATATGGAAAAATACGTTTAAACATTTTGACCAATCGATTGGAGCAGGATGACTCTCGGTCGACCAAGATTTGTTTTTGGAAGCCTAAGTATTGTTGTCCATTAGTTTACTCCAATTAGGGGAGGGGTGATGGGGTTAGGGGAAAATCATAAAGAATGGAAATATATTACAAAATATATATTTAATATACTGTATATATTTCCCCCCAAAAAATAGTTTATGAGGGATTGGAAATTATGCAGACAATTACATTGACAGAAGCCACAATATATCTGCAATATTAAACCTGATGTACCCCCTAAATAAAACGTGTGTGTATATATATATATATATATATATATATATATATATACATACATACACACACACACACACACACACACACACACACACACACACACACACACACACACACACACACACAGTGGGGAGAACAAGTATTTGATACACTGCCGATTTTGCAGGTTTTCCCACTTACAAAGTATGTAGAGGTCTGTAATTTTTATCATAGGTACACTTCAACTGTGAGAGACGGAATCTAAAACAAAAATCCAGAAAATCACATTGTATGATTTTTAAATAATTAATTTGTATTTTATTGCATGACATAAGTATTTGATCACCTACCAACCAGTAAGAATTCCGGCGCTCACAGACATGTTAGTTTTTCTTTAAGAAGCCCTCCTGTTCTCCATTACCTGTATTAACTGCACCTGTTTGAACTCGTTACCTGTATAAAAGACAACTGTCCACACACTCAATCAAACAGACTCCAACCTCTCCACAATGGCCAAGGCCAGAGAGCTGTGTAAGGACATCAGGGATAAAATTGTAGACCTGCACAAGGCTGGGATGGGCTACAGGACAATAGGCAAGCAGCTTGGTGAGAAGGCAACAACTGTTGGCGCAATTATTAGAAAATTGAAGAAGTTCAAGATGACGGTCAATCTTCCTCTGTCTGGGGCACCATGCAAGATCTCACCTCGTGGGGCATCAATGATCATGAGGAAGATGAGGGATCAGCCCAGAACTACACGGCAGGACCTGGTCAATAACCTGAAGAGAGCTGGGACCACAGTCTCAAAGAAAACCATTAGTAACACACTACGCCGTCATGGATTAAAATCCTGCAGCGCACGCAAGGTCCCCCTGCTCAAGCCAGCGCATGTCCAGGCCCGTCTGAAGTTTGCCAATGACCATCTGGATGATCCAGAGGAGGAATGGGAGAAGGTCATGTGGTCTGATGAGACAAAAATAGAGCTTTTTGGTCTAAACTCCACTCGCCGTGTTTGGAGGAAGAAGAAGGATGAGTACAACCCCAAGAACACCATCCCAACCGTGAAGCATGGAGGTGGAAACATCATTCTTTGGGGATGCTTTTCTGCAAAGAGGACAGGACGACTACACCGTATTGAGGGGAGGATGGATGGGGCCATGTATCGTGAGATCTTGGCCAACAACCTCCTTCCCTCAGTAAGAGCATTGAAGATGGGTCGTGGCTGGGTCTTCCAGCATGACAACGACCCGAAACACACAGCCAGGGCAACTAAGGAGTGGCTCCGTAAGAAGCATCTCAAGGTCCTGGAGTGGCCTAGCCAGTCTCCAGACCTGAACGCAATAGAAAATCTGAAAGCTGAAAGTCCGTATTGCCCAGCGACAGCCCCGAAACCTGAAGGATCTGTATGGAGGAGTGGGCCAAAATCCCTGCTGCAGTGTGTGCAAACCTGGTCAAGAACTACAGGAAACGTATGATCTCTGTTATTGCAAACAAAGGTTTCTGTACCATATATTAAGTTCTGCTTTTCTGATGTATCAAATACTTATGTCATGCAATAAAATGCAAACTAATTACTTAAAAATCATACAATGTGATTTTCTGGATTTTTGTTTTAGATTCCGTCACTCACAGTTGAAGAGTACCTATGATAAAAATTACAGACTTCTACATGCTTTGTAAGTGGGAAAACCTGCAAAATCGGCAGTGTATCAAATACTTGTTCTCCCCACTGTATATAATATGATTAAATGTCAGGAATTGTGAAAAACTGACTTAATATATTTGGCTAAGGTGTATGTAAACTTCCGACTGCAACTGTATGTATGTGTGTATATATTGCTGAGTGGGATTTCATGTTATGTCGATATAGGATTTGTTTTACTGTGGATATAGATACATTTGTACCTGTTTCCTCCAGCATCTTCACAATGTCCTTCGCTGTTGTTCTGGGTTTGATTTGCACTTTTCCTAACAGACTTTCCAAAGTCTTGTAAAAATTAGTGGTTGAAAAATGAGTTTTAATGACTTCAACCTAAGTGTATGTAAAATTCCGACTTCAACTGTACAGTCGTGGCCAAAAGTTTTGAGAATGACACAAGTATTGGTCTCCACAAAGTTTGCTGCATCAGTGTTCTTAGATCTTTATGTCAGTAGTTACTATGGTACACTGAAGTATAATTGCAAGTATTCCATAAGTGTCAAAGGCTTTCATTGACAATGACATTCAGTTTACGCAAAGAGTCAATATTTGCAGTGTTGACCCTTCTTTTTCAAGACCTCTGCAATCCGCCCTGGCATGCTGTCAATTAACTTCTGGGCCACATCCTGACTGATGGCAGGCACTTCTTGCATAATCAATGCTTGGAGTTTGTCAGAAGTTGTGCGTTTTTGTTTGTCCACTCGCCTCTTGAGGATCGACCACAAGTTCTCAATGGGATTAAGGTCTGGGGAGTTTCCTGGGCCAAAATGTCGATGTTTTGTTCCCCAAGCCACTTAGTTATCACTTTTGCCTTATGGCAAGGTGCTCCATCATGCTGGAAAATACATTGGTCGTCACCAAACTGTTCTTGGATGGTTGGGAGGAGTTGCTCTCTGAGGATACGTTGGTACCATTCTTTATTCGTGGCTGTGTTCTTAGGCAAAATTGTGAGTGAGCCCACTCCCTTGGCTGAGAAGCAACTCCACACATGAATGGTCTGAGGATGCTTTACTGTTGGCATGACACAGGACTGATGGTAGCGCTCACCTTGTCGTCTCTGGACAAGGTGTTTTCCGGATGGGCCAAACAATCGGAAAGGGGATTCATCAGAGAAAGTGACTACCCCAGTCCTCAGCAGTCAATCCCTGTACCTTTTGCAGAATATCAGTCTGTTCCTGATGTTTTTCCTGGAGAGAAGTGGCTTCTTTGCTGCCCTTCTTGACACCAGGCCATCCTCTAAAAGTCTTTGCCTCACTGTGCGTACATATGCACTCACACCTGCCTGCTGCCATTCCTGGCAAGCTCTGCACTGGTGGTGCCCCGATCCCGCAGCTGAATCCACTTTAGGAGATGGTCCTGGCGCTTGCTGGACTTTCTTGGGCTCCCTGACGCCTTCTTCACAACAATTGAACCTCTCTCCTTGAAGTTCTTGATGATCCAATAAATGGTTGATTTAGGTGCAATCTTACTAGCAGCAATATCCTTGCCTGTGAAGCCCTTTTTGTGCAAAGCAATGATGAGGTAACCATGGTTGACGGAGGAAGAACAATGATTTCAAGCACCACCCTCCTTTTAAAGCTTCCAGTCTGTTATTCTGACTCAATCAGCATGACAGAGTGATCTCCAGCCTTGTCTTCATCAACACTCTCACCTGTGTTAATGAGACAATCACTGACATGATGGCAGCTGGTCCTTTTGTGGCAGTGCTGAAATGCAGTGGAAATGTTTTTGGGGGATTAAGTTCATTTTCATGGCAAAGAGGGACTTTGCAATTAATTGCAATTCATCTGATCACTCTTCATGACATTCTGGAGTATATGCAAATTGCCATCAACACTGAGGCAGCAAACTTTGTGGAGACCAATACTTGTGTCATTCTCAACTTTTGGCCACGACTGTACATACATACATACATACATACATACATACATACATACATACATACGTACATACACACCTTTTTTTTTTTTTTTACGTATTTGGACAGATGGATATGTAATCTTCACTTCAACACTATTGACAGATAAAGGTTACCCAATTTTAACAAATCACACAAAAATAAGAAATTAGAAAAATTTCTGCAATTACAATGAACAAAAATGCCTTTTCCATATTGGGAAAACGTTAGTACACCCCTACCTTTAACATCACATAAAATGGCTAAAATTAGAATTAGGTGTACCAAAACATGTGCAAATTATTAGAAAACATTAGAGAAACTCTAAAAAAAGAATATCAAGACACAACTGACTTTTGCCAGACAACACCTAGGTAAAGTCAGTTGTCTTGGTATTATTTTTTGAGAGCAGAGGCTTCTTCCTTCCTGACCTCTCACGTAGGCCAAGTTTGTGCAGTCTCTTTCTGACAGTGTACCCATGCACTTTGACATTGATTGTGGCAAGAGGCCTGTAGATCCCTTGATGTTACCCTGGGGTTCTTAGAGACTTCTATGAGCATCTTTCGGTCAGCTCGGGCTGACTTTGGTGGGATGACCTGTCCTAGGTAGTTTGCCAGTGGTCTGGAATTTTTGTGGGACAGTGGAATGATGTACTTCGAATTGCTTGGAAATGGATTTGTAACCCCTCCCAGACTCGTTGGCATCAATAATCTTTCTTCTGAGGGCCTCGGGTAGGTCTTTTGATCTTTGAAAGATGTTACCACACACCCGTATGGTTAAGACCAAACCAGACCAATTCTCTTATCTTATGGAAGGCTGGACCCTCCTAAGTTTCTCTCTGTTTTCTAATCATTTGCACTTATTTTGGTAAACCTAATTCTAATTGCATAACACTTTCAAAAAATAGTTTTTGTGTGATTTGTTGAATTGTGTAACCTTTATCTGTCAATAGTGTTGAAGTGAAGATTACATATCCATCTGTCCAAATATGTGAAAAAAAAAGAACTTTCCAGGGGATCTACTTAGGCTATTAGTTCATACTGTCTTGGCTATGACTTAGGACAGAATATGAAGGCTTATGTTTTTTGCCCTGTTTGTCAGTTTGGAACTTTTCCTCTAGTGGTTTAGGGATGATAAGCTGATCCCAGATCTGTGCCGAAGGAGAACTTCCACCCCAGGGTGCTTCTGAGTCATACAACCTATCGTTTATCTGTCAGACCTTTACATTTCCCCCCCTTTTGGTTTTGCTTTACATTTTTCGGGAGAGATTGTAGTACAAGCCCTCAATTGTGAACTTATTGTATATGTGGAGAGCAAAGCATATACCCCCCTCTCTCACTATCACTTCCTGTTATGCCATGTACAGCGCTTTCAGTGGATTTCAGGCAGGCTGTGTAGAAAGCCACATCACCCCAGGTTAAGACTATAGTTGGCCGATATGTGTGTCGGCAAAGCTTCCGCGCCGCTTCCCGGACAATTGTGAGCAGACTGAAATAACATCCTGGGATGAACCACACACACTTCGTCACCATGTGTGCATATCACCCTGTTAACACAGGGACTGTCATGTGGCTGTGCATGTATCCACGATGGAAGAGGAGCCAGGCCCATGAATAATGCAGGACTCATAGAGAAGCTGTGAAAACATGCTATTCATGTTTCATAAGCTCTGCGCGCTGCTCCATGGCATGTGTCTGGGCGTTCGGTTTCAAATGATCCCTGCCTGCCCACACACGATGCTCCACCAAGTTTTTAGACTTGTGTTTATTCTCGCTCGCTCCTTCATGCCAATACACTTCTACGGAGTCTGCTTTTCTCACCGTGCTGGGCTGTGCTGACCGCACTGCGGGCTGCACTAAGCATCTGGCCAGTTCAGGAGTAAAAAAATGTGCTTAACATGTCACATAATAATGGACTAATAATGTGCAATAGTGTTTTTAAGATGATTTTTGAATGACTACCTCATCTCTGTACCCCACACATACAATTTATCTGTAAGGTCCCTCAGTCGAGCAGTGAATTTCAAACACAGATTCAACCACAGACCAGGGAGGTTTTCCAATGCCTCACAACGGGCACCTATTGGTAGATGGGTAAAACATTTATAAAAAAGCAGACATTGAATATCCCTTTGAGCATGGTGACGTTATTAATTACACTTTGGGTGTATTGATACACCATCCAGTCATTACAAAGGTACATGCGTCCTTCCTAACTCAGTTGCCGGAGAGGAAGGAAACCGCTCAGGGATTTCACCATCAGACCAATGGTGACTTTAAAACAGTTAGTTGAATGGCTGTGATAAGAGAACTGAGGACGGATCAACATTGTAGATACTCAACAATAACAGTACAGCCTCTAAAGAAAAAAATATTCCAAAACCTGCATCTTGTTTGCGATAAGGCACTAAAGTAAAACTGCAAAAAAGGTGGCAAAGAAATAAACTATGTCCTGAATACAAAGCGTTATGTTTGGTGGGGGGATCAATTGAATCCATGTTCAATTCAGGCTCTAACACAATCAAAATGTAGAATAAGTCAAGGGGTATGAATACTTTCTGAAGGCACTGAAGTGGTTCGCAGTAATGAGCTATCACAACCATCATGGGACTTTTATGAATTGTTTTATTTTGTTACAGCGTTCAACCCACACAATGCATTGTGCATTTAATTTAAAACAAAAAAATCTTGATCATTTTCTTGAGAGAATAATTGTACCATCTAAACTGCTGTGAAATATCTTTTCAATAACCCAAAATATTATATTTTCAGATGTTTGAAGCTGGTGTACAAAACTGCTTTCAGACGCAAAAACTAAACTTAAGAACAGGAAGCACACATAACATATCTACCACTTCTTAGACCTGCTTTCAATGAGCATGACAGATCTATAACTCACATTTCTGTGAATTTGGTCGGGTCCCCCAAAAAGTGACACATTGCAGCTTTAATTACAATAATTTACCTTCTCATTCTAGCAGTGGAAACGTTGTTGGAAGAGGTCACAACCTGCTATACTTATGAGAAACAAGTTTAGGTTTATTTTATACCATTTACACGCTCCATGTGAGCAATGAGCATAAGTTTTTTTTTTATTCTGTCCTGTTAATCTTGACGGAGCATGCCTGAGCAAGTACCTGGCCTGCTTCTCGCAAATATCAAATGTTGGAAAATGCACAGCTGGTGGCTTCTCAGTCATTTCTTTTTCTTCACCTCAGAGTAAGCTAACAAAGTCATTTTTTTTTTATGTACATTAATTCAAATAATAATAGTGAATGGTTTTGTGCGTCAAAATAGATCTGTATTTAATGTTTTTATATGCAGAAAAGCCAACAGGCAAGGAAAAGGTAGGCATATCTTTATTTTGACTCCGTTAATGTTGTCAATACAAAAATGCAACAGATCCTACAGTAATCTGCTGCCCGTCTGCCCGCATCTGTACACACAGGCCAAGCCACAATCACACTGCCTGCTGGTAAATTCTGAAGTCTACTTCTGTCCGCTCTAAACAGTGCACTATTTGACTCTGTTAAAAGCTCAGATTCTGTTAATGCATACCCAAATAATGTTGACTCGTCCTGTACTCGATTTGTGGCCAAAGCATAAGAAAAAAACACTTAAAAAAAAAAAAAAACACCTTCAACTTGTATCGCAAACAGACCACTAAAAAAATGTACGATGTCAAGTTGGCTCATTGGCTGAGCTAGCAATCAGCTTCTTACTTATTATTAATATTTTTTATGACCGGTATGCGCCCACCACTCTTGTTGGGGAACGCCCCCACACCAAACAAACACAGAACAGCTGCTTTTTAACATGCTTAATTACCATTTCTTGGATGGAGAACTATTTAACTCGTATTGTAATTAATTAATAGGTCATATTTCATAGAAATCTGGAAACCCTGGTCAGTTACTTTACATTTCTACCCTGCCTCATAATACAATACATCTCCCATGTCTTCTACTTCACTATCTGCCAGATGATTGCCCACAGTTAATGCAGCACCGTCACTCCTCTCCCCATGTCTATCCACTCAGCATATGTCCTTATTATAATAAGTCTCTCTCCATTCCTACAAAATCCTCCAAATGTCTATCCACTCAAGTCCATATCTGACGTGTCACGCTATGCTTAGAAAAAAGATGTCACTCAGAGCAAGGATCGTCTTTTTGGTACTGTGAGTCAAAATGTTTTGCAGCATTTTACTTGTAATACTGTTGCTGTCGTAAACCTGGCATCTTTTCATCTTTAACGCATTTCTTGCATAAGTCATGGTGCCCTCATTTCTTGACTGCAGCAGGATAGGAGGGCGGGGAAGAGGATGGAGAGGGAAATTGAGAGCAGAGAGGGAAGGAGATGGAGGGGGAGAGGGAAAGGGAGACTCTTCTGTTGAGTTTCAATGGGCCATGACACCCTCCTTCAAACGTAGCCTAGCCCAGGAGTGTGCTGAATCTCTCTCTCCCAACACCGCTCGTGTCAGGCTGAATGCACAGCCGGGTGTCATGACTCACTGTGTCATGACTCACTGTGTCATGAGTCACTGTGTCACACATGAAAAGGTGGTGCTCTTCTTCCCCCTCCTCTACGCACTGCACACTGCATGGCTCTGTGTAAAGCCTTTGGTGATATGGCTATATATAGAGGGGAGAGAAGAAGCTAGACAAAAAAGTATTTTGGTGCTATATGGCTGACTGAGTGCCCACTATGTAAGGGTTTAGGAGAGGGGTGAATATACGAGGCGTGTTGGTTATGTTTGTAGCTTCTCTAGAGGGGTTTGCAAGGTTAAGGAGTCGTGCTTGACTGGAGGATAACCAATATTGTGGGCAGTGGACACTTGAAGGTACGTTTGATCTAGGATCAGTTTACCCTTAAACCTAATCAATTAAATGTTAACTACAAAATAGCCTATGCTTACCTGTCAGAATGATATAATTATTTTCATCAATACCATCACGTGCGCTACAAAAACCCTGCTTGCTAGATGTACACTTGAATTAACCCTTTGAAGCGTACCAACACACGGGTGTGATCATTCTACAGTGGTCCCTGCAGCATACGCTCAACCGGTGTGATTAGAATGCTTATTTAGAACGTCCAGTTTTGACTGGCAACACAGTTTTTAATCACCGAAACAACAATATTTTGCACAAACACTGTCCTTACAAACGTTATGTCCTGAATGTGACCAGTTTATTTTGGATGCAATGTTCAGACATTCACAGAAGTGAGTGACCGCATAACAATCATCCAAACTGGAAAATGTAGGCTACATTAGTCCTAGCGCTAACTGAGGAAAGATTGACCTAACACAAGCTGTCATATTTAGCTAACTCTCAGCTGACAGAAACCATAATATGAATTAGCTATTAGAAATTAATATTGTCAATTCATCACATCATTGGTGAGCTCACCATTTTGATTTTAAAATAATTGAGTAAAACACTTTCTAAAAATCGAAAGTAATCTGACGATGGGTAGTTTGTGCGCGCCTCCATGTTTGTTTTTTCGAGTCAACCAATGATAAGAAAAGGAGACCAGATGAGTTAACATCCCTCACCTCATTCTGTTATAACATCTTTGGTGACACCCAGAATGCGTTGTATAATGTCAACAAACATAGTGCCACACATAGCTTAGCATTAGGTCATCATAATCAGTACAACCTTCCAAAAAGTATTTTATACGCATCATATGTCTTCATTACAATCTATGCAAGAATCTGAATGCATTATTTGTCACCAGTAATTGAAAACGTGAATAAAACAGTAAATACATTATGCTCCATACATGCATACATACACATACATACGGTATGCTACACAATATACAGAAAATAAGGCACTTACTTTGCTTGGAATTTCCAAAGTTATTATTTGAAAGGAAAACAACAATGAAGGCAATGCGAGCGCCAGACAGAAAATGTGCCGGGGGGGGGGAAGTTTGTGCTAGACTGTGAAAATGTCTGCATACTTGAGCAGACATTTGTTTGTTCAGTAAAGCAAGTTTGTCCGGTTCAGTAAAGCCTCAAACAGAAATTGTCCGCAACAGTGAAATGGGCTACTTCTATGTGAATTATTGAGGAGGCGGAACACACCTCAATTCAAACTGTTAGAAAATATTTTTTTTTTGAAAATGTCAAATTGACAAGTTGCCTATAGATAATTAGCAGGCAGCATCTTGGTTTGAGGGTTAACTGTCCTATTGCGTAACAATAACTTTTTGGAACAGTGAGTGCATTCTGATGCTGGGGTGACAGAGATATTTAGAACATGCGTTCGGTTAAAGGGTAAAGACACCACAAAATAAAAAAATATTTTCCCAGACGCAAGAGGTCTCCTGATGTGGTTTAAGCATTGTTGTGGACTCTATTAAAGTGTGGTTTTGAGAGCGAGAATACAACTGAATCAGGCAAAAAAAAATGTATAGGGTCCTACCTAATGTTAAAAAATTGTTTTATTTAGGCTATGTCAAATCAAAGAGCTAATACTTTTTTTCAAGATAATGTAAGCTATATACTTAATTTTTGTTGTAATAAAATGCATAATTTTGAAGGACAAACGTGGCAATTCATATCGTTCAGTACAACTGTAAATAAGACTTCAATCTTAATAGAAGACAGGTTAAAGGTTTGTTCGCTTACTTAGAAAATAGTTCTGATCATATAGGTCTAGACATAGAAGATATCCAAAACAACTAACAATACACTGAATTTAAACTAAAGTCATGTCTTTCTAGACAATACCACAGCATTTTTCCAATCTGGTAGGTCAATTTGATAAAGTATTCAATTTCGCGGTGTACCAGAGGCCACCAAAATTGTGCTCCTTCGTCAAAAATGTTGACGAAGGGGTTAAATGGCTGGCTACTTTTTCTATTTGGCTGGCTACCCTATGTAGTTGTGGAAAACTCTTTCTCAGACATTGCATTGCATGTACGACCTGGATGGCTGGGATCTGTGCTGGGCAGTCCGCACCACCCTCTGTAGGGCCTTCCGTTCGCGGGCAGTGTAGTTGCAATACCAGACGGTGATGAAACAAGTTAGTTTTCAATGGTTTTGCTGTAAAAGTTTCGGAGTATCTGAGCGGCCATGCCAAATCGTTTCAGCCTCCTGAGAAAGAAGAGGCATTGCCTTCTTCACAACTAATCATTTACAATAGGCCAGCATAGCTGAAATATTGATCAACATGAACACTCATGAGAAATAAAGGTGTGAAATAATGTTGACATCATTTGACATAAACAATAAAATATTTTGAGCCATAAGCCTAATATACGCACCTGGCTGCCCCATTGATTCGTACAATTTGTAACACTCATCTCTCGTCTGAATGCTTGAAAAACACAAACAATACAAAGTAACAATGTTATCATATCAAGTAAAATTGAATTACTTTTGGCTTTAGGAAATGCAACCAACTACAGAGATTAATGGGGAGGGGAGCGGGAGATTAGGGTGACTCATGTAACCCACTTCAATCAAGTAGGCTTTAGACACCCACTTGACCTCTTTATTTTATTGTTTCAAAACATTTAGCAGACTCTCTTATCCAGAGTGACTTACAAGAGCAGTTAGGGTTAAGTTCCTTGCTTAAGGGCACATCTACAGATTTCAGCTAGTCGGCTCGGCGATTCGATACAGCAACCTTTTCGTTACTGGCCCAACTCTCTTAACCGCTAGGCTACCTGCCACCCTTCAGTCACCCCCAAGATTGAAGCGGGAGACATCCAGCTAAGGGGTCCTGGGATGGACTGTTGGCACAGCTTCGCCATATACTGCGCTTGATCAAGGCTGACCTCATTGAAGAGTAGAGCCTGTCCATGTAGCATTTTATGTTTTGTGAAATGTTTGTTAAATGGGTAGTGAATTTAATTTCCTTTTAGTTATAGTTATGATGCTATCACTCCAATTTGAGTAACCCCATAACGTTATTTTGAGGTAGGGTGGCATTTTGGCCTAAGGTACCCTACAATTGACCCCGGCAACATTTTGCCCCACTCTCTCCCCTATGCACTCATGTTGAATTGCAGAGCTGTAACTTGCTTAACCATGCCTCTGCTAAAAACTATACATTAGGAATGGAATGCTGGGAGCCCCCTCTTTTTTAAAATAAAGGCCATTAAAGTAGCTGTTTTCGTGATTGCATGAATTGTTGTCCATTGACTGCTTGTCAGATTGCATGTTTCCAACCTTATGGCACTCATAACTTGAATGCGCCTCAAGAGGAATATTTGTCTCACGTAGAAAACACGCCGACTAGGTAAATGGAAAGTATTATATTTTGGGTTGTCAGATTTTATTCATTGCTCATTTTTGTTTGCAGAGGAAAAGTAAATGTGGGTTGTTCTAGCAGCAATGATTTTGTCGTGGAGCAGCTCCACAGAAAAATGACTGTGGCGGAAACACTGCATACTCCTATGAACTCCACATGGTGGTGGTCATGGGTCCTTTTTAGATGGAAAGGCCTTGTGGTTTTTCGGAAACATTTAATTGAAATGCAGAGAAAGCCTGCGTATAATTTGAAGCTTTCCAGGACAAATGCATATCGCTGACATGATAGACATGTAGATATATTTGATTTACTTGTTCAATTGCTGATAGGGCAGAGTGTTCTGGTCATACCTAGTAGTTGGTGCTGATAACTCTACAAAGTGTGAGGAATCTGGGTTTGGTAGGTGTTTAAATGTTCCATTATCGGTGCAATACATTCCAAAACCCATGTTGGCTGACATCCATTTGCAATTCCTGAGGTGAAATGCAAAAGGACGTACTGCCTGTGTTTTTGAATGGACAATTACAAACATATGACTTGAAGTGGTTGGAATGCAGGCATTTTATCAAAACCAGCCATGCCATGAGATAATGTAATTTTCTCAATGTTTTTGGCTGCTTTTCAAGTTTATGCCATTTATAGTCAAAGGGGCTTGTAGATTTTGGGTTGGAATGATACAAAAAAAATAATGTTGACATGGAAGTCATTAAAGCAGCCCCCCGCACCTCTCTGATTCAGTTGGGTTGAAATTGGAAGACCCAATTATGACAAAAAAGCAGCAGTCTCTTATACACCTTTCAAACCAAGATGTTTTTCCGTCAACTTTTTTCAGCCTTTTCTTCATATCTGAAAAGTGTTGCCGGTATACAATTAGGCTGTGGACATGTTAGCTAAGTGCTGCTCATGATCACGTTGTCAAGTTGGCTCATTTATTAGCACTGATCAGAACATTTTGCCAGCATGTTATGTAGCTTAACAAGATTATTTAGCTTTTCACTTGCAGTTGCGTAATAGCTGAGGCCTACCCCGACCAAAAACCGGTGATTTGTCTTAATTAATCGATGAATACAAAGTGTTATATTTGGGGCAAATACAACACATTACTGAGTACCACTCTCTATATGTTCAAGCATAGTGGTGGCTGCATCATGTTATGTGTATTCTTGTATTTCAAAAGGACTGGGGAGTTTTTCAGAATAAAAAATAAATGGAATGGATCTAAGCATAGGCAAAATCCTAGAGGAAAACCTGGTTAAGTCTGCTTTCCACCAGACACTGGGAGATTAATTGACCTTTCAGCAGGACAATAACTTTAAACACAAGGCCAAATATACAATGGAGTTGTTTACCAAGAACACAGTGAATGTTCCTAAGTGACCGAGTTACAGTTTTGACTTAAGTCTACTTGAAAATCTATGACAAGACCTGAAAATGGTTGTCTAGCAATGATCAACAACCGGTTTGACAGAGTTTGAAGAATTTTGAATATAATAAATGGGCAAATGTTGCCAATCCAGGTGTGGAAAGCTGTTAGAGACTTTAAAAAAGGTGGAGGTCGAGAACTGTGCGTCCTCCGAAACACTACCCCGCCAAGCCGCACTGCTTCTTGACACAATGCACGCTTAACCCGGAAGCACCGGCCAAACCCTCTTCTAACCCGGACGACACTGGGCCAATTGTGCGTTGCCTCATGGGTCTCCCGGTCGTGGCTGGCTGCGACACAGCCGGGTATCGAACCAGGATCTGTAGAAACGCAGCTTGCGATGCAGTGCCTTAGACCGCTGCACCACTCGGGAGACCCCCCCCCCAGCTATTAGAGACTTACCCCGAAAGACTCACAGCTGTCATCGCTGCCAAAGGTGCTTTTACAAAGTCACTCACTCACTCACTCACTCACTCACTCACTCACTCACTCACACATATCAGGTCATGTCACAGTGAGGGGATACTGTTCCTGAATGACCTGTGATAAATTAATGGGGAGATTTAACCTTGTAAGATGGGACGTTGCGGACGAGCAGACGGTTCCTGTTTTATTACCAATATCTCTTGTCCGTCTGGCTTAGAACGTTTATCGATTTTATAGCTCAGAGTTTGCTTGTGTTTTCATTTCAGGGATTTGTCAGCGTTTTCTTTCCCCAGGTCTCCCATGTACACTGTGGTTTGTTTGTTGTAGAAAGAGGCTTTGTTTGTTCTATGTTACGTCAATCTCTCAGCCCAGTTTGGTTCACAAATGCTGTTGTTGCTTCCTTAGCTCGAGCTGCACTGCCCTCCAATTCTCTTCTCCAGCAGTAAAGGGCACCAAGACTTATAGGCTGCCTGAAAGGTATTATGCCTAGTTGAAAGGAAGATGGCTCCAAGCACCTTTTTTCCCTCCTTTTTGGCAATGATCGGAGCCCATCGGAAAAGGACGATGATACTAAATGGCATTGAGTCCATTTAAATAACTTTTTGTAAGCACATATCAAATGACACACAATTATCTATAGTACACTACCTTTCCCCAGAACCATCAAAACATACGCTTCTGGACAAAAGTATTGCGCTATATGAAGGTCTTATTCTAGACCTTGACCTAATCCCCCCAATGGCCTATGGTGTCATCCTCATTCCCTTCACCCGGTATCTAAAATCATTCCGATTCACTCTATTTTAACAAACCTAACGCAATGGTGAATCAGCGCTTGCAGCAGCGATATAGGTTTAGAGGTGTCGAATGTTTTTGCTATTTTCACAAGCATAATTGTGGGTGCCAATTCCATGGACACTAAACCACCCCCCCTCTATTTTCACCACCAGTGCCTCTGAACTTGACTCTGTAGACAATTACTTCTTTGTCACGGACCTAGTGGTGTTTAAAGCTGTGCCTAAATTAGTTCTCTGCAGCACTGGAGGAGTATGCAAGATTTTAACCTTTCACTTTCTAGTATGTGATCCGCAGTGCTGGGCTTTCTATTAGTGCATTTTTGAATGAAGGACTTGAGAGTTTCCCACAAAAGCCTGTAATGTGTTTTTTATTCTAGCCTTTGGTGGGAAAGGTATGGTTGTTTTTGCATTTTGTTTTAGCCAGCAATGTGTGTTAAATACAATACACAGTACAATATGGCTATTAAATCCCGTCGGGCAATTTAGAAGGCATCATCACAAGAACGCAATTACACCTCGTGCATGTACTATTCACACAACATAATGTAGTTCTACATTAAGAAATTTCCCCTCGGGGATCAATAAAGTACCTATCTATCTATATCTATTCTACTAAGTGGGATATGGTTTTAACATTATGCAGTTTTATCACTAAATGACTCACTCTCTGAATTGGGCCTACAGCGAAAGGGTAAAAGGAAAACCTGCCAGTGGCCATTTACAGATGCAAACTGTATGCTTCCATCAGGTTCCTCCTCATCAGTTAGTCATGACAAGGGCAAGGTACTGTGTTTAAGGCTTTGTGTCACAATACAAAGCACTTAATACAAAAGGCACTTAATGAGGTGATTTATCTTTTAATGAGGAGAAGTGACACCGCTCTACCCTAACAGAACCTGATGGCCAATCAGGCCTGGGCAACTCTAGTCCTCTGTGGCCTGATTGGTGTCACAATTTTGACCCATCCCTAGCAAACACAGCTGATTTTAAACTAATTGCATTTTTAATCATGATTAGTGATTAGTTGATAATTGGGAGTCAAGTGTGTTAGCTGGGGCTGGGGCAAAAGTGTGACACCAATCAGGCACCCTGAGGACTGGATTTGCCCAGGTCAGATAGACAATGTCACAATTGAACAGAATGGGCATTGGGGAGTGAAGGTGGAGACAGCGAGGCTTCCACAGTGACCTTCACACTTCACATTGGACGTCCACGCACACACACAAGCCTCAAATGTAAAGGGAAAACCGCTAATGTGGTAAGTGAGTAAAACTGATACTCAGCTAAGCCGAGGAAGGCCGTGATTGCCTTTAAATGGCAGGACAACGCACTTTGCCTGGGGTTTAACCGTCTAAGTGCCTCAGTTTCATTAACAGTTAGCTATTTGTTTGGGATTAGCGAGTCATGATCCAAAGCCAAATGGCTCAGTGCTAGGCTAACCATAGAGCTTCAGACCCACACGGTTTCTTTTTATAAATATAATCAGCCTCCCTAAGCTTTTTTTAAACTAGAATCTAGAGTGAATAAACGACAATGCAGAGACTGAAGTATGTGAATTTATCCACCACAATGGACTTGAGGTAGTTTATATTTATTATCTTGTTGACAAAATGCAACAACTAATCATTGTTAGAATGCAGACTTCTAGTCAGTGTTCCCAGCTTAGTGTTCCCAGCTCTTTTTATGGGTTTCTGGAGATTGTGTCCTGAAGGAGTTTATTTTTTTAAATCCTGTTTTAAGTCACTGGCATGCGATCAGGCTGCTCACGAAATAGACTGGCGTAATGCAGTAGCATCAGTAGGGATATGTGAAGGCATGTTCAAACCTTTGTCGTGGTTGGTGTCTTGAGGGATTTGTCCAAAATCATGTGACATAAAACAACTTTTCTGTCCTTGCATTAATGGCAGTGTGAGTTGTCGTTATATCATATATTAAGCATTCATCAGTTAAATTTTTTTTTTTGTGTCCTATGTTAAAGGGCGAAAACATTTTTCAAATCCAAAAGAATAAATATGATTGGCAAAATCGAATGCCTCTAACCGAAAGATACGTTAAGGCTAAATCGATACTGTCATTAACGTGGTTCTTCAATAATACTTGTTGGTTGTGCATTTGGCGTCCAGCTGATATTTTCACACATCATCTGATCTAGGAAGGAATTTTCCGAATGACAGTCAAGTGACGAACAGCTGCGTTGGAAATAAGGTGTTCATGAGGAATGTCCAGAATATGTTTTGTCTAATTTGTTACGCTGATGATGACAGTTGTGCCTGGAGCCACGTTGGATCTTATATCCCTAGTGACTTGATGCTATTAATCTGTTGTCTACTTGATTTACAGCAGGGTCTTGATATATTTAACAGAGAAAGCATCAAGGCAATGTGTTTGTTTTTTAGCATCGGATTGGACAGAGTCTGTGGGCAATTGTGTAGGATAGACTATTGCACAACACCAATGCTATTCCTATTAATTATCCAGTATATAATAACAGATTACATAGCATAGTGGGCTTATTCACAATATGATCTGGTAATGAAACAACATGACAAATGCATTTTTTGTTTTCCATGTTACACCTGCAAGTTTAAACAATACAAGGGGCTTGAACTAGCCGAAATGAATTTGGAGCTCAGAAAGAATGTTTTTTTTTTTTTATAATATAATTATAATTTTTATAATTATCTGTGATTTTTTTAATACGTTTTTGTGAGAGAAGTGGCCACTTTTGTTTGTTTCTCCCTGCTTCAATTGAAGGGTCTTGGGGTAAAACAGTGTGGAATTTGGCTTTCCATACTTCCATTTAAAAAAGGAACCTGGCTTTTGGTCACTATCATTAGAAAAACAGCGATGGTGAGATTCAAATGGTGAGATTAATACAACGCTATTCATAGCTTTATTATGTGTGCCTGCGTCGGCCACATAGGCTACAAAAATATCGGCATGCATCCAATCTATTTAGTGTGTTTGTGTGTGTGTGCGTACTGCAGGGCCGACCGCAGAGACTCAAGCTGTCTGAGTGACCTCTGCAGACAAAAGGGTCTGACTTTAATTATCTCCTACAACATCTGCATGTAAGGAGAGAGGGGGACATGTCCTGGAGATCAGTGGCAGAAATTGAAACGTAAATAAGACACGGCAGGGGGGAAGCAAGCTGCATTGAGCTGCTGATGAACGGGAGTGAATAAAGACTCATTCCGATTCACTTAGTTATCATTTTCAATGTATCTGCCTTTTTCTGACCTCCACCGATCTGCCTTTCTCTCCCGTTCCATGACATTGTACATTTAAATTCTTTCTCCTTTAAAGGGCGACTGCAATTCCTGATATGGCCTTGTTTTGAAGATTGCTCGTTAGAAAATGCTAGCGGCCATGACTGAAGCCAAATGAGAGTTGTCTTGGATGTGGTTTGATGTGGGTGTGTTTGTTAGCATATGGCGGCAGGTAGCCCAGTGGTTAGAGTGTTGGGCCCATAACCGAAAGGTTGCTGGATCAAATCCCCGAGCTGACAAGGTAAAAATCTGTCGTTCTGCCCCTGAACAAGGCAGTTAACCCACTGTTCCTAGGCCGTCATTGAAAATAAGAATATGTTCTTAACTGACTTGCCTAGTAAAATAAAGGTAAAATTAAATTAAAAATATCATACCCTGCAGGTACCTTTTGTCCATCCTGAGTCACCGTAGAAACAAGATTGTTCTGTCTGGCAGTGTTTCATAGGGAATCATGTTAAACAGGTTGCGGGTGTATTGACAAGTTGCAGTTGGTTGGGATACAAGTACTCTCTGATCGTCTCAATTCTAAATTTGCACTAAAAAGTTGCAGACTCGAGCGATTTGACACTATCAAACACATCAGCAAGTGGTCACTTCATAAAGGGCTTAGGGCTTGGGCTGGACGATATGGACCAAAAGTCATATCTCGATATTTTGGGGCTGAATGATGATGATGATATACAATATACAACTCTATATATTGTTTATGTGGGTGAAATGCTCAGTTGTAAGCCAACTACATGTGAGATGACAAACACCTTTATAAGACATTGATCAAAATAAAGTACAAATACAGGGTTCCTCTTCCTGCTTGAGAATACACACAGCAGTGTAAATATAAAAATGTTCATAAATATATATAACAAAAATCTGTTACAATACTCCTTCAGTTGTTAACACAACACTGATTGAAAAAGTAAACATACAGGTTATCCTTTCTTGCTGAAGATACACAGCTTTGCTAATATCAAATGTAAATAAAACATATTTATAAAATATATTAAATAAAAATATGCACATCTCTGAGAATACCTCTTCCATTATTTAATATAATAACAAAGACAGAACAAAAAAAGACTGCAAAATACAGGTTTTATTTTCCTGTTTAACAAACTGCTGTATATTTCTGTGCAAATAACAATGAATATGTAAACAAAATATAAACGGGACTACTCTGAGAAAGTAGTTTAGTTTTCTACTGATGTGAACACTTCAACAAATGACATCCTTTCCTTGTGTATAGCTCTATAGTTCTCTCAGGTTTTGTGCAAGGAACACTAGCCTATCAAAATTCCAGAAAATGTGTAATGTCATGGCTTTAAAAGCTTCTGATAGGCTAATTGACATCATTTGTCAATTGGAGGTATACCTGTAGATGTGTTTCAAGGCCTACCTTCAAACTCAGTGCCTCTTTGCTCGACATCATGGGAAAATCTAAAGAAATCAGCCAAGACCTCAGAAAAAGAGTTGTAGACCTCCACAAGTCTGGTTCATCCTTGGGAGCAATTTCCAAACACCTGAAGGTACCACGTTCATCAATACAAACAATAGTACGCCAGTATAAACACCATGGGACCACGCAGCCGTCATAGCGCTCGGGAAGGAGACGCTTTCTGTCTCATAGAGATTAACGTACTTTGGTGCGAAAAATGCAAGTCAATCCCAGGACAAAGGACCTTGTGAAGATGCTGGAGGAAACAGGTACAAAAGTATCTATATCCACAGTAAAACGAGTCCTATATCGAAAGGCCGCTCAGCAAGGAAGAAGCCACTGCTCCAAAACCGCCATAAAATAGCCAGTTTATGGTTTGCAAATGCACATGGGGACAAAGATTGTACTTTTTGGAGACATGTCCTCTGGTCTGATGAAACATAAATAGAACTGTTTGGCCATAATGACCATTGTTATCGTTATCACCATCCCAACCATGAAGCACGGGGGTGGCAGCATCGTGTTGTGGGGGTGCTTTGCTGCCTCAATCCTATAGAAAATTTGTGGGCAGAACTGAAAAAGCGTGTGCGAGCAAGGAGGCCTCCAAACCTGACTCCGTTACATCAGTTCTGTCAGGAGGAATGGGCCAAATTCACCCAATTTAGTGTGGGAAGCTTGTGGAAGGCTACCCGACACGTTTGACCCAAGTTAAACCATTTAAAGGCAATGCAACCATTTATTCTTACATTTCACATTCTTAAAATAAAGTGGTGATCCTAACTGACCTAAGACAGCAAATTTTTACTTGGATTGAATGTCAGGAGTTGTTATAAACAGAGTTTAAATGTGTTTGGCTAAGGTGTATGTAATCTTCTGACTTAAAGTGTGTGTATATTTATAAGTGTGTGTGTGTGTGTGTGTGTGTGTGTGTGTGTGTGTGTGTGTGTGTGTGTACAGCGGGTGAAATATCAGCTGGTTCAGTCCCAACTGATGGCCTACAAAAAGGTCTCATTGCCAAGGTGTCACACAAGACACATCTCATGATGGGTAAAAGCAAAGAGCTGTCTCAAGACATTCGCAACCTAATTGTTGCAAAACATAATGATGGCATTGGTTATAGGCGCATTTCTAAGCTTCTGAATGTTCCAGTGAGCACTGTTGGGGCCATAATACGGAAGTGGAAAGAGAATCATTTCACCATAAATTTGCCTCGACCAGGTGCTCCTCGCAAGATTTCTGACAGAGGAGTGAAAAGAATAATCAGAAGAGTTGTCCAAGAGCCAAGGACCACTTGTGGAGAGCTTCAAAAAGACCTGCAATTAGCAGGTACTGTTGTCTCAAAGAAAACAGTAAGTAATGCACTCCACCACCATGGCCTGACATTTAGAAGCTTAGAAATGCGCCTATAACCAATGCCATCATTATGTTTTGCAACAATTAGGTTGCGAAGGTCTTGAGACAGCTCTTTGCTTTTACCCATCATGATGTGTCTTGTGTGACACCTTGGCAATGATACCTTTTTGTAGGCCATCAGTTGGGACTGAACCAGCTGATATTAATTTGCACTGACAGGGTGCTGGATTGCTTTTTAATTACTGATAGTTTTCAGCTGTTGTCTTGACTTTCCATGCCTTTTGGTAACGTGTTCAATACTTTTTCCCTGTGTCATTTCACATTATTATACAACTTAATTTCTGAACTTATTTGTTTTGGTTTCTTTGTATGTATGGATTACTTGCGTTGTTACCAACATCTGGTGAAAATGTCATGTCAATAGCACCTTTGGAAATATATTTACTGAGAAAAATGGTGACGTGTTCAATACTAATTTCACCCGCTATATATATATATATATATATATACAGTGGGGAGAACAAGTATTTGATACACTGCCGATTTTGCAGGTTTTCCCACTTACAAAGCATGTAGAAGTCTAATTTTTATCATAGGTACTCTTCAACTGTGAGTGACGGAATCTAAAACAAAAATCCAGAAAATCACATTGTATGATTTTTAAGTAATTAATTTGCATTTTATTGCATGACATAAGTATTTGATACATCAGAAAAGCAGAACTTAATATGTGGTACAGAAACCTTTGTTTGCAATTACAGATATCATACGTTTCCTGTAGTTCTTGACCAGGTTTGCACACACTGCAGCAGGGATTTTGGCCCATTTCTCCATACAGACCTTCTCCAGATCCTTCAGGTTTCGGGGCTGTCGCTGGGCAATACGGACTTTCAGCTCCATCCAAAGATTTTCTATTGGGTTCAGGTCTGGAGACTGGCTAGGCCACTCCAGGACCTTGAGATGCTTCTTACGGAGCCACTCCTTAGTTGCCCTGGCTGTGTGTTTCGGGTCGTTGTCATGCTGGAAGACCCAGCCACGACCCGTCTTCAATGCTCTTACTGAGGGAAGGAGGTTGTTGGCCAAGATCTCGCGATACATGGCCCCATCCATCCTCCCCTCAATACGGTGCAGTCGTCCTGTCCCCTTTGCAGAAAAGCATCCCCAAAGAATGATGTTTCCACCTCCATGCTTCACGGTTGGGATGGTGTTCTTGGGGTTGTACTCATCCTTCTTCTTCCTCCAAACACGGCAAGTGGAGTTTAGACCAAAAAGCTCTATTTTTGTCTCATCAGACCACATGACCTTCTCCCATTCCTCCTCTGGATCATCCAGATGGTCATTGGCAAACTTCAGATGGAACTGAACATGCGCTGGCTTGAGCAGTGGGACCTTGCGTGCATTGCAGGATTTTAATCCATGAACGCGTAGTGTGTTACTAATGGTTTTCTTTGAGACTGTGGTCCCAGCTCTCTTAAGGTCATTGACCAGGTCCTGCCGTGTAGTTCTGGGCTGATCCCTCACCTTCCTCATGATCATTGATGCCCCACGAGGTGAGATCTTGCATGGTGCCCCAGACCGAGGGAGATTGACCGTCATCTTGAACTTCTTCCATTTTCTAATAATTGCGCCAACAGTTGTTGCCTTCTCACCAAGCTGCTTGCCTATTGTCCTGTAGCCCATCCCAGCCTTGTGCAGGTCTACAATTTTATCCCTGATGTCCTTACACAGCTCTCTGTTGTTGGCCATTGTGGAGAGGTTGGAGTCTGTTTGATTGAGTGTGTGGACAGGTCTTTTATACAGGTAACGAGTTCAAACAGGTGCAGTTAATACAGGTAATGAGTGGAGAACAGGAGGGCTTCTTAAAGAAAAAATAACAGGTCTGTGAGAGCCGGAATTCTTACTGGTTGGTAGGTGATCAAATACTTATGTCATGCAATAAAATGCAAATTAATTATTTAAAAATCATACAATGTGATTTTCTGGATTTTTTAGATTCCGTCTCTCACAGTTGAAGTGTACCTATGATAAAAATGACAGACCTCTACATGCTTTGTAAGTAGGAAAACCTGCAAAATCTGCAGTGTATCAAATACTTGTTCTCCTCTCTCTCTCTCTCATTTATATTTAACGATATTGTCTCGTCCTCTATCGCTTTTGAAAAAATAGTGATATCTCCAACTCGATCCATCGCTCAGTCGTACTTAGGGCCAAGGGTTATTTCAACATAACATTGGTGACGTGTTGTGTAAGAAAGTGTGAGGTGCTGCATATTGGACATGTCGGTCTCCCAGTCTGGAGGTTCTGGCTGCTATGATTGGAAAGAACAGAACAGAGATGTTGGGGGCAGTTGACCTTTAAAAAATTTGTCTGTCTGACGCACAATGGCTGAGTGCGCACACTTGTAAACTCAGACCTTGCCCGATGGCTAAGTGTATGTCTCATCCAATGTCTGTGCGTCGTCCCCCTCCCTGCCCTTCGGAAAGGCCTGGTGGCACTGAGTGTTTCTCCTCTTGACCTATTCTGTATTGGATGAACAACATTTTACAGTAAATGTGAGATTGGGAAGAACACTAATGCCTCAGCAAACACTCAACGGAAATGGCATTGTCAAAATGAAATGGCATAGTCATTCGCCAACGCCACACTGACTGTATGGCAACACCGACAGATGATATAATTGACCTCCAATGAGGATTCTTCTCTCCATAGGCAACGCAGCATACACCGCATTCAATTTGGATTTCCCATTGACAAGGGTTGTTTTTTTATATTTAATACATTTGCAAGAATTCCTAAACTTGTTTTCGCTTTGTCATTATAGGGTATTGTGTAGATTGATGAAGAAAAAAAAAAGAAGAAATATTTAAGAAATTTTAGATTACGGCTGTAACGTAACAAAATGTGGGGAAAGGGAATTCCGAATGCACTGTAAGTGTCTTCTGGAGGGCTTGGTTAGCGGAACTGAAAGCAAAACTGTCAAAGGTGCCATTGTTTTTTCCTTTCTGCACAAGGGTAAAAATCCAAAGATGAATGTGGATGCTGTACCCTTTTTCTGAATGTGATTGTTTTGCAATCGCCTACACACCATATTGATTGAACTAGGATTGTTGTGATTGTTGTTGGACTGTACAGATATCCAAATAACGTCCACAAAAGATGACCCGTTTGAAAGTTCACTCTTCATGTTCAGCCCTATACAGCTTGTTTTAATCTCGTACCAAATATAGTCCTCCTGGAGTTTTGAGGTGATTGATTTCTCTGGCAAAGGGAGAGCATGGGATTTTAGCTTTTTTTGCTGAGACTCCTCACCAAGGAGAAGGCAGCACAAAAGGCCCTGCAAGTTAAAAATATGAACCTCTTTGAGCTTTATGACAGATGCGCAGTGCTGATGCTTTGCTAAAGCCGAGCGCGCTCTCTCTCCCTTTCTCCCACTCCACATCCCTCCTCACCATGGCACTATATCTCACACTTGCTACCCCACCCTTGATATCACATCTCTCCACACTTATGCAGTTTGTTTAAGATTTAAACTGACTTGTGTCATTTCATATCTTCTTCTTTGAGAAGATGCCAACATGCAACATGCGTCAGTACACAAGAAGTGATGCATAGTATAGAACAGTGAGTGAAAATCGGATTCTCCCTCATGGACATGGACTAGGTCAATCTAGACACTGGACTGGATCAGCCATCCAGCAATAACGCATTCCCTTTCTCCACACAGGTAGACTGCATCTCTTCTCTCTGGGTGAACCAGAGCGTACATGCTGCCTCTACTCTGCAGCAGTTTCCAGGGGCAAGGCTGCTTACCGTGGTGCTGGCTTCGCCGTTATAATTCAGTGCTCATCGTGGTGGGTAAATAAAAGGCAGATGCGTTAGTTCAAGCTGCGTTAGAGGCAAACGTGCGAACACCAAGAGCTCGTTTGCCACTGACTACGTACATCAGCCTTGACAACTGCCACTCAGAGACTGGAAGCAGGCATACCACGGGCGCAGCTGGCACCACAGACTTTGTTACTACACTATTACGACAAACTGCATTTGATTTATATTTTAGGACTGACAGGCAGACTAGAGTATCAGTATTTGCCTTGTATCATCAAGTGTTACTCAAAGACACCCAATCCCATCTCCCCAACACAAAATCTAAAATTAGCCTTTGAGTGAAGTAACATAGTAATCACAGAGAGGATTCACTGCTGTTTCATTCCCTCATGATTAAATTGGCATGAGCACAGAAGCAGTGTTATTGGTCCGTGGCTGGTTGCTCCGGTGGAGTGATTTAGCTGGTGTAATCCCTGACTCTTGTTTCCTCAGGTTTAAAAGAATGGAGCTGATACCAAGCCGATCCTCTCCGTTTGTCCAGGACTGTGACTTGCTTGGGCCATTAGCCAGGCTTAAACTGAGATCCTGATGGCTGAAGGGGTCTCACTTCAGTGTGCACTGCTTACTGATATCAGTCTTATCTTTTGACATTGCTCCTACATGAGGTCCTGGCTTAAACACAGTTGTGGGGTAACACTTTGGCGGTTAATATTTTGTGTATTTTTGTTTTAAGACTTTGGGAGTAGGCTATATTACATATGCACAGATTATATATATGTTGGTGGGTCAAGGAACACAAGTCTGGGGCCGTTAACTTAAAAAGGATTAATTGATTAATCTCTCAGCCTTCATTTTGTAGAGGTTACTTAACAAGCGAGCTCTGATTCCGACCAGCAACACCTGCTGTTCACGAGGCTCTGTTTCCAGCTGGAAGCACTGTTGGAAACCAGCTGCAGGCCTCTATGTGCCTTACACAGTCAAGCTCACCCCGCTGGGCCACACAGTGCATGCCACAGATCTGCTTACACACAGATCAATTACAGTTCACAGCTGCGCTTTGAGAATTATGCAGTTGTGAATATGATGTTGACAGTTGCCTGCTTTGTTTGAATAATTCATGGCGAGCCTGAACGTGACCTCCATAGTAGGTGTGAGAATGTAAATGAATACGACTTGATGCCCTGTCTTGAATATGCCTCTCTGGAACTTGGTGTGTGTGTGTCTGTGAGTGAGAGATGCTTCTAACAAAGGACTTCGTTCAGGTCTGAAGGGCATCTGTGTCCAGACGGAGATCATGAGCCCTGATCTTCTTGACGGAGCGCTGCAACGGCACAGGCCAACTAACCGCCTCCGCCTGCAGTACATGGCCTATACCCCGCAGCTCTAAAAGTACCATACTGCTGCTACATAGCCTAGCAGCATGTACAGTGCCTTCAGAAAATATTCATACACCTAGACTTATTTCATATTTTGTGGTTACAGCTTGAATTCAAAATTATTTAAATTGTTCACCCATTTACACACAATACCTCATAATGACAAAGTGAAAACATGTTTTTCTATTTTTTTAATTTTTATTCTAGCTAATTTATTAAAAATTAAATGTATAATTTAGATAGGTATTCACACCCGAGTCAATATATGTTAGAATCACAATCGACAGCGATTTCAGCTGTGAGTCTTTCTGGGTAAGTCTCTATAGTCCTGAGTCGTGCAGCGGTCTAAGGCCCGTGTTCGATCCCGGGCTTTATCACAACCGGCCGTGATTGAGTCCCATAGGGCGGCGCATAATTGGCCCAGGGTCGTCCGGGGTAGGGGAAGGTTTGGCCATCATTGTAAATAAGAATTTTGTTCTTAACTGACTTGCCTAGTTAAATAAAAAAAGAGCTTGATCACCTGGATTTTTGCCTCTACTGCAGCTTGGGAACTAACGCATTTTAAAAGTTCTTCAAGCGCTGTCAAGTTGATTTGTTGATCATTGCTAGACAGCCCACAGATTTTCAAGTAAATTTTAAGTCAAAACTGTAACTAGGCCACTCAGGAACATTCAATGTCATCTTGATAAGCAGCTCCAGTTTATAATTTGGCCTTGTGTTTTAGGTTATTGTCCTGCTGAAAGTTACTTTTGTCTCCCAGTGTCTGTTGAAAAGCAGACTGAACCAGGTTTTCCTCTAGGAATTTGCATGTGCTTAGTTTTATTCAGTTTCTTTTAATCCCAAAGAACTCCCTAGTCCTTGCCGATGACAAGCATATCCATAACATGATGCAGCCACCACCATGCTTGAAAATATGAAGTGGTACTCTGTGTTGTTGGATTTGCCCCAAACAACGCTTTGTATTCAGGACAATTTTTTTTTTTTTGTAGTTTTAATTTTGCAATCCAGATTCATGTTTTCACTCTCATTTAGGTTAGTAACTACACTGGTGTTGATCCATCTTCTCCTATCATAGCCATTAAACTCTAACTGTTTACAAGTCACCTTTGACATTATGGGGTATTGTGTGTGTGTGTGTGTGTGGGCGGGCGGGCCGATGACACAATCTCCATTTAATACATTTTAAATTCCGGCTGTAGTACAACAAAATGTGGAATACGTCGAGGGGTGTGAATACTTTCTGAAGCCACTGCATGTGTCCCTTTGATGCATTGTGTTGCATTAAATACAAGATTAAATGAATCCTACCTTTACATGGCATAAATGCTACTGACAAACAGAACATTACAATACATCATTATATGCATTACAGTAATACTTACATTTGGAACACACTTTCAGATGATCCAATCTAAAGCAGTTTACCATTTTGTAGTACATCTATACAACCCCATGACTAAATGTTTATTTAGCTTTACTCTCCCTGCTTTGCTTTCCGTGTAACCACCGAGTTAAAATCTAATTAGCTATCTATGGCTTTTGGCTTTCAATTCTTTAGAAGGGATTTGTTTCCCCCCCACAAACATAATAGCAATGAAAAACCAGATACATAAAGTGTAAAGCTGCAAATTCCAGTGTTGTTTTTGCTCCCTGTGCAAACCCTAATTAATTCAGCTTTTGTTTCATCTCCACTGAAGAGATGTTGTGGACTGCTAGGTCACTGCTGGGCTGGATTTTGGATGTTTTCTTTCTATGTTTCCAATAGTGATGCAGTGACAAATATTTGGGGGGGGGGTATCTGTGTTTATTTTTTTTGTATGCACATGGTCCCAATTATTGCTCTTGGGGATTGATTTCCACGCGTGAGAACCCTGACCTCTCCAGAGAGCCCTTTGAGAAGGGGGGGCGGGGGGGGGAACTCATGCACAGACATCAAACTAATCTCATGTGTCTTGGCAGATCTCCTCATATCTGAAACTGAATGCATTTACCAACATTATTGGAAAGAGCCCAAATACAAGAAGGGTACAATACTTGTGATTCCCCCTCTCACTGCTGAGGTCCAACAAACTGACTATCAGCCAGAAAAGCCTCTGGATGCTTTTTATGTTGTGTTAAAACAAAAACAAATGTATCACACGTTTTAGGGGATTTTTTTATGTCCCCTCACAGATATTTAGCTGCTTAGAATAGAATCTCCAGATGCACCAAACTCCCCAAATCACGGCTAACTGTCAGCGCCATCCAGAGTTGGCGTCTTTTGTGGTTCATGTCACCCGGTCTGACATTTGCTGCAAAGGGGTTTCGCTTTGAATCACAATCCCAGGATCATTAAAGCGATGACTCTCATCACGCTTTTAGGGGCTTCTTGCTGACTGGAGATGGCGTGCCGGAATTAAGATGACTTCTGTTTTTCCATCTCAAACTTATGTCATATACAGTATTTGTCCTTCGCTTCATTGCCTAACCCCATTGGCTGAGCAGTCAGAGAAAGAAGGCCTCGCACAGAGGATGACTCCTGAGACAGTGGTGATGTCGTTTCAACAACCCAATGCCCCTCCTCAACCTGGCTCTCCAGGGTGGCCTAGTCATCCTGCTCCCACTTTGACATCTCCCTACTTCACGGTGCCCACAGATTTTGAAAGTTCATACTGATGACTTCACACAATTACGATAAAGTCAAGATTTGTTGATTTGACTCTAGGCAATTTAAATAACTCCATGATTCTTTGTTGGATATTGTAGTCACACTAATCTTTAGTCATTCTAATCACTGTAGTCATGGTAAAGTAGCTCTAAGTTTTCTCCAGTCAGTTGACAAATTCAGAAAACCTCGATTTGTAAGTCAAACATTTTGAAAATCTAGTATATTTGATAAAGTAGTAATCACTATGTTTTGAAGCCTGGCACTTTCCTGTCACTTTCATGTTAGTGGATGGCCAAGTCAAACACAGACCATGAAAGTACACAGCATGGTTCTGCTAACTTTCCGTGACTTTGTGGTAGAGAGGAAGTGACTTGGAGGTTAGTTAGCAACCCAATGAGCTGAGACTCATGGTTTATGTGTGTGCGATGATGGAGCTGTCACACAAACTAATACAGCTTTTGATTGTTGGCTCAGTAGCAGTTATTTGTCCCCCGCTGTCACCGAGTGTGACACTTCCTGTCTGACTCATGTCGCCGAACTGGGCACCTGTATCCTCCAAGCTTCTGATTATACCGAAGGTTGTTTCCATCCCCACAGTAACTTCAAAAGTGTGTGTTAGTGTCTCTGTGTAATCTTCTGCTCTGGGTTAACGCTTACATGTGTGGGCACAGACCACATGTTACGCGTGGACACAGACAACCTGTTACCCCACCAGCCTTCACCATTTTGACCTCTACAATGCTGTGACTGAGCATATCCTTTTCAAGGTCAAATAGACGTCCAAATACCAGGAGGTGAAGGATAGCTCTACAAACTCCTGATGCAAAATCTAGATGGCTGTGTATTCCAGAGGTCCCCCAAGGCACCTTTTTCTAAAACTAAGCAAATAGTTTCCTTTGCTGTGCTTACAAAGGTGGGGGGTGTAGTATCACTCACTCAGGCTTACTGTATGTATGTGATGTACACACAAGCCATGCTTTATTTTCCCTCTTTCCTTATTATTTTCCCCTTTCACTCTCTTATGCTCCATGGTCAGAGGGGGTTGCCATGCTTAGGGCTCGCTCGAGCTCAATCTGTAGCTCTCTCTCGCTCTATCAATATCTGTGTGAGGAGACCTGATTTCCTCTCAACCAATAATGATTTGATCATTCACACGATAACAACTCTGATTAAGCCATAAGCTAATCACTTTAATCTCCCCACAAGATTTGGTTGCTAGTGAAGCGTACACACGCATTCACTCAGGCTTACTGTATGTGATGTACACACTATCACATAATAGTTTTATCAATGCCAGGGTTTGAGTTCTTGCGCTGTTTGCACTATGTGTTGTTTACATGGGGGCTATATCTTCTGGGCTGTAGTTCCAGCCATACCTCTCTGCCGTTCAATGCAATGTAGATAACCACATATTGCAAATAAATATGGCAGATCTATGTCTTTGCCCACTAAATTAACATGGGCGTAGGTTTTGTTTTCTTAGCCCAAAAATGATTTATTGCAAATTTAAGGTGAAAAATGAACTTGGCCCAAAAGGTTTGTTGAATAAACATAGCAAGTGGGTCTCAAACATTTCTGTTTTCCCATCTGAAATATTCCATATTGCCCAATATTTATTCTTGTTTATTTCAGTTTATTCTGATAATTACAAAGCCTTGGAATGAGTTAATTAAAATGGAATCCACTCAATTCACGTGAAGACCCCCATGCTCAAATAGAATTTCAATTTGCCTCCTGAATGGCTCGAAGTGGAGCTGGGCCATTTAAAAAATGTCTGTCTGGTTATTGTACAGCACAATGCTCCCTTATATTCTGACGTCAACGCTGCATAGTTATCAACTAGTGAACAAGACTTATACACTGCACCGTAATAGGCTCTGATAGATGTAGAGACCAATGAAAAGGGGAATTCTTTCTCTTCTGACTGAATTAATGAATGGATGTGGATGAATGGCTAAGTGTGTCCTCTCGACTGCCTTTCTCCTTCAATGCATGGGGAGGAGGTAGACAGCCAGCTTTGACTTATCCCAGGAAGAATTTCCCTGTGTCTACATGTCTAATCACAAATACATGCATACGCCCACGCAGATACATCTGTCCTTAGGTATTCCAGTACCATATTTCTTCTCTCTATCTCCACTCTTGGTGACTCGTACCTGCTCTTTTTCCTGTCTCGTGCATTTTTTCTTCTTCTCCAACCCTTCTCTTCCTCTTCCCCCATCCTCCTCTTTTCATCTGACGGGGGTTAGGCTATGGGAAAGCCGTGCTGTGCCACATTGCCTGGAGATGTTTATGATGGATGTCTGTTTTTAGGGACATTGGGCGTTGGTGACGGGTTTTGGTTTACAAGAAATGCCAGGGTGGGGCCGCGTTGTACATAAAATAAGTAGCGAGTTTTAAAAGCACCAGGCTCCTCTACACACCCTACACCACAATGGAGTTTCCCTTCTCTCTGCCTGGTCACTGTATGTTCTTAAAGGAAATGTTCACCCTTTTTTTATGTTATATTGTTTTTGTGCACTTCTGAGTAATGTTATTGATTCCCTGGGTCGTTTCATGATTTCATGTGTATCTGAGTTATTGGTGTTCAAGCAGGCAGAAATCCATCCGGTATGACTAGGGTTGCAAAGGGTCGGAAACATTTTCCGGTACATTTCTGGAAATTTTCCATGGGAAGTTAAGCCTGAGAATTTGGGGAATTTTGCTTAAATTCATCAAAAAAGTTAGCTTATAACAGTGAACCTTTTTTGTGGGATACACAAGGCAATTCTAGGTCTTGTGGCATATTTTGGTTAAACTATCCCCAATTCATTGGAATTGCAACCCTCTGCATGCACAGTGCATTCTTCCATCACATGTGCAGTGCAGTCTTCCATCACATGTACAGCTGATTCTCAAGACCTTGCACACTAATAAGATGTTATTGAGCTCACATTACTACACTGTCTGAGCAAAGGACTACATGCTTTCTGGTAAGTTTTAATTACAATACTGGGTGGGGTCAATTTCTGCTATTTAGTTTTTGCAACCATGTGGGTTTTAGCTTCCTTGAGCCTGGAGAATGTTAATTCACCTGTTTTCATACATGTTTAATTTTAAAACATTTATCTTCTAAAGGAGTTGTTTAATCTAACTGCTTAACTATTTATCTGTACATGGAATTGTATTTGGGTTTTCTTTACTCATTTCTTTCTGATCTTTACAGGAGAATGCCACTGGCACTATCTGATGAAATATGTGTATATTTGCAAATACTGTGCCAAATCATATGTGAAGAATGCAACAAAGATCCCTCTACTTCTATTTGAGGTGAAAATGATGAATCAGACACCTTATTGATAGCAACAGCTCATGGTCCTCCTGGAATCTTTTTTTGACTCAATGGAGGACCGTAGTCAGAGAAATGCTGATGAACGTCTTGCTCAAGCTTTGTATGCAACTGGTTCACCTCTGATGCTCACAGGCAATGTGTATTGGAAGAGATTTCTGAATGCTCTTCGCCCAGCATACAGCCCTCCAACCAGACATTCTTGATCTACTCATTTGCTGGATGCAGAGTTCAAGTGAAGGTCAAGCAAATCATAGAGAAAGCAGAGAATAATTAACTACATCTCCGCCCCTCAACCAGTATTATACAAGAGCACAGACACAAGGGACAACAGACACACCAGTCTCTACATTGCAGATGAGCTGAAGGCAGTCATCAATGACCCTGGACCACAGAAAATATTTGCACTGGTGACAGACAATGCTGCGAACATGAAGGCTGCTTGGTCTAAAGTGGAGGTCCTACCTTCACACTTCACCCATTGGCTGTGCTGCTCATGCATTGACATCATGGCACTGAAAACAATGGATACACTCTACAAGAGAGTCAAGGAAATGGTTAGGTATGTGAAGGGTCATCAAGTTATAGCAGCAATCTACCTCACCAAGCAAAGTGAGAAGAATAAGAGCACACATTGAAGCTGCTCATCAATACCCATTGGGGTGGTGTTGTCATCATGATTGACAGTCTCCTGGAGGAGAAGGAGTCTCTCCAAGAAATGGCCATATCACAGTCTGCCGATATGGACAGCCCTTTCAAGAGGATCCTTCTGGATTATGTATTTTGGGAGAGAGTGGTAAACAGCCTAAAACTCCTGAAACCTATACTGCCGTACAAAGGCAAAGCGCAGTAACTACACATTTGGTTTAATTGTGTAGGCTTACTCTCAAATGTTCCTATGAAACATATAGGAAGGTCGTGAAGGAGAGGAACATTAACTTCACTAAACTGGATGAAGAGGAGTGTGAAAATTGCTTGAGGCAAGATGTCCACGTCAGAGCAGAGCACCAGGCTGAAACCAGCATTGAGAAATGTCACCCCTGTCAAAAGTGGGAGGAGCACAAGAGTAGAGCAGAGAGAGGAAGGCATCACTACAGGTTGGATGCAGAAAGGGAAGAGCTTGATGACCTCTCAATCCGCAGTGTTGACCTCCAGAAAGTCATCATGCTGCCCCGAATGCCTGGGGTGAAGACTGCAGTCTTTACCAAACGCATCTCGGCCTTCCATGAGACCTTCGCCAGTGTGGGGGAAAAAATAGAATAGTATTTCAGTAATATGGCACGAAGGCATTGCTTGAAGGAAGGCAGAGGAAGTGGCATCTGCTTTTGTCACAGCACTTAATCAGGAGCGGGATGTGAAACATATTATTTACTGGGTTGACAATTGCACTAAACAAGAACTGGTGCCTCCTTACAACTTGAGTCACTATGGTAAATGACTACGTGATGATATAACTTTGAACCAGGGCACACCTTCATGAGCGCAGACAGTTTCCACCATGGGGTGGAGAAAGAGATGAGGAAGCGGCCTGGAGGTGCTGTCCTGGATTTTGAGGATTTTAAGAATGTCATTGCCGCCTCCAACTCTGGGGAAAGTCAATGTGATGGAGATCCAGAGTAGAAACATCCTGGCATGGAGGGCTGGTCACTCAGTGGCTAAACTAAAGAAGGCACCAAATCTGTCTGTCATGGCTGTTATTCAGCTGAGGAGGGGATCAAGAGAGATGTTCTTCAAACTCTCGCATGATGAAGTGGAGTTCACACAATTGGACTTCCTCATGAAGAAGGTAAGGGATAATAAGATAAGAGGTAAAATGTATTTGTCACATACAGATTTATAAACAGTGTACAACTTGAGATAAAATGTAAATTCTGGTTGACTCTAGGTGACTCTGGAGTATCCAAAACAGCTGCGACCTGGAGACAAGGGGATAGAGAAGGAGAAGAAGTCGGACATAATTTCCAAGCTCTGCCCAATGATGCTCCTCAACCGCCGTCAGTTTTGGGAGAACCTGGCTGAGGAGGAGTGAACATTTTGGAGGACTGAACAAACCGTGCACACACACTAGTGCACACTCTTACACGCGCACACACAAACACACAAAAAAGCGGGCACACACAACCCCTCACACAAGCACACACACATATGCACACTGCTTGCTTGTTGTTCTTCTATTAAATTGTTTGAATTTTAAACTGTTTTTAAAGCAACCTTGGTCTGTAATGAATTACTTTTGAATTAAAATGAAAATTGTAATGCAATAAATTGTATCAACATTTATTTATTGTGTAAAATGGTAATGATGCTTGGGGAAATGATGACAATTTCTTCAGTCAATTTCTTATTGAGCAAAACAATCTTTGTGGTGAAAGGGGCTTTGCAATAAAAGACGACTCTTAATCTTGAGGCTTACTACTGAGCAATTTCAACATTCACAACTTGCAAACAGAAATAAAATTATTAAAGCTTAAAAACAATCAACATGTAGTAAGAAACACAACAAGAAAGTTGGATGAACACATTTAGTTTGTAGATACTGCACTTTGCCTTTGCAATAGTGTTTTTGTTGTTCAAGGTCATCCAAAGGCAGAGTGCAGTATCTGCTTTTTGGGGGTCAAAGGTCACATCAGTGGTCATGGTTTTTATCAACTTACTAAAAAGGCATTACATGAATGCATTACAACTAATCTACCTACAACATGTTTGACTGGCTGGTGTAAAAACTTTAAAGGCATTTTTCTCAGTTTGAGTGTTTGCGTAGTTACTGCGGTTAGCCTTTGTAGGGCAGTATAGCAGTAGCCATTGCACGGCCTGAGGGAGACAATGCCATCCTGTCTGATGTTCAGACTCTGCTTGCCTATGTAAGAGAAGAAATCTGAGGCTTTTTGGGCCTGACAAGCCATCCTCAACATTGTTGGAAAGTGACAGTGAAGATGAGGCCTCATAGTCTGATGTTCAAGAGGTGGACATTGAGGAGGTCCAGGGAGAAAACATGGAAGCCTGAGAGGAAGACAATCAAAGCTTTAGTTTCTTCATTTTACAGATGTACAGTGTGGAGAACAAGTATTTGATACACTGCCGATTTTGCAGGTTTTCCCACTTACAAAGCATGTAGAAGTCTAATTTTTATCATAGGTACTCTTCAACTGTGAGTGACGGAATCTAAAACAAAAATTCAGAAAATCACATTGTATGATTTTTAAGTAATTAATTTGCATTTTATTTCATGACATAAGTATTTGATACATCAGAAAAGCAGAACTTAATATTTGGTACAGAAACCTTTGTTTGCAATTACAAAGATCATACGTTTCCTGTAGTTCTTGACCAGGTTTGCACACACTGCGGCAGGGATTTTGGCCCACTCCTCCATACAGACCTTCTCCAGATCCTTCAGGTTTCGGGGCTGTCGCTGGGCAATACGGACTTTCAGCTCCCTCCAAAGATTTTCAATTGGGTTCAGGTCTGGAGACTGGCTAGGCCACTCCAGGACCTTGAGATGCTTCTTACGGAGCCCTCAATACGGTGCAGTCGTCCTGTCCCCTTTGCAGAAAAGCATCCCCAAAGAATGATGTTTCCACCTCCATGCTTCACGGTTGGGATGGTGTTCTTGGGGTTGTACTCATCCTTCTTCCTCCAAACACGGCGAGTGGAGTTTAGACCAAAAAGCTCTATTTTTGTCTCATCACACCACATGACCTTCTCCCATTCCTCCTCTGGATCATCCAGATGGTCATTGGTAAACTTCAGACAGGCCTGGACATGCGCTGGCTTGAGCAGGGGGACCTTGCGTGCGCTGCAGGATTTTAATCCATGACGGCGTAGTGTGTTACTAATGGTTTTCTTTGAGACTGTGGTCCCAGCTCTCTTCAGGTCATTGACCAGGTCCTGCCGTGTAGTTCTGGGCTGATCCCTCACCTTCCTCATGATCATTGATGCCCCACGAGGTGAGATCTTGCATGGTGCCCCAGACCGAGGGAGATTGACCGTTATCTTGAACTTCTTCCATTTTCTAATAAATGTGCCAACAGTTGTTGCCTTCTCACCAAGCTGCTTGCCTATTGTCCTGTAGGTCATCCCAGCCTTGTGCAGGTCTACAATTGTATCCCTGATGTCCTTACACAGCTCTCTGGTGTTGGCCATTGTGGAGAGGTTGGAGTCTGTTTGATTGAGTGTGTGCACAGGTGTCTTTTTATACAGGTAACGAGTTCAAACAGGTGCAGTTAATACAGGTAATGAGTGGAGAACAGGAGGACTTCTTAAAGAAAAACTAACAGGTCTGTGAGAGCCGGAATTCTTACTGGTTGCTAGGTGATCAAATACTTATGTCATGCAATAAAATGCAAATTAATTATTTAAAAATCATACAATGTGGTTTTCTGGATTTTTGTTTCAGATTCCGTCTCTCACAGTTGAAGTATACCTATGATGATAAAAATTACAGACCTCCACATGCTTTGTAAGTAGGAAAACCTGCAAAATCGGCAGTGTATCAAATACTTGTTCTCCCCACTATGTTGAAAACATTTTTGGGAGATTCGATGGATCATTGGGGATCATTAAATATTCCCTTTCTTTTGTTCAGTGAAATCATCCCATGTGAAGAGTCAACTTATTTAAAGTTAAACTTATTTTAGTTTTTTTTCTTCTTTAATCATTTGCAATTATGTCTGCTTATGATAAGGTAAAAGGTGTATGTTTCTGTCTCCATATGATATGGTAAATATACAATCTACATTTAAATGGTATTCCCGTTAATAACCACGGAAAGTTTCCACCTCCTGAATATTCCCCAAAATGTGCAACCCTAAATGTGACTTTTAGATTGCGAAAACGTCTACCATACATGCCAGATTTCAATACTGGTCGATGTCATAACTCGGGAGGATATCTTCTCTCAAATGAGCCATTGATCATATTTTTGTGATTTTCCTGCCTTGAGAAATGTGTAATTTTAATGGAGGTTTTATCAAATTTTTTGTGTTTGTCTGCTGCTTTAGTGCAGGGTGCATTGTGCCGTTGCCAGAGATATTGTAGGAATCCATTGAATGTATTATCCCCCACCCAGTACACTGTCGACCAATCATGTTAAAGTTGTCATTCTGCGTCACGTGGTTGCTAAGCTAATTTTCACTCAATCCCTTCTCACAGTCAGTGTATATGTTGAGAAACGTGCCTATTTTCCTTAAAAGTAAGTAATGTCACAATTCCAAAGCTATGCGATATTACAGATATCAAGTTAATTATCTCACATCTCGGAAAAGATTTGTAATGTAGTTCTTGTTGACTGAATTCGTGCTAATGTGGGGTTTTTGAGCTAGTGCCCAATGGACTCCCATTTACTCCTTGAAGGAGAGCGCTCCTTGTCCCAGAATGCACCACGGGCCCTTTGACGTAGCATGGGCTACGTTTCCCATCTCCTCAGAAGTATATCTGTCGTTGCGAATGTTAGACTCCACTCTGTGAGGCACATCGAGCTGCAGGTTGAACATTTTTGAACATTGTAGACTGCTGATGGTGCAGTTTGTTTAGGCGATTTTACAGCTAACTAGCTATGTTACATGCTGTTATTATCTTTGGTATTATTGTGTGTAGCCAGGTTTTTTAGCTAGCCAGCCCATAGATAGAGCATTGCATTGTGGATTTTGTAGTAAACTTTTTTCTATGTTGCTACCAACTTTTATTAACTCAAATAAAAAATGTGTACAAAAATATATTGTTCTCACATTAGTGTTATTTAACACTGTACTTTTAAAGCAATTAGTGGTTTTGGATGGATTTTACCTTTTAAGTTCTGATCCATGGAGACCCATAGGGTGTGTTCCAACCTAGCACTAAACGTAGCACGAATTATCAGCTAATGGTCAAGCACTTGATTAGGTGAGTCAGGTTTTGTGCTGGGCCGGAAACAAAAACGTGCGCTCTAGTCCAGGACCAGGGTTATATTAACATTATTCTATTTGATTTCGCAACGACCTCACCTTCCACTCTATGATCAGTTAACACTGAGAGGTCAGTTTCCACTCCACAGGGTCCTCAGAGTATTTTACAGCGGCCTCACCGTAAGGGCATTTTGAGGATTGTTAAGACGCTGAGAGACAGGGGCAGTAGATAAACATTTTATTCCATGTTTTTATAGCGATCAATGCGGTCATATTGATGTCTCAAAAAGATGACGTTCATGGAGCAGACAGAGCTTTTTGAACAGGGCCCGAGCCGTTTGGCTGAGTTAAACAAGTGGAACTGGGATGGAGGGCTTGAACAGAAGAGAAATGAAGTAAAGTCTATTATAAGGCAACTTCAGCCTCAGCCGAGTGCGTGGAGCAGCATCTAAGGGTGTACTATAAGGATAGTCACGCTAACGAAAACCCACAGTCATTATGCATGAAATAATGACACACCGCGCACACACTCTTTGTATTCACACTGAAACCTTTCTGGTAGCGTGCACATTATATTTGTATAGACCCTATACAAATATATGGACCCTTAAGTCCAACTACTTGTGCAGAAAATGTGCACGCACACACAGTGATCCTGAGTATAATAGGTCAGTGAGTGAGCGGATGACATGCTGCTTGCTTCTCACTGGCCATGCTGGGGTATGGATGCTCCCTGGGTGGCGAGGGGAACCTCTGCCTCTGGTGCTCCCTGCTCTAGTTGCTCCCCCCAAACACACACACACACACACACACACACACACACTGCATTATCCTGACTAGGCAGAAGGGACAGCCTGGGCTGGGTGTTTTTTGTGTGTGCACGTTGGGAGTTGGGGATGTTACATCTGTGAGGGTCGTCTTTCTCACTCTCTCGCTTTCTCTCGCTCGCTCTCTCTCCCTCTGTTTTTCCCCTCTCTGTGGGTCATAGCTGCTTGTGCTGTCAAGGACTCGCTCCCCCCGGCCACTTCCACTGGAGCTGCTGCAACAGCAGCCTCCGACCCCGGCAGGAAGGTGGGACAATTTGAATGCATTACACAAGCACTGTTATCCTCCGCAGTGGCCTGATGCATTCCGACACATCTCCCTCTAGCTCTTTCCCCATTTCCTCAACCATAATTTTGTCTTCTCTTTTTGTTCTGTAACTTTGCTGCTATCGTTTGACAGGAATCTACAGAAATGTGTTTGTGTAACGAGACCACACAGAGACTAATCTCTATGTAATGTAGATAATACTACTCTCAGCATCTCTCCCTCACTCTCCCCCTTCCCCCCCCCTTTTTTCTATCTCTCTCTCGCTTGTAATTTGAGGTTATATCTCACCTGCTGTCAGTCACAGGTCATGGTGAAGCTGTTCTTTTTCCATCAGTGTTAATCTGGTTTAGGAGCGACGCTATCAGTCACGACTCCCTCCCTCCCCGCTCTGCACTAGAGACTGATGCACCTGCCCGGGCTTGTTAGCCTTGTGATTCACCACCAAGAAGATGACATGAAACACAACTCTCCAGGAAGAGGGTGATTTGTGGTGCTCTCCTCACTTCAAGGATTTCCCTCTGCTGTGTGTGCCCATATGCATGCACACACACACACACACACACACACACACACACACACACACACACACACACACACACACACACACACACACACACACACACACACAGAGAGAGAGAGATGGATCAACAACATTATGGTAGAACAGGGACAATGACTGTGGATTTTGAAAACAGAGTTTGAGCTTTTGAAAGTTGTTAGCGTGGGCTAAATGTCATCAGCTTACACAGCCTGTTGCATCCGAATCATGGTTGTCCTCAGTATCATGATTCAAAGTGAATAATGATGACTATTAAAGGACTACATGACAATATCATGTTATCCTTGCATTGTTATCTTCACTTAGATTGTGTGTAATCAGTGTATAATCATTTTAGCATCGTTGTTATATCAACTGTTACTTTTATAATTTTCATCTAATTGAAATTGCATTTCTCCTTCATCTTCCAAGTTCATCATCTTCCTCACCATCCCATGGTTTTCTCAGTGTAGCCTGACCCTCCCTTTATGAGAGTGTACTACTGCCTGCCAAGAGGCCTGAACTTTTATGGCACAGGTGGTAGTGCACTTGTCTCTGGTTCAAACCCTGCTCTGACTGTTTCCCCCTCAAACACTATGAGCCATGTTGGAACAGTAGATTGGTCCCAGGTTTTAGACCGTAGCTATTTGTTTACACCTGGGAGCCAGGGCAGGAAGATCGAGATTGGGAGAGAGAGAACCACCCTGAGGACTGAGAGGATGTTGGATAACTGAATCAACCAGTAGTCAGAGGGCATACGGTTTCAGTAATTTTTTGTTGTGGTCTGTGCTTTTTTAATGTGCACACCAGGGTTAGGCTCAGTTTGAATTGAAGGAGGTCAATTCAGGAAGTAAACTAAAATGGCAATTCAATAATCGAAAAAGGGCATTTATTTTCAATGACTGCTCAATAAACTGAAAAGTAGAAGCAATTTCAAAAGTTTTCAAATGTCTGGATATTTAATTAAAATCACTTCCTGAATTGTCTGCCTTCAATTAGAATTGAGCCCAACCCTGACACACGCACACACAACGCTGCCCACGGTGGAGCTGCAGGGCCAACTTGGTTGATTACAGTGGAATCACTCAGACGAGCCAAGAGCTCTTAATGCAGCGCTCCTCTTTACTCCCCTTTAATGAGTAGCCATGACTCATAATCTATAGTGTGTATTTACCTTGAGGGCTAATCAGCCTGGTGTGTGTGTTTGAGCGAGCATGTGTGCTTGAGCGAGCATATAGGCTGTGCTGTGTGTGTGCCATTTCTGCCCGAGCCTTACTTATGATTCAGTACTACACAAATTGGTTTAATTATTAATTTACTAGCTAATTAAATGGGAGCACAGGGTAAACACACACACTGTACAGGTTATTGACTGGAAACTTAATACGATGGAAACCGGTCCCTAGCGGAATGACAACAATATGGCTGCTTATTACAATAGAGAGAGAGTCAGACACAATATTGGTACTTTCATAAACTACGCTCGCCTACAGGAGCTTTGCACACGAACTGCCGCCCTCTTTGAGTAAGAAATCATGAATGTATTTACATGACTGGTTTGCTGCGTATCTCTCGATGAAGCCGACCACCATGGAAAGGGGTGGGCTTTTTCATCGCTCTTGAAGTTGCTTCTTTTGAAGATGGGCTAGCCAGCCATGTCGATGGTCCCCAGTGAGGTGATGAGAGTAGCGCAGTAGGAGGGTTTGAACAGAGTAGTAGTGGTCCCACTTAAATTCACTTTTCGAAGATACTTTACTTAGGACAGCTAATCAGTCGTACCAGTGATTATCAGAGAGGGGAGTTACCTTCACAACCTTGTGTTGCAATTCAGAGTTCAAACCAATTTAAATGTGCAGCTGCAGCCTTATGCTTTTCTGGTCTAAATGTTCATTTCTTTACCAATCCTTTTATACACTCTGGTTGAAAGGGACTGTTCCGTCAGGCTGACACGCTCTCTGACTTCACTCGGGGCGTAGCTACTTATTGTGCAAATTTTATAGAAAACAATGATCTCTTATGGCTCCTAAAATCACATCCCAATCTTAACAAAAATACTTAACATTTTTCATTCACAATATATAGGATGGACATTTCACATATATAGGGGCTATATTTTCCAAGTTACAGTACTTCCTTTAACTTTTTTAATGACATCACAAAATAACAACCCAATTGACATTAGTGCTCTATAGACCATCTCTGACCATTCCCCACGTTCTATGTTAGAAATATTGTTCCAGTATTTGCTTTGGAATGTTTTAGAGTTTCGGGTGTGAAAAAGTATTTTAAACAAACACCATTCCTTTGGTTAATAATGGAGAGGGAGACCTGAATCTTCTCTCCTTTAATTTACAACAGGGCGTGATGTGTCAATCCCCCCAGTCACCCCCCCCCCCCGGTCCATGTTGACTCTATTACTTCCTACACAGTTGTCAAGTTAGCTGGATGTCCTTTGTGTGGTGGACCTTTCTTGATACACACAGGAAACTGTTGAGCGTGAGAAACCCAGTAGAGTTGCAGTTCTTGACACAAACCAGTGCGCCTGGCACTTATTACCATACCCTTTTCAAATGCACTTAAATATTTTGTCTTGCCCATTCACCCTCTGAATGGCACATACACAATCCATGGCTCAATTGTCTCCGGGTTTAAAAAATCCTTCTTTAACCTGTGTTCTTGTGTTCATCTACATTGATTGAAGTGGATTTAAGAAGTGACATCAATAGGGGATCATAGCTTTCACCTGGATTCACCTGGTCAGTCTGTCATTGAAATATTTTTTGTACACTCAGGATCTGTTGTAATGAGCGTTATTCATAGCAGCTATCGGGCTGACAGCTTATCCTGTAGTGGTCACTGCTGATCACAGGATGGGAAACACACATATGACCGGGTCTCATTTTCCTAATCTAACCAATCCCTTGGAGACTGTCAGTCAAGCAGAGGATAAGACTAGATTATGATGCTGGGGTTTGGTGTTGGCCACAACACAGCAGGTCATCCGGAGTGCTTCTACTTAAGCTAGACTGCCAAGTCAGAGAAAAGAAGAGGACTTCATATCCTTATGGCGATATGGCAATATCACCCTGTCTTCACCCCACTAGTAACTTCAGATAGTCATACATCATAATATAATAGTAGCCTACATTTATGTTCCACACACACAAAAATACATGGTAAAATCTCCTCTTTGCATTGACACCTGTCATGTGCTAGCTTAAACATGGTAGTCTGTGTCTTTATATGGATGTGTTTTTCAATTCTGGGTACACCAAATACATTTAAAGATGTTACAGATTAACAAAAGATGCATTCCCCTCTGTGTTTCGACCTATGATGGAATCCTCCCCCACCCATTCTCAAAGGGGTGGTTGGGATTGGTTGTAACTTCTGTGTTAATGCTCCTGGTTGCAGGCAGTGCGCACATGCCTTTTATCAGAGAGCTAGAAAGAGGGAAGAGGAGGTGAAATTATAGGGAAATGAATAGACCGTACTAGGTCTGTGAATTGCCAGGTACCTCACAATATGATATTATGGCGATACTTACAGTTGGACATTTACATACACCTTAGCCAAATACATTTAAACTCAGTTTTTCACAATTCCTGACATTTAATCCTAGTAAAAATTCCCTGTCTTGTGTCAGTTAGGATCACAACATTATTTTAAGAATGTGAAATGTCAGAATAATATTAGAGTGATTTTTATTTCAGCTTTTATTTCTTTCATCGCATTCCCAGTGGGTCAGAAGTTTACATACATACACTCATTTGGTATTTGGTAGCATTGCCTTTAAATTGTTTTGGGTCAATCGTTTCTGGTAGCCTTCCACAAGCTTCCCACAATAGGTTGGGTGAATTTTGGCCCATTCCTCCTGACAGAACTGGTGTAACTGAGTCAGGTTTGTAGGACTCCTTGCTCGCACAGGCTTTTTCAGTTCTGCCCACACATTTTCTATAGGATTGAGGTCAGGGCTTTGTGATGGCAACTCCAATACCTTGACTTTGTTGTCCTTAAGCCATTTTGCCACAACATTGGAAGTATCTTCGTCCCCATGTGCAGTTGCAAACCGTAGTCTGGCTTTTTTATGGCGGTTTTGAAGCAGTGTCTCCTTCCTTGCTGAGCGACCTTTCAGGTTATGCCGATATAGCACTCGTTTTACTGTGGATATAGATACTTTTGTACCTGTTTCCTCCAGCATCTTCACAAGGTTCTTTGCTGTTGTTCTGGGATTGATTTGCACTTTTCACACCGAAGTACGTTCATCTCTAGGAGACAGAACAAGTCTCTTTCTTGAGTGGTATGACGGCTGCGTGTTCCCATGGTGTTTATTCTTGCGTACTATTTTTTTGTACAGATGAACGTGGTACCTTCAGGCGTTTGGAAATTGCTCCCAAGGATGAACAATACTTTCTTTTCTGAGGTCTTGGCTGATTTCTTTTTTTCCCCCATGATGTCGAGCAAAGAGGCACTGAGTTTGAAGGTAGGCCTTGAAATCCATCCACAGGTACACCTCCAATTGCCTCAAATGATGTCAATTAGCCTATCAGAAGCTTCTAAAGCCATAACATAATTTTCTGGAATTTTCCAAGCTGTTTAAAGGCTCAGTCAACTTAGTGTATGTAAACTTCTGACCCACTGGAATTGTGATATAGTGAATTATAAGTGAAATAATCTGTCTGTAAACAATTGTTTGGAAGAATTACTTGTCATGGACAGAGTAGATATCCTAACCGACTTGCCAAAACTATAGTTTGTTAACATGAAATCTGTGGAGTGGTTGATAAATTAGTTTTAATGACTTCAACCTAAGTGTATGTAAACTTCCGACTTCAACTCTAGGTGCTGATGCAATATGTATTGAGATTCTGACCATTCAATATGTATTCCGATTCGACACTGATTTTATTGCGATCTGATGTTCCCAACATATTGCTTACCATATGTATGCTGCAAAGGGACGAGAGAGCCATGAGAAAACAAGTTTTAATGAGTCATGGAAATAAATTTGCTCCCTATTTAAAAGGATGAACAATCTACAGTATGAAGGAAAAATATTGTTCAAAATGTGTTAAGATAATTGTCTAAAATAATAGTCCGATTTATGTATCGAATTTTTTGTTCTTCCCCCATCACTTGTATTTTCTTTCTAACAAGCAAGAGCAGTTGAACTGGTATGAATACACCCTCCAGTCCATCTCCAAATAAGAATTAGTTGCCAATTCCTTGTATAAATACGAAGAGGAATAGTGAGTTGAAACTGCTTGTTGTCATAGTGGAAGTAGTGATCTTTCGTCTTTGTTGTTATGAGTGGTAGGGGGAGAGGCTTGGTGTCTGTGTGCTAGTGTGAAGGTGTGCATTGCACATTTATTTGGAACATTACGCTAAAACATACATTGAGTTAGTTCGATATCATGCAGACCTAGCAACACCCATTCTCTCACCCTCCTTCTCCCTATTGGTCCTTGGCTTTTCTGACTGTTTCCCAGCACTCATTGAATGAGTGAGAGCGCTGACCTGTGTTGCTCCTGGCTAGTCATTAATAATGAATGGTATTAGGTCTGTTTGAGAGATAATAATGGTAGTGATGGGAGACTGGTGTCCTGGGGAGACTATTACACACTGTCAGTCATTTCCACTTATAAGCCAATAGGAGCTCTTTGATGTGGGGAGCAAAGCGGCTTGATTGGGTGAGATTGACAGTGTGCGGCCTTTATATGCCCCATATGGTTTATTTGCAGTTGTAATATAAACATTGATGATAGCTTTTCAGTCTAGCGGTATATGTACAGTTGAATTGAGTGCAGAGCGCTGCCCAACTGTGTTGGAAATGGGTCAGGTACGTTCTTGTAGTTTGTTATTGTCCAGCTCTCTGCAGCAATTGAAGCAGCTAAATACTAGTGTTTGTCTCTAGCACTTAAAGCATATTGCTGCTTTGCAGGGTTTTAACAGCCTTTTTTATATTGCCCATATGAACAGTGGAGCAGTGAGAGCTTCTTGGCTCCATCAAGAGGTTAATGCAGTCTGTTGTCGAGCACTGCTGACACTGCAGCTCTACCCTCATTAGACCGGTGACGTTTTAATTGTGTTTCTTGTTTAACGAGGCGACAGTCTGCTTAATACATACAGTACCTCCTGGCCCATGGCCCTGGGAGATGAAGCTACACGGAGGGAGATAATCAACCTTTTGGTATCCTCTAATGTATATTTAATGGGATTCTTTTGAGGCCGGAGGATGAGCGAATTGAGTGGTAATTTTTGGTGTCCTTTGCAGTAACCGTATCATTGCAAGAAAGCGCAAGAGAATTTTAAGAGTTTGTCTGAGTCCAACGATGGGAATCCATCCAGCCTACATTTTTGGCAGACTCAGGGAATGGGGTTAATTAAACTGACAGATCAGTTTCTGTCACACTCCACCAACTAATACACTTGGCACTTTTCACCCCTTGTCACGCTTCTGAAACCAAGCAGTTTGGAAATGTGAAAATCCCATCAAATGCTTTCCAATCTAAGCAGTTTGCTTCTGAACATTTACAGGCCAAACTGTCTCCTTTCAGTTTTCGGCTGTCTAGATGGGCGTATTTCTGTTTTGCTTCCCAAAATGGACATGGAGGATTTTGTTAACAAGAATGCAAAGCTGGTACCAATAGCTGTTTGAGTGTCTGTTTTATGGGGTCTGCAGATGTGGTTTTCTTAGCGGACTTCGCGCAGAGGTGAAAATGGTGTCAGCGCTAACCACAAAACATATGGACTATGCTGCTACTTTGGGTTGAAGAAGTCTTGGAAAACTGGGGGTCATTAGCTATCTGCCTGCCTGCAAGATCATTTTGCTATAAGCATAGTATTTTGGTAGGCTGTCCTTTGTTACTGAAGGTAAAGTCAGTTAGGATGTTGGCAGCAGTCTCTCCCTCTGACTGCATCAAGGGGGAATTTAGCCTTTGCTCCGTGTCACAAGATGGCTAGTCTGGTTGGTTACCGGTCTGCTTCTGGATTTCACAAGGCTACGGTGTTGCCTTGGCAAGACAATACCAACTTGGCAATCCGAAACAGATTGTCACCCAGGCTACAGAACTGCTTGCATCACATAGCATCTCCATTTTGACATTGCTGTGCCAGTCTGTGGGAGGTCCTTCACTGTCACTAAGCGTTGTTACCATAGTTTAACTCGGGTGTCAAAAACAACACTCTAAAACAATAAATCCACGCACCTTTCCCTCTAACATGCCCCTTATCTTCATTGGGCACTTTTATCCCCTTGACAATAGCTTGGATACATGCTGAGAAGATGAAGGCTGTAATTGAGGGATGTAGACTGTGGCTTTGTCAGAGTGGGGATGGCTGTATAGGCCTACCTATAGATCTTTGTGGCCATGCAGGTGAGCATTATCATTAGGGCTGTGACGATACCAGTATCACAATATTTTTTTCCATGGCAAAAATGAAAACGCGAAAGAACCTGCTGTATGTAAATTATTGCGCCGTAGCTTGGAAAATAAATACATGCGACTCTGGGTGACACATAGTGATGTTTGTTTCCAATATTAGGGCTGTGTGTGTGTGTGCGTGCGTGCAAACACATGCGTGTGCGGTGGGTTTGTGAGTGCTTGAGAGTGGATATTTATGTCACAATCAACAGTGGGCTAAGATGCCTAATTTAACTTTACAGTCAGTGCCTTGCATGTGATTTAGCTTGTGATGTGGTTGTCTGTGGAGTTGCTCAAGTTAACTGTAGCTTCACTGGCTGCCTAGTCTCTGTGTATGACAGGATATGCTGCTCTATTTCTAGACTCGATGATGCCATCCTATGTATTTGCCGACCTCTTATAGCTTTCCCTCCACTTTTCCCTTTGTGTTATTATGAATGAAGTTATGTAGCAAGGGCTGCACTTACCATGCCATAAATGAAACAACCCGTCCTATGTCATAACAGATCCATAACCATGGTGTGATTTTATAGTATCGCTTGAATGACATTACCATTAACTACATGATACCTGTGATACCATGCCGTGTCGGATTGTTGCGATTTACCATGATACCAATGTCGCAACCTTATTATGCAAAAATGTCCCCATGACAAACCACAGAACTTTCAATCTCGCCACGATTTTATGACCCCCATGGCCTGATGGAGATCTCTGTGGTATCAAATCAAGTTGTCAACATCTGGAGAAGCTTCTGGTGTGGCAGCATTACTCCCCTCACGCTGAGGACGAGAGTTTGTTCACCACTAGAAGATAGGGCGGTGCGATAAGGCAGGAAGGCCACCCCTCCTTGTAGGAGAAATCCCCCGCCTTGGCTGTGATTTATGGGGGCAGGGTGAGGAAGAGCACCTTGGTAAGGGCACGGAATACCGATGCCCTTCTCCATGTCTTCCGCAAACATAAGCTGTGATGCATAGAGAGTGGCTGCTTCAGACCCAGCTGCCAATATGCCACGTGCTGCTGCCATATGGACTGCACCACTCACCCCACCCTAGCCTCTTTTGGTTGGCTGAACAGCTCACTTAAGTGCGGCAGTGTTTTTTTTTCTTTTCGTTTCGCTCGTAGAAATAATGTGTATTTAGGTCACTCCCCATCGTTGCTACATAAGTGCTAACATCAGTATTTGCATTCAATTTTATGAACGCTGTGCTGAAGTCCTTTTCCTCTTTCCCTTCGTATCAATGTTACATCCACTTTTATATTAAATATTGCATACTTTGAGTTGAATCCATCTACTCAAATATTGTTTGGAATCCTTTGTCCAGCCATCTCATTATCTAAGTGTCAAATGTCTGTCGGGATTCATTTGATGTGGCCAACGACTATCGGGTCAATGTTGCCACTCAAGGACAAATGGCCATGTGATATCTGAATTGCTTACTTGCAGTTATTACTGTAATGGCATGCCAAAGCCCATCTCCTATGCCAGTCTTGCCACCTGCACTGGCACTGCCGTATGACACAGGTCTCTTTCAGGTCAAGTCCCTACTTGATTGTGATTTGTTCAGATGCCATGCATCCAATTTACTTCTAGCTAAGGCTCCACTTGTCAAACGAAGCCATCTTGTCACTGTTTCCAGCCTCTCTCCGGTACTTCTCCTCGGTGCACCTATAATTGGATCACCTAATGCAATTGGTTGTTGGGGTCGTCTGACTCCTCTGCCAGTTTCCTTGGGCCTTAAGAATATGGACTACCACACAGTTTGATGTGTGGTAGTCATCAAACTGACAGACACATTTTGTGATGTCTTGGACTTGATTGTTGGTGGTCATGCGTTTCACACCGCTGGTCTGAGGGTCGGAGCATCTGGGTAAGTGGATACTTCTGCGCTTGGCATGAGTGTCTGGGAAATTCGGACACTTCCCATAAGGTTCAGTATTGTTTTATCTATACTGAACAAAAATATAAATGCAATATGCAACGATTTTACTGTTACAGTTCCTATAAGGAAATCAGTCAATTTAAATTAATTCATTCTATGGATTTCACATGACTGGGCAGGGGTGCAGTCATGGGTGGGCCTGGGAGGGCATATCAGAATGAGTTTTTCCTTACAAAAGGGTTTTATTACAGACCGAAATACACTTTGCACGTTGCGTTTTATATTTTTGTTCAGTGTAGCTTGGCTGACTTCTCTGTTCTACACATAACTATTTTATTATAATACTGATATTCTCTCTTTTCAGAGCTCTGACACCTGTTCGTAGGACATTGAAGTTTTGGCAAAGATCTACATCACTCCGCTGTCTGCCCAGAGACGCAGTAAGTTGAACAGAGTGTAGTTTACTCCACACATCACCGAGGTAAAGACCGATTCAGGTTGGATATTCAACGGATATTCGCCTGTAGTTTTCCTTACGTCCACCAACAGCAGTTAGGGATCGTCAACATAGTGACAAATCAACATTTTCAAATTTCAATAGCTCTTTAACCATTACTCCTAAAACTTTAAAAACTGGTTCTAGCTAACCCGATGGCATAGACACACATTGCACACACTTATTTTCTTTGTCGATTTATATCTCACACTATTTTAAATTATACAATCTTTGTTGAAATTGTTGAAATTCAGAGTTAATGTTATCATTTTTTTGTAAGTCTGATGGTCTGGCATAAAATGTTATCTCCAGTTGATTGCTTTTTCATGTCCTGCTGAGTGGACGATATTGATGCCTTTTCAGTCTAGCTCCAGTCAGGTGTAAGCACCACGCCACCCCCCTCCTGTTTCATAAACCCCTCTCACCTTCTACCGTTTGTCTACACTCCAAGAACCATGAGAGCCCTCTAGCTGTAGACGCCCCCAGATCCATGACAACTGAGATTCCCATATCCATTGTCTTCTTCCCAGACACACCCTCATGTCTATTAACCTGACAGGAAGGATGGGTAAAGACTCACATGTGGCCGCACAATACAAATTGAACATCGGGGCCAGTTTTTCTGAGACCCCTGAAGAGATAATATATAATGTATTGAAATACTACCTGCAGGAAAGTGCTGACATGCCTTGTGTTTCTTTGATTGCTGACTATAAAGATTTCTTACCAGATCAGAGATACTTCGGTAGAGGATACAGTTGAAGTCAGAAGTTTACATACACCTTAGCCAAATACATTTAAACTCAGTTTTTCACAATTCCTGACATTTTAATCCTAGTAAGAATTGTGCAGTTGCAAACCGTAGTCTGGCTTTTTTATGGCAGTTTTGGAGCAGTGGCTTCTTCCTTGCTGAGCGGCCTTTCAGGTTATGTTCTTTAAAGGACTCGTTTTACTGTGGATATAGATACTTTTGTACCGGTTTCCTCCAGGTTCACAAGGTCCTTTGTTGTTCTGGGATTGATTTGCACTCTAGGAGACAGAACGCGTCTCCTTCCTGAGCTGTATGACGGCTGCATGGTCTCATAGTGTTTATACTTACGTACTATTGTTTGTACAGATAAACGTGGTACCTTCAGGCGTTTGGAAAATGCTCCCAAGGAATGAACCAGACTTGTGGAGGTCTACAATTATTTTTCTGAGATTTTGGCTGATTTCTTTTGATTTTCCCATGATGTCGAGCAAAGAGGCTCTGAGTTTGAAGGTAGGCCTTGAAATACATCCACAGGTACACCTCCAATTGACTCAAATTATGTAAATTAGCCTATCAGAAGCTTCTAAAGCCATGACATCATTTTCTGGAATTTTCCAAGCTGTTTAAAGGCACAGTCAACTTAGTGTATGTAAACTTCTGAACCACTGGAATTGTGATATTGTGAATTATAAGTGAAATAATCTGTCTGTAAACAATTGTTGGAAGAATTACTTGTGTCATACACAAAGTAGATGTCCTAACCGACTTGCCAAAACTATAGTTTGTTAACATGAAATCTGTGGAGTGGTTGAAAAATTAGTTTTAATGACTTCAACCTAAGTGTATGTAAACTTCCGACTTCAACTGTATATGCTCTGCCAATTTGTCTGTCCATTTAGGAATGTTGTGTGTATTTGTGCAACAAAATCCAGAACTCAACCTGAAGCTTTTCTCCAAAATACCTTTCTTTCTTCTATTAAATCAAATCAAATGTTATTAGTCACATACACGTGGTGAGCAGATGTTATTGAGGGTGTAGCGAAATGCTTGGGCTTTTAGCTCAGACACTGCAGTAATATCTAACAAATAATATTTAACAGTTTCTCAACATAGAGTACTCCGCAAACGTTTTAGGCAGGTGTGAAAAAATGCTGTAAAGTAAGAATGCTTTCAAAAATAGACATGTTAATAGATTATATTTATCAATTAACTAAATGCAAAGTGATTGAACAGAAGAAAAATCTTAATCAAATCCATATTTGGTGTGACCACTTTTTGCCTTCAATACAGCATCAATTCTTCTAGGTAAACTTGCACAAAGTCAGGGATTTTGTAGGCATATAGTCAGATTAAACAATTAAACCAAACAGTTGCTAATGATGATCAATTCAATATGTAGGTTGAAACACGATCATTAGCTGAAACAGAAACAGCTGTGTAGCAGGAATAAAACTGGGTGAGGAACAGCCAAATGAAGCTAACAAGGTAAGGTTGCTGAAGACCGTGTACTGTCAAAGTCATACACCATGGCAAGACTGAGCACAGCAAGAAGACACAAGGTAGTTATACTGCATCAGCAAGGTCTCTCCCAGGCAGAAATACCAAGGCAGACAGGGGTTTCCAGATGTCCTGTCCAAGCTCTTTTGAAGAAGCACAAAGAAACGGGCAACGTTGATGACCGTAGACGCAGTGGTCGGCCAAGGAAACTTAACTGCAGCAGATGAGACACATCAGGCTTACTTCCCTTCACAATCGGAAGATGTCTAGCGGTGCCATCAGCTCAGAATTGGCAGAAAATAGTGGGACCCTGGTGCACCCATCTACTGTCCGGAGAAGTCTGGTCAGAAGTGGCCTTCATGAAAGACTTGCTGCCAAAATGCCTCCGACGGGGAAACAAGACCCAGCAACTCAACTATGCACGAAAACACAGGAACTGGGGTGCAGAAAAATGTCATTAGGTGCTCTGGACAACACTATGGTGTTGAATGCTGAGCTATAGTCAATAAACTGCATTCTTATTCAGATGGGATAGGGCAGTGTGTAATGTGGTGGCGATTGCATCATCTGTGGATCTATTGGGACGGTAAGGAAATTGAAGTGGGTCTAGGGTGGCAGGTAAGGTGGAGGTAATATGATCCTTGACTAGTCTCCCAAAGCACTTCATGATGGCAGAGGTGAGTGCTACCGGGCAATAGTCATTTAGTTCAGTTACCTTTGCTTTCTTAGGCACAGGGACAATGGTGGTCATCTTGAAGCATGTGGGGACAACATACAGGCATAGGGAGAGATTGAATATATCTGTAAACACAACAGCCAGCTGGTCTGCGCATGCTCTGAGGATGTGGCTAGGGATACCATCTGGGCCAGCAGCCTTGCGAGGGTTAACGCGCTTAAATCTCAATGAGAGGGAAGCCCACAGTCCTTGGTAGCGAGCCTCATCGGTGGCACTTCTCCTCAAAGCGAGCGAAGGTATTCAGCCTGTCCGGAAGCAAGACGTCGGTGTCCGTGACGTGGCTGGTTTTCCTTTTATAATCCGTGATTGTCTGTAGACCCTGCCACATGCGTCTCGTGTCTGAGCCATTGAACTGCGACTCAACTTTATCCCTATACCGACATTTAGCCTGCTTGATTGCATTGTGGAGGAAATAACTGCCCTGGTTATATGCTCGTTTCGCACTTTCAGTTTTGTGCGAATGCGCCCATCTGTCCACGGTTTCTGGTTGGGGTATGTTTTAATAGTTAGTGGGTACAACATCTCCTATGCACTTCCTTATAAACTCATTCAATGTGTCTGCATATATTTCTATTATTATCTGAAGCTAACCTGAACATGTCCCAGTCCACGTGATCAAAACAATCTTGAAGCATGGATTCTGATTGGTCAGAATAAATGTCATACATACATACATACATACATACATACATACATACATACATACATACATACATACATACATACATACATACATACATACATACATACATACATACATACATACATACATACAGGTAGTATATACAGGTGGTACAGGTACAGAGTAAATGTGCAGGGCACCGGTTAGTCTGGCTAATTTAGGTAATATGTACAGTGGTTCCTCCTTTAAAAGTTGCAAGCTTTTGCCGCTGGATTTAAAGGTACCCAGCATCACGGCTTCATTGCTCCAGACCATGTGAACAAATGGAAGCCACTGTTGGTGATCTCAATGACACACCTCTGTGTTCTAGTATAGAGGGGGAGGGGGCCAGGCTGGGTCTAGAGAGAGGTATGTGCCAGGCTGGGCCTGTAGAGACGCTTAAGTACTCTAAAACAAAATTGCATTTACATTTTAGTCATTTAGCAGACGCCCTTATCCAGAGCGACTTACAGTAGTGAGTGCATACATTTTCATTATTGTTTTTGTACTGGTCCCCCGTGGGAATTGAACCCACAACCCTGGTGCTGAATGGGCCATGCTCTACCAACTGCACGGGACTACTTAATGTCAGTATTTGTTCAACATCTTTATGCTTTCATTAATACAAGACCAGATTTGCCCTAACGAAAAATGCATAAAGCACTATGTGCAAGTTTTTTTATTTTTATTGAATGAAATAATATAATTGTACCACTGTTTATTTACAGTAGTGATGGACAGTTGAAAACATGCCGTGACCATAAGCTTAATATCGCTCTGGATAAGGGCGTCTGCTAAATGACATATACTATGTTTACATATAAATGTAAACATATACTCAGTATCAGACCAAATTTGCCCTAACGGAAAATGTATGTGGACTGACTCCACCATTGGGCTCAAATCGACTATGCCATGAAGGTCTGATGTACGGCATGCATATTAATAGTAGAATATCCAGGACTCAACGAGTAGCCTACCAATGCCAGTATAATAAATCAATTTAATACACACAATAACAAAGACATCCATAAATATTTTGTTTAGGAAGGTCATAAAAAAACGGAACTAAGACAATTTTCTTGCAAAATAACAGAAAAGCATGTTTTAAGATTTATTTATCTGTGCTATAGTAGCTGAGGCTATGGTTTTATTTAACATTGTATTTGCTTCATGTCAACAAATGGCCGACCAGTAAAATACTATGCTGTTCCATACCGTGCCATCTTGCAAGCCATGCTGCAGTATGCTGCAACTTTTAAACGAAAAACCACTGTACATGCAGGTATAGTTAGTGACTCAACCATAGGCCCTTATGTTTGGTTCAACAGGTCTCATATTCTTCACCAGTGGTATTTTTATTTCAAATGTGTGCTCATGTAAGCAGGCCACTAGTACTTAAAAGACCATTAGCTATTTTAATGGAGGACAACCTGCAGATTTCTTACATCCAATTTCTTGAATAAACCTGTAAACTTTCACATCTGAGAATTTGCTGTAATCTTCTTTTGTCATAAATGATGAATTATTCTATATTACAAAATGTTCATGAAAGTTATAACTGCACAACTAAAAAGGGTGTGCACTATAGAAGGGTAGTCAGTGGACATTCTGAACCTTGTTTGAGTCCAGTAGGTCACATGACCAAGGAGCTATTGAAATTTGAATGTAAAAGAAGTTTACTTTGTTAATGCTCCCTAACTAATTAAACTAGGAATACAAAATGCTGCTCACATTTCCACATGTTTATTAGCTTTGGAAAGCAAATTAATGTCCAAATCGACCTTTGCAATGTTGTGCACATTTTTTTCAACATCGTGACACTTATTTGTAGTCTGTGGCTCAAGTGGTTTGAAAGCTATAGAGGTTTGAAAGCACAAATATCCATTCAATATCCAACCTGATACGAGGTATATCTTTACCTCGTTCCACACACCTTACGTAATTCCAAGTGTGTGGATAACTCTATAGACAGCGTTTGATAAAGAAACTACAGCACACTGGTATTCTAGAATACTCCACAAACAATTCAGACTATTTGGACTGTTCGTTGGTAAAGGTCACTGTCACGGCGCCAAGGCTGACCTGTGAAGGCTGTTTGACTTCAGACATTGTGGGATTGTGATGTCTTTATCTTCACATATTGTTAATTCTGACCCAACTTGTGCCTGACAAACATTACTTTAATCTTGTAGATCAATTTGAGCAGCTGCAGTTTATATTTATTTTCAAATAAAGTGTGACAAACTGCTAGGGTTTGTTCATTATGAGACCTTGGTGTGGCTCTGTCGGACACAATCATCACTCTTCAACACGGTAACAGGACCCAGTCCCTTCAACATTTAAACCCATTAATATGTAAAAAGGCAGACCATATGAATATCATATCCCTGTGTTGGGTTACTCAGTAGCTTTCCTAAGGCTCCCTTATTGAAGGTGACACTACAACCAACACAGGGGTTGCGTTTCCGATGCCTGACACATTAAGAATTAAGGGTGTCCATATGACTGCCGCAAATATGAGCTCCGTATCATAAAATGCCAGTGTGTGTTATACCAAATGACTGTAACCTGCGTCATCCGGCACACAGAGACTTTTTGATTTATTCTCTCAGGTCTTAGAATATAACAATTGCAGCTCTACCCAGTTTCTATTTTTGGCTAGCCCAAATAGGATTTGTATTTTTCTCCCCCCCTGGTGGAAATCCAAACCCTTTTCGGTTGATTAGGGCTGAGTCATGGTGTGCTATGCTGGCTCCTGAAAGATCTGATTCCCCTTTTGGGAATTCAGCCCCCCCCCCCCCCCCCCAAGCCGTCAGAGCGCTCACTGGGGGACACCATGCTGCACGGCGGAGTGGAACACTGACTAAATGCCCGGTCTGTTCAGCAGCTCGGGCAGCAGTGCCTGGCGGTGTTCAAGTGACTGCGTTAAGCTGGCAGCATTGAGGGCCTGAGACGGTCGTTCTGTTGTGCTGTCAAATTAACTCCCTCAGCCCCTTCAGGAGTTCTGCTGCCTGCAAACCTGGGTGCTCTCTCTCGCCGTTGCCTCTCCCATTCTCTCTGCATAGGCAAATATAGGCCTCCAGTGGAGCCTGATCCACACATAATTGGCAGTGTACTGGAAACACACGGTAGGGCCAGCACCGGTCATGCTGAATTCCATTAGTGGCAGCGAATGGTTTTTTAGGGAAGTTGCACATTACTGATGTTAATCCTGGCAGGGAAAGTGCCTGTTGTGTCCTCTGTCTCCCTCTGTTCACCTCGATTACAGTAAGGATTATTTACTGCAGCGTCGGCAAAAGAGTGGCAACACACTGGACTAGTCAACACAGTGAGTCAATGAGTGCCGCCCCAGGCAAGAACAGCAGGCTGGGACTGGGCACAGGATACTGGCAAATGCTGACGGAGATACTGTAGTGTAGTCACAGTAGACAGACGGACATTGAGACAGGAGGACAGCGTGAGAGAGAGCGTATCGGCAGACAGACCTACTAGCAGGTTTATAGGCAAACTGAGACCCACCTACAAGATTGAGCCACGGTCTAGCCATTTCTGCACTTGCATCCGCCCACTGTGTGCGTGCGTGCGTGTGCGTGCATACTGTTCTGCCCAGGTGTGCTCTGACGGATGGGGAGGAAGATGAAAAATGCAAGGCTATTTTTCATGGGACCGCTTCTCTTTATTTAAATTCGTTTTTTTATTTTCTTTTTACTGTGGAGGTAACATCTCTGGTGATTTTATCTTCACTATAGTCTAAGATGTCTTGCAGCATATTTAATTTATGTGAAATGATTGTTGTTCATTTGTATGCAGCCTGCTGGGGGAATCATTAGAACGTAGACCATCTCACCTTGGGCTATGTGTGTGTGGTGTGTGGTGTGTGGGTGTGTGTGTGTGTGTGTGTGTGTGTGTGTGTGTGTGTGTGTGTGTGTGTCCATGCTTTCATTTGACACATACATGAACTTTAACAGCCCACACACACATGGCCATATATACATACACGCACACTCTCTCTTCCAGGGAGTCATTTTATCAGTCCTAATGGAGCCATTTCCCACTAAATATGTTTTCAGGCGCTCTACTTAAGTAGAGAGGAAGAGCAGGATAAGCTCTAGTGACTCCAACTCGTGTACAGTGACTTCAAAGTATTCAGGGATATGAATACTTTCTGAAGGCACTGTGAAAAGGATTGGCTTTTTACACCTTTTTACACAGGTGAGGCGATAATCTTTTACACTAGGCCTCTGCTACATATTTGGCTTGATCAACTACAGACGCTGTGGTGACTCGCAAAACTTGTGTCCCGCATGGGGAGAGTTAGTGTGGGGATCCATTTCAAAGGGGAATAGTGATTGGATACCATGTTTTTGGCTCTTTGCTTCCGAGACGTTTGTTTGATTTTTATTGCAGGGCCTGATTTTTGAATCGTTAGACACCCCCAGCCCCACAGTAGTATGTGGGAGTGACGTCATGAAAAATGCAATGCCTTCTCTCTCTTATGGAGTGATGTCCCATCATTAGAATGTTCTGACTAAGATTTGAAGATCATTTTTGTCCAACACATGCAGTTTTAGACCAGCTTTATCCAAACATTGTTGACCCTAATGATTCACACATTGGTACATCGACTAGGACATATAGCATGTCAGTCCTGTGTAGCTCAGATGGTAGAGCATGGCGCTTGCAACCCCAGGGTTGTGGGTTCCATTCCCACGGGGGACCAGTACGGAAAAGTCTGAACGTGTATGCACTAACTTAACTGTAAGTCGCTCTGGATAAGAGCATCTGCTAAATGACTGAAATGTAAATATGAATTCACCTGAATCTGTGATGTACAGATCATTTCAGCATACTGGTATTGTCTCTGTCTCTATCCCCTCTACCCCCTTCTATTTCTCCCTCACTCTTTGTCCAACATGTCCTGACCTAGTCAACTTCCCCAAAAAACAGATGCATCTCATATCAAAGTGCTGTGTGTTTTGGATCAGCAACGGTATGGCTAGCGACTGCAATAACAACCCCATCATTATACTGGAACCCTAATAGAGGCTCCTATCTATCGTTGTTAGTGCCGAGCTTGACCATTGGAAAGGTTCTGTTCAGTGTCATTAGTGCCCCTTTCACACTATCGACCTGAACCAAGCTGTGTCTCGAAACACTGTTCCAGCAATTACGGTGGATGCGTAACCAGGCCAGCTCAGTACAGCTTGGTTTGCCTTGGCTCGGTTTCGGCTCTGTGTCAAAAGCCCCTCAGTCATCAACAAATATATGGGCTTGCTTGTCTGACTTGAGTAGTGACGTAATACAAGTGGTAGAAAAAGGCCAATATGTGCTAAGCCTCAGCCATCCTAGTTCTACTTGTTATAAATGAGTGCTGCACTCACTACTTGCAGGTGTACTTTTAAATGGTTATTAACTATACAATACTTTGGATTGGACAATCTTGCCTTGCTTTTGGAATTGTCTACATACATTAACTTTATCCAGTGGCCTAGCATTCTAGTAGATACAGTATGCTACAACCTTGCCAGAGATGTTCAATCCGGTTCAAGTCCGGGCTCTGGCTGGGCCACTCAAGGACATTAAGAGACTTGTCCCGAAGCCACTACTGCATTGTCTTGGCTGTGTGCTTAGGGTCGTTGTCCTGTTGGAAGGTGAACCTTCATCCCAGTCTGAGGTCCTGAGCTCTCTGGAGCAGGTTTTCAACAAGGATTTCTCTGTGCTTTGCTCTGTTAATCTTTTCCTCTATTCTGACTAGTCTCCCAGTCCTTGCCACTGAAAAACATCCCCACAACATGATGCTGCAACCACCATGCTTCCCCGTAAGGATGGAGCCATGTTTCCTCCAGAAAAGTGTTCAATCTTGGTTTCATCAGACCAGAGAATCTTGTTTCTCATGGGTTGTCCTTTAGGTGCCTTTTGGCAAACTCCAAGCGGACTGTCATGTGCTTTTTTTTACTGAGGAGTAGCTTCTGTCTGGCCGCCTGATTGGTGGAGTGCTGCGGAAATGGTTATCCTTCTGTAAGATTCTCCCATCTCCATATAGGAACTCTGGAGCTCTGTTAGTGACCATCGGGTTCTTGGTCACCTCACTGACCAATGCCCTTCTTCCCCAGTTGCTCAGTTTGGCCAGGCGGCCAGCTCTAGGGAGAGTCTTGGTGGTTCCAAACTAATTCCATTTAAGAATGATGGAGGTCACTGTCTTCTTGGGGACTTCCAATTCTGCAGACATTTTTTTGTACCCTTCCTCAGATCTGTGCCTCGACACAATCCAGTCTCGTAGCTCTACGGGCAATTCCTTCGACCTCATGGCTTGGTTTTTGCTCTGACATGCCCCGTCAACTGTGGGACCTTATATAGACAGGTTTGCCCCTTTCCAAATCATGTCTAATCAATGTAATTTACCACAGGTGAATTACCCCACTCCAATCAAGTTGTAGAAACATATTTTAAGGATGATCATTGAAAACAGGATATACCTGAGCTCAATTTCGAGTCTCATAGCAAAGGATCTGAATAGTTATGTAAATAAGGTATTTCTGTTTTTGATTGATGAGGAAAAACGTAACAATGTGGAAAAAATTAAGGGGTCTGAATACTTTCCGAATGCACTGTACAGTCCAGTTGACACAGTTGTTTAAAAGCTTGGCTCGGGCCGAGTACAGTAAAGTGCCAGGTCAGCATTTTGGGTATTTGGCTAGGAAACTCACCACAGATATCTGAATCGTTTGCATTGTCATGAGATTTCTCTTGAAGAGACAGAAAGACAGGAAGCGCGGAAGAGAAGAACAGTAGAACCTAGTGAGGGATAGTAGATTAACCGTTTTTTATCAAAGCCTCAGGGCAGATTGATTTGTCAAAGCAACGCACACATTTTTGAAATATTAATACCAAACACAAAGGGAACGCGAGAACAATTTATCGCTATTCATCATCGGGAGCACATGCGCTACTAGTGTGTAAAGGAATTGTCCTATGTACCCTTGGAAATCATTGCAGGGGACAGTTTGATTATGACGCACACAAGCAAGCATGTGCATACACATACACACATACACACACACAGATGTGCTTTTCAAGAAGAACCTCAGGTGGCTGTCAGTGGAGCTGGCTGCCAGGCTTAATACTCTGTGGTTGATCACATCCAAGCTGGGACTAGCACAACGTGCGTGTGTGTGTACGTGTTCACGTACGTGCCTCGTGTCTGTAGGCCTACAGTGTACTGTATTTATTGTGTGTGTTTGTCATGCTGTCTGTGTCCATGTATAGTGGCAAATGTCACTGTGTGCATGCCTGTGTGCATTTGTATGCTTGCCTGTTTTTGTGTGTGTGTAGATCTCTCCTCTTCCCATCCTCCTCCTTTATCCCTGCAATCCACTCATCCCTCATCACCTCCAAACCCTCCTTCGCTCTCTCCTACTCCACCACCTCCTCCTTGGTTTATTATTTTAATATAGCCGTTATGTTTAGAAGAGTAGATGGATACCAAGGTCATACAGATCAATGATATGGTATGACAATTTCTGTCCTGTCAACCCAGCTTTCTCTCTTTTCCTCACTCTCTCCCCCCCCCCCCACCCCCCCCACCCCCCTGTCTTTCTGCTCTCTGTTGCTGTAAAACCAGGCGTCAATAACGTTGGTGCTGGAGTAAATTATTGGACAGCTGACGCAAATATAAATTGTGTTTCGCCTAGGGGACTGTTTGTATTTTCCTTTGCCCGTCAAATCCACTCAACTCTATTACTCATTCCACCGGTTATCCATGGAGCCGCCAGTGAATCGAATGAGAGATTTTTGTGATGTTTTGCTCATAAAATCTCCACAGAGCCATTTTTCATAAGTAGTGATTTAGATTAAATTTGTATTTTGCTCAGAAGAGGTTGACAAACAGATCTAGCATAACACTCTCAATAACTGTTTCTCTCCCTGACACACACGAAGGACAGGCTGTTTAACACAGGTGTATAGCTCTAGCATGGCAGAGATTTGACGAACTGACTTGTTGGAAAGGTGGCATCCTATAACTGTGCCACGTTGAAAGTCACCTAGCTCTTCAGTACGGGCCATTCTATCGCCAATGTTTGTCTACGGAGATTGCATGGCTGTGTGCTACACCGGTCAGTAACGGGTGTAGCTGAAACAGCCGAATACACTAATTTGAAGGTGTGTCAACATACACTATACAGTTGAAGTCTGAAGTTTACATACACCTTAGCCAAATACATTTAAACTCAGTTTTTCACAATTCCTTAGGTCAGTTAGGATCACCACTTTATTTTAAGAATGTCAGAATAATAGTAGAGAGTAATTTATTTCAGCTTTTATTCCTTTCATCACATTCCCAGTGGGTCAGAAGTTTACATAAACTCAATTAGTATTTGGTAGCATTGCCTTTACATTTTTTAACTTGGGTCAAACGTTTCGGGTAGCCTTCCACAAGCTTCCCACAATAAGTTGGGTGAATTTTGTCCCATTCCTCCTGACAGAACTGATGTACCACGTCGGCCCTGAAAGAACTTCATTGGACTTTATGTAAACTGGAAGCCACATACCCCTGGCTGCAATTATTGTAACTGGGGATTTTAACAAAGCAAATTTGAGGACTAGGCTGCCGAAGTTCTACCAACATATAGACTAACACTAGAGCCGGTAAAATTCTGGATCACTGTTATTCAGACTTTCTGAATGGTTACAAAGCCCTCCCCCGCGCCCCTTTTGGCAAATCAGACCATGACTCTATTTTGCTCCTCCCCTCCTATAGGCAGAAACTCAGGAAGTACCTGTAATATGGTCCCTTCAACGCTGGTCTGAACAATCAAAATCCACACTCCAGGATTGTTTTGATCACGTGGACTAGGATGTGTTCCGGGTAGCTTCCGTTAATAATCTAAATGAATTCACGGGCGCTGTAACCTCATAAGGAAATGTATAGGAGATGTAGTACCCACTGTGTCTATTAAAACATACCCCAATCAGAAACCTTGGATAGATGGTAGCATTCGTACAAAACTGAAAGTGGGAACCACCGCCTTCAACCATGGCAAAGTGACTGGGAATATGGAAGAATATAAACAGTGTAGTTATTCACTCCTCAAGGCAATCATACAAGCTAAACGTCAGTATATACAGCGGGTGAAATAAGTATTGAACACGTCACCATTTTTCTCAGTAAATATATTTCCAAAGGTGCTATTGACATGAAAGTTTCACCAGATGTTGGTAACAACCCAAGTAATCCATACATACAAAGAAACCAAAACAAATAAGTTCAGAAAAATAAAAGTTATGTGTAATAATGTGAAATGACACAGGGAAAAAGTATTGAACTCATGAAGAAAGGGAGGTTCAAAAAGGCATGGAAAGCCAAGACAACAGCTGAAAACTATCAGTAATTAAAAAGCAATTCAGCCCCCTGTCAGTGCAAATTAATATCAGCTGGTTCAGTCCCAACTGATGGCCTACAAAAAGGTCTCATTGCCAAGGTGTCACACAAGACACATCTCATGATGGGTAAAAGCAAAGAGCTGTCTCAAGACATTCGCAACCTAATTGTTGCAAAACATAATGATGGCATTGGTTATAGGCGCATTTCTAAGCTTCTGAATGTTCCAGTGAGCACTGTTGGGGCCATAATACAGAAGTGGAAAGACAATCATTTCACCATAAATTTGCCTCGACCAGGTGCTCCTCGTAAATTTGCCCATTCATCCTTCCTCCAATTATGTGAAGTTTGCCAGTACCATTTGCTGAAAAGCAGCCCCACACCATGATGTTCCCACCTCCAAACTTCACTGTTGGTATGGTGTTTTTAGGGTGATGTGCAGTGCCATTTCTCCTCCAAACATGGTGTGTATTATGACATCCAAACAGTTCAATTTTGCTCTCATCTGACCACACTATATTCTCCCAGTATTTCACTGGCTTTTCCAAATGTTGTGCAGCAAACTTTAAACGAGCTTCAACATGCTTTTTTTCCAGCAATGGAGTATTGCGTGGTGAGCATGCATACAGGCCATGGCGGTGGAGTGCATTACTTAATGTTTTCTTTGAGACAACAGTACCTGCTAATTGCAGGTCTTTTTGAAGCTCTCCACAAGTGGTCCTTGGCTCTTGGACAACTCTTCTGATTATTATTTTCACTCCTCTGTCAGAAATTTTGCGAGGAGCAAAATTTATGGTGAAATTATTGTCTTTCCACTTCCGTATTATGGCCCCAACAGTGCTCACTGGAACATTCAGAAGCTTAGAAATTCGCCTATAACCAATGCCATCATTGTGTTTTGCAACAATTAGGTTGTGAATGTCTTGAGACAGCTCTTTGCATTTACAAAGAGGGTCGTTGTCCTGTTGGAAGGTGAACCTTCACCCCAGTCTGAGGCCTGAGCGCTCTGGAGCAGGTTTTCAACAAGGATTTCTCTGTGCTTTGCTCTGTTAATCTTTTCCTCTTTCCTGACCAGTCTCCCAGTCCTTGCCACTGAAAAACATCCCATGGATGTCATTGTGTCAAGTCATTGTGTCTTGTGTGACACCTTGGCAATGAGACCTTTTTGTAGGCCATCAGTTGGGACTGAACCAGCTGATATTAATTTGCACTGACAGGGGGCTGGATTGCTTTTTAATTACTGATAGTTTTCAGCTGTTGTCTTGGCTTTCCATGCCTTTTTGAACGTCCCTTTCGTCATGTGTTCAATACTTTTTCCCTGTGTCATTTCACATTATTACACATAACTTAATTTCTGAATTTATTTGTTTTGGTTTCTTTGTATGTATGGATTACTTTGGTTGTTACCAACATCTGGTGAAACTTTCATGTCAATAGCACCTTTGGAAATATATTTACTGAGAAAAATGGTGACGTGTTCAATACTTATTTCACCCGCTGTAGATAAGGTGGAGTCTGAATTCAACGGCTCAGACACAAGACGTATGTGGCAGGGATTACAGACAATAGCGGATTATAAAAGGAAGAACAACCACGTTGCCGAGACCGACGCCTCCCTTCCAGACAGGCTAAACGCATTCTTTGCCCGCTTTGAGGCTAACTTAGTGTCTCCGACGCGGCCCGCTACCAAGGACTGTAGGCTCTCCTTCTCCGTGGCCGACGTGAGGAAAACATTTAAATGTGATAACCCTCGCAAGGCTGCCGGCCCAGACGGCATCCCTAGCCGCGTCCTCAGAGCATGTGCAGACCAGCTGGCTGGTGTGTTTACAGTCATATTCAATCTATCCCTATCCCAGTCTGTTGTCCCCACATGCTTCAAGATGGCCATCATTGTTCCTGTACCCAAGAAAGCAAAGGTAACTGAACTTAATGACTATCGCCCGTAGCACTCACCTCTGTCATCATGAAGTGCTTTGAGAGACTAGTCAAGGATCATATCACCTCTACCTTACCTGCCACCCTAGACCCACTTCAATTTGGTTACCGCCCCAATAAATCCACAGATAATGCAATCGCCATCACTCTGCACACTGCCCTTTCCCGTCTAGACAAGAGGAATACCTATGTAAGAATGCTTTTTATTGACTATAGCTCAGCATTCAACACCATAGTACCCTCCAAGCTCATCATTAAGCTTGTGGCCCTGGGTCTGAACCCCGCCCTGTGCAACTGGGTCCTGGACTTCCTGACGGTCTGCCCCCAGGTGGTGAAGGTAGGAAACAACACCTCCACTTTGCTGATCCTCAAGACTGGGGTCCCACAAGGGTGTGTACTTAGCCCACTCCTGTACTCCCCGTTCACCCATGACTGCGTGGCCAAGCACGCCTCCAACTCAATCATCAAGTTTGCAGATGACACAACAGTAGTAGGCTTGATTACCAACAATGACGAGACAGCCTACAGGGAGGAGGTGAGGGCTCTGGGAGTGTGGTGCCAGGAAAACAACCTCACTCAACGTAAAAAAAAAACAAGGGAGATGATCGTGGACTTCAGGAAACAGCAAAAGGTGCACCCCCCCTATCCACATCGACTGGACCGCAGTGGAGAAGGTGGAAAACTTCAGGTTCCTTGGCATACACATCACTGGTCCAGCCACACAGACAGTGTGGTGAAGAAGGTGCAGCAGAGCCTCTTCAACCTCAGGAGTCAAAATATATTTGGCTTAACCCCTAAAACTACACTTTCAGATGCAAAATTATCAGCAACTGCACCGCTTACAACCGCAGGGCTCTCCAGAGGGTGGTGCGGTCTGCCCAACGCATTACCGGGGATAAACTACATGCCCTCCAGGACACCTCAGCACCCGATGTCACAGGAAGGCCAAAATGATCATCAAGGACATCAACCACCCGAGCCACTGCCTGTTCACCCCGCTGTCATCCAGAAGGCGAGGTCAGTACAGGTGCATCAAAGCTGGGACCGAGAGACCGAAAAACAGCTTCTACAGCAAGGTCATCATATCTTGCGTTCCCCATCTCATTTGTATATATTGTATTCAATACTCTTCTACTGTATCTTAGTCCATGCCGCTAGTCCTTATGTGTATATAGGCCCAATATACTACACCGTCGGAACTAGAAGCATTTCACGACACCCGCATTAACATCTGCTAAACATGTGTATGTGACCAATACCATTTGATTTGAGATTAGAAATCGTGTTTACATACTGCATCATCAATCTCTTCTGGGTATATTGTATACTTTAAAGCTTACTATTCCACTGGATCTTACTCCAATGCTGCCCAATGGGCCCCCTTGTTGAGGGTCAGCGTGGAGGTGTTGTTGCCTACCCTCACCACCTGGGTGCGGCCCGTCAGGAAGTCCAGTATCCAGTTGCAGAGGGCTGTGTTCAGTCTGAGTCCCCAGCTTGGTGATGCGCATGGAGGGGACTATACCCCATTCTGACATGTTGACAGTACCGGGTGAAAAACACCTGTTTGCTACAGTAAGGTTGTGTCCCAAATTACAATGGATTCCATATAAAGTGCAGTACTTTGGACTAAGGACCATATAGCTCTGGCCAAACGTAGTGCACTATTTAGGGAATAGGGTGCCATTTGGGACACAATTTATGTCTGATAAATCAGTGATGCGTACAAACTTAGTCCATCTCTCAGGTTTTAATATACAGTCTTAACGGATTTGAATTTGGAGCTGTTAAAATAACATCCTCAAGGTCCGTTGGATACAGGATTCTTGGTTTTCCAATGAGGCAGTGTTATGTATGCACTGATTGTACAATGGTGCAAGGCTTGCTCATCCTAACTAGCCGTGTTCTCTCTCTCTCTCTCTCTCTCTCTCTCTTATTCTCTCTCGCTCTCTTTCTCTCAGTAAACGCAGAGTGAACTCCAGAGGAGTAACTTCCAGCTCTCACCCCTTTCTCACGGTAGGTCCACTTTTTTAAATAATTGTTTCTCCTAGCACTGCTTAGGGTAGGCAGTGTTTACCCCACTTTGCGTAAGAGTTAGTATATATTTTTTCTCCCCTTTCTCCTTTATTTACAGATTGTGGTGTCATCGAGAGAACGTCTCTTTTGCAAAACAGACCTTTGTATTCCTATAACAGCGCCCAGATAATGTTAAGTGCTTTGACTGTCATGTTGTTCCGGCTGTATATTGGGACAGAACTAGTAACAACTTTGCACAACATCCCCCGTCTCCACTCCCTTAGGGGGTTGTGACTGGGTCATGTTTTCCCCACTGCGCCGTGTGATAGTTTCCACTGCCAATGCACCATTACTCTATCGATCACGGCTGAACGCGGCGGTGGTGTGTGTGGTATGTCCCTGGCTCTCTAGGTTTGTGACGTGCGCTCTAGATTCAATTTCTCCATTGCGTCAAGTGCAATCGAGCTATATCACACCCTGTACCAGAACAGATGGTGTAATGATAAGATGGCATTCTTGGGTTACTCTCCCTTTTTGGTATATGTGTGCTTGTGTTTTCTCATCTGTGTGGATGTGCACCTGAGTGTGTTTTTATGTCTGAGGCCCTCCGGTGTGAGAGACTAGAAGCCTGGAGTGTGCCCCGCCCTACGCAGAAACGAGACACACAGCTTGCCTGGCTACCCAGTCTCCTTGCTCCGGCCAAACGCTCCGCCCACGGACGTTATTTTCTTCTCCACAACGAGTCTAGTTAAGTGTCTAGTTTGCAAGATCAAGCTTCTTGTTTATGGCAGAGACAATAAATCGCCTCCTGGATCAAGATCGCTGCTATCTTATATTTGTTTTGTGCCTGCAGCAAACTGTGAGGACCCTTTTGAGATGGTTGTAAAACTATGAACTGGTTTGTCTGTTCTTGCTTGCGCTTGTTAACATTTAGCTAACATCCACAATGGAACTTCACAGGTACGTTGTTTTCAGTGTTTTATACATTTGGATAAACAGTGCCCCTAAGTAATACCGTATACCCTGGTATGGTACAGGAACGGTATGAAGGTATAAACATCTGGACACCGCCCAACCCTACTGGTGAGCGGATGTATGTGCGTGTGTAGAGCCTGCACGCATTTGTGGCTGTATCCCTGTGTGTACAGCAAGGCTGTTTAATTCATTCCAGTCCAGGATGTCCAGAACACCCCTGCAATTAACTGAGGTAGTAACAAAAAACTGTTTTAGCCCTTCCGGACTGGAATTTGCTCTGATGCACAGCATACATAAACAATGTGTCTTTGAACTTGGCGGGTCCTCTCCCATTACAGGTATCTCTTCCCTAGAGCAGTGGTTTCCAACCAGTCCTCAAGCTTTTGGTGGTCCCCAGAACAGAAAAGGTTGGGAATAGCCCACTCCCTATACCCTACCACCCCCTCTCGTCTCCACATCCAGTCACTAGATCACCAGTCACCAGAAAGGACAGCCAAGGACGTGCTAACCGCTAGCCAGGCTAGCCAAGGCAGCAGAATGCCAAGCTCAGCAGGGACAGCCCAACGCAATCTGTCCCTGCCGGAACCCATGTCAGGCCAATACACATCACAGCCAGCTCTCTCAAACTGGTGTTCAAGTCTCACACTGATCCCAAGCCACATATTGGCAGTGGCACAAGAGTACACACCGTGTAGTACAGGGCTGTTGTGGCGTTATCGTTTTTGCCATTTTAGATACTAACCCCTGGTTTTGATTAGTATGTCAATAAATCTTTATTATTTTATGATTATATACACATGTTTTTGTGATGAGTGAGAAATTGGTAGTGTTATTTGGAAGAGAAGAGATTGAGAAATAATGGATTTTTGGGACAGTGAGACATTGAGGGGGGAAAATAAAAGGAGAAGACATGAAAAGAGAGCGAGGGAATGAAAAAGACAGAAGGAGAGTTCAGATAAAGCCACTTCAATGTCAGATGTGTGCAGTGCACTGGGAGAGAGATGGCCACAGAATGACTTGGGGCCAGACAGTGCAGTCATACACCCAGCTGTGTGTGTGTGAGAATGCTGTCCCTCACGCTCAATCAATGGGACATTTTTCAAAACTAAATTGAATGTTTGAAGGAGGAACCAATTTTAAATTATTTTAAAAAACTAGGTAGATAACGTTTTTAGACATTTTTTATTTACTTATTATTATTTCTTTATTGGAGAGCTGTGGTGTCATTTAACAACAAGGAACCAATGTAATAACTTCACTCGCTGCAGCAGTGGGGAGAGGACCTAGAGGCTAGAACGGAGACGGGGAGGGAGGGAGCGAAGAGAGGCGGGGAAGGGGCGCAAATGACGGGTGCACACACAGGCAGCAGCCGGCGGAGGAGAGGGAGCAGACTGCAGGGCAGCACAGCGGAGCTCAGCCGAGTGGGCACATACACACAAACGGGGAAGCTGAGACAGCCTTAAAAAGTAGCTACATTTGTTGCTACACTCTTTTACCAATAAAAGTCACTGGAGGGGTCTGAACGTACAAAATGTAGCGACATGGTTGCTAAGTTGGCAACACTATGTTACGCTGTTTTTATAGTACTAACCTCATACTTGAAAGGGATTGCGGCTTTTAACTGGGGATTTAACGTTATAAGATGTGATAAAAATGAACACATTGTTCCCCACAGGAGACGATTACACATGCATGAATTCATGCACGCGCGGACCAGTGTTTCAGTTAGGACAATTTTGCGCCGGACAACGTGACGGGTGTTGTTCCGAAAAGCTCCCCCCTGCCGCAACCCCCCCCCCTCCATATTCTTCATTGCTGCGACTTGCTTGCTAGTTGAGATTTCTGCTCTTCACTCCGTTGTCAGTTTAGCCTACATTTCACTGATCTTAGTAGCATAAAGCATTTTTTATTTGTGTCCTTCAAGGCAGCTGTCAATGATAACGTAGGCTGCTTTTCATAAAAATGTTTATGGCTGTTTGATCGCGGGGGAGGCACTAGTAATGTCTGCAGTTTTCGGTTTGGCTATTTGTTTCAAGTGTATTAGTCTATAAATATATATCTTTGCCAAAATTCGTCATCTCTCCCATGTCTTATTCGACTAGTATTTTTGAAAGTGTAAGGATAATAATTCAGCCATAGTTATTGCTTGCCTACATTTTACTCCCTCCTCTGTTTACTATAACACACATACATTAATTATTAATTGAAGTTTGTTCTATAGAAAGTATTTGACTCTTTTCTTGCCTGACAAAATTATCTCCCTCTATCTTGGTACTGCAAGGCCTGGCACACTTCAGAATAATTTTTGTAGCTCACGTTTACCAGTAGTGTGTGCCACAGAAAATATTTGACTCTCTAGTCACAAAATTAAGGAAATTATAAGGGTGGGAGGATTTCGGCAGACAAGATAATTGCCTTGCCGAAATCCCCCCCTAATTTCCTTAATTTTGTGGCTGACTCAAATACGTATTGTGGCACACACTACTGGTCAGCATGATCTACCAAAATGATTCTGAAGTGTGCCAGGCCTTGCAGTCCCAAGATAGAAGGGGAGGGAGAATTGTCAGGCAACAAAATTGCCTAGAGATAAGAAATCACATTGCAAATAATGCTTTTTATTAATTGATGGAAATACCAGTCTATGTAAATACATTTGACCGTCATGCTTATCGGTCTATAGGTCAATTTGCTTAATTTAGTGGAATTAAATTGGTCTACGTATTTTTGTTAGTCATCACGTGTCCTATTTATCCAACACAACTCACATGCGCACAGCATACAGAGCCTATTTTGAGAGGGATTTTTCCTGCAGCTCGTCAGCTGGTTGCTGCTGGAGTTTTAAGCCCATTAATTGCGCAACAATTCAATTCTAAGTGCAATGGTGTGTTAAATGTTTTTTGGTGCAACTGGTAATTGAAGCTTGCCTCCCGCTCACCATTCAAGTACAGGCGACAGGCTATCAGCGCGTCACCCACCACTATAGAATGTGAGCTGGAGGCAGTATGCATTTGGAACACATACCTAATTGGTTGAAACCTGAATGTTTTATTTCATATTATGAGGCATGTCTTACTTTGCTTCAATTTAGCCTATAGGCAAAATCTGACCATGGAAACATGGAGGCAGTTATTTTAAAGACTTTGTAGGCGGCGCGTGAGTCAAGTTTGGGGATCCTTACAATCTATTCTACCGTTCTGCGTGACAGTTATGATTTTCAAATCCGCATTTTCATGGAACAGTTACATTTTCTCAATCATTGTCATGTGGTTAATCACAAAAATCTGAATTAGAATGCTGTAAATCGAAATGTTAAAATCTAAATGTTAAGTCAACTAATGCAAGATCACCAGCCTCTGCCATATGGACACATTGATAAGACATTGGCGACTAAAGAAATGAGTGCATAGGCCAGTGCAGCAGTAGGCCTATATTTTCCATTGCTTTCACACCGAGCATTGGTGATTTTCAATGCGGTCCCAGTCCCACTGATGTTGACAGGTGAGGATGGAAAGCTGGGTGGCCAGCGTGTGATTGAACCGCTCCACCAACCCGTTGCTCTGGGGGTGGAGTGGCGTCATCCTCGTCTTGTTCACTCCGAGCTGCCGGCAAACCTCTCCGAAGACCTGAGACTCGGAAGTTCCGCCCCTGCTAACTGTGAAGTTCAGCGGGGACCCCGAAGCGGGCGAACATCTCCTCTACCAGTCTCTCTGTGGTCGTGATGGCACTCTGATCCGTCACCGCATAGGCCTCGTGAATGTGCCGTAGGCATGCTGTAAGGAGGCATGAGGACTGCAGATGTGGCCAGGGCAATTGCATTGCCTAAGACAGCGCTACAGGGAGACAGGACGAACAGCTGATACAAATATTTACACATGTTAAGTTTGCTGAAAAATTAACGCAGTTGATAGTGAGAGGACGTTTCTTTTTTTGCTGAGTGTATATTTTTTTTACTATCACTTTACTGTTTTCATTTCTTTACCTCTCTCGTTTACATAATACTTATTTTTTACTTAAACTGCACTGTTGGTTAGGGCTTGTAAGTAAGCATTTCACTGTAAGGTCTACACCTGTTGTATTCGGCACACGTGACAAATAAACTTTGATTTGATTTGAAACTGCGGGCTTCTGCAATAGGCATAGTCCTATGAGCTTGTGATTTTAAAACAATCCACAGCTGTTTTTTAAAAGAAGCTAATGATCCTCAGTTCCTCTGTGGCTAAGTCATGCTTTCTGGTGAAGTATTTTGAATGATTTTATTTATTTCTGTATAGACCGGAGTAATAATATAATTGTATTGGCAAATGTATTTCCATTTACTTCCTTATTGGCTCACCGCTATTCCATTTCTCTCCTGTTCTATTGGTTTTCATATCAACTTTCTTTCGTTGTCTAAAAGCCAAAGGCACAATCCTCATCAAATTAGCAACCCATCCTAGTTGTTGCATCTTTAGATTCCACCTCTTTCTAAATTTCTAACAGATTTTCTTATGTCACTGTTTAGAATGGTGTTTGCCCACAAATTGCTTTTTGGATAATGTTTGAAAATTACGTTTTATCGAACCCGCATCTGTAGTAATGCAGCTTGCACTGCGATGCAGTGCCTTAGACCACTGCACCACTCGGGAGGCCCAGGGGTTAGGTTTAAGGTTAGAATTAGTGTTAGGTTTAGGCGTTAGGTTTAGGAGTTAGGGTTAGAGAAAATAGGATTTTTAATGGGAAATTAATTGTTGGACCTCACAAGTATAGTAATAAACAACCGTGTGTCAGGGGCATATCTGCAGAACAGGAGCAGATGTGAGGAGGTAATTTGGAGCCCTTGGAGACGACCTCTGATCTGGCACAAGCCAAGGCATTGTGGGTAGATTATTTGCCGCTGTGGGTTTTAGTGGCCTTCAATGACAGTCTCTCTCACACACATGCACATGTGCACACCCCCAACAGCCTGCAGAGGTTCCACATGGATTGATTATACCCTCTTTAGCGAACTGATGAGGTCCTTAAAGGGAAATTATAGAGAATGTTTCTAATTAATTGTGCTGTCAATCCATTGGTAATGACTTGCATGTTAATCTTAAAATGCATATGAGAACATGCAGAGAGAGTGGGTGCTGTCATTTGGACAATGATAATGGCCAATCACTCTTAAAGGTTACAAATATTTTGTAAGGGAAGCAATGGTCTAGATTTATTTTAGACACAGATTTAGGGTCAGTTTACCCTCCACATATCCTAGCCATTAGTGGTGACAATGCCAAACTGACCTTAGAACAGTTTCTAGAGGCAACCTTATCCTACTTGGTGATTTGAGGAAGAAATAATACATCTCTCCTACACCAACTGTAATTGGATAAAAAAAATTCAGACAATCTCTCTCGTTCACTCGTTCTCTGCCTCTCTCGCAGTCTTTCTGTCTTCCTCTGCTCACCTTGATCTTTTGTGGAGATACAATACATGGCTTTACACCACTCCAACCGATGCTTGGCATTGCGTATCCCGACGAACATTTATTGTGGTGATGTTGCTTTCAGAGGCAGTTTGGAACTCTGTAGTGAGTATTGCAACCGAGGACAGGTTAATTTTGTTTTTGTTTTTTACCCGCTTCAGCACTGAGCGGCCCGTTCTGTGAGCTTACAAACTGATTTGTTGGAAAGGTGGCATCCTATGTCGGTGCCACGTTGAAAGTCACTGAGCTCTTCAGTAAGGCCATTCTACTGCCAATGTTTTCCTATGAAGATTGCATGGCTGTGTGCTCTATTTTATACACCTGTCAGCAACGTGTGGCTGAACCAGCCGAATCCACAAATTTCATGGTGTCCACATCCTTTTGGCCATGTAGTGTAGGTTAACATTCCAAATATTCTGAGTCAATGTGTCCATGCCACTGTGTGGGCCCTGCTCTCATCTGGGCTCTCTATCAAAGCACACTTAGTCATTTCGCCATAATATCATCTAGCCCTGGCTAACACTACAACGGTACTGTAGCACAACCTGTTTTCCTCAGCGGAGGCGCATTAGTAATCATACATACAGTGCATTCAGAAAGTATTCAGACCCCTTGACTTTTTCCACATTTTGTTACGTTGCAGTATTATTCTAAAATGTTATGAAATTGTAAGTAAATCTACACACAATACCCCATAATGACAAAGCAAAAACTGTTTTAACAAATTCTTTAAAAATGTAAATGGAATATCAGATTTACATAACTATTCAGACCCTTTACTCAGTATTTTGTTGAAGCAACTTTTGCAGCGATTACAGCCTTGCATTTTCTTGGTACGACACTACAAGCTTGGCACACCTGTATTTGGGGAGTTTCTCCCATTCTTCTCTTCAGATCCTCTCAAGCTCTGTCAGAGATGTTTGGTTGGGTTCAAGTCCGGGCTCTGGCTGGGCCGCTCAAGAACATTCAGAGATTTGTACCAAAGCCACTCCTACGTTGTCTTAGCTCTGTGTTTAGGGTTGTTGATTGGGGCGAAGGTGAATCTTCGCCCCCAGTCTGAGGTCCTGAGCGCTCTGGAGGAGGTTTTCATCAAGGATATCTCTTTCCCTCGATCCTAACTAGTCTCCCATTCCCTGCCGCTGAAAAACATCCCCCACAGCATGATGCTGCCACCACCATGCTTCACCGTAGGGATGGTACCAGGTTTCCACCAGACGTAATACTTGGCATTCAGGCCAAAGAGTTCAATCTTGGTTTAATCAGCCCAGAGAATCTTGTTTCTCATGGTCTGAAAGTCTTTAGGTGCCTGTTGATGAACTCCAAGCAGGTGCCTTTTACTGAGGAGTGGCTTCTGTTTGGCCACTCTACCATAAAGACCTGATTTGGTGGAGTGCTGCAGAGATGGTTGTCCTTCTGGTAGGTTCTCCCATCTCCACAGATTAACTCTGGAGCTCTGTCAGAGTGACCATCGGGTTCTTGGTCACCTCCTTGACCAAGGCCCTTCTCACCCGATGGCTCAGTTTGGCCAGGCGGCCAGCTCTAGGAAGAGTCTTGATGATTCCAAACGTCTTACGTTTAAGATTGATGGAGGACTCTGTGTGTCTCAGATCTGTGCCTTGACACAATCCTGTCTTGGACAATTCCTTCGATCTCATGGCTTGGTTTTTGCTCTGACATGCACTGTCAATTGTTAGACCTTTATATAGACAGGTGTGCCTTTCCAAATCATATCCAATCAATTGAATATACCACAGGTAAACTCCAATCAAGTTGGAGAAACATCTTTTGGATGATCAATGGAAACCGGATACACCTGAGCTTAATTTAGTCTCATAGCAAAGGATCGGAATACTTACAGTGGGGAGAACAAGTATTTGATACACTGCCGATTTTGCAGGTTTTCCCACTTACAAAGCATGTAGAAGTCTGTCATTTTTATCATAGGTACTCTTCAACTGTGAGTGACGGAATCTAAAACAAAAATCCAGAAAATCACACTGTATGATTTTTAAGTAATTAATTTGCATTTTATTGCATGACATAAGTATTTGATACATCAGAACTTAATATTTGGTACAGAAACCTTTGTTTGCAATTACAGAGATCATACATTTCCTGTAATTCTTGACCAGGTTTGCACACACTGCAGCAGGGATTTTGGCCCACTCCTCCATACAGACCTTCTCCAAATCCTTCAGGTTTCGGGGCTGTCGCTGGGCAATAACGACTTTCAGCTCCCTCCAAAGATTTTCTATTGGGTTCAGGTCTGGAGACTGGCTAGGCCACTCCAGGACCTTGAGATGCTTCTTACGGAGCCACTCCTTAGTTGCCCTGGCTGTGTGTTTCGGGTCGTTGTCATGCTGGAAGACCCAGCCACGACCCATCTTCAATGCTCTTACTGAGGGAAGGAGGTTGTTGGCCAAGATCTCGCGATACATGGCCCCATCCATCCTCCCCTCAATACGGTGCAGTCGTCCTGTCCCCTTTGCAGAAAAGCATCCCCAAAGAATGATGTTTCCACCTCCATGCTTCACGGTTGGGATGGTGTTCTTGGGGTTGTACTCATCCTTCTTCTTCCTCCAAACACGACGAGTGGAGTTTAGACCAAAAAGCTCTATTTTTGTCTCATCAGACCACATGACCTTCTCCCATTCCTCCTCTGGATCATCCAGATGGTCATTGGCAAACTTCAGACGGGCCTGGACATGTGCTGGCTTGAGCAGGGGGACCTTGCGTGCGCTGCAGGATTTTAATCCATGACGGTGTAGTGTGTTACTAATGGTTTTCTTTGAGACTGTGGTCCCAGCTCTCTTCAGGTCATTGACCAGGTCCTGCTGTGTAGTTCTGGGCTGATCCCTCACCTTCCTCATGATCATTGATTTCCCACGAGGTGAGATCTTGCATGGTGCCCCAGACCGAGGGAGATTGACCGTCATCTTGAACTTCTTCAATTTTCTAATAATTGCACCAACAGTTGTTGCCTTCTCACCAAGCTGCTTGCCTATTGTCCTGTAGCCCATCCCTGCCTTGTGCAGGTCTACAATTTTATCCCTGATGTCCTTACACAGCTCTCTGGTCTTGGCCATTGTGGAGAGGTTGGAGTCTGTTTGATTGAGTGTGTGGACAGGTGTCTTTTATACAGGTAATGAGTTCAAACAGGTTCAGTTAATACAGGTAATGAGTGGAGAACAGGAGGGCTTCTTAAAGAAAAACTAACAGGTCTCTGAGAGCCGGAATTCTCACTGGTTGGTAGGTGATCAAATACTTATGTCATGCAATAAAATGCAAATTAATTATTTAAAAATCATACAATGTGATTTTCTGGATTTTTGTTTAAGATTCCGTCTCTCACAGTTGAAGTGTACCTATGATAAAAATTACAGACCTCTACATGCTTTGTAAGTAGGAAAACCTGCAAAATCGGCAGTGTATCAAATACTTGTTCTCCCCACTGTATGTAAATAAGGTATTTCTGTTTTTATTTTTAATACATTTGCAAAAAAACTTAACCTGTGTTCGCTTTGTCATTATGGTGTATTTTGTGTAGATTAAGGAAAATAAAAAATATTTCATACATTTTAGAATAAGGCTGTAACACAATGTGGAAAAAGTCAAAGGGTCTGAATACTTTCCGAAAAGTAATACATTTAGTAAAGTATTCACAACCCTTGACTTGTTCCACATTTTGTGTTACAGCCTCAATCTGAAATGGATTTAACCTTTTCATATGCCTCAGCGTGAGTTGTTTCATGCACATAATGTCATAATGCACTCACCGTTCCAAAATGTGATTGTTGTAAGTGCATATTTTCTGTATAACGCGTTTTCTTTTCTACTGTAGCATACAGTATGTATGCATGGAGCATAATGTATTTACGGTTTTATTCACATGTTTTCAAGTACTGTTGACAAATAATGCATTCCGATTATTGCATAGATTCTAATGGACACCTATGATACTGCAAACAGACAACTCATCTTGTCTCCATATTATCTTCGGTTGAGGCGAAAAAAAACAAACATGGAGGCGCACACAAACTACCCATCGTCTGATTACTTTCGATTTCTAGAAAGTGTTTTACTCAATTATTTAGATCAATGGTGAGCTCATCCATGATGTGATTAATTTGAAATAGTAATTGCTAGTATCTAATTCATATTGTAGTTTCTTTCAGCCGAGAGTTATACAAATATGACTGCTTGTGTTACGTCAATCTTTCCTCAGTTAGCACTTGGACAAATGTAGCCTACCCCCGATTGGTCACCCCAGTTTGTTGGTACGTGTGAAAAGGTTAGTTGAGATTTGGTGTAACTGGCCTACACACAATACCCCGTAATGTCAAAGTGGAATTATTTGTTTAGAAAATGTTTACTAATTAATTAATGAAAAGCTATAATGCCTTGAGTCAATAAGTATTTAGTCCCTTTGTTATGGCAAGCCTAAATAAGTTCAGGAGTAAAAATGTGCTTACGTTGCATGGACTCACTCGGTGTGCAATTACAGTCTCTAACATGATTTTGGAATGACTACCTCATCTGTACCCCACACATACATTTATCTGTAAGGAGACTGTCAGGCATTGAATTCCAAACACTGATTCAATCGCAAAGACCAGGGAGGTTTTACAATGACTCGCAAAGAAAGGCACCTATTGGTGGATGGGTGAAAGAAAATCAGACATTGAATATCCCTTTGAGCATGGTGAAGTTATTAATTACACTTGGATGGTGGATCAATACACCCAGTCACTACAAAGATACACTTCAAGGAAACCGCTCCGGTATGTTACCATAAGAACAATGGGGACTTGGAGTTTAATGGTTGTGATCTAACAACTGAGGATGGATCAACAATGTATACTAAACAAAAATATGAACACATGAAAAATGTGTTGGTCCCATGTTTCATGGGCTCAAATAAAAGATCCCAGAAATGTTCCATATGCACAAAAAATGTATTCTCTTACTGTATTCACAAATATTTATGTAAATTAGATATTTAACATCTATGTTACAGCATTTGTCCTTTGCCACTAAAGTAAAACTACAAACCATGTGGCAAAGAAACAAACTTTGCCCCAAATATAACGCTTTGTATTCATGACAAACACATCACTGAGTACCAAACACATCATGGTGATGGCTATATCATGTTATGGATATGCTTGTCATCAGCAAGGATTAGGGAGTTTTTTTTGGATAAAAATAAACGGAATAGAGCTAATCACAGGCAAAATCCTTGAGGAAAAACCTTGTTCAGCCAGCTTTTTAAAAGACACTGGGAGACAAATACACCTTTCAGCAGGACAATAACCTAAAACACAAGGCCAATTATACACTGGAGTAGTTTACCAAGATGACATTGAATGTTCCTGAGTGGCCTAGTTACAATTTTGACTTGAATTGTCTTGAAGATCTATGGCAAGACTTAAATGTCTCTCTAGCAATGATCAACAACCAAGTTGAGAGCTTGTCGAATTCTAAAAATGTGCAAATATTGTACAATCCAGGTGTGCAAAGCTCTTAGACTTACCCAGAAAGACTCACAGCTGTAATCGATGCCAAAGTTGATTGACAAGTTTTGACACGGGTGTGAATATTTATGTAAATTAGATATTTTTGTATTTAATTTTCAATAGTTACAACATTTTCTAAAAACATATTTTCACTTTGTCATTATGGGGTATTGTATGTAGATGGGTGAGGGGGAAAAAATATTTCATCTATTTTGAATTCAGCCTTTAACAAAACAAAATGTGGAATAAGTCAAGGGGTATTAATACTTTCTGAAGGCACTGTATAACTGGTTGTTATATAAGTGTTTCCTTTTTTTGGAGAGGAATGAGATGGCATAATAGAATACCACCTGGCTTCGCCGAGCAGATCCAAGCCATTTGATAGGCTTAGCACAAAACAAATATTACAAGAGAAACTGTTTTCTTGCCTCTGCAGCACAGCAGCTTTAAATATTGAAGGAGAGTGAGGAAAGAGTGAAAAAGTGAAAACTATCAAGGTTAGAGCGTTGGGCCAGTAACCGAAAGGTTGCTGGTTCGAATCCTGAAGCCGACAAGGTGAGGCACTTATGGTGAGGCAATTGCTCAAGGGGTGCTGGACAATGGTGACCCTGGCTGTGACCTCAATCCCTGCTGGTGTCTCGGGGATTTGGGATATGCAAGAAAAACATTGTGTGTGAATGAATGTGAACAGCATAGCTTTTTTAAGAAGCGAGGGAGAAGTAGAGGAATAGAGACAGACGGAGACTGTACGGGCGCATGCATGCTTGTGCACGTGTTTGTATTTGATGGTGCTCTAACTTCTCAAGCTTGACTGAGTCAGAGTTCGCCCATTTTTTCTCTCTAATCTTTGTCTCTCACACACACACACACACACACACACTTGTGGCCTACTTTTAAAACACAATTGGTGTAGCATTAGTTCCAGCTTTTGAATAGAGCCAGCGTGGGAAAAACAAGTGTTTGTATTGTTACCCTGGGTATGGGAGGTTTAAAGGGGCTGGGCTCCAGGGTGAAGTTCTAGGTACATACTGCATATCTAGGATCAGCTTCCCAATCCTAACCTTAACCATTTGTGGGGTAAATTCAAAACTGACCCAAGATCAGTGTCTAGGGGCAATTTCCCCCTACACCAAGTGGCTGGGAATGAATAGGCCAGATTACACTTATAGGTCTGGTTTTGGACAGTTTCAATGTTCAAGTTTATTCGCCACATGCACAGTATACAACAGGCTTAAAACAGTACAGTGAAATTCTTACATTGAGACATCTTTCCCAACTATGCAGTAATAATAGAAAAGAACCTCTACCATATAGGTTGAAGAAAAACGAGAGTGCATGCATATACAGGTCAGTGCCTTATTCAATGTGCAGAGGTACTGGAGTGGTTTAGGTCAGTCTATACATTAAAAGTGACTGGTAGTAGTGTATATACAGTGCCTTCTGAAAGTATTCAGACCGCTTGACTCCGCTGACAACCAAGTCAAGGTATTGGAGTGGCCATCACAAAGCCCTGACCTCAATCCTATAGAAAATTTGTGGGCAGAACTGAAAAAGTGTGTGCGAGCAAGGAGGCCTACAAACCTGACTCAGTTACACCCGTTCTGTCAGGAGGAATGGGCCAAAAATCACCCAACTTATTGTGGGAAGCTTGTGGAAGGCTACCTGAAACATTTGACCCAAGTTAAACAATTTAAAGGTAATGCTACCAAATACTCCTTTGAGTGTATAGTTCTGAGCCACTGGGAATGTGATGAAATAAAAGCTGAAATAAATCATTCTCTACTATTATTCAGACATTTCACATTCTTAAAATAAAGTGGTGATCCTAACTGACCTAAGACAGGGAATTTTTACTAGGATTAAATGTCAGGAATTGTGGAAAAACTGTGTGTGTATGTAAACTTCTGACTTAAACTGCATATGCAAATTAGACCATTGCCGTATATGGATCTGTGCCATTTACTTGGAACTGGACTGTTTACAGCATGAGCGACCATGAGTAGATGTGCTTGTTTTGAAATCCAAGCGAGAGCTGCATGTAGCCACGTGTGCACGTTTTGTTCATATCCTTTTCTAGTTAGTGAGGTTATTAGCCCAGTTATAGATTATTTGTAGTCAGCAATAGGGGTGTGATTGCTTCCTACAAGAGCACAAATGTGTACATTTCTAGATATCTTTGAAAAGCGAGTCAGGTAAAGAGCGTTTTTGTTTTTGTCTTAAAGGGACAGTGTTGTATTTTGAGACAGCTAAGTAGCCAATAGGCAGAAGCTGGCATAATTTGTCTTATTCTCTGTAATAATGGTATGGGAATTATAATGCATTTTATTTTGTAAAATGGTTTCTTGCATCAAACACAACATTCTCAGTCACCTCGTCTGATGGACAAGTTTAAAAACAGGTTCATGTCAAGCCCTGCATGTTTTTTGTTTTAGTTTTTTTAAGTCTCATGGAAAGTAGGCCTGCATTGAACTCCACACATTGGCTGCTACTGTAGGCTGAGTGATAGAACAGCTATTTCCATATTATAAAATGTTATGGGATGCATTTTATCCATTGTTTTTGATGTTAGGCCACTCTGGTAGGCCTACATTATGATCAAATAGCCACAGTTGCCTACATCGCTACTGTTAAAACTGTGGCTTAAAGCGGGTACAACCTCAGTGTTCACAGTAAATGCGTGCTGGAAGTTGCACAGAATTTTCACAACGTTCAAGTTTGTGCTCAGCAGACCTGAAATTTGCTCTAGTGACAAAAATAATTAGAGGGAACATTGGTGGGAACTGGAGGTTATGAGTCAACACGCACATCAATAACGTACACACATACAGTATGCACACAGCCCTCATCACTCTAATCAGGTGTCAGTACCCGTTTCCCGCTCTGGGTGGTGGCACCTGGTGGCTCCAAGGGTGTGTGTGTTTATGGGGGGTAGGGGTGGGCACTGCAGCTGTAATGCCTAGCTACCCACTGTGCCTCCTTGGCCTGGCATCTCCCCAGACGCCTGACCCAAATAGATCTAGCTTTGCCAGAGGAGAGGGGGACGCCACCCTACACACACACACACACACACACACACAGATACATACTAATCTGTCACCCCAGCAGGTGTGCCTAAGCAAATAATAAGGATATTTTGGGAAGAAATACCAATCATCTCCCGCTGTGCTGCTTTCCAGCCGGGTGCTAATCATAGTCGGTTGGGGTTTATTCCAATTCAGGAAGGAAACTGAAATTCCAACTCCAATTTTCCTCTAATCGGCTGAATTGGTATGGAATTGACCCCAACCCTGGTGCGAATACTAGGCCGTGTCAGAGGTGCACAGCTTCAATTCTCAGTCAGTGTTTTGCCATTATTATTTGACTAACACTTGACTTTCAACCAGACACTCCAGAGTTGGTTACCGCTCTTTGTTTCACTTCCATATAGGCAGTATCTTTCTGTGCTGCCCATTCATTAAGACAAGTCAGGGAGAGCTCCTAATGAGGACACAGGTGGAAGGGAATATTCCAAAGCTTGTGAGAACATTGTTAAAGTGAGGAAGTGCTGACTTAGTTCTACTATGAGCTACTTTTATTCACCTACTCTGTGCTGAAGAGGTTTTTACTGAAAGTAAATCCTATATATATCAAAGCTGGTCTAGTGCTATTATCTCTGATCTATTGAACAAGCAACATCAACCTACTCCCTCCCTCCTTTGCTAGTCCAGATGATTTGCCCTTCTGACACTCTTCTTCCCCAGTGGGTGTAGCCCCAGAGGCGCCTGATGTTTTTAGGCCCCCTTCCTCATTGGTGTGTAAGAGTCCCCCAGGCTAGTGTTATGTGGTGCATGTGAGCTGCCAGAGGGCGGACCGAGGCGGCTATTGTTCTGTTGTGTTGCGCTGAAGCGGCGGATACAACGGGCACAGCCTCAATGGCCCTGGTACCAAAGCAGAACAACATAATTGGTATCAGTCTGCAGTCCGCACCCATTAGTTTACATGCGGTAGTAGCATAGCACTGCTATGCTAGCCGATGACATATGGGACTGCAGATGGAAATGTGCTGTTCCGCTACATTTGGTGCAATTTATAGATTTTGCATGGTTCCTTGCAGATAAACGAATAGTAGGAGTCCAAATCCTTCCATTCATTGTCTACATGGAATTAGGACTGCTGTCCTCTGACTTTAGTTATAAGATGCTGATGGAGGCTATTTCTGTGTGTTAGCTGAATTTTTCCAAGATTTGAATTTCCCCCTCCTTCCCGTCACTCATTCTTCTGGCTTCTTTGGATAGTGTTTCATTTGTCCTCCCAATGACAGATGTTAAAAGTGGACGGTCCTTGATAATGTCCCGATTTCAATATCTGGTGAATAATCTGACTTTCCCAAACAGACAAATCTCTCACCTGAAGCTCCACCAGCCTTTACAGTCCATTATGTCTTGTCCATTTTCTGATCAATACACCAGCAGCATGAGAGAAGTTTGGACGTGATCTCTGTCCATGCTCACTCCACATGGACTCATGTCGCACTCCTGAGAGAAAAGGCAGTTGATAGCTTCGACTGGATGCTGTGCACAGGTTGCTGGCTCGGACTTAGGTTTCAGGTAGAAGTGGTAAAGGACAGAGCCATAGTGAACGCCATCGTCACCATTTCTTCAGCCGGTTAGAGGGGGTGAGGCTGACACTGTTCTCTGTCGAATTATCCCTTCCATGCATCTAGATACCATCTGTGGTCACCTTCGCCATAACCTTGAGAGAGGACAGACCAGAACAATTTAGTTTAGGGCATTTCTGATTCAGGAATTCAGGAAATATTGACTATGACAAATTATTACTTTTACCTATATTCTTAACATAAATATCAAAGAATACACACAGTTGAAAACATTTTTGCAATATGTATACAGGAATATGTACACAGGCACACACACACACACACACACACACACACACACACACACACACACACACACACACACGCAGTGGTACGCTAATCAGACAAGCATGGAATCCAGGTCCGTGTGTTTAATACAGCAAGGCTGCCCTTTCTGGGCAGGTATACATTTACACATTAGAACAGGAGATAATTCCACAAAAGATGGGTTTCTTAGTAAAAGCTAAGAGTATGCTTCCCATTCTAAACAGTTTGCTCATACTGTATATCAGTTTGCTCATACTTTTATTTCCTGGCAGTTAGTGCACAAATGTTTTCTTGAGTCTTAAGTTCAATAGCCGATGGCTACGCCCCTTTATAGGTGATTGGTCAACATTAATACTCCTGGTACAATTTGGAAACATGTTTGTTGTCATTAAACGAGATACGACTAGTTTTAATGCAAATTCTTTCACTTGAAATACTGCACCAAACATCTTAGCTAGATGTAAAATTGTGCTAGTAAGACTTGGAAAAAAGAACGTATCACAAATTTCTTGATTAATTATGCCTATTTTGAGGAAGTGTTTCTGTCTATGTTGTAGCTACGGTGGCTAGTTTTTCAAGTAAAGGTCTTTAGGGAGTATGAGAGCACAGACGATCATCTAGCCGAGTTCTGACCGGAGCAAACGGAACCTATGTATGCGGACGACTTAACGCACGCACGCACACACACACACACACACACACACACAGACAGGAAATATTCCTTTCACTGACAACCCTCTGTCCTTTCTTGACAGGGATTTATACCCAGTCAATCACAAATTGTGCACTTCTCTCCCTCTCTGAGGGTACGTTTATTAAACATATCCAATTAGCACATATCATTCCAAACTCATGGGTATTAATATGGAGTTGGTCCCCCCCTTTGCTGCTATAACAGCCTCCACTCTTCTGGGAAGGCTTTCTACTAGATGTTGGAACATTACTGCAGGGACTTGCTTCCGTTCTGCAGCAAGAGCATTAGTGAGGTCAGGCACTGATGTTGGGCGATTAGGCCTGGCTCGCAGTCTGCGTTCCAATTCATCCCAAAGGTGTTCGATGGGGTTGAGGTCAGGGCTCTGTGCAGGCCAGTCAAGTTCTTCCACACCAATCTTGACAAACAATTTCTGTATGGACCTCGCTTTGTGCACTGGGCATTGTCATGCTGAAACAGGAAAGGGCCTTCCACAAACTTTTGCCACAAAGTTGGAAGTACAGAATCGTCTAGAATGTAATTGTATGATGTAGCGTTAAGATTAAATAACCATGAAAACAGACCATTATTCCTCCTTCACCAAACGTTACAGTTGGCACTATGCATTGGGACAGGTTGCATTCTCCTGGCATCCGCTAAACCCAGATATGTCCTGTCACACTGCCAGATGGTGTAGCGTGATTCATCTCTCTAGAGAACGCAGTTCCACTGCTCCAGAGTCCAATGGTAGCGAGCTTTACACCACTCCAGTCGATGCTTGGCATTGCGCATGGTAATCTTAGGCATGTGTGTGGCTGCTCGGCTATGTTAGACACATTTTTTTTACGCACTACGTGCTTCAGTACTCAGCAGTCCTGTTCTGTGAGCTTGTGTGGCCTACCACTGTGACCTTGTGTGGCCTACCACTTTGCGGCCGAGCCGCTGTTCCTCCTAGATGTTTCCACTTCACAATAACAGCACTAACAGTTGACCAGAAAATGTACGATTTGTTGGAAAGGTGGCATCCAATGACAGTGCCACGTTGAAAGTCACTGAACCTTTCAGTAAGGCCATTCTACTGCCAATTTCTTGTCTATGGAGATTGAATGACTGTGTGCTCGATTTCATACACCTGTCAGCAACGGGTGTGGCTGAAATAGCCAAATCCACTAATTTGGCTATTTCAGCCACACCCGCCACACTCGCTATCTTTCTTTCTCTCTAGGAAGATCTCAATTGCATACTCCTCACGTCCTCTCGTCTCCTTCTCATAACCTATTGGATGAGAAAGTCAGAGGTCCCTCCCCTCTGCCTTTTCTGCCAATAGGTTTTGAGAAGGAGAGAGGAGAGGACGTGAGTATGCCCCGTTCTGTCTGACTGTCTCTCGCTCTCGTATCTCCAACTTCTTTCTCCCTCTCTCAAACACAGATTTGCATGTACTATCTCCTAAACAATAGCACATTTTCTCAAAGTTTAGTCTCTAGCACCCTTCCTCCTCATCATCTCTCTCTTCATCTCTCTCCATGTCATCCATTCTCTGCCGGTGGTAGTGTGATTTTTGCATTGCTGATTTGGGTCTTGCTCAATCGTAATGTACGCACCACCACCACCTCTCATTCCACTGCCTCCTCAGTGGGTGAGTGCCCTGGCCTGAGCCCTGTGTCACAGCAGTGGGGCCTTCCCCTGTCCCTAGCCTCAGTGACCTGTTCTAAACGATGCCGCTAATGATGCTGATTCAGACTCTCACATATCGCTCTCGCTCGCGGTCTAATGAAGAACTTTGCTACCCCCTACTGGTGTTTAGTAGTATTGGGCTTGACATTCTCAGCTCCTCTTAATTCTAAGGCTGGCTGTGTTCTTTACAGTTTACTGTGAGTTTCATGATTTCCAACTGTTCCATTGCCCATATATTGTAGATGAGCAAGCCTTTCACAAACTCCCTTTGGCTGGACTGGGGAAAGTGCACCATAGCATGGCTAATAGATCCATGCGAGTTGTGCCCTCCTAACAGACACTTGTCAACAGGGCCATGTGTCTACATGCATACAATGTTTGTACTATAACTCCTACTTTGAATATGTTGTTTGTATCATATTGGTGGCCTTTAAATTGGTCCAGACACATCTGTATACTAGGTTTGACTCTGACTTTGGGAATTGACACCACTACCACAATGGCTATTTTTTTTTCAGTTAACTGTCTGTAAAAAGATACGAGTTTAAGAAATATAAATTGTGACGCCAGTTGTTTGGCCTTTGACTGGTGTTGGCCTGTAAAATAAATAAGCTGTATTTTTCTATAATTCTTCAGGAACCACAGAGCCATATGAAGTTCATGCTTTCTCTTTAGTCTGAGACACCCTACTGTTTCTCAACCAAGACCACTTCCTTCTCCTTCGTGGTCAGCTTTGACAGCGGCCACTGGGGTGGCGCTCCAAATCGGTTGCGGTCAGACTTGGCCAGCTGTGGTTGTGCTTGGCCTATATACTGTCAGTAGTGTGATGGAAATGCTGTGGGCTAGTGTGAGTTTTGGCACTCTCTCATCTCTATTTTTCTCTCTGGCCGACTGGCACATGCTTTTCTTATACTAGAAGAGCTGTCTAAACACATGCCTGTTGGTGTGAGCCACAGTACCACAGACAGCCATGGGAATTAGAAGTGGGCATCCCTACTGGCCATCCCTACTTACTGCTCCTCCTCTATCAATCACTCTCTTTATCTTACCTCTCTCTCTCTCTCTCTCGCGCATCTCCCTGGTTCTCCGCCTCTTCCTTTCCTCTCTATGGCATTCTCTCTTTTCCCCACTCAGTCGTAGCTGGAGGGTTGAAAGCTTTATGGCTTTGGCTGGCCCAAGCTGTTTTTCTGTACCGAATATACAAGTATTTTATACATGCCTGTGGGCTTTTACTGCAGAATTTAACTGCTGTTATTTTCAGCCTGCTTTTCCTTTGGCTGAAGTGATTTCTCACACGATTCTGTCTCCCCCGCTTCTCCCGACCTGTAAGCACTACGTAACAAGGTGTGTATGTGTCATTCTCAATCTGCTGTTTGGTGAACACTGCCCTTCTGGAGCTCAGGGATGGATGGATGGAGGAAGTGTAGATGGGTGGATAAAGTGAGAAAGTAAAGGGTGAATGTATTGAGTGATGGATGACATGTAGATTCAAACATTTTTTATAAGTTTTCCCCTAACCCTACCACCACTCCCCTAATTAGTGTAAACTAATGGGCAACAACACTTAGGCCTCCAGCTTATACATACTATATGCATTTTACGGACACAGTGCATTTTACAATAGTTATCTTTTGTCCCATAGATCTCTGAACACCATTCCATTTTTTAAATTTTTATTTATCATATATATTTTTTAACTGTGCTGTGATTTTTACAAAATTTCAAATGTTTCTTTTCTCATAGATTCTACATATTGTAATTTAAAAAAATATATGCTCTATTATATTAAATGGAAGAAGAAAAGCCAAATCTCAGACTGGCCAATAAAAATAAAAGATTAAGATTGGCAAAAGAACACAGACACTAGACAGAGGAAGATATGGCTTTTTCTTTGCAACTCTGCCTAGATGGCCAGCATCCCGGAGTCACCTCTTCACTGTTGACGTCGAGACTGGTGTTTAGCGCGTACTATTTAATGAAGCTGCTAGTTGAGGACTTGTGAGGCATCTGTTTCTCAAACTAGACACTCTAATGTACTTGTGCTCTTGCTCAGTTGTGCACCGGGGCCTCCCACAATTCTTTCTATTCTGGTTAGAGCCAGTCTGCTCTGTTCTGTGAAGGGAGTAGCACACAGTGTTGTACGAGATCTTCAGTTTCTTGGCAGTTTCTCGCATGGAATAGCCTTCATTTCTCAGAACAAGAATAGACTGACCAGTTTCAGAAGAAAGTTCTTTGTTTCTGGGCATTTTGAGCTTGTAATCGAACCCACAAATGCTGATGCTCCAGATACTCAAGAAGGCCAGTTTTATTGCTTTTTTAAATCAGCACACCAGTTTTCAGCTGTGCTAACATAATCAGCCGTTTCCAGCTACAATAGTCATTTACGACATTAACTATGTCTACACTGTATTTCTGATCAATTTGATGTTATTTTAATGGACAATTGCTTTTCTTTCAAAAACAAGGCCATTTCTAAGTGACCCCACATTTTTGAACGGTAGTGTATGTGTGTGAGATCTGTCTATCTATCTATCTATCTATCTATCTATCTATCTATCTATCTATCTATCTATCTATCTATCTATCTATCTATCTATCTATCTATCTATCTATCTCCCATATTTTGTTACGTTACAGCCTTATTAAAAATGTACTACTTTTTTACAAATCTACAAACAATACCCCATAGATTTTTATTTTTATTTAACCTTTATTTAACTAGGCAAGTCAGTTCAGAACAAATTCTTATTTACAATGCCTACCCCAGCCCAAACCCGGACGACGCTGGGCCAATTGTGCGCCGGCCTATGGGACTCTCAATCACGGCCGGATGTGATACAGCCTGGATTCGAACCAGGGACTGTAGTGACGCCTCTTGCACTGAGATGCAGTGCCTTAGACTGCTGCACCATTAAAAAAGATATAGTAATAAATAAATACCTTATTTACATAAGTATTCAGACCCTTTGCTATGAGACTCTAAATTGAGTTCAGGTGCATCCTGTTTCCATTGATCATCCTTGAGATGAAACCAAGCCATGCGGTCAAAGGAAATGTCCGTAGAGCTTCGAGACAGGATTGTGTCGAGGCACAGATCTAGGGAAGGGTACCAAAACATTTCTTCAGCATTGACTGTCCCCAAGATCACAGTGGCCTCCATTCTTAAATGGAAGAAGTTTGAAACCACCAAGAATCTTCCTAGAGCTGGCTGGCCGGCCTTAACTGCGCAATCGGGGTAAAGGGCTTTGGTCAGGGAGGTTACCAAGAACCCAATTATCACTTTGACAGAGCTCCAGAGTTCCTCTATAGAGATGGGAAAACCTTCCAGAAGGACAACCATCTCTGCATGACTCCACCAATCAGGCCTTTATGGTAGTGGCCAGACAGAAGCCACTCCTCAGTAAAAGGCACATGACGGCCCGCTTGGAGTTTGCCAAAAGGCACCTAAAGGACTCTTAGACAATGAGAAACAAGATTCTCTGGTCTGATGAAACCAAGATTGACCTCTTTGGCATGAATGCCAAGCGTCACGTCTGGAGGAAGCCTGGCACTATTCATATGGTGAAGCATGGGGGTGGCAGCATCATGCTGTGGGGATGATTTTTAGAGGCAGGGACTGGGAGACCAGTCAGGATCGAGGCAAAGGTGGACGGAGCGAAGTACAGAGATCCTTGATGAAAACCAACAGTACTCCAGAGCGTTTAGGACATCTCTGGAGAGACCTGAAAATAGCTGTGCAGAGACGCTCCCCATCCAACCTGACAGAGTTTCAGAGGATCTGCAGAGAAGAATGGGAGAAACTCCCCAAATACAGGTGTGCCTAGCTTGTAGCGTCATACCGAAGAAGACTTGAGGCTGTAATCGCTGCCAAAGGTGCTTCAACAAAGTACTGAGTAAAGTGTCTGAATACTTCCGTAAATGTCAAAGCTTTGTGATGGCCAGTACCTTGACTTTGTTGTCCTTAAGCCATGTTGCCACAACTTTGGAAGTATGCTTGGGGTCATTGTCCATTTGGAAGACCCATTTGAGACCAAGCTTTAACTTCCTGAATGTCTTGAGATGTTGCTTCAGTATATCCACATGATGCCATCTATTTTGTGAATAGATGGCATGTGGCTATAGATACTTTTGTACTTGTTTCCTACATCACCTTCACAAGGTCCTTTGCTGTTGTTCTGAGATTGATTTGCACTTTTTGCACCAGAACGCGTCTCCTTCCTGAGCGGTGTGACGACTGCATGGTCCCATGGTGTTTATACTAGCGTACTGTTTGTACAGATGAGCGTGGTACCTTCAGGCGTTTGGAAATTGCTTTTTGAGGTCTTGGCTGATTTCTTTAGATTTTCCCATGATGTCGAGCAAAGAGGTACTGAGTTTGAAGGTAGGCCTTGAAATACATCCACAGGTACACCTCCAATTGACTCAAATTATGTAAATTAGCCTATCAGAAGCTTCTAAAGCCATGGCATAAAGGCACAGTCAACTTAGTGTATGTAAACTTCTGACCAATTGTTGGAAGAATTACTTGTCATGCACAAAGTAGATGTCCTAACCGACTTGCTAAAACTATAGTTTGTTAACATGAAATCTGTTGAAAAATGAGTTTTAATGACTTCAACCTAAATGTATGTAAACTTCTGACTTCAACTTTACATTTGCAGAAATATGTAAACCTGTTTTTGCTTTGTCATTATGGGGTATTGTGTGTAGATTGAGGGGGGGAAAACAATTTAATCAATTTTAGAATAAGGCTGTAACGTAACAAAATGTGGGAAAAGTTAAGGTGTCTGAATATTTTCCAAATGTACTTTATATATATCATTCTATTTGTTGCACGAATTTTGTATAATTTATATTGAAAAACTATTTTTGAGTCCAGCGTTGTTTTGTGTATCAGTTCATAAACCATATGCCATGGAATCGGTACATCGGAAATCTCTTAATCTATTTTGCAATCTATATTACAAAGCTGTCCATTTTATGGTCCTTAAATTAAAACGGTATACTTTTTTTTAATTATCACAATTTTCTTTAATCAATTTTGGTCTTTAATGCTGGGCAGACAATTTCCTTACTCTCTCCCCCTTCTACTTGCACCTTCCATTTTTGCTGTAATGCTTCAATTAGTTGGTTGTGATTTTGAGTGAAGCAGACATTTCCATATATTTTTGTTTCCATATATGTGTTACAACTCCATATTTAAAATGTTAAAAAATATATATATATACAATGGGGAGAACAAGTATTTGATACACTGCCGATTTTGCAGGTTTTCCTACTTACAAAACATGAAGAGGTCTGTAATTTTTATCATAGGTACACTTCAACTGTGAGAGACGGAATCTAAAACAGAAATCCAGAAAATCACATCGTATGATTTTTTAATAATTAATTTGCATTTTATTGCATGACATAAGTATTTGATCACCTACCAACCAGTAAGAATTCCGGCTCTCACAGACCTGTTAGTTTTTCTTTAAGAAGCCCTCCTGTTCTCCACTCATTACCTGTATTAACTGCACCTGTTTGAACTCGTTACCTGTATAAAAGACACCTGTCCACACACTCAATCAAACAGACTCCAACCTCTCCACAATGGCCAAGACCAGAGAGCTGTGTAAGGACATCAGGGATAAAATTGTAGACCTGCACAAGGCTGGGATGGGCTACAGGACAATAGGCAAGCAGCTTGGTGAGAAGGCAACAACTGTTGGTGCAATTATTAGAAAATGTCCAAGATGACGGTCAATCTCCCTCGGTCTGGGGCACCATGCAAGATCTCACCTCGTGGGGCATCAATGATCATGAGGAAGGTGAGGGATCAGCCCAGAACTACACGGCAGGACCTGGTCAATGACCTGAAGAGAGCTGGGACCACAGTCTCAAAGAAAACCATTAGTAACACACTACGCCGTCATGGATTAAAATCCTGCAGCGCACGCAAGGTCCCCCTGCTCAAGCCAGCGCATGTCCAGGCCCGTCTGAAGTTTGCCAATGACCATCTGGATGATCCAGAGGAGGAATGGGAGAAGGTCACGTGGTCTGATGAGACAAAAATAGAGCTTTTTGGTCTAAACTCCACTCGCCGTGTTTGGAGGAAGAAGAAGGATGAGTACAACCCCAAGAACACCATCCCAACCGTGAAGCATGGAGGTGGAAACATCATTCTTTGGGTATGCTTTTCTGCAAAGGGGACAGGACGACTGCACCGTATTGAGGGGAGGAAGGATGGGGCCATGTATCGCGAGATCTTGAAGATGGGTCGTGGCTGGGTCTTCCAGCATGACAACGACCCGAAACACACAGCCAGGGCAACTAAGGAGTGGCTCCGTAAGAAGCATCTCAAGGTCCTGGAGTGGCCTAGCCAGTCTCCAGACCTGAACCCAATAGAAAATCTTTGGAGGGAGCTGAAAGTCCGTATTGCCCAGCGACAGCCCCGAAACCTGAAGGATCTGGAGAAGGCCTGTATGGAGGAGTGGGCCAAAATCCCTGCTGCAATGTGTGCAAACCTGGTCAAGAACTACAGGAAACGTATGATCTCTGTAATTGCAAACAAAGGTTTCTGTGCCAAATATTTAGTTCTGCTTTTCTGATGTATCAAATACTTATGTCATGCAATAAAATGCAAATTAATTACTTAAAAATCATACAATGTGATTTTCTGGATTTTTGTTTTAGATTCCGTCACTCACAGTTGAAGAGTACCTATGATAAAAATTACAGACTTCTACATGCTTTGTAAGTAGGAAAACCTGCAAATTCGGCAGTGTATCAAATACTTGTTCTCCCCACTGTATATATAAATATTTTAATTATACGATGACCAATAACCCATTACCAAAGAACACCTTCATTCTACCATTATCCTAGTAGCGCTTACCTTCCTTTGTTCTTCTTATGTGTGGTGTTCCTGTTTGTGATGACAGATACTGTAGATGACCTGTGCTCTCCTTTCTCTTCCAGGCCACTGAAGAAGACTCACAGAGTACGCCAGCACTACACAACGGACAACAAAGGGAAAACGGGTGTGTAACTAGTCCTCTCTCTCCTCTCTTTCCTTTCTCTCCTCTCTCTCTCCTTTCTCTCTCGCTCTCTCTCATATTCCACTGAAATAGTCCTTTCTTCTCTCCTGATTTTCATTTATCCTGCAAATGATCTGGTCATTTGCCTCGTGTTTTTTCATATTCTATACCACTTGTAACTAACTTGATCCAGCTTATCAACAAGCTAAATATTAGAATCCGGTTCACTAAATTAGGGTTGGAGTGAGCCTACAGGTTGGTAGCTCTCCAGGAACAGGGTTGGAAAGTCCTGTTCTATACTGCACCATAAAGCCTTGGGTGTCCTATGCTGCATTGAGTGTCATATGTAATACTATTGTATTCCACAGAGGAGCAGTGTTCACCAAGATAAAGGCACCGTTGTGTTGTCTCATGATTTCATATCAGTTAGTATGGCTTACACAGATGGCTAAAATCCTAATCATGCATAATTACATTCAAGGTCATTGTCATACATGGGGTGTATATAATGGGTTTTGTATGATAAAGCCTGTTTGTGTGTTTGCTGTACAGTTGTGTTCTGGTGGTTTCTGCATTGTTGACATTGCCTTTGCCATCACTGGAATGATAGAGTAATTACAAAATATACCCACTAGAGGGAGGTAGAGTACTGTGCTGTGATATTGTGACGGTTCACACTGAATACTTAAGCTCTTTTTTTCCTATGCCTGAACCTATTAGTGTATTGTGTACTCATTCTGTTAAGTATGTGAGATTTGACCTTATGTTAAACATTGCAGGACATTGCTGTACCTTTAGCTGGACTGTTGTACTGTATGAGTGTGTGTTTTGAGGAATGAAAGCACTTGAAGTTTGGTAATCCACGGTAACAGAGTGATGCTGAGACTCAGATTTTGCCCAGTTACAGTAATTTGAGTGTGTTAACAGTAGTGTATTGATTTTGTGACTGTGTGTAGCCTACGTTATACACATGCATGTTTGTCCATGTGTGTGCATGCTAGTGTGCAAGCAGGTCTGTCTTAGTACAGTGCCTTGCAAAAGTATTCAGACCCCTTGGATTTCTTCACATTTTGTGTTACAAAGTGGGATTAAAATGGACTTCATTGTCATTTTTTGTCAACAATCTACACAATATTCTGTCAATGGAAGAACAAAGTTAACTACAACAGTTGTTGTATAAGTATTCAGCCCCTTTGTTTAGGCAAACCTAAATTAGTTCAGGAGTACAATTTTGCTTAACAAATCACATAAATTACATGGACTTACTCTGTGTGAAATAATAGGGGTTGCCATTATTCTTGAATGACTAACCCTTCCTCTGTCCTCCATACATACATCTGTAAGGTCCTTCAGACAAGTAGGCAAGCGCAGATTCAACTACAAAGACCAGGGAGCTTTTCGAAAGCTTCATAAAGAGGGGGAGTGATTGATAGGTCAAGTTAACATTTATGCAGTGGATATAGTCGTCTTTCTGAATTGAGCTGCAGGACAGGAATGAAACTGCTCAGGGATGTTACCATGAGGCCAATTTTTTTTAAAGGCTACAAAGTAAAAATGCGACAGAGTTGGAGAAAACTGAGGATGGATCAACAACATTGTAATAACTACATAATAATGACCTAAAATACAGAGTGAAAAGAATACAAATATCCAGAATGAAAATATTCCAATGCATCTTGTATGCAACAAGGCACTAAAGCAAAAAAAAACACAGCAAAGTATTAAACTTTTTGGCCTAAATGCCAAGACCTATGTTTGGGGTAAATCCAACACATCACAGAGTAACTGCCTCTTTATTTTCAAGCATGGTGGTGGCTGCGTCATGGTATGGGTATACTTGACATTGGCACATGCTGAGGAGCAGCTTCAGTCTGCTTTACACCAGATACTGGGAGAGGAATTCACCTTTCAGGAGGACAATGAAGACATGAAACATTCCTGAGTGGCCACGTTAGTTTTGACTTAAATTTGCTTGAAAATCTATGGCTAACTTGTCAATTGCTGTCTAGCCATGATCCCCAACATCTTGACATAGCTTGAAGACAAATGTTACACAATCCAGGTGTGCAAAGCTCTCAGACTTACTTAAGATGACTCACAGCTGTATTTGATGCTAAAGGTGCTTAACATTTATTGACTCAGGGAACTAAATACTTATGCAATTACTATTTTAGTTAATTTATTCTCATAAAAAATGCATAAAGAATCTTCACCTTGACATTAGATTATTTTGTGTGGATTGATGACAGAAAAATGTGTTAAATTGATTTTAATCCCACTTTGTTACACAATAACGTGAAGAAATCCAAGGGGTCTGAATACTTTTGCAAGGCACTGTATGTGGCTGTGCGTTCGTGTGTTTGTGTGTGTGTGAACAGGTAGAGGCCAGGCGACAATCCAGAGGCAGCCTGTGATAGGCTGAGGGCCAGTGTGACGTGTCAGTGAGACACTATAGAAGCACTGAGTTGGCTGGAGCAAGCTGTCTTCTATACTGGGAGAGGGAGAAGGGGATATGAAAGACAGAGAGAGAGAGAGAGAGAGGGAGAGATATATAGGACCAACTCCTTGTGATATTCTACAATTCTCTGAGGAACAGCACTAGTCCTCTCCTTTGAGGGTATGCACTTCCCTCGATACACACACACACACACACACATCATCTGCTTCCCCTCCAACAAGGTAGAGGGAGACAGAAACCAAGAGGGAAAAGGAGTCAGAGAGAGGCAGAGCTGTGAGTGTTCCACCACATGGCTTTGTGTGTTAAGGGTAAGTGCTAGCTAGTATCTTGAGTGCCAGTAGTGAGTGTCTCCAGGACAGGAGAGCAGTGTGTTAGCCAGTGGAGGATAGGACAGTAGAGGACAGCATGGCCCTGTTCAGCACCGGGCCCCAGAGCCTGGGCTCCTACTACTGCCTCATCCGCAGGAGGTTCAAGAGGAGGCGCAAGAAACGCAGCGAGCGTAAAGGTACTTCTTCCTACTCGGCTACCTGTAGTGTGTGTGATGCGAGTTGTCTGCTTGTGAGTGTTTCTCGCACAAGCTGTTCTGTTCTGCTTTGAAAGATTCTGTGGTAGTTTATCTTGGTCTAGAAGTGGTTACTTACAGTACAATGATTCAATATAAGGATGTAATGTAGTTGAAATATGCAACCTGTTCATTAAATGATGACAAGTGTCACTTGGTAAGATTTGTCAAATGTGTAAGGGAGTATGATGTAAATATTAAGTACTGTTCGGGGTGTGGAAATTGAACCCATGTCAGTGTAAGACTGGGTACTGCTGATTTTGGCAGTGCATGAGGTTTGCGTCTCTGTGAATGTCTTAGTGTGACAGGTTAGTTTGAAGCATCTTTAGTGTTTACAGTGCTTGTTTCTGGTAAGTGTATGAGAACTGGTTGTGAGTGAGGCAGGCAGACTTCTCTGTGTGAGTGAGGCAGGCAGACTTCTCTGTGTGAGTGAGGCAGGCAGACTTCTCTGTGTGAGTGAGGCAGGCAGACGTCTCTGTGTGAGTGAGGCAGGCAGACGTCTCTGTGTGAGTGAGACAGACAGACGTCTCTGTGTGAGTGAGACAGGCAGACGTCTCTGTGTGCGAGTGTGAGCCACGCAGACTTGGCCTCTAAGCTTCTCCCCTCTGATTTGCTTCAGTGCTCTGGGGATTAGCCCAACAGGGGAAGTAGTAATTATCGAGGTGCTCTCTCTTAGTGGCGGCATTGGTGATGTGTCAGCCATTTGCTTTGATAAATCCCCCTACTCCCCCCAACGCGAATCGTCAAACCCCCTTCATCCGAATAAATCCGCCGCAGCTGAAGTTGTGTTTTAGCCGCGTAAGACAGGCTTTTGTCTGTCAGCGTTGCCAGGCGTCAGTCGCCGCTCAACGCTGCGGAAATGACAACTTTGCACGAACCCAGGGGAAGAAGACTTAAGTGTTAAGTTTATGTAATGTTATTCCGCTAACCTGTCCCAGCTAGCAGTAGTTCCCTCAGCGAGCGGAAGCCCTGATGAGTCCCCAGAGTGTATTAACTTGTTGTTAGCATCTGTGGTGATTAGTGGCTACAATAACACTAACTGATGGCATGGACTGAGCTGTTCCCAGCCTTTGTCTGTCAGACCATCTAGCCTGTCAGTTAGTGTCTAATGCTAGCTCTGTCAGAGGTTTATAGCAATGTAGTTCAGGCAACAGACAGGTGTTTGCACTCTCCTGGGAGATTTGTTCATATAGCCCAATCAAGTAAAGTTGCTGTATTGAAAACATCAACAGTACCCTTTTCTCATATTTTTGCCTGATCACTGTGCTCCAATATCATTGACTATGTACCAGACGTGTGAATGGCATGATCCAATGCAAACCATAGAAGCACAATGCTACTTTCCATTGAGTCTAGGAACACTGTACACAACAGCATATTTTTCCAATAGAAGAAGCTTCAATGTATCGCCCCCACAATACATTGTGGCAAGGAGGACACTCATAAGGCAATGCCTCTCCAATGGGCCGTATATGAAATATGGAAAATGGGACCCAGGGTTTTGTGTGGAGCCAGCAGAATCTCTAAAATGAGCTTTTGGAGACTCAGTGGGAGTGAGATATGCCCTGTCTCCACTCAGTGATTCATTGCTTAGGAGGTTACATTAAGTTTTGTTAGCCAGAAACTGTTCAGCCTTTTCTAAGAGTTCTCTTACAACACCTCAAACATTCTATGAGCAATTTGCTAAGAGGTTAGCTATCAGAGAAATCCAATGCTTTAGAAATGTTATTAAGAAATGTAAAAAGATCTGAGTCGAAGCACTTAGATTTGAACTAAGCAAACACACTTTATATCCAAAGTGCTTCCATGCTAGATTAACAGGGTTGCAGATTTCCAAGGCACTCTGCACCCATTGACAGCAGATTAGAATTTAAAGGCATTCAGAAAAGTGTACAATTTAATGACTGGAAATCACAAATGACAGCAGCACCCCACAAAGTATCAACAAATTGGCTGCCGCAGGAAAAGTCTGCTCTAGCCACGGCAGACAACATCAAACGGCTTCCAACAACAGTCAGAAAAGAGGCATCGTAACATTCATTACTGAAAAACGAATGCCAAAGCGCTTGATTAAGACATCAAGTCGACGACTGCCTAATTTTGGTAGCGTAATTTCGTTGCTGGGGCCCCAACAATGCAAAACGGCACTCTGTCATGATAAGAAACGAGCTGGGTCACGCCGTCTCGGAGTGAACCGTGTGTAATTAGCCTCGATTAACATTTGGTTAAATGGCTGTCAGCGAGTGATGGGAGGGGGAAGCCACTGTGGCAAAACAACGCTTATGTGTGTTCAGCCAGGAAGGACGCCGTGTCTGGGAATTTCTCATGGATTTGTGTTAGAAATCAAATCCTTAACCGAAAACTTTTTTTATTTTTTATTTTTCTTATAAAATAAAAATCACAGTGCAGTTATCACAAAACTAGCACTAACAGGTCCCAATCATCATAAAGGGAAAAAAATAATAATTAAACAAATACCTGACGCAACAATGCTTTAACATTAGTAGGAGGAGATATGCATCTTTCAAATGATTAGCCACAGATACTTTTTGCTTAAAAGTAAAACAAAAATAGCAGGATGTATGGCAATACTTTGATAAGTTAATTGAGGTGGTGGTGAAACATTTTTCTGTTGGAAATTGAGCTACAGTGGCAGTACAGGTGCAATGCTGAAAGGGAGGCACAGTGAGACCCAACTCAATGCTGGCTGCAGTGTGATAAGGGACAGAGTGAGAAAATCACAGCGCTGATTACACAAATTATTGCAGTTGATATGCAGCCATTGGCAGTGGTAGAGGATGACGGGTTCAATGCCTTAATGGCATATCTAGAAGCAGACTACAAGATGCTATGTCGGGAAAAACCGTAACCAGCCTGATGGAGAAATTGCACAATGATTACTCTGCAAGTGCAAAGCGCAAGCTCTCAAACGCCATACGTGGCGTTAACAGATTGTAAGACAAGGTCATACATCACTTCAACAAGCCATCACATTAATGAGAAGTGGGACATGAAGTCCCATGTACTGAGAACATGGAGGCACAGAGCAAAACTACCATTGTTGTTGAGGGAGTGCCGTCTGTTAGGTCGCCAGGACTGCGGTAGATTGAACTGCACTGCCCTCTTGTGGTCATACACGGGACCATATCTGAATTGTCAATTCACATAATTTTGTGATTTTCATTTTTATTTAAACAATACAACAAATGATGTTACACCCCTAGTTGCTTATATGTGTGGATGGTTTAATAACTCCTTGTTAAGCAATGTATGGCTGCTAGGGCTAATGAAGCTATGGCTAATGTGTTGCGTTCATTCCTATATGAACGCTAGAAACAACTAGTGACAATTTGAGGACAAGCACCAAAGTGCAAGGGGAAGCTGAAGCTGTACTCTTAACTTGTCTGGCTGCCTTGGTTCTCTCCCTCCCTCTCCCATTTCTAACTTGCTCCCATCGTTCTTTCTCCCTCACTTGTCTCATCTCAACAATTGTTCTCTCTCTCTGTTCCCTCCCTATGTTCACACCTTCATTTTTCTCCTTCTCTCCCTCCCTCTCTAACCCTTCACTCCTTCACTTGTCCTCACCATACTGCAGACTTTCTCTCTCCCACTCCCACCCTCTTGTTCCCGCTCTCCTGTCTGTGATGTTTCAGACCCTCTCCGCTCCAAACTGTCCATCAACATTACCTCAGAACCTGGTAATAGCGCAGGCACACACACACATACTCAAATGCATAGATTCTCTTGCACATGAACATATACTGAACAAAAATATAAACGCAACAAGTGTTTGTCGCATGTTTCATGAGCTGAAGTAAAAGATCCCAGAAATGTTCCATACACACATTTCAATCAAATGTTTTTACACATTTGTTTACATCCCTGTTGGTGAGCTTTTCTCCTTTGCCAATATAATCCATCCACCTGACAGGTGTGGCATATCAAGAAGCTGATTAAACAGCATGATCATTACACAAGTGCACCTTGTGCTGGGGACAATAAAAAGCCACTCTAAAAGGTGCATTTTTGTCACACAATACAATGCCTCAAGTTTTGAGGGAGCTTGCAATTGTCATGCTGACTACAGGAATGTCCACCAGAATTGTTAATTTCTCTACCATAAGCCACCTTTAGAGAAGTTGGCATTAGATCCATTCGGCCTCCCAACTGCAGACCATGTGTAACCATACCAGCCCAGGATCTCCTGCTTCTTCACCTGAAGGATCGTCTGAGACCAGCCACTCGGACAGCTAATGAAACTGTGGGTTTGACCAACCGAATCATTTCTGCAAAAACATTGCATTAACGTCTCAGGGAAGCTCATTGCATGCTCGTTGTCCTCACAAGGGCCTTGACCTTACTGCAGTTTGGCGTCGTAACTGACTATAGTGGGAAAATGCTCACATTGAATGGCCACTGGCACTCTTGAGAAGCATGCTCTTCACGGATTAAACTCCGGTTTCAACTGTAACGTGCAATGGCAGACCGAGTGTATGGCATTGTGTGGGAAAGCAGTTTGCTGATGCCAATGGTGTGAACAGAGTGCCCCATGGTTATGGTATGGGCAGGCATAAGCTACGACAATGAACACAATTGCATTTTATCAATGGCAATTTGAATGCACAGAGATACCGTGCCATTCATTCGCTGCCATCACCTCATGTTTCAGCATGATAATGCATGGGCCCATGTCGCAAGGATCTGTACAAAATCCCTGGAAACTGAAAATGTCCCAGTTCTTGCATGGCCTGCAAACTCAAACTTACCAGACATGTCACCCAGTGAGCATGTTTGGGATGCTCTGGATCAATGCGTACGACCGTGTGTTCCAGATCCCGACAATATCGAGCAACTTTGCTCAGCCATTGACCAAACTTTTTTATTTTGCGTATCTGTATTGTATTCCCATTCATGTGAAATCCATAGATTAGGGCCTAATGATTTTATTTCAATTGACTGATTTCCTTGAACTATGAACTGTAACTCAGTAGAATCTTTGAAATTGTTGCATGTTGCGTTTTTATACTTTTGTTCAGTTTAGATATACGCGTGGGCATGCACGCGCACACACGTGAGGATCCTGGATCCCCTGACCCGTCCTTGAATATGAAGTACAGTGCACAGCAGGGGCATTGAAGCGAGGAAAATGGGAAGAGAGAGAGGGAGATTGCAACGGAGAGGGAGAAATAGATAGTTGGAGTGAGAGGGGGAGGGAGAGAGCGAGGCAGAGACTATGCTGAGACCAGCAGTTCTTGTCTGGTCAGCCTGCAGCACTTCAAAATACGATTTGAGAGAATGAGGCCATACACACTGGCATGCACACTGTCATATGCACACACACACAGACAACAGCTGACCCCTTGCCTCTAAATAGCTGTCAGCGCATGCCTTAGTTAATCTTTGTTGTAAACTTTTTTTGTGACAATTTCTGGTGTTTTTATTATTGCTTCAGGTCATACAGCCCAACTCACACTCCTAGACAAACACACGCGCACTCTCGCTCTCTGCTGTGTGTGACCTCGGTGACTGAACAGTGAGCACCGATGGATCTGGCGATAGTTCTTCTGAGCGCTCACACCTTAGCCACTCACCTTAGAGACACACACACAAACATCTGCCGCACAGGCACAGTGCGTATATCATAAATCATAGCTGTCACACAGATTTTACAGGTCTCTCTGAAAAGGGGAAATGGATGGCGACAGCCACCCGGCGCCCTTGAAGAGAGATCGAGAGGGAGAAAGAGACTTTTTGGGGGGGTTTTTATTGAATCGGCAGGAGCGCAGGTGTGTGGTCTTGAAGAGATACACAGTCGTCTAATATGGTGAATTGATGGATACTACATTACTCCCCATTGAGCGAGGTACCTGACAACATTTCAACCATATTGGTTTTGCCATATTACTAACCATCCTATGGGGTGTCATGCAGTACTTGTTTTGTACCGTCAACTATAACTTCTGTCCCATGCATCGTGTTGGAATTCTATTTCTCTCTTATTGTCTTGTTTATGAGTGTTGCAAAATTAAATGTAGGGTTAGTGTTGAATTTTCACCCTCTTTTAAATCTTTACATCACTGAGAATGATGATAGGTATCCCTTTCTGCTCTGTCTATGGGTCCGAATGTCCAGCTGGCACCTGCAGCTTGTAACAGGGCCTCCTAAACGCTCTTATTGAAGTCAAATTGGTGTTGGCAGGCTAATTCAAACAGGTTATTGGTCATTAGTGAAACCAAATTGAATAATGGAGTCTGAGATGGAGGTTTGCGTGGGGGCACGGTTGAGCTGTGCGTGTGTGTGTGTGTGTGTGTGCTGGCCGTGTCTAAAGGGGGCACGACAGCGGCGATGTTAGGCGGCCATGCTCCTCTCCCCCATACCCCGGCCCATCAGTTTCAATCCGGCAAAACGGCAGGCCCCCCTCTCCATGAGAACCCCAGTACATTAGGCCCCCGGTGGCCCGACATGTGTACCCCATTATGGTGCATTAGCTGGTCACCGCCCCGGGCAACTGGACCGAGATAGAAACTGGCTTGAACATTACAAAATCCCTGACTGGTTCACTTCGAATTCTTTTTAAATTCCCTCCTTTCTCAAATTAATCACTGATCTGCCATGGTTTGATTGGCAAAAAGATATTGGATAGAATCTAGAAACATTGCCGTTGCCTATCCAGTAGCACATACAAATCAGTGATTAGGAAGGATGTGTTTTATTTTAACTGAATTCTGTCTGTGTGTCTCTCTGAGGTTTTAGAAATGATTTTGCTTTTGACCCAGACTATAGTGTCTCTCCAGTCTTCACTCCAGCGCTAACCTGCACCATGTGCCATAGTGATGACTGAGTTTTGTTAAACTGAGAGGGAGAGTGTGTGGTGTTCATAAGAGAAACCCAAGTGTTTTGAGAGGTTTGTGTGTCTGTGTGTGTGTGTGTGTGTACCTGCAACATATATTCTACCTTGACTTGCTCCCATTACAACCTGCTCTCTCTCCTGACCTGCCGCTCCAGGGGCCCTGTGATAGGCAATCTCACATAAAACCATCAAATAAATGTTTTATATTGATACTCTTTTCTCCATCTCTTCTAAGCAGACCCCCCCCCCCCCCTCCCCCTCGTCTCCTGCTCTTAGCACTTTACTGTGTACTTTAGTGAGCATTTCACTAAAAATTCTCAAAAAATCCAAACTTCTATCTATTTTGCTGCTGGGGGAAGAAAGTTGTTTCCCTTACTTATACAGAAACTTCTGGATAGAGATTTGGATTGACAAGTGTATTTTTACTGGTTTGCACATGTGGAAGTGGTATATTTGTGTGAAGCAGTCTGTATTGGTGTTTCTCTATGGTCTTGATATGGTTTGTTTTGTAAGGCTGTCCTGGTGTGAAATAGATATTTTCAGTTTCACTTGTGTACGACATGTCGGTTTGCTGAAATGTTATTATTATTATTATTATTATTATTTTTGGTCCATGTCTGAGTGTTTTTTACACTTCCTTGCTCGTGTCGTGTCTTCTACATGCTGTTGGCCGTCACACCAACATGTCCGACCACTGGGGAATCGTAATCGATGGCAGAGAAAGGGATTTCTGTATTAAATGCACTCTTAATGCGGTTTGTGTCAGTGAAAATTCCTTCAGAGCTCGGGCTTAAGTCAGTGTTTCAAGCTTTTAAAGGTAGCATGAAAGTGACACTTCAGAGAGAACTCCTCTCCAACAACGAGCCGTGGCAGAGTGGGATATTTTGAGTGTTTATTTTTGTCAGAAAGGCTGGGTTTTTATTTACAGTTGGGGGGGAGAGGTTATGGATTCCAATTATAAAGTTCTATTTCAAATCAAATTATATTTGTCACATGCGCCGAATACAACTGGTGTAGACTTTACCGTGAAATGCTTGCATGAGAGACCTTCACAATGATGCAGAGTTTAAAAATAATAGTAATAGTAACACACGGAATATAATATAATACACAAGAATGGAGCAATATAAAAGGGTAAGGGGGGATCCTAGTCAGTTGTATAACTGATATGTACATGAAGACGGTAAAGTGATTCGGCATCAGGATAGATAATGATACGAGTAAAATAAAGAACAGAGTAGCAGCAGCAAATTATGAGTGTAAAAGTGTGTCCATTAGATCAAAATAAAGAGTAGGCCATTTAAGGTGAATTACAAAGTGGTGCTTCACTGAAAGAGCCCCTGACCTGAGCGCTGATGTCACTGTATCAATAGAAAAACAATACAATTGCCAATTGACCAATCACAAGCCATCACCCTGTCAGAAGCTCAATCAAAAGACACCCTCCTTTCAGTTGACCAATCACACCCATGGCACTGCCAATGCTCCCATAAGGCTGTCTACCAGCGTTTGCCTGGGCTGTTCGCCTCCCACTGTCTTTCAAGGGTAGGCCTATCCTGAGTTCTCTGTTTGAGGAGACATAATGATTCTCTTTTACCTAGAATAGCATAGCAATTTCTGTTTCTCTCCCCTCCCTCCCTCTCCTCTCCGTCCACCCTTGCTCTGTCTTCTGTTCCGGCGGCTGCAGCTCCCTCCACGGAAGCGCCGCGCTATTGCTCCACCGCAGAAGGAGCGAGAGATGAAAGACTAATCAAAACACCTTATTTCCCTCAGGCCCTCACGCCGTCGAGATTGAATTTGAGTTCTCATCTTCTTTCTCATCTTTTCTCGCCCCAACCATCCATTTGAAATACTTCTGAAACAAGCCCCTTTCACAACTGGTGGGATTTGGTATCGTTTGTGCATACGGGATAAAGAGGAGAGGAACACACTTTATTATTATTATTATTATTATTATTAAGTTTATCTACCAGTGACCTCTAACCCGATAATAATAATCTAATCATAATCTACGGGTTTAGCTGCACGTCTTTAGCTTTGAGACTGAAGGTTATGCCACTGAAGTCAACGCTCTTTTAAATCTGGTATGAGAGTTGAGACCTGGTCAGGATGCTCCTCGCTATGTCGATGACTTTGACTTTTACAGCCACTGACCCGTGTGGCGCAAAAAAAGCAGCTGGTTAAATGTTGCCTCTGTGGATTGACTGTGGGCAAACACTGAGGCCAAACACAGATGCAGCTGTGCTAACACTGGGTCTAAGCAGGGCTGAGCTGGCCAGCCATCACTCTGGTACCCTGGCCTGGCACCCTTCAGCTGGCTACTGAGGCATGAAATGATGCCATTAATACCCTAACAAACTTTCCCCTCAGATCATCTACAGACAACTTATTAGTTAGTTGGGCTAAATGACCAGAGAGGTCTCTGTTTCTGCCTTTGTTGTGTCCTTGGCCCTAACTCACCACTGGATTTTATTTTTCCTTACAGCTTGGTTTTTATGAATGCTGTAGATGCACTGGCCTTAGATTGGAACCGATCTCATGGCTGCTTACGGATTCATGAGCGGCTCGTGAGCGAAGCGGTGGAGCGGCTCTGCAACCTCAAATCAAAAGCGACGGGCGCACGAGCCAGCCTAAATGGGCTAATCTCGAAGCCTGTAATCGCCAAAGAGGCATTTAGCGTTCAAGCCTTCTGGTAAAATAGGGTACAAGGTGGGGATGTGTGGGGTGGAGGGAGGATGGGTAATCATTGGACGAAGGAAGGACACTTGGCTGGAGATTGACTTGGCTACCTAAGACAAATTATCCCTCCTACCCCCACCCAACTAACCCCCTCACAACCGCCCCTTTTCATTTTCAATCATAGGACTAAATATGAATCTTTAATAGGGTGATAATTGTGCTAGCATATTTGCTGTCACCCACCATTAGCCGAGATTAATTAGGCCATTTAATTTAGCTTAAAGTGTCGGCCATGAGGAATGGTGCATGGGACCAAGGCAGAGAGCTGGAATCAGCACAATCTGCTCCCTATCATACATCACTTGCTCTCTCTCTCTCGTTGGGTTCGTCATGATTTCGGCACTCCTGCTTCACTTCTCCTGTAGTTTGAGTGACCAAGCTGTTAGACCGGCACGTATGTGTGTATTGCGTGTCTCCTGTTCTATTCACCTCGACTACTATGATGTTATTTTTAACGAGAAATTCGCTAAAGGGCTGACATGAAATGTTCTATGCTATGATTTATTTCTAGTTGTCAAAGTTCTAGTCTAGGTGGTTCCATGGAAAGACAACTGTTGTACACATGACCAACATAATTTCTACGTAGGTTACATACTGTAATTGCTCAAGACTGAAGACTAGTACATTGGAATCGGGAAAACAACATGTTGGACTGGGAAAAACAGAAAGAAATATATTCCCATAAGAGAATGTGATTTTTAGCAAAGAGCATTTCTTTCTAGGCCAGAAGCGAACTACACACTCCCTTGGGTGTTCATATCTGCGCCTGGATCTGGGCTTTGTTCAAGACGAACATGATCAACACTACTATTTTGGAAAGTTGTTGTCGAAGTTTAGTGGTGTAAACTTTGTGGGAATATTTTGCTGAAATATGTAGTAGAATGTATTACTTCTTAGTCGAAGATTCAAAGAATTCATCACATTTGGTAACAACCTTGTATAAAATTCTACATCAATTGAATAGGTTCTGAAAACATATTTTTTCAATGTACCCAGAGTAATACATATTGAGTGCTTTAACAGTAGATAATTTTAGGGTGCCAGGTAGCCTTGCAGTTAGAGCTTTGGGCCAGTAATTGAAAGGTCGCTGGTTCAAATACCCAAGCCGACAAACTGAAAAACCTGTCTGTGTCCTTGAGCAAGGCACTTAACCCTAATTTTCTCCAGGGTCTGACCCTGTAGGTAGGCTGTCATTGTAAGTAAGAGTTTGTTCTTAACTGACTTGCCTAGTTAAATAAAGGTTCAATAAAATACAAAATAATTTTCCTCTTGAGATATTTAGGGCTCCAGGACATCCTCCAGTTCTACTGTGTGTTCTTGATGTATGACATAAAGATTTCAAGTATGATCTCAGTAGAGATCTCGGTATAGATTCCAGGTCTTTCCTTGGTGACTGATGGCCAGACACTGCATTCCCCTGCAGAGAACCATCTCACACACATACCAAGTGCATGAACCCAATTCTGCTCACCTAGAAATCCATCGGCTTTGCTGTACAGGGGAACTGTGCGTGTACTGTAGTGCATTTTCTACTGTAGGATAAATGTCTGTGTCATGCCTGACTAAAAGGCCTACCTACAGGGTCAGTGGCTGGATATCTCCTGGCAGGCAGCTGAAAATTAGGTCTAATCGGACGGATATTAAAGTCACAATAGACTGCTCCTGACTATTACGGCCTGTCAGCACCGGGCCCCCTCTCCTCTCTCGCCCAGATTAGTATCCACCTCTGAATATTTATACACTCACCGTAGGCTTAACCTGGCTGCGTAATTTTCCTTTCACTGCACTGGGTGTGTGTACATATGAATATTCAGATTTGTATACACTTTCAGCAGCCCCTGCCCATAGGGAAGGAACCCAGACATTTCCCCCCCACACTTCGTCCCTTCTATTACATGGTAGGTCCATGGTGAGAGAGTTTGACTGACCATCCCTTCCTCTCGTGTTCTCAGGTGGAGCCGGAGCTCGGCAGCCCCGGCCCCAGCAGAAGCTCTTCACCATGGACGTGGATGAAGAGGAGAACATGAGTGAGTCTGTCTGTCTGTCTCTCTGTCCAATTGTCTGTCTGTCTGTCTGTCTGTCTGTCCATTTGTTCCCTTACCGGATCCCCTGCCTAGACACACACACGCACGCACGCAAAGGACAGACACAAATGACACAAGCTGCACGTACAGAAACCTCACTGCAGAACTCCATCTTCCCACCACAAAATCTTCAATAAATTACTTGGATTCAACTTATATTGCTCTATGCACACCCTTTAAAAAAAAATGTCATTCTATCTCACACATTCAAATTTAATTGGACATTTTGGGAGGAATCTGAGCCCTGAGCTTCAGCAGCTGTGATTATGAATGAGTCTCTGCCCCCAGATCCCCACCACTCTGAACAGACAGAAGAAAATGGCTGCCTGGTCTATACCAGGATCAAATGGATGGTTGTCATTGTAGTTTCATGTACAGATTTCACACTGAGGGCCTGCTGACAATGTCACCTTCATTACAATTGTCCCGTTTCTGTACATTTTTCCAAAACGCCAGCAACTGGCTCAAAGCAGAGGGGGACATTTCATGGAGTTTTGATTCTGGGACTATTGTTATTATTTATCTTCAGTGTCGTGACGTGACCTTGATTAATATGAGGACTTATCTCTCTCTGAGAGAGACTCTACTCACAGTAATCATAATACTTTGCACACGAACCGCGGCCCATTTTGAGTAAGAACTCATTAATGTATTTGCGTGTGAATGCCTTCTCTATCGGAACCAAGCCTTGGAAAAGGGTTTTGGTTGGGTCTTCTCTCGGACTTTGAGTGTAAGGCTCTGTTTGTCCACGAGGTCACAATGTCCTTCTTAGGTGTCCGTGGCGCCAATGACTTGTCATGTAGTCTTGAACAGAACTACGGGGTGGTGTTTCCTTTCACTCGTTCTGGAAGCTTGGTCCTCTGAAGATAAGCTAATCAGCCGTGCCGATTGTCCCCCAGTGGGGTGATGAGAGCAGCGTAGTAGACAATGGTTTTGAAGAAAGTAATAGAAAGGTGAATTTAAGTAGGACCATTCTAGATACTGTACAGCTAATCAGCCGTAACAGTGATTGTCAGGGAGGCGACTTTATCTTCTCCACCTTGTGTTGATTTTCAGGGTTCAAACCACTTCAGACCAGGAGCTCGAGTCTTCCTGGTCTAAAGTTTACTTTCTCTACCAAGCCTTTATGTACTCAAGTCAAAAGGGCGTGCCGTCATGCTGACAAGCTCTCTGACCTAACTCGGGGCATACTGTGCAAAGTATTATCAAAACAATGATCTTATTAGAAAACTAAAATCACATTCCCATTTTAACAAAAATACTTTTATATTTTTTCATATTTGCTCAAACCTCATGCATGTAGTGGCGTACTTTCCAAGATACAGTATTTCCTTCATACCATTTTTCGGCGGGACGTTAGAGTTTTGGCGGGGAAAAAGTCTGGAGACAAAGGAACATTCCTTTCACCAATACTGGAGAGTAAATAGTCCTTTCCTACTTAAATTTACGACAGGGCATGAGGTGTCAGAAACCCCCCATACCAGTTCCCTCCTCCCCTCTGCTGTGGGTGAGAGAGGGTCTGGTTACTGTCATCCATTGCCAAGCTGATCTTACCCATGGATCCTCACAGGACAGTCATGACACCAGGTTAGTTAGCCACTTTTAAAGATGTCTACAAACATATTACATCAAGCAATGGAAATGTACTAGGAGGAGTTATTCATATTTGTTTGTTCCTCAAGTATGCTCACTCTTTGCTCACATTCATACGAGCTGGATAACAGTGTTCGAAACATACCCACTGATATGCTCACTGACATTCAAAATTAATTGAGACTCATAAGCCTCAAAATAATATTTACGTACTCGATGAGACATTTTACGTTTTCTCTAGCTGTACTGAAATGAAAGTAATTAGGCCTAAATATTAATTGACTCAAAGGTCACCAATTTCACTGAGTGTACAAATCATTAAGAACACCTTCCTGATATTGAGTTGCCTTTTGCCCTCAAAACAGCCTCAATTCGTCGGGGAATGGACTCTATAAAGTGTCGAAAGCGTTCCATTGGGATGCTAGTCCATGTTGACGCCAATGCTTCCTACACTTTTCAAGTTGGCTGGATGTCCTTTGGGTGGTGGACGATTCTTGATACACACGGGAAACTGTTGAGCGTGGAAAAACCCAGTAGCGTTTCAGTTCTTGACACAAACCGGTGCACCTACAACCATACCTTGATCAAAGGCACTTAAATATTTTATCTTGCCCATTCACCCTCTGAATGGCACACATACGCAATCCGTCTCAAGGCTTAAAAAAATCTTCTTTAACCTGTCTCCTCCCCTTCATCTACATTGATTTGAAGTGGATTTAATAACTAACATCAATAACGGATCACAGCGTTCACCTTCATTTATTTGGTCAGTCTGTCGTAGAAAGAGCATGTGTTCTTAATGTTTTGTACACTGTCTATAATGGCAAAAGCCACTTCTTAATGTTACAGTACTCATGCCTTTTGGTTTTTCATCTTTGTAGTTATTTCCCTTACATCCCCTTGTTAAGACTCATTCTTGCCTGGCTTGTGCATGGCTACCCCAGAGTCCACCAGCCTATTCTCAATGTGTCAGGGGTACTCCCCACTTCAAGACCTCCTCCAAAAAGCACTCACACACATCATGTTACATTAATGTATACATACTGTACCTTAAATCACACGAGGCAAATACATATCTGAAAACTGTCTTGGGGAATCAACTACATACAAAGTAAATGAAATCATGTAAGTTATGTGGAACATTCTTTAAGGCAAGTGCACATTATAAAGGTGGGTTAGGACTCCATATTAGTCTGGTTTTATAAGAGTTTAGAATTCGGAAACACGTGAGAGTAGGATTTGACTTGACAAACATCAGCGCCTGTCAGAAGCTAAGGATTCTGTGTTGTTCAGAAGTCGATGGAAACCCCAACAGAGCCTCTGAAGAGCTCTGATCTCATCTAGTTTCAAAATGCATAGTTTGATATGTTTTTGAAAAGTAGAGCTTTGTTTTACCAAGAAGCCAGTAATGGATATCAAATCAATTAGGTTGTCTAAAGATCTAAAACCTTTCTGATACCAGTACCTAATCTCAGGTTGTGGACCCTTCCATCCTTGTCAGACTTTGTTGGTCTTGCGGAATGTGTCCACTTTCCTTGCTCTTCCTCGCACTCTTCCCTGCACCCTCCATCTTCCCAATAAACCCTGTCATTTGCACTGCCGGTTCTCTCTCCCCTGAGTACCGAAAGGAGTAACCTATCAAGCCTTTGCTGGAGGATGTTATAAATGAAAATTTTGCCAACATTCCATCCACTTTGCCAACAGGACCTGGTGATGTGTGTTCCTAAAAAAAAATTCTAGAGCTGCAATTCCGCTATTATGAGAGCTAGCTCAGCACTCTTCCTGTAAAGTAAAGATCAGTGTGTTCGTATGCGTGTGTGTGTGCGTACCCCAACTCTTCCACATATTTCCCCCCTGGCCCCTCCCTAAACTGACATATAAACAGAAACCTTCCTGACAAAGGCCAGCAAATGCAAATAGTTCTCCCTTATGTAGAGTTTTTTGTTGTGCTGAGCTGATTTGTACAACATTTGCCCATCACTGATTTTCCCCATTGACATAGTAATTGCATGTATTGTGTATATATTAAGCTATAGAATCCAACTTCCCTTTAATATCCAAGAAAGTACAGTCCTATCATTATGACCACTTATATTTATTACAATAATTATAGGCTATTTTGCTAACTTAATTGCTAAATGGAGTTTCTTCATGAGATGTATGTTTGATCCTTCGGGGTCAATGTAATCAGTTAAGCCTCTCTAACAAATTAACATAACACACATCACCAGTTCAGTTCAGTTCCAAAGAGTGATATAGGAATCTATAAATTTTACATTTACAAGATCCTGCAACGAAGGCGTTGTAAGTTACTCTTTCTGGGCACCGCAGGTTCGAGCAGCACCGACGTAAAGGAAAACCGTAACCTGGACAACGTCTCCTCCAAAGAGGGGGAGGCTGTGGCTGAGCAGCTCCCCAACGGCAGTGGCGGGGGCAGCAGGAAGCGCCCCTTAGAAGAGGGAAACAATGGCCACACACACTCCAAGTTCCGGGCCAAGAAGCGTAAGAAAACGCCAGGCCCGGTTCTACCCAAGAATGCCCTTATGCAGCTGAATGAAATTAAGCCGGGGCTGATGTATAAGCTGCTATCTCAAACAGGTCCGGTCCACGCTCCCGTGTTTGTCATGACCGTCGAGGTCAATGGGCAGCTGTTCGAGGGCTCAGGTCCCACCAAGAAGAAGGCCAAGCTGAATGCGGCAGAGAAGGCACTGCGCTCCTTTGTCCAGTTCCCCAACGCCTCTGAAGCACACCTGGCTATGGGCCGGACACTGACAGTCAACACAGACTTCACGTCCGACCAGGCCGACTTCCCAGACATGCTCTTCAACGGGTTTGAGACGCCCGCACCACCCGAGGACTCCTTTTACCTGGGCTCCAATGGCAGCTGCTCCTTAAACTCGCTGGGAGAGTTCTCCATGCTTTCCACTCCAGGTGCTAACCTAGCCCAGGCCCTGTTGCCCCCTCACTCGTCCTTCACCTCGCCCTCGAGCGGCAAGAACCCTGTCATGATCCTCAACGAGCTGAGGCCGGGCCTCAAGTATGACTTTGTGTCCGAGAGCGGCGAGAGCCATGCAAAGAACTTTGTCATGCAGGTGACGGTGGACTCGCAGCAGTTCGAGGGCTCTGGACGGAACAAGAAGCTGGCCAAGGCCCGGGCTGCCCAGGCAGCCCTCTCAGCCCTCTTCAACATGCAGCTGGACCAGACGCCCTCCCAACAGCCCATCCCCAGAGAGGGACTACAGCTCCACCTACCCCAGGTAAGAGCCCAAACCTCCCTCTGAACAAGTCCATTCTGCCCCCAGTCAAGACCCTTTTAGAACAGTTCATAGCACCAAAATTGTATCTGCACTCACTGATTGAGTGTAATGTTTTTAGGCACTGAACAAAGGAATTACAGCACTTATGCCCTCAAGAACAAAGGTCTAACACCCTAGAATCTAAAACAGAGCTTCACCAGAAAGTATGCTTTCTTTGTGATACATTATGGATAGCCAAAACACTCAAACTGTTGTGATTTGGAATTTTTTAAATGAGATGAATATCCAGATGTTTTGGCCAAAGATACCTGTCTGCTCTTGTAATCACATTGCCTTCAAGCTTATCTAAAGCGCTTCAGTATCAGTTACATGCCTTTTACTACCTCATATTTGAAACAAATTTCTTTATGAAAGACCCCACTTGAACATTTAGCGCTCCTGCCAATCATTGCTGGCTTTGAGACATTAATTGAAAATTAAGATGAAATGATCAGCCCCGAAGGATGATAGAAGATGAGACAGGAGATGAAAATGTGAGATGCTTTAGTACTGAGGTGATGTGTATGCATGCGAGACATCTATTTACACATCTCCTAATCAGGCTCCCCTAATCGCCAGCTGAGTACACCAGGAAATAGCATGCCTCTATCTTAATCTACATCTTATTTTTAGTCTTGTTGAAACAATCACTAATGATTGTCCAGGCTCTTTCCTACTTAGATGTGAGACCTATTCAATTGTGTCACTCAAAGGAGTTCCAGAGTTTAGAGTTAGGGTTTAATCCTGTAGGAATTTTAAGGTGCCATTATTTTAGTTAAGTCTTGTTTACTTCACTTGTTAACCTGAATAAAAGCACCCTTTCTGAAGATGTTGTTTTTAAACACTTTCGAAATTGAATGTGATTTACAAATGCAATACAATGGTACAGTGCTACTCACACATTGTTGTGGGAGATGGTTGTCTCTAGGGCTTGAGTCTGTGGTTAGGGCTAGGTTTTAGTAAACATTTATTGGGGTGTTGTAGCTGGTAGTCAGACTGTATCTAGCGTGACTCCCTCCCTTAGGCTGGATTTGCACTCCACTAGTTGTGCTCCATAACCGCTTTATGACTTTACCACGTACGAGTTTCTTTCTAAAGCCTGCTATTTTCAAAGATTCAATGAAGCTTGGTTCAGTTTGATAAGAATTGGGGGTGAGGATGGGGATTTGCCAGCACAGAGGTGACTGTCAGTCCTGCCGGTGTGTGCAGAGAGAGTGCAGTCTGGACAGGTAAGCAGCTAGTGGGGCACACTGTCAATGGCTTCAAGTGTCTTTTTTTCCCCAGGAACATTTCCCACTTTTCTTTCTTTACTTTCCCTCCACTTGTCACCGGTCAGCTTCCTTCAAACAGGCAGCTCGTGTCAACTATACTGCACCTGCTAATTGGCCTATTAGTTCTCTGTTGGTTAATATTTATTACATTTACCATCAACCCAGATGAAGCGGGTGCTCCTTATGGACGGGCTAAGTGATAGAGTACTCTGTTTTGTATTGCTATTCTGGAATTGCCTCACTGTTTTTGGCAGGCTGTTTTGTTCCCCAAAGGATAACACAGGCGTCCACACGTTTCTGCGCTGCCTGCAACCAACCCGTGGAATTCAGAAGTAAAATTATCCCGCTCCAACTGGGTGACTCTGAAGTACCGGGGGAAGTGATATTTGAACTAATCTTGTTAATTTGTGCCCATTCAGCAGTTTCCTCTCCTTGGTTGTAATCATTTTCAGCATTGAACAACACTAATCCAAATATTTACAGGAGTTCTTTACCAGAATAGACAAACACCATTTCATACACCATTTTACAAACATAATGAGAATTATCATAATAGGGAAGGAAATAGAATATAAGACAAGAAGTGAAGACGTCTAGATCCTGAACATTAAATGATGTTATACTCGGTTGGTGATCAAAGTCTGTTGTGGCTTTTTGATTGTTCAGGCCACATGGAGGAGAAGATGGCTGTGTCTCCTTTCTGGTTAATTTGGGGTTCCTCCTTCAGGTTGCTCCTTTGGTCCTGAGTTGGTGTCCTTATGCTTTTTGCTCATCTGTTGGTTCCTTGCTTGAGTTGCAGAGGCTGTGCTCTACAGCAATTGTGTTCTCCTTCTTTTCTTGAAGGTGGAAGCTTAAAATCATCCTCCAGCATTTAAAAAAAAAAAAGGTACAAAAAAATCAACTGCAAACTTCAAGGAGTAGGGCATTCAATGAGTTGGTCTGATGGGAATCCATGATGTCATCAGCTTCCCCACTTGATTGAGCAGGATAAAATGAGCAGGATAAACTATTCCCAAACAGGCAGCCTCTACCTGAAGGCCGTGGTTGTTGTGTTGCGTCTCATCTCTGCTGTGTGTGTGCGATCCCAGGTCCTCGCCGACGCAGTCTCTCGCCTGGTTGTGGACAAGTTCAGCGAGCTGACGGACAACTTCAACTCCCCCCACGCGCGGCGGAAAGTCCTGGCAGGGGTCGTCATGACAACAGGTATGCTTTGTTCAAATCAAATTTTAGTTGTCACATGCGCCAAATACAACAGGTGTAGACCTTACAGTGAAATGCTTACTTACAAGCCCTTAACCAACAATGCAGTTTTAAGAAAAATAAGTGTTAAGTAAAAAAATTGATAAGTAAAAGTAAAAATAACATGATTAAAGAGCAGCAGTAAAATAACAGTAGCAAGACTTCAACTGTAAATGGTATTTCTGTATTTCATTTTCAATAAATTTGCTGACATTTCTAAAAACATGTTTTCACTTTGTCATTATGGAGTATTGTGTGTAGATGGGTGAGGAAGAAAATATATTTAATACATTTTGATTTCAGGCTGATACAGAACAAAATGTGGATTAAGTCAAGGGGTATGAGTACTTTCTGAAGGCGCACTGTACATGTCCCTTATCTAAAATACAATAAAATGGAAATCAAATGGAATATTTTTTTAAATTATTATTTCAATTAATAGAATAATCGAGAAGTAAAAACCATAAACACGAATGGCTTTTATTGAATGTAAAGGTGAATTTTGAGCCTCTCTTCCCTACCCCCAGGCACGGATGTGAAAGAGGCCCAGGTGATCTGTGTCTCCACAGGCACCAAGTGCATCAACGGTGAGTACATGAGTGACCGCGGCCTGGCGCTCAACGACTGCCACGCAGAGATTATCGCCCGCCGCTCGCTCATCCGGTACCTCTACGCCCAGCTGGAGCACTTCCTAAGGTGAGAGGTCAAGGGGTGGAGGCAATGGCAGAGGCCATTGAAAACACAAACGGACACAATGACTCCCATTTTGTGGGTCATGAAGTCATAGTTGATTTGTATTTAGTTGTAAAATCAAGTCAACTGTTGCATACATTTTTCTATATGCTGCAATTTTTGCAAATTGTTTCTTCAAATGAAACATTCCTTTTTTGTTCTTGCTTCACCTGATTCTTTTAGTAGTTCTTGTTTTCTGTGAAATTTGGTCACACTGCCCAGACTTTACACTGTCCCCATTTTTTCACCTTCTGTCACCTAGCAACAACAAGGAGGAGCAGCAGAAGTCTATATTTATGCGCTGCGACAAGCGTGGCTACCAGCTAAAGGACAATGTCCAGTTCCACCTCTACATCAGCACCTCACCCTGTGGAGACGCACGTATCTTCTCACCGCACGAGGCCGGCATGGAAGGTATGAGGCACCACTCCTTACTGTATGACAGTAAGATATGTGACCAAACCTCTTGCTGACCCTTCTGTGCCACCATGTACAATGATTCCTGTCTTTATCAGATGCATATGTCTGGCTATCCAGCGCCTGCTTAATGCTTTTAGATGTGAATGCGTTCTGCCCTTAAGTTTATATGGAGCCTAGTTATCGGTTACTAGTCAGACTCTATGTTAATTTGTGATGCACCATCATGTAAACCCAGAACAGCATTTCCGATAATAAACTTCTTGTTCTTAACTTAATGCAATTCGTTGAACTACCTATTTAATGCAAGTGAAAAGAGCTCCACTAAGTGGTGTTAGACTCCGAAAGAGGTGCCGATTTAGATGTAGAGATAACTTCCCCGGGTTCTCGGTTAGAGGACGTATAATGACCAGTAGGAGACAGATGCACAGTTCAAACGTTTATTACAACACTCAAGACAGACGCACAGCAAACAAGGAGTAATGGCGGACGTGAATAGCAATAATGGTTCTGCCCCCATCCCTTCCGATAATTGGGCTACTTTTGAGCATTTGTTGTTGTCTTAGAGGGGAATGAGTTGAAAGATGAGAAATACTGCTTTATGTCATACAAGCAAACCACACAGTCGTCCCAATGTGCACTTCACATTTCCATGTTTAAAAACTCATGTAATTTACATTATCAACGTTTATCGTCACTGTTTGATCCAGAGTTACAAGGATGACATGCGTTATAGGGTTGGGCGGTATCTAGATTTTCTATCGTCATACCGTCCTTCTCTCATACCGGGATATACGGTATTATCAGCGTAGTACATAAGTGGGTGCCAGAAAAATAATAATCTAAAGGCCATTTGAGTGTCTATTACCAGAATGTTAACAAAATTGGCACACTTAATAGTGAATTTCCATGGAAGGTGCTAGCTAAATATGCTAATGAGTGCAAATGAAAATAAACTAATTGCAAAGACAGGCAATCCAGCTCAAAAAGTTATACATATCTAGGTAGGAGCTACCGAATGTCATATTTGGTGAGTCTGGACATTTACAAGCGAATGTGAACGAGAGACGTTGCTCAAATTAACAAAGTACTTGCTCTCCATGTCTACAAGTTGGGTCTGTCTGGAGTCGCTAGGGCAACAAGCCTGCCTGCTCTGCCCGGAGAAGAGGGGGGATAAGCAGACAGGCCGCGAACAGAGAGGAGAAAAAACACAAGGAAATCAAGATAGCAGTGGCAGCTTTACAAATAACTAATCCAAAGGGCTTTGACTTCTCAAACACGGCAGAAAGCTAAGAGAATATGATGCCCCATCACCTTATTAATTAATCCACTTACATAGATAGCAAGTTAAACTTAGGGGTTGAGGGCGAGTGGCGCAGTGGTCTAAGGCTAGCTATGTCACAACAGATCCTGGTTCGATAGCGGGCTGTGTCACAGCCGGCCGCTACCGGGAGACCCATGAGGTGACGCACAATTGGCCCAGCGTCGTCCGGGTAGGCGAGGGGATGTCCTTGTCCCATCACGCTCTAGTGACTCCTGTGGCGGGCCGGGGGATGCACGCTGACACGGTCGTCAGGTGTACGGTGTTTCCTCCGACACATTGGTGCGGCTGGCTTCCGAAGTTAAGCGTGCATTGTGTCAAGAAGCAGTGCGGCTTGGTGGTGTCTTGTTTCGGAGGACGCACGGCTCTCGAGCTTCGCCTCTCCCGAGTCCGTACGGGAGTTGCAGCGATGGGACAAGACTGTAACTACCAATTGGATACCACGGAATTGGGGAGAAAAAGGGGTAAACATTTTTTATAAATAAATAAACCTTAGGGGTCATGTTAACGCAGAATTCTGCATTTTTCATGGGTGGGAAAAAATATAAAACGCATAAGAAAAATCTTGTTGCGTTTTGTAAACGCAGATCTAAAATTCTTCTTATTGTAACTTGTGCTTGGCTTCAGACTCATTTTGCCTTAGTTGCACTTCTAAACTCGGTTGAGAATTCACAAACAGGCATTCTATCAGCATACAGCGCTCTCACTGTGTAGCTACTTTTCTCCGGTACATTTCTCGGTGTAGCCAGCCTATTTTTCTTCGCAAAGTGCAAGGTTACCTTTAAGCAAAACATTAGGAAATATAGCTGGCTGCATTCTTTCTATGATAGGCCTCAACATTAGAAATATGATGGCAATGCATAGTTTTTGCAAAAAAATACCTTTCTTTTTCATTGTAAGCTTGTGTGGCTGCTAGCTGAATAGCGTTGCACTTTTGTTGTCTAATGAAAATGAAGCTATTTTCTGTCGAATGTGTTGCACTAATGTATTTTCTATGAAGGAAAATGTTTTATATATTGTGGTAAACCGTGGGGTGTTGGGTTGAGTGCACAGGGATGGACACAGAAACAAGGTGGTTCAAGTCAGAAAACACAACTTTACTAGGCAACAAAAAATAAACCTATAACTTTGGGTTGGCTCCGTCCTTCTCATATTAGTCTCTGCACCTCCGGGAGCTTAGTTTCCCTCTGTAGCTCACTCCTTGACTCTCTTTTTCTCTCCCGCGGTGTGGCACAGTGCTCCATTTATGTGGCCTGCACGGCTGTTTGGTGCACTCCCCTAATTAGTGCCATCAGCGTCGGGGTGCCCAGCCCGGGTACTCCCAGAAGAGGGAGCCAACGTCGTGGCACGTACCTCCCCTTCATCACTAACACCCGGGGTAGACCTGCATCTAACGGCTTTAATGAAGTGGCAGCTGTGTTCATATAGATTTTGCCATAGTGTAGGACCGATGGGAACGTCCAATGAATAATCTGCTTTCTACTATTTAGCGAGAGACAGGACCCATTTCAATAGAAGAATCCCATTTTTATTCTCAGCTTAACTAAATCATCAACATGCTTTTTAAAATACACCGCTTTTCATCTATCCAGATGCAAAGATATTTGTAAGCAGGGACATGATCAATATGGACACCATCCAAAGTATGCTTAACATATACTTAGTTTTACCTGCATTCAGTACTAATTTCAGGTCAATTAAGTTTTTATGTAAAACAAGGAAGGCAGACTGTAGTTCAGATAGAACCTGGTCAATTGTGGAGGCAATAGCATACACAACAGTATCATCAGCAAGTGCAGGTTATAATTCTATGGACAAGTTGATATTGTAAATGTAAAAAGTACAGGACCCAGAATCGACCCGTACGTGACACCTTCCCAAATATCCAGTGGATATACATTGAGTTTTATTTGTCAAGTAATTGCGCGTTTTTGAAGCAAAAAAACACTTGACTTTCAATATAAAACACGACGCCTGTCAATACACAGCTGGACCTGCTCCGGCTTTCTCCCGTTGTGCTATTTACAAACAGACACGTGACTGGCTCAATTGTTCTGGGGAACTACATGTGCTTCATGTAAAATAATGTGACAGTTGAAATGAAGAATGCATTCTGCTTTATGTCCTAACGCATTGCAGAAGTTGACTGCAGGTATTTACTTTAAAAAAAAAAATAGCTACAAATTTTAAAATGTATTGAAGACTTCAAATAAATAGTTTTGACGGTATGGAAAACCCATCCCGTGGCTCCCGTGGCTATTTCCAAATTCCCCGGTATACGGTATACTGCCAAAGCCTAATGTGTTATACCCTGAGTTGTCCTGAACAGAATAAGCAGAATATGTTTGTCTAAAGTGCTTTGTGAAAGCCTAACACTGTAAGATTGTATTTTATAACTTTGGTAGCCATGTTGGCAATAGAAGAAGCTTTAATAATGGAACGTGATTAATAAATATAAAGGATGATAATAAATACTGCTTCTTCATCATACAAGCAAGCCAAATGTGCACTTCACATTTCCATATCATAAAACTCATGTAATATACAGTGTCAGCATTCATGATCACTATGTTTGATGTACTTCGCTTCACGTAATCTATCAATTACTGGGTCTCTCTCTCTTTCGTTCTTTCTCTCTCTCTCTCTTCAATTTAAGGGCTTTATTGGCATGGGAAACATATGTTAACATTGACAAAGCAAGTGAAGTAGATAGTATTCAATAGAAGTAAACATTACACTCCGTTCCAAAAGAAAAAATACATTTCAAATGCCATATGTGTGTGTGCATATATACAGTGTTGTAACAATGTGCAAATGGTTAAAGTACAAATGGGAAAATAAACATAAATATGGGTTGTATTTACAATGGTTTTTGTTCTACACTGGTTGACCTTTTCTTGTGGCAACATGTCACAAATCTTGCTGCTGTGATGGCACACTGTGGTACTTCACCCAGTAGATATGGGAGTTTATCAAAATTGGGTTTGTTTTCGAATTCTTTGTGGATCTGTGTAATCTGAGGGAAATATGTGTCTTTAATATGATCATACATTTGGCAGGATGTTAGGAAGTGCAGCTCAGTTTCCACCTCATTTTGTGGGCAGTGTGCCTACGGCGGCCTTTCTCAATAGCAAGGATATACTCGCATCTGTACATAAGTTTGGGTAAGTCACAGTGGTCAGGTATTCTGCTACTGTGTACTCTCTGTTTAGGGCCAAATAGCATTCTAGTTTGCTCAGTTTTTTTGTTGTTAATTCTTTCCAATGTATCAAGTAATTCTCTTTTTGTTTTCTCATGATTTGGTTGGGTCTAAATGTGTTGTTGTCCTGGGACTGTGGGGTCTGTTTGTTTGTGAACAAAGCCCCAGGACCAGCTTGCTTAGGGGACCCTTGTAGGTGATCTCTCTGTAGGTGATGGCTTTGTTATGGAAGGTTTGGGAATTCCTTTTAGGTGGTTGTAGAATTTAACGGCTCTTTTCTGGATTTTGATAACTAGTGGGTATCGGCCTAATTCTGCTCTGCATGCATTATTTTGTGTTTTTTGTTGTACGCTGAGGATATTTTTGCAGAATTTTGCATGCAGTCTCAATTTGGTGTTTGTCCCATTTTGTGAATTCTTGGTTGGTGAGCAGACCCCAGACCTCACAACCATAAAAGGCAATGTGGTTCTATGACTGATTAGAGTATTTTTAGCCAGATCCTAATTGGTATGTTGAATTTTATGTTCCTTTTGATGGCATAAAAGCCCTTCTTGCCTTGTCTCTCAGATAGTTCACAGCTTTGTGGAAGTTACCTGTGGTGCTGATGTTTAGGCCGAGGAATGTATAGTTTTTTGTGTGCTCTAGAGCAACAGTGTCTAGATGGAATATGTATTTGTGGTCCTGACAACTGGACCTTTTTTGGAACACCATTATTCTTTTCTTACTGAGATTTACTGTCAGGGCCCAGGTATGACAGAATCTGTGCAGAAGATCTAGGTGCTGCTGTAAGCCCTCCTTGGTTGGTGACAGAAACACCAGATCATCAGCAAACAGTAGATATTTGACTTCAGATTCTAATAGGGTGAGGCCCTGCGGACTGTTCTAGTGCCCTCGCCAATTCGTTTATATTTATGTTGAAGAGGGTGGGGCTTAAACTGCATCCCTGTCTCACCCCACGGCACTTGTTGTTTGTGTACATTAATTTTATAATGTATGTTTTTCCCCCAACACCACTTTCCATCAATTTGTATAGCAGACCCTAATGTCAAATTGAGTCAAATGCTTTTTGAAATCAACAAAGCATGAGAAGACTTTGCCTTTGTTTTGGTTTGTTTGTTTGGGGTGTGCAGGGTGAATATGTGGTCTGTCGTACAGTAATTTGGTAAAAAGCCAGGAAATGAACTAGTCTGCTGTTAATGATAATGCAGAGGATTTTCCCAAGGTTGCTGTTGACGCATATCCCACAGGAGTTATTGGGGACAAATTTGTCTCCACTTTTATGGATTGGGGTGATCGGTCCTTGGTTCCAAATATTGGAGAAGATGCCAAAGCTAAGGATGATGTTAAAGAGTTTAAGTATATTTTATCATTTAATTGAGGATACCTTCAACACCACAGGCCTTTTTGGGTTGGAGGGTTTGTATTTTGTCCTGTAGTTCATTCAATGTAATTGGAGAATCCAGTGGGTTCTGCTAGTCTTTAATAGTTGTAGTTGATTCTAGGATTTGCATTTGATCATGTATATTTATTTGCTCTTTGTTCTTTGTTATAGGGCCAAAAAGATTGGAGAAGTGGTTTACCCATACATCTCCGTTTGGATAGATAGCTCTTTGTGTTGTTTGTTTAGGGTTTTCCAATTTTCCCAGAAGTGGTTAGTCTATGGATTCTTCAGGTTGTCTCTCGCTCTTTCTCTCGCTCTCTCTGCATCTCTCTTTTCTCTCTCTACTTCTACCCCTCTGATTAATCACCCTCTTTATATGTCACATATAAAGGATTCTGTCACATTGTTTGCCTGCATACAGAGAAACACAATTAGTCAGTGAATTGATTAGGCCTGTTGGCCTTTTGAATTAGATTCCAAAATGTAGACATTCTGTGATTAATACAACGAAGTTGTGTTTAAAGTGGTCTGTTGTTTCCTTTGCAGTGTTGAGATGATTTGGTGTCATGCCCAAGAGGACCACAATGGAAACAAGTCCCTTGACTTTTTTGTGTATATATCCTCAACTATTGTATCTATTGTATCTGTTGCCTGGTGTAACATTTTAATGTATTTTATATTGTCAAATAAAATAGAATATTCTGTGTATGTGTACAGGTGGCCAGGATTGCTTAGCTATTGGTGGTACTGACCCTTAATGGCTTATTTACTGCATCCAATAAAATGTTGATTGAGTAATCCATTTTAAAGACAAAATCAGATACATTCATTAATAGTCTGAAAGAAACTGGTTTAGGATTAATCCATCTGTCTTATCCTTGTCCCACCTCCCATAGACCAAGGAGACAGACACCCCAACCGGAAGGCGCGGGGCCAGCTGAGGACCAAAATAGAGTCTGGGGAGGGGACCATCCCTGTGAGGACCAGCAACACCATCCAGACATGGGACGGGGTGCTGCAGGGAGAGAGGCTGCTCACCATGTCCTGCAGTGACAAGATTGCAAGGTAACCTGGCAGTTGTGGCCCATTTTTGGTATTTCTTATACCACATATTATACCACATAGTCAACAATCATGTAGGAGTGATGTACGTTGTGTGGTCCGGGGGGGGGGGCGCGATTCACCAATAGGGCTATGGTGATGTCTGCCAGTGTGTGCTGTGGTGATGGCATGGTAAAAGAGAGAGGTGTCATCCAGGCAAGCTAGCAGTGTCAAGACTAATTACACACAGACACACTGTCTTCCTTCATTGTGCCGTGGCTGATCTACTCTTACCGCTACAGAACTTCACACACAATGCATTGAAGTAGAGTATCTATCAACCACTTCCACCCATTTAGCAGACTCTGCGTTACCTCTTTAATGCATAGGAATAGATTAATACATGATTAATAGCGGTTTGGGACAGCTGGATCGATGGGTTCCAACCCAGGTATTTTCGCAGGCAGCCCACACGGCACTGTCCACAGTAAAGGCAAAGCTATCTATCCCTCCCTGTTGATGTATGATGTGATCTACTCCCCAACTCTCCCTCCTAGTCCCTTCCTCCAATACCAACAGGAGTGTCACACGCATAATGTTTTTGAGCATGCAATAATGGCCTTGCTATTATACTATGTAACACAAAAATCTGAATCAAGGAAAACAAGATAACAGTATACAGGTAGCATGTGCACTAACCTAGCGAATAGCCTGACAACAAAAAGGTAAAAAATGCACTTCCTACCATCTCTTCCGGAATGAATGATTAATGACTCTGCAATGGCCATTTAGCTAAATGAACTAGCGTCAGTTCACCTAGCCCTCAGTGTTCTTTCCCTGCGTTTTTTATTTTATTTTTTAACACCGTTCTCCTTTGATTACATGGCCTGCCCCGCGGTGCTAAAGCACAATATGGAGGCCTAGTTCTTCCTGTTCCCAGCTAGTTAAAGGGCCTCATTAGAAGTGTTACTCTCCAAAGTTGTTTTTTTTTCTTTAAAAAAGCAACTGATTGTGAAAGCCTTCAAAGCTCCAATCACTTGAGCTTGATCACCACTCTCCCTTAGCACACTCAAGTGTGTGTGTGTCTGGGTGTGCATGCATGCATGTGTATGGCCAAAGAGCGGTGATATTTTTGTCTGATTAGTTTCTTTGATTGTGCACCCCAAACCCCCCATGGCCACTGGGGCTAGCTGCTATTAATAATGGGATAAATCACGTTTATCAAGTAAGGTGGGTGGGAGGAGGGGCTGAACAACAGTAATGATACAGTCCAATGATCAACCCCCCCATTGCATATGGAAGATGTCCCTGCTGAGAGCAAATGGAAAACTGGACGTCTCCTAGCCCTGTCTGACTGCGACTCCAGTTTGTTTCTTAATTTCACACACACTCACACACACTGCCTCAGGTCAGGAGGAGACAGGAGCAACAGTTATCACAGCTGTTTGTCAGGGTCTCGTTTCTGTTGTCTGGTAATGGTATTTTAACTCCTGTCTGCCTGTGTGTCCTTTTTGAAGTCGTCTCTCTCTAAGGCAATTGTCATAAACGCTTTAGAGAGTTTGGAAGTAAATTGATGTGAAAGAATGCACTGCTAATGTAACGACACAATGTAGAGTGAAAGAAAATGAAATTGGATAGTTCAGTCAGACTGCCCATTAAGTTGTGTGCGTGTGCACGCATTTGTGCGTCCACCTTTTATGTGTTTCTGTGTCTTTGTGCATTTGTGTGTGTGCAAATGTATGTATGTATGTATGTATGTATGTATGTATGTATGTATGTATGTATGTATGTATGTATGTATGTATGTATGTATGTATGTATGTATGTATGTATGTATGTATACATGTGTATACTCCTCTGTTGCAGATGGAACGTGGTGGGCATCCAGGGCTCTCTGATGTGCTACTTCACAGAGCCTATCTACTTCTCCAGCATTATCCTGGGCAGCCTGTACCACGCCGACCACCTCTCCCGGGCTACGTACCAGCGCATTGCCGACATCGAGGACCTGCCCCAACAGTTCAGCCTCAACAGACCTCTACTGAGTGGTCAGTACCCTCACCTTTACACCTTGACTCCTTTACTTCTTTGCACCCCTAATACTGTAGCATCTAGACTCTCATACACTCAGGGCATTGTTAAATGGGGCACGCAAAATAATAATACAACGTTTTTTTTTTGTGTTTTTTTTCGCCACAGAAAACAAAATTTAGTCCATCTTTTTGGAGTCTAATGAACACGACATGGGCGTATACTGTCATGCCAAGGAACAGACACTACACTAACTCAAGTAGCACCGCATTCATACACGTTCAAACACTCAAAGACTTTCAACACTGTTTTTAGGTGGCTTGGAGCAGGCTGTTACCTCACACTTTCTCTGTGAACTCTAATAAAATCGGACACTGTGACTCTGTGGACTAACCCACAGTAGGCACAAGGGTAAACACCAATCATGTATAATGTCTATGGTAAATACCCAGCAGGACCTTGGCTAATCAGATAGGATTAGGGGTTCCAAACCTTTTTGTCCCCCAGAGGCCCCATATTGAGAGAGCCTATATTAAATTCCCCACCAGCTTGATTTTGTTCAATTTGAGGGAACTAGGAAATGGTTTGAAGCTCATTTCCGGCTTTTCTATTTAGTTTAACAAGACTCTAGACATATTTTAGGTAGACTATTTAACCCTTTACACTCATGGGAATTGGCCTATATGGATAGGGCTAAATGGAAATGTTTCTTACAGAACAAATATGGAATGCATATGCATAAGCATGGTAGCAATTGAAAGGGAATAGTTTGGAGACTATGGGGAAATGATTAGACCAAAGGTGATTATAACTGTTCACCTGACCGAAAACTGAATCCAAACATTACAATGTTAATTTTATGTGACTTTTACATTTACTGTACTTTTTGCCGCATTTGTTGATAACGAAATCTGAATACATTGGATACATTCAGTAACATGATAAGAATATTCCTGGAAAATGTGGGGTAGTTGCAACATAAGACAACATAAAAAATGTTTGAGTGACTTTATGACTCAAAGAAGAGTCTTCAACAATAAGGTGCTTTTTTGAGCTCCTAGCTGTGTCGTTGAGGAACTAGAGTAAGTACACATGAATTATATATTTTTTTAAACAAGACCCTGCTTCCCCGCCATTACACAATTACTGTTGTCATTTACGCTATTCAGGAAAGCATAGGCCCACCCACTTGGGAGACTGGCCCACCCACTCTGGATCAAGGCCTAGCCAATCGGAATGAGTTTTTCCCCCACAAAAGCACGTTATTACAGAAATAAATACTCCTCAGTTTCATCAGCTGTCCGGGTGGCTGGTCTCAGATGGGCCCACAGGTGAAGAAGCCGGATGTGGAGGTCCTGGGCTGGTGTGGTTACACCTGGTCTTCGGTTGTGAGGCCGATTGGACGTACTGTCAAATTCTCTAAGACGAGGTTGGAGGCGGCTTATGGTAGAGAAATTAACAGTAAATTCTCTGGCAACAGCTCTGGTGTACATTCCTGCAGTCAGTATGCCAAATGCATGCTCTCTCAAAACTTGAAACATCTGTGACATTGTGTTGTGTGACAAAACTGCACATTTTTGTGGCCTTTTATTGACCCCAGCTCAAGGTGCACCTGTGTATGATAAGCTTCTTGATATGCCACAACTGTCAGGTGGATGGATTATCTTGGCAAAGAACAAATACTCACTAACAGGGATGTAAACACATTTGTGCACAAAAGTTGTGAGAAATAAGCTTTTTGTGCCTATGGAAAATTTGGTTGCGTTTATTTTTGTTCAGTATAATTTTAGTGTACATAGAATGCTTTCATGAGTGCATTCAGGTGTTTGTGCCACGGCAAATTTACTTCACAATACAAACATAGGCTAATTCTGTTCAGAACAACCCAGGGTATGACTCTATGTCATCTTGTAACTGTACATCAAACAGTGATAGTAAGCATTGTCGCTGTATATGACATGAGTTTTATGATTTGGAAATGTGTTGTGCACATTTGGACTCACGGGTGTTTGGCTTTCTTGTATGACATCAAAGCGGTATTTATTATAATGCTCAATGTCTCATCTTTCAAAATACGTAGTCCTCTTAATTTACAGCATTTCCCTCACTCAGACAACACATTTACAAAAGCTGCCCAATTAGTGGGAGGGATGGGGGCAACGTCTTGTCACGAAGGTGCACAAGTTCAAAACATCTGTCAGTCAAAACCCATATAGCGCAGAGCCAGAGCTCTGATGCCATGTGTTCTAATTTAGGTGTTTATCAGTGCCCATTTTCAACCCGTGTACAGGTACGAGTGTAAAGGAGTACTAATAATAATGATGATGATAATAATAAGGATATCATTTTTTTTATATTTTTTGCATACACACTGTATATATAGTGGTTAGAAAGTAATAAAGAAAAAATAGATATATATTATTATATTACTTTCTAACCCTGCCACCCCTTCCCTAATTGGAGTAAACTATAGAACAACAACACTTAGGCCTATACTTCCAGCTTATACACACACACACACACATATATATATATATATATATATAAAAATAAATAAATATATAAAAAAATAAATAAATAATATGGACAATAGTTATATTTTGTTTGTTTTTACTCCTGTCCTTCCTCTACCCTCAACCTCACCCATCTATTTCTGATGTCCATCTGGTCTGATTTCTATTTGCCATATCTTTAAAACTGTGCTCTTTCACAAAAGCTCTGAACCTATAACCTATATAGGTTTCACGGAAACAGTGCTTTACATTAGTTATCTTGTTGTTATTAGTCCCAACCTTCAGCTCCATTCAACCCCTCCCATCTATCTCTTAACAACATCCATTTTGGATTTCTATATGTTTTTCAACTTTCTATTCTCATTGTTTCTACAGATTGTAAATTGAAAATAAACATATTTGCTAAAAGTATTATTATATTATTGATCAATTGACTATGACTTTTCAGATCACCCAGTAGTGCTATCTGCAGGGTTAGCTCCAGGTAAATATTGCAATTCCTCAGACATTCTTGGACCTATGACCAAAAACAAGCTACATATGGACAGTACCAAAACAAATGATCTAATGATTGTCTCTTCGAAGCAAAATCTGCTGAGCTGGGAAGGTTGTACCCCGCATATAAATAACATTCTATTGGTTGCAAGAATTTTGTATAATAATTTAAGTTTTGAATCCGGGGTCGTTTTGCGTAACAGTTCATTAAACCATGAGCCATGGAAACATTACTTCAAAAATCTCTTCCCAACTATTTTGCTATCTATATGGCACGGCTGTCAATTTTTGGGACCTTAAATGAAACTGGTATACTTTTTATCACAATTTATTTTATTTTTTTACCAATTATGGTCTTTAATGCAGGGCCCGACAGACAAGTTCCTTACTTTTTCCCCCTTCCACTTTCCTCTTCCATTTTTGTGGTAATGCTGCAATTAGTTGGTTGTAATTTTGGGTAGAGCAGACATTTCCATAGGCTTATGTTAGCTACATATGCGACAACTCCACCAGTCCTACATATATAATTTATGAAGATTATACCTTTTTTAAACATATTTTCAACAAAAAACAAAACATTCAAGCGCTTGTTTTAAAAATAGCGATATTTGGGAGATTTCCTTTTCAAATATCTGAAAGTGAAAGGTTGTAATCTTAATAAAGGAGAAAAAGGCCTTACTAATTTGCTAGAGAACCAGTTTGGATTTAAGTATAACTTTTGTATGACTGGAGCCTTTAGTGAGAGGTCTAATACTTTAATATTTAATAATTTCTGCCCTCCGAATATATATTCATTATATAAATAGCCCCCTTTGTGTCTGGCTTGCCGTTCCAAATAAAATTGAATATTTTTAATAAGGATGATACATTTTAGACCGGATTTCCCCAAATGTTATTCCGTTATCAAATGTTTTATGATAATTTATATGGACTTTATATTTAATTTTACATATTCTCTTTTACAGAAAGTTAATATATCAATTGATAGTGACAGAGTCACATATTGTATAAGATTACTTCCCAAGCAAAGTCTAATTTCTTTGACTCCTCGACTATAGAATGTCATAGCCCAGCTTCTGATTGCCGAATAAAATATATTCCCATGTGCATCAGTCACATCTTCCTCTTACCGCTTGTTTCTAGGCTAAAGCGTTGCGGAGATATGTATTGTTTTAGATTGGTATAAACAATATTTTTGTGGGGGAGCCCTCAAATCAAAGATGGCCCCGCACCTGCTAGGTTGGGAATAGGGCTGGCACAATTGCCGTATAAACGTGTAACCAGGGCCTCCCGAGTGGCGCAGCGGTCTAGGGCACAACAGTGCTTGAAGCGTCACTACAGACCCAGGTTCGATCCCAGGCTCTGTCGCAGCCGGCTGCGACCGGGAGACGCATGATGCTGCGAATAATTGGCCCAGCGTCGTCCGGGTGTGCAATAATTGGCCCAACTCCTAGTGGCGGGCCGGGCACATGCACGCTGACTTCGGTCGCCAGTTATACAGTGTTTCCTCTGACACATTGGTGCTTCTGGGTTAAGCAAGCAGTGTCAAGAAGCAGTGCGGCTTGGCAGGGTCGTGTTTCTGAGGAGGAATGGCTCTCGACCTTTGCATTACCAGAGTCCGAATGGGAGTTGCAGCAATGGGACAAGACTAACTACCAATTGGATATCATGAAATTGGGGTGAAAAAGGGGGTACAAAGTTTTTAAAAGAAATAATATACGTGTAACCACCGGTTATGCATGAAGACCGTCTTGAAAAATACAAATGTTAAGCAGTTTTAAGAAGGGATCAAAAATCGTATCTGATATGATTGTCTCGGGTATGTGTAATAAAACAGATTTTCCCACGAGGGCCCATGCAGACCCAGTAGAGAGAGATAAAGAAATTATATTTAGGAGATTATCTAATTAATGGATAGGGTGTCCACCCACTCTGCCCAGAGTTGGTGAAAATGCACTTAGGCGATGACATTTATCTTCCTTATCTTACAATAGACAAACATGATTCTTCATGTTCTGAATTGTTAAGTGGGGTCTTCCTCTTAACATATCATTAGCTAACATTATATCCAAAAAGTCTGATTTTGAGACCCCTTGACTTTGTTACAGCCTTATTCTAAAATGGATGAAAAGATACATTTAAAAAATCCCCTCAATCTACACACAATACCCCATATTGACAAAACAAAAACAGGTTTTATAAATGTCAGCAAATGTATTCAAAATAAAATATCAAACGTGACGCTTGCCATTCAGGCCAAAGAGTTCAATCTTGGTTTCATTAGACCAGAGAATCTTGTTTCTCATGGTCTGAGAGTCCTTTAGGTGCCTTTTTGTCAAACTCCAAGTGGGCCGTCATGTGCCTTTTACTGAGAAGTGGCTTCTGTCTGGCCACTCTACCATTCTTGGCACCTCCCTGACCAAGGCCCTTCTCCGCCAATTGCTCAGTTTGGCCGGGCGGACAGCTCTAGGAAGAGTCTTGGTGGTTCCAAACTTCTTCCATTTAAGAATGATTAGGGCCACTGTGTTCTTGGGGACCTTTAATGCTGCAGAAATGTTTTGGTACCCTTCCCCAGATCTGTGCCTCGACACAATCCTGTCTCGGAGCTCTACGGACAATTCCTTCGACCTCATGGCTTGGGTTTTGCTCTGACATGCACTGTCAACTGTGGGACCTTTATATAGACAGGTGTGGCTTTCCAAATCATGTCCAATCAATTGAATTTACCACAGGTGGACTCCCAAATTGTTGAAATCTCAAGGATGATCAATGGAAACAGGATGCACCTGATATGAATTTTGAGTCTCATAGCAAATGTTCTGAATGCTTATGTAAATAAGGTATTTCTGTTTCCTATGTTTAATACATTTAATACGTCTACCTTTCCCGTGTGAATTTATAACTTGATTCCCTTTGTACCAAATCGGTGGAATCCATGCAACCAATTGTTATAAGGTCAAGTCTGTTTAGAAACTTCACTTTTTCTGTTGAGATTTTTCATTATATAACCCTTTATAATGTTTTGTGGCATTTTGAACCTGTGATACGTTCCAGTTTACATGCGTTCTATAGCATATACAGAAACGTTTTCTCTCTTCTCTCCTACTGCCCAAACAAACTCCTACACCTATTGTCAGGGTAGGGGCTAAGGAAGGGTGAGGGTTACTGTTACGGAACTGACTAGACAACCTACTTTTAAAAACTGGACACGCTAAGTCTAGGGGTTCTAGGCTTGCTTAATTGTTCTGTAATCTGACTAGGTGTGTGCATAACTGTGAGAAGTAAGCATATGCGACCAGGTGTTGAATGTTCATGTGCCCAGGGAGACAGCAACCTTACCTTAGATCCAGGGCCAGCTCTGTCTTGACTCCTTTGCGTCGGCGAGCCCAAGCGAATTATGTTAAAATAGTGACGGAAACAAAAATATACAAAAAAAGAAAACTACAAACAGGCATGCCTAAATTATAGACTCAAAATCAAAACAAATGGCTTCATGGCCACCAAACAAACCAGCAACCTCATAGCTTGCAAGGTTGGACACTGACTGACGATCACCTTACTTGGTAGCACCTGTCCTAATCAAGGCTTGGTAGGGATTGTGGAAGTGTAGTATGTTGTCTACTTATGCGCCTAAGACCTATACTACCTTCCCATTCCATAACATTACCTAGTAACAGCATAGTGTCCTGGGTTGTGTTCAATAGGCACAAAACGGAAATAATAGGCACAAAACATGAATTTTCTCTTATTGAAATGTTTTAAATGGCGTGCCCTAATTAACACATCCTTGATCTCCCTCCAGATCTCACACAATGCAATACCTGTCCCAACTGGTGTGCTCAACTTCCTCCGCACCTACCTTACCTTAGTCTTTCCTCTTCCTCCTCCTCCTGTCTGTACCCCGCCGATGGTTCCCTAAACTGCAGGTAAAGACATAATGGGAGGGTTATTAACCTTTTCTTCTTTTAGGGAGTTTTGCCGTGAAGGAGCTTTGTTCTGCGGAAGCTCGGCATTTAGCCTTTTTAAAGAGCGACTGACCCAAAACAAAAAACATCCCTTAGTAAAACAATGAGTCGGAAACATTTATTCTATTGTGAATATTGACTACAAAGAGTAAATCTGATCATTTTGGTCATAAAGTCAGTCTCGTCTAAAACCTCAGTGAGTCACAAATAAATTAAGGTTGGGTTTGGATTACAATTATGGCAACAAATCATGACCCTTTTTGCCAAGCTCCACGTGCAAAACGCTCCTCCGCCCATTTCGCTTCCCTTTATTGAGTGGGGCTCTGTTGTTTCATCGCCGCCAAAACATTCAACGGATCATGGCCATTTGAGACTGAAAAGCCATATACAGATTGACCATGCAATGCATGCTACCAGCAGGATGCACAGCCAACAACTATGTTTTGCATGCCCTGCCGAAGGACCCTATCACGCGGAATAGGATGTCGGAGTTTGTTGGTCCTCTGTGGTGGTGAGTATACCCGTAGGTAGACCATAGACTGTTGGTCATGTATCTGGTTATGTATATTTTGATTATCATTATCACGATCATCGCTAGCATTGCTGACGTTACCTAGCTAGCTAGCTGGCTAACGTTAGCCTACCTCAATAGAACTGTCTTAGAATCATTTCAAAAGAAGGCAAATAATTTGTAGGAAAACCTGTTGTCATGATTGTGATGTCGCCAGATGCAGTATAACTTTAGCCAGCTAACTAAGATTTAGGGGACGACCATATTTTAGCTAGCTAACTTTAGCATTGCTAGCTATTTTTTTTACTAACTTTGCTAGTAACAGTAGTGGCAACATTGCCATCTCTCTAAAGTAAATTTAACGACATCATAATTTATTTCCTACTAATTATTTGCAGTGTCATTGTATTTCCATGCCACTAAGTAAGGGTAATTTAGACGAAACGGTCACATTAGCCGGCTAGGTGCAACCCATGTCTACGGAACAAATAAAAATTGGTTGCAGCTATGGTGGTATTACCTAACTCATGTCTGACTACAACAGTGTACAAACCAGCAGCAACAAACTCAAACCAACCCAGGGCCATAGCAAAGCATGTCACAGTTGGTTGCATAGTGTAACGGCGTAACCGGCCTGAATCGAATGTCTACATCTGTAAAGCATAGCATTAGCTTCCAAACGGTGTTATGTTATTTCTCAAGCTATGTTTATAATTGAGGGATGATGACAATCATTGATCCAGACTGAGGAGCAAAGCAGGTAATCACAACAGCAATGTGATTGCAATGGTTTAGTGACCTCCAAAAATCATTTAATTCAATGTTCACGTTCTATTTTTACAGCTTGTCTTGCATGACCTCCCAATAAAAGTGTCATTCGACACAAGTACCCATCTGACACCTACTCCGTTGTTGCCAGAGTCTCCCTCGACTCCTATGAAAAGGACACGCCATCATAAGGCCTCCTCTGATAGCGACCCAAGTTACTGCTCTGATTACAGACAGCTTCATCAACAACGACAGGTATTGTATGTTATGTGAAAAGTTGTATTAAAAAAATACCCAGCTTGATAAACTAGTAGGCTAAATCCCTAGCCAAGCAGACACAACTAGTAGAGTAATTTTGGAAGTGCAATTTATCACTTGGATGTTTATTATATCACTCTGTCACAGGCCCTCCCAGTCAACACCACCTCATAAGATTGCCTGCTGCAGTTGTTCCAGTTTGCAGCCAAACATGCAGCATAGAGAAGACCAGTAAGGAGGCTCTCATCAGCATCATGCAGACATGGCCTCATTGTGATCATTCCTATAAATGGAACAGTCAGCCACATGTTGGCAAGTATCCAGCCAGCAACCTTCACCTGTCAGCGGAAACAACTTTCACAGGCTCATCATTTCTATAAATATAGAAGGTAACCCACTTCATGACTTTGATTTTCTACTTCTTAGATGCATATAATGTCCAGGGCATAACCTAGCCTGGTGGAACCAGCCTGATCACTGTGTTCACAATTCTATTTCACTTCAGATTTTATGATATCTGAAGTGAAATAGAAAGGTGAGCGCAGCCATAAGGTTGGTTGATGAGGGGCCAGGAGCTGATCTCCGTTGCTATGCCCATCAATGGGGTTCTGGCAAAGACCTCACCTCCAGCCTCTCCTCTTGCCTGCTCACCAACGGTGGTCGATTGGGAGAAGAGAATTAGGTGTGTTTAATCTGACTTGTTCAAACTTCAACATAGGTGATATGACCACAAACATATACAATCCCTAACTGCCATTGGTAATAGAACAGTGACCGTGTGTATCTATTCAGAGATGCAGAGAGACCTGGCACTCAAAACATGGTGGTGATCACTAATAATACAGTACAGCACACATGTCCAGTAATAGCAATACATGTTTCATTCTATGTGTCACTAATGAACTCTGCCTCAACTCTGCCTATTTCTACAGATGGACTGGAGATGCTTTTGCCAGACGACAGCCTCAGTCGGTTGATGGGGAGACCTTAATTGGGTAGGTTTTATCTGACATGTTCAAACTTAACAAACATTATAACTATTTGTGTGTCAGATATTACCTATCCTAACTGCCATTGTTAATAGAACAGTGACTATACCTGTATGTGTTCACAGAAACATGTATGGCGCCAGCTCAAGGAGACTTGCAAGATGAAGTCCAGACGGACTTGATACTGATGTCTCTGAATGGAGAGAGACCTGGCACTCTGCATTAAAATTTTACGAGACACAACTTTCACTTATATTGTCTTTTTTTATTATTGGATTGAATTGTATCAGTCAGTATGGTGAGAGAAACCCTGTGTATTCTGCACCAGGATCAGGGAACTCCTGTTGAATACAGGACAAAATGTTTTCCATTTTGTCCCTGTATCGACTGGGAATGACAATGAAAGATGAAGGGTGCACATTGTTATATTAGCAGAACACTGCTTCTATGGTATTATGTAAAGGTTTGTTTATTCGATATGGACCTGCTACAACATTTGAAAGTTATCCAAACACTTAGTTTAGAATATCTACATAAATTTAGCAATTGCATTCTACTCATATTACTCTGTAGGCTATTGACCTATTCAAAGCTTCCTCCAGTATCTCACCCATACATCTGACTGTAGTTATTGAACTCAACCTGCAGGAGGTTGGTTTGTTGTGATTGAGTGGGGGGAAACAGCTCCAGGCAAGATTCTGACAGATGGGTGTGTCTTGGTGGTAGCAAGGGTACACCCAAGAAACACCCACATCAAACCACACTCCTAAACCAACTCATGTTTGGCTTCTGTCATGTCTTGCAGCATTTCTTGAGACGTAAGCTAAAAAACGAGGCAGAATCAGTGGGTGCAGTTCCCCTTTAAATCGTAATCCCCCAGCCAATCAGTCAGCAGGCAGCCCAGTACACTGCAGAAGAGAAAGGAACCAAGTAGTTTAACACCCTCCACTGAAATAAGTATGTATGCCTCCCATCTATCTACCCTCTAGGCCCCTGCTTGGAGAAGCACATGTCCTGTAGTAGAGTTGACAAAGCTTTGTCCTGTTTTTTTACAACCATCTCTGACGGATGCTGCTAGGACAAGGATTGCGCGAAGACTTGCGTCTTTGACCCTTCATGCCCTCGCTTGTGTAGCAAATGCTCGAGTTCACCACGCTCACACGATGAGAAGCCTTCACTGAAACCTGACGACTCATGTTACCCTTAGAGCGAATGCCTCGGCTTGAGCTCAGAGGTATAACACGGGCATGACTTGCATGTGCAGTCCTATGTTTGATTCCCCCTTAGTCAGACGTGCTTGCCTTTAGAAAGGGGAGTTAGCTGCCGCTTTCACAGCTAATGCCTCATGTCCCGGGTTCAATTCCCAGTGGCTCAGGCTTGCATGCTTACTGTTAGAAAGTGGAGTTGGCCACTCACTCTGTGGTTCTATTTGTGATTCCAGGCATCAGCAACGCGGAGGCGAGGCAGCCGGGCAAGGCGCCCAACTTCAGTGTGAACTGGACGGTGGGCGACCAGGCGCTGGAGGTCATCAACGCTACCACAGGCAAAGACGACATGGGACGCGCCTCGCGCCTCTGCAAGCACGCCCTCTACAGCCGCTGGGTTCGCCTGCACTCCAAGGTACAGAAAGGTCCAACACATACAACACACACGCCAAAATGTCTCTCCTTGTCAAGGCATCTAATTGTTAATGACAATCAGCACTGCACACAGACGGCGTGAGAAGTACCGCACATTAAGACCAGCTGAAGCGCAGATCAAGTCGTTGTGCGTTTAAACACTGTACAAGTTGCTCCTCGATATTTGATTCAAAGTAGTCTTATCTCGACATCTGTTTGCTCCCCTCCCCCTCCCCACCCCAGCTGTCATCCACACTGAGGATCAAGGTGTCCAAGCCCAGCTTGTACCATGACGCCAAGCAGGCGGCGGTGGAGTACCACAACGCCAAGCAGACACTCATCAAGGTCTTCCACAAGTCGGGCCTGGGGGCCTGGGTGAAGAAGCCCATCGAGCAAGACCAGTTCTCCCTCAACTCCTGAGGGGGTTAGGGGGAACCTCCTCACCCAACCCACTGCACCCCAACCCCCTCTCTAGGCCCAAGAGAGAGAGGCTCCTCAAACTACCAGCCACTGTCTGTCTGTGTGCATTTGTGTGTGCCTGCGTGCGTGTGCCTCATGCATGGGTGTGTGTATGTGTATGTCTGTCTGAGTGTTTGTGAGAAATAATGCATGTGTTTCTGGCCAACTCCATCCGTCCCAATCACTATGCGCTCATTCCTCATGGCTGTGATGTTATTTTTTAAATCGACAGTACTCGTGTTCAATCTGCCCATCTAATCATGAAGTCTTGCCATTTTCTACTGGAATCCTTTTTAGTCGTTGTTTTATTGAAGTTTTCCATGTACCATGTAGTTACTATATACTTATATCTGTAACCAGAATGTACAATGATTGGCTAGATTATATTTCTACTATTCAGTTAAATGTAACTACTATAAATCCAAATGCCATGGGACTTCATGGTATCTTTTTAACCGATTGTAGAATTTGACCTTTTAATGTATTATTTCATTACATTATTGCCCCTTAATTAAAAACACATATGACATGATGCTTAATACAAATCCAAAATGTTGGTTACAGTCATTCAAACGTTATTCATTTGAAATCTTCTCTTTTGGACCTTTTACATATATTTATTTATATTTTTGGTCATTGAATACATTCCCTTTCCGTACTTTAACCCGGGCCCTGGTGGAGTGCTGTCGATGATTCCCCTTAAGTCCTTTGACTTGAGGGGAGTTGTGGATGTGCTGCATGTTTTTTTCTTATTAACGTAAGCCATGGCTTTGCATGGGAACTGTCAAGTGATTTTTATTTAATTTTTTCTGCACAGGGAGCTTTGAATCATGTTTCTGTCTTTAATGTGTTTGTTTGGGTGGTGGTGGGGGGGGGGTGCCTTAGTGTTTAGTATTGCAACTTTTTGTGTTTGAGAGATGAAGGATTACAGTGCAACTGAATAATGACAGGAATTAAGTATTTATATTATTGACACTGCATAGGAGCTACATTACCCCTTCTTCATAAGCATGAACCTCATGGACATTATGCATCCATGCCCTGGGCATTTATAAATGCTTATGTCAACAACCTCTGATTGATATGTCGTGGTCATGCCACACAATGCAAGTCTGGTGACATAACACATCTTATGTCAATCTGGGGTTGTTATGAAGGTGTAAAGTAGTCTATATGTCATGTCATTCTTAGAGAGCTGGGAAATGCATACGTCTCCAAGAGCTTATGTCATCATTTAAATAACTCTTGTAAGCAACACGATTGTTGATTGCTCATTGTGTGAGTAAACTTCCAAGGGAACACAAAGAAACGAATGAGAGATTTTACAAAGTTGAGTTTGGTACCACCCACCCACTCAATGACCAATCCGTGTTTTCTCACTCTAAGTCCTATTGGTCCATATACCTGGGTATTCTATAAGCCCTCTTCCCCACCCTCTCTCATGTGTTAATCTTTTCTATTTCAACTATTTCTACAACATGATAAACTCTGGATGCCAGTAATGAATTTCTAATGTATTATCTGTGTGCTCTCCCTTATAGGCTGGTCATATACCTTTAATATCAGCATTGTACATGGCCAGTGACCAACCACAATGTAAACATACACACTGCAAAGGAATCATTATTATGAGGTATTCTTTAACTTGGTGTATTTTTATATCCAATATATTTGGCTCAAAACAGCAGGGTATTTTGTCCAAGCAGTGTGTGTGTTGTATGTACACTACATGACCAAAAGTATGTGTACACCTGTTCGTCAAACATCTCATTCCAAAATCATGGGCATTAATATGGTGTTGGTCCCCCCTTTGCTACTATAACAGCCTCTACTCTTTTCGGAAGGCTTTCCATTAGATGTTGGAACGTTGCTGCAGGGACTTGCTTCCATTCAGCAACGAGCATTAGTGAGGTTGGGCAGTGATGTTGGGCGATTAGGCCTGGCTCGCAGTCGGCATTCCAATTCATCCCAAAGGTGTTCGATGGGGTTGAGGTCAGGGATCTGTGCAGGTTTATCAAGTTCTTCCATACCGATCTCGACAAAACGTTTCTGTATGGACCTCGCTTTGTGCACGGGGGCATTGTCATGCTGAAACAGGTAAGGGCCTTCACCAAACTATTGCCACAAAGTTGGAAGCACAGAATCGTCAAGAATGTAATTGTATGCTGTAGCGTTAAGATTTCCCTTCACTGGAACTAAGGGGCCTAGCCCGAACCATGAAAAAGAGCCCCAGACCATTATTCCTCTTCCATCAAACTTTACAGTTGGCACTATGCATTCGGGCAGGTAGCGTTCTCCTGGCATCCGCCAAAACACAGATTTGTCCGTCGGACTGCCAGATGGTGAACCGTTATTCATCACTCCAGAGAATGTGTTTCCACTGCTCCAAAGTCCAATGGCAGCAAGCTTTACACCACTCCAGCCGACGTTTGGCATTGTGCATGGTGATCTTAGGCTTGTGTGGGTCTGCTCGGCCATGGAAACCCATTTCATGAACCTCCCGACAAACAGTTATTGTGCTGTCTTTGCTTCCAGAGGCAGTTTGGAACGCGGTAGAGAGTGTTGCAACCGAGGACAGACTATTTTTAAGCGCTTCAGTACTCTGCGGTCCCGTTCTGTGAGCTTGTGTGGCCTACCACTTTGCGGCTGAGCCATTGTTGCTCAAATGTTTCCACTTCACAATAACTGACTTGTTGGAAAGATGGCATCCTATGACTTGCCACGTTGAAAGTCACTGAGCTCTTCAGTACGGCCATTCTACTGCCAATATTTGTCTATGGAGATTGCATGGCTGTGTGTTCAAATATATACATCTGTCAGCAACGGGTGTGGCTGAAATAGTCAAATCCACAAATTTTAAGGGGTGTCCACATACTTTTGTATATTTAGTGTAAGGTGTGTGTGTGTGTGTGTGTGTGTGATGCTGCTCGATAAACGTCATGTCAACAGGACATTAGAGATTGCTGTGGAATCTGCACCAAAGATGTCCTTGTGTGTTTTTCTCACAATTTTCTTTATTGAGCAACAACAAAGAATGGGGGGGGGGGGGGGGGGGGGGAATGTAAGACATTTTTCTCACACACAGATTGCTGGGTATAATATTAATGTTTTTATTTTTGTACATTCCTTTTCTCAATATTCTGTTGTATTCCAGCTTTGTGATGGAATCGTACTTGTGGGGCTCTCAGTATTTCTGTAGCTGTTGATTATCATGATGTTACTGTTGTGAACCTCTGTTATATTGCTATGGAAATTATGCGTATAGCATTAATACTGGTTAAAAATATGATGCCTGTGCAACTATTCTTCCTTCACTTTCTAGTTCAAGTTCTCCTTCCACCTTGCCCCCCATGAAACTGCTGGGATGTGTTTGATTTGTTTTTGTCCTTCATTTTTAACTTTTAAAGGTCCAATGCAGCCTTCTTTTTAAATCTCAAAATCAAATAATTTCTGGGTAACAATTAAGTACCTTACTGTGGTTGTTTTCAATTAAAATGATAAAAAATAAACGAAAATAGAGTCTTAGCAAAGAGCAATTTCTCAAGCAAGAATTTTGCTAGGATTGTTTGGGAGTGGTCCGAGTGGGAAGGAAAACTAGCTGTTATTGGCAGAGAGGTTTGGAACTTTCTTATTGGTCTATTAACTAACTTGCCGCCTTTTTTGTCACCAGTATTATTCTAACCTCAGTGTGGAAGTAATAAGACACAGGAAAATCATGTTTTTGACTGCACTGGGCCTTTAAAAAAAGTTCCTTCACTGCAACGGCCAGAGATGTGCTAGTAATTGTTGAGCAAAGTCAAATGTCCTGTGTCCTTGTGATGTACATGTATGTTTTGAATCATGTCTCTGAAAGGCCTCTTGACTGCAAATAAGGCTGCGGTCATTGTGGTCACTTTGATTGATAACCCTCTTCTCCCCCCAGAAAAGAGAACTGGGTCCAGGTCACAAGCAATATACCCCCCAACGCCCCCTTTAATGAGGCCCAAGGAGGAACGAGACCAGAAAAGTTACCCTCCCCCTCTGTCTCCCCCTTCGTTGTGCTCTCTTTACAAACGGACTGTTTTGAACGTTTTTTTTGATTTTGTTGTTCAAGCCTGCCTGCTTCTCTATAGTATGGTCCTTGTTTTTTTTGACTGCACTAAAGATGTCAATCGATGATGTCATGACACAAACCGTCCCCCAAAATGGACAGGTCGGAACTATTTGCAAGAACTGAACTGCTTCCCTATAACCAAGTGATCCCAGTGGCCTATAGTCCCTGTTCGGTCGGCCGTCCTGACCGTGTTGTGATTATTTGGTGACTTTTCAGTGGTCACGGTGTGGTCCACTCGGGGTGGTCAGAGAACTCCTCCACCCTCCTCTCACCCCACATCCGCTGTGAAATATCCATCTGGACCACAATCTTGCATGTGCTCCCACACTGAAGCTGCACCTAAAGCATGAAGACATACTTTTAAAGGACTCTTATGTAGAAAAAAATCGAATAATAGATATATTAAATGAACAAAAAATAATAAAGGAGACCGTAGTTTACTTTCACCGAGGTTGTGTCATTCTTTGCGTGTGTGTGTAAAGTTGTATACTGTTGTTGTGCAGAAAGCACATGAAACACACAATCCTTATCAGCAAGCAGCCTCCCATCTAACCCTAATCATTCTCCATCATTCCACACAGAGTTGAAACTACACCAGATCTAAAATAGTTTTATATATCATTAAAAATATAAACGCAGCATGCAACAATTTCAAAGATTTTACTGAGTTACAGTTCATATGAGTAAATCAGTCAACTGAAATAAATTCTTTAGTCCCTTAGTCCCTTATCTATGGATCTCACATGACTGGGAATACAGATACATGACTGTTGGTCACAGATACCAAAAATAAATTGCCTCAGGATCTCATAACGGTATTTCTGCATTCAAATTGCCAACAATAAAATGCAATTGTGTTCGTTGTCTGTAGCTTATACCTGCGCATACCAAAACCCCACCGCCACCATGGGGCACTCTTCACAACGTTGACATCAGCAAACCGCTCTCCCACACAATGCTATACACATGGTATGCGATTGTGAGGCCGGTTGGACTTACTGCCAAATTCTCTAAAACGACTTTGGAGGCAGCTTATGGTAGAGAAATAAACATAAATTTCTCTGGCAACAGCTCTGGAGGACATTCCTGCAGTCGGCATGCCAATTGCTCGCTCCCTCAACTTGAGACATTTGTGGCATTGTGTGACAAAACTGCACATTTTAGAGTGTCCTTTTATTGTCCCCAGCACAAGGTGCACTTGTGTAATGATCATGTGGTTGAATCAGCTTCTTGGTATACCACACCTGTCAGGGGGATTGATTATCTTGGCAAAGAAGAAATGCTCACAAACAGGGGTGTAAACAAATTTGCACACAATTTGAGAGAAATACATTTTTTGTGGGAATGGAACATTTCTGGTATCTTTTATTTCAGCTCATTAAACATGGGACTAACACTTTACATGTTGAGTTTTATATTTTTGTTCAATGTATTTTCGAGACATAAAAGTGCTATATTTCTTAAGAGAACATTGAAAAGAGACTAGTATTGTTGGATGTTACTCTGTAGTCAGTCTCAAGGTGAAGCAGGATTAGTGGACAAGGGTGTACCTTCCACATGTTTTATCTCCAAATAGCCCTGGAGGTAAGTCAAGGCCATCAAAAGGTGCCGCTGTGATGGTTCTTTCTCTCTCTGTGTGTGTGTGTGTGTGTGTGTGTGTGTGTGTGTGTGTGTGTGTGTGTGTGTGTGTGTGTGTGTGTGTGTGTGTGTGTGTGTGCCCTTGAAGCTCCTGCAGTGGAGACATGCTAAAGGTATGTTCCTGAGTTGCATCCTGAAAGGAAAGCACTCCACGTGCATGCAGAAAAAGAGAAGGGAAGCGCTGCTAAGGTGCACAATATTAGGTTTTGTAGACAGAAGGTGCTTGTTGGTAAAAGGGGTAAATTGGTCATCAAAAAGAAAGGAGGACCAAGGCACTCTTAATAGAATTAATTAAAATGCCTTTGTGTATGGCATGTTCAATGGAAACAAAGTTTACAAACTGAAGTGTTTTGGCTGCATGGCCTTTGTTTCCATTGAACATGCCATACAAATAAAGGCGTTTGATTTGCTCTCCAGGCCTATCGGGAAGGCAGAGTTTGTACCTTCAGACACCTGAAATGGTTCAAAATCAAAACACTTGCCTACACAGCGCACAGAGCAAATTAATCTGGTGCCCCTACCGCCAACAGCGCAAGATTAATAAAAATAAATAGGAACGCAAGGTGTTATCGTTGTGTTTTTTAAAGAAATGTTTGTCGATCAACTAGAAATGCCTTGGAGATCAACCACTCGATCGCAATTGACTGATTGGTGACCACTGATGAACAGGATGGGTCCTAGAATGGATCCTTGTGGGACACCGTAGGTGACTGGGTGTGTCCAGGACCTGGACCCACCTAGCAAGACATACTCAGTCCTGTCTGAGAGGTAGGAGCGAAACCAGCTCAGGGCTGGTCCAGAGAGTCTGATGGTGTCCTGGAAGCAAATGCTGCGCTTAAGTCCAGGATGATCAGGAGACAGGGGGGGCCTGCATCAGCCGCCATCAGGAGATCGTTGGTGGCCCTGAGTAGGGCTGTTTCAGTGCTGTGGGCCGGTCGCAAACCTGACTAACTTTTCAAACAGGTTGTTGTGATTGAGATGGTCTTGGAGCTGTGCGGAAACCACTTTTTCCAACACCTTGGAGAGGAAGGGGAGGTTGGAGATAGGCCTATAATTGGCCAGAACTTCCGGGTCCAGTGTGGGCTCCTTTAGAAGGTGGCTGATAGCTGTCTTGAGTGCGGGTGGGACACTGACAAATTGAAGGGAGATGGTTTTGGAGATGGTTTCCTCAATACCTCCCTGGGTAAGTTCTAGGAAGCATGAGAGAGGCTGAGGTGGCATTGGCAGAGGGTCTAGGATTCGGAGTAGTAGAGCTGGAGATCTGATGCTGTTGACCTTTTTGTTTTTTAAAAGTAAATTAAGCTATTATACTGCTCCACCATTGTCTCGATGGAGGACTGGTAATTGGGTTTTAGAAGATGGTTTAAGGTGGAAAACCGGTGCTGTCACTGAAGCCAAGGCAAGGATTATGAATCTACAAACAGAGGAAGACCAAAGTACAAAAACATGAACGATTACAACTATAGCGATCTTAGTAGAGCATTTATAAAACAAAATACAGTAAATACAAAATACTATTTTGTTTAAAGGGACCGATAGAATCCCAAGGGCGAAAAGTGGAAACATTGGAAATTGAAATTGTCTATGCTGTACACTCTCTTTCTGAAATTATCAGCCAAAATTGTTGCAACACCTATCACTAGCCTGTTCAACCTCTCTTTCGTATCGTCTGAGATCCCTAGAGATTGGAAAGCTGCTGCGGTCATCCCCCTATTCAAAGGAGGAGACACTCTAGACCCAAACTGTTATAGACCAATATCCATCCTGCCCTGCCTTTCTAAAGTTTTCGAAAGCCAAGTTAACAAACAGATAACTGACCACTTCGAATCCCACCGTACCTTCTCTGCTATGCAATCTGGTTTCCGAGCTGGTCATGGGTGCACCTCAGCTACGCTCAAGGTACTGAACGATATCATAACCGCCATCGATAAAAGACAGTACTGTGCAGCCGTTTTCATCGACCTGGCCAAGGCTTTCGACTCTGTCAATCACCGCATTCTTATTGGCAGACTCAACAGCCTTGGTTTCTCAAGTGACTGCCTTGCCTGGTTCGCTAACTACTTTGCAGACAGAGTTCAGTGTGTCAAATCGGAGGGCCTATTGTCCGATCCTCTGGCAGTCTCTATGGGGGTGCCACAGGGTTCAATTCTTGGGCCAACCCTTTTCTCTATATACATCAACGATGCCGCTCTCGCTGCTGGTGACTCTCTGATCCATCTCTACGCAGATGACACCATTCTGTATACATCTGGCCCCTCTTTGGACACTGTGTTTACTAACCTTCAATCAAGCTTCAATGCCATACAACACTCCTTCCGTGGCCTCCAACTGCTCTTAAACGCTAGTAAAACTAAGTGCATGCTTTTCTATCGAACGCTGCCAGCACCCGCCCACCGGACTATCATCACTACTCTCGACGGATCCGAATTAGAATACGTGGACACCTACAAATACCTAGGCATCTGGTTAGACTATAAACTCAACTTCCAGACTCACATCAACCATCTCCAATCCAAAATTAAATCCAGAATTGGCTTCCTATTTCGCAACAAAGCCTCCTTCACTCATGCTGCCAAACATGCCCTTGTAAAACTGACTATCCTACCGATCCTTGATTTCGGCGATGTCATTTACAAACTAGCCTCCAATACTCTACTTAGCAAATTGGATGTAGTCTATCACAGTGCCATCCGTTTTGTCACCAAAGCCCCATACACTACCCACCACTGCGACCTGTATGCTCTCGTTGGCTGGCCTTCATTATATATTCGCCGCCAAACCCACTGGCTCCAGGTCATCTATAAGTCTTTATTAGGTAAATCCCCGCCCTATCTCAGCTCACTGGTCACTATAGCAACACCCACCCGTAGCATGCGCTCCAGCAGGTATATCTCACTGGTCACCCCCAAAGCCAACACCTCCTTTGGTCGCCATTCCTTCCAGTTTGCTGCTGCCAATGACTGGAACGAATTGCAAAAATCATTGAAGCTAGAGGTTCCTATCTCCCTCAATAACTTTAAGCATCAGCTGTCAAAGCTGCTTATCGATCACTGCACCTGTATATAGCCCTTCTGTAAATAGCCCACACTACTACCTCATCCCCATATTTATTTTTTGTTTATTTTCACTAATCTTGCACTCCAGTATCTCTATTTGCACATCATAATTTGCACACTTTTCATTCCTGTGTTAATAATGATAATTCTGTAATTTATGTCACCACTATAGTCTATTTATTGTTCTACCTCTTAACCTTACTGCATTTTTGCACTACATTTTGCACTCTGTATATAGATTTTTCTATTGTGTTTTTGACTGTTTGTTTAATGTGTAACTCTGTGTTATTTGTCACACTGCTTTGCTTTGTCTTGGCCAGGTCGCAGTTGCAAATGAGAACTTGTTCTCAACTGACCTACCTGGTTAAATAAAGGTGAAATAAAAAAAAAAAAAACACTGAGAGTACAAAACATTACATAGACTGACCAGGTGAAGCTATCCCTTTATGTCACAATCAGTGTAGATTAAGGGGAGGAGACTGATGATTTTTAAGCCTTGAGACAATTGAGACATTGCTGGTGTATATGTGCCATTCAGAGGGTGAATGAACAAGACAAAATATTTAAGTACCTTTGAACAGGGTATGGTAGTAGGTGCCAGGTGCACCGGTTTGAGTGTGTCAAGAACGCTCAACAGTTTCCTGTGTGTATCAAGAATGGTCCACCACCAAAAGGGCATCCAGCCAACTTGACACAACTGTGGGAAGCATTTGAGTCAACATGGGCCAGCATCCCTGTGGAACACTTTCGACACCTTATAGTCTATGACTTGAATAATTGAGTCTGTTTTGAGGGCAAAAGGGGCTGCAACTCAATATTAGGAAGGTGTTCCTAATGTTTTGTACACTCAGTATATACTTGAAGGGAAGTGGCAGAAAGTAGAGAAGGGTAGGAAGGCTAGAGAGACTGAGTCGTCTGAAGAAATAACCCTGATATCGTTTATCTTAGAGCTCAGGCTCAGCACCGCTCAGTCGCGAATTCTTTGAACCTGACACAATAATTAAAAACTTCAACCCATTATTTTCTCTCCGTGGGTGGGGTGAGGAAGGGGGATGAAGGGAGCTAAAGAGCTGATATTTGCATTTTTACCTTCTTGATTCAGGAGAAAGGCTGTCCCTATATTCCTCCAGGCCACTCCAAGACATCAAGCTGGCACAGGTGTGTGTGTGTGCGCGAACGTTCGTGTGGGTGGGTGTGTGTGTGTGTCTGACAAAAGATTAATGGTATATTACCCATTCGTCTCTTCATTACAAACAGTTTCCTTGGAGCGTAGGGCGATTTGAATAGCTAAATTGTCCAAGTGCTGCGGAAACCAGGGATAATGGTCCTGTGTCCTTGTCACTGATGGCCAGCTGTCAAAGTCTAACTGAAGATCTGAGGCACAGTCATCTATTGTCTGGGCAAAACACAGCTCAACAGGGAGCTAAATTGTGTGGTTGTAGATTGATAGAGATTTGCCTATTTCCGGTCTCTATATTGTGAATGTGCTGTGTGTTGGCATCATGATATAAAGGAATTGCTTGTTGGTGACTGATTATGCTCTGTTCATTGGACCTTCTAGTTCTATAAATGGTTATTGGCTAAGGGCTATGTGCAGCCGGGGTCGGCAACCCTGGTCCGACAGTATAGTGCTGCAGTGTGTGCAAGTTTTTGTTCCGGCCCAGCACTAACACAATTAGTGATAACAATAAACTAGTCTTGGTCTTCAATTGAGAAGGTCTCTGGACAGGAGTTGCCCATTCCTGGTGTCTGCAACCTGGAGCTACCCGGACGTGGTCATCCTCTCCTGTGGATCACCTGGTACATGTCCTCACCGCACTGTCTCTCTCCTTTTCAACACCATCGCTGACATTTTTGTGATTAACAGGCAGCACTTTACATAAAGTCTCTCTTGTGAGACAGTATAACTATCCAACTCTCCGCTGTGCACTCACCCTATTGTCCTTCAGAGTGGTTGCCTCTGCAAAAAGAGATTTGTTAAGACAAAATCTCAACTTGAGGGGTTGAAGGGTGTGCTCTGTCCTCACACAAAACGCTCCTGAGTCATATTGTGCTTCACAAGTCAGAAGATTGAAAAGCCACAAGGAATACCATGTACAGTTGTGGTCAAAACTTTTGAGAATGACACAAGTATTGGTCTCCACTTCAGTGTTCTTAGATCTTTATGTCAGTAGTTACTATGGTACACTGAAGTATAATTACAAGTATTCCATACGTGTCAACGGCTTTCATTGACAATGACATTCAGTTTATGCAAAGAGTCAATATTTGCATTGTTGACCCTTCTTTTTCAAGACCTCTGCAATCCGCCCTGGCATGCTGTCAATTAACTTCTGGGCCACATCCTGACTGATGGCAGGCCATTCTTGCATAATCAATGCTTGAAGTTTGTCAGAAGTTGTGGGTTTTTGTTTGTACACCCGCCTCTTGAGGATCGACCACAAGTTCTCAATGGGATTAAGGTCTGGGGAGTTTCCTGGCCATGGACCCAAAATGTTGATGTTTTGTTCCCCGAGCCACTTAGTTATCACTTTTGCCTTATGGCAAGGTGCTCCATCATGCTGGAAAAGGCATTGGTCGTCACCAAACTGTTCTTGGATGGTTGGGAGAAGTTGCTCTCGGAGTATGTGTTGGTACCATTCTTTATTCATGGCTGTGTTCTTAGGCAAAATTGTGAGTGAGCCCACTCCCTTGGCTGAGAAGCAACCCCACACATGAATGGTCTGAGGATGCTTTACTGTTGGCATGACACAGGACTGATGGTAGCGCTCACCTTGTCTTCACCGGACAAGGTGTTTTCCGGATGGCCCAAACAATCGGAAAGGGGATTCATCAGAGAAAATGACTCTACCCCAGTCCTCAGCAGTCCAATCCCTGTACCTTTTGCAGAATATCAGTCTGTCCCTGATGTTTTTCCTGAGAGAGAGGTGGCTTCTTTACTGCCCTTCTTTACACCAGGCCATCCTCCAAAAGTCTTCGCCTCAATGTGCGTGCAGATGCACTCACACCTGCCTGCTACCATTTCTGAGCAAGCTCTGCACTGGTGGTGCCCCGCAGCTGAATCAACTTTAGGAGACGGTCCTGGCGCTTGCTGGACTTTCTTGGGCGCCGTGATGCCTTCTTCACAACAATTGAACCTCTCTCCTTGAAGTTCTTGATGATCCGATAAATGTTGATTAAGGTGCAATCTTACCAGCAGCAAGAAGCCCTTTGTGTGCAAAGCAATGATGACGGCACGTGTTTCCTTGCAGGTAACCAGAGGAAGAACAATGATTTCACCACTCTCCTTTTAAAGCTTCCAGTCTGTTATTCTGACTCAATCAGAATGACAGAGTGATCTCCAGCCTTGTCCTCGTCAACACTCTCACCTGTGTTAACGAGACAATCACTGACATGATGGCAGCGGGTCCTTTTGTGGCAGGGCTGAAATGCAGTGGAAATGTTTTTTGTGGATCAAGTTAATTTTCATGGCAAAGAGGGACTTTGCAATTAATAGCAATTCATCTGATCACTATTCATGACATTCTGGAGTATATGCAAATTGCCATTATCAACACTGAGGCAGCAAACTTTGTGGAGACCAATACTTGTGTCATTCTCAAAACTTTTGACCACGACTGTACAGTGTGGTATAAACGTAAAGGTATGTACAGTGGGGAGAACAAGTATTTGATACACTGCCGATTTTGCAGGTTTTCCTACTTACAAAGCATGTAGAGGTCTGTAATTTTTATCATAGGTACACTTCAACTGTGAGAGATGGAATCTAAAACAAAAATCCAGAAAATCACATTGTATGATTTTTAAATAATTAATTTGCATTTTATTGCATGACATAAGTATTTGATCACCTACAAATCAGTAAGAATTCCGTCTCTCACAGACCTGTTAGTTTTTCTTTAAGAAGCCCTCCTGTTCTCCACTCATTGCCTGTATTAACTGCACCTGTTTGAACTCATTACCTGTATAAAAGACACCTGTCCACACACTCAATCAAACAGACTCCAACCTCTCCACAATGGCCAAGACCAGAGAGCTGTGTAAGGACATCAGGGATAAAATTGTAGACCTGCACAAGGCTGGTATGGGCTACAGGACAATAGGCAAGCAGCTTGGTGAGAAGGCAACAACTGTTGTCGCAATTATTCGAAAATGGAAGAAGTTCAAGATGACGGTCAATCTCCCTCGGTCTGGGGCACCATGCAAAATCTCACATCAATGATCATGAGGAAGGTGAGGGATCAGCCCAGAACAACACAGCAGGACCTGGTAAATGACCTGAAGAGAGCTGGGACCACAGTCTCAAAGAAAACCATTAGTAACACACTACGCCGTCATGGATTAAAATCCTGCAGCGCACGCAAGGTCCCCGTGCTCAAGCCAGCGCATGTCCAGGCCCATCTGAAGTTTGCCAATGACCATCTGGATGATCCAGAGGAGGAATGGGAGAAGGTCATGTGGTCTGATGAGACAAAAATATAGCTTTTTGGTCTAAACTCCACTCGCCGTGTTTGGAGGAAGAAGAAGGATGAGTACAACCCCAAGAACACCATCCCAACCGTGAAGCATGGAGGTGGAAACATCATTCTTTGGGGATGCTTTTCAGCAAAGGGGACAGGACGACTGCACCGTATTGAGGGGAGGATGGATGGGGCCATGTATCGCGAGATCTTGGCCAACAACCTCCTTCCCTCAGTAAGAGCATTGAAGATGGGTCGTGGCTGGGTCTTCCAGCATGACAACGACCCGAAACACACAGCCAGGGAATCTAAGGAGTGGCTCCGTAAGAAGCATCTCAAGGTCCTGGAGTGGCCTAGCCAGTCTCCAGACCTGAACCCAATAGAAAATCTTTGGAGGGAGCTGAAAGTCCGTATTGCCCAGTGACAGCCCCGAAACCTGAAGGATCTGGAGAAGGTCTGTATGGAGGAGTGGCCTGCTGCAGTGTGTGCAAACCTGGTCAAGAACTACAGGAAACGTATGATCTCTGTAATTGCAAACAAAGGTTTCTGTACCAAATATTAAGTTCTGCTTTTCTGATGTATCAAATACTTATGTCATGCAATAAAATGCAAATTAATTACTCAAAAATCATACAATGTGATTTTCTGGATTTTTGTTTTAGATTCCGTCACTCACAGTTGAAGTGTACCTATGATAAAAATTACAGACTTCTACATGCTTTGTAAGTAGGAAAACCTGCAAAATCAGCAGTGTATCAAATACTTGTTCTCCCCACTGTAAGTGAGTGTGTCATGTGTTTTATGGTGGTTGAGTGTTCATGGGTGAATAACCTCGTTTACCCTCGGCACTGAGAGAAGAGAGCTGAAAATGGTCACAACCTATGTTAGAAGTTCATACAGAAGATGTCAATTGCTGAAGTATTAGTATTATTTGAAAATGAAAGTCATGTAGGGAGTAGTATGTTTCTCATAGGAGCATCCAAGAGGATACAAAGTAGGCATTGCGTCTATCAGGATCTACAACAGACGTATTTCTTAGCATCCTATCTGCATCCCAGAAATAACATTTAGAGGAAAAACTATCTGCTCGTTGCACTAGAGTGAACCTGTAAAACTGATAAAATAAAGATTATACAAAAATCTTGAGAACACTAGACATATCTAGTGCAGCTCTGCCCATCTCAAAGGAGAGAAGGGAGTGAAAGCATAGGACTTAGTAGCAGAGCTATAGAGATGGAGAGACTTAATCATTCGATCACTGTCATTGATGTAACAAATGGTACATTTGGGAGAAAAAAAACATCCACACTATGAAATGTTAATCTCTTATTTCAGGGAGACATTTCCCCTGAGCAACATTTTTATTTCTGCTCCACAGCTAAATGACACACCAAATGAACGTGATCTGGAAGGCACATTTCCTTATAATGTATATTTTATTTACTGTGTTATAATACTGTGGATAGGGAGACCACTACTACAAACAATTTTCACAAAAGGCAGAAAAGCGTTTAGCATCAAAGGTATGTGTGGGCACATGGACTGAGAAGTAACTGTAAAGGTTTTCTAAGTCTTTAATGGTTTACAAAAGAAAGATACCACTGAAATGTGAAAATAATAATTTCAAAGCGCATCATTATTCAATATGATATATCTTGCAAATAATCACCATATACTGAGGTATCTATGTGAATACACTTAATTCAACGGTAACAGTGAAAGTAGCAGTGGAGAGTACTGTATCGCTTGAGCTTCTTCTTTTGTATCATATTTCCATCTAGTGGATAAAACAGATCATTACATCTTGAGGTTTTGTATGAGAATAAAACTGCCATCCGTTTGCGATATTACAACAACAAAGAAGTTACTGCAAACAACGAACACCGTTTTTTCACCCATCAGCCATAATTGCACACGTGATAGAACAGAAGAATACTCACATACACACACACACACACAGCCAACGCTGCTGTCCCATGTACTGTTTATAGAGACATTAAACACTGAACCGTTTATTTTATACTGTTTCACACTGTGTATTTGTATACTGTAATCTTCATATACCTCATTCTAATATATCTACTACAGTACTATTGCATTTTTGTTACACTATTTACGCACCACATATTTATATCCTGGATTCTTATTGATATACTGGATTATTTACTAGATCCTTATTCATATACTGTATTGTTCACATAGCTCATTCTAATATCTAATATTTACGACTGTACATTGCATTTCGTCTGGACATCCGTGATTTATTGTTTTTTAGTTCTGAATTATTATTTGTGTACTTGTTTGACATTTTTACTGCACTGTTAGGAGCTAGTAACCACTGTGTGATGCTCTACTGGAGATTACATCTTTAACCATCCTAACTCACTGAACATCAGCGTTATAGATTGAAAGGTACAGGCCATTACATTTTTGAGAATCACTGATGTTAAAGTGGTCAAAACCTTTTGGATGGGTATATTCTTAGTCTTGCACTGTATTTTGAATCAAGTGGTTCTAAGAAATTTATAAGGATGCACTGCACTTCTTGTTGATGTTGTGATTAATCGTCGCACATGGCACGCCGTTCACACAAAAGTCTGGAGTACAGCACCTCACACTCTCACCGGTTTCACAGGCAGTTTCCATGGTTACTAAATAGGTTTCCGTTTAGGTCCCGGCAACGGTCCACCTCTGAGCATTCTCATGCAGAACCCAAAGCCAAAAACCCCTCCTCACACGTACATCGGTTGCAGTCACGATGCCCGTGACCTGGCAACCAAACACACAAAAAAACAGATCCTTCAGAAAGTATTCACACCCCTTGACTTTTTCCAGATTTTTTGGTGTTACAGCCTGAATTTGAAATGGATTAAATTGAGATTTTGTGTCACTGGCTTACACACAATACCCCATAATGTCAAAGTGGAATTATGTTTTTAGACATTTTCTTTTTATTAACCTTTATTTAACTAGGCAAGTTATGGCAAGCCTAAATAAGTTTAGGAGTAAAAATGTGCTTAACAAGTCACATAATAAGTTGCATGGACTCACTCTGTATGCAATAATAGTGTTTAACATGATTTTTTAAATGACTACCACATCTCTGCACTCCACACATACAATTATCTATAAGGTCCCTCAGCCGAGCAGTGAATTTGAAACACAGATTCAACCACAAAGACCAGGGAGGTTTTCCAATGCTTCGCAAAGAAAAGGCACCTATTGGTAGATGGGTAAAGATAAAAAAGCAGACATTGAATATCCCTTTATGCATGGTAAAGTTATAAATTACACTTTGGATGGTGTATCAATACAATCAGTCACTACAAAGATACAGGCGTCCTTCCTAACTCAGTTGGCGGAGAGGAAGGAAACCGCTCAGTGATTTCACCAATTAGAGCAGTGCCATTTCTCCTCCAAACATGGTGTGTATTATGACATCCAAACAGTTCAATTTTGCTCTCATCTGACCACACTATATTCTCCCAGTATTTCAATGGCTTTTCCAAATGTTGTGCAGCAAACTTTAAACGAGCTTCAACATGCTTTTTTTTCAGCAATGGAGTCTTGCGTGGTGAGCGTGCATACAGGCCATGGCGGTGGAGTGCATTACTTACTGTTTTCTTTGAGACAACAGTACCTGCTAATTGCAGGTCTTTTTGAAGCTCTCCACAAGTGGTCCTTGGCTCTTGGACAACTCTTCTGATTATTCTTTTCACTCCTCTGTCAGAAATCTTGCGAGGAGCACCTGGTCGAGGCAAATTTATGGTGAAATGATTGTATTTCCACTTCCGTATTATGGCCCCAACAGTGCTCACTGGAACATTCAGAAGCTTAGAAATGCGCATATAACCAATGCCATCATTATGTTTTGCAACAATTAGGTTGCGAATGTCTTTAGACAGCTCTTTGTTTTACCCATCATGAGATGTGTCTTGTGTGACACCTTGGCAATGAGACCTTTTTGTAGGCCATCAGTTGGGACTGAACCAGCTGATATTAATTTGCACTGACAGGGGGCTGGATTGCTTTTTAATTACTGATAGTTTTCAGCTGTTGTCTTGGCTTTCCATGCCTTTTTGCACCTCCCTTTCTTCATGTGTTCAATACTTTTTCCCTGTGTCATTTCACATTATTACACATAACTAAATTTCTGAACTTATTTGTTTTGGTTTCTTGGATTACTTGGGTTGTTACCAACATCTGGTGAAAATTCCATGTCAATAGCACCTTTGGAAATATATTTACTGAGAAAAATGGTGACGTGTTCAATACTTATTTCACCCGCTGTACCTAATTCAGACAGAATATGTTGCCTGTAAAAATAATCTGGCGCTGTTTATATGATCCCCTTTCAAACAGTCCTTTATATATACACTGAACCAAAATATAAACGCAACATGCAAACATTTTGAAGATTTTACTGAGTTACAATTCACATAAGGAAATCCTTAAATGTACATTAATTCATTAGGCCCTAATCTGGTCAGATACCTTAAAAAAAAAAATGGGCCTCAAGATTGTCACGGTGTCTCTTTGCATAAAAATTGCGATTGATAAAATGCAATTGTGTTCATTGTCCGTAGCTTATGCCTGCCCATAACCCCACCACCACCATGGAGCACTCTGTTCACAACATTGACATCAGCAAACTGCTCGCCCACACAACGCCATACGGTTGTGAGGCCGGTTGGACGTACTGCCAAATTCTCTAAAACGACGGAGGCGATTTATGATAGAGAAATTAACATTCAATTCTCTGGTAACAGAGACATTCCTGCAGTCGGCATGCCAATTGCACGCTCCCTCAAAACTTGAGACATCTGTTGCATTGTGTTGTGTAACAAAACAGCACATTTTAGAGTGGCCTTTTATTGTCACCAGCACAAGGCGCACCTGTGTAATGATCATGCTGTTTAATCAGCTTCTTGATATGCCACAACTGTCAGGTGGATGGAATATCTTGGCAAAGAAGAAATGCTCACTGACAGCGATGTAAACAAATTTGTACACACAATTTGAGAGATAAGCTTTTTGTGTGTATGGAACATTTCTGGGATTTTTTAATTTAAGCTCATGAAACATGGGACCAACACTTTACATATTGCGTTTATATTTTTGTTCAGTGTACATCCATAGATGTTCAACATTGACTCTGTTGTTGCAACCGTTGTCATGGTAACCTGACCGTGACAGCTTTGATGAAGTTCTAAATTCTTCTGGCATAATGCACTGCTTTTATTTCTACACATTCACAACTGTCAGTCAGCTATTTTTAGTTCGCCATACTTTTAATACTTTGTGAATAATTACCTTGTAATGTGATAATTTTCCTGTTATGATGAATAAAAGTTGGCTACAGTAAAACTCAAAATGCTGTCAGATATGTTCTGGTAATTATATGAGCTGGCTAGCCAGCTGAGATAAATATTTAGCTAACAAGATAAAGCAGCAACGAACAGTGGCGGTTCTAGGGGGGCCAAGGAGGGGCCAGTGTTTAAACAGAGGGGCACATTAAAAATGGCAACAAATGATATTTAAAGATTATAAACTTTATTTTACTTTAAAATCATACAAACATTTATTTTGTACAAGAGTGAGTGCAGGTGCAAAAGAGGTAGGGCCATAAAAAATGAAAAATACTGTACAGGGTACAAATACAGGGTGTCAATTCAATGTGAACAAAACTCCAGGGTACAACAATGTGCCATTTCCTATTTATGGAAGCCCCACTACTGTGGACAGTTGAGTCCACACTTAAGTATTTTAATTGGCACAACAATGCTGGATGAATTGAATTCTAATAAATATAGATACACTACACTACAGCAACAGGATACGGCGGTTGTGCTGTCTGGAAAAAAAAACGGTCCACAAATACATCAAGATCCAGAGCCTTGGCCCTTCTGGACTCTATGCTCAGGACACCAATATCACTGAGTCTCTCATCAGTAGTGGTGGACCACAGGAAGGTTTTTATCAGTTTCAGTGTGGAGAAACTGCATTCGCAAGAGGCTGAGCTTACAGGAAGGGTTACTGCAATCTTGCACAGTCTAAAGAGCTCAAAGAAAACTTCCCTGTATGGCTCAATAAAACAAACCAGCTCAACTGTACTGCATGGCTTTTTAACTTCACCACTCTGTATTTTTCTATCCAAAACTCTCTTAAATTGATGGAGCTCATGCCCTAAATCATCAATGTCTGCATTATACAAACGGCCAAATGAAAAAACATTGCTCTCCTTTAAAAAGGCATCACTCTGGGGGCTGAGAGACTGTATGCTTCTCATGAGCTCACAGTTGGTATTGGAGAAACGTCTGTTCAACTCATTGAGCATGCTGTCAATTACAGGATAGAAAAATGACGTGCGAAACATATCTTTGTCTAGAGCTCAGCATTTTCTGACGTTTCGCCACTGACGTTGCAGAATCACACTGCTCACAAATATTCAATGCTTCATCCCACAACTTATCAAAGAAAGACTCCTGCCTGTGGTCATTCAATGTCTGGACTAAAGCATTTACTAAGTCAACAGCTCTTGACAGATCAACAGTTTGTGACTGTAACATGTCAGAAAGTAGCTTTGTCTCCCCAAACAACTTACGCAGAGTAACAAGATGCACAACAAATTCTAGGTCAATTTGAGCCAGAAGACCTCGGGCCTCAACAGTTTTTTCACCATGATGTTCTTGAGCAATCTCTTGCATTAGTCGTTTAAGGGCAGGTAGTGTCCATAATATTACGTAGGGCTAGAAATCGGCATGCCCAACGTGTGTCGCTTAAACGTTGCAGCTCTCTTGTTCTGCCATACATTTATCTTTGAAGAGACAGCCATTTTGGTGCACATATGAGGCAGAGGTAAAAATATAAAGACTTTCTGGGACACTTTTGACTACATCAACTAACACTAAATTGAGACAATGTGCACTACAATGGATGTAGAAGGCAAATGTAGCCTGTTCTTTGATCCTTGCCTGAACCCCTGAATGCTTACCGCTCATAATGGCAGCGCCATCGTACGCTTGGCCTACGAGGTTATTTTTGTAGTTCAGGCCATAACGTTCCAGTAAGTGCACTATTTTTCCAGTAAGCCCTGCTGCATCTAACCTCTCTGCAGATTCAAAATGGAGAAAACTCTCCTTAATGGCCCCATTGTAATAGTACCTGAGTGTGAAAGAAATCTGTTCCCTTTTTGAAATATCCTTTGTTTCATCTGCCATGATGCTAAAACCCTCACTGTTCTTCACTTCTTCTATGATTTCAGACCGAACAATCTCTGCCAAACAACCCAAAACCTCATTCTGGATGATCTTGCTTGTGTACTTTGCATTGTGAATGGAAGTTAATCTTCTCTTAACGAGTGGGTCGTGGTTAGCAACTGTTTTAAGAATTTCCCTTAAGTTTCCTTTGTTATTGGACTCTTCAGATTCATCATGTCCTCTTTGTGCTATGTTTTGTGTAGCTGTAAGTAACAACACTTCCCCAACTGTTTTAATGTATGCCCAATTTTCTTGTACTTGTTTAGTGTGTTCTTTGTCAAGAAGATCTGCTAGTGTTGCATCAGTTTTAACAGCTCTTTGATAATCCCTCCAGGCTATCATTGCACACTTGTGTCGTTCAAACTTTGCATGTACTGAAAACCCTGCATCTCTCATAGTTGCTTTTTTCCAGTTTCTAAAACCAGGTGTTGAAACAAAAACAGTGTCTGGGGCATTTGGTGTGCTAAAATGTCTACATGCATAGCAATATGTAGAGTCCATCATGACAGAATACTCAAGCCATGGATGAAGATTATACCAGTTTGGCCTGAAGCTCCGTCTTCTGTCCCCCATCAAAGTGGTTGGGAATATATTCAAGTTGGGCTGTACTGGTACATCATTCTTGGACTTGCTGATATCTGTAGAAAGATGTACAGTAAACATAGGGCACAACTACAACATTTATTTACTTATACATGTATATCTGCATGTATTTCAAAATGTAGGCCAAGTATTTACTTAAAAAAAGAAACAGAGCCATATTGAGACAAAAAATAATTTATAGCAGAAAGCACCATTTTAAGGACACACAGTAGGCCTACAATGACATAATTGCACTGCTTTGCAAATAGTAAGAACCTTCATCACAAACCTGATGGTGCAGTACTTGATCCACATGGATCCACTTTCTGTCCCTCTCTCTGTCCCTGTATGTTTTCTTCCTCATCACCCTCTTCTTCATGCTCCTCACCCTCTGGGATTTCCCTCGCTGTATCAGAGCCCTCAATTTCATCACATGCCCTCTCTCCAACCTCCACTGACTCTCCCTCTTCCTGCTCCTCAACTCTCTCAATACCTTGATTTGTTTCTCTCCCGTTTTTGTTTACTGGGGCAAAAAAGGACTATATGTCCCTTCCTCGTTTCATGATAACTATTAGAAGAAGAAAAAAATGTAGGGGCATGCATTACCTTTCGTTTTCTAACCATCCCTCCCTACAAATGTATTTGTTATCGCAATGCAACAGCCAAGACGGATGAAGTTACGTGGTTAACATCACAACATTGTGTAGACCTAGCAAGGATACGGACATTTGGATATTCGCTTCTGTTTCGATGAGTTTGCTTAGATATGATTTTCTGATTTTCTATGAAGTTTTTAAACATCTCGAGACCAGCCATTTACAAACTTGATTTCATTATCAGTGTGAGGAACAAAAGTAACACGGTTATGTGCAACAAGTCGCTTACAAGATGAAATCGTTTTGCTTAACTTCGACTCGAAACTCCTCTCTCCAAGAGTAGTTGTTGCTGAGCTCTCATTCACCGAGCAGCACCGCAGGCTACAGTGTTTGGGTGCGCCGCTCTAATTTACCCGTGTAGAACGTTGCGCCGCATTAGTTCCGCTTTTGGCGCTCGCGTGTAAAATCATAATAAATTCATAATTTTTTTATTTGGTCAGCGCGGGGGGGCCACAGGGGTGGCCAGGGACATGTCTACAGAGGCACGGGCCTCCCTAGGCCTCCGTGTAGAACCACCACTGGCAACGAAACAAAACATTGTCTAGAAAGTTGAATTGCTTGGCTTGCTAGATGGACATAAATACATTATTAAATTGATGTTTTATTTTGTGCAAAGAGCACTATACCGTTTTTGTGTTTAGACTTTTTCATCACAAGGACAAGCTTGATGCTGGACAACAATAGAATGTTCATGATTTAATGCGTGCCAATGCCACTACAGAATGACAGCTTTTACAGAACCTTTAAACATAATACCACATTCATGACTACCTCATAACCTATCGGGATTGTTCCCAGCTTCACCTTTCAGATATAAAGAAAAGGCGGTAAAAAGAAGGTGGCATGGTAAAGTTGGCAGGTTTATGTCTAGGTATAAAAGGGATAATACAGAATGAAGACATTTAAGATAATCTGGGTTTACAAAGGACATGTTGAATATGGCGATTCTCCATTAAACCCAGGAAGCAGCCATTCAACTTGCTATTCACCAGCTTTTCTAGCTTAATGCCAAAATACATTCGGTAATAACGATAGTTGCTCAGCGAAATTCCATTCTTGGGAAAGTACAGAATGTATTTTAACATTATTAAGCTTGAAAAGCTGGTGAATGGCAAGTTGAATGGCTGCTTCCTGTAAGGCCAGATTCTGGTTCAGTGTGTACTGTATGTTTATGTATGTGTTGCATTGTCCATATGCCATGTATCTTCCATAGAGTATTGTTCTAACCCTGTATGCCTCTGATGGCTGCAGCGTTGTTAATAGGGTCAGGGGGCAGCACAGCAACAGTTGACTTTGGCAGCAGGTTAAAGTGTGTACATTTTACCAGGCCTCAGCTCCAGACTGATCATCTGGGGGCTCAGTTGGGCAGTCTTCCTCTTCTCCTTGTCTGTTTTCTCCCCAGTGACTGTGTGCTGGCTGTCAGGGTCCACAATGTCTCTATCCCCACAGCCCAATTCTCTCAGTCTGGCCCGTGTGCCACAGCGATCTTTCAGGTCACCCTCAAAGTGCTGACAACCACAAGTACGTACCATTTATATTATTCAATAATAAACCATAAGCTTAGACCAGTAAACATATGTCATGGCAAGAGGACAAAAACATTTCCGATAGTCCCTTATACCAAAATATTCACTTGCTGAAAATAAGTGTCAATTTAGTTATGGTAAATTGAGCAGACAAACACATTTTCTCTTGACCTACATGACTAGAAGGCAAATATTTAAGTAGCATGTATACAATGAGAATTTGCTTCTCTTGCCGCTCTCTGTTGTCACAGCTGGTTTGAAATTCTAAGCACAGATTCACAACTGATTTTCCTCATTTCCCTAGTCGCTTTTATCTAGTTCTCTCTAACCAATCCTGCGTTTCCCCCAGAGTTCAGTATTACCCAACAACCCCATGTTAACTTTGATATTGCCGGACTGAGTCCAGGGGGCCTTAGATACACAGAATAGGGTCTACTGTGTTGTGTGCTGATACATTATATAAATGTCAAACGCATTTTAAGATCCCAAGGCAAACACAACCACAGAGACAGTCCAAAGTACAATCATAAATTCAGCTTTTACAACAATGACAACACACATAGCCGGGGAAGATGTTTAGAGTAGGGGTTGCTGAATGCTGGGGTTTGAGGGGGGAAAATATTACCATTCTAATAAAGTATTTGCAGGCTAACAATAACACATAATTCCTAATGTGATGAGATGCCTGAGCATAAGACAAGATTTGGTAACAGTATCACTTCAGCCTTAAGTAAATAGAAATATATTTGCCAAAATGATATACAGTAATTATTCCTGTCTATACAGAAATACACTACATTACCAAAAGTATGTGGACACCTGCTCGTCAAACATCTCATTCCAAAATCATGGGCATTAATATGAAGTTGGTCCCCCATTTGCTGCTATAACAGCCTCCACTCTTCTACGTGCTTCAGCACTCGGCAGTACAGTTCTGTGAGTTTGTGTGGCCTACCACTTCGCGGCTGAGCCGTTGTTGCTCCTAGACGTTTCCCCTTCAATATAACAGCACTTACAGTTGGCCAGGGCAGCTCTAGCAGGGCAGAAATTTGATGAATTGACTTGTTGGCAAGATGGCATCCTATCACGGTGCCATGTTGAGTCACTAAGCTCTTCAGTAAGGCCATTCTTTTGCCAATGTTTTCCTATGGATTTCCTACCTTGGGCTGAGTACACGCAGAATTCCCTCCGCCACTCCTCCACTAACCTCACTCCTTTCCAGTGCGTGTTGGGGTATCAGCCGGCCCTGGCACCTTGGCATCCAAGCCAGACTGAGGCCCCTGCGGTGGACGAGTGGTTTCCGCACACTGAGGAGATCTGGAATGCTGCGCACACTTGTCTCCAGCGGGCAGTGCGTCACCACAAGGAACAGGTTGACCGCCAATGCAGTGAGGTGCCTGTTTTCTCTCCAGGCGACCGGGTCTTGCTTTCCATCCGGAACCTGCCTCTCCGCCTGCTGAGCCCGTGGTTTGTGGCCGTTTAAAGTCCTGAGGAGGGTAAATGAGGTAAAGTACCGTTTGCAACTCCCTGCTGATTATCGCATGAATCCGTCCGTGAAGTCCTGGATTCGAGGCGTCGGGCGGGGCGTCTCCAGTACCTCATTGACTGGGAGAAGTACAGCCTAGTGGAGCGGTGCTGGGTTCCTGCGGTAGACATCCTGAACGCATCGCTGACCAAGGATTTTCACTGCCGGCGCCCTGACCGCCAGGGTTGCCCCATTTCAGCATTCTTATTCATTTTAGTTGTAGAATTACTATCTATTAACATTTTAAACAACCCTGAATTAAGAGGTATTTCAATATTTGGAAAATAAATAAAAATATCTCAATTAGCAGACAAGGATCAAGTTGCTATTGCACTTAATATTATCAAATCATTATCTTCTGCTTCTGGTCTGGAACTTAACTTAAATAAATGCAAAATATTGTCCCTGCATTACTCAAATTACCAATCTGTTGAGAATATTCCAGTACAAGTTAATGTGAAATATTTAGGGGTGCACATGGCGAAAAACCATATTGTCCGTCAACATCTCAATTTCTCTCAGAGGTTAAAGAACTAAATCATCTTTAATAACTGGCTCCAACGTGACCTCTCCATTATTGGAAGGGTTTTATTATCCAAAGCAGAGGGTCTGTCACGTTTTGTCTACCTTGCACTATCCCTATTTGTAGCTGATCAAACCAGCAAGGATATCAACAAAACTTTCCTAGACTTTATATGGAAAAATAAACAACACAAATTTAAGAAGTCTGTAATATCAAAACGAAGAGCTGATGATGGGCTTGAAGTACTAGATTTCATTGATATCAACAATACCTTTAAAGTAAACTGGATAAAAAGATGTATGCTTAGCTCTGAATCTATATGGTACTTCATTCCCTGTCATATTTTTATGAAATTGGGGGGTCTTCAATTTTTGTGGAAGTGTAATTATTCTCCTGCAAAATTACCTATCAAACTGTCCAAATTTCATGAACAAGCCCTTTTAGCCTGGAAACTATGTTATGTCCACAACTTATCCCCACACAAGGCACTTCTGTGGAACAACAAAGATATTGTTGTTTAAAACTTGTTCTTTCCTAAGTGGTTCGAAAAAAATATTATATTTGTGCTTGATTTATTTGATAAAGAAGGAAATATACTATCTTATAGAAAGTTCTTAGAAACATATAACTTCCCAATCAATACATTATAAATAATTTAATTCTATATGCAAATTAATACCTTCAGGACTCATTTGTGTTTTGGAGAACATAATGCACAAGTCAAGATAATGCACAATTTATGTTAAATTGTTGCCCCTGCTGGATAAGAAATGTAATAATAAATTCATAAGATAACTTTTTAACTCCAAGAACAAGATCTCTCCTAGAGGGAAATTCTTCTAGAATGCATGGAACCCATGTATTTACAATGAAAGATGTAATATGTTATTATTCAAATGAAAACAAAACCACTGAATTAGTCATCAATTTCTTCATTCTCTCTGGTAAATTGTATATACACAAAAACAAATATTTGAAATCTGTCCCCAAATGCAATGTATTTTTAATTGAAATCTGTCCCCAAATGCAATGTATTTTTAATTGAAATCCAATGTCTAATAAAATCTCCAGAATTAGTCAATAACAAAAAAATACACTGTATTCTTACAACTCTATCATAAGTTTGTACAAATGTAACCCATGGCCTTTATTTTATTTATTTTACTTTAGGAACTTTAACTTTTGAAAGTCAAATCTTGTGATTTTTTTATTTCTTGACTTTTAATACTATTTTTTGTTTCTTCAGAAAAAAATATACATGTAGTGATGTCCTATGTTTGCATTGTAATTTTAAATGTTCTAATAAAATAAATACAATAAAATAGTTAACTCTTGAAAGTAGTGTAATACATCTGAAAATAACCTTAAATGAAAATAAATATGAGTTATTTTCGGTGAAATACATAAAGTATATTTAATGAAGCGTCGCTGTTTCAAACGTGTAGAATAAACTCCAGCTCCAGCATAAACTCCTTCTCCTGCTGTTTTGTCATTCTCATAATCCAAATTAGTTCTGACTGATCAACAGTGTCAAGTTACTTTTCTGAAGTCGCCATGGAAAAGTAAAAAGTAGCCAGGGCAGGGGCTGCATATGGTGCACCAGAGTATAACACCGTGCCCATTCCTCCCGCGCGCGTCGGTCCACGTGCACCATCGCGCGCAAATTGATTTTACCCCCCCCCCCCCCACACCAAACGCGATCACGACACGCAGGTTGAAATATCAAAACCAAATATATTAATTTGGGGACTGTTATGTCTGTTATGCTTGCTGTTGCTAGCTTATTTGTCCTGGGATATAAACATTGGTTTGTTATTTTACCTGAAGTGACAATTAATCCACACATACTACTCTGACAATTAATCCACACATAAAATGGTCAACAGAATCGTTTCTATAGATTTCGACTGGTACCCCCACAGCAGGATGGCACGGAAAGGGGTGAGAGTAAGGGGAGAGGAAACGTTCTCCGTATGGCCCATCAGAGTACTCGCCCCTAACGGTGAGCCTGGTCTTTTAGTGGACAGGAGGCTACGAAATGACCAGAAGTCCCGCAATACAGGCATCTGCGTGTGAACCCTGTGTAGGCTTTCGGCTGGAGACAGCCTAGCTCTGCCTAGTTGCATCGACTCTCATCTGCAGCCTCTCTCCCGGACAATGGAGCATCGAAAACTTTACCTCTGCCACAAACTCCTCCAGACTGAAGCATACGGCAGTGTGGGACTGTTGTTCCCACACTGCCATAACCCAGGCGAGAGCCCTCCCGGACATCAGCGTGATGAAGTACGCTATCTTTGAGCGGTCCGAGGGGAAGGCTGCAGCTTGATGATGAGAGAACACTGAGAGAAAAACGCCCAACAGGTTTCCGACTCTCCAGCGAAGCGTTCCAGGGGAGATAAGCGGGGTTCTCGGGAAACTAACATCCAGGTTACTGAGGGGCTGTCTCTTCTATAGATGTTATATCCTTGTATTGCTACTGCTGTATCATCAAAGGAATTATCTAAGTGAGTTTTCAGAAATGGCTAATATATGAATGTTATCTGATGTTAACAAGTTATTGATTTCATGAACCTAATTTCTAAGGCTACATATTTAAGTATGGGCTACATATTTTAGTATGGGCTATGTTCAGCCCTTTCCTATGTAGCTTCTCAGAGATAGATATTATATGGAAAAGAACAAACAAAGCAAGAGAAACAAAAACATATATATAGCAGTCCATTAATCAGTTGGTGTGTGTGTGTTGCGGGGTTAAAGCTATGAACCCAAAGGCTTGGCTCTCTCATCTCTTCCAGGCTTTTCAGAGGGAGGGTGGACATTTTGGATGTAAGCAATGTCTCCGCGCTCTGACAGCTTTCATGGCCGAGATAAGTTATTTTCTCTTCTGGCGCACAGCTTCAGGATACTCCTCGATGAGGAAGATGTATGTTCCCCTCAAGTTCTTGGCTCATTACAGAACCGCTACTGTGTCCTTGAACCTCAGGAACTTAACCGTTATTGGCCTGGGCCTGTAACCTAGGCTGGTATTGGGTTTTCCAGTCCTTTGGGCATGCTACAAATCATTCTCCCTGTGGTCCGTCTTCAGTGTCTCTGAGATAATTTCCCTCACTTTGTCCTCAGACTCCATCCTGGTCTCGTGGAGATTCTGCAATTCCGTCTACAACAATGTTGTTCCGCCTTGATTGTCTCTCAAGATAATCAGATTTCTCTGTCATTGTTATCATGGATTCACATACAGAACTAATGTCCTCTCTTAATGACTAACAGATTGTTGTCATCTTGCCATTTCCCTGTTTAAACTCATCCTGCTGACCCTGGGAGAACTGCCAAATGTGCCAGACATGTCGTCCATTAATTTATTAGTTTACTCCACCAGTATTTGGACGCAACCCTTGAAGTTATTTTCTTGTTGTTGTAACAACTGCTTGTAGAACTATTTTTGTTAATTTAAAAGATCCTTCACCTGTGATAGACACCACTGTCCTAAACGGTACTCTTAGACAGCTAACAGTGGCAGCTAGGCCAGCTGCTACGCCAAGCAGCTCATCATCAGACCCTCTGCCTGCAGGATCCCCGGACAGACGGCAGTGGTCCCAGCAACTGATGTCAACCACGCTGCGGGATCCAAAATCAAAAGGTAGCTAGCTAGTAACCAAACTTTTCCAATAGAACACTTTTTCAGTCACTTTAAAAACTTTTTTTAGAATGTTGTTTTTATTTAACTAGGCAAGTCAGATAAGAACAATTATTAATTTACAATGACGGACGAACCCGGACGACGCTGGGCCAATTGTGCGCCGCCCTATGGGACTCCCAATCACAGCTGGATGTGATACAGCCTGGATTAAAACCAGGGACTGTAGTGACACCTCTTGCACTTATTTGCAGTGCCTTAGACCTCTGCACCACTCGGGAGCCCAACTTTCCAAAACAACAAACCGAGCACTGCCTCATTCCGTGTTCAACCGGAAGTGATGTGATTAATGGACTGCATCAAGCTTGTGAATGGTAAATAATGTATTGTGTCATTTTGGAGTCACTTTTATTGTAAATATGAATAGAATACAAATGAGTACATGCCCTCATTTGTAAATCTATTAAGCACTGAGCAGATAAAAAATCTATTAAATTTATTAAATTCATTTTGGAATATGTTTGTATCCTCTTGCATTCTGCAAAAGGTGCAAGAGGATACAAACATATTCCAAAACCTTCACAGAGAGTGTCCATATGACATTTTTGAACATCAACAAATTCAGTACACTGCACACTGTCATTCATCTTTATTGATCATCTATTGTATATATTCTGTGTAAACATATGAATGTCTCAGTGAACCCCTCTGGTTGTTGCTGCTGATCCCAGGACAGAGAAGGGCCCAGTGGCTTATGGGTACAGTGTTTATAAAGCTGTGGGGTCACAGTTCAGTGTGCAGTAGAAGCTTGGCTTTTTTCATGTTCTTGGCCACTATGGAGAGGGGGACAAGAAGCTTGAGTAAGAATCCGTTTACCAGGGCAGGGGTGAATTCCATTTCATGTCAAGAAGAGAATTGTAAATCCAATTCAAGAATTGACTGAATTTAAATGGCCCGACCTTGCTTTACGTTGTTCGGATAGTAGTGTAGATGGACCAAACAATTCATTATTTTACATTTTAAGCAATTTGAGTAATCATGTGTTTAATTTCTGACTAATAATAATCATTCTTTCACTTTTCAGCTTTTCATTTGAGCAAGTAAAACCTTTAAACCTTCTCTCCCGCTAAGAACTATCCTTAAACATTGTCATTATCTCACAACTCTCTCCTCTCAACTAGTTAGTGGATGAGGTAAAGGAAGAAAGAGTAGAACCAAGTAAATGTAGTCTGTGTTATTGGAAAACAGGTGTGTGTGTGTGTGTGTGTTAAGCATGCAACAGAAGGATGTCTGACTCTCATAGGACCTCATTATATCAGCATACAGGTGAGACCCAGGCGCAGACAACGTTGGAATAACAAATGTTTATTATACCAACAGGGGAAAGGCAAAAGACAGGTCAGGGGCATGCAGAGTTCGGTAATCCAGAGTAGTAAAGGTCAGGGCAGGCAAAGTAAAGGTCGAAACCAAGAAAACAGGCACTTTAGAGAGACAGGAGTAAAGGGGGAAAACTCTGGTAGGCTTGATGAACAAAACGAACTGGCAACAGCCAAACATAGAACACAGGGATAAATCCACAGGGGATAATGAGGAAGATGAGCGACACCTGGAGGGGGGTGGAGACAATAACAAAGACAGGTGAAACAGATCAGGGAAGAAGAGGGACACTCACAGTATGGGACGTCGCTCGGCTCGTAGGCGTACATGCGGTTACTGTACTTCCCAACAAGGTCTGCACGCACAGTCATAGATGGATCTGTGGGGGGAGAGAGATTTTGGAGGACTTTGCCAAAGCTTCAAAACATAATACATCATTATGGGGGCATAACTAGATTTTAATACTTTATTCATACTATTCAATTTTTAACACTATGGCGACCCATAAATTACATTGATCCCTTGATCAAGACCCACACATTTGGTTGTTCTTAGGCAAATGGCTACTGATTAAAATAAAGTTATGAGGCACTGAATACAGTTACATCAAAGATTTCACAACAAGTATTGGACATTCTGAGTGATGTGTTGGACATTCAGAATAAGTGGTGATTTATCTCCTAAGTGAGATGACAGGTGAAGAAGAGACCCACCAACAAAGATGATTCTTGGAACGTAGTTGCCATCTGGTGCCAGATTCATGTCTGCAGTCTCATGCTGAAAAATAAATAGAAATTACATCAAAATATACATTTATAATCAACTATTTAGCCATAGTTGATCATCTATTTAAGATCTAAATTCTAAGATTTTCTGATCTGTGATTAGTATATGGTTATAACCATATAATTACATTGCTTCCAATGAGTGTATGTTGAAAATAATAAAAATGTTATCAATTACCATCAAATTGAGCATAACAAAATCCTTTTGCGCCATTTTCTGTACGGATTTATTAGCAGCAAACGCCTTCTTCAGAGCTGTGAAAGGAAGTGTGACAGAATGACAGTTAGTGAGAACCTCACCTCACCAAACTTTATCCTCATAACGTGGAATTTGTATGTATTTCAATTCCGTTGTTATACAAGCCCTTAAAAATGATAATGTGTAGAGAAATGTTGATACAACGAGACCAGAATGACTTGAACTGTAAGGCAACAAAGACCTTGGTTGGGGCCCTTTGGTTAGATTAAGTATGTGTGAGTATGAAAGCACAGCAGTATTACCTTTACTATGAGGACAATCCTCCATGTGATGAATGACCATCAGAGGCTTCTTACTGTGGGAACATGAGGACACACAAAAAAAGAGCACATTCCACTGCAGAATAAGTAGTGGGTGGATGTGCTTACAGAGAAGCACAACGTCTCTGGGAATGTACCAAACCCAAGGCCCTAGTGTCATTATGGAGATAAGAGAACACATAGGCTGTGTGTGTCCGAAATGGCAACCTATTTCCTTTTCAGTGCACTACTTTTGATAGCACCCTGGTCAAAAGTAGTGCACTATCTAGTGAATATGGTGCCTGTGCAGTTTGTTTTGAATATTTCCGTTACAGTTTGATTCGTTTTCTTGGACACGTTGAATTAATGGGGCACAGTGATAAGTGATTGTCTCATCTAGCTATCTTAAGATGAATGCGCTAACTGTAAGTCGCTCTGGATAAAAGTGTCTGATAATTGACTAAAATGTAAATTGTAAATGTGATATAATAATTGTGAGGATGTGGCTGTAACATAAGGACATTTGAACAACTGCTATAATTGTCTAACATGTGCCACTAACCATGTTAGTGTATTTTGTCTAATCTTGTCTTGTCTTACCTTTCTTTCATTGTCATCAGGGCTTCGTCATAGGTCTGGACCCAGGTAATGTAATCTCCCCATCCTGATACAAAATTGAGGATGGAAATCAGAACGAATCGATTTGGTGTTAATGTAAAGGGGATGGAGAACTGTTTTAGAACACTCAGGGGAAAAAAGGTGTTTTCTAGATCCTGAAAGGGTTCTTCAGCTGTACATAGGATAACCTTTTGAAGAACCCTTTTTTGTTCCAGGTAGAATTATTTTGGTTCCAGGTAGAACCCTTTTGTGTTCAATGTAGAACATTTTCCACAGAGGGTTCTCTGTGGAACCCAAAAGGGCTCTACCTGGAACCAAAAAGGGTTATCCTATGGGGACAGCTGAAGAACCCTTTTTTTCTGAGAGTGTAGTAAACTCAAATAGACGTTAGGGGTGGGGCTGGGATACGTTGATACATCAGCCTTACCTCTTGAGAGAGTTTTAGGGGCTTGCCTTGTTATCTTCTGTAGGGAAACTTCCATACAGGTGACAAAGAGCAATGCAAAGACAGACCAGCGATACATGGTGGTCATCAGTTCTGAGATAGAGAGAGGAGGATGCAGTCAAGTCAAACTATTCCTCAATATTTTTTACATAGGACCCTATTTAAAACCCTTGCACCAAATCTCATGTGCGCTGCCCAGTTTACATTTATGTTACCAATCTGTCACAACGAGAGACAACTTCTTCATGATAGGGTGGTGGACATCATACTCAACTAAGTTAATCTGTCTCTGAAATCTCCCACACACCCTTTGTGCTCAGAACTCAAACAACACAATTGCAGTGTGATATGTATGTTGTTTATTTTGTTCTGCACACCAATGATCCTGATTTTAGGATTTGATAACTGAGCAATAAATGAAGGCATTGCATGCTTTGTGTCAGAACAGGATTGGCCTGTTTCATTTCAATTATAGGTGCTAGTATATTTTGCAGTAGAAAACGCTCAGTGAATTGGCACATAAAGATGCAGTACCTGTATGTTTTTATTATTATTTAGTTATTTAACCTTTATTTGACCAGGAAGTCATACTGAGACCAATGTCTCTTTTACAGATGAGCCCTGAATTACACAAATTCCAACAATACACACATCAAAATATAAATACAAATTGCAAGCAGAAAGAAAAACACTGTCGTAAAAAATAAACACATTCATCAGTAATAAGGTTCTCAATAAGCTTTCTGAATTGCCCTAGAGGCACCAGAACATCACATTTTGAAGATTGTTCCACAAATAAGGTGCAAGAAAATTAAAAGCTGATTTACCTAACTCATTAGAGACCAAAGGAATTTCCTAAGTTAGCCATCCCTGAGACCGGGTGTGTTAACTCGTATGTCAAAAGTTTAGCAATAATGTTAGGTATGGTTGGACTTTTTGTAAAATGGCTTTATAAATGAAAACATAGCAATGTACAGTATCAACCTATAACTCTAGTCTTTGCCATATAAAAGTCAAGTGTCATAAAAAAGCAACCTCTTCCAAAAAACACCTGCCATGTGCCACTTAGGGGTAGGCCTATTTCAATACAACTGCCTAAATAAATAGTAGAGCTATTTGTATAGGCCTACTGAAACAGGCTAATCCTGTTTGGTTATGTGTGTCCCATTTCCTCAAATGAGTCCTGTTCTCCATTATGACATTTGTTATTTGTCTATCTAAAATAAAACCCAGTATACTGTAATTTAGAGTTTGCACAGATCATATTAAGGTATGCCTAACGTCAAACTACTGATTTTGCTGTCAGTCTGTTTCTTCTTCGGCAAAATTGCCAAAGGCAAAGTTAAGGTTTTAATATTATTGAACGTTGGCAGATATAGGCCTACTCACCAACCAGGTTATTCAAATGGTGCATCAAGTGAACACTATAATATCACAAGTTTCAATTAAGAAATGTTGTTCAATAATATAGATATCTTACCTATTACACGGGCATAGGAGTGTCTGTGGCCTATTTCCAAGCTGACAGTAACTTGGTTTTGATTTGCAAGTCTTTTTTATAGACAACAGAACTCACCAAACAGGTATGGGGAGCCAGGCCTACCCTATTATTATTATTTTTACTTGTCATTGTTCCAAACGGGAAATTATTTTTTATTTTTACCTAAACATTTAAACACCATCAGCATTCATAGCAAGCAGTGCACTGGGTTAGTCAGATTTGATTAAATATAACAGAAGAGATGAACTGGAATGACATTCACCCTCATGGGATAGGTCGGCAAAAAAATAATTAACTGAAAGCCACATCCCGAATAAGCCCTGAATGTGACTGCATTGAGGCATATGTCACAGTGCTTCTATGGCTATATGCTGTACTGTACACCATGCCACTGCCTATTTAATTTGTTAATTTAGCAAACAAGACAGTTGATAATCCAGTGCCTTTGTCAAATCAAATTTTATTGGTCACATACACGTGTTTAGCAGATGTTATTGCGGGTGTAGCGAAATGCTTGTGCTTCTAGCTCCAAATCGGACATTAGTAATCACATTGTTACAATACATAAATCAGGACGGATTTGAGGAATATCCACTTTGTTATATATATATATATTTTAATTTAACCTTTATTTAACTAGGCAAGTCAGTTAAGAACAAATTCTTATTTACAATGACGGCCTACACGGCCAAACTCGGACAACGCTGTGCCAATTGTGCGCCACCCTATGGGACTCCCAATCACGTCCGGTTGTGATACAGCCCGGGATCAAACCAGGGTCTGTAGTGACGCCTCTAGCACTGAGATGCAGTGCCTTAGACCTCTGCACCACTCAAATCAAATCAAATCAAATTGTATTTGTCACATGCGCCAGGTGTAGACCTTACAGAGAAATGCTTACTTACAAGCCCTAACCAACAATGCAGTTTTTAAATAAAACAGAAGTATTAGGTAAACAATAGACAAGTAAAGAAATAAAAAGCAGTAAAATTAGGTAATATGTACTGTACATGTAGGTGTTAAAGTGACTATGCATAGATGATAAACAGAGAGTAGCAGCAGCGTAAAAGAGGGGTTGGGGACGGGGGCGAGACACAATGCAAATAGTCCGGGTAGCCATTTGATTACCTGTTCAGGAGTCTTATGGCTTGGGGGTAAAAGCTGTTGAGAAGCCTTTTGGACCTAGAATTGGCGCTCTGATACAGCTTGCCATGTGGTAGCAGAGAGAACAGTCTATAACTGGGGTGGCTGTTGTTGCTTATTTATAAAACCCTCTTAGGCCTCACCCCCCTATCTCAGATATCTACTGCAGCCCTCATCCTCCACATACAACACCCGTTCTGCCAGTCACATTCTGTTAAAGGTCCCCAAAACACACACATCCCTAGGTCGCTCGTCTTTTCAGTTCGCTGCAGCTAGCGACTGGAACGAGCTGCAACAAACACTCAAACTGGAAACTGGACAGTTTTATCTCAATCTCTTCATTCAAAGACTCAATCATGAACACTCTTACTGAGCTGAGCCCTTTGAGCTGTTTGACTGTGCCCAGTGATGTTTGTATCATGTTTTGTGCTGCTGCCATGTTGTGTTGTTACCATGTTGTTGTCATGTTGTCTTGCTACCATAATGTGTTTGTCATGTGTTGCTGCCTTGCTATGTTGTTGTCTTGGGTCTCTCTTTGGGTAGTGTTGTGTTGTCTCTATTGTCGGGATGTATGTTTGGTCCTATATTTTTTTTTTATTTTTTTTTTTTATCCCAGCCCCCGTCCCCGCAGGAGGTCTTTTGCCTTTTGGTAGGCTGTCATTGTAAATAATATTTTTTTCTTAACTGACTTGCCTAGTTAAATAAAGGTTAAGAAAGAAAGAAACAAAGAAAGGCTGGAGTCTTTGACAATTTTTAGGGTCTTCCTCTGACACCTGGTATAGAAGTCCTGTATGGCAGGAAGCTTGGCCCCAGTGATGTACTGGTCCGTACGCACTACCCTCTGTAGTGCTTTGCGGTCGGAGGCTGAGCAGTTGCCGTACCAGGCAGTGATGCAACCAGTCAGGATACTCTCGATGTTTCAGCTGTAGAACCTTTTGAGGATCTGAGGACACATGACAAATATTTTCAGTCTCCTGATTGGGAATAGGCTTTGTCGTGCCATCTTCACAACTGTCTTGGTGTGTTTGGACCATTCTAGTTTGTTGGTGATGTGGACACCAAGGAACTGGAAGGTCTCAACCTGCTCCCCTACAGCCCCGTCGATGAGAATGGGGGCGTGCTCGGTACTCCTTTTCCTGTAGTCCACAATCATCTCCTTTGTCTTGATTGCGTTGAGGGAGAGGTTGTTATCCTGGCACCACACGGCCAGGTCTCTGACCTCCTCCCTATAGGCTGTCTTGTCGTTGTTGTGTCGTCTGCAAACTTAATGATGGTGTTGGAGTCGTGCCTGGCCAAGCAGTCATGGGGGAACAGGGAGTACAGGAGGAGACTGAGCACGCACCCCTGAGGGACCCCAGTGTTGAGGATCAGCGTGGCAGATGTGTTGTTACCTACCCTTACCACCTGGGGGCGGCCAGTCAGGAAGTCCAGGATCCAGTTGCAGAGGGAGGTGTTTAGTCCCAGGATCCTTAGCTTAGTGATGAGCTTTGAGGGAACTATGGTGTTGAAGGCTGAGCTGTAGTCAATGAATAGCATTCTCACTTAGGTTATCGTTATGTTCAGGTGGGAAAGGGCAGTGTGGAGTGCAATAGAGATTACATCATCTGTGGATCTGTTTGAACGGTATGCAAATTGGAGTGGGTCTAGGGTTTCTTGTATAATGGTATTAATGTGAGCCATTACCAGCCTTTCAAAGCACTTCATGGCTACAGACGTGAGTGCTATGCATCTGTAGTCATTTAGGTAGGTTACCTTTGTGTTCTTGGGCACAGGGACAATGGAGGTCTGCTTAAAACATGTTGGTATTACGGACTCAATCAGGGACATGTTGAAAATGTCAGTGAAGACACTTGCCAGTTGGACAGTGCATGCTCGGAGTACACGTCCTGGTAATCCGTCAGGCCCAGCGGTCTTGTGAATGTTGACCTGTTTAAAGGTCTTACTCACATCGGCTACGGAGAGAGTGATCACACAGTCGTCCGGAACAGCTGATGCTCTCATGCATGCCTCAGTGTTGCTTGCCTTGAAGCGAGCATAGAAGTGATTTAGCTTGTCTGGTAGACATGTGTCACTGGGCAGCTCACGGCTGTGCTTCCCTTTGTAGTCTGTAATAGTTTTCGGGCCCTGCCACATCCGACGAGCGTCGGAGCCGGTGTAGTACGATTCAATCTTAGTCCTGTATTGGCGTTTTGTGAGAGCCCATTGATAACATGACCGTTTTAAAATGAAGAGAATGTTATGTTGTTCATGTTCTCAATTTAGAATCTAAATTGTCTCTCATTTTTATGACTGGTGGAACGTTTTGAAGCAAAACAAACTTTGACTGCATTGATTGTTTTTGTTGCTATTGTCAGCAACAGGGGTGTATTCATTACACCAATTCTGTTGCAAAAATATTTAATCCAAATGGAAAACGTTTTGCAACAAAAACGAGTTCTATTGGACAACTTCATGTAGCTCCCTCTCATTTTGTTCAGTTTGCTTCCGCTTGCGTCTTAGCCGATAAACGGTTTCTGTTTTTGCCAGATGTAATGAATACACCCAATCAGTGCTTGACAACCTTTAACACTTAGCCAAAGAGGAAAAGGCAAAGCGAGAGTGTTTACTATTTCCAAAATCTGTAAGCAGAGCATGAATTATTAAGCAAGTCATTCGTTTTGTATGGGGGCAATAAGAGGGTGTCAAAGTCGTCAATATGAAAATACATTGATATTTTTTATACAAGATTCTTATTTGATCTAATAGAAGTTTCTTAATGCTTAGATTATTACGAGTGTTCTGATATAAGTTTTATGCACATGACATCCCGGCAACATTGAGAAAAAGCACTTTATATCGGAGTTGTTCCACCCCACTGTTGGGGCGGAGACACAAGCATCTCGCCATTATATCCAGTATCTCTGATTTAGCACAGGCGCATTTCAGATTAATGATGCATTGTGGGACTGGATGCTGTAGACATAGCGACAGGAGAGCTCTTGGAAGAACAGTCTTATTTTTTTTAAATAAACTCTGTGGAATATATCATTTCAACAGCTGCCATGAACGGGTCAGTGGCCAAAAAGACCCAAGAGACTTTAGGGAAAGTGATAAAGAAACCGCCGCTTACTGAAAAACTGCTCAGCAAACCGCCGTTTCGATACCTGCACGACATATTCACTGGGGTGAGTGATTAGATAACTAGGTAATGTTACCTAGCTAAGCTAGTTCCTAAATTACCTAACATTGGCTACTAGCTACAGAAATAGTTTGCTAGTTAGATGGGATTTGGGGGAGGTACCATGTATCCTCTGTAAAAACCAGCCAGCTAATGTTTCAGCATTGAGTCATGATAACTAGCTACCTAACTAAATTAGCTATCAAGTCAGCGTCGTTTTTCGTTGCTAGGCACTCATGTCTGCCTGGTTTAGCAAACAAAACCAAGTCGTGGCGCCGGGAAATGTGACTTCTCACTATCTATGTCAAAAATATGAAATGTTTAGCTAACTGCCTGGCTATTTACTCATGAAACTGTTGAAAACATTATCCTTCAACAAATTAAATGCCTGTCCCTGCACTAGTTAACTCATTAACTAACGCTAACTAGCTAGTTAGCACGTACTGGTACATCTTTTTGTCACAGAAGTGTTGTGAGGGTGTCATCCCTGTTATGGAATGAGTCCTCCTAACCTTCTATTATAGGTGACTGTTAATGAGCTTCTCCCTAAATGCAGCGGGATTGCTTGTTTATAATTGGCATGTCTTCCCTAGGATGGCAACATGAATGCATGGCACTGTGGAAGGGTGGTGATTGCTTGTTTATAGGCTAAATAACATAAAAAGGAGACCATTGATCATGGTTCTAAATCCATTTAATTTGTACATGACATAAGAATTATGATGGCAGGGACATCGGACAGGCAGGGACATGCCCTCATAAATGGTACCTTCAGAAAGTATTTACAACCCTTTACTTTTTCACTGGGGCCAAGCTTCCTGCCATCCAGGACTTCTATACCAGGTGGTGTCAGAGGAAGACTCTAACATTGTAGGTACTCTAAAATACTAACTTAATTGATAGAGTGAAAAAAAGGAAGCCTGTACAGAATAAAAATATTCCCAAAACATGCATCCTGTTTGCAACAACGCACTAAAGTAAAACTGTACAAAGATTGTGTCCTCAATGTTATGTTTTGTTGCAAATACAACACATTATTGAGTACCTCTCTCCAAAATAGGTAACCTACGTGATTTGTGTAGTTCCGATGATAAAAGATTGGGGAGGGTGAGCTTTGGATCACTACTGGCTGTCATAGTAAGCGAACGAGTGATACACGTTTGGAGCGATACTGGCTGTATCCAAGGCTAATCGTTCACATAACAACAGAATGCAGCATGCAACTGAAGAGAGAAGAGACAACCAACTTCCTAGTTACAGCATCAGCTCAATCTCTGGAAAGTCAGCGGAGAGTGGAAAGGCAGTTTGCCAGTTACAGCAGCGTGTCCCCTGAACAATAGAGGTAGGCACCCGATTTAGACAAGTGAGAAGGTGAAGAAGCAGGCTTCATGAGTGTGGTGGAACAAGAATTGTTAGCATTGTTAAGTATCTTGCTAGCTGGATTGAATTCTCCGTTAGCTAGTTAACTGCTGCTGGCACATTGTAGAACAAATGTCCACAGGCAGAAAGTGTACAATGTAATAACGTGCAGTGTAGCCAAAAGCTATTGCTTTTGTTCTGTTGAACTTGACATACAGTTGTTTTGTGTGTGTTAGTGAGGGGGGATTATTTTAGTTTTTACTCAGTGAACGCTATTTTTGAACACATATAGCCTTGTGCACTTCATCGATGTCGACTAGTGGCCACTATAATCGTAGCCACTATAATAGGGAAAAAATAATGCCTTTTTGTTTCATTCTATTTCTACTTTAAGATGTTTTTTTTGTGGTCACAAGTGTTCTATTATAAAGGCTGTCATGGCTAACTGCAATATTAATGTATTGTTTTTTCTCTGGACTTGAGTGTCATTTGCAGTAAAGTCTAGGCAACAAATAACATTGGATCGCTTTCCTTATGGAATCTGTGTGAAACGGCTAGCTAGTTAGCGGTGCGAGCTAGTAGCGTTTCAATCTCTGATGTCACTTGCTCTGAGACCTTATAGTAGTTGTTTCTCTTGCTCTGCAAGGTCTGCAGCTTTTATGGAGCGATGGGTAACGATGCTTCGAGGGTGACCTGTTGTCTATGTGTGCAGAGGGTCCCTGGTTCGAGCCCAGGTAGGGGCTGGGAGAGGGATGGAAGCAACACGGTTACGCTTACATTTTTTAGCTGTGAGTTAGGTTCATATTAACCACTTTTTATTTTACATACAGACTGATCATATTATTGGTTGTTTAATTAGTTAAAACCTAGAAATTAGCATTTTAAAGCTTGCTATTTTTATTTTTAATTTTTTTTATCTGCCTTAGCAGGGATTGTTTTGCATGTTTCAGTGCAAAAAAGTGTCACCTTTTTGGGCCCTCACCAGTTTTCACCCTGATTCACATTTCAGCAGGACAATAACTTAAAACACAATGCCTAATCTACACTTGAGTTTCTTACCAAGAAGACAGTGAATGTTCCTGAGTGGCTGAGTTAGTTTTGACTTAAATCTAATTAAATCTAAGGCAAGACCTGAAAATGGTTGTCTAGCAATGATCAACAACCAATTTGACAGCGCTTGAAGAATTTTGAAAAGAATAATGGGCAAATGGTGCACAATCCAGGTGTGGAAAACTCTTAGACTTACCCAGAAAGACTCACAGCTTCTACAAAGTATTAACCTAGGGGTGTGAATACTTATGTAAATTACATATTTCTGTGTTACAAACCCTGGAATTTTTAAAAATGTATTTATTTGTACTATTTTCTACATTTTAGAATAATAGTGAAGACATCATACCTATGAAATAACACATGGAATCATGCAGGGTCCAAAATGAACAGGGTCCAAGGTGGCTGGTAGCTGAATTTTTACCAGCCAAAAAAATACATTGCTTTTTACTATCGCAATTTGCTATTAGTAGTATTAAGCATGTTATTTTGATCTCGTATGCGATTCTCAATCAATATTATAGTAGTGTGCGGTAATAATAGTAGTAACATTAACTGTATAAGGAAATATTAAACTGATTCAACACTAAGTGCAACACATTAGAATTTATAAATTCAGCTGTATTCGCCTTTAAGTGCAAGAACAATATTTTTTATTAAGGACTTAATATAAAATAATATGAATTACATTTTTTTATTTTAGAGGAATGAACAATAAGTAAAAATAAATAACAGTTGTCATTACTACTTCATAGTAATTTTTCCTCAGTCTTCTTCAGACAGTTCCCTCTCAAAGGGGTTTTCTTCCTTGTCTCTTGCCATGAGGTCTGGCCTTCTGCTGCGGATGGTGTCTGTGTGCCACAGGTCAATGGCAGTGGAAGGGTCGTACTTCTTAATCTCTGGCGAGCTAAGCTGTACCATGAGGAGATCTGAGAGGGAGGCAGATGTCAGGTTGGATCTCCAATCAGTCTTGACCTGTATTAAAAAGTGACATTAGGTGAGTGAATACTTACCTTTTTGGCACTCACAGAGTAAGGATAAAAATGGTAGTCCGTACCTGCTTCATTGTGTTGAAACCTTGCTCGCAATCTGCAGTTGAAACAGGAATAGATAGGACCAGGTCCACGAGGTGGAGGATATCCGAACAATCTTCTTTGTGCTTTCTGTTTACCTCAGACCAGGACATTTTTTGCACGTTGACTTGTTCAGCATATATCTTGGCCTTTAAGATAGTCCACTGGTCAGGGATGTTGTCAACAGAGACACCAGCGGAGTTCAGGACAGTTCCAAAATGTTGGCAAAGGGTGTCCACGTCTGTCTCCAAAGTCTGTAAATAGCAGTGAACACATTTCATGAGTCAGAGTATCCATGTTTATCTCACTCAAGAAACCCAACCTATCAATATAAAAGTTCACATTTCTATAAGCCTTTGCGATTCTAACATAATGACATATACTTCCAATTTTGGACACCTACTGTAACTGGCCAAACTGCCCTAATATTGTTAACAAATTCACATGAATGTTTAATAATTCATTTTGTCTAGTACAATAGGTTTCTTATTCAAATCTATTCTGACACACTGAATAGACCTGCTGCATTTTCTGGATCGGTCCAGTTCCTAAAACTAGCCAACCTGGTCTCCAAATCGGTCATTCAAGCTCTGTCCTAGCTTTGAGTGTCTCCTCTGATGACTTCACTGCCTGCTTGTCATTCTTTGCCACTCCTAACTTCACTCCCTCAAACATCATGCCACTGGTGGCCTTCATCATCATGCCACTGGTGGCCTGAAAAATTCTACATTTTAATTATTTCAAGATATATTCTCTTCTTAATTAATTGACTAAATAGTTTCTAGTCACACAATTCACTCACAGTATATTCATGATTACAAAGAGCACGATAATGACATTGACAAACCTGGTTTTGTATTTTTCAAGAACTGCTTGCGTGGCTACCAGAGAGGTGTGTGCCTCTGCTAAAGTGATGGTTGACTTCTGTAGAGATGCGGAGAGGCTGCTTAGGTGACCAAGTGTGTCGTGCAGGAACCCACAGAACTTGACCACAGCACTGTCCCTGGCAGAGCTGTAGAACATTTTTGCTTTCGCTTGCTGTACACCACGGACACCCTGGACATCAGGCGATTGAATCTGAAACACACACACACATATATATATATATATATAACACACACACAGTGGGGAGAACAAGTATTTGATACACTGCCGATTTTGCAGGTTTTCCCACTTACAAAGCATGTAGAAGTCTGTAATTTTTATCATAGGTACTCTTCAACTGTGAGTGACGGAATCTAAAACAAAAATCCAGAAAATCACATTGTATGATTTTTAAGTAATTAATTAGCATTTTATTGCATGACATAAGTATTTGATACATCAGAAAAGCAGAACTTAATATTTGGTAGAGAAACCTTTGTTTGCAATTACAGAGATCATACGTTTCCTGTAGTTCTTGACCAGGTTTGCACACACTGCAGCAGGGATTTTGGCCCACTCCTCCATCCAGATCCTTCAGGTTTCGGGGCTGTCACTGGGCAATACGGACTTTCAGCTCCCTCCAAAGATTTTCTATTGGGTTCAGGTCTGGAGACTGGCTAGGCCACTCCAGGACCTTGAGATGCTTCTTACGGAGCCACTCCTTAGTTGCCCTGGCTGTGTGTTTCGGGTCGTTGTCATGCTGGAAGACCCAGCCATGACCCATCTTCAATGCTCTTACTGAGGGAAGGAGGTTGTTGGCCAAGATCTCGCGATACATGGCCCCATCCATCCTCCCCTCAATACGGTGCAGTCGTCCTGTCCCCTTTGCAGAAAAGCATCCCCAAAGAATGATGTTTCCACCTCCATGCTTCACGGTTGGGATGGTGTTCTTGGGGTTGTACTCATCCTTCTTCTTCCTCCAAATACGGCGAGTGGAGTTTAGACCAAAAACCTCTATTTTTGTCTCATCAGACCACATGACCTTCTCCCATTCCTCCTCTGGATCATCCAGATGGTCATTGGCAAACTTCAGACGGGCCTGGACATGCGCTGGCTTGAGCAGGTGGACCTTGCGTGTGCTGCAGAATTTTAATCCATGACGGCGTAGTGTGTTACTAATGGTTTTCTTTGAGACTGTGGTCCCAGCTCTCTTCAGGTCATTGACCAGGTCCTGCCGTGTAGTTCTGGGCTGATCCCTCACCTTCCTCATGATCATTGATGCCCCACGAGGTGAGATCTTGCATGGTGCCCCAGACCGAGGGAGATTGACCGCATCTTGAACTTCTTCCATTTTCTAATAATTGCGCCAACAGTTGTTGCCTTCTCACCAAGCTGCTTGCCTATTGTCCTGTAGCCCATCCCAGCCTTGTGCAGGTCTACAATTTTATCCCTGATGTCCTTACACAGCTCTCTGGTCTTGGCCGTTGTGGAGAGGTTGGAGTCTGTTTGATTGTGTGTGGGGACAGGTGTCTTTTATGCAGGTAACGAGTTCAAACAGGTGCAGTTAATACAGGTAATGAGTGGAGAACAGGAGGGCTTCTTAAAGAAAAACTAACAGGTCTGTGAGAGCCGGAATTCTTACTGGTTGGTAGGTGATCAAATACTTATGTCATGCAATAAAATGGAAATTAATTATTTAAAAATCATACAATGTGATTTTCTGGATTTTTGTTTTAGATTCCGTCTCTCACAGTTGAAGTGTACCTATGATAAAAATTACAGACCTCTACATGCTTTGTAAGTAGGAAAACCTGCAAAATCGGCAGTGTATCAAATATTTATTCTCCCCACTGCATATATATATATATATATATATATATATATACATATACATATACATATACATATACATACACAAAACAAGAAACAACTGATTAGCAATGAAGCTGTATAATTATAATGTCTTGATATATTCATGTTAATTTAATGGATATATGGCAAATACCCCTTGCAAGCGGCATCCATTTGACATTTAATAGCCTGGGCTATGTGGGCAGAGTCAGCCTTCTCCACAGTTTCTATGCCCACAAACCTCCACATTCCCCTCCTTACAAAAATGAACATACACCAATTCTGCCTCCTTCACAGCACAATCAGTGGATCCATCAGACATAATTGAACAGAATTTGGCCTGTGCAATGTACTTTATAAACAATCTACACTGCATGTCGTTTCTGTAGGTGTTCCCCACATCCACCCCTTTCTTCTCATCCAAAATGCAACAAAAAATAGATGATCAATTAACTAAAAAGCATTAACAAAACTACACAGTGGTCAACTAGCTAAAACAAATAAAGTAAATTAACAGTGTGGATAACGTGATCCTTGGTGGGTAGTGGGTGATAATTTCTACTATAAAACACATGTTAAAAAAACTTCCTCGCACATCCATTCAAAGTCCGAATAGGGTCTTGCTTTCTTGGCAATCGCGTGTGCGGTTCGGAAAAGGATGGTCATCTTCTTAGCAGTAGCGTCAGACAGTTTTGTGAGAGCCTTTACTGATGGGGTAGCCTGGAGGGGCAGAGACTGTGCCCTGGCGAATGAGGTGCATCGCGGTGACATTGTGAGCTCTCGTGAAATAATATATTTTCCAGTTTTATGACTAGTGCCAACAACGAAGGAATTGCCTCGCCGCTTTTCCTTTGCGTTGACACTACACACACTGAAAAACATAACCCCCTCCTTAAACTCCAGCCACGTTCTTGGAACACCTTTATTGTATCGCCATTTTTCACAGAAGTTCCTCATTTTCGGTGGATAAGATGACGAAGCGCTCGCATTAGCCATGTTAGAAGTGGTCTCCTCGGCCTGAACGGTTTTGTCGATTTTGCTTTCTTTTGTTGGGGGCTCCACTCCCGCAATAAACCTCCACATGATGGCTGGGTTAGCTGAAACTGCCAGAAAGTAGGCCTAACTCAGGTTTTAGCTACTGTATCACAAAAAAATGTTGTTTGATGACTGACGCAATTAACGTTACATACTACGCACGAAACACGCAGCGCGGCAGATCCAGCAGATTAAAGTTTTAGGAAAATATTTTCAGGAGTTATTTGCCAAAGACAAAATGTACCCGCGTTTGGCGAGTGGCGAGTGCTAATTTTGGACCCTGGAATCATGTATCAACCAAAAAAGTGTTAAACAAATCAAAATAGTTTTTAGATTATTCAAAGTACCCACCCTTTGCCTTGATGACTGCTTTATACACTCTTGCCATTCTCTCATCCAGCTTCATGAGATGGTCACATGGAATGCATTTCAATTAACAGGTGTGTCTTGTTCAAAGTTAATTTGTGGAATTTCCTTCTTAATGCATTTGAACCAATCAATAGATGGCCCTATTTGGTAAAAGACCAAGTCCATATCATGGCAAGAACAGCTCAAATAAGAGAAATTACTTGATGAAGGTCATGTCAATCTGGAAAATTTCAAGAACTTTAAAAGTTCAGTTGCAAAAACCATCAAGCGCTATGATGAAACTGGTTCTTGTGAGGACCGCCACAGGAAAGAAAGACCCAGAGTTACCTCTGCTGCAGAGGATAAGTTCACTAGAGTTACCTCAGAAATTGCAGCCCAAATAAATGCTTCACACATCTCAACATCAACTGTTCAGAGGCCTTCATGGTTGAATTGCTGCAAAGAAACCACTACTAAAGGACACTAATAAGAAGAGACTTGCTTGGGCCAAGAAACACGAGCAATGGACATTAGACTGGTGGAAATCTGTCCTTTTAGTCTGATTAGTCCAAATTTGAGATTTTTGGTTCCAACCAAAAACCGTTCTGTCTCCTAGAGATTATCATACTTTGGTGTGGAAATCAATCCCAGAACAACAGCAATGGACCTTGTGAAGATTATGGAGGAAACAGGTACAAAAATATCTATATCCACAGTAAAACGAGTCCTATATCGACATAACCTGAAAGGCTGCTAAGCAAAGAAGAAGCCTCCGCCATAAAAAAAGCCAGACTACGGTTTGTAACTGTACAAGGGGACAAAGATCGTACTCTGGTCCTCTGGTCTGATGAAACAAAAATAGAACTCTTTGGCCATAATGACCATCGTTATGTTTGGAGGAAAAAGGGGGAGGCTTGCAAGCCGAAGAACACCATCCCAACCATGAAGCACGGGGGTGGCAGCATCATGTTGTGGGGGTGCTTTGCTGCAGGAGGGACTGGTGCACTTCACAAAATAGATGGCATCATGAGGAAGGAAAATTATGTGGATATATTGACACAACATCTCAAGACTTCAGTCAGGAAGTTAAAGCTTGGTCGCAAATGGGTCTTCCAAATGGACAATGACCTCAAGCATACTTCCAAAGTTGTGGTTAAAATGGCTGAAGGTCAACAAAGTCAAGGTATTGGAGTGGCCATCACAAAGCCCTGACCTCAATCCTATAGAACATTTGTGAGCAGAAATGAAAACGCATGTGCGAGGAAGGAGGCCTACAAACCTGACTCAGTTACACCAGTTCTGTCAGGTGGAATGGGCCCAAATTCACCCAACTTATTGTGGGAAGCTTGTGGAAGGCTACCCAAAACATTTGGCCCAAGTTAAACAATTTAAAGGCAATGCTACCAAATACTAATTGAGTGTAAGTAAACTTCTGACCCGCATTGAGTAACACATTCATATATTGCATTCGGAAAGTATTCAGACCCCTTAAATATTTGAACATTTTGTTACATGATTATTTTAAAATTGATTTAAACTATTCTCATCGATCTACACCCAATACCCCATAATGACAAAGCAATAACAGGTTTTTAGAAATGTTTGTATATTTATTACAAACTAATATCACATTTACATCAGTGTTCCGATTCTGTACTTATTTACTGGCACATTGAACCATCTTGCGCGCCTTAGTGGTAGAACACTATGGGTAGTGCAAAAAACAATGATATAATATTCAGAATTTTTCCATCTTTATGTATCTTCGCCATTGTAATGACAGTCCACTACAACATACCCAAGAGTTTCCTGATTAGCAAGGGGTAATCAGTATTTATTAGCAACACAGTTTGAGATCATTGTGATGGGATTTCGCCAGTGGTTGAATGGGAAATTGAGCTTCCCGGGTAAATGTTGTCCGAGGTTGCAACAGTAACCAAGGGGGCTGGGGCTTAGCAAAGGGTCAATTGTAATGTAACCTTTATTTAACTAGGCAAGTCGGTTAAGAACATATTCTTATTGACAATGACGGCCTATACAGGCCAAACTCGGGCAACGCTAGGCCAATTGTGCGCCACATTGACCACTGAATTTAGCCTACGTGTATTGAATTTAAGTTAACTGACTATTTATTTTGGTTTTCCCTCCAACACCATAGGCTCAAAATGAACGGCTTAAAATCAGTCATGCTGTACTGCGTTGATAATTACAACCATATTGTGGCTAACCTCTGCCTCATTTAGCAATGTATCCTATCCTTTCTCCTATAGGTGATCCGGACCACTGGCTTCATGAAGGGACTCTATGCCGAGGCAGAGATGAAGTCAGACAACGTAAAGGTGAGACATTTTCTCCATTGATCACTTGGAGGAATTTGTGAAACACCAGAACAGACTGAATTCATGTTGCTTTGGCCTAAATGTTATACACCACTGTGACAGATGTAATTGTGAAATGCATGATATATAGCCTGGTCTTCGGCAAGGTTTTTTCGTGTGGTCATGCTCACAACAAGATCATAGTCTACTCCCCTTCATCAGTCATTGGTCAACAGTAAGGATTCTTCAAAGAAGTTTGTCATTTAACAATAGACGACTCGTTTTCATGAAACATTTTTCACTTGAGAAATACTACATCAAACATCTTAGTTAGAGCTCTGCAAAAATGTCAAAATTAATATCAGATTTCATCTTGCATTAATTCTGACTCATTTCAGGAAGTGTATACTGGCAACGGCGTCTCAAAATTGACAAACTGTACTTTTGCCAAAAAAAATCCTTGTTTTTCAAGCAAATTTCTTTTTTAAGGGATTATTCGAGCACACTCGTTTGGCTAGGTGCCGGCTGAACCAAAGCATGCAGAAGCCTTTAGGCCTATCTCATATAGTGATTACTCTGTGAGCTGGGAAGGAATCAAACACTCACTATCTGATTAGCCGGGGGCATTTTTACACTAAGTGAATAATAATCATCTCACTGAAGTGTTTCTGCTGACACTTATCTTTGTGTGTGGTCACTTCCAGCACCCTACCTGGGTGTGAAAAACATCTAGCCATGACATGGCATGAGTGTAACACAAGACTGCTCGTGTAGTTATATAACCTAAAACTCTCAGTACTAGAGTGGCAAGTGGGCTGTGACTCAGGCCGTATCGGAGGTGGCGTAACACTACACTGCTGTGTATTTAGATCACTAGTTGACCTGGGATCAGGGTCAGTCTTTGCGAGACAACCATCTACTCACCCAATAGGACAGGAGACTGTAAACCCATAGGGTGGCCTTGTCCGTCCTCCAAACTGACCTACGATCAGTTTGAGAGAACACCTGTAATGGTTTGAGCTGGCACATACAATTTAGAAGTGTAAACCCATACTCGCTCACATTATTACAGACACGCAACCTGACTCGAGATCAGCTTTCAGGCACTTTTCTCTCCAACTGGCCCTAGGTCAGTATGAGAGACTGGCCTGAGAACAGTAGGTAAATGTGGTAAGAGGAGAATGGAAACCCCGACAAAAAAAGTTTGTCGACCGAAAGTGGTCTGTTCTTTCGACCAATCGTTTGGTAAACGTTTTTAAACGTGTATTTTTACTCATGTAGACACACCCGAAGTTATTTAATGAAATCAACTATATGCATTGTCTGATACTTTAAGCTTTCGGTTTGATAAAATATGCACATTTTCGTTAACTGTTTTATTTATTTAAGTCTTCACATCTCATACTGTATATGTACAGTTGAAGTCGGAGGTTTTATATACCTTAGCCAAATACATTTTAAACTCAGTTTTTCACAATTACTAACATTTAATCCTAGTAAAAAGTCCCTGTCTTAGGTCAGTTAGGGTCACCACTTTATTTTAATGTGAAATGTCAGAATAATAGTAGAGACAATTATTTAGAAGTTTTTTTACACTCCATTAGTATTTGGTAGCACTGCCTTTCAATTATTTAACTTGGGTCAAATGTTTTGGGTAGCCTTCTACAAGCTTCCCACAATAAGTGGGACAGAACTGGTGTAACTGAGTCGGGTTTGTAGGCCTCTTTGCTCGCACATGCTTTTTCATTTCTGCTCACACATTTTTTTTTTTATAGGATTGAGGTCCGGGCTTTGTGATGGCCACTCCAATACCTTGACTTTGTCCTTTAAGCCATTTTGCCACAACTTTGGAAGTATGCTTGGGGTCATTGTCCATTTGGAAGACCCATTTGTGACCAAGCTTTAACTTCCTGACTGATTTCTTGAGATGTTGCTTCAATATATCCACATAATTTTCCTTCCTCATGATGCCATCTATTTTGTGAAGTGCACCAGTCCCTCCTGCAGCAAAGCACCCCCACAACATGATGCTGCCACCCCCGTGCTTCATGGTTGGGATGGTATTCTTCATCTTGCAAGCCTCCCCCTTTTTCCTCCCAACATTACTATGGTCATTATGGCCAAACAGTTCTATTTTTGTTTCATCAGAACAGAGGACATTTCTCCAAAAAGTATGATCCTTGACCCCATGTGCAGTTGCAAAACAGTCTGGTGGTTTTGGAGCAGTGGTTTCTTCCTTGCTGAGCGGCATTTCAGGTTATGTCGATATAGGACTTGTTTTACTGTGGATATAGATACTTTTGTACCGGTTTCCTCCAGCATCTTCAAGGTCTTTTGCTGTTGTTCTGGGATTGATTTGCACTTTTCGCACCAAAGTACATTAATCTCTAGGAGACAGAACGCGTCTCCTTCCTGAGGGGTATGACAGCTGCGAGGTCCCATGGTGTTTATACTTGCGTACTATTGTTTGTACAGATGAAAGTGGTACCTTCAGGCGTTTGGAAATTGCTCCCAAGGATGAACCAGACTTGTGGAGGTCCACAATGTATTTTTCTGAGGTCTGGTTTCTTTTGATTTTCCCATGATGTCGAGCAAACAGGCACTGAGTTTGAAGGTAGGCCTTGAAATACATCCACAGGTACACCTTCAATTGACTTAAATTATGTCAATTAGCCTATCAGAAGATTCTAAAGCCATGATATCATTTGCTGGAATTTTCCAAGCTGTTTAAAGGCACATTCAACTTAGTGTATGTAAACTTCTGACCCACTGGATTTGTGATATAGTGAATTATAAGTGAAATGATCTGTCTTTAAACAATTGTTGCAAGAATTACTTGTCATGCGCAAAGTGTATGTAAACTTCCGACTTCAACTGTATTTATGTTACAGTCGTGTTGTGACTATCATTAGTGACGACTCTTATATTATCAAATCAATTATCGGTGTAATTATTACGTGATTAAACTAATCATGTAAACACTAATTAACTAGTAAGTCGGGACAATTGTCCACGGGACAATTTTAAAGGCAATGCTACCAAGTACTAATTGAGTGTATGTAAACTTCTGACCCACTGGGAATGTGATGGAAAAAAATAAAAGCTGAAAATAAATAATTCTCTCTACTATTATTCTGACATTTCACATTCTTCAAATAAAGTGGTGATCCTAACTAACCTAAGACAGGGATTTTTTTCTTATCGATAATAGTCGCTTATTAATGGATTATTGCCTCATTCTGATCGTTGTAATTCCTTGTAGTCTGCACAAATCCTACTTTTTTTGATGAATCAGCGATACACAAATTGGCCATTGGGAAGCTACGCTCACGGAAATACAAAATCTTAAGCACTCTAATAACCGATCATTCGTAAAAAGGAATGCAATTTATGTATTTACGATTGAGCTGTCCTTGATCGTCCAAATCCTTTGATCACAGGGATTTTGGGTGTACGACTCTGACCAGAGATCACCATGTGCTTAGGTAGAGCTCCTGGTCGTAGTGGTGTGGTGAGAATGTTACGCCTACTACGTAAATATTCAGCTGCAGACTGAGAAAGCTACGCCTAGGATTTAGCACTTGTCTCGTGATAGTTTCAGAGTTTAACCATTTCCAGCCGTGTAGCTCATGCTCCATGCCGTCTGGTCTATAGAGTGGTAAACATTTCAACGTGGGGACTCCCGCTCTCATGTTTTCTGGACTCTTGGTAGAGTTGTAGTTTTAAACCATTTTGCAACATCCGGCTCACCATATGTAGACTGGTCTAACGTGTAAATTCTTAGCGAGTAATTTTAAGCACTGTGGTCGGAGAGGCGGTCCCATCACACTGACCCGGTTTTCTGACCTCATTAGGGGCGTGGCTTAGTTAGTGTACAACAGACATGAAAAACCATTATCTCATTAAAAGACTAAAATCCCATTATTCTTATACTTTAATTCGTTTTATACAACAATTAGAATCAAAGCTGAGCAAGGTACACTTGCTATCGTCCTTAGTTACATCACAAAATAAAACAAATTCGACATGGTCGTTCCTTGAGTTCCCCCCGACCACCTCCCACATTCTCTCAAATTTAAATATTGTTTCATTCTCTAATTTTGGGATGTAGGAGTTTTGGCGGGAGGAAATCCATTGTTCTACAGAAGTTCTCTCCCTCAATGCTTCTTGGCTAGGAGAGAGAAAGGTCTCTGCAAGGAATTTACGACCTGTCGTTAAGTAACAACTGGGGGGGGGGGGTGTTCACATCTTTGCCTAGCTGGCATCTTGGATCTTTAGCCCAGGACTGGCAAGTCATGACATTGCTGCTCGACTAAAACAATCTCAGTCGACCAACAGCCTAACGACCAAACCAGTTGACTAATTGGGGTCAGCCCTAGGACAAAGCTAGGGCAAGCGCCAACCAAAGTGTTCTCACCTGATCCCTCTCTCGATGGGGACGGACAGAATTTTGTATGACGATAATTGGCCAGCCAAATCACCGCTCTATCTGTAATAACCGCTCAAATAAAACTGCATATGCTATGTGTAGGTTATACGCTAATTGTGCAAGCCCTAAGCGGCACCACACTGATGTGACAGCAGGGTAAATTAATTTGAGTTTAATCACTTTCCATACATGTTTGCTCAGTTGAACCATTTTGGATACCCAACCATACCATGAGACATGCATGTCTTAATCACTGGAAAAGATAAACGGTTGAGTTTGATATCATTTAATAACGTACAAACAGGGTTGTCAAACTATTTAATAATTTCTTGAAATAGCGTTTTATTTTTTAAAATTGAATGTCAATTTTCTAAAAACGCGTAAACGCAGATTATTAGAAAATTAGATAGAATAATTTGCATATGTTGTAGTGTAGACCCTACTTGACATAATCTAAGGTATTTGTTGTGCCCGCCGTCAGTTGACACAACATGCTCTCGAATACAGGGTGGGTATCATTTTCAGTAATAGAAATATGATTAGTAGAATGGGACATGTCACTTCAGACCGCTGCAATTTCACTCGTACAACGTTGAAATATAAATTGAATAGAAATTGTAACTTCTAATTACTACTGCGAAGATGGCCGCCAGTCAACTTAAATGGTCATCCATATTCAATTATCTATACTTTTAATATTTCAATAGGTTTCCTTTTGGGGATTGACAGTATAATTTAAAACTACTGATATTCCCATTCAAGTCAACATTCTCTGATGCGTGGACCGCCAAGCATCGTTGTGGTACCATTTGAATGTTGACATTTCAATTGTATTCCCATTTTAGTACACTTTATCAGCCAAAACATGACACCCACCCTGTATTCAAGATAATGTCTCAACTGATGGCAGATTATGTCAAATAGGGTCTAAGCTCCAACATATGCAAATATGAAGACAGAGTTTACGCGTTTTTAGATAATTGAAGTTTTAAGCTTTTACATTTATATAATCTTCAACCGTTTATATTTTCCAGTTATGAAGACATGGATGCCACATGTTATGGTGGGGTATTCAAAATGGGTCAACTTTGATCACCTTTATCTCTTGACTGTTTTGGCAAAAAAAGTCACTTCCTAAGCACTTCTACAATGTGCAAATATGTAGTGAAGGCTTCAATCAAATCAAAACGGGTGCTGTCAAAAAGTTATTGAATTCAAATAGATTTACCCAGCCACATGCATAATGAACACACACACACACGCACAGAGCCTGTAATTTGCTGGCAGCACATGAAAGGTACACTACACTGGCCCGTCCACTGCTCTTTATTTCAGGCCTGAATATCAGCTGTGTCAGTTTTGTTATGCTAACCTCAGAAGAAAACATTCCCATTAGACGGTCTTCCTAAAGCAATTATTCTCACTCTCTTTCAATCCCTCGTCTTCTCCCTCTCTCCTGCAGGATAAGGATGCTAAGATAGCGTTCCTGCAGAAGGCCCTAGATGTGGTGATGCTGGTGAACGGCGAGCCCTTGTCTGCCAAGCCGGCGCGCATTGTAGCCGGCCATGAGCCTGAAAGGACCAATGAGCTGCTACAAGCCATCGCCAAGTGCTGCCTCAATAAGGTTTGTCTGCTTGGACATGTGTAACGGAGTTAAGTCCCGTGTAGCTCAGATGGTAGAGCATGGCGCTTGCAACGCCAGGGTTGTGAGTTCGATTTCCACGGGGGACCAGTACGAAAAAAGTATGAACATGTATGCACTTACTAACTGTTTGTCGCTCTCTGGATAAGAGCGTCTGCTAAATGACAAAAAATATAGATATGGTAGAAATGACTATCTGCATTGACCCTGTCTTGCACTGACTATATACACTGAAAGTACAAAACATTAGGAACACCTCTTTCCATGACAGTGACCAAGTGAAAGCTATAATCCTTTATTTATGTAACTTGTTTAATCCACTTCAATCAGTGTAGATGAAGGGGAGGAGACAAGTTAAATAAGGATTATTAAGCCTTGAGACATGGATGTGTGCCATTCAAAGGGTGAATGGGCAAGATAAAATATTTAAGTGCCTTTTGAATGGCCATGGTAGTAGGTGCCAGGCGCAACAGTTTTTGTGTCAAGAACTGCAATGATGCATTGGAGACATGACACCTTGTGGAGTCCATATCCTGATGAATTTAGGCTGTTCTGAGGGCATAAGTGGGTGCCGTATGTACATGCTGTATCTACCTCAAATACTGCATACCCCTGCATGTTGGTCTGGTACTGGTACTCCCTGTATATAGCTTAATGTTTTTGTATATTTTATTCCTCTTGTGTTACTATTTTATTTTATCATAATTGTTTAACTCTGCATCATTGGGAAAGGCTCGTAAGCAAGCATTTCATCGTATAGTCTACACCCATTGAAATTTGGCGCATGTAATAAATATATAATTTGATTTGAAAGTGGCTTGACAATCGCGTCTGTCCATGTGTCATGTCGTCCCCAGCTGTCCAGTGATGAGGCGGTGAAGCGGGTTCTGGCCGGGGACAAGCTGGACCCCAAGGGGCAGGCCAGCACCTCCCGGTCCCAGGACAAGGAGAACAGGGAGGGACGAGAGCGCCAACGAGACCAAGTGGTGAGACCAGGGGCCCTATCCACAAAGTCTCTCAAAGTGAAATGCTGATATAGAATCAGGTCCCAACCTGTCCATATAATGTTATTCATTATGATCTCTAAGGCTAAACTGATCCTAGATAAGCACTTCTTCTCTGATATCCTTTATGAATATGGCCCGGACCCACAGAATTCAGACAGGACAGGATATATTCCCATCAGACCATGGACATACCTTTTTGAGCTACACTCCCCTCTGTATTTATTTGGGGAGTAAAGCAAAAAATTCACATTTTGCTCTATACAGCATTTTGGATTTGAGTATTTCCATAGATATCAGTGTTGGCGTTTAGAAATGAAACCACTTCATGTATTGAGTCCCCTCATTTGAAGAAGTCATAGATATTTAGAAAAATTTACTTATAGTGTATTGATGTAGTCAAAAGTTTAGTATTTGGTCCCATATTCCTAGCACGCAATGACTACATCAAGCTTGCGACTACAAACTGCAGTTTGTTTTGGTTGTGTTTTGAATAATAATGATCATGACTAAAGATCATACCCCACAAAAAATGCTTACCTCCCCATTTAATTGTTAATTAAAGGTTAGCATGTGTTGAGAGGTTAGCATGTTTTGTTGTAGCCTCTGAATGACATCTCACTCATCATTACTCATGATTTATTCATGGTTTTTCTTAATCATGGCATTATCAGGATTAATTTAGAAGTGTTCAGAAACCTCTTATCTACTTAATTAGAAAGAAAATGTCTCCAGTTATCATTCACCATTCAGTTACTATTGGGCAAAACATAACCCATACCCCAAAACACACCAAAACAAACTGCAAATGCATCCAGCAAGTTAGTCACGAGCTTGACGAGTGCTAGGAATATGGGACAAAATACACTAAATGATTTGTCCAAATACTTATGACTTCTTCACATAGATAAAGTGCTTTCATGAAAATATCCTCAAATAAAAGGTGACATTCTGTATTGTTGCCTCATATGAAACATTTGATCTCAAATCCAAAATGCTGGAGTATAGAGAGAGCCTCATGTAACATTTTCGCTTCACTGTCCAAATACATTCGTAGGAGAGTGTACATGAGCTTTGTGAAATCCTAGAAATCAGTGGTTTTAAAATGTTTTCAATTAAATTATTGTTCTGTATGTAACTTCAACCTCTAACTCTAAGATTTGTCATACAGGGCTAATGTTTGCCTGGTACCACAGTGTTTTGAGGGTGTCCCTATGGTCACATAATGCATCTGTGTGTATGTACGGCTTTGTGTGTATTCGCCCCTGTGTGTATATGCTTTGCTATATATATGTGTGTGGTCTTAAATGTGTGTGTTTCTCCAGGAGAGGAAGGAGATCCGAGAGCACAGCGGCAGCAGGGGTCAGGAGCAGAAGCACCCGGACCTGCCCAAAGAGCAAGAGGGCAGGCGGGGCGACAAGGAGAAGGACCACCACGCGAAAGAGAGGTCAAAGAAGGTCCGCGATCGAGACCGGACCAAAGACCATGACAAGGACAAGAGCTGGGACCGAGAGTGGGACAAAGACAAGGAGAGACAGAAAGACAGAGAACGAGACAAGGAGAAAGTGAGGGACAGAGAACGAGACAAGGAGAGAGTGAGGGACAGAGAACGAGACAAGGAGAGAGCGAGGGACAGAGACCGAGAGGGGGAAAAGGAGAAAAATGTAGACCAGGATAAACGGCGAGACAAGGGAGAGAAGGAGAGAGAGCCCGGACCCAAACAGGTGGAGGAGAAAACCAAGGTGCCAGAGAAAGGTGACAAAAAGGTAGAGTATGTCTGTCATTCTATGGCTTTGTGCCATATAGTCCTTAATGTAACAGTGGCCGCAGCAAGTGCTTCTATGAGATCCTGAGTGTGTGTGTGTGTTTAGACCAGAGCGTCAGAGGAGAAAAAACACAGACCACATCCAGAGGAGCCCAGTAAAAGGGCCAAACCTGAACCAGCGGTAAGCTTTACCCTCTCTCCTATGAGCAGTATCTACTATTGTCAGTAATTTTAATATTCAACCAATGTCTACATTTCGCATTCCAGTCCTTTCCCATTCCACTCCAGTCCGTTCTCATGCCACTCCAGTCCTTTCTCATGCCACTCTAGTCCTTTCTGTGGTTGCATGTTTGTTATATGTTCATATACTGTAATCAGTACATTATGAAAGGGACTGGTCATTCGCTAACATCCTACAGTACATAGCATTGAAGACAAGCAAAAAGAGTGTTTATCAGGGATTGACATTAAGGGTTCCCCTATTGCCTGGGGCAGGTGAACTGAGCAGTCCCGCAAGTTGAGCATGCTCTAAGGATGCTCCATTGGGCAGGTGATAATTTTGTTTTTTATAAATGACCAAACTGCAAAGAATTCTAGTAGCCTAAACCTGGTCTTTCTGATTCCTCTCTATTGTTTAAGTGAAAGACACAATTTATGGCATTAATGGCAATAGGGGAAGTTAAGCCTGCTCTGAGAACTTTTTTACTGATGACAACCAAAATAAAAGGAATTCCTGTACTGATCTTTCTGATTCCTCCCCTATGTGTAGGTGAAAGGCAGGCAATATATGGCACTTCTGTGTGTAAATAGATAATTCACATTTTCAGGTCAAGTGATCATAATCTTTGAGACTTGATGTAATCTTTAATGGGTACTTGATGTGACACCCCCTTGTTTGTTGTATTAATGTCAAACGTCACAATTTTAACCAATACATTTTTTTTTGTACTTTCAGTATGAGTAAATTCATACAGTGTATTTGTTTTCTTACAATTTTTTACCAATCGTGGAACTTTGAGGTTCTGGAACTTTGAACTTAATTAAAATATGAATAAAATTCACCTGCTCTTGTACTTATGACACATACTTTAGTATATATAGTGTATGTGGACACACCTTCAAATAAGTGGATTTGGCTATTTCAGCCACACCTGTTGCTGACAGGTGTATAAAATCGAGCACACAATCTCCATAGACAAACATTGGCAGTAGAATGGCCTTACTGAAGAGCTCAGTGACTTTCAACGTGGCACCGTCATAGGATGCCACCTTTCCAACAAGTCAGTTCGTGAAAGTGTCAAGAAGCAGTGAGGCTCGTCGGGTAGTTTTTCGGAGGACGCGTGGCTCTCGACCTTCGCCTCTCCAGAGTCCGTACGGGAGTTGAAGCGATGGGACAAGACTAACTATTAATAGAAACATTTAAAAAAATCATAAAAAAAATAACTGTTTGTCGGGAGCTTCATGAAATGGGTTTCCATGGCCGAGCAGCCGCACACACGCCTAAGATCACCATGCGCAAGGCCAAGCGTCGCCTGGACTGGAGTAAAGCTAAGGTCACTATGCGCAATGCCAAGTGCTCTCTGCTCTAGATGTGGAAGAACTTGACTGGCCTGCACAGAGCCCTGACCACAACTCCATCGAACACCTTTGGAATTGATTGGAACGCCGACTGCGAGCCAGGCCTAACTGCCCAACAGCCGTACCCGACCTCACTAATGCTTGTGGCTGAATGGACGCAAGTCCCCGCAGCAATGTTCCAACATCTAGTGGAAAGCATTCCCAGAAGAGTGGAGGCTATTATAGCAGCAAACGAGGGACCAACTCCATATTAATGTTTGACGAGCAGGTGTCCACATACTTTTGGTCATGTACTGTAATTCTATTTCAAGAAACCGTAATCCCAAAGTGAATGATTGCATTTTGTTCTCAAAATCAATGTCCACATGATGTGACACAATTTTTGTGTTTGAACAACAACATAGCATTTGGGCACCATTGCACGGGGTAGGGTTGTCTTGCAATGAGAAAGTACAGAAGACATGTTCTAGACAGATTGTGAGCTTTATAAAAAATATTTATCTAAATATTGCACTCCGGCGACATAACCCATTAATAAACTTCTATAATGAACTTTTTAGATGTATTTTTTTATCAAATAACATTATACAGTGGGGAGAACAAGTATTTGATACACTGCCGATTTTGCAGGTTTTCCTACTTACAAAGCACATAGAGGTCTGTAATTTTTATCATAGGTACACGGAATCTAAAACAAAAATCCAGAAAATCACATTGTATGATTTTTAAATAATTAATTTGCATTTTATTGCATGACATAAGTATTTGATCACCTACCAACCAGTAAGAATTCCGGCTCTCACAGACCTGTTAGTTTTTCTTTAAGAAGCCCTCCTGTTCTCCACTCATTACCTGTATTAACGGCACCTGTTTGAAATCATTACCTGTATAAAAGACACCTGTCCACACACTCAATCAAACAGACTCCAACCTCTCCACAATGGCCAAGGCCAGAGAGCTGTGTAAGGACATCAGGGATAAAATTGTAGACCTGCACAAGGCTGGGATGGGCTACAGGACAATAGGCAAGCAGCTTGCTGAGAAGGCAACAACTGTTGGTGCAATTATTAGAAAATGGAAGAAGTTTAAGATGACTGTCAATCTTCCTCTGTCTGGGGCACCATGCAAGATCTCACCTCGTGGGGCATCAATGATCATGAGGAAGGTGAGGGATCAGCCCAGAACTAAACGGCAGGACCTGGTTAATGACCTGAAGAGAGCTGGGACCACAGTCTCAAAGAAAACCATTAGTAACGCACTACGCCGTCATGGATTAAAATCCTGCAGCGCACGCAAGGTCCCCCTGCTCAAGCCAGCGCATGTCCAGGCCCGTCTGAAGTTTGCCAATGACCATCTGGATGATCCAGAGGAAGAATGGGAGAAGGTCATGTGGTCTGATGAGACAAAAATAGAGCTTTTTGGTCTAAACTCCACTCGCCGTGTTTGGAGGAAGAAGAAGGATGAGTACAACCCCAAGAACACCATCCCAACCGTGAAGCATGGAGGTGGAAACATCATTCTTTGGGGATGCTTTTCTGCAAAGGGGACAGGACGACTGCACCGTATTGAGGGGAGGATGGATGGGGCCATGTATCGCGAGATCTTGGCCAACAACCTCCTTCCCTCAGTAAGAGCATTGAAGATGGGTCGTGGCTGGGTCTTCCAGCATGACAACGACCCGAAACACACAGCCAGGGCAACTAAGGAGTGGCTCCGTAAGAAGCATCTCAAGGTCCTGGAGTGACCTAGCCAGTCTCCAGACCTGAACCCAATAGAAAATCTTTGGAGGGAGCTGAAAGTCCGTATTGCCCAGCAACAGCCCCGAAACCTGAAGGATCTGTAGAAGGTCTGTATGGAGGAGTGGGCCAAAATCCCTGCTGCAGTGTGTGCGAACTACAGGAAATGTATGATCTCTGTAATTGCAAACAAAGGTTTCTGTACCAAACATAAAGTGCTGCTTTTCAGATGTATCAAATACTTATGTCATGCAATAAAATGCAAATTAATGACTTAAAAATCATACAATGTGATTTTCTGGATTTTTGTTTTATATTCCGTGAGATTCCGTCTCTCACAGTTGAAGTGTACCTATGATAAAAATTACAGACTTCTACATCCTTTGTAAGTGGTAAAACCTGCAAAATCGGCAGTGTATCAAATACTGTATTTGCATTATACCTATCCTGTTTAAATGTTGATCATTTTAACTGGTTCTGAGTGCAATATTACAATTTGTATTCTCCCACGTCTGGTTTCTCACACCCTACAGGTGACCATTGCTCAGGTAACCTCTGGGACTCTCTCTGCCGCCTGACCAGAAAATCTTGTTTCTCATGGTCTGAGAGTCTTTAGGTGCCTTTTCACAAACTTCAACCTGGCTGTCGTGCCTTTTACTGAAGAGTGGCTTCCGTCTGGCCACTACCATAAAGGCCTGATTGGTGGTGTGCTGCAGATATAGTTGTCCTTCTAGAAGGTTCTCCTATCTCCACAGAGGAACTCTGGAGCTCTGTCAGAGTGACCATCGGGTTCTTGGTCACCTCCCTGACCAAGGCTCTTCTCCGCCGATTGCTCAGGTTGGCCTTTCGGCCAGCTCTAGTCTTGGTGGTTCCAAACTTCTTCCATTTAATAATGGAGGTCACTTTTTGGTACCCTTCCCCAGATCTGTGCCTTGTCTCGGAGCTCTACGGACAATTTCTTCGACCTCCATAGCTTGTTTTTGTTTAAAAAAATATATATATATACACTTATACTTGGGAAGACTAATCATGGCACATATTTTAGCTTGTCATAAGACTGCTGTTTTTGGGTATAATAACTTCAGGAGCTCAGCTATAATGTTAACTCTTAAGGATGCATCACAAATATTTCTATCTTTTATCAAAAAATATGTTTTATAATTATTTGTTTGTTAACCTTTATGTAACTAGTCAAGTCAGTAAAGAACTAATTCTTATTTACAATGACGGCCTACACCGGCCAAACTCGGACGACACAAGGCCAATTGTGCACAGCCCTATGGGACTCTCAAACACGGCCGGTTGTGACACAGCCTGGATTCGAACTAGGGTGTCTGTAGTGACGTCCCTAGCACTGAGATGCAGTGCCTTAGACCGCTGCGCCACTTGGGAGCCCTAGAGATGGAAAAGAAATTGGCACATTTTCTGAGACCATGTAGACTACTGCTACATCAATGAACTGATGTTGAATATGCTTCAGTTGTGTTGCACAGATTTGATTTAGCTAAGATAGAACACTTGTAGTACCACAGTCATAGATTAGGACTAAAGTGCCATCCATAGAAAATTGGGCCAATAACGTATTAGGGATGGGCCAATATAGTATATTCTTATGGTGCTATCAGTGTGATAATGGTTGATTCGTTGCTTCTGTGCTACCACTGGAATTATCCACAGAAGCCTGTTGTTGATACATCTGAAGAGGTATCCCACCTTTGCCTAATGCCCCATAGTCTCACTAGAGCTATTTAGCAGATTCAGAACTGTGTAGAACTCTGTAGTACAGTATGGCTGCCTGATGGGTTTACCTACTTGAACATAGCGCTATGACCATTTTCAGTAGTTTGTTTTCCTGTCTTAGCATGGCTTCCATGCTGTAGAATAAATAAATAAAAATATCATTGCAGCTTGGTTTTCCTACTGCTTTACTTGCATTGTAGCTCCCTTTGGTGGAATGTTCTAACTTAGGTCTGGATTCAGTTGTGCTAATCGGATATTTACCCAAAGCTGTCGTTCTCTATTTATAGATAGCAGAAGTCACAGACAAGCAGGTAACCTCTTATTTTCAGAGCGGCTGCCTGTGTCCTTCTTTTCCTATGAATTACCCAGCATGTATGCTTGTTTATAAGTGTGTACACACGGTCTCCATCCTGAATGGGGGACACTTACCCAGTCATCTTCCTCTCCTCAGTTTGACAGTCCAGCCAGAATACCTCGGCCTTCATCTGCCAAGGGGCAGAGGCGCTGGCCCAAAGCAGGAGGCCAACAAGGTAACCCCTCAACTCCTCTGGCCTTTCACTAAAGTCATACTTCTGTTTTAAGACCATAATATGAATATACAAATAATTGTTCTGTTTCCTTTTTTCCAGAAGAGTCTGACAGTGAAGGTGAGTATTTTTCCTCACTGGTGTTTTTTCCATTTTGTGGTCCAGGGTGGACATTTCTATGCGTCTCTGTTCTAAAAGCCCTAGCCATAAGTAGTTATAATTCTTGCTATCAAGTTAATCGGTTGTTCCAATAAAAGGTGTTAGAAGGGGTGTTCTCATGTCAGCATCATGTTGTAGAGGGAGACACTCCGTTGGCAGAGAGGCCGGTCCCCCTGGAGAACGGAGATGCCACAGACGCAGTGCCAGCCCACATGGACCACAGGTGTGTACTGTGTGTGTGTGTGTGTCAAATTAGCAGAGTTTGAGGGCACTGCTCGATTTTCACAGTCAGCAACAATGGAAGCAGTCTCTCCCATAATCTCACAACTTTGAACTGTCTTTCAGCCAATTACCTCTGTGTGACAGAACAAGTTGTGTAACATGCAGTGATGTGCGGTTGCATGCTACAGAACAGAACTCCATTCACTGACGCAAATCCTCCACTTTCTCCTTGATCAACCGCAACACTCAGCTAGAGCACTCTCTCTCTTTTGAACCACAACAAATTGCTCTGTTAGTCTGCACTTTTAATTGTAATTTTCTCAGTGTAACATGAAACGTGTGACTGTCCCATTGTGAAATAACTGACTGACTGAATGGGAGTGAGTGTTGCTGACTGAGGTCCCAATAGAGAAGTAGGGTTTCTCAACTCTAGTCCTGGGTACCTCTGTATGTTCAGGTTCTCACTACAACCAAATACTGCCATTTAAACTCAATAAACTGGTCAGTATTTTATTATTCCAACTAAATACATTAACTTTTTACCCTGTCCTGTTCCTGTCTACCTGTCTTTGAATAATTGTGATTATTTGAATATGTGATTCTCACTGTCTCTTGGTTAAATGGTTGCCTTTCAGCAACCAAACAGATGACTAATTGCTGGTGTTGAATTGATACTCAGGATCAGTTTTGAGAAGCACTACTATTTATTTGTAATAGAGGATATTGGTGCGAGAGAGTTGCTTTACTGGCTGGCTGATCCCAATAGGAGGATACCTCGGCCCAGCAGCGCCCGGCCCGCCCCTCCTCGGGTCAAGAGGCAGGAGAGCTACACTGACGTGACCCCAGCTGAAAGGTGACTTTCCCTCATACCTTTTATTTCCTGTGCCACTATGAATTATACAGTAGTCAGCATAGCAGCGCTGCATTTAGCAGGGCACAGCATTTTAGAACGTTTTGAAATATATGACGTAGAACAAACATGCCTCTCTGATTTAGTAGTCACATCAGTCCTGTTTGTGACATTTCTATCTGCAACGTTTCACAATGTTTACCTACTGTACCAGGCAGAGATTTTTTTTGTACTTTGCTCCATGGCCTCCTTGCTCTAAGTGTGTGTGTGTGTGTGTGTAAGGCTGACCAGTGCCAAGCCCCCGGCGGCTGTCATCACAGAGGGGAAGAAGCTTTCTGAGGATGAAGATGAGCAGTTTGTGGTGGTGGAGGCCACTCCTCCTCCCCCCGACATGTCCGAGATGGTGAGGGAGCATACATAGTATTCTACGCACAGTACCCCATAACGACAAAGCAAAAACTGTTTTTTTAGAAATGTTTGCAAATGTATATATAAAAACAGTCAGTACTTTGTGGAAGCACCTCTGGCAGCTATTAGTCTTGCGTCTTCTTGGGTATGACGCTACAAGCTTGGCACGCCTGTATTTTGGGAGTTTCTCCAATTCTCTGCAGATCGTCTCAAGCTCTGTCATGTTGAACGGGGAGTGTCGCTGCACAGTTCAGTCTTGGTTTCATCAGACCAGACAATCTTGTCCTTTAGGTGCCTTTTGGCAAACAACTGGGCTGTCATGTGCCTTCAGTCTGGCCACTCTACCATAAAGGCCTGATTGGTGGAGTGCTGCAGAGATGGTTGTCCTTCTGGAAGGTTCTCCCATCTCTGTCAGAGTGACCATTGGGTTCTTCTTCACCTCCCTGACCAAGGCCCTTCTCCCCTGCTTGCTCAGTTTGGCTGGTCGGCCAGCCCTAGGAAGAGTCTTGGTGGTTCCAAACTTCTTCCATTTAAGAACAATGGAGGCCACTGTGTTCTTGGGGACCTTCAATGCCGTATAAATGTTTTTGTACCCTTCCCCAGATCTATGCCTCAACACAATCCTGTCTCTGAGCTTTAAGGACAATTCCTTCAACCTCATGGCTTGGTTTTTGCTCTGACATGCACTGACATGCACTGTCAATTGTGGGACCTTTTTATATAGAGAGGTGTGTGTGCCTTTCCAAATCATGTCCAATCAATTTAATTTACCACAGTTGGACTCCGATCAAGTTGTAGAAACATCGTATCTGTTCAAGAGAAGGCAGCATTGGTCATTCTGAATCTTTCTTATGCTTTCTTCATTAATTGGTCCTTCCACAGGAGCCCACAGTGGAACTCCAAGGCGATGAGAACCATGGTGAGCAATCCTATAGTTCAAACAATCACTTCATTTGACATTTGTAGGTGCTTATAATTCTAGTACATATTGCTAGATCTTGGCCAGGGTTTGTATCTTAAAGGAGCATTCTGCATTTGTTATATACTTTTTCTGACCTTTATATTAATGATATACCCATTTGATTCCTGAAGAATATAACTTAGAAATACCTCCATGGCCACCCCCCCCAAAAAATAAGCTTGTTTTGCTCCAATGTTTGTAAACACTGTAATTGTAAACAAACACTGTATAGCCTCAAAACATGGTTAAACTGCAAGTTTGATCTCATGAATGGTCAGTCTATACCGCTGTCAATTAATTTGAGTGGTTACATTTCTCCAGCCCCATTCCTCAGCTATTTACCAAAACTCTGTCGGGTTACCCGCTTTGGTTAAAAATGGCTAACATTTTGATAAACAAATGAACCTTTTTTCATCTACAGGTGGGCTGGTGAAAAGAATTCTTGAAACCAAGAAAGACTTTGAAACATCACCATCATCTCCAAAGTCCAAAGACCAGGTAAAATGGCAATGATGTCCTACAGATGTAATAATCTTGAGCTCCACTAGAGGGCAATGCAATGACAGCATAACGACAGTGTTCCAAGTCGTTGGCTCTCTCATTCCTCTCCCGTCACTAAATTCTAGACATTTTACTGCCTCTCACTGAGCGTACCAACTGTTTATTTCTTGAAAATCAGTATCTTAAGGATGTGATGTTGCAAAACCAATAGCATACAGTCTATTAGCTAAAGTAAGAATCTTGCAAATGGGGTGAAGAAGTGTAATTGCAAAAAACATTGAACATTTTGATCTCAGTGGAGCTAGAGAAACAACAACATAAAGCAGGTTGATTACATCAGCGAGAATAAAGATTAAATCAGCAAACTGTCTGAACCCTTTGTTGTAATTTAATGTGGTTGTTTCTCATTTTATGTTTTGTAAGTGTTTTTGGCTGAGAAAGCATTGCCAAAATGCATCCAAATTGAGCTAGATAAGCCTAATGTCTCAACAACCAGTTTGAAAGTATGTTTTATTTTCATCTGTCTAGTTCACATGCCTAATGAACGAATTTGATAATTATAATGGAAAATGGATTTGAATCGGCTGCACCGATTTCATACCAGCTGCATCATTTTAAAGAGACAAAAGCAGTAACAGGGATTTGACTAAATCTACTAAACTTAACTACGTTTCCTTTCCGGTGTGATTAAAAGTCTTCCTCAGGAAAAAAAAAAAAACTCATTTTTTGTGGCCATGCTGCATCCCACTTTTCTACCCTGCACTACCTCTCCCTGTGATTCAACCATAAACTGTTGATAGATTTTTCATGACTTGACCAACATGACCAGTCTGACATAACACCATTATTGCTGCCCCTCTTCTGTTCCCCCGAGTGTGTTTATTGGCCAGAGAGGGCTCCCACAGTCAATATTTGGATAGGGAATTGGTGTGAAGGCATCTTGTCATGCTCCAGCGATGTGGGTTGTACGACACAGCCTGTTTTGGGTGGTCCTTTCTGCCCAAGCGGGCTGCTCCCTGCCCTGCTGACCACCCGACTATGATGGATGCTGTGTTTTTGCCCCCCGTTGCTCATGCAAAAAGGCTCTGTCTACCCCCCCTTTTCCTGAACCTGGGGCACTTTGCAGTCCAAATGGAAGGTAGGTGTACGAGTCACGCTATGCGCTGGCCTTGCCTCGTCCGCTGTATAAAGAACAATAATGGCTTCCTTCCTGACATGAAAGGGTTGACGGTCAGTGTAATAGAGACGTTGTTCTCTTGTAATCACAGCGGAACATGGAGGGTTAAAAAATGTAAATATTGAGCTTCCCCCATCCCCCGGTGTGTCAGGTATGAAATTACAGCGGGCTGTGATTCATTCTTAAACACTGACATTATCAAACATTTTGCCATGTCCCGCAACACAAAGTGCACCATAGAATAATTGGCTGTATATTTATGGGTACGACCTTCCCCATGACCTTGCAGAACACTTGTATATTATTCTAAGATACTTCTCTGAGGCCTTCTTTTTATTTAGACAGAATTGGGCCCTCGTAGCAGCTGCGTTTTCATACCATTTTTTTTTGGGACCGTCTCTCCCTTTTCTTACCCCATCAAATTAGCCTTGATGAAGGTTAACAATGTATAAATAAACCCCGTGGCACACATGGATGGCTGAGTGAGAGTCACGGAGGAGAAGTGCCAGAATACTCTTGGCAGAATCAGCAGGAAAATAAATAGTCCAATCCCCACCAGGCCTGTGTCTTCGTAAACATCCACCTTTTCTTTGTGGAAATGTAATGAAATGACCCTGCAGCGTTCCATTAGCCATATTGCCCTTGCAAGAGAAGCACTTTTAGATTCCAGTGGAATGAAAAAAGGTTTGAGATTGGACTCCAATGCAGACCATGATGTTGTAGGTCCTAGTTTTCTGAAGTCGCTTTGATCACGCCAATTGATTCCAACCCTATAACCTTACAAGCTAAAGGTCTTAGCAGCAACAACATATGTGATGTAGCCTACTTGGTCACACAATTTAATCAAGCCCTATTCCCTGTCCCCAGTCTTTTTCAGGGGGAGGTGAGGTTCCTTCTTGTACCCCTGGGTTCAGGGCAGGGGGCTCAGCTGTGACCTCAGAGGGCTACACACTGACCCTAACATCCTGTAACCCCCCTCGCCCTTAGCCTCACTCTTCACCTCACTGATTCCTAGCTATTTTTATGATCTGGCTGGACATTTAGACATGTCTTCCTCCCCGAAAAACAACAACACTGGAATAATGATCATGCTGTAATACCTAGCTCCTTGGCCCACCTCTTAAACCCTCTCTGGGGACACAATTCAGGGCCTTTGGGTAGCCTGCATTGTCTCCAATTTAGAGCCAGTAGCCAGGAGATGGCTCTCAAAAGTCTAAAGTGACTTCATCAACGTCTCGTTTCCTTTGCCTGCGCTGATCTGAACACGACTATGTTTTGAAAGCAATATCGCAGAAGCCCAAGAGAGCCAGGAGACTTGTTCATCTGTAAAAAAATTAATAATAATAATAAACGTGGGGATTGGGGAAATAAGACTAGAGGAGGAAATCCAGTTGAGACTACTTGGACCATAGTAGTGCTCAGAAAACCTGAGGAAATGTACTGTATGTTCACCTGATCGACCCTGGAAATTGAATTTATATACCCTAAGTATGTCATGTTATTCACCACAGAAACGTTGTTACACTGTTGCTGTGTGCGGTATATACGTTTGTCGCCAGACGTTTCACCTGACCCATAATTGAGGTTGATGAAGTGACTTATGTAATAAGTCTGGAAGCCAATACTCCACCCTGAAATGGTCCAGCGGTGGGTAAATTCATGTTTTTTTAATTAATGACGCCCAAGAGGTTGGGAGTTCTCTAACAGGTTTCACGCAGGCAACCCGTTCTTTTCAAAAGCCTTACTTTGAACACTGTTATTCTCCCAGCTCCTTTCTTACTGCTCCATAAATCATGTGCTTTGCATGCATTCCCTCATTAAGTAAATTAGGCATCAGAGTGTTCAGATAAATTGCACATTGCAGCGCAGCAGCCTGCCCTGCAGCCAGGCCGGCAGGTCTGTGAAGAGTTTTGATCCAACTCTTAGTCCCCGGCATGAGACTAGAGGCCCATCAAACCCAGTTTCCACAAGACATAAAACATTATGGCACTTGCAAGAGTGCACATTTGGATTGATATACTCAAACACAGGAAAAGCAAGATTGCAATATATAACGCATCCCTGACACCCTCTGATCTGACTAGGGGCTCCTAGGAAAAAACATGAAAGACTGATAGAAAGGGAATTGGTGTTCAAAACTCAGCGGCCTCTGGGTGCCACCTGCTCCCAGGAAGGATCACTGGCTCGGGTCTCCACCAGTGGCGGTCTGTGCCGTTTAAGATTAGGGAGGAAGCCTCCCGACTGGCGCAGGGGTCTAAGGCACTGCATCGCAGTGTAAGCTGCATTGCTACAGATGCTGGTTGAGCACCCATGAGGCGACGCACAGCCCAGCGTCGTCTGGGTTAGGGGAGGGTATTGCCGGCCGGGGATGTCCTTGTCCCAAATTAAGGTTTATAACGTATGTGCACAGGTCGAGAGAGAAATTTGAGGGGACCGACAGTGACACATTCAATACCGCCTTAAGCACTCTTGCCTGCATCTGGATGATATAGGGTGTAATCATTAGTCCAAGCAGTTGTAAAATGTTAAGTTTTGCAACTAAAACAAGAGTTTCTATTGGACAAATTCCGGTAGATCCATTCCCATTGCGGATTGTATACACTCCTTATCACCCGTGCACACAGTTCACATTCATAACAGCCATACAAACAGAATCATCCCATCTACGCGCTCTCCTCCTCTCACGTTGTCCCTTTGCTTGTGGACTTCAGTGCACAACACAACAGCTGTCTGTGACCAGGTGAAAAAAAACCTCTCCAAGCCAAAACTTCATACCATAACCGCTGCACACAGCCTACATCGTTGTCACCATATTAACTAACATCATAGTCAACATAACTACTAGAACTAACGTGTTAGTAAACCCACAATCCAATGCATGTCTACAATCCCACATTAGTGTACAGCAAGCAGTTTAGCAATACATTTATAAAATTCGAAAGCTTACCTTGAATTGGAAGTGTTGGATAGCCTTAGCCAGTTAGCTAACGTTAATATAATTCCTCTCTGTTGGAGTCAGGTTGTTCAGTAGACTAAATTAGCTAGCGTAAGTGAAACTGAAACTTCACGACTAGCTCTTAGGAAACTTTGCAATATATCATTTTATATTATTAGCTCAGAAAATGTTTTGTCATTATATACAGCAGGGAAAACTATTGTACTGTATATTAGAGTGGTGGTAACTCACCAGAACTACCAGCATTACGACCAGGAATACGACTTCCCCGAATCAGACCCTTTTGTTCGCTCTCCCCAGAGCAATTGTACTTATTCCAGAGGCCACCCAAAACATTGCTTGCGGAGGAGAGGCACTCTAGGTGGCCTGCTGGTTCAACTTAGGAGGTGCACACCACCCACTGCTTCAGAGTATATTACTTGCTTAATTTCAGTCTTTGGATAACAAAGTTGACGAACTAAGGGCAAGGACTTCTTTCCAGAGAGACATCAGGGCCTGTAACATACTTTGTTTCACGGAAACATGCCTCTCTCGGGATACTCTGTCGGAATCGGTGCAGCCAGTAGGATTCTCAGTCCATCACTCAGACAGGAATAAATATCTCTCCGGGATGCATTAGGGCAGAGGTGTGTGTTTCATGATTAACAACTCATGGTGTAATTGTAGTAACATACAGGAACTCAAGTCCTTTTGTTCACCCAACCTAGAATACCTCACAATCAAATGCAGACCGTATTATCTCCCAAGAGAATTCTCCTCCGTCATTGCCAGTGAAGTTATTTGAGGGCCGTTGTGGTATCCCCCCTGAAGCCAATACCACGACGGCCCTCAAATAACTTCACTGGACTTTATGCAAATTGGAAACCATATCCTGAGGCTGTATTTGATGTAGCTGGGGATTTGAACAAAGCAAATTTGAGGAATAGGCTGCCGAAGTTCTATCGACTGTAGTACTCATGCTGCTAAAACTCTCAAATTGCTATTCAAACTTCCGGAATCTGACCGCGACTCAATCTTTCTCCTCCCTTCCTATAGGCAGAAACTCAAACAGGAAGTACCTGTGCTAAGGACTATTCAACGCTGGTATGACCATTCGGAATCAACACTTCAGGATTGTTTTGATCACGCGGACTGGGATATGTTCAGGGTAGCTTGCAAAAAAATAAAAATACATATACACTGATACGGTGACTAAATTTAAAAGGAAGTGTATAGGAGATGTAGTACCCACTGTGACTATTAAAACCTACCCTAACCAGAAACCGTTGATAGATGGTAGCATTCGCGCTAAAACTGAAATCGCGAACCACCGCATTTAACCATGGAAAGGTGACTGAGAATATGGCAGAATATAAACAGTGTAGTTACTCACACCGCAAGGCAATCAAACAAGCTAAACGTCAGTATAGAGATAAAGTGGAGTCTCAATTCAACGGCTCAGACACAAGACGTATGTGGCACGGACTACAAAAGGAAAACCGAGACCGACATCTTACTTCCGGACAATCTAAACACCTTCCGCCGCTTTGAGAATAACCGACGCGGCCCGCTAGCAAGGACTGTGGGCTCTCCTTCGCTGTGGCCGACGTGAGTAAAACATTTAAACATGTTAACCCTCGCAAGGATGCCGGCCCAGACGGCATCCCTAGCCTCGTCCTCAGAGCATGCGCAGACCAGCTGGCTGGTGTGTTTACAGGCATATTCAATCTCTCCCTATCCCAGTCTGTCATCACCACATGCTTCAAGATGGCCACCATTGTTCTTGTACCCAAGAAGGCAAAGGTAACTGAACTAAATGACTATCACCCCGTAGCACTCACCTCTGTCATCATGAAGTGCTTTGAGAGACTAGTCTTGGATCATATCACCTCTACCTTACCTGCCACCCTAAACCCACTTAAATTTGCTTACCACCCCCAATAGATCCATAGATGATGCAATCGCCATCACTCTGCACACTGCCCTATCCCATCTGGACAAGAGGAATACATATGTAAGAATGCTGTTTATTGACAATAGCTCAGCATTCAACACCATAGTACCCTCCAAGCTCATCATTAAGCTCAAGGCTTAAGGTGGAAAGCTTTAAGTTCCTTGGCGTACACATCACTGACAAACTGAAATGGACCCCCCACACAGACAGTTTGGTGAAGAAGGCGCAACAGAGCCTCTTCAGCCTCAGGAGGCTGAAGAAATTTGTCTTGGCTCCTAAGACCCTCACAAACTTTTACAGATGCACAGTTGAAAGCATCCTGTCGGGCTCTATCACCGCCTGGTACGGCAACTGCACTGCCCGCAACCGCAATGCTCTACAGAGGGTGGTGCGGTCTGCCCAACGCATTACCAGGGGCAAACTACCCACCCTTCAGGACACCTACAGCACCCGATGTCACAGGAAGGCCAACAAGATCATCAAAGACATCAACCACCCGAGCCACTGCCTGTTCAACCCACTATCATCCAGAAGGCGAGGTCAGTACAGGTGCATCAAAGCTGGGACCGAGACTGAAAAAGAGCTTAAAAAAAATAAAAATAATAATGTTTCACTATTTTTGTGACGCCTCCACTGGTCTCCACGGCCAACGGAGATTCCGTTACTGATCTTGTAGAGCCTGACTAGAGGCCCTATAAAAGGCTGATTTATGTTCGCCGGACAGAGTGCACCACGCAGACCAGTGACAGGTTTTCTTTGTTATGTTTTCCTGGTTTTCTGAGGGGTTGAGGCTTTGCAAGAGGACAGCAAACTGAGCAGAGTCCGTCGGCGCTTCCTCAGAGCCCCACCATGGCCGGCGGTCTGACTGAGCTGCGCAGTGTTAACGGGGCCGAGGGGAAAGCCGCCCACATTGCAGATGATTTTGCCCAGCTACCTGGCCTAATACCAGAGTCTTTTTGACAGTTGGTCTGTTTTGAAGGGGAAGTTGTTGGTTAGTTTACACTGTCATGTAGCTGGAGTGTGATTTCTCCAGCCCCATAAAAGCAGGTGTTTCGATCTGGAGGCTAGAATGACACATTAGCCTAAGAGTTCAACTTGAAAGGGATGGATACTGTAGTAAAATAACTTCACTGCCACAGCTGGTTACTAAAATAAACAAGGGGTTTAAGTTCACAGGAGTGTGGGTGTGCTGCACACCCAGCTGAGTAAACGTCCCTGGCCTTAACTGTGCCAAGGAGAGGCCTTCCACCTCACCTCCCTCCCATCCTGGGGCTGAGGTGTGACTGGGGCATAGCAGAGCAGGACTCCACAGCCACATACCAGAGGAGGCCTTCACCAGCCAGTAAGCGAGTCCCCCTACATTAGCCAACATAATTCAGTCATGCGTTTGATATTTACAGTCGGAAGTTTACATACATTTAGGTTGAAGTCATTAAAACTAATTTTTCAACCACTCCACAGATTTAATCATTTTAGTCAATTGGAGATGTACCTGTGGATGTATTTCAAGGTCTACCTTTAAACTCAGTGCCTCTTTGCTCGACATCATGGGAAAATCAAAAGAAATCAGCCAAGACCTCAGAAATTGAAATCCGTAGACCGTCACAAGTCTGGTTCATCCTTGGGAGCAATTTCCAAACGCCTGAATGTACCACGGTCATCTGTACAAACAATAGTATGCAAGTATAAACACCATGGGACCACGCAGCCATCATACCGCTCAGGAAGGAGACTCGTTCTGTCTCCTAGAGATTAACGTACTTTGGTGTGAAAAGTGCAAAGGAATCCCAGAACAACAGCAAAGGACCTTGTGAAGATGCTGGAGGAAACAGGTACAAAAGTATCTATATACAGAATAAAACAAGTCCTATATCGACATAACCTGAAAGGCCGCTCAGCAAGAAAGAAGCCACTGCTCCAAAACCGCCATAAAAAAGCCAGACTACAATTTGCAACTGCACATGGGGACAAAGATCTTACTTTTTTTCCCCTCTGGTCTGACAAAACAAAAATAGAACTATTTGGCCATAATGACCATTGTTATGTTTGGAGGAAAAAGGGGGAGGCAAGAAATAAATAAATAAAAGCTTAAATAAATAATTCCATCTACTATTATTCTGACATTTCACGTTCTTAAAATAAAGTGGTGATCCTAACTGACTTAAGACAGGGAATTATTACTAGGATTAAATGTCAGGAATTGTGAAAGACTGAGTTTAAATGTATTTTGCTAAGGTGTATGTAAACTTCCGACTTCAACTGTATATACACAGCCTAGGTTTGTATAATTCCTGACTAACATTTTTAGCCTTGAAATCCTAAACCACTAAATGCAGCCCTGCACCTGGCTCTGTAAATTAGATACTTTGTATGATTTGGTTGAAGTAGAGTTGAGAGGATTGAGTGACAGTGGTAAAGAATTTGAGCATTATTACGGACATCCAAAAGGCATGAAGAGTTGCTTTGCAGCACATCATTTCATCACTTCGTGGGACAATAAAACTAGAAGAGCCGAGTGAGTCATTTTGACTCTATATTAATTTATCCTACAGCCACAAGATGTTTTGATTTCTATAAAATATCAGAAAGAGCAGTTTCATGTTTACAAAACCCTTACAATTGGCAATAACAAAAAATAAAAATGTGATGTCGGATTTTACCAAGACCTTCATAAACACAACCAAATAATGTTTTTTCCCTATAGTATATATGACATTTATTTATTAGACTGTTACAATGTTTCAGTCAAAATGACTGCTCATTGGCTCAGAGGTGTCCCTCGAGTCCCCTCTTTTTTGTGTGATAAAGGCTTGTTAACTTGGCCTCAGAAACACTGAGAAACATCAAGCAGTAGCAGGGAATTGGTTCTCTCCCATTCCACAGCCACCCTATAGACTTTAAAATCTCTTTGGTTCTCTTCACCTCCATCCATCCTTTTCCCCCTTGCTCATGGATGTGATTTTTCTGGAATTAATAAAGATTTCTTGCTTTTTAAAAATGTATCCTCCATTCACATATAATTGAAACTGACTGATATTGTTGTGGAAATTCTGAACAGGGACACTAAGTTAATCTTAAATGATTAAATATTTATCAGCTCGCTGGAGTAGTTCCAACCAACTCAATGCACCAAGTACACATGTCGTTCAGGAGCTCTACCGGGGCAGTCCCGTTAGTTCTCTTATACTGAAAACAAGTTATATTTCATGATTTATCTTATTCATAATTAATTCATCATTAACGTTTGCTTAATTCATGTGACCAACCAATACTGGTTCATGCATGTAACAGACCAATACCTCACAAGGTTTATGCTCTCTAAGTTGCGACATTGAAACTGAGATCTTTCGTTCTTAAAACAAGGTTCTGGGCATACTGCCAAATAGCAGAGATTGATAGTGAGGATTCGTTCAATGAGTCACATGCATGAACAAAAAAATTGGTAATTAGATAAGCACAATCTTTCTTGCCTTCTCTCCTCCTCCATCCATCTATCCACCCCTTCTCTCTATCCCTACCTCCATCCATCCCTCCCTCCCTCCTCCTCTCCAGAGCCTGGTGTCGGAGGCGTCCAGGAAGAAGGAGCAGGACCTGGTGTCCAGGGAGATTGAGCGGCTCCGCTCGTCCATCCAGACAGTGTGCCGCAGCACCCTGCCCCTGGGCAAGATCATGGACTACATCCAGGAGGACATGGACGCCATGCAGAACGAGCTGCACACTTGGAGGAGGGAGAACAAGGAGCATGCGCAGGCCCTGCTGCATGAACAGAGGTTTGAGGGCTGCACGCACACTACATACATACATACATACATACATACATACATACATACACACACACACACACACACACACACACACACTAAAGCAGGATTCTCCCGCCCTGTTTCTGGAGAGCTACGGTCCTGTAGGTTTTCACTTCAACCCTGAATCAGGTTAGTTACAACTGGGGTTGGAGCGAAAAGCTACAGGGGGGTAGCTCTCCAGGAAACGGGTTGGAGAACTGCACTAAAGCCTGGAGGAAGGAAAACAAGGAGCACACACAGGCCCTAATGCAGCAACAGATATGGAAGACCAACACACATTCTCACAAACTCACACAACTTGGCGTACATTATATAATGGCATGTGTGCATCTTTTCCAGAGTGACGGACAGCGCGGTGGAGCCTCTGAAGGCCGAGCTAACCGAGCTTGAGCAGCTGATCAAGGAGCAGCAGGACAAGATCTGTTCCGTCAAGTCCAACATCCTGAAGAACGAGGACAAGATCCAGAAGATGGTGACCAGCATCAATTTCTCCTCGCGAATATGAAGGGGAGCCAAGGTACAAATAAAGGATTATCCCCCTTTAAAAAAGCACAGAGCGTTCAGGGTGAGCCTGGTTCTTACTTAGTGTGGTAAAGTCTGAAATGATGGAGTCCTCAACTGCACTTTGACACACACCCACACTAACTGACAGATTAGGAGAGAAAGGGTTTGAATTCCACCCCCAAGGGAGGGAGAGGGAGACTCATGTTATTTTGCTAGTGCTCCATCCACTTTAAGGTGATTGGCACACCTTTACTACACTGGACAAAAATCTAAACGCAACATGTAAAGTGTTGGTCCCATGTTTCATGAGTAAAAAATGTATACAAAATTTTGTTCCATGCGCACAAAAAGCATATTTCTCTCAAATGCACACATTTGTTTAGATCCCAGGCTTTCTTCTTTGCCAAGATAATCCATCCAGCTGACAGGTGTGGCAAAACAAGAAGCTGATTAAACAGCATGATCATTTCACAGGTGCACCTTGTACTGGGGACAATAAAAAGCCACTCTAAAATGTGCAGTTTTGTCACAACACAATGCCACAGATGTCTCAAGTTTTGAGGGAGCATGCAATTGAGAAGGGGTGCTGAGAAGTATTTCTGTCTGTAATAAAGCCATTTTGTGGGGGGAAAATCATTCTGATTGGCTGGGCTTGGCTCTCCAGTGGGTTGGCCTGGCTCCTCAGTGGGTGGGCCTATGCCCTCCCAGGCCCACCCATGGCTGCACCCCTGCCACTAGATTGGGGACTAATTAATTTTAGTTAACTGATTTCCTGTAACTGTAATTTACTAAGTTCTTTAAAATTGTTGTTTATATTTTTGTTCAGTATACTTTCTAGTTTTTCGACATTACCTACTGTATGCGTTGTGGGAATGAGGCCTGACATTTCTTGAAGCTGTGAAAGAACTCCAAAGAGCACATGGACCAAGTCAATACCCTCCACATCTATGTGATATACATTTGATACACACGTGTAATATTTAAACATGTCTGTCAATTAACAATTCTGTTTAACTGAAGCTTCTTCAAAGCCTGTACAAAGCAATAGATCTGAGGTTCGCAGGGGACTAGGGACGCCGCAAGCAGAAGACATGGCAGTCCTTTGACTCTTCCTCCTGTCAACCACTATGCTTGTCCCAGATCTGTTTGTGCGTTCTGGCAAACGCCAGCAAGACATCAAAAACAGACCTGGGATCAGGCAGGTCAAGCACCACTGTACTTTGAGAAATTGGTTTAGTATAGAACTGTGTCCACTCATTGAAAGAGTGGCTTTGGAGTCAAAATTACATGACACTCATAGATTAAAAAAATAAGTTGTCACTCATGTTTTTATGATGACAATTTGTAAACACTGCCCAAATTGCATGTGGAAACATATTGTGCACTTTGATTTGGGAGTTCAAAACATGTTTGCTCTTTCATCTGAATTGGTTTTCGGAAAAACGTATAACACATATCCAAACCTACTGAATATTACATGTTTTATGGAGTTCAATGTATATATGCTTATTCATCTTAATGAAAAAATCTATGATTTAAAAATGATTTACTTTCACTTACGAAGCAAAAACGGTCTCTTCAATTGGATACAGAACCAAACTGCACATTTATTACATTTAAATAGTGCAAACAAGTAATACTGTATACATATTTGAATCCATTTCATATCAGTATTATCAGCTAGCACATCAAATGTATGCGTTAACATTGTACTGCAAAGGAAGTAACACTTTCAAATAATGTGCTCTTAAACCTGTGTAGTAACGCTGTAATTTATTTAGTAAGAGCATTAGCTAGGGAATATACTGTACAAGGATTTATTTTTTTTTACTGAATTTCCTGCCAAGCGAGGCCCATTTCGGAACTCCTAGTTCTTTAAATGTTATTTCCATGTATTTTTAAGAAAGGACCATTTACACTATAGACTATTTGTACCAGTTGCTCTTTTAATTATGTATGTTTTGAGTCTATCAGTTCACAAATTAGAATAATTTTTTGTGGACTGAAAGGGTTTAAATAAAATAAATGTATTTTTGATCATTTGAATTAAAGTACAAACTTACTACACAACAATAAGCAAGGAGGGTCTGTGATTGAGTATGATTTGGGGTATATTGTAGACCAGTGGTTCCCCAACTTTTTATAGTCCCTTACCCCTTCAAACATTCAACCTCCAGCTGCGTACCAACTCTAGCACCAGGGTCAGCACACTCTCAAATGTTTTTTGCCATCACACACTAAACTATACATTTGTTAAATACAGCGGGTGATATTAAGTATTGAACACGTCACCATTTTTCTCAGTAAATATATTTCCAAAGGTGCTATTGACATGAAATATTCACCAGATGTTGGTAACAACCCAAGTAATCCATACATACAAAGAAACCAAAACAAAAAAGTTCAGAAATTTAGTTGTGTAATAATGTGAAATGAGACAGGGAAAAAGTATTGAACACATGAAGAAAGGGAGGTGCAAAAAGGCATGGAAAGCCAAGACAACAGCTGAAAACTATCAGTAATTAAAAGCAATCCAGCCCCCTGTCAGTGCAAATTAATATCAGCTGGTTCAGTCCCAACTGATGGCCTACAAAAAGGTCTCATTGCCAAGGTGTCACACAAGACACATCTCATGATGGGTAAAAGCAAAGAGCTGTCTCAAGACCGTCGCAACCTAATTGTTGCAAAACATAATGATGGCGTTGGTTATATGCGCATTTCTAAGCTTCTGAATGTTCCAGTGAGCACTGTTGGGGCCATAATACGGAAGTGGAAAGACAATCATTTCGCCTCGACCAGGTGCTCCTCGCAAGATTTCTGACAGAGGAGTGAAAAGAAGAGTTGTCCAAGAGCCAAGGACCACTTGTGGAGAGCTTCAAAATGACCTGCAATTAGCAGGTACTGTTGTCTCAAAGAAAACAGTAAGTAATGCACTCCACCGCCATGGCCTGTATGCACACTCACCACACAAGACTCCATTGCTGAAAAAAGGGTTAAAGCCAGTGAAATACTGGGAGAATATAGTGTGGTCAGATGAGAACAAAATTGAACTGTTTGGATGTCATAATACACACCATGTTTGGAGGAGAAATGGCACTGCACATCACCCTAAAAACACCATACCAACAGTGAAGTTTGGAGGTGGGAACATCATGGTGTGGGGCTGCTTTTCAGCAAATGGTACTGGCAAACTTCACATAATTGAAGGAAGGATGAATGGGCAAATTTACCGAGACATTCTTGACAAAAATCTGCTGCCATCTACCAGGATGATGAAGATGAAACGAGGGTGGACATTTCAGCAAGACAATGATCCCAAACACACAGCCAAGGAAACTCTCAATTGGTTTCAAAGAAATAAAATAAAGCTGCTAGAATGGCCCAGCCAATCACCTGACTTAAATCCCATTGAAAATCTATGGAAAGAACTGAAGATCAAGATTCATAGAAGAGGCCCACGGAACCTTCAAGATTTGGTCGAGCTCTTTGTCACTTCACACGAGCCGGGTTGCAAAAAACTCACACATTCATATACAGCGGGTGAAATAAGTATTGAACACGTCACCATTTTTCTCAGTAAATATATTTCCAAAAGGTGCTATTGACATGACATTTTCACCAGATGTTGGTAACAACCCAAGAAACCAAAAACAAATAAGTTCAGAAATTAAGTTGTGAAATGACACAGGGAAAAAGTATTGAACACACTTACTGATATGTATTTAATACTTTGTACAAAAGCCTTTGTTGGTAATGACAGCTTCAAGACGCCTCCTGTATGGAGAAACTAGTCGCATGCATTGCTCTGGTGTGATTTTGAGAAAGGAGAAAAAAGCGTAAATAGTACTGTTTGTCCAGAATTATGTAACCTTTATTTAACTAGGCAAGTCAGTTAAGAACAAATTCTTATTTACAATGACGGCCTACCTACAGGGTCAGCCCCTGGAGCAAATTAGACTTAAGTGCCTTGCTCGAGGACACATCGACAGGTTTTTTTAGTTATTTTTTTACCTTGTCGGCTCGGGTATTTGAACCAGCGACCTTTCAGTTACTGGCCCAACACTCTAACCGCTAGGCTACCTGCCGCCTCAGATGTTTGCTGCAGTATTTCTCAACAAAAAATTGTGCATGAAAACGAGTCATCTCGTTGAATGACAATACTTTATTAAAGAATCCCTACTGTTGACCAATCACAGACCAAAGGGTGTAGACCTCTGCTACCGACTGCGGATTGCATGTGGACGGACACCTTTACTCAATGAAGGGGGCAGCACTGAGCTAGCCTGCAACGTCCCTTCCTGGAGTAGCTCAAACTGCGCATGATCTGTCTCCGTGAGACGCCTTCAAAGATATTTATAACTAACCCAAGATTGTTAATCTGGGTCTTTTTCAATGGGATCAAATGAAGCATAGTGGGCAGAACAAGCAAGGAGGTGGGCAGAGCCAAACATGAGCTAGCGAGATCCTATTGGCGTATTCTAGCATGCATTTGCTTATTTCCATTAGGGAACGCCTTCTCTGAAGTGCACGTGTGCAATAAGTAAATTAGCCCTTGCACTTGTTGTAAACAATGCAATTTTTAGAAACGTTAGCAAAGGGTCACATTTACAAAACTTTGTGCACTCTGTTCATAAAAGATTCTAGTGATCAATGGCTCTGTCCATTCATATATACAGTAATTGGAACAGATCCAGAAATGCTAAAAGGCGCATGGTTAGTGTCATTTTTGGTGCTCTTTGAAACCAGCAACACAGAGGTGAAACATTCATAACCGATGGGCACTACATCAACACACTAATTGTTTTGCAATCTCGGGAGAAAATAGGAAGTCTGTTGCACAGTAATATTGCTATCGCTAACATATCTTATGGTTTATTTTAGGGAGGAGGAGACTTTGTTTCCTTAGTAAAAAGGAGTTATGAAATCTGGAGACGTGTTACGTTAACCGAGACACATTAAACCAACCATATTCACTATTTCAAACATTATCTTCCGTGCAGCACAGGTGTGTGAATCGTCTTTCTGTGCCTTTTTAGTGCAATGAACTGTGTGGTGTCTTTTACACAGAATGCCTGAATTTCAACCCAAAACCAACGATGAAGTCTGCACTGTTTAGAGCGGTTGTATGAAACCAATTGATACATCAAGAAAAGCTCTCAACCGTGCCAGCCTGCTCTTAATTTCTATTCATTTAGACTCACCATAAGTTTTTCGTCTGAACTGTGCATTAGATGTAAATACAAATAGAAGATACATTCCATTAGAACAGCCTCATCATAGGTTTGGGCAATACGTTTCTCCATGAAGTTAAACTCAGATCTCAGAATTCACAAAGCAAGAAACTTTCCTGAATAAAGCCCTGATCATCCACATACCTGACGATAACGGACAACTGCGAGTGACAATTGAGGTCTGTGGTTTCATCCATTTGCCATGTGAAAGAATGCACTGAGTGCGTCAACCTCTTTTAATCTCACTTTTAATGGATGATGCGATGGAAGCTATCAAATCATTCTGAATTGATTTCGACATCCCAGAGAAGACAGTACAAACTTCCATATGCTCAGAAAGGTAAAGCGTCATAACATGCAATTTACCTCTGCAAGCTCCTTGTAGTTGCCTTGTTAGGGGAACATTCCCTCTCATCGTGACCCCTAAAAACTAACTCTTACATGCCCAGAAATGCATTATTATTTCAATACACAGACCTTCATCCATTACATGATCGACGTGGCTTTTTCGCTGAAGCTTGAAACTGATGGGTAACGAAAGGTGTTATTCAACAAAAAATCCACTACATTGTCGTTAGCATCAGCTAGCCATTCTAGCAGAGCTAACTGCACTCTGGTAGCTAGCTAACTGCACTCTGGTAGCTAGCTAACTGCACTCTGGTAGCTAGCTAACTGCACTCTGGTAGCTCGCGACTTGTACTCTGATAGCTCGCGAGCTACTAAAGTTAGCAACGCAAATTCAAATAAATTACATTAACTTAACACAAATGCAAAGTTCTAAAACCAAGAATCTACCTCCTCCATCTCCTGTAGTTTGAAGCAACTAATTTGAATGTAATAATATTCCCAAAAATGCTGAACTATCTCAATCTATCCAACGATGTCACCAACTCACCAAGCTTCTAATTCACACGTCTAATACTAGGTTAATTCTCTGATCCTTTGATTGGATGGAAAACATGTTAGTTCATACTTCATAAGCTTTGATTGGTTGTAGGATGTCTTCCGGAAGTCGTCAGGATTACCATGTAGGTCCACGGAAGTGGGGAAGGAGCACAAGCCTCATATGTTTTGTATTGAAGTCAATGTAGCCAGAAGAGGACGGAAAATAGCTGTCCTTCGGCTACACCATGGTGCTACCCATAGGCTCCAGAGCAATGGAGCAAATAGAGCAGCTGCATCCCGAATTTCAAAATAGGGGGTCCCACTTTCTTACCAGAAAAGTATCATGATCCATTGGGTAATTTGTAATTTTCAATGATTAGTAATGTTTTGAGCTAGTCTGTATTAATATGGTATATACAATAATTAAATGATTGCATTTTGCACCCCCTCCCCCTGTCGCCTCAAGCTGAATGGTTTTGCCCACCGGAAAGTTTTGCTTCCCTCTCACGAGTCACTTTTGGTTCAGTGCAGTTAGAAAGCACTAGTTGCACCACTGGTGTTTAAAATGTGGTGTTTTGCACCTGCAAAATATTTGTTTTTATGTTTCTTAAAATTTGGTATTGTTGTCTCATGTCTAATGCAGTCACGGTGTTGTTACATATCAATTGAGCTGCATGCACCACAAGCAAGTTTTGTTATTTCATCTTGCCTGTAAGAACCATGATGTGCACGGGCATGTGACAGTAAGCCTAATATTACATGATTACATTGGTAAAATATTTTTCCTCACCATTCTCATCTCTTTACAGGCATTTAACACCATTCTGCATTTTTGCCATCTATTTTCTCAACATCAATCAGTTAAATCACATTGTTAAAATGTTTTCATTCAGTTACAAAAGTAACAGTCGCAGCTGAGCCCCCAGCCTGGTATCATAGACTAGACATAACATAGTAAATGCAAATCTTTATTTAACCTTTATAACTAGGCAAGTCAGTTAAGAACTAATTCTTATTTACAATGATGGTCCACCAAAAGGCCTCCCGCGTGGACGGGCCAGGACCAAACATTTTAATATAGGACAAAACACACATCACGACACGAGAGACACCACAACACCACACAGAGAGACCAAAGACGACAACACAGCATGACAGCAACACATGACAACAACACAAAAGGCAAGAAGGTAGACACAACAATACATCACGCGAAGCAGCCACAAGTGTCAGTAAGAGTGTCCATGATTGAGTCTTTGAATCTAGAGTTTTTTGGAGCTTGTTCCAGTCGCTAGCTGCAGCGAACTGAAAAGAGGAGCGACCAGGGATGTGTGTGCTTTGGGGACCTTTTAACCGAATGTGACTGGCAGAACTGGTGTTGTATGTGGAGGATGAGGGCTGCAGTATGTATCTCAGATAGGGGGGAGTGAGACCTGAGAGGGTTTTATAAATAAGTATCAACAAGTGCGTCTTGCGATGGGTATACAGAGATGAACAGTTTACAGAGGAGTGTAGAGTGCAGTCGTGTCCTATAAGGAGCATTGGTGGCAAATCTGATGGCTGAATGGTAAAGAACATCTAGCCGCTTGAGAGCACCCTTACCTGCCGTTCTATAAATTACATCTCCGTAATCTAGCATGGGTAGGATGGTCATCTGAATCAGGGTTCGTTTGGCAGCTGGGGTGAAAGAGGAGCGATAACGATAGAGGAAACCAAGTCTAGATTTAACCTTAGCCTGCAAGTTTGATATGTGCTGAGAGGACAGTGTACCATCTCGCCATACTCCCAAGTACTTGTATGAGGTGACTACCTCAAGCTCTAAACCCTCAGAGTTAGTAATCACACCGGTGGGGAGAGGGACATTCTTCTTAACGAACCACTTGAGGGCAGAGAAAGAAATTGTCCTGTAACAGTTAGGATCGGCTTGATCTGCCCCTTTAAATAAAGGATGCATCTTGGCTGCCTTCCAATTAATGGGAACTTCCCCAGAGATGAGAGATATGCTCGGCGATGATAGGGGCTGCAACCTTAAAGAAGAATGGATCTAAACTATCTGCCCCAGATGTTTTTTGGGGGTCAAGTTTAAGGAGCTCCTTTAGCTGCTCAGACTCAGTGACTGCCTGCAGGGAGAAACTTTGTAGCGGGGCAGGGGAAAAAGAGGGAGGAGCATTAGAAGGATTGGGAGATGAGGAAATGTTGGACTGGTAAGGAGGCCTGCGTCAAATAAGAATCCTGACTTAATGAAGTGGTGAGTAAAGAGCTCAGCCATGCGCTCCTTGTCAGTAACAACCACACATTCAACATTAAGGGACATGGGCAGTTGTTAGGAGGAGGGTTTATTCTCTCCAGGTCTTTCACAGTTTTCCAGAACTTATTGGTGTTAGACCCACACAGTGAGAACTGCTCCTTAAAGTAACTAACTTTAGCCTTCCGGATAGCCTGAGTGCACTTATTTCTCATTTGCCTGAATGAGAGCCAGTCAGTCTGAGTATGTGTGTGCTGAGCCTTTCGCCAAATGGAATTCTTGAGGTGGAGTAACTCTGCCAGATCACGATAGAACCAGGGGCTGAACATGTTTATGACAAATCAGGACAGGTCGTTTAACTGAGCAGGTATTACGAACGCAGGCTGTAAAACAGTGATCACTAAGGTCATTGCAGAAAACACCAGACTGATACCTATCAGGATTATTTGTGCGGATGATATCAAGGAGAGTAGCCTTTTCTGGGTGTTTGTTGTCATACCTTGTGGGATTGGTAATAATCTAAAAAAGATTTAGGGAATCCCATTGCTTTAGGACTTGGTCAGTTGGTTTAATACATTTTTTTTCTTTAACCTTTATTTAACTAGGCAGGTCAGTTAAGAACAAATTCTTATTCACAATGACAGCCTACACCGGCCAAACTCGGTGCGCCAAGTTTTGCTTATTTGAGCTGATATTGCCATAATATGGACTTAGCCCTATAAGAAACGGTGTAGAATTGCAGGACATTTTTTAAATGTAGTATTGTTAAAAAAAAAAATGTAATGATCATGAATATCGGCATTAAAATATTGGCCATCGACCTCCTTAACCCTAAAAAATCTGTATAGGCCCTAAAATATCCATATCTGTCATTCTCTAATGTTAATGACTGGGTTGGATAGCCGAAATAACAAAGGATTCTAATTGTGTTTCTGACGGGTTCACACAAAGTCCTCGTGGCGTCTGGCACGACTTAGTAACACTGGTGAGGAGACCCTCTCCTTTGAAGGCTGGCCCAATGTGACATAACCAAAGCGTTTACATTTTCTTAAAAAATCTCTATAATAACCTCAGCTACTGGACTGTTTTTTGGCAAGCCATAAAACAGCTGCGACGCACACAAAAATAATGAAGAAGCCCTAAAATCTCTTAAGTGAGGTTTTGTTCGGGGCATTCGGGATAGAAGTTAGGATTTAGAGGCCCCTTTAGAGGCAAGTGGACACCTGCTTTAAAGCAAAGACTGGCCTTCATCTGAAGTTGGATAAGTGCAGGCTGCAGTAGCACATAGTCACTACTGCCATTGTCTCTGTGTTTGCCCTCTTGCTGTAGGACTAAAGTAAACTCCTGGAAGACAGACCTGAAGTCAAATCAAAATGTATTGGTCACATGCGCTGATACAACAGATGTAGACTTTTCTGTGAAATGCTTACTCACCAGCCCTTTCCCAACGCTTTTGTTTTGGGGGGGAAGCTACTGTATTTACAAGGAGTAAATGTGAGTCAATGTGCAGGGGTAAAAGGTAATTGAGGTAATATGTATGTGTAGGTAGGGGTAAAAGTGACTAGGAAATCAGGCTAGATAATAAACAGAGCAGCAGCAGTGTATGTGAAAGGGTCTGTGTGTGTGATGTCAATGTGCATGTGTGTCACAGGAGGCTGCTGAGGGGAGGACGGTTCATAATAATTGCTGGAATGGAGCAAATGGAATGGCATCAAACACATGGAAACCATGTGTTTTATTTATTTGATACCATTCCGCTCCAGCCATTACCACAAATCCATCCTCCCCAATTAAGGTGCCCCCAACCTCCTCTGGTGTGTATGTTTGTCTGTCTGTGTGTGTGTTGGAGTATCAGTATAGTATGTGTGTGGGTGCAAAGTCCAGTGAGTGCAAAAAAAAACAAGTGACTTGTGCCAAGTGTGGGGTTTAGGAAATGGCTGTCTCTTTACCTTTAGAAAGGACTGCGTCCATCCAACTCAAATGTTTGGTCACTGAGCTTCAGAATGGCTTGCTTTGCTAATGAGTGACTTAGCATTAGCAAAACAGCGGTCCCTGTTAGCAAAATGTTTTGCATTTTAGATATTGCTTCATATGACACAACCATACTAAAATCCATTATGTTAAATGGCATGATAAGAGTAACTTGACTCAAACATAGCCATGGCTGTGAAATCATTGACTTTTAAAAAGAAGCAACATGTTTTACAGGTTCCTTTTTCCACTGTTGAGCAACCTTTGGTGTTTACAGAGCTGGGGGGTTTGGGGGTCCCTAAGGTCAAGTCCGTTCAGAGTGACACATGGAGCCGCCAGGCCTCCCCTATTTATTTTTAGAGGCCACTGTACAATGTCTATGGTTCAGCTGTCGTCAGGCAGCAATAAGCAATGCCTGCATGCCGCCTCCCACGATGTAAAACCTTCAACAGCGGTACAGTCAAGTCACCTACCACAGAGGAACAGTGAGAAGTAATGCTTCCTCAAGTCAAGCCACCCAACTCACACTCTCAACTCACAGACTGACTGTTGGTCCTAGTCTAGTGTGTGGTCGCTATATTATTCATGATATTGATCAATATTATACTCTATATTTGAACCAGAAATAGGTATACAGTGTAAGTTATGACCTATGCAATTATTTTAATATTTTCTAATAAAAAAGAGCAATGATTTTTGAATGCAACATTCTCTGTCCCCTAAATTTGAGCCTTATCATTTCAGCAAACTACATAACTTGACACAGTGGCCCAAAATCTAATTTTCCCTAAATATGCACTCATTCGCTCCCACAAATTTCCAAAAAGCATTGGATTGGTGGTGTTAGGGGCTAGAGCGTTTCCACCATATTTCTTATATTAGTCATTTCCTTTCAAATTAGTGAAGGGAAGTAAACAAGTACACACTTCGAATAAAGAACATTATTGGGATGCAACCAGCATTAGAATTGTATTCACCATAGCTATAATGTATTGGTCCACCTTAACCAATGACTATACAGTATATAACTAAAGGATAATTTAGCTTTTTTTACAACCAAATCTCTATTGTTGATGGAAATGGCATGTTATTTATAAAAGGGTCCAGACACTTTTTTTACGATTTCACTTGTTTTTGAGAAACTTACTTAAAAGTGTGGTAAATGTGTTTCACAACCTTATTGTATAAAACAAGGTGTTCAGTTTCTACTCTGCCCCTCATAGACTCCAAGTTCCGTCTTCGTGGGCGCATAGGTCATGCGAACATTGCTTTGATTGTTTTTACAGCTATTTGTTATGAGGGGGAACTGCCCCAATAAAATCGCAGGATTTCATAGCATACATTAACAGCACAAAGTAAATGGACCATTCTGAGGCACTAAAATGTGTGTCGGTTCAATTAGAACTTCTGGGTCTGCTCTAATCTCTTCCTACCAATGAGTCTCTTGCGCCAGACAGCTTTCTACTGGACGTGAGACTAGATCTGCTCTATCAGGTACAGATGGCGCTGAAGTAAAAAGCTGATTGTAATGAACTTCTAATCATAACAGTCATGGGAGCCTGGGACCTGATAAACCGGACAACTACATCCAGCAAGTGTCAAAGGACAGAGGGATACACTAGCTAGAACCTTCTCATCGTGGATCTGGCAGGACAAAAAACATGGGTAATTTTGTTTCCCCTTGTTGTTTATAAGGTTCTACTGTAGTTGACAGGGTGGAACCGGGTTTGTCCCAAAGCATGATGAAATGCATTAGCCAGCTATAGTAATTTTGAGAAACATTGATAGATAGTTTGGTCAATTTTTGGGGGTCAAATGAACCAGTTAGCTCTCTTCCTTTGATAAGCAGCTAGCTACTTATTGCTAGCTGGTAGCTTGCTAGCTAGTTAGCTCCCATGTCAATTTCTAACTCAGAAATATGAAATTATTTCAGAATTAAAGTTAACTGTCTATCATCCTTGGTGACATTGTTAGCTAGCTATCTCCAGTTAGATAATGTTTATTCCCTTATTGCATCTGCATGCTGCTTATTGTGTTCTCCCTGGTATGTATTTTTCGTTTATATAACGGGTGGGTCTAATCCTGAATTCTGATTGGTTAAAACCCCATTCCAGCTGGTGTCTATTTCACAAGTTACCACTGGCTAAATCTATGACGTTGAAATGCCTATTTACTCTGTTCCATCTCACTGCGCAATCCACTGTCTCATCAACCCTGCCAGGAAATGTATAAACTTAATCTCGACTATAAAAAGCATCTAGACATTATAGTTTCTCCAACCTTTTCAATATTGAATTGCGATCTCCACCGTCCCATAAAGTGAATGTGTCCGAACGAGACAGACAGCAAAACATTTAGCATTTTTTCAGTTGACTGACTAAATCAATACTTGGGAAAACTAAAATAGATGAGTGGAACATTTCTTTTAATCTTTTCGGCAGCATGACTATGGATGAATGGAAAAAAGAGATGGCAATAATTTCCAGGCATGCAGATTTAGGGGATACTGCATTGAATGACCTAGAGATAAGACGCAACAAAAAAAACACTGAGTTAAGAATACAAACTGGGCTGTGCGTTGCTTCGAGGGCTAGCTAGCAGAGAAGAAAAAAGTTGACTTCAAAACTCTCCCTAAGGAAAAGTTTAACATCGTTCTCCGACATGGGAAGGGGGAGCAGTATAGCATAAGTAGCTAGCTGGCCCTCCGGAGTGGTCTCAACCGGTTTCTAAATGACCCACCCATCGGTCGCAGCTGGTGCCTTATGAAGGACACTGAATTTACCACCTCGAATCATGTATTTCTGGGCAACATCAAACAGCTAAAAAGGCAAGGAAAATATATCACAAACAGCCACCCTCCCATCACCGATAAGGACATGGCCCAGCTCCAAAACTCAGAGGCTCTGAATCCTGCTACACCAAGGGGTCTGATCCAGAAAGCAGCATCCAAGTCCTCTTTGGCTGGAGTCGCTCTGGATTGTGACAGGCTTCATAACTTTGTAGTAGCGCAACACTGGCATGGATGAAGCCAGAGATTTCATCTCCTACACCGCAGCCTTGTGTTTGGGTAGCCAGTGCCATGGTGTGTGTCTTGGTCCAGCAGCCGGTGCAGAGGCTCACATACTGCTCATAAGTGTGGCATGAACTTTGCAAGATAGTTTGCAAAGCCGATGAGACGCTGCACTCCTATTGCATGAGGATGTTATTTGCACATCATCATTTGCACATCTATCACTCCAGTGTTAATTCTAATTTGTAACTTATTTTGCCACTATGGCCTATTTATTGTCCTACCTTCCTAACCTTACTGCATTTTGCACTACATTTGCACACTCTGTATATAGATTCTCTATTGTGTTATTGACGGTACGTTTGTTTATTCTCATGTGTAACTCTGTGTTTTTTGTCGCACTGCTTTGCTTTATCTTGGCCAGGTCGCAGTTGTAAATGAGAACTTGTTCTCAACTGGCCTACCTGGTTAAATAAAGGTGAAATAAAAAATATATTGCATCAGACTGGTTTGGCATGTTGAGGATCACTCTGACTTTGTCTGGGTCCGGCTTCAGACCTTTGGCTGAGAGAATGTGACAATGGAAGTGGACGTCTTTCACCTTGAACTGCAGCTTCTTCTGGCCAAGACGCAGCTTAACTCTCCATCAGTGCCAGGAGCTTCACATCGTGGTTGCGTTCTGCTTCTTCATCTGTGTCTCCGCAGCCTACGATCAGGACATCATCAGCGATGATTTCAATGCCCTTGAGCCCAGCCAGTAACTCGTGGTTCCTGCGTTGGTATACCTCAGGAGCTAAATGGGAGCTCGAGCCAGTGTTTCCGACCCCAGGGGTTCCAGAATGTAGTCATAAAGCTGCTTTCTTCGTCCAGCTTGCATCGCAGGAATGCCTCTCGGGCGTCCAGCAAGGTGAAAATCCTGGCCTTGGGAAGCTTGTAGAGGACATCCTCCAGTGTCGGCATGATGTAGTGGGAGCGTTGCAGTGCTTGGTTCAGATGCTTTGGGTCGATGCAGATCTTCAGCTTTTCTTGCATTTTCACTATAACCATATTTCACTATGACCTCATACTTGTTCAGCTGGGCCTTCACAGCCACTTTCATTGCAATGGGCCCAGTGCAATGAGCACACTGGACTGGAGTGACACTCTCATCCAATTCAAAGTGTACCTCGCATGTAGAGCGTGAGAGGAGAGGATGTTGACTGGCTTTCACGATCTCAAACTCCAGCTTGTGTTTGTGTCCCCAAATAACACATTCGGTCTCAAAGATGCCCATAGAGCACATTTATCGCACCCTGATCTGTTTCACCTGTCTTGTGCTTGTCTCCACCCCCCACCATTGTGTCTCCCATTTGTTCCCATTATCCCCTGTGCATTTATACCGGTGTTTTCTGTTTGTATGTTGCCAGTTCGTCTTGCCAAGTCTTACCAGAGGGTTTTCCCATTTTGCAGTATCTCTAGTTTCTGTTTTCTAGTCCTCCCTGTTCTGACCATTCTGCACACCCTGACCCAGAGCCTGCCTGCCATTCTGTACCTGACTGACTCTGCCTTGAATTACTGACCATTCTGCCTGCCCTGACCTGTTGTTACATTACAACTTTCGTACAAAATGTATGAAATTATTATTTTTTCTCATCAACCTACACACAATACCCTATAATGACAATGCAAAAACAGTTATTTTGAATGTTTTGCTAATTTATTACATTAAAAAAACTGAAATCACATTTGATGTTGACAGTTATTTAAATGATTAATAACTGATTACTTAAGAAATTTCCCCCTCGGGGATCAATAAAGTACCTATCTATTGGCAAAGTGGGCAAACATAGGCAGGAAATGCAGTGAGCCATCGTATTCATGCATACAAAAACTAATAATGAAAGAAAAGCATTGCAACTTTGAATTTTGTAAAGTTAGTGTGGTAGAGGTAGAAAAATTACTGTTATCGATCAATAATGACAACTCCTGGCATTGACAACTTAGATGGAAAGCTACTGAGGTTGGTAGCTGACTCTATAGCCACTCCTATCTGTCATCTTTAATCTGAGCCTAAAGGAAAGTCTTTGTCCTCAGGCTTGGAGGGAAGCCAAAGTAATTCCGCTACCCAAGAGTGGTAAAGCGGCCTTTACTGGTTCTAACAGCAGACATATCAGCTTCCTGCCAGGTCTTAGCAAACTGTTGGAAAATAATTGTGTTTGACCAAATACAATGCTATTTCTCTGTAAACAAATGAACAACAGACTTTCAGGATGCTTATAGGGAAGGGCACTCAACAGCACTGACACAAATTACTTTGGATTGGTTGAAAGAAACTGATTGTGAGACCTGTACTGTTAGATTTCAGTGCAGCCTTTGATATTATTGACCATAACCTGTTGTTTAAGAACTTCTGTTATGGCTTTTCAACTTCTGCCATATCGTGGATTCAGAGCAATCTATTTAATAGAACTCAAAGGATTTTATTTAATGGAAGCTTCTCTAATGTCAAACATGTAAAGTGTGGTGTACCACAGGGCAGCTCTCTAGGCCCTCTACTCTTTTCTATTTTTACCAATGACCTGCCATTGGCATTAAACAGAGCAGGTGTGTCCATGTATGCTGATAATTCAACCATGTACACATCAGCAACCACAGCTAATGATGTTATTGAAACCCTTAACAAAGACTTGCAGTCTGTTTTGGAATGCGTGGCCAGTAATAAACTGGTCCTGAACATAACTAAAAACTAAGAGCATTGTGGGGGGTGGGCGAGTTCAGCATTGTAAGCATTTTTTTTACAAGCATTTTGCTACACCCGCAATAACATCTGCTAAACATGTGTATGTGACCAATAAAATTTGATGTGATACTTTACTGAACAAAAATATAAACGCAACCTGCAACAACTTCACCAATTTTACTGAGTTGCAGTTCATAAGGAGATCAGTCAATTGAAATAAATTCATTAGGCCCTAATCCAGTGTTTCCCAACCCTGATCCTCGAGTACCCTCAACAGTACATACAGTGGGGAGAACAAGTATTTGATACACTGCCGATTTTGCAGGTTTTCCTACTTACAAAGCATGTAGAAGTCTGTATAATTTTTATCATAGGTACTCTTCAACTGTGAGTGACGGAATCTAAAACAAAAATACAGAAAATCACATTGTATGATTTTTTAAGTAATTAATTTGCATTTTATTGCATGACATAAGTATTTGATACATCAGAAAATCAGAACTTAATATTTGCAATTACAGAGATCATACGTTTCCTGTAGTTCTTGACCAGGTTTGCACACACTGCAGCAGGGATTTTGGCCCACTCCTCCATCCAGATCCTTCAGGTTTCGGGGCTGTCGCTGGGCAATACGGACTTTCAGCTCCCTCCAAAGATTTTCTATTGGGTTCAGGTCTGGAGACTGGCTAGGCCACTCCAAGACCTTGAGATGCTTCTTACGGAGCCACTCCTTAGTTGCCCTGGCTGTGTGTTTCCGGTCGTTGTCATGCTGGAAGACCCAGCCACGACCCATCTTCAATGCTCTTACTGAGGGAAGGAGGTTGTTGGCCAAGATCTTGCGATACATGGCCCCATCCATCCTCCCCTCAATACGGTGCAGTCGTCCTGTCCCCTTTGCAGAAAAGCATCCCCAAAGAATGATGTTTCCACCTCCATGCTTCACGGTTGGGATGGTGTTCTTGGGGTTGTACTCATCCTCTTCTTCCTCCAAACACGGCGAGTGGAGTTTAGACCAAAAAGCTCAATTTTTGTCTCATCAGACCACATGACCTTCTCCCATTCCTCCTCTGGATCATCCAGATGGTCATTGGCAAACTTCAGATGGGCCTGGACATGCGCTGGCTTGAGCAGAGGGACCTTGCGTGCGCTGCAGGATTTTAATCCATGACGGCGTAGTGTGTTACTAATGGTTTTCTTTGAGACTGTGGTCCCAGCTCTCTTCAGGTCATTGACCAGGTCCTGCCGTGTAGTTCTGGGCTGATCACTGACCTTCCTCATGATCATTGATGCCCCACGAGGTGAGATCTTGCATGGTGCCCCAGACCGAGGGAGATTGACCGTCATCTTGAACTTCTTCCATTTTCTAATAATTGCGCAAACAGTTGTTGCCTTCTCACCAAGCTGCTTGCCTAATGTCCTGTAGCCCATCCCAGCCTTGTGCAGGTCTACAATTTTATCCCTGATGTCCTTACACAGCTCTCTGGTCTTGGCCATTGTGGAGAGGTTGGAGTCTGTTTGATTGAGTGTGTGGACAGGTGTCTTTTATACAGGTAAAGAGTTCAAACAGGTGCAGTTAATACAGGTAATGAGTGGAGAACAGGAGGGCTTCTTAAAGAATAACTAACAGGTCTGTGAGAGCCGGAATTCTTACTTGTTGGTAGGTGATCAAATACTTATGTCATGCAATAAAATGCAAATTAATTATTTAAAAATCATACAATGTGATTTTCTGGATTTTTCTTTTAGATTCCGTCTCTCACAGTTGAAGTGTACCTATGATAAAAATTACAGACCTTACATGCTTTGTAAGTAGGAAAACCTGCAAAATTGGCAGTGTATCAAATACTTGTTCTCCCCACTGTATTTGTATTGTAACCCTGGACAAGCAAACCTGATTCAACTTGTCAAATAATCATCAAGCCCTCAATGAGTTGAATGAGGTGTGTTTGTCCAGGGCTACAATTCAAATTTGTATTGTTGTGGGTTCTCGGAAACATGGGATCAACACTTTACGCTGTTACCTGTTTGTTCAGTATATAAATAAATAAATAATGGAATTAAAATGAGGAACAAACTCTCATTAGGATTGCCACAGTTTTTCTATACACCACTGACGGTCATTTTTAAAACACAAAACTGACCTATGATCAGCGTCTAGGGTCAACTCCATCCTACTCCTACCCTGCCCCCTGGGTTGCTCTCTCCTCTCCCGGTCCGGCTTCAACTCTGGAACCCAGAGAGACCATCTCCATGCCATTGGCATAAATCTCCATGCTCACCCATGTTTCTCGCTTCTGCTTCCTGTAGGCCTTGAAGTACAGATAGGTGGCGATAGCCAGGGCCGGCCCCTGGTATAGGCGTAATAGGCAAATGCTAAGGGCGCCCAAATGGTTGAAGATTTGTAATACTATTTTAATACTATTAATTCGAAATATTACAAAAAAGTGAAAGCCCCCACAACAACATAATTACATAGCTTATTAGGCCATATTTTCTGTGTTGCCAGCAGCGTCACCCCGGCCCGGTGCATCAATCATCAATCCCCCCCCAGACTTACCTGATTGTGGCGGGTGGGCAAAAAGACCAAAGCCATCTGAAGAAAAAGAGAAGAGGAGGAAAAATGGTATAAGGACAGATGTGATGTGATGAATGAATAGTTTATCTAATTGCATAGTAGTTACCGTTGGAGCAGTGTTACTACTAGTAGGATGGATAATAGAACGAGTCAAAATTCACCCAAGGCTGAAAAACAGCAAAAGAATGTTGGCTAAGCTGGAACACTAGCGCAAGCCCATAGCAAATGAATGGAATCGTGCATTCGCAGAGGCTGTTTTGACTAGAGTGATGCTTAGAATTCCATTTAGCCTAAATGGCACACAGAAATGTATCCATTTTTATTTGACAACTACAATCTGTTCGTTGGACGATACTGGAAAAAAACAACTTGTGTAGAAAGTAAACATCCGCACCTCAATGGTGTCAACTCTGCTTTTGTCTGCCTAATGAGAAAGTAGGGAGGAAATTAAAACTTCTGACTATTTCTGATCTAGTGATCGATGACAACCGAGCTCGCTGCCCAGACTTACATAATTACAAAGAGGAGATTCTCCTGATTAAAATAGACAGACATAGCTATATTTCCCTATAGGAAACAATGGGCGACCTCAGAGTTCCATGAGTAATTTTTTGTTGTTTACATTTTAACTACAAACAACGTGGACAGGTCTCATTGTCAACAATAGCGAAGTAGGCATTGTTATGTAGAACAATAAACTGGGAATAGAATGTTTGGAAGGCGAGTTGGTCCCACGGTGCTCAATAAAACTAATAGGAGCAGGCAGGGTGAAAAATGCCCTAAAATAAGGCCTGTTTTTTTCGTGATTACTTCAAAACTACGGCAAGGAGCTGGGAAATATGGTCATATTATGAAACTAGGCTCCAAGGCGGATGCAATGAACTCATTTTTATCAGAAAATGTGTCCAGCCTACTACTAGCTAGTTTACTTTGGATGAAACCGGTGCTGCTGCTAAATCCGACTCTCAGACAAAAAACATAAAAGATCCCAGTGAGTGGCCAAAATATATGAATGGTTCTTTACGGGATATGTTAGTGCAGCTTGGGCCACATCAGGATAAGGAGGGGAATGTCCCAAATAAAGTTTTCGGTGGCCTACTAAAACAGGAGGATGGCGAACGGTGAGAGGGTGGAGACCATGGCTCAAACTCATCAAAAACGCCTGCGCTCTAATATGAATCAAGAGAGACTCGAAGGACTCTCCACCATTTAAATTGAGCACAAGTTGTCTTACCTCTCTCTATCTCGCTCTGTCTCTTTCAGATGATTTGATTTCAGGACCATGGACAGGTACAGAGAGAAAACATCGCTGACTGCAATGCAGCATGACAGCGGAGGAAAGAGGCCACTTTAGGCGCACACAAAATAAATAAATGCTGAAACGGACAATCAAATTCTATATGTAAATAAACAAAATTCGTTAAGGCTGGGTCATCGACATAACACTTATTTTACACTGCCCCAGCGAAACGAGGCCCGCCATGCATTTATGAAAGCACGTGTTTCTAAAGGTCAAATGATCTCAATCTTTTTTACAGTTCTACAGTTATTTATTATTGTAATTGTAACAATTATGGGATAGTGCTATGTGTGATAAAACATGGCATATTATTAATAAGTGATAGCAAAATTGTAACTCCGATGCAGGGGTATTATGGGAATAATCATAGAATTAGATATATAATTGGAGCCTATTTCTTCCTATTCACAAAAATAAGTGGTACGCCTATCTGTTTGATAAACACAATTATATCCATAGATGTCGGTATAGCCAAATACTGTCGCATGCACTCCTTAAATACCTCCGTATTAAAAGTAAAAGTATGAATAATGAAATACATAATTTACAAACAAAGTATTTGTGTTTAGTGAGTCCGCCAGATCAGAGGCATTAGGAATGACCAGGGATGTTCTCTTGATAAGTCTGTGGTTGTCACGAGAGGGTGCATATACAGACCAAGACGCAGCGCAGGGATTGCAGTTCGACATTTTATTTATACTATGTATAAAAACAACTCAATGCCGAACTAAAATAAACAGAACAATGAATGCAACAAACACGACAATACACACGTAAGTAGCACCGTGACTGGAGAATTACACAATGACCCACAACCCCGGTGTGGAACATACAAACATGTGTAGGATCCCTAATTAGAGACAATGCACTGCAGCTGCCTCTAATTAGGGATCCACCACAAACCACCACCAGAAACAGAAATAATAGATATGTCAGACTCTGACCATGGCTATATAGAGAAGCAAAAGGCTTCTCTATGGCCAGAGCCTGACAGTACCCCCCCCCCCCCAAAGGTGCGGACTCCTGGACGCCCAAAACACACAAATAGGGCACCGGTGGAGCGGACTGCTCAGGCACTGGAGCGAAGCAGACGGCTGGACCCGGACTGGGCACCGGTGGAGCGGACTGCTCTGGCACTGGAGCGGAGCAGACGGCCGGACCCGGACTGGGCACCGGTGGAGCGGACTGCTCTGGCACTGGAGCGGAGCAGACGGCCGGTCCCGGAGCGGACTGCTCTGGCACTGGAGCGGAGCAGACGGCCGGACCCTGACTGGGGAGGCACACCGGAAATCGGGTTTGTGGAGCCGGCATGGGACGTACCGGACTGGGGAGGCGCACCGGAAGTCGGGTGCATGGAGCCGGTACGGGACTGGAGCAGACGCCCGGACCCAGACTGGGCCCCGGTGTTGCGGACTGCTCTGACATGGGAGTGAAGCCTACGACCGGACCCACACTGGGCACCGGTGGAGCGGACTGCTCTGACATGGGAGTGGAGCTTACGACCGGACCCACACTGGGCACCGGTGGAGCAGACTGCTCTGACATGGGAGTGGAGCTTACGACCGGACCCACACTGAGCACCGGTGGAGCGGACTGCTCTGGCATGGGAGTAGAGCCGATGACCGGACCCGGATTGGGGGTGCTCACTTTGGGCCCCCCTAACTCCAGCTCCTACCTCTGACTCACAGTCCTCCCAACCTCGCCTCAGTTGCTCCCTTAACTCGCTCCATTCACCACCCTTGCATTCCCCCACGCTCACCTCCTCACGGAACTCTGCTCCCCCTTTATCCTCCAGCCTCGGCGCCTCGCTCATGGAGAGTGGTACTGGCGCTTCCTCCTCGCCACCAGACCACCCCCATAGCCCGCCCCCCAAAAAAATATTGGGGTTGCCTTCGGGCTCCTCTCCATCTCGAGCCCACTTGCGCTGCTTGGTCTCGAAGTGGTGGGTCATTCTGTCACGGTGAAACGTAAGTGTGCTACGTTACGCGTGTATTGTCGTGTTTGTTGCATTCATTGTTCTGTTTATTTTAGTTCGGCATTGAGTTGTTTTTATACATAGTATAAATAAAATGTCGAACTGCAATCCCTGCGCTGCGTCTTGGTCTGTATATGCACCCTCTCGTGACAGTGGATTAGACCATTTTCTGTCCTGCTAAGCATTTAAAATGTAACGAGTACTGGGTGTCAAGGAAAATGTATGGAGTAAAAAGTACATTATTTCCTTTAGGAATGTAGTGAAGTAAAAGTAAAAGTTGTCAAAAATATAAATAGTAAAGTACAGATACCCAAAAAAACAACTTAAGTAGTACTTTAAAGTATTTTTACACCACTGGTGGCCAGACTCACCCCCAAAAAAGTGTTTCAAAACGTCCCCACAAGAAACCCTACAGCCATCTCATGTCACCACCTCTGTTTTCAACCAGGATCTCCGATCACTGCCTCATTGCCTGTGTCCGTAATGGGTCCGCGCTCAAACGACCACCCCTTATCACTGTCAAACGCTCCCATAATCGAACATTTCAATAAGCATTTTGCTACAGCTGGCCATGCTTTTCAACTGGCTACCCCTACCCCAGCCAACAGCTCTGCACCCCCCGCATCAAGTTGCCCAAGCCACCCCTGCTTCTCCTTCACCCAAATCTAGATAGCTGATGTTCTGAAAGATCTGCAAAATCTGGAACCCTACAAATCTGCTGGGCTAGAAAATCTTTTTAATTTTGCTAGCTAACTACTGTAGCTAACCAACAGCTAATCAAAAATATTCAATATAATCTATTTGGTCTAAAAATGACAAAATAGCATATCCTTTACTGTAAACCCAAAATATAAACCACCTAGCTAATGTGTTTACGATCAAACCAACAGGCTGACTGCAAACAAATGTAGTTTGCTAGTGATTGTTTCTTTAGCTAGCTAAATAGCCTGTTAGGTTACCTAACAAACTAGATCGACTACCAAACTAGATCGACAACCAAAATAGATCTAGTCAATTATTTTAACAAAAAGTAACAACGCAAGCAGTTTTGAACTAGCAAACAAATTGATGTACAAATGGATGTACTTGAAGTTATGATTATTTACTCAACTTACACAATCGACTAACACATATTCTGCAACTGAAACACGAGGTGAGGTCTTGTGAAGACGTGCCATGCATGGGCTACAGGGTAGTATGCTGCGCATGTGCAAATGCTTCAGAACCTGTCATTTATTGTGCCAACTCAACATATTTAGTTGATTTCACTAATTTGGTATTAATGAAAGAACTAAAAGTCTAGATCTTTTTTTACAGTGTAGTTAAGCTGCAGCTGGCCCAGAACAGAGCGGCACATCTTGCTCTTCATTGTAATCAGAGGGCTGATATAAATACTATGCATGCCAGTCTCTCGGCTAAGAGTTGAGGAAAGACTGACTGCATCACTTATTTTTAGAAGATACATTAATCCCAATTTGTTTGCATAGTCAATTTACACACAGCTCTGACACACACATTTACCCCAAAAGACATGCCACCAGGGGTCTTTTCACAGCCCCCAAATCCAGAACAAATTCAAGAGCGTGTACAGTATTATATAGAGCCATTATTGCATGGAACTCTATTCCATCTCATATTGCTCAAATGAACAGCAAACCTGGTTTCAAAAAGCAGATAAAGCAACACATCACGGCACAACGCCTCTCCCCTACTTTATCTAGATAGTTTGTGTGGATATATTGATATGTAGGCCTTTAAAATATTTTGTTTTTAATGTAGTTCTGTCCTGGACCTGTTCTTGTCTATTAATGTTCTGTATTGTGTCATGTTTCATGTTTTGTGTGGACCCATAGGAAGAGTAGCTGCTGATTTTGCAACAGCTAATAAAATACAAAAAATACCAAATGCATTTGCTTTAACAGACCGTATTTCCAGCTGTGGAAATTTCCCACATTTGCGACAAATGCTTGAACTGGCTACTCGCCCTGTCTGTGATTGTTTTCTCCATGTCTGTCTCTGTTCTGTGTTCCCCTCTGGGTTTTTTTTGCGCGGTATGAAAATGCATGTGTTTCCTCACGCTCTTCACTTTGCATAGAGCTGCCGCTGCGCAGTTGTCTCACTCTGCCTAACCTGGTTTACAGCTTTGGACAAGGTAAGCTGTGAATCCAACTGTATTGGATTCACAGCTTACCTTGTAAGCTGTGAAACTATATTTTCAGAAAGTTAGATATTTCTTATTCCCATTACAATCTGATCTCGGATTAGTTCTTCCCTGAGTGTGCCAAACTGACAATGTTCCGCTAGCTTGTGAACAGCTGTGATAAAGCTGTCGGCGGTTTCACCCTGCTCCCGTTTGAGCACATTAAACCTAGTTCTATCAAATATAATGTTGTCTCAAATAAAACAGTTTTTAACGGCACTGTAGTTTCTCTTCCTCAGTCAACAGTGAAGCATTTAATATATCCTCGGTTTCATCACCCATAGAGTAAATCAGTGTATAAACTTGAAATGCCTCCTTCTCTACAGTCTTGGCCAAAAGTTTTGAGAATGACAAGTATTGGTGTCCACAAAGTTTGTTCTTAGATCTTTATGTCAGTAGTTACTATGGTACACTGAAGTATAATTACAAGTATTCCATAAGTGTCAAAGGCTTTCATTGACAATGACATTCAGTTTATGCAAAGAGTCAATAATTGCAGTGTTGACCCTTCTTTTTCAAGACCTCTGCAATCCGCCCTGGCATGCTGTCAATTAACTTCTGGGCCACATCCTGACTGATGGCAGGCCATTCTTGCATAATCAATGCTTGGAGTTTGTCAGAAGTTGTGGATCGACCACAATTTCTCAATGGGATTAAGGTCTGGGGAGTTTCCTGGCCATGGACCCAAAATGTCGATGTTTTGTTCCCCAAGCCACTTAGTTATCACTTTTGCCATATGGCAAGGTGCTCCATCATGCTGGAAAAGGCATTGGTCGTCACCAAACTGTTCTTGGATGGTTGGGAGAAGTTGCTCTCGGAGGATGTGTTGGTACCATTCTTTATTCATGGCTGTGCAACCCCACACATGAATGGTCTCAGGATGCTTTACTGTTGGCATGACACAGGACTGATGGTAGCGCTCACCTTGTCTTCTCCGGACAAGGTGTTTTCCTGATGGCCCAAACAATCGGAAAGGGGATTCATCAGAGAAAATGACTCTAACCCAGTCCTCAGCAGTCCAATCCCTGTACCTTTTGAATAATATCAGTCTGTCCCTGAAGTTTTTCCTGGAGAGAAGTGGCTTCTTTGCTGCCCTTCTTGACACCAGGTCATCTTCCAAAAGTCTTCGCCTCACTGTGCGTGCAGATGCACTCACAGCTGCCTGCTGCCATTCCTGAGCAAGCTCTGCACTGGTGGTGCCCCGATCCCGCAGCTGAATCAACTTTAGGAGACGGTCCTGGCGTTTGCTGGACTTTCTTGGGCTCCCTGACGCCTTCTTCACAACAATTGAACCTCTCTCCTTGAAGTTCTTGATGATCCGATAAATGGTTGATTTAGGTGCTATCTTACCAGCAGCAATATCCTTGCCTGTGAAGCCCTTTTTGTGCAAAGCAATTATGTGTTGCAGGTAACCATGGTTGACAGAGGAAGAACAATGATTTCAAGCATCACCCTCCTTTTAAAGCTTCCAGTCTGTTATTCTGACTCAATCAGCATGACAGAGTGAGCTCCAGCCTTGTCCTCGTCAACACTCTCACCTGTGTTAACGAGACAATCACTGCCATGATGGCAGCTAGTCCTTTTGTGGCAGGGCTGAAATGCAGTGGAAATGTTTTTTGGGGATTAAGTTCATTTTCATGGCAAAGAGGGACTTTGCAATTAATTGCAATTCATCTGATCACTGTTCATGACATTCTGGAGTATATGCAAATTGCCATCATCAACACTGAGGCAGCAAACTTTGTGGAGACCAATACTTGTGTCATTCTCAAAACTTTTGACCACGACTGTACACAATCCTCTATTTATTTTAATTTTAATAAAAAAATAAAAAAGAAATATGTAACCTTTATTTAACTAGGCAAGTCAGTTAAGAACAAATTCGGCCTACACCGGCCAAACTTGGATGACGCTGGGCCAATTGTGGGCCGCCCTATGGGATTCCCAATCATGGCCGGTTGTGATACAGTCTGGATTCGAACCAGGTTGTTTGTAGTGACGCCTCTAGCACTGAGATGAAGTGTCTTAGACCACTGCACTTGGGAGCACTCTATCCCATGCCTGTATATTGGAATCTCTCTCCTACAAGCTGCTTCGAGATCACCATAAATGTTGCACCTGAAACAGCACAGTGGATTTCGGCACAAAAGCTCTAACAGGATAACTGATATATTCTAACATGACTTTGTCGGGTGAAGACTCTGACTTAACATTTAAAAGGACTGACAGGGACTCCTCTGTTTCACCACGCTCACCAAGTGTGAGTTTCACTAGGCAATCTGTTTCTTTTGCAATGGCGATACTGCGGCTACTGTCTCTTGCTGTGTGGAGAGTAATCCACGGAGACTCTGTGCCACGAAATGAGTGTCAAAACGCTACAAAACCTGATCATTTCAAGTCAATAATTTCTAGTCATCAGTCTCAAGGCAAAGTCTAGTCCCGAGTCTTGACAAGTCAAATCTGATTATATATATTTTTTCTGTCAAGTTGAGTCTCAAGTAACAACTCTGGACATAGTCACAGCGCGAGAGCGTAGCTTGCTCGACACAGCAAAAGGCCCAAGCGAAACAGGAACAGGAAGGCACTTTGATGATAGGAATCATGAGAATAATGTACTTTACTGTTTGACAAAATCATGGTTTTAGCCTCCTAAAAAAATAATGACCATGTAGAATGTGCATCTTGCACAGATGCAACCAGTTAAAATGTTTTACTCGCACCGCCAAAGGGTCAAAGGGTCGCAAAATGCGACTAAATGGTCACAGCTCTCTGAGCATATATCAAGATGTCATCCATCCCTAAAACTAGACTTCAGATACAATACACGTCTCCTTTGAGCTTTGGGGACGATTCTCGTCTTGCTTTACATCCAGTTAACCAACTTTCCCTGGATCTGACTGGCGCTTTGGCATACAGAAGTTGCCTGGATGCTGTGACGCTGAAAACCACATCTTGTTGGGGTTGAAAACCACACATTGGGGAAAAGGCAGGGCCTGTGAACTGCATCACATTTGAGACCAGGGACTCTGAGTCCAGCTGGTCTGGCCAATAGGGGGAGAGGTGGGCTTTCTTCTCACACACACACACAAACTCTCCTTACTCCTGTAATGGAGGAATATTCCACAGTCAGTCCCCAAAGTGGAGTTGGGATTGTTTCCATTTCTGTTCATAGACCTTTTCTCTAACTCAAACCCTTTCTCTTAGCCTGCACTGTGCCACTGCAGCAATCACAGACATGGAAGAACTGGGTAGCTAAAAGCAGTAGAGCCAAAGTTCTACTTAGGCTATTGGAGGGCAAGATGGAAGTGTAACCCTAACCCTTTTCATATTGTTTACACCTATCCTGTCTTGCTAAATGCAGTGTAGACTCTAAGGCCAGCTGAGCTCTGAGCTCATTTCCCCCATTCACCAGTGGAGCTGGAGTGGAGCCACTAAGCTGCCTGCCACAAACCCCACATGAGGCTGAGGATCAGGCAGTCTCCATGGACCTCTCCCCTCCTAGCTCACCCTTGTGTTGTTTTTTCTTTTGTATTTTGTTTTACTTAAGCAATTTATCTGACAGGGAGAAATAAAACAGCACTGGAGTTGGCTAGACGGCTAATTTGTGTCCATTGTCCCATCCTCTGTACCATTGTTCTTCAATACCAGGCTGCGTGAATGGAGGTCATAGAATGCCTGAAAACATTTAGGTATTACTGTTTTCTGTCTGAAAGCGGTTTAAGAGAGAGAGAGATTGCGTTTGTGTCAATGAAAGGCTCAGTGATGTCCCAGGGAGGGCTCTAGATGGCACTCTCTTCAAGTGTGGCAGTCTCTTTCTCGCTCTCCCTTACACACTCGCTCTCCTTTCTCTCCTCAATGGAAGAGCAGCTGGAAACCTCAGCATCTGTCTGAGTGTTTCATCTCCTGCTTAGATCTCATTAAACCAAATATATCATCATTAACAGCAAATCATCATCAACAGTACGCACACACACACGCTCCTTTGCAGTACATTAGTGGAAACATTGTGAGGAATGGACAGTTGGCAAACCATTATCCTTCTGCTATGAGTTTCCATTGCAAGGAGATGCTTTCAAGTGAGGTTTTTATCCCTTACTTCCTAGATAGTTTTGGCCCCAAGGATTCAATTATTGATGTTTTATTTTCTACCTGGTAGTTATTCGATCAATTGGCCGGCGAATTCAATCATTTGGTGTCCCATATCTGAGTACACATGATTAAGGCCCTCTGACTTCAGATCAGTTTTCTTATCCTATCAAATAACTGGTGAGTGTTCTATTGTGTTGTCTGCCTATAGTATTGTGTTATATTGTTTATTCTAGAGTTTATTTGTGCCACAAACTGCAATCAAAATTGTGGCTGTCTGTAAGTATCACCAGTGTTCCGTTGTTATTTGACATGTTAAGAGATGTTAACTGCTTTGTGGCCACCCTTTCAAGATGGCTTTTTCCTTGTGAAATGACCACTGCACTTTAAGTACAAAATTGGAATTAAGCTTGCTTCTGTGTGTGTGTGTGTGTGTGTGTGTGTGTGTGTGTGTGTGTGAGAGAGTAACTTTATGTCCTTACTGTGAGCGAGAAACAGCTGCAAGTTGTTAAATAGTTCACCACAATCTCTTTTTGTCTACCTCTTTATCGAGACCCCTTTTTACTTGCAGTTGCACTGGCATTTTACCCTGTCAGTAATTGTCATGCGCTTTTGTTTGTATGATCTCATACCTTAGGCTTTCCGACGCTTACTTTCCTCAATGGACACATTGCTTTCTGCTGTGTTTATTTCACATGACACAAACAACAGACAAGTGCATATTTCCAATATGTGACATTTGGATTCGAGACATTTGAAGCTGTATACATAAAAAGTCAGTGGGCCAACCTAATTCACTCACATGAAAATATGTCTTTCACGAAATCAAATATGAATGATTTACGGTCCAAGAGAAACAACGTTTTCTGTATGTAGTCAGGTCAGTTAAACAGGAAGGACTGGGTGTGGTGAGTGAATAAAACAAACATTTATAATTTTTCATAAAAGTGCAATAATGTAGGCCAACACATTAATTACAGTACAACATTATGTCCGGGAGTGTTTTTCCTATAATGGTTACTCACACACAGATTTCTTGCAAGAATTCGACCCTGTCTTTCTGTTCTTTTGTGAAAAGAGAGCAAACTCCTCTAGAGCTTTGTTTGAATCATTAAGCAAGTGATGTGGCAGGAAATATTGAATGAGACTTAATTTACCAGTAAACGTGAGTTGGTTGTAATTAAAAGAAACCAAATGGCTTAATGGTGTTTCAATCAGCTTTTTCCAAAAGCACCGGTAGTTGTGAAATGTGGCTTTACGCAGGAAGGAAGTCATAGTTTCTATAATTATTGTCAGTTTTTCCATGTATTGTTGAACACCTACTCAGCATATACCCGTTCACCATTATTAATTTCATCTGTTACTTAATTTTTTTCTGTGTTACTTACTGAAGAACTTGGAAAAGTTTTAACTGATTGTTCCAAGTTTCTAATGCAGTCACACACATTAGACAAACAACAACTTTAAAGCATAAATTAAGCATTCATTAACCCTTAATGAAGACTAGAAGCCATGTAAAGTGTGGGAAAAGGGTAAAACCACATGTGCCAGATGTACAGACCTGTTATAACCTTGAATTCAAATTACAAATCATAAGCAAAGCATCTATTTAGGCATCGTAAAGGGTTTACAAAAAGCGTGCGCCTTTAAAGTTGTTGTTCGTTAAAATTGGGGACCGGGGAAATCTATAATGACAGTGTCTATTACGCCAAACTACCCATGATGCTTAATTGCTTCCGTAGAGCAGGAGATTTTTCCACAGCTGAGAACTGTCGGTTTGCTGGCTGGCTGGTTGGCAGGGGAACAAAGCCCCAAGCCGTGGTGTCTGCGGGGACACAGACCGCCCCTCCTCACCAAACGAACCGGGAATCATCACTCTGCTTACAAACCGCAATCTGACAACAACCTCGGCAGAGACCCCAGAAAAATATGAGAACATTTTGAGAAAAAGAGGAAAAGAGTAATTCCGTGGCCAGCACTGTGGGAATGTTGTAAATGTGTTTTCCTGGAGGCTTCGGATTGGGAATCCCACACTGGAACCTGCAGGCACGGAAAAGAAGGGCCCTTATCCCAGGAGAGGAGGCCTATCCAAGGGGTGTGTGAATCGTACGGTGCAGGCAGAGCGGTTCACAGGACTCAGGATGAGGATGAGGTCACCAATATTACCACTGAACATCCCTTCTGCACACACAAATGCACACATGCACGTATACACACAGACACACACACTCACTCAACTCAACCCCATGGCACCAACCCCCTCCACTGTATACAAACTTGTTTCTTTTTTTGGATAAAAATAAACGGAATAGAGCTAAGCATAGGCAAAATCCTACAGGAAAACCTGGTTCAGACAAATTCACCTTCAGCAAGACAATAACCTAAAACACAACGCCAAATATACACTGGAGTTGCTTAGAAGACAACATTGAATGTTCCTGTGGCCTAGACTATAAAATGGCTGTCTAGCAATGGTCAATAACTAACTTGACAATGCTTGAAAACGTTTATAATGAATAATGTGCAAATATTGTACAATCCATGTGTGCAAAGCTCTTCAGAGACTTACCCAGAAAGACTCACAGCTGTAATCTCTGCCAATGATTATAATATGTATTGATTCAGGGGTGTGAATACTTATGTAAATGAGAGAGTTCTGTATTTCATAAATTTGCAAAAAAAATCTAAAAACACGTGTTCACTTTGTCATTATGGGGTATTGTGTGTAGATGGGTGAGGAAAAAACATCTATTCAATGAATTTTGAAATAAGGCTGTAACACAACAAAATGTGGTATACGTCAAGGGGTATGAATACTTTCTGAAGGCGCAGTATGACAATCCACTGTAGTTTGTGCTGAGATGTTGACCAGAGGACATTAGCAGCGCTAGAAACAAATCTGTAGGTGTCATTCTCTGATTCAGCTGCACGTAACCTTGAAAGAACCTTTTAAAAAATATGTTTTATTCATTTCTATCATAACAGTGGGGCCTCATTTAAGAAAGAGCATTCGTCCAGTGTGTTTGTGTGTGTGTGCTCATATGTGTGCATGTGTGCACTTATGCATGCCTGTGTGTGACCCCCAGGTCTGACAGAGAACGGGCCCAGCTCCAAGCCCCCGGTGGTGCGCCACATCAAATCAACCATTTCCTCCCCTGATAAGGAGCTTCCCAGATCTCCAATAGGCAGAAAATAAAAAATAAAGAGGGGGCGGGGGGGACATTCAGAGGGCTTTTCTAACCAGGTCTCAGAGCATTTCATATTATTCTGTATATTAATGTTACGTTTCGTATGTATTAATTTGTGGATGTCCATCATCCATTTCATAGGATATGTTACGAATTCCAATTTGTTGTGGCTAGGTGGCTAACGTTAGCTAGGCTAGGGGAGCGCCATAGCCAATCAGAGCTACAGTAGGCCTATATTCATGAGATGAGCTAAAATCAGCTAGTTTGCCGTCAAAATTGCACTGATAAACTATGGGGAATAGTATCCTGTTCGTCCTTCTGCAGCTTGCCTGCCAATACATGCTTGTCCCAATCCACATTTTGACAACTGAATGGGAACTACAAAAAAAACGACCCAAACTGTCCATTATTTTATTAGAAAAAATATGACCCTTTATAATGTCCATTTATGTACATAGGATGCTGTATATAGCGTTTTAACATATTAAAACAAAAGAAGATATAAATAATATTTGTCCAGCCTTTGCTGCTATGCTTGCAGATGTGCATAATATCCTGTGACCCTAATCAAAAAGTACTTAACAACTCCAAATTAGCTATTGGTTGTTGTTTTAATTTCTTTGCACTGCATGGATCCCCGGTGCAGTTGAATGCAGAGTTGTTGTATAGTGCACGCAAAATTTATTCTAGTTGAGTAGCGAGGCAGCAAGCAATGTACCAGGCCAGCTGTGATTTACAACCTGATAGCAATATTTTTTTGGACTACCAAGAAATGCATTGGTGAATTATATTAATCATACATTGAACTGCATCCATCTATTCTGCCAACAATGCCTTACTGTACATCATGGGATTTTGAGTCAAATATAACCTATTTTTAAAACCATAGCAGGTTTTGAAGCATGAACTAGGATTTTTATATTTTTGAGTGATATGATTGTCTGTTTGTTTCATATCTGCAAAGTAGTTAAAATGCTGTCAGTGTCACTTTAAGGTTAGGGTTAGGGCAAGGGTTTGCTAAAAGGGTTAGGCTTAGGCGAAGGGTTAGCTAACATCCTAAGTAGTTGCAAAGTAACTAAAAAGTAGTAAGTAGTTGAAAAGTTGCTAAAAATCTAAAGTTGTCCGTGATGAGATTCGAACATGCAACCTTTGGGTTGTTAAACATTCACGTTATATGCCTACCCATTTATCCCAACCAACCAACCTTCTTTTATTTTGCCTTAAGTAACATTCTGTCTTACGTAACCATGCCAAACATAACATATCATACTAATTTGAGTGTCACGACTTATTTATTTATTATGTTACGTCCAGTCTGAGACCAGGCTGCTCTTTCTGGCAAAGGCACAGTTTTGGCAGCAGCTCCCCCCTGCTCCAAGGCTTCTCCACTTTCTCCCTGTGCGTCGAGGGCTGTAGGGATGGCCATCAGGTAAGCTGCCCTATCCTGCTCACATCATCTCAATCAAAAACAGTTGCTTTCATGCTGAATCTATACTACCAGTACATTATGTCTTTGAGAAAAGATGATAATGAAAACAATCTGTGTGTGTGGAAATTCTGGTAATGGTGGAAATTCAACACTAGGTCCCTTGACAGCAATACGCGGACACACACACGCACAGCTTTCTGAGGTGCTCAGCCTGTGTCAACCCCAACCACCCCACTCTCGGTCAGGTGCATCTTCCTGATGTTCCTCATACATGGGCAGAGCTGTCAGGTGTGTGTGGCCTGCTACAGGTGTGTGTTGTTTGCTACAGGTGTGGTGTGTGGCCAGTTACAGGTGCGGTGTGTTGCCTGCTACATGTGTGCGTTGCCTGCTACAGGTGTGCGTGGCCTGCTACAGGAGTAGTGTGTGGCCTGCTACAGGTGTGGTGTGTTGCCTGCTACAGGTGTGGTGTGTGGCCTGCTACAGGTGTGGTGTGTGGCCTGCTACAGGTGTGGTGTGTGGCCTGCTACAGGTGTGGTGTGTGGCCTGTTACAGGTGTGGAGTGTTGCCTGCTACAGGTGTGTGTCGCTTGCTATAAGTGTGTGTGACCTGCTACAGGTGTGTGTCGCTGCTACAGGTCAGGGTTTCCGCTAGCCGGTAATGGGGTGGAATGTTACTTAAAACATGGAAGTAGATCCTGATGCATGTTCATATCTTCATGTTCCAAGTTGTTTCTTTCTGTCTGTGCGATTGCACAATTTACCATGTCCTTCCACCCAATATATCTCAATATGTTCAATGCACCACTGAGTTCAACATGTTTCTCACTTTACTTTTAGCAAAAGCAGTATATAGAAAGGCAAATTGTTAAGTTTAGGTGAAGGAAATGCTGTCCAGATATGTATGACCTCCAAATCTAGAGTCACCTTGCGCTCAGCTGAATATTAGGTTTGCAGATCATACCTCTGTATAGTCTTGTGTTGTAGCCAACTCTTGTACTGTTGTCATGCAGTTATGTTCAGTTTGGCATATAGCCTCTAATAAAGGCTTTCTAATCTCACTATGCTCAGAGTAGCAATACTGAAGGGCAATTAGTTTCTAATGTTAGTGGTAGCTTCTTTAATCTAAGTCTGACAATGAAAAAATGTGTAGTTGGCTCAAGTAAAATAAAATGTGGCCAGAAATGTGATCCAGATTTTCTATTTTGATCTGTTCACATCTCTGAATGTTTAATCTTAACCCTTGCATTGTTGTCACAGATGTCCCTGGATGTTGAAAACACCATAGACCTTAAAAGGTATACCTGTACGGGTGCAGCAGGGTTGTGTAACCACATACAGTTGAAGTCGGAAGTTTACATACACTTAGGTTGAACTAATTTTTCAACCACTCCACAGATTTCATGTTAACAAACTATAGTTTTGGCAAGTTGGTTTGGACATCTACTTTGTGCATGACACAAGTAATTCTGCCAACAATTGTTTACAGACAGATTATTTCACTTATAATTCACTATATCACAATTCCAGTGGGTCAGAAGTTTACATACACTAAGTTGACTGTGCCTTTAAACAGCTTGGAACATTCCAGAAAATTATGTCATGGCTTTAGAAGCTTTTGAGTCAATTGGAGGTGTACCTGTGGATGTATTTCAAGAACTACCTTCAAACTCAGTGCCTCTTTGCTCGCATCATGGGAAAATCAAAAGAAATCAGCCAAGACCTCTTTGTAGACCTCCACAAGTCTGGTTCATCATTGGGAGGAATTTCCAGACGCCTGAATGTACCACGTTCATCTGTACAAACAATAGTACATAAGTATAAACACCATGGGACCATGCAGCCGTCATACTGCTCAGGAAGGAGACGCATTCTGTCTCCTAGAGATCCTTATGAGCATGTGATGTCCACCGGAGAGCTGCATGATTGGGAGCCACAGCCGCTAATCTTCCTGTCAGGTTTGACAGACATTACCTTGGTGGATAACAAAAATGTGGTCCTGTGCCATGAGGTCCAGTTCTTTCCTACCAGTGTCACCAGAGATTACTGTCGACATCAGTGACCAAGTTGAGACACCCATGTTCCCAAACCTACCAAATACAGAATTACAGGCTACCTAAAAACGTTGAATTTGTCCCCAACATGCAACACCACCACCACCTACAATCTCACCAGGTTTCAGAACAGTTCAATGTCATGCCCTGTGGTCTGGTCGTCCATCCAGACGCACCCCATCTTGGAGCTAGTCCTGATGGAAAATTAGTTGACCCTTAGGAGAACCCTCCATTTGGACTAGTAGAGGTAAAATGCCCCGACATAAAATCCATTGCGGAAGCCATCCATATCCAACTCACTTCAGAGAAAGCACAGTTAAAGAAAACACACAAATATTTGGAGAGACAATGCATTTATTTCCACAATGGAGGATAAATTTGATTTGTTTAACTGTAACCTGTACATGGACACATACCTTGTCAGGAGATTAAATGAACTGAACTGAGATTAAATGAATGCAGTGCTATGAGTTTTAAAAGCACAAGAGCCAACACTTGCGTGCGTGCTTGATAGCAATGGTTTGGCTCTGTTATATGCACATGATATGTTTGAATTGTAATATGTTCCAGATCTAATGTTTTTGTAGTACTCAAAACAAACATGGCAGTTTCACAGACTACAGATTGTGTTTTAAACAGTAAAAAACAGTTTACCTGTTAGCATTACAGGTTAGTACTAGAGATTGTTTGTAAATGATACATTTACATCTTGCTACATGGATTCCATATTTTTAAGGGGTAGAAGCAGGGTTGCCATTTGTTGTGAGCCGGTTGTGCCTAAATGAATGTAAAAATTAATGCATTTTATTCAAAGACCCAGGGTGTTAAAGATTACATTCAGACTTCAATAAAATAGGTTACGACACAATATTTGGGAATGGGTCTTACCCTTTGCATGCCCGATGTCACAGGCAGATGAGAGGTGGAGCAGGGTTGCCAGATGTCACAGGCAGATGAGAGGTGGAGCAGGGTTGCCAGATGTTACAGGCAGATGAGAGGTGGAGCAGGGTTGCCAGATGTTACAGGCAGATGAGAGGTGGAGCAGGGTTGTCAGATGTTACAGGCAGATGAGAGGTGGAGCAGGGTTGCCAGATGTTACAGGCAGATGAGAGGTGGAGCAGGGTTGCCAGATGTTACAGGCAGATGAGAGAATGGATGGAGCAGGGTTGGTGGCTTGCTGGGGGGGGGGGGTTGCTTGAGGATAGGGTTCATCTGTATTTCCCGGGTTTCTCACCAAACTCCCTGGGTTATTCAGCCGGATCTGATCGATGTTGCCAGCTAGAGTGAGAGGAATTCAAGAGTAAAATATATGGAACTCTTTGACTCTATGAATAACTCTCTCAACAAGGATTCTCAAGCGGGCGATGGCTTGTGTTTGCTCTCTCTCCTCTTTTGTGAACTGAGACCTGCTTGAATCGCAGAAACATGTGTTTTACTCCAACAGTGGACAGCAGACTCTCAATCAGGAAACACTTGTCAGCCGTGACTTCATCCCCTTGCTCCAGAAGATCAGTTACACCAGACAACCTTGTGATCTCCTTGTCTGAGATCGACCCTGTATAGAGGGAGGAGACAAAGGTCACCAAACCCCAATGAGCCGCTTGAATGTGGTGTGAGACTTGTAGGTGGAATAGGTCTCGGAGTGTAAAGTGATGTACTGTTAGTTGATGACCCGCAACGCAGCTCGGTGCAATCCAAAATGACATTGGGGAAATATTTTTGAAACTTCAGGGGCATCGCTCTCCTCACCTGTTCCTGTGTCATCCAGGTTGGAAATGATCCAAGCACAAGATACAAGTAGTTGGCCCAAGTGATGATTCTCCTAATCACTATGGAAACACTCACATCAAACATGTCGGCCAACACCTTCTCCTTAACCCAGCAGCAGTGCGCAAACAATACAAGAAAAACAAATGGTCAGGTTATGCACCCATTGCATATATGTGTGTGTTTCCTGCAGGTGTGTGTTGCCTGCTACAGGTGGGTGTGGCCTGATATATTTGTGTGTTACCTTCTAAAGGTGTGTGTGTGGCCTGCTACAGGTGTGTGTGTTGCCTGTTATAGGTGTTTGTTGCCTGCTACAGGTGCATGTTGCCTGCTACAGGTGTGTGTCACTTGCTACGTTGTGTTTTGCCTGCTAAAGGTGTGTGTGGCCTGCTACAGGTGTGTGTTGCCTGCTACAGGTGTGTGTTGCCTGCTACAGGTGTGTGTTGTCTGCTACAGGTGTGTGTTGTCTGCTACAGTTGTGTGTTGTCTGCTACAGGTGTGTGTTGTCTGCTACAGGTGTGTGTTGTCTGCTACAGGTGTGTGTCACTTGCTACGTTGTGTTTTGCCTGCTAAAGGTGTGTGTGGCCTGCTAAAGGTGTGTGTGGCCTGCTAAAGGTGTGTGTGGCCTGCTACAGGTGTGTGTTGCCTGCTACAGGTGTGTGTTGCCTGCTACAGGTGTGTGTTGCCTGCTACAGGTGTGTGTTGTCTGCTACAGTTGTGTGTTGTCTGCTACAGGTGTGTGTTGTCTGCTACAGGTGTGTGTTGTCTGCTACAGGTGTGTGTTGTCTGCTACAGGTGTGTGTGGCCTGTTAAAGGTGTGTGTGGCCTGCTACAGGTGTTTGTAGCCTGCTAAAGGTGTGTGTGTGTTTCCTGCTACAGGTGTTTGTAGCCTGCTAAAGGTGTGTGTGTTTCCTGCTAAAGGTGTGTGTGTTTCCTGCTACAGGTGTTTGTTACCTGCTAAAAATGTGTGTGGCCTGCCAAGGGTGTTTGTTGCCTGCTAAAGGTGTGTGTCAATTGCTACAGGTTTGTGTCGCTAACCCTGATTCATAAATAACCGGGTAACTTCTAACTAGCGATTAGATTCACTCCAATTACAGTTTTTCCCAATTGTTTATACACTAAAATTGGAACTTGAAACGCAATCACAGAAACCTGAAACTCATTTACCAAATCCCTAAACCAAGTCTGCAAAATTTCAAGAACAATTCCCGCTTTACACTCAGTTTTCAATTCTATATCACACTTTTTGCAAAACACTACAGACAGTTCTCTACATTAGGCACAACATTCAAAATTAAAATCTCTTTAGTCCCTTTGGAAAGCAATGGCAATCACAATGCCAAGCTCTATACACCAATTGGCAACACCCACTTCTCACAGGTGTAAACCCTAGTTGCTGAATTGTTCACTTAGAAATCAGAGCTTTAGCTATATAAAAGGCCACAGATGAGCTCTCCTGTTTTGGAGGAAAATGGAAGTCAAGAGTTAGAGGTGAAGGAGTGAGAGTAAGAGGAGGATGAAGAGGACGAGGAAGGACAGTTGTCTCAGATGAGATCAAGGCCACGTTGGTTGACCATGTGCTCAACCATGGATCGAGTATGAGGGAGGCTGGGCAGAGAGTTCAGCCCAACCTGAGCCGCTATATGGTTGCATCTGTCATCCGTACATTCAGAAATGAGAACCGGTAAATGACCTACCATCTACACTATGCTCTTTATGTATGTGTACTGCAGTCCGACATATCAGTAGGCCTATGTTTCAGTAATGTCATTTCATATTGAAAGAAAATAGATTATTTTAGCTTACTGTAACCAATCATATCATATTTGTGGATCTTCTGCAGAACTGAGAGATGGCCAGGCCACAGTGGAAAACACCGGCTGTTCACACCAGAACAGGAGACCGCTAGATATGTCACGGTGCATGGATACGGAACGAGGCGTAGAGCTGGAGTGAAAAGATATTCCTTTATTTTCTATCATTTAAACAGAAACCGAAAACAAAGGAGAGGTTGCGACCGTGAACTGGCGTGAACACAAAACAAGGTACAACACACACAAGAATCAACACCCAGGTGGAACACAGTGGAAATTACATAGAATCCCCAATTAGAGACAACTCAAGACAGCTTCCTCTAATTGGGGATCACAGCAAAACCCAACACCAACCCTGTGATTGTCAGGACCTGACTGTGGCCATCCCACTCCCCCTAGAGGGAGTCAGAGGCCTGGCCTCAGTCAGGCCCTTACAAGATAGGTACTTTATTGATCCCAGAGGGGAAATTTCTTCATCAAGCAGCTACTATTGTGAACATGGTGGTGGCAAACAATACCATTAGACTGCGAGAAATCCAGAACCACATAATTGCAGACAACATAATATTCAATAACATTCACCAGGTGGGCTTGTCGACGTTGGACCGTGTATTACAGCGCAACCGAATCCGGATGAAACAGGTCTACAGGGTGCCATTTGAGCGAAACTCAGAGAGGGTTAAAGAACATCGCTATGAATATGTGCAAGTATGTACTATACTGTGAATTTACTATCATATCAGCACTGTATAGACACATTACAGTACTGTAATCCAATGTGTTGTGTCTCACCATATTGACTGCTCTAGGTCTATTTCACATATTGTCTTGTTGTCTGTTTCAGAGAGTCTTGGAGCTGGATGCCGCTGCAATTCAGCACGTTTATATTTACATTGATGAGGCTGGCTTCAATCTAGCCAAAAGAAGGGGACTGGGATGGAACATTATTGCCCACCGTGCCATTGTGAATGTCCCTAGACAGCGTGGAGGTAAATCACCATGTGCACAGCCGTTAGCCAGCAAGGCGTCCTCCATCACCATGCCAACCTTGGTCCATACAACACCGCCCTTCTCATCACATTCCTGGACACACTACATGGCATCCTCATTCCAGCCGAGCAGAGGGGTGGACCAGAGCAGCCCAGTTATGTTGTCATCTAGGAGTTTCCACTGGGCTGCTCTGGTCCGCAACTGGTTCATCGACCACCCACAATTTATTGTTCTATATCTCCCACCATATTCCCCATTCCTAAACCCAATTGAAGGGCTTTTTTTCGGCATAGCGATGGAAGATGTATGACCGCCATCCCCTCGCACGCATGCCTCTTCTCCAGGCAATAGAGGATGCATGTGGTGAAGTTGATGTGGGGGCTTCCGGCGGCTGGATCCGCCACTCCAGAATATTTTTTCCACGCTGTTTAGCCAGGGAGAACATCGCTGTGGCCAGACCAAAATAGGAGGCAGGATGCAGCCTAATGTATTTTTTTCTTACATTTTGCAAATGTTTTTTTCTTTTTGTGTTTAGAGTTTTAAAAGAATGAGTCACTTTCATTTTTTCTTTTTGTACTGAAAACCTTTATCTTACTGAATGTTTTTCCTAGTTTTCTCCTGTTGGGTATGGAAAGTGTTACATACAAAACACAAGTGTTCAAAAATACTGCATTTTGGAAATAAATTACAATGTTTTTGTTACTGTATTGCATTTATGTGTGTTTATTTGAGTAGGTATACATTACTGTAACAATCTTTTACAACCGGATACAGTGTAACACTGAAAATGCAAAAGGCATAAACCTACTGATGGGATATTCACAGTAGTGTTTTGTGTTGAGCTTGATCAGTGTGTTGTTGGTCGGTAGACAGATCTATTCATATGACGCCTGTGTGTCATTTTGATGAAAAAAACAACACCTTTTTGAAAAGAGATAAAACAGTTTTGAATGCAGTGTTTGCTTTTGCTAGAGATTTGTAGAGTTTTGCATTGTGTGTTTGTGGTTTTGTGTTTTGTGTTTAGAGTTTTGGGAAAATGGGCCAAAGATTCAGCAAACGTGTGTAAGCAACTGTGGAAAACTGTGACATTAATCCAAAGCACAAATCAGAATTTATTTAGATATTGAGTTATTCCATTTGTCACTTGCAGGGATTATTTGTTTACTCAAATTAAATTCTGCCACAGTATTCCGTAACTCATATTCCGAACGGAGAGTTGGGGAATTATCTGAAATCGGGATGAGTGTTGCGTGACATTGAAGCCAGAATCCAATCCTCATGGAATTCCATACTGGAGTACGCTGCTTTTTTGGTTTCTGACCGCTTTATGAAGTCCTGGGGAAGGACGCTTGATTTATGCTCTCAGATGTCATCTCGAGCCGTGTCACTCCGCTGAGACCGAGCCAGAGATGAGACAGAGATGAGACGAGATGATTGTAAGAGAGACTTAAGAGCTTTGCATGCGTGTACAGTGCAGACTTCTGACATTGCGCAATGCCCTTTTATCAGTCATCAATCGGTTAATAGTTTGGTATATTGATGTGATGTGGTATGTTCTAAATGTTTGACATATGACTAGACTAGTCTGAATCTACTATTGTTTTCATGTGGTATTCCGTCCTACTTGCAAACCAGGTTTCCCTAATGTTGATTGATCCAGCTTGTGTGTATATTTTGTGAGTCATTTTCAACTGTAAGACTAGAAAGCTGAGCACAGGACTCCCACAAGTTTTCCAGAAGTACTCAACCACTTGGTATCATGATCATATTGCTGATGGCGATATTTTTTGCGGTGTGAATACACTGTTAATTCAAGCCGCCTTGTGAACCATTACCGAGGTAACCATCTGTTGAGAGATTCATGTCTCTGTTACCATTTATAAAAGCTGAAGAACATACACACATCCAAGTACTTTTTGCTGGTGCTTGAGTTGTAGATGAACTCTGCACAATGCTGCTCATGTTCGCAAGTGATTTTATTATAACTTCATCAGGTATCCAAGTCCCAAGTGGGGGTGGAAGGTCCTATACAGTGCATTTGTTACTTTACAGCCTTATTCTACAATGTATTAAATACATTTTTGCAAAAACTACTTTGTTATTATGGGGTATTGTGTGTAGGTTGATGAGGTAAAAAATAAATGTAATCCATTTTAGAATACGGCTGTAACGTAACAACATGTGGAAAAAGTTAAGGGGTGTGAATACTTTCTGAATGCACTGTATATAGGGGCAGTGCTCAGTGACATCACTTCCTGAAACAGGATGTAAAAATATAATATCAACATTCAAAGTATCAAAATATATGACCATACACAAGGATGTGATAAATATGTACAGCCATATATATATATATATATATATATACACACACTGGGGGGCAAAAGTTTGGAATATTACTCATTCAAGGGTTTTTCTTCCTGTAGTTTTTCACTCCAACCCCAGTTGTAACCAACCTGATTCAGATTTTCGAGCAGCTAATTATTAGAATCAGGTTCGCTAGATGAGGGTTGGAGTGAAAACCTACAGGATGGTAGCTCTCCAGGAACAGGGTTGGACAGCCATGCTGTACAGTATACAATATTCAATTGGGATTAAAAAAGCACAGAATAATCTTTTTTTTTTTTTTTTACTATAAAAACGCTTTTAAAGTCGAACAGTATATATATGACTGTACATATTTATCACATCCTTGTGTATGGTCATATATTTTGATACATTGAATGTTGATATTGTGAACCTATATTTTTACCTCTTGTTTCAGGAAGTGACTGAGTACTGCCCCTATACTGTATATAGTATATACAGTATATATACTGTATAGGACCTTCCACTCCCACCTGGGATATGGATGCCTGATGAAGACCTGAGGGTCGTTATAATAAAATCACCTGGGAGCAGTGAGCAGCGTTTTCTGTTAACATTTACACTCCAATGCTATATTAGAAAAGATATGTACAAAGATGGGCAAAGGTATGTCTCTTGTGGGCAGTTTCTGACTTGAGTAAAGGAGAGTTTCTTGCTGTATCATACCTAACTGAAAGCAGTTTCTAATGGCAATAAATAGGCCACAGTCCTTCCATCTTGCCACCTGATGTGGTGCTGGTGGTGTCCTACCCAGCTAAAGGCTTAGGGCACTGGGGCACACCGACAGCCACAAGCAGCTTTTTTTTTGTGAATCATCCAAAACCTCTTCTCGCTGTTTCATCTACTGATTTGCCCTCCCCTCTAGTCAAGAGTACAGGCGGCCATTAGGGCATGCAGCCTCTGTAATTTAGCTGTCAGAGGAGGCAGGATGCTCAATTTACTGCGCTCTCTTCCCTTCTTATTTTCTCGGCAGCAGTGCAGTGTGTGTGAAACCTGTGGCCCCCGGCCCGAGTAGAGAGAGGAGAGCAGAGCAATAGGAAAACAGACAGACAGGATAGCAGAGAGAGTAGACAGGTCTTCAGGAGAGATGAGCATAACAGAGAGACACAGAAAGACAGAGAGCCAGACATCTGGCCATGTTTCCACCCTGTGCTCTAGCTAGCGTGTCATTCCTGAGAGGACAGTCGTGGTCTCGGGGAGGGGGACGATATTGTCATGGCCCCTTTAGCGCTCCGGGGCCAGCACACACACATCTGACTTTTCACTCAACCTCTAAATCAACTTGATCACTTCAGCCAAGACACCGAGCATCTCACAATTTTATAGAGTTGTTTTCAGTCGTGCATGATTTTATGTGATGGTTCAAGAGTTGAAGAAGGCAACTAAATCAATATTCCTTAGTCAGAACTTTTTGGAGCCCAAAAAATTGTATTTTGGTATTTTTACGAAGTAGCACTAAGGGATAGATTATATCAGATCCGTGCTATCTGACATCCGCATAGCGGTTGTTTTGGCGGTGTCGGAGCCGGAAATGCGTTAGAGCTGTCAAATCCACAAGCAGCTTCTTGCGTTAATTTATCGTGGAGATTGCAATGGGATGCATCGAAACCTTACCTGACTTTATATCCGACAAATCCCATGCAGCCGTGTCACAAGTTCAAACACTCTAATGCATGATGCTCTATTGTCTACACCTCGATCAGACTGATCAATCCTAACTAACATGAAAGCATGCAGTATCCTGTCATTATTTCTATCATCGATAGAGCCTACACTTTCTATCGCCGTGTTCATCTAACGCGATAGGGGTAGTAAGGAAGGGAGTGGTTGGTGACACACGAGCAGCAAGAGCAACCGTTCACTGATTTGTCAACTCATACCGTAGCTACACCTCCAACACCGCCAAAACGTCTGTTATGCGGACGTCAGTCATTGCGGGTTTAATGCTCAGTCTTATTGAATCAAGGCCTAAGTATTGATACTAACAATGAATTTGAGATAAAAATGAAGATTGCGGTTTTGATAAGCAAAAAGGAATGAGACCCAGTGGAAAGGGGCCACGAGTATTGCCGTCAGGGGGACGAGGACAAAGCTCTGAACCCCCCCCGCCTACCACCACCCAATCACCCCTGCTATCATAAACACCGGGTGTTTTGTTTTGGTCCAGGTCCGGTCCGATAAACAGGAGACCGAGCTGTGTGTGTGTGTTAGCGCGTGTGTGTGTTAGCGCGTCCATGTTTGTGTGTGTGGGCCTGGAGAGCTGCTAATTGTCTTTGTGTATTTTGTTCTGTCTGTGCTGGAGGGAGGATAAAGAGTTCAATTAGGATTTTATAACACTCTGCATAAACATTTCAACTTCTGATGCCTTTTTATTTATCACAGAGCACTTCCACATCCTACAGTGATGACCGCCATACTTCTATGATATAAGGGAGCGTGTGTGTGTGTGTGTGTCTGTGTGTGCGCTAGGGTGTGCTTTGCATGCAACACACTGTTTTTCTTTTCTGTGTTTGATGGGTGGGAGCTTAGCCAAAGAGGTTGTGCGTGTGTGTGTTTATAGTGTCAAATGTGTCCCACATGTGGGCTCATACACACTTCCTCCGTTCTTTCCTCTGCTCTGGGACCCAGAGTGCCACCCCTCCACCACCACCTCCAGGGAAGGGCCATAATCACCCCATCCCTCCCAGAGAGAGTGCACTCCCTCCTGGCTACCTCCTCCTCCCCTGCCCCACTCCTGCCCACAGCCACATGACCACACCCAGACAGATCCTTTCACAGACTGACCTAATACAATACCCTTTAACCACTAGCTAAAGATCCTCAAGTACTGGCTTATAACTCACATACCAGTATGTTGACCACATGTCAATATTAGCATTATGGAAGATCATGTGTAAAAATAATTGTGACAAGTTATGTCACATAGTGTAATGGAACATATATTGGTGTGGCTACAAGTTGAACCAGACTGCACCTTCCAAAGCACACCATATGACATAGGGTTGAATGTTTTCCCGGTATTTTACATATGTTCCATCCCAAAAATGTAACTTTTCTCCCAGGTAACCAAGTATTTCCCGCCAAAACCAGAAGTGTCATTCAAAAGCATTATAAAGTATATAAATAGGCCGATGTCTGGATTTGATTAGAGCATGATGCTACCTGAGCCTGATGAACCATACATTAAATACATTTTATGATTCCTACATTAAAGACATTTCATTATCCCAAAACCCCAAAATCCCAAATGATTGTGCCGTTATCCAATACATATATGATATAGGCAACTACACACTACACACAACAGAAAAACATGAAAGCCCATATATGTAGCTAGTATTAGTATATGCTCTGGGTAAATAAATAAAACTAACTCCAGTAGGCTAATCTTTGTGTGAACTGTATTACTTTACTGTACTATACTGTATCATATGGACTGGAATTACACACATCGTTCAAACCATAATAAAGCAGGGAGAGAACATGCAATTCTGGTGCAGCACTTGTGACTTACAAAGTTCTAAGTATAGGCTAGCGAATTAGAATTTAATTTTGAAATATAATAGGGCCTATTTGTATAATTAGTAAGCTGAAGCATATATACCTTTCATAATATTTCCCCTAATGTTATTAACCTAACTCTACTTTCTCTGTCTATTATGGCTTCATTCCTCCTTCATTTTCAACAGTTAAATGAAATAAGTTTACTTATCCTTATCTTCATCATTCTAATGACATCCTTGAATAAAATACAATTAGAATTAGATGCAGAAAGCGTGAACTGCTCTTCACGAAGATTGAAATAATATGTTCAGCAAGGAATTCTAGTCTAGCTTTTCCTGCATGGGACTCCAAGAGCTAAGGAGCATTTTTTTTAAGGAGAGAGACCAGCAGAGCACAGGTGTGTGCGTATTGCGCAAGAGACTAAGTTAGATGCTTATTATGCATAACCCATCTTTAATTAGCTAAATATAAGGCTAATACTGCATTTAATGTATTACCTGAAAGAGGTAGGCTATGACATCTATATACAGCGGGTGAAATAAGTATTGAACATGTCACCATTTTTCTCAGTAAATATATTTCCAAAGGTGCTATTGACATGACATTTGCACCATATGTTGGTAACAACCCAAGTAATCCATACATACAAAGAAACCAAAACAAATAAGTTCAGAAATTAAGTTATGTGTAATAATGTGAAATGACACAGGGAAAAAGTATTGAACACACTTACTGATATGTATTTAATACTTTAAACAAAAGCCTTTGTTGGTAATGACAGCTTCAAGACGCCTCCTGTATGGAGAAATCAGTCGCATGCATTGCTCTGGTGTGATTTTGGCCCATTCTTCCACACAAACAGTCTTCAAATCTTGAAGGTTCCGTGGGCCTCTTCTATGAATCTTGATCTTCAGTTCTTTCCATAGATTTTCAATGGGATTTAAGTCAGGTGATTGGCTGGGCCATTCTATCAGCTTTATTTTCTTTCTTTGAAACCAATTGAGAGTTTCCTTGGCTGTGTGTTTGGGATCATTGTCTTGCTGAAATGTCCACCCTCATTTCATCTTCATCATCCTGGTAGATGGCAGCAGATTTTTGTCAAGAATGTCTCTGTAAATTTGCCCATTCATCCTTCCTTCAATTATGTGACGTTTGCCAGTACCATTTGCTGAAAAGTAGCCCCACACCATGATGTTCCCACCTCCAAACTTCACTGTTGGTATGTTTTTAGGGTGATGTGCAGTGCCATTTCTCCTCCAAACATGGTGTGTATTATGACATCCAAACAGTTCAATTTTGCTCTCATCTGACCACACTATATTCTCCCAGTATTTCACTGGCTTTTCCAAATGCAGCAAACTTTAAACGAGCTTCAACATGCTTTTTTTCAGCAATGGAGTTGTGCGTGGTGAGCGTGCATACAGGCCATGGCGGTGGAGTGCATTACTTACTGTTTTCTTTGAGACAACAGTACCTGCTAATTGCAGGTCTTTTTGAAGCTCTCCACAAGTGGTCCTTGGCTCTTGGACAACTCTTCTGATTATTCTTTTCACTCCTCTGTCAGAAATCTTCATTCAGAGACTTGTCCCGAAGCCACTCCTGCATTGTCTTGGCTGTTTGCTTAGGGTCGTTGGAAGGTGAACCTTCGACCCAGTCTGAGGTCCTGAGCGCTTTGGGGCAGGTTTTCAACAAGGATCTTTCTGTACTTCGCTCTGTTCATCGTTCCTTCGATCCTGACTAGTCTCCCAGTCCCTGCTGCTGAAAAACATCCCCACAGCATGGTTCTGCCTCACCATGCTTCACCGTAGGGATGGTATTGATCAGGTGATGAGCGGTGCCTGATTTCCTCCAGAATTTACGCTTGGCATTCAGGCCAAAGAATTCAATCTTGGTTTCATCCGAACATAGAATCTTGTTTCTCATGATCAATGGAAACAGGATGCACCTGAGCTCAATTTCGAGTCTCATAGCAAAGGGTTTGAATACTTATGTAAATAAGGTATTTCTGTTTTTTATTTGTAAAATATTTGCAAAAATGTTTAAACTTTTTTTGCTATGTCATTATGGCGTATTGTGTGTAGATTGATGAGGATTTTTTTTAAAATCCATTTTAGAATAGTGGAAAAAGTGAAGGGGTCTGAATACTTTTCGAATGCTCTGTATATCAATCTAGAACAGGCTGATCTATTTTGGATGCAAATTGAATGGAGTTGATGGAGAGAGCGAAAGACTGCGGGAGAGTGCTCACGAGTGCACTTATTTAAAGCAACGATGTTCGAGTGATAGGCTGTTTTAAAACAGATGGAGATTATATTACTGTAGCATAGACTATGCTTCAGCAAATGCAGGCCTTCCTTCACAAGAGAAAAAATGACCATGATGAGATGATAGGTCTACATGCATTGTGTCCCCACCCTGAGCGTTGATGATTCATCATGCAGAGGCTGTAGAGAGAGAAGACTGATTTAGACATCGTATGTGACCAGTTCCATTTCACACCATGCTGTTCATATAAATAATTTGCAGGTTTCTCGTAGTTATTTATCCTGAGAAAAAGTTTTGGCCGGTAAATCCCGGCAAATCTCAGTAACCGGGTTCCCGCCATTCAACCCTAATATGACACACACACCCCAACGTCCTCCACCTTCCCCAGCCTGCAGCTGTTGTCTTCCCCCAGAAGATATCCAGCACTTTTTTCAACTTTTCAGATCCAGCATTTCTCCTTCCTGTACTATGCTTTTACATATGCGCGTATGGGCCTACTGGTTGTATATTTCACTGCAGAGAATGGGCAAACATTTACTTTTAGTTAAATCATGCTCCTTTATTCCAGACATTGGTGACAGTGTAGCGCTAGGGGTGTTTTGACAGTGTCGTAAAGCACAGGTTCATGAAAGATGCAACGCACAGCATGCAACGGCGAGAGGAGGTGTGTATGGGTGCGTGCATGTGTGTGTGCAAGTAAGTGAGTGAATCCGTGTGTGTGTGTGTGTGTGTGTGTGTGTGCGTGCGTGTGTGCATTTTCACTGTAACTGGCCTCGACCACTGATTACCAGTGTATATTTTCCGTCTTTGTCTGAGCTCCTATAATTAAGGCAATCCTTAATTTGAAAGAGACGGGTAGATTTAGGGAAACACAGTCATTGAGCAGACTAGGTCAAACATCTGTTGATGTGCCCTTTAGCAAGGCACTTAACCCTAATTGCTCCTCTAAGTCGCTCTGGATAAGAATGACTCAAATGTTCATGGATGTGGAACCAATGCCTAAGTATCATAGGCAGCTGCTATATGTAGAACCAATGCCTTAGTATCGTAGGCAGCTGCTGGATGTGGAACCAAAGCCTTAGATAGATGGACTGGAAGATAGATAGATAGATAGATAGATAGATAGATAGATAGATAGATAGATAGATAGATAGATAGATAGATAGATAGATAGATAGATAGATAGATAGATAGATAGATAGATAGATAGATAGATAGATAGATAGCTGCTGGATGTGGAACCAATACTATGTATCTCCAAAATGAGATTTATTGGAAATGTATTTATATAAAATGTGTGTTTATTTACTCTACTTCTATTCACTTGTAGGTCATTTCCCATGAGAGTAGCCTGTATATATGGGATCTCTCTCTCTATATATATATATATATATACAAACACATACCCACGCAAATGTATACCCACACACAGCACATTCTTGGACAAGGTGAAACAAACAAGTGTGCACATGCACTCGCAAACACACACACACACACACACACACACACACACACACACACACACACACACACATATATATACAAACACAAACATACATGAATCACACACAGGTTTGCAAAAAAACATATACCCCCTCTCTCATACATATACACATACACATGTCATACTGTATGACATGCTGCTTCCTCCTACCATACAGGAGGACAACTAAGAAGTAGAATGTAGAGGCAGTGGAGCAGCGAGTACCAAAAGTATACATCAGAAAGAGACCACAGGAGGATAGAGAATCATCCACCCCAATGACTTCCACTGACTCCTAGCCGGAGAGTTGTCCTTATTGTTTAGGTTCTTTGGTGTAACGTTTATTGTCTTTTCTAGAACCATTACTGAAGGGAGAAGAAAAATATGACTGAAGCTGCTGTTCTTCCTTACTCTTGTAAAACTCAATTGGATCATCAGCAGGAAACCTTGTGGTATGCGGTGGCACTATAGCCTAGCGTTGAACTTGACATGAACAAGTGTGATTCAAAATGAAAAAAGAACGCGTGATTCACACCACGTTCTCAATGCGCATAGACATTATAAATGAAGACATTTTGTATGAAAATTAAGCATGTGTTACAAACTGTCCTGTCCTGTTCGTGCCTCAAGGATTTGTTCTACGCGGTTCTCACCAAGGAGGATGACCTTCAACCACCTTCTCGTCTCTTGGAGCTCAGTGTGAATGTCTTCACCCCTCCCCCCCTGCTCCACCCCTCACCCACATCGCCTAATTCAAAGCATCTTGGGGCGAGCGCGGCAGAGAGAAGGATGTGGCTAAAGCATATAAAATAATCATAAAGGCAAGATCAAAGGGGGCCCTGCAAATCCATTCCTTCTGGGCATGGCGGATTTTGGAAATAAAAAAAGAGACAGAAAGAAAGAAGAAAGCATCACATCACATGCTGCTGTCTGATTGATGGAGTGGACAGGAGCTCATTGGCTCTCCCTCCCCCCTCCTCCTTCTCCTCCTCCTCTTCCTCCCTTCTTCTTCCCGTCTTCCAAAGACGTCCTTCTCACGTCTGAGACAAAAGGATGCTATTTAGAAAGCTTTCTGTTTGACCCAGTGTGTGTGTGCACATGTCTATGTGCAAAGGCGTATATTTGTGTGTGTGCGCATGCGTTAGTGTGTGCGTACGTGCGTGTGTCAAAGGCAGCCAAAGATGTTGGCAGAAGTGGATGGGGATTATGAAGCACGGGCCACCAGGAAGCAGTGTGTGTTGTGCCATATAGGGCCCTGTGCTTGGACACACACATATGGTTAGCAGGGCCTGCAGGGCTGGGGAGGTTATCGCTACTCACAGCTGCAACGTCGCCTACCCTCTCAGAGCAACACACAGGCAGGCACGCATACACCCCCACACACACAAAGATTTGCTTGCTCTCACATATGGGACATAGAGGGAGCACACAGAGTTACTGCTGTAGACTAACATGAGTATGCACACAAACACACACACATCATGGATGCACAAAGTGGTACACAGAGGTTTGCTAGCTGAAGCCCAACCAAGCCAGGCAAGGCCCTGCCCTGTGGCTCCTTCCAAACTAATGTCTCCAAGGCTACACCAGTGGATTCTGGGTAAAAGCGGAGCAGCGCTTTCCTTTTGCACAAATCACATATTTTCAGCATGAAATTTACAATCCAGGAATCCACAACACATTTTCTGTACTAAAAAATAAAATACATTATGGACAGATATGAGGCAGTAACAAACAGCCCTCGGTGAGACTACACAGTGTTACTCGGCTTAGACGTATTTCCCAATGGATCAAAGAATTCAAAATAAAAACTAAAAAAACTGGATAAACCACAGGATGACAGATTTTTTCCCTCAAAACAAATGTGAAATTTTCAAGCCGAGCCCATTCCACAAGAAGAAACACATACAAGTCTGGTGGAATATACATATTCCAAATTCACCATTGAAACTCTAGCTCTATCACACTCTCAAGGTACAAGCTATTGTTTGACTATGTAAAGGAGAGTGTGTCCAAAGTGATTGGCACGTTTACAGTAGTGGGGTGTATGCTTCCAAGTCTTCTCATATGAGTACCGCCACCCTGAATCTCCCTTTGAAACAAAAGAGTCTGTGTGTGACAGTTGGCACAGGCTTCATGGTCACTGTAGGCCTTTGTAATCACCGCAAAGACCATACCAGTGGGGCAAGTCAATAACTCATCCACACAAACAAACTGTGATGTCGGTAAATGAGGCGAACCATGGTGAGACTGGGTTTTTGCAGTCTGTCTTGAAGAGGGCAGAACAAGGAGACTGTATGCTGAAGTTTCTGACCAGGGCCGAGACTGGGACAGAGAGAGGAAAGCCTTGTACAAACTCAGCGATCTGGGTGTGAGGTTTTCTACGCTCAGTGGAAGGCAAACATCCGAGGTCACTGACTTTGTGCAGGATTTATTGTGCCTATCCCATTTATACAGCTGGGTTTTCCACTGGACCAAGTCAAGTGATGCTTATGTACTTTAAAAATAAAAGGAGAATGTCTTTGGTCAATTATGGGTCAAAACAACAGGATGGCACAAGCAGCATTTGAATCTGGGTACCAACCATTCTGTCCCATAGGCCAGGGGTGTGGCAACCATACAAACCTCCCCCTGGAGAGCTACTGGGTGTGCAGGCATTTGCTCCAGCCCTGCTCTGATGAAGCCTGATGAGCGGCTGTTCCATAGAATCAGGTGTTTTAACAAAGGACTTAAGCAATTTAAGCCTGCACAGCTCTCTAGGAGGAGGATTGATCAACCCTAGGCCGTACGACTGCTGATGTTACATGACCCTTGGGGCAGAGGCAGTGTAACCTCCCTGGTGTCCCCATTCTGCAGCCTGGAGCTAGTCCACAGGGGGCTGCCAGAGCCCATCACAGTGAACGTCAGAAGACCAGAAGTAAGGACTGGTAAGACTCGGCCAAGGCCATCCTCCATGACAGCTGGCATTCCACCGCGGCCTTAAAGCAATACACATTCACTCCAAAATCATGTCGTGACGGCAAAAAATAAACAGAGAGACGGAAAAGAGAGAAAGAATACCAGCGTTGTGAGCGAAAGGAAAACTCGATCCTCTCCTCCATCACGCAGAGCGGTGGCTAGCGTAGGGTGTCATTGCGTAATAAAGATACCCCCCCCACCCTCCCCGTATGCTGCGTGGAGGGCTCCCAGAGTGTCGTTCGAGAGTTAGCGCAACAGCCATGAAAGGCATATCTCTGTGTCATTAAAATAGCTTTCAAAATATGCGATGCTTATCAAATAATAGGAACCACATTGACTCAGTTCCCCTGTGTAGCCTTGTGTAGCCTGTTAGTGGGTTGGTTTGACTTAGAGGGAGAGGTATCTCTACCTTTCAAGTGACCCTTTGAAGTCTGTGTACTTTGTGTTGTGCCCTGGAAAGCTGTATACACTTTATACAGGCTTATTCACAGGGCACAGGCTTCAACAGGGGCTGTAACTTCTGTGTCTTTTTGTGTCCCTTTTCCTGTAGCTAGCAGACGAAGTTCAGGTAAGGTGGGCGTTTGGGGGTGGGGGGGCTCTGCTATACGGTGTCCATATTAGGGCATACATGCTACCTACAGTGGGGAGAACAAGTATTTGATACACTGCCGATTTTGCAGGTTTTCCTACTTACAAAGCTTGTAGAAGTCTGTAATTTGTATCATAGGTACTCTTCAACTGTGTGTGAGGGAATCTAAAACAAAATTTCACAAAATCACATTGTATGATTTTTTAATAATTAATTTGCATTTTATTGCATGACATAAGTATTTGATACATCAGAAAATAGAACTTAATATTTGGTACAGAAACCTTTGTTTGCAATTACAGAGATCATACGTTTCCTGTAGTTCTTGACCAGGTTTTCACACACTGCAGCAGGGATTTTGGCCCACTCCTCCATACAGATCCTTCAGGTTTCGGGGCTGTCGCTGGGCAATACGGACTTTCAGCTCCCTCCAAAGATTTTCTATTGGGTTCAGGTCTGGAGACTGGCTAGGCCACTCCAGGACCTTGAGATGCTTCTTACGGAGCCACTGCTTAGTTTCCCTGGCTGTGTGTTTCGGGTCGTTGTCATGCTGGAAGACCCAGCCACGACCCATCTTCAATGCTCTTACTGAGGGAAGGAGGTTGTTGGCCAAGATCTCGCGATACATGGCCCCATCCTTCCTCCCCTCAATACGGTGCAGTCATCCTGTCCCCTTTGCAGAAAAGCATCCCCAAAGAATGATGTTTCCACCTCCATGCTTCACGGTTGGGATGGTGTTCTTGGGGTTGTACTCATCCTTCTTCTTCCTCCAAACACGGCGAGTGGAGTTTAGACCAAAAAGCTCTATTTTTGTCTCATCAGACCACATGACCTTCTCCCATTCCTCCTCTGGATCATCCAGATGGTCATTGGCAAACTTCAGACGGGCCTGGACATGCGCTGGCTTGAGCAGGGGGACCTTGCGTGCGCTGCAGGATTTTAATCCATGACGGCGTAGTGTGTTACTAATGGTTTTCTTTGAGACTGTGGTCCCAGCTCTCTTCAGGTCATTGACCAGGTCCTGCCGTGTAGTTCTGGGCTGATCCCTCACCTTCCTCATGATCATTGATGCCCCACGAGGTGAGATCTTGCATGGTGCCCCAGACCGAGGGAGATTGACCGTCATCTTGAACTTCTTCCATTTTCTAATAATTGCGCCAACAGTTGTTGCCTTCTCACCAAGCTGCTTGCCTACTGTCCTGTAGCCCATCCCAGCCTTGTGCAGGTCTACAATTTTATCCCTGATGTCCTTACACAGCTCTCTGGTCTTGGCCATTGTGGAGAGGTTGGAGTCTGTTTGATTGAGTGTGTGGACAAGTGTCTTTTATACAGGTAACGAGTTCAAACAGGTGCAGTTAATACAGGTAATGAGTGGAGAACAGGAGGGCTTCTTAAAGAAAAACTAACATGTCTGTGAGAGCCGGAATTCTTACTGGTTGGTAGGTGATCAAATACTTATGTCATGCAATAAAATGCAAATTAATTTTTTAAAAATCATACAATGTGATTTTCTGGATTTTTGTTTTAGATTCCGTCTCTCACAATTGAAGTGTACCTGTGATAAAAATTACAGACTTCTACATGCTTTGTAAGTTGGAAAACCTGCAAAATCGGCAGTGTATCAAATACTTGTTCTCCCCACTGTACATCAAACATCCAGTGAAAACTGCATCAAACATGCTAAACAGGAAGACAAAGGCAAGGGCTGAACTTTCCTAGCAGCCACTGGGGTTACCTGATTCCCTCCAGGTCCAGGTTATCACATGATCTCCCAAGAGGAATCATCATCACATGGTCCGTTGGAACGTCTCTTGGCATGGGCACGGTCATCCTCCATGACAAGCACTACCGGCAGCCCAGTACAATTCCTGATCAATTCTCCTTCGTAGAATACAAGGATAAAGGGATGCATGTCCAGAGAGAAGGATGGACAGAGAATCACATGAAATGTTTTTGTTTTTTTCAGTGTTGATTTATATGGAGGCAAAATACTACGGGCTGCATAGAACGGCGAAGCTCTGATCTGCCACAATCACTTATGCTCAGAATTGGGGGTATTGCTGCAGACACACTGGTTTGCATACTGAGGCCAGAGAGTTATGAATCCAGCACAGCAGGAAATGCAAACTTGTAGTGTGTTCAAGGTTTAAAAAGGCTTCTAATGTTTGTAATTTCCCCTTTAAAATTCCAGACTTGATTTGCCCTAACGTAAAATGTATCAACCCCCCAAAAAAATATGCATGAATTGTAATCCATTTGTTAATTCAAATTTCCTGTTGCTGCAGAATTATTTTCCTCCTTAGCAAAATGGATCAAATTAAGATTCTACATCTGTAGTTATGGCAGAGTGCTAGAGTCTTACCTAGTGGTTAGCGCCCCAGACTCCAGACCACATCTACCCATGGTGACGTAGGTACGAATCCTGTCTCAGCCCTGATTCACCTCCCCTTTCCAAAAGTAATGGTTTGTGCCAAGGAAAAGTTGCCAGGAAAAGTTGACTAATCTTCGAAAAACTTAATCTGTAAAGAAAATCCTTATTTCTAGTTTCCCCCTGTATGAATGAATGTGCTTGATGCCTGACTGCTATTTTTCCCCAAAGCTCATAAGTAAAAGGGAGAGAAGGAGGAAGAGGAGCAGGAGGAGGAGAAATTCCTTTTCACAGCGTATTCAATGTTGGGTAAACAGGTCCGTGGCATGAGGCTCCGAGGAGAACGGCCGTCTGTCTTTGACATTTACCTTCCGATCAACGTTCCTTCCATGTCATCCCATACCGGCATTCCTTCTGTGTGGCTCACGCTCCCCAGCTCCGGGCCAAGCTCTGGCTCCCTCGTGGCACTTTTTCAGGAGGAAATTATTTTTCATTGCCCCCGAAAGAGCTGGCCCTTGTCAAGCAGCACTGATCCGTTCTATCCTGCTGCTGGGGTTGGCCAAGTGCTGTCTCGGGCTCCCAGGGGACAGGGCCCCGGCTTCCTCCAGCCTAGGGGGGAGGCGATGGAGGGGTCAACCCAACGGGGAGAGGAGGTCAGCAGCCTCGGCCCCAGCTAACACCCCACAGCCCCCTCCTCCTCATATACCTCTGTCCATCCCACAAAGCCGGGACACACTGTATATTATCTTAAATGGACTAGTCTGACTTCTCTGAAACAGTCGGAATGTCCAATCCATCTTCACATGGTCGTCGTTAAAGGAGTTGCTGTCATTTCCCTGATGTTAGTTTTGTTTAATTTTAAGTTAGAGGACGCAAACATTTTTGTAAACGGTTTTGACTTTTGCTGTTAAACTTTGTGTTTTCTGAGTGCTCTGTTAAAGGCCTGTGCAATTTTTCCCTGAAGAATGTGACTAAACAATCATAACTGGCCTTGAATAGGTTTTGTTGTTGTGGTTTCTTTTTTTAGTTACACATATTGTTTGAAAATGGGTTTGTTTTTGTTCTCCTTTGTCACAGTTGAATTAGAGAGAACTCCATGTTAATGTCACAGCTAATTTGAAGCCTAGGTTAGCCACACACATTCCCACTGGTCCAGTCAAGCTGTGTGACTCTCATATTCAGGAAGTGATGAGTCATCCTGTTAGCTAGGTCGTGCCACACAGCTGACGATGCATCTGACTAAGCAGAGACACCGCAGTAGAGAGAGAACTGTAGTTAGAAGACCACCATGGTACTATCCCCATTTCCCCCACTGGCGGGTGTAAGCACGTGACTTACTTTCTTCTTCTCACTGAGGTCAATGGTGTATGGGGATCCCCACAGGTTGAATCCTCAGGGTAGATTTTATAGATCCAATCATGTAGTTGAGGGTCATAACTCATAACTCATTATCAACCCACCTTGACATCCCAATTAAGTTGGTCACACTGGAAGGGGCTATTTATGCAGCACTTCATGGTAATTAACTGTGCAGTTCGCCAACATTATAGGTCTATGTATGAATTATGTGCAGCTAGCTAAGCCCATGGCAATGTCAACACGTTTTCCAACTTGGTCAATAACCGTTACAAAATCATCATAAATCTCATGTCATTTCTATTTTCCCATTTATAAACATGCCTCACTTATCAAGAAGAATACAGACAAAACACAGAATGTTAAAGGAAATAGCACAGAAAACAATTGATGAGGACTTTGCCGAAGAATCCTGCCACTGACATTTTTCAGTTTGACTTTTATTGAATAGATTGAACAATGATTCATATTCAAAGCGTTCAAATTCAATTCCCCATTTCCGACTCATAGCAATAACTATTTGAGTGAGTAAAACATACAGGGTGGTAAAGCTAGCTAGCATTTCCCCCTTATTCGCTAATATAGCCTAGCTAGCAGCTAGATAAGCCCATGGCAATGTCAACATGTTTTCCAACTCGGTCAATAACCGTTACAAAATCATCATGAATCTCATAAAACATTTAGTTAACCATGGTAGCTATCTCACTATTTTTTGACATACATTGTACTTTTGCACCTTAAGAACCTTTACCAAAAGGACAAATTAAGAGATAGAAACATCATAGAAAATGTGCTCTCTTGTCAGGACACTGTTGCTTAGAGGAGCTAGCCAACAACACAGCTAACATAATCACTTCAAACTGAAGCTGGAAAGACAGCAAACTAGCTGCACTTCATTTTGTTTAACCTGTTTTTTATTGATAGATAGATAGATTGATTGCCATAAAAATAATGTTGATTCATGATTTCGACTGGCTAAGAAAAGCTGCCTGCCTGTTTGCCTGTGTCAGGTTCTGATCATAGGGAAGCCTTTGCTCCTCTAGTGATCTATGGTCAGAGCCTTACAGATCTAGGTTTTATGTTTATATGTTGGTTTTGTGTTGGTCCCCAATTAGAGGCAGCTGCTTTGCATTGTCTCTAATTGGGGGCCATATTTAGTTCATGTGTTTCCACCTGTCTTTCGTGGATCATTGTTTTTGGTTTAGTGCTGTTTAAGCCAACCTGTGTTACGTTTGTGGTTCTCTTTGTTATTTTGTGCAAGTTGATTTAAATAAATCATGTCGCACTACTTCAGCGCTGCGTCTTGGTCTGCCACTCACCACGTTCGTGACAGCCTGTCTCATCCCGACTCCCGACACGTTCATTACTATGGGACATCTGGAGATCAAATTTGAATATTGAAACAGTATTGCAAATGTTGGCGAGACGGACAGCAAGGTTTATACAAATCTCCGCTGTGTTAGTCTAAAAGAAATGTGAGATAATATCTATATGCTTGTTATAGTGGAGATCAAATGTATAAAGTGGCTGGCTGACCTGGATTGCACAACGATTTAGGCAGTGTGTAGCGGTTAGCGTTTCTGATTTTAAGGTCACAGACAGCTGATGTGTTGTGCACTGAAGTCCACAAGCGAAGAAAAAGTGAGAGGAGGAGAGCGGGTAGATGTGAGAAGGAATTATAGCTACAATGATCAAAGTGATCATGCTGTTTGTATGTGGCTGCTAGTAAAAACGGTGTTTGCAATACCCGGTTAGCATGGCGAGTGAGTGAGACGTGTCTGGGAGCGCTGTAGCACTATTTGCTTTTTTTGCTTTACATTCGATCATCTATCACAGCATCTAGTGTATATGTGTAGTTTAGTTACCTTTTCGTGTTGATTTCCACTTTTTATGAAGCCCAAGCGTGCAACGAAAGCTGTTCCTATAATGGCGGGTGTTGCATCATCTGAGACACAGGGCCGGCGTATTTCGGACCTCGAGCAAGGGCTATCCGACTACAGTGACCGGCTCGTTGCACTGGGGAAAATGGTCGCGCGCCTGAATGCTGCTAACAGTCATCTGGCGGACAAAATTGAAGACCTCGAGTCCAGATCGCGCCGCTGTAACCTGTGTGTAATCGGCATCCCGGAGAGGCAGGAGGGCGGGAATCCGGTGGCTTTTATGTCCACATTCTTCAAGGAGGTCCTCGGCGGTGCTGTTGCTCCTACGCCTTTGAAGTTGGAGAGAGCGCACTGCCTAGGCCCTCCTCCCGTTGGTGGCTCCGGCAGCACGAGGCCTCGGGTGATGATTGTTAAGTTCCACAATTTCACGGAAAAGGAGGCGATCATCCGAAGGCAGTCCAAGGAACAGCTGTAGTACCGTGGCCAAAGGGTCCACATTTTCCCCGACTTCACCTCCACTGTGGCCAAGAAACGAGCTGCGTTTCTAGACGTGAAGCGCGCCCTTTTTGAGAAGGGAGTTCGGTTCTCGCTGCGGTTCCCTGCTAGGCTGCATGTGGACCACAACGGCGAGGCTCTTCATTTTGATTCTCCGGAAGAGGCACGAAGCTGGCTCAGCCGCCACTTTTGAAAACCTTGTTTGATATACTGTATATATATATATATATATATACGGGACTGACTCATGGGATAGTGGGATAGTGCAGCCTGACTCATTTATCAGGTGCTTCGCTTGTTTTTCCTCTCGCTGCTCTGCCTCTTTTGTATATATATATATATATATATATATATATATATATATATATATTATTATTATTTTTTTTTTTTTTTTTTTTATTTTTTTTTTTTTTGAAGGACCACTGAGGCGACTTTTCTCTCCCACGGGACTGACTCATGGGATAGTGCAGCCTGACTCATTTATCAGGTGCTTCGCTTGTTTTTCCTCTCGCTGCTCTGCCTCTTTTGTATTGCTGTGCGGTGCTAATTTCAAAGATACCTGTTTTGACATTGTTTTTTATTAAATGTTTTTATTCAGATAACTGTCCGGCTGCAACATAAAAAAATTGTCTCAATAATTTTGGTTCATTTTGTTGGTGTTTGCCCGCGGGCTTGCTTGTATTGATTTACGGTTGTCCCACTGTTACTGCTCCATTTGACTAGCTAGCTTACTGTTGTGGTTGTTATGGTAACACTGTATAACAGCACTCTGCTGCGAAAGTATCGAGCCCGCTATAGTTTTTTTTCATAAGGGCTGTTTCAGTCTGTTTGTGTGTGTGTGTGTACAAATATGTACATGTAGATGCGCGTGGGTCTAGGGGATGATAGCATAAATATACATATGTATTCGCGTGGGCATGCTTTTAAGTGTGAGTGTGTGTGTATATGGTTGTGTGTGTACTACCGCGGCCAAAATATCCACATCTTCCCCGATGCACGTAGTGTGTGTATATGCATATATGAGTCTATGTGTGCTTATCTGTATATAAATATGGATGTGGTGTGTGTGTATATCTTTATGCACATTTGTATTCATGTATATACATACAGATACATCTCTATGTTTTTATGTTAACGTGCACGTGTCCTCTGTGGCCCACGGATCCTCTAGCATTGATGTACAGCTTGTTAACGTGTGCTTGATGATCATAACATGTACTTATAGCTGGGTATGTATGCAAGTGTGTTATCACTGGGTTGTGTGTTTTGGGGTATTTGTGTGTGTACGCAGACTATGCATAATGTGTGCTGTTACTTGTTATAGCGTTTGCATGAGCATATGTTGGCATTTGGGTTCGGACACCCATGCCTGGGTGTGTGTGTGCACCTATGTGTGTATTGGATGTATATTACTGTATAGATTTGTTGCTGTGTTGACTGTTCTTTTTCTATTTTCTGCATTTTCTCTGGTGAATTTGTTTGCTTTGTGCTGTGGAGTTTCCCAAATTCGCTTCTTGACATGCACGGGAGCTATATAGGGGAGTTACCGCTGTCTCCAGGGGGGAGACTGGGTGTTTGGTGGGGGGGGGTTGGTGTGCATGGGTGTGTGTTGTTCCTTGTCGCTCTATTTTTGTCTGTTTCTCATTTTGTCCCGTTTATTTTTTTCTTTTCTTGATTTGCTTTTTGGCAAATGTTTGACTGCTCCATTTTCTACCCCTTCAATTTTTTTCAGGTTTTTCACTCTCATTTTGACTCTAGGGCAAGGGGTGTTGCTATTTTGGTTAGTAGCAGAGTGCAGTTTTCTGAGGCCAATGTGATTGCTGACAGTAATGGAAGAAATCTGATCATAACTGGGACCCTCTGGCACACACCGGTGGTGCTGGTTAGCGAACTTTGATGACGTAGGCTTTGCTAACCGGTTGCTGGGGAAAATCCCATCTCTAAATACCCATAGATTAATATTTGGGGGTGATCTGAGTTGCGATTCTAACCCGGCTCTGGATCGCTCTGGTCCCAGGAATGCCTCTCCGTCTGCCATGTCTAAAGCTTTCTCAATTTTTATGATTGAGAATGGGTGTACTGATCCATGGAGGTTTCTGAACCCCCAGGCAAGAGAGTACTCCTTCTCTCAGGTGCACCACTCTTTCTCTCTGAATTTTTTTTTTTTTTTTACCTTTATTTTACTAGGCAAGTCAGTTAAGAACAAATTCTTATTTACAATGACGGCCTAGGAACAGTGGGTTAACTGCCTTGTTCAGGGGCAGAACGACAGATTTGACCTTGTCAGCTCGGGGATTCGATCTGGCAACCTTTCAGTTACAGGCCCAACACTCTAACCACTGGGCTACCTGCCGCCCCATTGTCTATTTCTTTGTGGATAATGCACTTCTTCCAAATGTGACGTCCTCTGAATATTTACCTATTGTGATTTCTGACCATGGACACCTTGCCCTGGACATTGTTCTGTCAGAACAGTCTCGTTGTTCGCCCTGTTGGAGATTCAACTCTCTTCTCCTTTCTGACCAAGACTTCTGTGACCTCATTTCCACTTCTATTGATAATTTTTTATTTTCCAACCAGATAGGTTCCACATCTCACTCTCTTCTATGGGAGACACTGAAAGCCTATCTAAGGGGGGTAATTATTTCTTACTCTTCTTATGTAAACAAAACCCGTAGGTCCAGAATTGAGGAGTTCTCTGCTGCCATTCTTGACCTCGACCGACAATATGCCTTGGCCCCTTCCCCTGAGTTATATAAGCAGCACCTAAACCTACAATCTGAATTCAACCTTGTTTCTATTAATGATGCTGAGCGGTTGCTTTTACACTCACGGGCAACCTATTTTGAACACGGGGACAGGGCCACTCGCTTGCTGGCACACCAATTGAAACGACGTTCTGCTACGCGGCTTATTCCACAAATGACAGATTCGTCAAATGACGTTGATTTCAAATCCCAAAGGAATTAATGACACCTTTACGTCGTTTTATTCCTCCCTACACACGTCTGAGTTCCCCTCGGATGATACCAAAATGAAACAATTTCTGGACCTGTTGGACACCCCTACAATTCACACTGACTCTGCGACGCACCTTGATTCCCCTCTCAATCTTGAGGAAGTAGTTCTGTCTATTAAGTCACTGCAAAGCAACAAGGCCCTGGGGCCTGACAGATTTCCCACTGAGTTTTATAAGAAATTCCAAGTTAGCACCCTTATTACTATCGGTGTACAACGAGTCGCTGGAACGTGGCTCGCTGCCGCCAACCTTAACGCCGGCGTCCATAGCGCTACTTCTTAAGAAGGGTAAGGACCCCTTCTTCCTACAGGCCCTTAAGCCTTCTTAATGTTGATGTTAAGGTGCTTACTAAGCTGTTAGCACAGCGCCTGGAAATGGTGCTACCGGTAATAATATCGGAGGAGCAAACTGGCTTTATCAAGGGACGACAGTCTTTTTTCAACATTCATACTTTGTTCAATGTTATTTATACCAAGCAAGTCTCTGAGCGTCCCGAGCTGGTAATCTCTCTGGATGCGGAGAAGGCCTTCGACAGAATTGTCTCTTTGCAGTCCTGGGAAAATTTGGGTTTGGGGACAAGTTTTGCTCATGGATCCGCCTACTGTACGCATCCCCTCAGGTCAGTGTCTGCACCAATGACACCCGTTCTGATTATTTTGCTCTGGGACGTGGCACTAGGCAGGGGTGTCCTCTGTCCCCCCTGCTGTTTGCCATTGCAATTGAGCCTCTCTCTGTTGCCTTGCGGGCATCCCCTTTAATTCAGGGTGTTTCACGTGAGGGGGTTGATCACAGGCTGTCATTATATGAAGATGATTTGCTGCTCTATGTCAGTAACCCTGTGGTTTATCTGCCCTCTATCCTATCTACTCTCGATACCTTTGGCTCTTTCTCGGGTTACAAGTTGAGTCTCCAGAAGAGCGAATGCTTTCCAGTAAACCCGGCGGCGCTCCAGCTACGACAGTCTGATTTGCCTTTCCAGCTCAGCCGCTCTGGTTTTAAATATCTGGGAGTGAACGTGACTTGCTCGTTTGCCTCTCTCCTCTCTGCAAACTTTGCTCCCCTTCTCACGCAGATTGAGTCTGATTTTCAGAGGTGGGGTAGTTTACCTCTTACACTTATTGGAAGGATTAATGCTGTAAAAATGAATAGCCTAAATTCCTTTATCTTTTTCATTCTATTCCTCTTTTTCTGCCGAGGACCTTTTTTAAGTCAATCGACCAGGCCATCTCCTCATTCATATGGGCAGGCAAGGCACCTAGTCAGTAGATCTCTACTTCAGAGATGCAGATTTAGTGGAGGACTGGCATTACCCAACTTCCTGTACTACTACTGGGCGGCCAATTTTCAGAAATTGCCCTTTTGGCTACATGCTTCAGATTCCCCATGGTGCCATCTTGAGTCCCGCTCCTGCATTAATACCTTTCTCCCTGCCCTGCTGTGCGCTCCTATCCCGACAACCCCTTCTCGCTATACTGGCAACCCTGTGGTACTCTCCACCCTAAAAATTTGGTTTCAGTTTCGACGCCGCTTTAAATTTACCTCTGCATCCACCTTGGGCCCTATCGATAGGATGCATTTCCCTCATCCATAGTCGATACCGCCTTCTCCCTCTGGTCAAGAAGAGGCATTGGAACCTTCCAGGACATTTCGTCATATCCAATTGGTAGTTACAGTCTTGTCCAATCGCTACAACTCCCGTACGGACTCGGGAGAGGCGAAGGTTGAGAGCCGTGTGTCCTCCGAAACACAACCCACCAAGCCGCACTGCTTCTTGACACAATGAACGCTTAACCAGGAAGCCAGCCGCACCAATGTGTCGGAGGAACCACTGTAAACCTTGCGACTGAGTCAACGTGCATGCACCCGGCCCGCCACAGGAGATGCTAGAGCGCGATGGGACAAGGACAACCGGCCGGCCAAACCCTCCCTAACCCGGATGACGCTGGGCCAATTGTGCGTCGCCTCATGGGTCTCCCGGTCGCGGCCGGCTCCGACACAGACGGAGAGGTTTTTTAAGTTTCCCTGACCTTTCCTCTAGGTGTACTTTGCCTCCATCACACTTTTTCCGCTACCTTCAGGTGGGCCATTTAGTTTCCTCCCAATTCCCTGGCTTCCCTGCCCCACCCCCAAGTAGACCCTGGGATGCTATGCTGTCCCTGCTACCCCATCAGAGTGGGTTAATTTCTCAGATCTACTCATGCATCATGTCTCTGGACATACACTCTACAGACAAAACTAAATCAGCTTGGGAGCAGGAGATGGGGGTCAGGTTCACGCAGGAGTTTTGGGACGAGGCTTCTGACAGGATACGATCCACAACACCTTGTGCTCGTCTGGGTCTTATTCAATTTAAGGTTGTACACAGGGTTCACTTTTCTAAGGCTAGATTGGCTGGGATATATCCTGATGTAAAGGACGAGTGTGATAGATGCCAAGGTTCTCCCTGTAATCTCACTCATATGTTTGCCCTTTGCCCCAGCTTACATCTTTATTGGGACTCTATTTTTAAAGTCTTGTCTGAGGTGCTTGGTGTTTTCCTTCGGCCAGATCCCCAGATGGCTGTTTTTGGCATCCCTTCTGACTTGTCTTCCCTGACCCGTAAGCAGGTTGGCGTTGTGGCATTCACTTCGTTATTGGCCCGGCATAGAATTCTTTTAAATTGGAAATCGGCCGTATCCCAGTGGCTCGGGGACGTAATGTTTTTCCTGCAGCTGGAAAAAATCAAATTCTCGCTCAGGGGCACTAGTGCCAAATTCAGAAAGCAATGGCAACCCTTTATTTCTTATTTTGAACACTTACAGAAGCTACCTTCTGACCAGTAAAATAGTGTAAGTATTAAGTCAATTGCTTATTTAATTACCCTTTTTCACTTTCTTCTTTTTTAGGCTACTTTTCTTTACTTAATGTTATTCTGTCATGTTACGTTTACTTTCTCCTTAGGTTTCTATGTCTTCTTCCCCTGTCTTTCCTTTTTCTTATCACTGTTATTTTCAATTTTTCAATTTCTTCTTTTCTGCTTGTAGGTGTTTTGTCTGTGTCTGTGTGTGTGTGTGTGTGTGGGGGGGGGGGGGGGTCAAACTGGTACAGATTTAAATGGCGTATCCTTGGGGATAAGACTGTGGGGGAGAGAAAAAGAAAATTTGAATTTGAACAGTAATCTCTTGTGTGCATTGTTCTTATTGTTACTGAATACTGTCTGTTCAATAAAAACAATTAAAAAAACTGTTTGCGTGTGATCAGGGATGTTTTCCTTTTGCCGATTCTGTTAACAAAACAAAACTTTCTTAAACACGTGCGCACTAGGCTAATTCAGGACACATGCTGTGATATCAGGAGCCGGCAGCGAATAGTTTAAATAAACAATTCAGAGACTGAAACAAATACGTCAGGTGACAAATATTTAAGGCGAGCGAATTGCTATACAATCCCAAAATCAGCTGTAACTGTCAATAGTAAAACAAAGCTTAACTATGTTTGAGAAAAGCTGACTGAATCTGAACCCAGATAATTCATGGTGAAGTCGCTTCTGGACTTCTGGACACTCTATACCGGCAAGCGGGAGAAATGGGGCTAGTACAGGTTATGCAGTGCCTTCAGAAAGTATTCACACACCTTGACTTTTTCCACATTTTGTTATGTTAAAGCCTGAATTTAAAATTGATTAAATTTGAGATGTTTTGTCACTGGCCTACACACAATACCCCATAAAGTATTTTTCAAAATTTTTACAAATTAATTATGAAAAGCTGAAATGTCTTGAGTCAAAGTATTCAACCCCTTTTTGTTATGTCAAGCCTAAATACTTTCAGGAGTAAGAATTTGCTTAACTAGTCGCATAATAAGTTGCATGGACCCACTCTGTGTGCAATAATAGTGTTTAGCATGATTTTGAATGACTGCCTCATCACTGTACCCCACACATACAATTATCTGTAAGGTCCCTCAGTCGAGCAATGAATGTCAAACACATATTCAACTAGGGCTGTGTGAGGGCTTGGTTGTGGTAAGGCCTCTTACTCCCACCTAGGGGAGGAGAGAGGCACACAACCAAGTCCTCACACACTTATCAGGGAGATTATCATCCCCAATCAGAGACAGCTGTCTAGCGTTGTCTCTGATTGGGGATGGTATTTAAGATCTGCCCAGATCCACCTGTGTATGGATCATTGTTCGTTTGTCTGCACTGCAAGCAGCACGTAAGTCACTGTGTTTTTGTTATTAGTTATATTTTTTCACTCTCCTTTTTTTTGTAAATGCTTCGTGAGAACATCTCATTTTCAATAAAAAGGATGACACTTCACCAGCGCTCCGTTTACCGTCCCTTATATAATGCGCACCGTGACAGGCTGGGCGATATGACGATATATTTCATGTGACGATAGAAAAACGTCTATCGTTTCATATTATACTCTCTTTTATTTTGTTGTGTCGTAAATCACACTCATTACGGCAATATTTTTTGTCAATTAATTTGCGACACAAAAAACATAGAGGAGAGTGAACGTGACACAGTGCACGGAGACACAGATCTCGTACCTAAAAGAGGGGCTACTTCGGTCACATGGACGTGGTTTGGGTATGAAAAGTCTGACAAGGACCAGAAAACCGTCCTCTGCAAAATATGCCACAGGCCGATCCCGACAATAGGCTCAAATACCACTAACCTCTTTTACCACCTACGCAAGAATCATGTGAAACAGTACGGAGAGAGTTTACGGATGAGACCCAAAGAAGTACAGTCGAGTGCTCAAAACAAACCCCCGACTCAGATGTTGCAAGAGGCATTGTTGCCAAATATCTATTTTGTTTGCAGCACTTTTGTTGTTGTCATATAATGCTATAATTCAAACTTGAAGGAGTTTTTGTTTACTTGTTATATTTTATATATATTTATTTGTGAGACTTATTTTGCTGCTATAGTTTAAACTTTCCATGTTTACATTTGGTATTTTATATACCAATATTTGTCAGGCCTGTATTCATTTGTTTGCTGCTACAATTCAAACAGTTCTACTGTTAGAGTATAATATGTTTGGTTTTTATATTTTTGACCATATTCATATTTTAGGCCTATATTTATTTTGTTTGCAACTATAGATTGTGTTTTATATTTACCTTTTTAGATTTTCTACATTCAAATTTTATATTTTGTTACATGCTTATATTCTGTTACATTCAAAATATAATAAGAAATTTACATGTGGTCATTTTATATAAACTATTTATTCATTGAATTTACAGAAAATGTGCTATATCGTGATATGTATTGTTATTGGGATATGAAATGACCTATATCGGGATATGAGATTTTGGTCATTTTGCCCAGCCCTAGATTCAACCACAAAGACCAGGGAGGTTTTCTAACACCTCGCAAAAAGGGCACCTACAGTGGGGAGAACAAGTATTTGATACACTGCCAATTTTGCAGGTTTTCCTACTTACAAAGCATGTAGAAGTCTGTAATTTTTATCATAGGTACTCTTCAACAGTGAGAGGCGGAATCTAAAACAAAAATCCAGAAAATCACATTGTATGATTTTTAAGTAATTAATTTGCATTTTATTGCATGACATAAGTATTTGATACATCAGAAAAGCAGAACTTAATATTTGGTAGAGAAATATTTGTTTTGCAATTACAGAGATCATACGTTTCCTGTAGTTCTTGACCAGGTTTGCACACACTGCAGCAAGGATTTTGACCCACTCCTCCATACAGACCTTCTCCAGATCCTTCAGGTTTCGGGGCTGTCGCTGGGCAATACGGACTTTCAGCTCCCTCCAAAGATTTTCTATTGGGTTCAGGTCTGGAGACTGGCTAGGCCACTCCAGGACCTTAAGATGCTTCTTACGGAGCCACTCCTTAGTTGCCCTGGCTGTGTGTTTCGGGTCGTTGTCATGCTGGAAGACCCAGCCACGACCCATCTTCAATGCTCTTACTGAGGGAAGGAGGTTGTTGGCCAAGATCTTGCGAAACATGGCCCCATCCATCCTCCCCTCAATACGGTGCAGTCGTCCTGTCCCTTTTGCAGAAAAGCATCCCCAAAGAATGATGTTTCCACCTCCATGCTTCACGGTTGGGATGGTGTTCTTGGGGTTGTACTCATCCTTCTTCTTCCTCCAAACATGGCGAGTGGAGTTTAGACCAAAAAGCTATATTTTTGTCTCATCAGACCACATGACCTTCTCCCATTCCTCCTCTGGATCATCCAGATGGTCATTGGCAAACTTCAGACGGGCCTGGACATGCGCTGGCTTGAGCAGGGGGACCTTGTGTGCGCTGCAGGATTTTAATCCATGACGGCGTAGTGTGTTACTAATGGTTTTCTTTGAGACTGTGGTCCCAGCTCTCTTCAGGTCATTGACCAGGTCCTGCTGTGTAGTTCTGGTCTGATCCCTCACCTTCCTCATGATCATTGATGCCCCACGAGGTGAGATCTTGCATGGTGCCCCAGACCGAGGGAGATTGACCGTCATCTTGAACTTCTTCCATTTTCTAATAATTGCGCCAACAGTTGTTGCCATCTCACCAAGCTGCTTGCCTATTGTCCTGTAGCCCATCCCAGCCTTGTGCAGGTCTACAATTCTATCCCTGATGTCCTTACACAGCTCTCTGGTCTTGGCCATTGTGGAGAGGTTGGAGTCTGTTTGATTGAGTGTGTGGACAGGTGTCTTTTATACAGGTAACGAGTTCAAACAGGTGCAGTTAATACAGGTAATGAGTGGAGAACAGGAGGGCTTCTTAAAGAAAAACTAACAGGTCTGTGAGAGCCGGAATTCTTACTGGTTGGTAGGTGATCAAATACTTATGTCATGCAATAAAATGCAAATTAATTATTAAAAAATCATACAATGTGATTTTCTGGATTTTTGTTTTAGATTCCGTCTCTCACAGTTGAAGGGTACCTATGATACAAATTACAGACCTCTACATGCTTTGTAAGTAGGAAAACCTGCAAAATCGGCAGTGTATCAAATACTTGTTCTCCCCACTGTATAGGTATGGGTAAAAATATCAATTTGAGCATGGATAAGTTATTAATCCTAATTCTGTTGCCGGAGAGGAAGGAAACCGCTCAGGGATTTCACCATGAGACCAATGGTGACTTTAATGGCTGTGATAGGATAAAACTGAGGATGGAGCAACAACATTGTAGTTACTCCACAATACTAACCTAATTGACAAAGTGAAAAGAAGGAAACCTGTACAGAATAAAAATATTCCAAAATATGTGTTTTGTTTACAACAAGGCGCTAAAGTAATACTGCTAAAAATGTGGCAAAGCAATTAACTTTTTTTCCAGAATACAAAGTGTTATGTTTGGTCAAATCCAATAAAACACATTATTTAGTACCACTCTCCATATTTTCAAGCATAGTGATGGCTGCATCATGTTTTAGGTATGCTTGTAACCGTTAAGGACTGGGAAGTTTTTCAGGATATAAAATAAAAGTAATGGAGCTAAATACAGGAAACATCCACCAGACACTTAGATTAATTCACCTTTCACCAGGACAATAACCTAAAACACATAGCCAAATCTAAAGTTGGAAGTCAGACGTTTACATACACTTAGGTTGAAATTTTTCAACCACCCCACCGAACCATTCATGTTAACAAACTATAGTTTTTGCAAGTCGGTTAGGACATCTACTTTGTGCATGACTGTCAGGCACTGGCCATAGAGAAGCCTATTTGCTTCTCTATGTAGCTATGGTCAGAGTCTGACAGTGTCTTTCTTTTCTGTTTCTGTGTGGGTGTTGGGTTGGATCCCTAATTAGAGGCAGCTGCACCGCATTGTCTCTAATTAGGGATCCTATATAATTTGGTCTGTCCTTCACTCTGGTGTGGGTCGTTGTACGTTTGATGTCACAGGCAAGTAAGTGTGTTCCAGTTCATTGTTTTGTTTGTAGTTCAGTCATTGTGTGAAGTTATACGTAGTATAAGAAAATGTCGAACTATACCTGCACTGCGCCTTGGTCTCTCCTTCCACCCAAATGTGACAATGACACAAGCAATTCATCCAACAACTGTTTACAGACAGATTATTTCACTTATAATTCACCATATCACAAACCCAGTGGGTTAGAAGTTTACATACACTAAATTGGAGGTGTACCTGTGGATGTATTTTAAGGCCTACCTTCAAACTCAGTGCCTCTTTGCTCGACATCATGGGAAAATCGAAAATCAGCCTAGACCTCCTTGGGAGCAATTTCCAAATGCCTGAAGGTACCACATTCATCTGTACAAACAATAGTACGCAAGTATAAACACCATGGGACTACGCAGCCGTCATAGCGCTCAAGAAAGAGACGCGTTCTGTCTCCTAGAGATTAACTTACTTTGGTACGAAAAGTGCAAATCAATCCCAGAACAACAGCAAAGGACCTTGTGAAGATGCTGGAGGAAACAGGTACAAAAGTATCTATATCCACAGTAAAACAAGTCCTATATCGACATATTGGCCATAATCCCCAACGTTATGTTTAGAGGAAAAAGAGGGAGGCTTGCAAGCCGAAGAACACCATCCCAACCGTGAAGCACGGGGGTGGCTGCATCATGTTGTGGGGGTGCTTTCCTACAGGACGGGCTGGTGCACTTCACAAAATAGATGGCATCATGAGGAAGGAAAATTATGTGGATATATTGAAGCAACATCTCAAGACATCAGTCAGGAAGTTAAAGCTTGGTCACAAATGGGTCTTCCAAATGGACAATGACCCCAAGCATACTTCCAAAGTTGTGGAAAAATGGCTTAAGGACAACAAAGTCAAGGTATTGGAGTGGCCATCACAAAACCCTGACCTCAATCCTATAGAACATTTGTGGGCAGAACTGAAAAAGCGTGTGCGAGCAAGGAGGCCTACAAACCTGACTCAGTTACACCAGTTCTGTGACGAGGAATGGGTCATAATTCACCCAATTTATTGTAGGAAGCTTGTGGAAGGCAATGCTACCAAATACTAATTGAGTGTATGTAAACTTCGGATCCACTGGGAATGTGATGAAAGAAATAAAAACTGAAATAAATAGTTCTCTGTACTATTATTCTGACATTTCACATTCTTAAAATAAAGTGGTGATCCTAATTGACCTAAGACAGGGACTTTTTACTAGGATTAAATGTCAGGAATTGTAAAAAAAAAAAAAAGAGATTAAATGTATTTGGCTAAGGTTTATGTAAATTTACGACTTTAACTGTACACTGGAGTTGCTTACCATGAAGAAAGTGAATGTTCCTGAGTAGCCAAGTTGCAGTTTTCACTTAAATCTACTTCAAAATCTATGGCAAATCTAATTCAGGCTGTAACACAACAAAATGTTTAATAAGTCAAGACTTTCTGAATGCACTGTATATCAGCATAATTTTTTAAACGTAGTTTGGCCTTTTGGCATATTTGCTAACTCTGGTATGACAGAAGCACACTTTTGATAACATCCTGCATATGATGCAAATGAGAGCCAAGTGTAGCTGAAACCCAGTACGTTTCATTAGCCTATTTGAATGATCTAATGAAAAATGTTGTCCAGATTTCATTTTCAATATTAGCAACATCAAAATCTGATAACCCCATAGTACAATAGTTTAGCTATTTAATTGTTCAGCCTGTCGCATTCTATGAAAGAACACATTCCTCTGGAGGCACATTCAAATTGCGAGTGTCTCACAGGGAGAGAAATATGCATACCCAGTAATTCATGTATTTTATTCCGGAGCTCAAACCCTGTCTGCGGTAATTTTGCACTTGAGGTAAAAGTCGGAATGGTGTAAACAAGCAAGAGAGGAGGTATGTAAACTTTGCTTCTTCTATAATATACTGAGTCATTTAATTTGAGTCATGTACAGTATGTTCTCACCATAAACCCATGGATGATGAATCTTTGCAATACGTTTTTTTTAAAAAATCAAATTAAACGAAAATCAATCTGTTTTTTTAAACCAACAACAATATATCTAAATAGGATCGTGTCAGAAGCATGATACCATGAAACGCATCTCTCATTCCATGAGCATGAGGAAATGTGTGCACACTTAGGCCTAAGGGCTCTTCGGCAGGAGGCATGGATGTTTGTCCTATCCATTGAATATAGTTTATTAAATAGTATACACTAACACTACAATAGCCCTAGTTATAACAAACATCTAGCCAATCTAGTTGTTTTTATTGTCTTCAACGTGGGAATATTCATCTACACACATTGCATTTCGAATATGCACTTCATGTTCAAGCCATGAAAAATGTGACATTGCCCAAACATTATAATAAGATCAGCTTACCATTGCCTTTAACATGGCCTGTTAGAGACCTTGCCACGTGAAAGGTGGCAACCGAAATAACCGAATTGGCAAGTAGCCTAGTCTACATTCAGCATCACGGAATTCCTGCGATTTGACAGTTAGGTCCAACAGATGAAAGTGGAAGATGGAATACAAGTCAAAATTGACAAAGAGTGTGAAAACACAATGAATCATTGATACAATTGTTTTCTCATGGAAGCATTTTTTCCCAGCTCCTGGGAATCATATTTCCTTTTTCCCGAGTCATCGGCTTAGTGTTTCTGTTTAACGATTCTGTTTCTTATAATCTTTTGTTTCCTCTCTTTTTCGCCCATATGACCTTATCCAAGATTACTCAAGGATGAGGGGTTTAGGTGTTGGCAACAGTTGAAACAGGCAGGAAACAGCAACATCTACAGCTCAGGTCATGTGATCCAAACAATAAAATGTTCACGTTAGACTGGAATGGGAAAAGCCTGGAATGGGAAAAGCGCATTGCCGCTCATTACAAAGAGTGGGACTACTTTTTATTCTCTCCCCGGTTACATATAGCCCCAATAAATGAACTGTTGTTAATTTAACCTTCAGAAAGATCTTGTTTCATTGTCATTTATTTCCCTTTGTCTTTGCACAAAACACTGAGCTAATGCTTTGATGGAACATACAATCTCCAACAAACCGCTCTGTTTACTCTCTCGTCTTCTATTTCATGGTGTCAAATTGGAGCAACACCCCAATGACTGTAACCTTTTAATGTGACCAGGCCTGCAAAGGGTTCTTGTGTTTGGCAAGTAAGGCTTTTCACAGTGTTGACATTCTGTTGTAATAACCAGAGAAGGAGAGAGGGAGCGAGAGAGGCTCTCAAATGCCTCCTACCCTGGTCCGACATGGCTTGAATGCTTTCACCTATCCGACCATGTTAAAATCAGTCATCGTTACCTACCTCAAGGAAGAGAGGAAGGAGTATTCAAACTATTCTGGGCCGTGGGTTTTGCGCCTCGATAACTGTGAAGCTATGCTCCGAGCCAAATATGTGCAAGGGCACTTGCCCAAGAGCATTGTTATTTCTGTGCCTGGTGCCATTGTGGCATAAACGTCTGGGGTTTTTGATGGTGTCTCACAGGAAGAAGCACCATGGTGAAGCAGAGAGGAATTTGCCTACACATGTCTACATGTGGGCGAGAGTGTTGGCAGTCATTGTTTTTGTTTCCCTTGTCTTCGCACGTTGCTGTGCCCTCAATGCTAATGTGCTCTTGTCTCAGGGGGAATAATTGCACTGACGTCGGGTACAATGGGTAACACGGGCACTCTGGGAGGGCATGGCCCCCTAGCCCTGGCACCGTCCCCCAGCAAATCGTCCCTTTCATGGAAACCAGCCGCTTAATTGCTGTCAGATGTGAGCTTTGGTGTGCGAGCGAGCAGGCAGACTTCTCTCTGTTGAGGTTGAATTTATTTATTATGTTGTTATGTTATTAAAAATGCTTTTGAATGTCTCACAATGAGGCTTGAGGTTTCGAAGAGATGCGTAGGCGAAAGCCTCCTTCCGCAAAGCTTTGTTGATTCCTGTGAATGTATCTGTGGAGTATGGAAAGGACGTACATCCATAGATGACAATGTCAGATCTTACAATTCTGTTCTGTATGCATTTAAAATGGATCCCTTGTTGTCTATTTGTTATTCTATTAAAGTTCTTGTGTCTTGCCGACATTTGTTATCAAAGCATCAATCAATCAGTGCTTGATTTCCCCCAAACCCTTTTGTAATTCCAACAGATAGTCTCCGTGATCACCTACTGTGCTGGCTTCAGCAACCGAGTTACCGATTTCCCCCAAATATCGATCTTCAAAAGGAAAGCTATTCTCCAGTCAGTGCACTTCAGGGTAGAGCCTAGTGGTTCATCTTTGGTCAGCAGGTTTGGGGCAAACTTGCCAACAACGTGGAGAAAAACGACAGACAGCACTATCATTCTTTCAGATGGGCCCTTTTTGAAAATGGTCACTATACATTTAATAGCTCGATCTTCCTTATTTTTACGTGCCCTTTACGTGCCCACTCTCTCTTTCCAGTTTATATATTCTTGGCACAGCTGGCAATTCTTTCACGGGATGGATGTTTTTTTTTCATGTGCCAGTTGATAGGTGTGGCTCGACTCACATCCCCCCTCCCTTTCTTACCTCTGGAATAGGCTTTTCCAGGCTATATATTTTTTATGACATATGTTGCACCGTTATTTGTCGTGGATGAAACCCTATAGGTTGTAAGGACAGAAAATGCTTTTTATGTATTCCTTTTTAATCCAATGCATTACCTCTTAATATCCAATTAATGGGAAAAAAAAATTTAATGGGAAAAAAAGTCCAACACTAGAAGAGAATTTAAGGCACTGTCAAAAGAAATATCCATGAAATATCCAAGAAAGATCCATGACACCTCAATAAACTTGAGATTCAATGTACCGCAGAGGAAACATGTTTTTCAGGGCAGTGTCCTCCAAACATGGCTTGCTGAGGTTTAGCAAGAGGTCTGTTGAGTTAATGATGCCAAACAATTCCTCTGAGTAGGTGGATCTGGCCATGGCAGCTTCCTGAGAAGTAGAAGGATCAGAGGGAAGGATCAAGAAAATATTATTATGATGGTGATGATGATGCTGTGTGGGCGTGTGTGTGCATGCATGTGTGTGTGCGTATGTGCGTGAGTGAGTGTGCCTGGTTAGGCCCCTCTTCATTCTGACTCGCCATGGTGTTTACTGGCCACACCAGTTGACTCAGAGGGTCCTGCTCATCCAGCCATCACGGCCCTGTGTGTGTGTGTATGCATCATACACAAACCACACTGATGTCATTGCCAGAGCTCAACCCTGCTTGATCCAGTAAAGTATTGCAATACTGGACTATTTTGTATCAAGTCTGCCCAAATGTGCCGAATTTCTCAATTGATACATTTTCAAGTACATAACTATAGAGAACACACTAACTTTCACAGATCTAGATGGCTGGGCAGGGTGGGTGTGGAGCCAGAGAGTTCCCAGTTCCTACATTAGAATATAAAAATAGATTTTATCAAACAAAACTATGCTACATTTTATCTCTGCGACCCTCAGGATGACAAATCAGAGCAAGATTACGTAATTTAAGTACATTATTTACGGAGGTGAATGTATCAAACCAGTTGCCGTGATACGTTTTTTGTTGTTGTGCACTCTCCTCAAACAATAGTATGGTATTTTTTCACTGTAAAATTGGACAGTGCAGTTAGTCAGTGATGCTAATCACATTAGCACATGTTAGCTCAACCGTCCGGTATACGGAACATGATCCCGTAGAGGATTATTTCTAGTTTATGTCTATAGGCAGAAGCCTCTAATGAGCTAGTGATGGCTGTTTAACAGTCTGAAGGCTTTGAGATAGAAGCTTTGATGCCCTGTACTGACCTTGCCTTCTGGATGATAGCGGGGTGAACAGACAGTGGCTCGGGTGGTTGATGTCCTTGATGATCTGTTTGGCCTTCCTGTGACATCGGGTGCTGTAGGTTTCCTGGAGTGCGGGTAGTTTTCCCCCGGTAATCAGTTGGGCAGACCGCACCACCCTCTGGAGAGGCTTGCAGTTGCGGGTGGTGCAGTTGCCTTACCAGTGCATCTGTAAAGCTTTGTGAGGGTTTTAGGTGCCAAGCCAAATTTCTTTAGCCTCCTGAGGTTGAAGAGGCTCTGTTGCGCCTTCTTCACCACACTGTCTGTGTGGGTGGTCCATTTCAGTTTGTCAGTGATGCGTACACCAAGGAACTTGAAGCTTTCCACCCTCTGCTGTTTCCTGAAGTCCATGATCATCTCCTTTGTTTTGTTGACGTTGAATAAGAGGTTATTTTCCTGGCACCACACTCCCAGAGCCCTCACCCCCTCCCTGTAGGCTGTCTTGTCATTGTTGGTAATCAAGCCTACTACTGTTGTGTCATCTGCAAACTTGATAATTGAGTTGGAGGCGTGCTTGGCCACACAGTCATGGGTGAACAGGGAGTACAGGATTGGGCTGAGCACGCACCCTTGTGGGGCCCCAATGTTGAGGATCAGCGAAGTTGAGGTGTTGTTTCCTACCTTCACCACCTGGGGGCGGCCCGTCAGGAAGTCCAGGACCCAGTTGCACAGGGCGGGGTTCAGACCCAGGGCCTCGAGCTTGATGATGAGCTTGGAGGGTACTATGTTGTTGAATGCTGAGCTATAGTGAATGAGTAGCATTCTTACATACAGTAGGTATTCCTCTTGTCCAGATGGGATAGGGCAGTGTGCAGAGTGATGGTGATTTCATCGTCTGTGGATCTATTGGGGGTGGTAAGAAAATTGAAGTGGGTCTAGGGTGGCAGGTAAGGTAGAGGTGATATGATCCTTGACTAGTCTCTCAAATCACGTCATGATGACAGAGGTGAGTGCTATGGGGCAATAGTAATTTAGTTCAGTTACCTTTGCTTTCTTGGGTAAAGGAACAATGGTGGCCATCTTGAAGCATGTGGGAACAGCAGACTGGGATAGGGAGAGATTGACTGTGCCCGTAAACACACCAGCCAGATGGTCTGCGCATTCTCTGAGGACGTGGCTAGGGATGCCGTCTGGGCTGACGAGGGTTAACACGTTTAAATGTTTTACTCACGTAGGTCACGGAGAAGGACAGTAACCTAACCTAAATTAGAGATGTGTCCATTCAGACAGTCACCATTGTCTCCAAGTTCTCAACAACCTATTCACCGTCCTCTGCCTCCTCTGTGTCCTATCCTCACTTCATTCTCTGACATTTTCTTTCACACACACACTTCCACGCTGGATACGTTTACTCCACTCAGACCCTTTAAGAGCAGGGGTGTGACAATGCAAAGCAAAACTCAATTTCTCAACTCCGCACGGCAACAAAGCCAGACGGACAATCACTCGTCCACTCTGTCAGATAGCTTGGCTATATGTTTTTTTCACACATCTTCAATGGCCAGAGAGTGCTTAACCCTGTGAACTATTGCGTCCCCACAATGAAACAGGGAATAATAGAACTGGACGAAATGGGAAGACATAATCTTTCAATTGCTATCTAGACACACACACTCTTATCATGCTAACTTACCCCGTTCACACAGACAGACAGACAGACAACACACTTTCTTTTTCTCTCTCTCTCTCGTTCTCTCTCTCGTTCTCTCTCTCTCTCTCTCTCTCTCATATTGACCTAACATTCCTCCCACCCTCTCTCCCTCACGAACAAACATACACAGACACATACACACACACACACACACACAGGAGTGTCAAGAGCTGGTTGACTGGTCCTCCAGGCAAAGGGTGGTTGCTGTAGGCAGTAAGGACCTCAGTCAGTTCAGCCCCTGAAGGGGTGTTTGTGCATGGCTCACTTTATGGGGATGATGCGTTTTTCAGGAGCCAGGGAGAACTGTCCCAAAGTTCAAATGAGAGTATGTGGTGGCATGTGTCACAGGCTGGGGCTGTGTTAGAGGGCCTTGTGTAGATCCATACACATACAAGAGCACACAGACACACACCAAATTTAACACACTCCTAGTGCTACTTGAGTGTATGACAGTTTTTGTCAATGGATTTAGCATATTTCTGGTCCACATTCTTAAGTTAAAGTCATAAACATTAGCATGCAATCTGCTAGTACACATTCATCCAAATGGACACAGTTTCCACTGAGGATCAGAAAGTGACATAACTCCCCACCATTGCAGAGAAACCAGATCATGTTGACTCTGTTGCATTCAGGAAGTGATTTTGGCCATGGCGTGATCCTCCTCCCAATCCAAACCATATTGAGTGAGAGCTGTGGTGGGAGTTGTAATACCTTGTTCTTAAAAACACAGAGCAGTCATAAACATGATTTTCCTCTGTTGTATGTACACTGAGTGTACATAACTCTTTCCATGACAGACTGACCAGATGAATCTAGTGAAAGATATGATCCCTTATTGATGTCAATCAATAAATTCACTTCAATCAGTGTAGATGAAGGGGAGGAGACAGGTTATAGAAGGATTTTTAAGCCTTGAGACAATTGAGACATGGAAGGTGCCAGGCAACCCGGTTTGAGAGTGTCGAGAACTGCAGAACGCTGCTGGGTTTTTCACCCTCAACAGTTTCCTGTGTGTATCAATAATGGTCCAGCACCCAAAGGACATCCAGCCAACTTGACACAACTGTGAGAAAAATTGGAGTGAACCAATGGCGGTCGGTGCCGTTTAAGATGAGAGAGGACGATAATTATTTTATGAGAATAGCCTTTTTTCTATTATAGCACATGGATGTCTGCAATTCATACTCGATTCACTCAATGTAACATCGCTAGATTTAGGCTACTACATTATACTCAAATTGTCCCTATACCAATCATGAGGTTGCTACAACCTAGCCTATGAATTAAAGTTTAGAACATAGGTGCACAGGTCGAGAATTTTTTTTGTAATCAAGGTGACAGATAGTGACACGTTCAATACCGCCTTGCACACTCTTGCCTGCATCTAGCTGATCTAAGGTGTAATCATTAGTGCAACAGTTGAAAACGAGAGTTTCTGTTGGACAAATTCAGGTATGTTTTCACAGAATCTGCAGAACGAATACACCTCTGATCACACGCAAACACAGTTCACATTCATAGCAGCCACATACAAACATCATGATAACTTTGCTCATGTAATTTCTTCTCGCATCTACGCACTCTCCTCCTCTCTCACCTTTCCCCTTTGCTTATGGACTTCAGTGCACAACACATCAGCTGTCTGTGACCAGGCAAATAAACATTGCCAAGCCAAATATTCATATCATAACCGCTAACCGCTACACACAGCCTACATCGTTGTCACTATTAACTAACATTATAGTCAACATAGCTAATAGAATTAACGCATTAGTACAGTGGTTCTCCTTTAAAAGTTGCAAGCTTTTACCGCGGGATTTAGTGGTACCCAGCGCCACGGCTTCATTGCTCCAGACCACCGCAGGGGGGAGTTAGAGAACTCATTATGCATTTGGGTACCAAGGTTTTGTAATCAATCATATCGAGTGGTTCCAATGACGATTTTGACGCTATGCAACCCATCACTGGTGACGTTCTTCAGCAAAGATGGCTGACAAAAACATTACGGTGGAAGCAAATGTAAGTAATTATAACATCATAACGAGTCAAGCAAAACATGTACAATTGAGAGGAATATGTTAGTTAATGTAGAGACAAACAATTATGCATTTGTCATGAAGTTCATTTACGAAAATCGCTATTTAGCAAGTTAGCTGGCTAGCTAACATTAGCCAGCTAACTAGCTAGCTAGTTTTAGGGACGCCTGAGAACCAGCAAACCCAGGCTGTTGTCTTGTAAAACCGTGATAGGCTGGACAATAGAACTAGTCAAAATTCACTCAGAATGAACAGCAATAGAATCTTGCTAAGCTGGAACACTAGCGCGAGCCCATAGCAAATTAATTGAACCTCAGCTACTGTATCATAGCCTGTTGTATTGACTAGCTAACTATTTACTTGCTTATTGTGTAGTGGAGAATAAAAATAACTGTATGCCTATGGATGTGTAGCTAACTACAGTATTTAGCCGATCTGTGTATGGAGCCTAAAAGTTTGGTATAAATATTAGTTCCATCTATCAGAACCTATCTATGAACCTCAGCTATCATAGTTGTTGTATCGACTTCAAGTCTGTATGGAACTAATGAAGCCTATGGATTGAGTAGAATATAACTTTATTGTGCCAAGGATGTAAGTCCTATATATACATGTAGTTATTACCACGCATGAGATCCCCACATTGTAGTCTGTACATTGAATATATTCACTGATCATGTACATTTCCTTGGCAAATAAAGTGGCAAATAAAAGGTGCGGTTCAGGTATTAATCTCTGTGAGACATACTTTTTCAGTCATATCCAATACCAGGTGTATCAAACTCCATTCATTGAATGATGCTGTATCTGCATGATTGTATGACAATTATACACTTCAACGGTGTTTACCACTCCTGGGACATCAATTGTTGTAACTATGCAATAGACTAGAAACATGATCTAAATAAAGGCTGATTTGTAATTCATATATATAGAAAAAGAAAACAGTACACTACACTTCCTATGTATGTCTAACTCTCTTCATCTGCATTAATCTGAGGACACAGGATAGGTGTAGTATTTCAATGAGATACTTAATTTCAACCAGTGGGGAATGTGAAACACTTTATTGAAAGAAGTTCATTATCCAGGTGTTATAAATACATAATACATGCATTATAAATATTATAATTGTCATTTTATATTATAAATACAAGTTCAATCTGTACTTCAATGCACATATGGTGTGCATTATAAAAAAGAGGAAGAAAGTGGAGGTGGGGAGAGAGGTGTAGAAGACAGAAAGGGAAAGAGGTAAGAACAGAGGAGCAGGGAAGACAGCATATTATTAATGAATTACAGTGCTACCCTAATATTCTCTCAGTTCATCACAATTACATAGTGTCTCTAGCGGTGTCTCCTAACCAGCCTTGGGCCCCCAGTTGTCCTTAAGGTTATCTTAAGAGCGGGTGAGGTGGCGATGACGGAACTGGCCTCCTCTCTCACATCAAAACATACCTGCAGACGAGAGACAGATGGATAGAGAGAGAGCATGAATAAGCCTTGTTTTTTTTATTCTAACACGGTCAGTCATCATAATCATCACGAGGTGAAATGCAAAACTGACCGTGGATTGTTAACTCTGGGACTACTACATCTCTATCTGTATTTCAATGTAAAGCATCTCTTTAATAATACTTCCTGTTAACCCGACCAAGTGACCTCTCACCTATGATCATGCTGTGCCCTCTGTGTCAACCAGTTCAGATGTGGGAGGGGTTCACAACACAGCTGATATAACCTAGAGGATTTAGGGAGAAGGGGGAGAGGGATGAAGTGAGGGAGAAACAAAAATGTGCACCCCTTTGAGTCCACAGGACCAGGACTGAGAACCGCTGCTCTTCATTGGGACCTCTTAATCTGCAGACAGGTTTTCACACCTCTCTGTATCTGAGGACAGAAAACCTCAAGAAATAGACTTCATTATACTCAAAGTAGACAGCACTGAATATTATATTCTCTGTCCTCACTTCTAAGGACTGGAACTACACAAAAGTACCTGCTCTATCCAGAATAGCCTACTCTCTCACTTTGACAGCTGGGCCTGCTATCCTTTCACCCTCCTCCATGGCTGTTAGCTAGCTACCTACACATGTATTTGGAGTTAGTTTTTTACAGTGATAAATATATCAAGATAGCTAGCTAATATGAAGTTAGGTAGCTGGTCAAATGTAATTAACTTAGATAGCTATCTATACAGTATGTAAACTAGCTAGCTACGTTAGCAGCTCATTTGAGTTAAAATGCACTGTAGCTAGTTAGCTAATAATACATCTTCTTTTTTTAACATTTTCGAAATGTATTTACTTACTTGAATAGGTTCTCCCAGCCATGTGTATGATTGAAAACAGGGCAGCAAAGTTTGTTTGTCACCAGAGCGGTTTAGAGCATATTATTATTTGCCTGTGAATAACCAGACCTTCATACAAACTTGCTATGCTGAATTCTTGACGCTATTTGCAGGACAATCGATTAGCAGGTTTAAAAGCCCGGCTTTAGTTGCACTCCCTCCCAGCTCCACGACCACGGGTAACGCCTTGTCTAAGATAAGACACTGACTCTCAGAGGTGTCCCTGTAAATAAAAATGTGTTCTTAACTGACTTGACTTGAGTGTTTTATACAAATCCTTTGACACGGTTGGGCATGGCTTTATATTCCGTGCGCTTAAAATATTTGGGTTTGGAGACTACTTTTGCAAAACATTTAAAACGTTATATAGTAAATGTAATAGCTCTATTAAGTTAAAAACAGGCACCTCTCCAAGGTTTGATTTAAGGCGTGGTATTAGACAAGGATGTCCATTTTCCCCTCATCTTTTCTTATTAGCCACTCAACTTCTTACTTCTCACATTAAGGCCAGTGCTCTAAAGGGTATTTCTTGTGCTAATAGGGAGGTACTTATTAGCCATCTAGCTGATGACACTACCCTATTTTTGAAAGACTCTTCTCAAATCCCTCTTGCACTTAATATAATTAATGCATTATCAGAAGCATCTGGTCTCTGTTTGAACTTAAACAAGTGTGAATTGTTGTCAGTGAAACACTGTGACCTGAACTCAATTTCTAATATCCCTGTGAAAGACACAGTCAGTTAACTTGGTATCACAATAACAACAAATCTGAAAGATAGATGTACTCTAAATGTTATCCCCATAATAGAAAAAACACTAAAAAATGTGAATCATTGGTTACAAAGGGACTTATCCCTTAAGGGTAGAATATTGCTCTTGAAAGCTGAAGGGATTTCCAGGCTTACATATGCAGCTTTATCATTAAATGTTGACCATAAGACATGTAAGAACATCGACAAGATTCTTTTTGATTTTGTGTGGAAAAATAGAACTCATTACATCAAGAAATGTGGAATCAGTGTAGATGAAGGGGAGGAGACAGGTTAAAGAATGAAGCTTTGGCAAGACATCTGCAGATTTGTGTTGGATAATATATACGCACATTTCTCTCTTAAACTTGAAAATGTGATTTTTGGTTTCACAGATTTTGGCAAAGACTTGGGGAAACCTTTTTTTTTAATCAACTTGATTATCACGTTAGCTAATTTTCACATTCATAAATAAACATTTCTTAATCGAAAGGCTTTTTTTGTTTCTTTCATGAAGTTGAACATTATATTAAAACAATTTCTTATTCCTGAAACAAAAAAGCTATGACAACCATAGACATGTGTGCATCATACAAGGTCTTTATGTAAACCATTGTATTTGTTTGTATCCCCCTACTTGTGCTTTTGTTTCCTTATGTATACAAATATGTATACTTTGTTCTGTACTTCTCTATTCTTGTATCCTGAAAATAATTTTGTTAAAAAAAAATATATAAAAACATAATAATAATTACAAAAAATGACTTTCCTAGTTAAATAAACCTAATTGGTTAAAATGCATCACGTGCCTCGCAGCACTTCCTTGTTTGAAAATATCTCCTGTGAAGAATCCACGTAAAGAAAACCTTGAAGAATATACCTACAGTATGTGAATAAAAATAGGCGATCTCAGTTAGACAATGCGAGAAAAGCAGTGAATGAAAGAAAAAATTTGCTTCATCAGCCGAGGCAGTGGCAGTACAGGTAACTAGAGGAGGAAAAGGAGGTAGCCGGCAGCAGCCCCTCGAGATGCAAATTAGTTGAGACGAATGACAGCTAGCAGCGAGCAACCAGACAGGAGCCAGCCAGCCAACAGTGTCATTTATTCCACATGTCACAAATAAACCAACTTGTACACTGGACTGAAAATCACCATAGACCCCACCAACCAGGGATTCTGTAATTCTGTCATGATAGAATGTGCACACTGAAGCGGTGATCGTGATGCATTTAGGAGGAGTGTTTACACTTCCTCCAGGCTTAGGAAGGTCATAAAAAAATTCAAACTAACAGAAAAGCATGTTTTAAGATATATTTCTCTGTGCTATAATATCTGAGGCTATGGTTTTATTTAACCTTTATTTGTTTCTCAAAACTTTTATAAAAAATAAATAAAAAAGTCTACAGTGATACAGATATCACTTATTATTGATATCTACATACTGTAGTGCATTGATGTGAATCACACTGCTGTATTTGAACCCAATAATGGTTGAATTCAAAAAGTTTAAGATGCCTATCAATAGACGCATATTCAGTATCTGTTCATCAACATCTTTATGCTTTCGTTAATAAAATAATTATAAAAGCATTATTTCAAAATTCAGCAAATTAGGGTTAAGTGCCTTGCTCAAGGACACATCGGCAGGGTGTTCACCTTGTCGGTTCAGGTATTCGAACCAGCGAACTTCAATTGATGCCGTGACCATAATCCCCAAGTCTAACAGTATTTTTGAAATGTCTACAGTAGATTTGGGGCTTCCAAGTGGCGCAGTGGTCTAAGACACTGCATCTCAGTGCTAGAGGTGTCACTACAGACAAAATTGCTATCCTGAATTATTGACGCACAACCTAACAGGCTATTTGCAGGACAATCGATTAGCATTATTTTTTTTAAATGTCTCTAGTAGATTTTCCGTTCCTCCTGAAAGCCTTAATCTGCTCACTTAACTGAATAGAGATCCTGGTCATGGTATGTTGTTATCAAAGTGAGGACAAATCGGTGATCTACTGTATACTTATAGCCTATTGTAAAATGGAGTCACACCTTTCCAGTACTCCTCATTTTAAAAGTAAAAAAAAAAATCGAATTCAATAATATATTTGTACCACTGTAGATGCAATGTATTCAATGCTTAAGTACTCTAAAACAAAATGTCAGTATGTGTTCAACATCTTTGTTTTCATTAATAAAATAACAAAAATGCAGATGTCTATTTCAACTAGTGTACATCTCAGCTACATAGTAAATTACTACAATGTCAATCCAAGGTTTTACATTACATTTATAACTCAATATCACAGACCAGATTTGCCCTAACGAAAAATGCATGTGGACTGACGGTTTTGTTTCTCTCCGTCGCCCACACACACTTTAAACATTTGGATAATAAAGCATTTAAAGGCTGACAATTTTTTGACCAAGTTAATCTTCTCATGTTGTGTGTGTTCAATTATTTGTGACAATGTGTTTACAATGAACAACATTTCAAATTAAATATCACAGACCAAATTTGCCCTAACGGAAAATGCGTCAAGCATTATGTGCATTTTTTTGTATAGAATTATATGATATAATTGTACCACTTTAGATGCTGTGTTTTTATTTACAGTAGTGATGGACAGCTGGAGGCATTTTGAAAACATGCCATGACCATAAGCTTAATAAACATATACATTTTCAAACAGACAGGGAGTAGGTTTCGAACCCTCAACCATCGGGCCCGAAGCCCAGAGCAAGCTCCAACAAGAAAGCTAGCTCCAACAAGCTTCCTAAAGACACCCTCAAAGATGCCCTCTGGTGGTTCCAACGAGCGTTAACAGCATTAACGGCAAAAATGGCCGACAGTAAAATACTATACTCCTTCCATACCGCAGCATCTTGCAAGCCATGCTGCAGTATGATGCAACTTTTAAACGAGCAACCACTGTAAACCCACTACAATCATGCAGTACAGCGTACAGTCAGCAAGCAGTTTAGCAGTTACACCGGCGGGCCCCAGTGGCAATAAATTAATAAAACCAAAAGCTTACCTTGACTTGGAAGAGTTCCAGTGTTGGATAGCCACAGCCAGCTAGCTAACATACACTATATGACCAAATTGTATGTGGACACCTGCTTGTCGAACATCTCATTCCAAAATCATAGGCATTAATATGGAGTTGGTCCCCCCTTTGCTGCTGTAACAGCCTCTTCTGGCAAGGCTTTCTACTAGATGTTGGTACATTGCTGCGGGGATTTGCTTCCTTTCAGCCACAAGAGCATTAGTGAGGTCAGGCAAAAGCATTCCACATGGATGCTGGCCTGTGTTGACTCCAATGCTTCCCACTGTTGTGTCAAGTAGGCTGGTAGACCTTTGGGTGGTGGACAACTCTGGATACACACAGGAAACAGTTGAGTGTAAAAAACCCAGCAGAGTTGCTGTTCTTGACACAAACTGGTATGCCGTTCACCTACTACCATACACCGTTCAAAGGCACTTGAATATTTTATCTTGCCCATTCACCCTGTGAATGGCACACATACACAATCCATGTCTCAATTGTCTCAAGGCTTAAAAATCATTCTTTAACCTGTCTCCTCCCCTTCATCTACACTGATTTAAGTGTATTTAATAAGTGACATAAATAAGGGATCATAGCTTTCACCTGGATTCACCTGGTCAGTCTATGTCATGGAAAGAGCAGGTATCCATATAATTTTGGAGTCACTTTTATTGTAAATAAGAATAGAATACAGTATGTTTCTAAACACTTCTACATTAATGTGGATGCTACCATGATTACAGATAATCCTGAATGAATCGTGAATAATGATGAGTGAAAATGTTACAGACGGACAAGTATCATACCCCTAAGACATGCTAACTTCTCACCATTACAATAACAGGGGAGGTTAGCATTTTTGGAGGGGTATATTTGTGTGTCTCGCTCATCACATTCCTTCCATAGTCATGGTAGCATCCACATTAGAAGTGTCAATCATGTTTTTGACTGCACCGAGCCTTTAGCAGAATGTGTAATTTAGCCTATTAAACACTAACACGATGTTTCAAGGGAGAATTAGGCAGGGCTGATGCCGAAAATTCTTGCCTACTTTACCCATATTTTAGTTTTGCAATAAAAGTAGTGTTTAGTTAAAATAATTGTCTACACCATTACATGGCAAAAAAAAGTAATCAACTGCTGAAAACACTACCAAGATTTGAATTGAGTTAAACTAACACCAAGGTACAGCAAAATGTAATTCAATTACTACATACAGTTCACTACTCCCCATTACTGAACTCTTGTTCCTGAAGGGGCACAAACGCTTGTCACTGTAGTGGTACCCTGTAAGGTCATCCTTTCTACCTTTAGTTATAGGTACATAATTGTACCCAAGCTCAGATAGTGCCTTTCTTGCATATAGGTCAAAGGTATTTTAGAAAGGGTACATTTTGCCTTTATAGGGTACCACCACAGTGGTTCCTTGTAAGTGGTAAAAATGTACCTATACTATAGATAGGTTGGTTGTTTGTAAAATAACAACATGTGCTCAACTATGGAGCAAAACAGACAGGGTTGGCTTATACTGTTGACAACATGTAAACTATATTTAGTATCCGAATGTTTATGGAAAAATAAATACATTTGCTCTCAAATACATCTTTCTAGTTGTTGGTTAGCTAGCAAGCGAATTTGAGCCATATTAGCATAGCCATGACATCAGTCAAAACACCACAAAACAAGACATGGTATCAATAACAAACGATAACAAGCTGAAACGAGCCACCTATGATTCCCCACATGGCAGCATCTTGTCATTTTTGCTAGCTATCTGACCATTCAGAATCATAACAACGCACGCCGTTTGGCCACATCAATGTGCACACATAATTTCCGGGTTGGCTGACCACTTAAGCCTTACAACTCATGGGTGGCCAAAAATAACTAACTGAATGCCATGCCATCACTAAGCAATGCCTCCAATATAATTTCCCAGTGTGCCTTGCCTTTTCGAACCATGACTATACTTGTTAGTGACATGGTTGTGGAATGTATTCATTTTAAATGAGTTCCTAGGTGAATGTTATCATTAACATTTGACTCTTTATGACAATACATTACTTAGCTCAAATTGACTTATTTTCAGGCCTAGCTTTACCCTAATACAGTGGCCTGAAACTCACTGTTTACAGGCCACATCAGGCCTTTAAGTAGGGTTGCAAAAAACATTCCCCAAATGCCCAGATTTTCCAGAAATTCTGGTTGAATGCTTTTCCCTACCATTTCCAGGAATCTTCTAACTGTGGGAATTTTGTGAAAGTTACCTGAATTTTCCAACCCTGCCTGCAAGTCACATTATGCTGGCTTGCAAAGTGATGGTGTAATTCATATTGTCAGCCAGCCAGAGTTAGGATATACAACAGTTTGAATTTTTATTCCCCTGCAACCTGCATTCAGAATGACTGCCAGGGTTTAGAACTTTGTGAGGACTTAAAGTATTTAAACTGGAACAACCATTTCCTTAACGGGTGCAAAAAATATAACTAACTGATTGGATTAGTTTAGAAAAATGTATGGTATTTATCTTTGTCAATCAATGTACATGCAAAAACACAGATATTTTAAGAGTATCTTAAAATAAGATATCTTATAATTATATTATTGTATTATATAATAATATATTATATATATTATATTATATACAGTGGGGAGAACAAGTATTTGATACACCGCCGATTTTGCAGGGTTTGCCACTTACAAAGCATGTAGAAGTCTGTAATTTTTATCATAGGTACTCTTCAACCGTGAGTGACGGAATCTAAAACAAAAATCCAGAAAATCACATTGTATGATTTTTAAGTAATTAATTTGCATTTTATTGCATGACATTAGTATTTGATACATCAGAAAAGCAGAACTTATTATTTGGTACAGAAACCTTTGTTTGCAATTACAGAGATCATACGTTTCCTGTAGTTCTTGACCAGGTTTGCACACACTGCAGCAGGGATTTTGGCCCACTCCTCCATACAGACCTTCTCCAGATCCTTCAGGTTTCGGGGCTGTCGCTGGGCAATACAGACTTTCAGCTCCCTCCAAAGATTTTCTATTGGCTAGGCCACTCCAGGACCTTGAGATGCTTCTTACGGAGCCACTCCTTAGTTGCCCTGGCTGTGTGTTTTGGGTCTTGTCATGCTGGAAGACCCAGCCACGACCCATCTTCAATGCTCTTACTGAGGGAAGGAGGTTGTTGGCCAAGATCTCGCGATACATGGCCCCATCCATCCTCCCCTCAATACGGTGCAGTCGTCCTGTCCCCTTTGCAGAAAAGCATCCCCAAAGAATGATGTTTCCACCTCCATGCTTCACGGTTGGGATGGTGTTCTTGGGGTTGTACTCATCCTTCTTCTTCCTCCAAACACGGCGAGTGGAGTTTAGACCAAAAAGCTCTATTTTTGTCTCATCAGACAACATGACCTTCTCCCATTCCTCCCCTGGATCATCCAGATGGTCATTGGCAAACTTCAGACGGGCCTGGACATGTGCTGGCTTGAGCAGGGGGACCTTGCGTGTTCTGCAGGATTTTAATCCATGACGGCGTAGTGTGTTACTAATGGTTTTCTTTGAGAATGTGGTCCCAGCTCTCTTCAGGTCATTGACCAGGTCCTGCCGTGTAGTTCTGGGCTGATCCCTCACCTTCCTCATGATCATTGATGCCCCACGAGGTGAGATCTTGCATGGTGCCCCAGACCGAGGGAGATTGACCGTCATCTTGAACTTCTTCCATTTTCTAATAATTGCGTCAACAGTTGTTGCCTTCTCACCAAGCTGCTTGCCTATTGTCCTGTAGCCCATCCCAGCCTTGTGCAGGTCTACAATTTTATCCCTGATGTCCTTACACAGCTCTCTGGTCTTGGCCATTGTGGAGAGGTTGAATTGAGTGTGTGGACAGGTGTCTTTTATTCAGGTAACGAGTTCAAACAGGTGCAGTTAATACAGGTAATGAGTGGAGAACAGGAGGGCTTCTTAAAGAAAAACTAACAGGTCTGTGAGAGCCGGAATTCTTGCAGGTTGGTAGGTGATCAAATACTTATGTCATGCAATAAAATGCAAATTAATTATTTAAAAATCATACAATGTTATTTTCTGGATTTTTGTTTTAGATTCCGTCTCTCACAGTTGAAGTGTACCTATGTTAAAACTTACAGACCTCTACATGCTTTGTAAGTAGGAAAACCTGCAAAATCGGCAGTGTATCAAATACTTGTTCTCCCCACTGTATATAATTATATAAAGTATCTTATATTTTCAGGAATTATAATTTAATTTAATTATAATTATAATGATTGCAGGAAACATGGAAAGGTATCCTGCTTTAAAATGTATACATTTTTTGTTGGAGAAAAATTGAAAGATTTTGTTGAGTGCTAGAGTGCGTCCATTCAGCATCGCTAGGGCCCTCTTAACACATACCTATCCATTGCTGTAGTCCTTTCCTGCAGCCAATGACAAAAAGCGCCCTCTTTAGCCTCATGGGTGGAATGTTATTCATATTTTTCATAATTTCATAATTAATAAATATGTATTATCTTTTACGACAAAAATCTGCTGTTTCTATGTCACACAGTTTTGTTATATTTCAGACTTCTGAGATGTATATAAAGTGTAATATTGGGATGTAAACTCAAAATGTAATACTATATCAGACATGGTAAAGGCGTTTTCTTTTTTTAAGCCCATAACCATGTGTGTGAGGTGTATACTTTTGTTTCAAAATAGATTTGCTTAAGACTACCCTGATTCAGCCCACTGCAGTAAAATTAAGGATTCATATCTTAACACATGGCCAACCGTCAGCATGGTAAACCCCTCCATTATCTCAGCCAATCATGGCTAGCCAGGAAGGATCCTGTCTTTCTCTCTATATAGCACAATGCTTTCTCCTAAACTAGGCTCAGAATTTAACATTCAAATTCATATTTAAGGATCCCATACAGGATCCCATACAAGTTTGTAATTAAGGTACATGAAAATTTAAAAATGTTTACGGGCCGATTGATGTCAGATTTCATATGCCGGGTCATGACCGTCCATTTTCTGCTATGGAAAGGTACAGATCAGTACCATCAAGAGTAGGTTACACAAACTATATTTATACCCTGAGAAACAGAAATGTACCTTCACCGTACGTTGAGATTGAGTGTGATGAATGTACCTTTATATTCAAAATATTGGGTACAAAAATGTACCATTATACTAGATTATCTGCACATGTACCCTAAAAGGTACCAAACAGTACCATGTGAGATCATTATGTGTACCTCTGAAGGTACATTATGCGTATTTTATGTTTTTGTACCCCAGGGAACAATACCATACCCTTATTTCTAAGAATGTAGGGTAAAACTAGGTCTTCAAAATAAGGCCTTATGAAATACATATGGTATTGTGTTAAAGAATGTAATTTTAATGATAACATATTCACTTAGGATCTGACTTGGTGAAGTCCACAGGACTGAAAATTAATGCAACAACCATGTCTCTGTCACTAATAAATACAGTCATGGGTGGTAACTACAATTTACTCAAAAGGCAAGGCAAATAAGGCTTTACATTAAGCAGTGTGCTAATTTAACATTGTTACCCTGTGTATATGGGTCAAAACTTTCAGTGTTGATTTAACACTAGAGAATTTGCTGTACATGTTCCTGTACAGTATGTGTATGCACGCACACCTGGGTCTTATCCCCTTGTACTCCATTTGATCTAACTTTACTCTGATGGGTAAATTGACAATTCAATAAACGATAGGAAATTATATAATTACACACGCCCCAAAGATATTGTCATTGATTAAAATGCTCATTACTCAAAGGAACATGAAAGAATACGTGTGTTGGGAATCGATTTTGATAGGCTATGTTTTTAATTAGCTGTTTTCATTAAGTTCCTTGTTTTCTTCAAAATAACTTGAGAGAGCTTCAAAACCAGTGCATAATAGCGGCCAGATGTGTTCATGCACCGGTTACAATACGTTTTCTACTTTCCAGCCTGCCTAAAAGGCGCAGTGTCTGGGGAATTCGGATGTGCCTGGCCCGCCCTACTTGGCAAATGCAGTGAGATCCTTATGAAATGGCAACGTTCATAGCCACGGGAAGTAGTTTGGGGGCTGTGATTTCTTTTGCTGACGGGGATGCATAAATATTATTTTTTGCCTGCGCTGAAGACATCTATATAGATCCACTAATACAGGACTAGTAAATGCCCAGTGCATTACTTTTGGGAAAAAATGTAAACTAAATGTATTTACCAGCATTTGTAACTTGAGTCCAGGGGCGGACTGAAACAATAATTCAGGCCGGGAATTTGACTCCATACCAGGCCACCCTGTTCACGCAAACCACCAGACCGCTAATTTTGTAGCCTGTTGATCTGTTGATGTAACGGGTATCAGACTAGTTATACATTTGGCCACTATGTTCATCTGGGAAGAAAGTTATCCACATTACAATATACAAACATTTGGGACTGACCAACAAGTTGCCTATCTGAACACTGAGTTTTCAAGGTATGCTATGGCTATGGGTGCACCATCAAAAACTCACTAGGAATACACCAATCATAGCACATACAAATGTACAAGGGTAGACACACAAAACAATTAGCCTACATGAGATATACAGAGTTAGCTCAAATGTTCAAATTATTATCTTTATATTAAAGCATCAAGCATATCAAAAGTATCAAAAAACTTCACACACACACATTCACTGAACTTGAACATAAGCTACAACAATGTAAGTAAGTATAATACAAAAGTCGAAAAAACACTACTCTACAAAAAAATGTAGATTACAATGTTCACTCACTGGTGTCCATAAAGCAAACAGTACACACAGGCTACTGTGTTACGTTCATGGATGTATTATGGTTATGTTACTGTAGCCTGTTTCGCTGTGCAGTGTACAGTCGTGGCCAAAAGTTTTGAGAATGACACAAGTATTGGACTCCACAAAGTTTGATGATGGAAATTTGCATATACTCCAGAATGTCATGAGTGATCAGATGAATTTCAATTAATTGCAAAGTCCCTCTTTGCCATGAAAATGAACTTAATCCCCCAAAAACATTTCCACTGCATTTCAGCCCTGCCACAAAAGGACCAGCTGCCATCATGTCAGTGATTGTCTCATTAACACAGGTGAGAGTGTTGATGAGGACAAGGCTGGAGATCACTCTGTCATGCTGATTGAGTCAGAATAACAGACTGGAAGCTTTAAAAGGAGGGTGGTGCTTGAAATCATTGTTCTTCCTCTGTCAACCAAGGTTACCTGCAAAGAATCATTGCTTTGCACAAAAAGGGCTTCACAGGCAAGGATATTGTTGCTGTTAAGATTGCACCTAAATCAATAATTTATCGGATCATCAAGAACTTCAAGGAGAGAGGTTCAATTGTTGTGAAGAAGGCGTCAGGGCGCCCAAGAAAGTCCAGCAAGCACCAGGACCGTCTCCTAAAGTTGATTCAGCTGCGGGATGGCAGCAGGCAGGTGTGAGTGCATTGTCACGCACAGTGAGGCGAAGACTTTTGGAGGATGGCCAGGAAAACATCAGGGACAGACTGATATTCTGCAAAATGTACAGGGATTGGACTGCTGAGGACTGGGGTAGAGTCATTTTCTCTGATGAATCCCCTTTCCGATTGTTTGGGCCATCTGGAAAACACCTTGTCCGGAGAAGACAAGGTGAGCACTACCATCAGTCCTGTGTCACGCCAACAGTAAAGCATCCTCAGACCATTCATGTGTGGGGTTGCTTCTCAGCCAAGGGAGTGGGCTCTCTCACAATTTTGCCTAAGAACACAGCCATGAATAAAGAATGGTACCAACACATCCTCCGAGAGAAACCCCCAACCATCCAAGAACAGTTTGGTGACGACCAATGCCTTTTCCAGCATGATGGAGCACCTTGCCATAAGGCAAAAGTCATAACTAAGTGGCTCGGGGAACAAAACATCAACATTTTGGGTCCATGGCCAGGAAACTCCCCAGATCTTAATCCCATTGAGAACTTGTGGTCGATCCTCAAGAGGCGGGTGGACAAACAAAAACCCATAACTTCTGACAAACTCTAAGCATTGATTATGCAAGAATGGCCTGCCATCAGTCAGGATGTGGCCCGGAAGTTAATTGACAGCATGCCAGGGCGGATTGCAGAGGTCTTGAAAAAGAAGGGTCCACACTGCAAATATTGACTCTTTGCATAAACTGAATGTAAGATGTAAGACGTGCAAACTGTTTAGCCTACCGGCCGTTGTGCCACTAATATTAGCTAGGCTACTTAGCTAGCCATGCTGGGTGTCGTTTGTGTGTGTCAGTGTATGTGTTTTATCTAGTGTTTTTGACTCACCCTTACTGGCGAACATGTAGCTTATTTTGCAGCATTTAGCTGCGTCTGTGGCATGGGCCTTTCTCTTTTTTATTCTCTCCCTCTGCTCCACCTTTCCTTTACCATTTCGCCGTGCGACTTGTCTAAAATGTTATTGGTAGAGAAGCAGGTAGACGGTTGCTATGTGAGTCATTTTTGGCGCGTGCACCCTCGCGCAGGGACACTGCAGTGAGTGAGTGAGAGTCTTGCCTGATGCATGGATTCTCCCTCAACTCATTCATGCTTGCTATATTATCGCTGGTCAAGTTGAGTATTCACCGCAGGCCAAAACTACCCTCAGACCACCGGGAAATGTCCCGGTGCTCCCGATGGCCAGTCCACCACTGCTTCAGTCTGATAATAGTGTAATATAAAATACTTGCTTGATATACAACGGGTGAAATATGTATTGAACACGTCACCATTTTTCTCAGTAAATATATTTCCAAAGGTGCTATTGACATGACATGACATTTCAAAAGATGTTGGTAACAACCCAAGTAATCCATACATACAAAGAAACCAAAACAAATAAGTTCAGATATTAAGTTATGTGTAATAATGTGAAATTACACAGGGAAAAAGTATTGAACACATGAAGAAAGGGAGGTGCAAAAAGGCATGGAAAGCCAAGACAACAGCTGAAAACTATCAGTAATTAAAAAGCAATCCAGCCCCCTGTCAGTGCAAATTAATATCAGCTGGTTCAGTCCCAACTGATGGCCTACAAAAAGTATTCATTGCCAAGGTGTCACACAAGACACATCTCATGATGGGTAAAAGCAAAGAGCTGTCTCAAGACCTTCGCAACCTAATTGTTGCAAAACATAATGATGGCATTGGTTATAGGCGCATTTCTAAGCTTCTGAATGTTCCAGTGAGCACTGTTGGGGCCATAATACGGAAGTGGAAAGACAATCATTTCACCATAAATTTGACTCGACCAGGTGCTCCTCGCAAGATTTCTGACAAGAGCCAAGGACTACTTGTGGAGAGCTTCAAAAAGACCTGCAATTAACAGGTACTGTTGTCTCAAAGAAAACAGTAAGTAATGCACTCCACCGCCATGGCCTGTATGCAAGCTCACCACGCAAGACTCCATTGCTGAAAAAAAAGCATGTTGAAGCTCGTTTAAAGTTTGCTGCACAACATTTGGAAAAGCCAGTGAAATACTGGGAGAATATAGTGTGGTCAGATGAGAGCAAAATTGAACTGTTTGGATGTCATAATACACATCATGTTTGGAGGAAAAATGGCACTGCACATCACCCTAAAAACACCATACCAACAGTGACGTTTGGAGGTGGGAACATCATGGTGTGGGGCTGCTTTTCAGCAAATGGTACTGGCAAACTTCACATAATTGAAGGAAGGATGAATGGGCAAATTTACAGAGACATTCTTGACAAACATCTGCTGCCATCTACCAGGATGATGAAGATGAAACGAGGGTGGACATTTCAGCAAGACAATGATCCCAAACACACAGCCAAGGAAACTCTCAATTGGTTTCAAAGAAAGAAAATAAAGCTGCTAGAATGGCCCAGCCAATCAAAATCTATGGAAAGAACTGAAGATCAAGATTCATAGAAGAGGCCCACGGAACCTTCAAGATTTGAAGACTGTTTGTGTGGAAGAATGGGCCAAAATCACACCAGAGCAATGCATGCGACTAGTTTCTCCATACAGGAGGCGTCTTGAAGCTGTCATTACCAACAAAGGCTTTAGTACAAAGTATTAAATAAATATCAGTAAGTGTGTTCAATACTTTTTCCCTGTGTCATTTCACATTATTACACATAACTTAATTTCTGAACTTATTTCTTTTGGTTTCTTTGTATGTATGGATTACTTGGGTTGTTACCAACATCTGGTGAAACTTCATGTCAATAGCACCTTTGGAAATATATTTACTGAGAAAAATGGTGACGTGTTCAATACTTATTTCACCCGCTGTATGTTTTCCAGTTTCTTGAATTAGTTTGCAAATGAAACTTATTTCTATGTGAAAACTGAAATAGTCTATTCATTCATATTCTATTTTAGTAGACATTCTTAAGATGAGAAAAAAATAAGAAACCTGCACATTGCTCTTCCTAGTATCACTGCTCTTTAAATTAAGCTTTACGTACACTCTTATCCATAACAATTTATAGTAGTGAGTGCATTTCATTTAGTACCCCGTGGGAATCTAACCCACAAACTTAGCATTACAAGCGCCATGCTCTACCAACTGAGCCACATCATCCACATCATCACAAACCACTTGATGTCTCAATGTATTCAATTACTGTATTGTCCATTGTTTTTCTTAATGGTGATGGAAAGTACATGTACAATACAGTAATGTACATTAAGTGGTTTGTAGGATGGTAAATTAATACTGCACACAAAGTGGTTGTTTCCATGTTATTTAATTTTATGTGGATGTTTTGTGTCTTTGCCCACTTAATGTTTGAGGACAGGATTTTGTTCTTTCTGGATTCCATTAAAATGACAATCGCAGAGAAAGGGACAGGGCAACAACTCTTACAATTCCAACCATTGAATCCTGCAAGATACTGTTCTTAATTATACAACTACCTTTTTAAATATAACTACCTTATATTTTTCTATGTATATGTCCCCTAGTAAAGGCCCAGTGCATGATTTCAAGCACCACCCACACATTTTTTGTAAATAATATTGTTATATATATATATATATATATATATATATATATATATATATATATATATATATATATATATATATATATATATATATTTTTTTTTTTAAGGGGTACTGTAGCACCCTCAGCACCCCTACTACCCGTGGCTATGGTGACGTTCCTCAGTTTTAATGTCCCTCTGTCTGGCCTGTTCAGTGTTGGGTGGGTTACTTTCTAAATGTAATCTGTTACAGTTACTAGTTACCTGTCCAAATGTGTAATCAATAACGTAACATTTGGGTTACCCATAATGTAGCAATGGAGGCCTAATCTGATTACTTTCAGTTACTTTTGGAATACTTTTCACTTAGAGGCATTAGAAGAAGACAAAAAGGATCCATCAAACGCATTTGGTGTCATTAGTGGTCTCTGACTTGTGGTCAGATTTGCTCACGTGGAACAAACTTCAAGTTGCATCATTATTCAATGCTTAATTCAATGTCATTGAGAAACCACAAAAGTGTCATAATGTATTTTTTCTGAATTTTTTTTGTTTGTTTCTCCCCAACCATGGGCCTGTTGTCGTCAGTGTTGTTTAGACAAAATAGACAGACCTTAAAGGCATCATCTTTTGCCAACAGGTGACAGTGAATCTTTGCCATTTGCGGGCAACAATAAAAAAAAAAAGTCTAAAAGCGGACCCTGGCTTTATTTGAATACATATTGTTAGCTACATAGAGCAAGTCCTGTATTTGACAGCCATGTCCTTCACTGCAATCCAAACCTGGCCGTCAGCTGCGCGTGACCTACCGATGTCTGTCTGGCAGAAGGTTCTGACAAGCCCTTGCACACTGGGCTGTGCTTCAGGTCAAGAGCAGCGGAAATTATTCATAGTTCTTATTTTTCACCATAACAACTTGATTAATTTGAATAAGCAAGCTTACAATCAAAATCCTATACTGTTGTGCCAAGATAATACATGGCTTGGCTTTCTAATCCTCCCTGTCTGGCGGTGGAAAGGAAGTCTACTGTGTGTGCCGTCTGGGTAGGCTAATTAAAAGACAATTTCTGACTGAGGACAGAATTCAACAGAACTATACTTTTGAAAAATAATAAAGATTTCTCTTCCACTACTACAGATATATTCAAATATGATTTATTAAATGATCAACCCCGTTTCGTAAGGATCTGAAACAATAGTTTGATAGATAGAACATTAAAAGATGGTTATGCCTATGGCTATGTTAGGTAGCCTACATTAGGGCTATAGCCTGTAGGTCCTATGAAGGCCTATGCTGGTGACTATAGCCTAGTAGCCTACATAAGAGGCACAACAAGAGAGGAAAGGAATGTTGACTTGATGCCCAAACTTTAGTCATATATAATTACCTCACATTTTCTAATTTACGCAAGCGTTTCTGATGCCAAAACCTTTTTATGAGCTTTTAACTGTGTGAAAACAAGATGCTGAGCTTGATAGAAAAGCACTCATTAATCAAGTCGTTCTACTTTCAAACTCTTCTTGTAGGAAAGAACAAACATCCCACTGGGAAAAAACTGGTTGAATCAATGTTGTTTCGACATCATTTCAACCAAAAGATTCAATGTGATGACGTTGAATCAATGTGGAAAACTGATTGGATTTGAAAAAAAGTAATCAATGTAAGGGCATTTCTTTCATATTATTTTTACCCACATTTTATGTTAAATCCAATAACAAGGTGACATTTGTTCTTGAGTTCACGTTGCATTCACGTTAGGGGATATGACGTCTCTCCCAAGTGTGATTGAAGTAGTCAGTTCATTAATAACTTGTTAAATGTAATTATTGTAATTTGATCCATAAAAAATAAATGTTGCTTTTCTTTGTTTCCCGACGTTGAAGTAAGCTATGAAAAAACTAAATATAAAAATAACGAAATCAGTTAAACATCTTATCCTATGCTAACTTGTCAAATATGTGCACATCAATATATCTGAGTGCAGTTACTTAAAGTGACTTTGTAGTCATCACTCAAACCGATAGACTCACTGTGACCCTGTAGGGGGTCCAGATTTGACTTGTATCAGCTTGAACATTTTGAGTAACGCCCCCACGAAGCCACGCCTCCAATATAATTTCCCAGTGTGCCTTGCCTTTTCGAGTGAATTGTAGAGTTACCACCCATGACTGTATTTGTTAGTGACAGAGACATGGTTGTTGAATGTGTTAATTTTTGGGCCTGTGGTCTTCACCGAGTGAGTTCCTAGGCAATAATCATTATAATTAAATGCTTTATGGCAATACATTATATATCTTGTAAGGCCTTATTTTGGCCTAGCTTTACCCTTATACAGTGGCTTGAAACTCGTGGTTTACAGGCCTCGTTAGGTGACTTTCCTAAAATTCCCAGATTTTCACAAACTCCTGGTTAATGGATTTCCAGGAATCATCCAAAAAGGATTTGGGAAATTTTAAAAAATCCAGCCAGAGTTAGGCTATCCAACAGTTTAAGGAGACTACCTATGCCATTTAAACTGGAACAACCATTTCAATAAAGTTTTTTTTTAAATCTAACTAAATGATTGGATTAATTTTGAAAAATGAATGTTATTTATCTTTGTGTTGCATGAGATTAATCAATCAATCATTCAATGTACATGCAAAAACAAAGATAAAAACAATTCCAAAAAAATCAACCTGCAGTAGTGCATGCTGGGAAAATATTTGTTATTACAACTTTAAAACATGTAATTGATGTGACTTCTCATTTAGTTTTTAGTTTTGAGTCAGTATCACATTTTAAGTACTAATGACTTTTCATTGACAAGTATTTGAGTAAAAAATGCCTTTGGGTGTACAGTTCATGACATGCTTAAAGTGGTACTCCAGTCTCCTTCTCACCTCATTTAACACCTGATTTACTCAACAAAAGGCACATCTCAATAGGTGGTCCAGGTAAGTCATGACATGGCACAAGTGGAGGGGTGGGCCTTTCCTTTTTTGTTTTCTATTGCTCCTCAATTTTTCCTCAATTGTTGAATTTGCACGTGCAAGCCAAGCGCCACCACTACTATCAGTAGCACTGTCAAAGCTGTACATAAAAAAAGTCTGCAAACAATCACACACCGGCCATGAACGATATGTTTACAATACCGCGTTGATGAAAATAGACCAAATGATTAGGGTGAGGCACATGGGCTACTAACAGCTTACTACACAGCATACACTTAGTATTACTTTCTTAGCTAAAGTTTACATGTCTCCCTGGCATATTACATCATTTATGCAGCAGCATACAATACATATTTGGACTTAAATAGGAAGGTGGCGCGGCGGTCCTTTGTGGGCAGATTTTGTCTGGCATTCTCTGGATTTATGGTGGGAACTCGGAAAAGAACCACACAGCCACTCCAATGAATAGCAGGCTAGTGATTGCTTTGCAATGCTTACAGTTAGCCAGTGATTCCTTCCAAACCACTCGTTGTTGAGTTAGCGATTTCCAACTTGTTGTGTAATGGGTATGTCCAATGGCCGATGAGCACCGATACGTTTTATCTTTAATTTCTCTTCATATGACAAGGATTAAAAAGGATTTGCCAGTAGATTGTTGACTTGATTCATTATGACTGCTAGCTAAGATTTTGAAATTGATCAGTCCAATCAAAGCTACTGTACATATAATGCGACTCGACGCCATTTTATCTGTGGCCAATGACCTTGAGCCTTCTTGGAACGGCACTTATAATATAACTCTATGGCAGGACCCAAAGGCCTGAAATGTTCGATGTCTACTCTTACTAAGGACTTAGACTTGGCCTTACTTGTCACCATGAGTGACAGAACACTGAGCCAATCAGGCGCAATGCTCCTATTTTCTGCTGGCTTGCCCCACCACTGAGCTAGTCTGAATTGCACCTGCATTTTGGAGCTGCCTTACTCAAGAAGAGACCATGTTTGTATGCAGTTTGATTAACTCAATTTTTTACAAACTGATCTGTGACACGTATTAATGCCAAAAGAACAGGCAAGGCCAAAAAATATACACTACCGTTCAAAAGTTTGGGGTCACTTAGAAATTTACTTGTTTTTGAAAGAAAAGCAATTTTTTCCCCCATTAAAATAACAACAAATTGTTCAGAAATACAGTGTAGACATTGTTAATGTTGTAAATGAATATTGTAGCTGGAAACTGCTTTTTATGGGATATCTACATAGGCGTACAGAGGCCCATTATCAGCAACAATCACTCCTGTGTTCCAATGGCACGTTGTGTTAGCTAATCCAAGTTTATCATTTTAAAAGGCTAATTGATCATTAGAAAAACCTTTTGCAATTATGTTAGCACAGCTGAAAACTGTTGTGCTGATTAAAGAAGCAATAAAACTGTCCTTCTTTAGACTAGTTGTGTATCTGGAGCATCATCATTTGTGGGTTTGATTACAGGCTCAAAATGGGCAGAAACAAAGAACTTTCTTCTGAAACTCGTCAGTCTATTCTTGTTCTGAGAAATGAAGGCTATTCCATGCGAGAAATTGCCAAGAAACTGAAGATCTCGTACAACGCTGTGTACTACTCCCTTCACAGAACAGCGCAAACTGCCTCTAACCAGAATAGAAAGAGGAGTGGGAGGCCTCGGTGCACAACTGAGCAAGAGGACAAGTACATTAGAGTGTCTAGTTTGAGAAACAGACACCTCACAAGTCCTCAACTGGCAGCTTCATTAAATAGTACCCGCAAAACATCAGTCTCAACGTCAACAGTGAAGAGGCGACTTCGGGATGCTGGCCTTCTAGGCAGAGTTGCAAAGAAAACGCCATATCTCAGACTGGCCAATAAAAAGAAAAGATTAAGATGGGCAAAAAAACACAGACACTGGATAAAGGAAGATATGGCTTTTTCTTTGCAACTCTGCCTAGAAGGCCAGCATCCCGGAGTCGCCTCTTCACTATTTAATCCGTCATAAACCTAATAAAAGTCATATCATCTGCAAATGAACTTGTTTTACGTGGTGAGCAGACCAAAATAATATTATATGAATGAATAGGAAGTGTTTTAACTTGCTTTAATTGTTGTTTTCGAATAGCAATTATTTTAGACATGCAAAATGACAAACAAAATGCAATAGCCAAGTTGATGCAGGTAAATAATATAGAGCCTGACTTGCATCAAACCATATTCATTTTTGCTACAATATAGGCTATGGAAGATAGTTGCATTTAAAATTTTATCTGTATTTAAAATGTTAAATCTGTATTTAAAATTCGATCTGTACCAACACCTTCAACTAAAAAAATGTGTCTTACATTGCTTGTTTTGTAGGCCTATCAACATTAATAAACATTAAATTGGGGGCTATGTGGCTTAATAATTAAGTGTGCTATCATACGTTTGTGACAGTATTGTGTGGCGCGAGCTGAGTTCTAATTATAAACCTATTCTGTTCAGATGCCACCCGTTTGCTACACACGGGGAAAAACTGAGCAAGAGGCCTCTCAAGGAACGAATGGCAAATAGTAATTTTCTTTGTAAATATTAGGCTACACTTTGCTCGTTGTATAGGGAAAAACTTGAGGGAAGTTTATAATTGGAAGATCAACTAATTCCTTTGTATCGCTACCGCTTTTTAAAAGGCAATGAGTGATCTATAGGAGGGGGCATGTGTCCTAATGAGATCCTTTTCAGCCTTTAGAAAATGCGCGAGCACCCTGCAGGGAGACATGGAAGTCCGGGAACTATTTAATCCTCGAGATGTGTCACTGTGCGTGTCACACAGTCCAGAGATTACAGGTGACCGGTAGTGCACACCCGACGGTTCCCAGAAGCACTTTATTTCGAGCTAGGCACTTTGGAACTAGGCACCGATGTCTGAACAACACTATTTATTTCGTGCAGCAGGCTACACATTTTCTCCTGCAGGGTGAACACAGCTTGTTGAATCAAATTGAACAGTAAGATTTTAAAATGGAAGATATTTTATTTGACTTGGATCAAGATGGCCCTACAGACTTTGCCTTCTGGGGCCAGATGGACCCTAACTTCCAGTTCCAGGCCCAGTTGGACACTCTCCTCTTCGACTGCACCACGGTCGCGGGCCAGCTTTCGCCCTGGTCCTCTTTCGGTGGCCAGTCCATGTTCCCGGACGCGCAGATGACCTTCACCGACCTGGACTCGCAGTCTCCCGGCCTTGGAGCCAGTGCTGAAGTGGACAGTTCCTCGGTGGACGAGCCCCACGAGATGAGCAAGCGCAGGCAGCGACGGTTTGTGCCCCATCACCCGTACAAGATACAGCGACATGCTGCTAACATCCGGGAGAGGAAGAGGATGCTGAGTATCAATTCTGCGTTCGAAGAGCTCCGGTGCCACGTGCCAACCTTTCCCTATGAGAAGCGCCTGTCCAAGATTGATACCTTGAGATTGGCCATTGCCTACATCGCTCTCCTGCGAGAGATACTGATTTCTGGCTGCGATCCCAAGTCTTACGTCGACGAATGCATGAAGAATGGTTACAAGAATCAAACTAATGCCATTTGGAACACAAGCGGTGAGCAGATAATACAAATAGCCTAACTACTGATAAATATAACAATTTTAGAGTATGCAATGAGATTTCAGTTATAAACAATTTTATTATTTGCTTGTATAATACCATTTTGAATCTCTTCCATTAAAAAATTGAAAGGCTGAATAGAAACTGGTGCAAAATATCATACATTAGGCCTATCTGGCCCCTTGGATACATTATGATTTTGACAGATTATGCTTAACCAACTAGGCTATCACAGTAGATCTAGTTGTTTCAACTAATTATTTTTAAGTATCTGCTTCCACAGCCTTTTTTTGGTTCCACATACTTTTTTTTGTTTACTCAACTTTTCGGTCCAACTGTTACCTGATCAAACTTAAAATTATGTGTTTGCTCAAATTGTCTAGAAACTACAAAGTAGTATTTGGGCATCTTAAATAAAAAAAGCCTGTGGAGCTAGTTACACACACAGTGCTTTTGGTTCATGGCATTCCAATCTTTCTTCTATGCCACTACATCTGTGTCAATGACTGATTTCACCTTTATTGGTAAACTTTGCACTTCATAGTAAATCTCAGCTCTGTTAAAAGTACACTCAAGAAAAACTGTTAAGGAGTAACATTAAAATAGAGTAATATGCCCCACCAATATTAGACAACTATACAAAAACATGAAAATTGCTGAAATAAGTAAATAAAATCAATGATGAGAGAATAGTCCGATTGATAACTAACACAGACATGATGACATAGCAGGAAGATCAGAATGCCATGAACCAAGAGTTTGGGAGTTCAAATCCCAGGTGAGGCCATGTTGAATAATAATACTGTATAAATGAACATGCACAATGTAATCATGTAAGTCAACGTGTTGAAAAGATTGTATGTTAAAAGCACTGTGTAACCAGTTGCACAACCTTTTTTAGTTATGCCCAAATAATAATTTCTAGTTGAATGAACATATGAGACAAGTTGAGCAAACACATACTTTTAAATTGACTGAATTGTTGGAGCTAAGTTTGGGCCAAGATTTGGTTTGTTCAGGTAACATTTGGTCCAACAATTAATAATAATTAGTTGAAACAACTAGATATATATATATTTTTTTACAAGTGTTGTAATGATGACCCTCCAGCAATGTGTCCACCCACTATCCATGGATGGAATTACAGTAAATGTATATTTTGTCATTGGAATTGTAGTTTGACAACCAATACTACATGCATGGCCCATATGTTTTGTGACTTCAAGTTGGGTCTGGGAGATTACCTAACCCCATTCACAAAATTGCAAACAGCACACAGGATAAACCCAAGGAAGGATGAAGTATCCTACTAAGTGTTTAAAATTAAATTAGCACCAGGAGAAGGAGAGCATATGCTAATGGATGACAGCCAGCTCCAAAGCTCATTGGCTCTGAATTGAGTTTGTGTCACTTAAACAGCTTGCTTTGTTTGTTTTTTTCGCCAGCTGTCTTTTTCTTTGGTGTGGGTGCTCAAAAGCTCCCCTTTGCCAGAGCACAATTATTCTCACTGCACTCAATGGTTGCCAATTTACTTTAGTTAACCAATTCTGTGGAGCTTCACTCCAACCATTTGGAGGGGGCATTGAGGAGTGAGTGTTCCCCTTTGCTCAGCCTGGACCTGCAACTTGTTAAACGATCATTAAAATGTATCTAAAGCCCCATGTTTGCCTTACCTTTGTCCCCCGTCTCACTCTAGATCTGACAGCCCGGCTCTCCTGGGTAAAGTGGGATTAACTCAGGATGGGGCAACCCAAGTACGGAGGACTGCTGGCAGGGGATTTACACCCCCCTTCTCTCTCTGTTTCAATGGCAACATCACATCAGGGGCTGAGTGACATCTGCAGACTTCTCACCAGGGCATGTACCTCTCTGCTGCCATCCACTCCCCTCACAGTCTTTAATATTTGAATGTGTTGTCGATTGGTAATGGAGTGCCAGTGTTTTTCTGGAGTTGCCTGTTGTTTTACAGTGAATGGGGGACCGTGGCCAGACTTAAGCCCATGGGGATGGCACTTGTCACAGGGGACAGAAGCAGCCTGGCATGGGACTGAATTAACCTTGGTCAAACAATTTTCTTCTGAGTGTAATACTGAAGTGCCTGTGTGTTCATTTGAAACCTTTTGCTGTTGTTCATTAAACACTGTCACAAGGGTCTTGATGATGTAAATTAGATTGTGTGTGACACCCAAATTTCCTGTGATTTAATTTAGGCAAATTAATTAATGTATGTATTAATTTATTACTCATTGCATTTATTTAATTTATTTATTTATTTATTCATGATTTTATTATTTTATTTTTTTACTTTGGTTCTTTTGTATTATTTACATAATTGTTTTAATTTAATTATTTATTTAACTGTTTTCATTTTGATGTTGCGAGTTGTTTATACTGTATCTTTAATTAATTGCCAATCATACTATTTATTATGTTGTCAAATGGACCGTTTTGATATTCATGTTACTTATTATGAAGATATTATGTTTTTGTAGTGTCTGTGAGTACATTGAGCTGAAACTGTAAGGACTGGTGAATGGAAATGTGCTCGATAGCAAATCAGGGAATTCCTAACACACTGGCTGTGTGCGAATGCCCATACTTGCTGCCTAAATATTAGGCTGTTACCTTACTTCAAAGTAGCCTATAGTAACTTTTATTAATTGTCTATCAGCCAAAGACATTATCCTAGTCATATTAGCAACCCATGATAGTTGTTGCATCTTTAGATCTTCCCTCTTGCTAAATTTCTAAAAGATTTTTCTATCTCTGTCTATGAAACCACTTGCATGTGTGGTGCACATTTTAGAACTATGTTTTCCCGCAAATTACATTTTAGAACAATTGCGCATAGGCCTACTGCTGTGTGCACATTGCTGTGCTTAAAATGTGAAGAAACAATACACTGAACAAAAATAGAAACACAACATGTAAAGTGTTGGTCCCATGTTTCATGAGCTGAAATAAAAGATCCCAGAAATGTTCCATATGCACAAAAAGCTTATTTCTCTGAAATGTTCAGCACGCATTTTTTTTACAGCCCTGTTAGACATTTCTCTTTAGCCAAGATAATCCATCAGGTGTGGTATATCAAGAAGCTGATTAAACAGCATGATCATTACACCGGTGTGCCATGTGTTGGGGACAATAAATGGCCACCCTAAAATGTGCAGTTTTGTCACACAATGTCAAAAGTTTTGAGGGAGCGTGCAATTGGCATGCGAACTGCAGGAATGTCCACCTGAGCTGTGGCCATAGAATTGAATGTTAATTTCTCTACCATAAGCCACCTCCAACTTTGCCTCACAACCGCAGACCACGTGTAACTACGTCAGCCCAATTGATTTCTGCACAAACTATCAGAAACCGCCTCAGGGAAGCTCATCTTCGTGCTCGTTGTCCTCACCAGGGTCTTGACCTGACTGCAGTTTGGCGTCAAAACCGACTTCAGTGGGAAAATGCTCATCTTCGATGATTTGCTGAGGTCAACGTTTTGAACAGAGTGCCTCATGGTGGCGGTGGGGCTATGGTTTGGGCAGGCATAAGCTACGGACAATGAACACAATTGCATTTTATCGATGGCAATTAAAATTTACAGAGATACTGTGACGAGATCCTGAGGCCCATTGTCGTGCCTTTCATCCGCCGCCATCACCTCATGTTTTAGCATGATAATAAATGGCCCACTGTCCAAGTTTTTCTAAGCAACAGCCTTTTGATTTGAACATTTGACAAGTTTTAGTGTGTGTACTAAGCTATTTGATTTAATTTATATATGTTACTGCACTTCACTAATAAATATGTTGAAATGGAACCAAATTATCTGTTTCTGTCTTCAGTCCTTTTTAATAACCAGCCTGAGTAGGCCAATAACTCCATTCCTATTCTATACAGTGTTTAGATAAATTAATCGAATTGGAAATGTGCTATTATCAGACTGGTTAATGCTATGCATGTTTGTTGAATTTGGAAAACACGGCCCTGCCCCACCTACTCAGCCAGTCAGGAGCCGCTACTGCGTTGTAGACATGTCATACTGCATACTTTTTACTAAATGGTACGTGCTGAATAGTATGTGATGTATAAATAGTATTCATCTGGAGTGATTAGGGGTTTGAAACAAAAGTGTGTGTTTGGACATATAATGTGCCTATGTGTATGTTTGACTGTGTGTGCGTGTATGCACGTATATCACTGAGTGTACTCCGTATTTGTACTGGCTCCCGATGCCCTGTTGGTGACATTGAATCCACAGCTGTGGTGTCCAGGCCCGCAGCATTTGGTTTAGCCATTTCCCTTACGGTTAAGAGCCGTACTCAGGGGACTCCTAAATCTGTTCCTACTTAGCTGGCCCTATTCACTGGGACCAGCGGAGCAAGGCCTCACTGACAGTGTCACTGTGTCACTGTTACTGTAGATTACTTTCAATGTCATCATGTAACTCATGGATGTCATGATAGTGACTATGTACTCATTACTTATGACATAGATGTAGTTAACAGAGAGTGATGGAGTATAAGGGTTATTCAATTATCCTCCAGACTTATGATATTTATTTACATCATGATGAGTTCTAATTCCATCCAAATTAATAACAAAGATATTGTTACATTTATATAGTACAAAGTCATTGTTTACACACCTATTTCTATTGAGAGGTGGCTGTCCCATACCCTGACTCCTAAACTTAGTTTAAAAATAAAGCAATGAATGATTTTTGTATTTGTTAACACTATTATTTCAATACAACATCTTGAGTTGTTCTATTATTTATTTGAAAGATACTGATCTAATTAGTAGTTTTGTTTGTTTTTAAACATATATTTTTTTAAATGCAGTCCCAGCTTTTGATGTCTCGAAACAAACACATTAAAAGACTGTAGAATGAAATGAATTAAAGGCCCAGTGCAGTCAAAATGATTTTTGTATCATATTGTACAACATCTGATGTAACTAACACTGTAAAAGTGTGAAAAAATTGATGATCGATGTCATTCCCTGATAGTTGCTGGTTGAAAATACACTCTACTAGTGATGTTGCTAGGGATGTAAAGATTCACCGATACACATCGGTCCCTATTCAAATGTTTAAGATACGAATGCATCAGTCTGCAGGAGCCAAAATTATCCCAATTGTTTTTATATTTTTGTATTTTTACTTAACCTTTATTTAACTAGACAAGTCAGTTAAGAACAAATTATTATTTACAATAATGGCCTACCAAAAGGCAAAAGACCCCCCGTCCCCGCAAGAGGTCTTTTGCCTTTTGGTAGGCCGTCATTGTAAATAATAATTTGTTCTTAACTGACTAAAAAAATTAAAATATATATAAATATAGGACAAAACATAAATCACGACAAGTGAGACAACACAACACCACCCAAAGAGAGACCCAAGACAACAACACAGCAAGGCAGCAACACAACATAACAACCGCATGGCAGCAACACAACATAGCAGCACCACAAAACATGATACAAACATCACTGGGCACAGTCAACAACACAAAGGGCAAGAAGGTAGAGATAACAATACATCACACAAAGCAGCCACAACTGTCAGTAAGAGTGTCCATAATTGAGTCTTTGAATGAAGAGATTGAGATAAAACTGGCCAGCTTGAGTGTTTGTTGCAGATCGTTCCAGTCGCTAGCTGCAGCGAACTGAAAAGACGAGCGACCCAGGGATGTGTGTGCTTTGGGTACCTTTAACGGGGGGGGGGGGGTTATAAATAAGCATCAACCAGTGGGTCTTGCAACGGGTATACAGAGATGACCAGTTTACAGAGGAGTATAGAGTGCAGTGATGTGTCCTGTAAGGAGCATTGGTGGCAAATCTGATGGCAGAATGGTAAAGAACATCTAGCTGCTCGAGAACACCCTTACCTGCTGATCTATAAATTGTGTCTCCGTAATCTATCATAGGTAGGATGGTCATCTGAATCAGGGTTAGTTTGGCAGCTGAAGTAAAAGAGGAGCGATTACGATAGAGGAAACCAAGTCTAGATTTAACTTTAGCCTGCAGCTTTGATATGTGCTGAGAGAAAGACAGTGTACCGTCTAGCCACACTCCCAAGTACTTGTAAGAGGTAACTACCTCAAGCTCTAAACCCTCAGAGGTAGTAATCACACCTATGGGGAGAGGGGCATTCTTCTTACCAAACCACATTACCTTTTGGAGGCATTCAAAACAAGATTAGGGGTAGAGAAAGCTTGTTGGACACTAAGAAAGCTTTGTTGTAGAGCATTTAAAACTCTGGGGAGGGGCCAGCTGAGTATAAGACTGTATCATCTGCATATAAATGGATGAGAGAGCTTCCTGCTGCCTGAACTATGTTGTTGATGTAAATTGAGAAGAGCGTGGGGCCTAGGATTGAGCCTTGAGGTACTCCCTTGGTGACAGGCAGTGGCTGAGACAGCTGATTATCTGACTTTATACACTGCACTCTTTGAGAGAGGTAGTTAGCAAACCAGGCCAAAGAACCCTCAGAGAAACCAATACTCCTTAGCCGGCCCACAAGAATGGAATGGTCTACCGCATCAAAAGCAAGTCAATAAAAATAGCAGCACAACATTGCTTAGAATCAAGGGCAATGAGGACCTTTAAGGTTGCAGTGGCACATCCATAACATGAGTGGAAACCAGATTGCATACCAGAGAGAACACTACAGACATCAAGAAAGTTAGTCAGTTGAATACTGACAAGTTTTTCCAACACTTTGATAAACAGGACAAAATAGAAATAGCCCTACAACGGTTAGGATCAGCTTGATCGCCCCCTTTAAATAAAGGTTGAACCGTGGCTGCCTTCCAAGCAATGGGAACCTCCCCAGAAAGGAGAGACAGGTTAAAAAGGTCAGAGATAGGCTTGGCGATGATAGGGGCAGCAACCTTAAAGAAGAAAGGGTCTAAACCATCTGACCCGTATGGTTTTTTGGGGTCAAGTTTCAGGAGCTCCTTTAGTACCTCGGACTCAGTAACTGCCTCCAGGGAAAAACTTTGTAGCGGGGCAGAAGAAAAAGTGGGAGGTACATCGGGGATAGTTGCATTAGAAGGGGTGGGAGATGAGGAAATGTTGGACGGGCAAGGAGGCATGGCTGAGTCAAATAGGAATCCTGACTTAATGAAGTGGTGATTAAAGAGCTCAGCCATGTGCTTCTTGTCAGTAACAACCACATCATCAACTTTAAGGGACATGTAGTGTGAATTGGTCAAAAAATCGATTAAAACGCTACGAACCACCGGTTCACTAACATTTTTATTCATATAATTTGTATTTCTCCCCCTTTCTCCTTCAATAGCCTATCAAACTAAGCACGTACATGCGAAGAGCGCAGCTGCTCGCGCCACATTCAGCATTCAAATGCCTCTAAAATGACTTTTGTGATGTCAAATCATAGGCTCTATTGTTTGGGTCATTGTTACCAAATACACTGTAGTGAATGTTGTTTTACCCATGGAGTTGTGCAGGCTATCAGAGTGGACACAACTCACATATTTCTGATTGCACATCTAACTGCTGATTGGGGCTTTTCAATTGGCAAGTTCACCATAATAAATAGTCTTGGTAGTTTTGCTGGAGTCGAATGACCAAAGCTCCCTCTAGTGGCCTCATGGGTGGAATGTAATTACTATTGTTCATAATTTCATAATCAATAAACATATACAGTACCAGTCAAAAGTTTGGACACACCTACTCATTCAAGGGTTTTTCTTTATTTTTACTAATTTCTACATTGTAGAGTAATAGTGAAGACATCAAAACTATGAAATAAAACATATGTAATCATGTAGTAACCAAAAAAAGTGTTAAACAAATCAAATACATTTTATATTTGAGATTCTTCGAAGAAGCCACCCTTTGCCTTGACGACAGCTTTGCACACTCTTGGAATTCTCTCAACCAGCTTCACCTGGAATGCTTTTCCAACAGTCTTGAAGGAGTTCCCACATATGCTGAGTACTTGATGGCTGCTTTTCCTTCACTCTGCGGTCCAACTCATTCCAAACCATCTCAATTGGGTTGAGGTTGGGTGATTGTGGAGGCAAGGACATCTGATGCAGCACTCTTGGTCAAATAGCCCTTACACAGCCTGGAGGTGTGTTCGGTCATTGTCCTGTTGAAAAACAAATGATTGTCTCACTAAGCGCAAACCAGATGGGATGGTGTATTGCTGCAGAATGCTGTGGTAGCCATGCTGGTTAAGTGTGCCTTGAATTCTACTTAAATCACTGACAGTGTCACCAGCAAAGCACCCCCACACCATCACACCTCCTCCTCCATGCTTCACGGTTGGAACCACACATGCAGAGATCATCCATTGACCTATTCTGCGTCTCACAAAGACATGGCGGTTGGAACCAAAAAGATTCATCAGACCAAAGGACAGATTTCCACTGGTCTAATGTCCATTGCTCGTGTTTCTTGGCCCAAGCAAGTCTCTTTTTCTTATTGGTGTCATTTAGTAGTGGTTTCTTTGCAGCAATTAGACCATGATGGCCTGATTCACGCAGTCGCCTCTGAACAGTTGGTGTTGAGATGTGTCTGTTACTTGAACTCTGTGAAGCATTTATTTGGGCTGGAATTTCTGAGGCTGGAAACTCTAATGAACTTATCCACTGCAGCAGAGGTAACTCTGGGTCTTCCTTTCCTGTGGCGGTCCTCTTGAGAGCCAGTTTCATCATAGTGCTTGACGGTTTTTGCAACTGCACTAGAAGAAACAAGAAACTCAAAAGTTCTTGACAGTTTCTGGATTGACACTTTTAATACATGATTCCATATGTGTTATTCCCTAGTTTGGATGTCTTCACTATTATTCTACAATGTAATAATCCTTGAATGAGTAGGTGTGTCCTAACTTTTTACTGGTACTGTACATTTTTTAACCGCCAATCTGGTGTTTCTATGTCAAACCGTTTTGTTATATTTCAGTCTTCTGTGACGTATGTAAAGTGTAATATTAAGATGCAAACTAAACGTTTAAACATCTCTATATTTGCTATATCTGGGGCAGCAGGTAGCCTGGTGGTTAGGGCATTGGGCCAGTAACCAAAAGATTGAATCCCCGAGCTGACAAGGTAAAAATATGTTGTTCTGCCCCTGAACAAGGCAGTTAACCCACTGTTCACCAATAGGCTGTCGTTGTAAATAAGAATTTGTTCTTAACTGACTTGCCTGGTTAAATAAATAATAATATTACAGGCGTTCTTTATTTTAAGCCCATAACCATGTGTGTGAGGTGTATACTTTTGTTTCAAAGTAGATTTGTTTAAGACCCTGATTTAGCCCACTGCAGTAAAAGGTTAAACAGTCCGTGCATTTGATCATTTTTACATGAACATGGTAAAGTTGGACAGGATTGAATGGGTGGGAGTTTCAGCTTTCCATGGTGACATCACCATGCGTTAAATTGGTTTACACCCTCTACAAGTCCTGTCTAAGCCGGGGGGTTCTACAAAGCTATATGGAATTGTTTTAAGAAGGTCATAACAAGAATCATTTAGCTATTTGATTTTGAATTTTAAGACCCCTTGAAGTATTCCAAAAATATATCAACAAATTAAAGTAGCCACCCTTTGCCTTGATGACAGCGAGTAGCAGCAGCGTAAAAAAAAAGGGAGGGGGGGTATCAATGCAAATAATCCGGGTAGCCATTTGATTAGCTGTTCAGCAGTCTTATGGCATGGGGGTAAAAACTGTTAAGAAGCCTTTTGGATAGACTTGGCGCTCCGGCACCGCTTGCCGTGCGGTAGCAGAGAGAACAGTCTATGACAGTGGTACTCATTGCGTGGCCCGCAAATTAAGGACTTGCAGTGATTTTCCTATTTTCTATTCAGAATACATAACAATGATACAATTTCAATTCAATGTGTTTAATCCAGGCTTGAATCACTTCATTGAATATGTCTATTGTTCCCTGGATGGCAGATAGAGGGCAGTATAGCGCGGCTGTTGAACAGAAAGGCCGAAATAGAACGTCTGCTGAAATAGAACGCAACTGCTCAGCTACAGCGACCTTACACGTATCAGTTTGCTACTAGCTAATTTTGCAGTCTGGTCGACCTGGATTAATTTATTGTAAAAATTTGACAATGAAAATGAGGGGGAAGAGCTGGAGAATATTGTGACAGCTATGAACGAGCAGCCACCAGAGAACCAGGAAAATCAGGAAGTTGGCGGCGGGGAAATGCAGCTATTATGTGTTTGGGTACACTTCCCTCAAAACGAGTCGTTCATAGAGGAACTTTTATGTTTACTGCCCCTTCAGAGACAAACACGAGGAGAGGATATTCTGAAAGCCCTTGTTACATTTTTGCTGATGATAATATTGACTGGTTAAATCTGCCCCAAACATGTGAGGGAAGGAGAAGGGACTCATAGGTTTGATGGGAAAGAGAGCGGATATTCCCCAATATGTTACGTTTCATTGTACCATTCATCAGGAAGCACTTGTGGCTAAACTCAAAGACTGTGACTTACAGAATGTGAAGCAGCAAGCCGTGCGCGTGGTGAACATTATTATTGTGAGGGCACTGAATCACCGGCAATTCCGTGAGTTGCTGGAGGAATGCCAGACAGAATACGGTGACTTGATATTTCACAATGAGGCTGTCTCGTGTCAGAGTTTTGGAAAGATTTCTCTCTTGCAAGCTAGTGGAGAGAGGCGCCAGAGCTATCCACAGTGGATATTAAAGTGGATATTGGATATTATTGGATATTGGATATATTTAATATCCACAGTGGATATTAAAGCTGGCATTTTTAACTGACATCACCTGCCACCTGAACACGGTGAATCCCCAGCTCCAAGGGAAAGCTAAACCTCTGGGCAAAATGCTGTGTGTGGTCACAGCATTTCAAAATAAAATCACCATACTGTTCATACCTGACAGACAGTTTGTTCATTTCCCAAAACTCAGAGCAGTTACCACATCCAACCCAGACATACTGCAACATTTTAGCTATGATGCATTTGTGCGTGTGTTGGAAGAGTTGAAGTTGGAGTTTGAGCCAAGATTCAAGGATATCATGGAGTACAATGAGTTTTTCAACTTCATTGAGAACCCCTTTCATGTGCCAATGTCATCTCTGACCCCAGTAATCACAGAACTCTGTCCTGACCGTGCTGGAATAGAGAGTGAGATTGTAGAGCTGCAGGCAAATTACACATTGCAAGGGGAACTAAGATCAGGTGTTACCCATTTCTGGAACCTTATTCAGACACAGAGTATCCATCTCTGAAGCAGTGTGTGCAAAAGGTGACATAATATTTTGTCAGCACTTTTTCATGTGAAGCAACATTTTCAACAATGAACATTGGGAAACTAAAACAGAGAAACAGACTGACCAATGCACCCCTGGATTGCCTCACAAGGATAGCAACAACAGACTATACATTTAGAATGAATTCAGTGAAGAAGCAGAAGGGACATTTTCGCTCATCCAACTACTGAGGTAACCTTTAATATGGATCTTATATGTGATGTAGCCTATTTGATGTTTGTATGTATTTATTTGTGTTGTGCTGTACATCAATTGCATGTGCTCTATTATTCTGAATTTTCTCTCAATTGATAATTGATAATATTGGAAGAAAAAGTACAAATCACCATACTGTTCATACCTGACAGACAGTGGGTGAGAAGATGAGGAGGATGAAAGTGGAAGCACCCTTAGTCTCCTGGGTCACGGACTACCTGACCGGTAGGCCACAATATGTGCGACTACAGAGCTGTGTGTCAGAACGGGCAGTTAGCAACACAGGGGCCCCCCAGGGAACGGTCCTGTCCCCCTTCCTGTTCACCCTCTACACCTCAGACTTCAGATATAACTCTGAAACATGCCACCTACAGAAGTTCTCGGATGACTCTGCTATTGTGGGGTGTATCAGGGGTGGGCAGGAGGAGGAGTACAGGAGCACAATCAGTGACTTTGTGTTGTGGTGTGAGCAGAACCACCTTCAGCTCAACATCAGCAAAACAAAGGAGATGGTGGTGGACTTCAGGAGAACCAAGGCACAACTGACTGCAGTCCCTATACAGGGGATGGATGTGGAAATGGTTGGGTCATACAAGTTCCTGGGAGTCCATATGGACAACAGGCTGGAATGGGCTGGTAACACCGGGGCCCTGTACAAAAAGGGCCAGAGCCGACTCTACTTTCTGAGGAGGCTCAGGTCCTTCAATGTGTGCAGTAAACTACTGCATACCTTCTACCAGTCTGTGGTGGCCAGTGCCATCTTTTTTGCAGAGGTGTGCTGGGGAGCAAACATCAAAGCTGTTGATGCTTCTCGGGTAAATAAGCTGATCAGGAAGGCTAGCTCTGTCCTGGGGATGAGCCTTGACACTCTAGAGGAGGTGGCAGAGAGACGGATCCTGGCCAAACTGCTGGCCATCATGGACAACGTCACCCACCCTCTGCACGCTATGGTTATGACGCAGAGGAGCACTTTCAGTCACAGACTGATCCCACCACGGTGTGCCAGAGAGCGCTACAGGAGGTCCTTCCTGCCGGCGGCTATTAGACTATATAATGCCTCACCGGGGTGCCATGCCGTCGGCAACATAGATCTGGAACTGTTGGGGTGCTAGGACCTAGTTTAACAATTATGCATCCATCCGTGAGTAACTCTGGTCCGTCAGCACTCATTCACTCAGGACCTATTTATTTATTCATGCAGGTCTGTATATACATACTCATGTATAGTTGTTATATCATATCACGTGCAATATTGCTAGTAATTCTTGGACCTAACTTACGTAGGCATTCACTCAGGAATGCATATTAGTGTCCTGTCAGTTGCACCTTTTCTCATTGCTTTTAGTATATTGAATGTGCAATACGTGCAGTTGTCTGTAATTAAACCCTGCGCACTAAGGACTGTATTTTAAGGGAATTACTATTATTACCCCAAATTATATCATACACACATTTAGCTATTAAAGTATCTCTTCCTGTCATTTACCTGTACAGTTTGTGTAACCATGCAAGTATTCACTTATCTGTAAATATAACTGTATACTTACCTGTATAGCTAATTTAACCATGCAAAATGTTCACTTACCTGTCTATTAAGTAAACTATTATTACCCTCGCTCATATCATACGCATTTTTAGCTACTGAAGTATTTCTCTGCCATCGACCTGTATAGTATAGTTAAGTATAGTTTTTTTTGCACTCCAGATATCTTGTATCTCTATACTTTTTCATACTGCCTCTCTATGTATCATGTACCGTGTATCTGTCTTTTGTGTACTTTCGTTGTGGCATTTTGCACCTGGCCTGTGTTTTGTTGTAGCTGCTTGACAATTAAATTTCCCTCCCGGGGGATCAATAAAGTACCTATTGTGATATTGCGAGGGGTGAGAAGTGAGTGATGAGGCAAAAATGAAAAGGAGATTAAGTTTTAACAAGGAAACGAATGACATTTAATATTACTACAGCAACACACAATAGACAATAACCCGCGAGGGTTGAAACAAAAAACACAGGGTTAAATAGTGACCCTGATGACCAATATGGAACAGGTGTGGGTCTACCATCTTCCCCCGACCGCCGGTTTAGAACGCTGGCGAGGATGATCGCTGGAGAGGAGGAGGGCCCGTCGTCCTGCGCGGGGAATTCGTTACAGTACCCCCCTCCCTAGGCGCGGCTCCTGACGTCGCCACTCGCCGGCGCCCTGGGCGACCCCGAGGGTGGGGGACTGGCCTGTCCGGACGGCGTGCATGGAACTCCGTCGTGAGCGACGGATCGCAGATGTCTACCGCCCGGACCCAGCTGCGCTCCTCAGGGCCGTAACCTGCCCAGTCATGTTAGTATAGGGTGGTGTAAGTCTCAACCTATAGGTGACCTCATTCACTCTCCGAAGGACCGTGAAAGGTCCCACATACCGGGGCTCTAGCTTGTGGCATGGCAAGCGGAGCTGGAGGTTCCTTGTGGACAGCCAGGCTTTATCCCCTGGTTGGAACACTGGAGCCTCACTCCGCCGTCTGTCCGCCTGCGTCTTTTGACGTTGGACTGCCCTCTACAGGCGGACGTTGACGGTGGACCAGGCTCCCTCAGCCTTCCCAAACCACTCCTCCACCGTCTGGACCTCATTAGAACCCCTTGCCCAGGGGCACAGCCTGGGCTGATAGCCTAGCACCACCTGGAAAGGGGTTAGACCTGTGGAGGAATGGCACAGGGAATTCTGAGCGTATTCCGCCCAGGGGAGGAAACGGGTCCACTCACCTGGGCGGTTCCATACAATAGGATCGAAGGAACCTCCCCAGTTCTTGGTTGGTGCGCTCCGCCTGCCCATTAGCCTGAGGGTGGTACCCGGATGTGAGACTGACCGCGACCCCCAGCTTTGACATGAACGCTTTCCACACCCGGGAAATGAACTGGGGACCTCGGTCAGACACGATGTCCTCCGGAAGTCCATACAATCGGAAGACCTGTTGAAATAGTACCTCAGCGAACTGGAGGGCAGAGGGGAGACCGGGTAGTGGGATGAATCTGACCATCTTGGAAAATCTATCCACTACCACGGCGATGGTGGTTTTCCCCTCTGCTGGCGGCAGATCTGTAACAAAATCTACCGCTATGTGTGTCCATGGCCGCTGAGGTACTGGTAGGGGCAGGAGTTTTCCTGTAGGAGCCGTTCTCGGCGCCGTTTGACTGTGCGCACACAACACATGACAGTACATAGTGTCGCACAGTCCTCCCCATGCCAGGCCACCAATATTTCTCCCGGAGCGCTTCCAGGGTCCGACTGATACCTGGGTGTCCGGTGGCTGGTGTGGTGTGCACCCAGGTTACCAGTCTTCCCCGCACTCTCCGAGGTACGTATGTCTTACCCGGGGGGCATGTTGTAGGGGTAGGATCCCGTCTCCCTGCCCGTAGAATCTCAGCATCTATGTCCCAGGAGACGGGTCCTACGATGCATGCTGGAGGCAGGATGGGCACCTCCTGCCTCGTTTCTGCCCCCCGGTCTCGGATGCGGGAGAGTGCGTCCGCCCTGCCATTCTTAGTTCCCGGGCGATAGGTCAGGGTGAACTGAAAGCGCTCAAAAAACAAAGTCCAGCGGGCCTGTCTGGGGTTAAGGCGCCGGGCTGCCCTGACGTATTCCAGGTTCCGATGATCCGTCAGGACAGTGAACGGCTCAAGAGCCCCCTCTAGCCAATGTCTCCACTCCTCCAACGCCAACTTCACCGCCAGTAGTTCTCGGTCACCCACGTCGTAGTTCCTCTCCGCAGCGCTTAACTTCCTGGAGTAATAAGCACAGGGGTATAGCAGGGGAGGGTTCCCCTGCAGCTGGGAGAGGACCGCCCCTACCCCGACCTCTGACGCGTCGACCTCGACCGTGAAGGGCTTGAGCGGGTCCGGGTGGCGTAGTAGTGGCGCGGAGGTGATTCGGCCCTTCAGGTCGATGAATGCCTTCTCCGCCGTCGGGGTCCAGGCGAGGCGTTGAGGGTTTCCTTTCAACAACGACGTGAGTGGCGCGTGTCACGGGTCACGTGTTCTGAGAATGTCGAGGAGTACACTAGTATGTCATCAATATATACGACTACATACCTCCCCGACATCTCTCAAAATACCTCATTCAGAAACGACTGGAATACCGCTGGGGCATTAGCGAGTCCGTATGGCATCACAAGGTATTCATAGTGACCGGACGCCGTGCTAAATGCGTTCTTCCACTCGTCTCCCTCCTTGATTCGTATGAGGTTATAAGCGCTCCGGAGGTCTAACTTTGTGAAGAATCGCGCTCCCCGTAGCTGCTCTATGGCCGCAGGAACGAGGGGCATTGGATATCGATACTTCGTCGTCACCTCATTCAAACCTCGATAATCAATGTACGGCCTCAAACCCCCGTCCCTCTTCTTCACAAAGAAGAAACTGGCCGAAGCAGGGGATGTGGAGTGGCGAATATGCCCCTGCTCCAGCGCCTCTCGGACATACGTCTCCATATAATCAGTTTCGGCCATAGAGAGCGGATAGATGCGTTTACGGGGAGGCGTGCCACCTGGCATGAGGTCAATAGCGCAGTCCCACTCTCGGTGGGGAGGGAGACATTTGGCCTCGTCTCTAGAGAACACTCCGCATAGATCTTCGTATTCTGGCGGAATGTTCCCCTTGAGGGCGCTCTCAGGACTCTCCACTGATGTTGCCCCTACCGTAGGTGTAATACAGGTCCTCCTACATTTTTCCGACCATCCCAGAATCCTTCGTGCTCTCCAGCTGATGTTTGGGTTATGTTACTGGAGCCAAGGAAGTCCCAAGATGATCGGATGTATGGAGGATGAGATCACCAACAATTCCAGTCTCTCTCGATGGCAGCCGTGAATAGTGAGAGTGACTGGACGGGTCACGTGAGTAATGGAACCGGACCCCACCGGTCGACCATCCAGAGCATGAACCGGCATTGAGGACCTCAACCGGCGCAACGGCAGCCGAAGAGAGTCAATCAGAGTCCGGTCAATGAAACTCCCCGCAGCCCCGGAGTCAATCAGGGCTGTAGACACATAATTAGGGAAGTTACCGGAGAGCACAACTGAGCAACAGAAAGGACTAGCGATGTTTACAGTATTAGGTACACTTACTGTGCCCATCTGAACCCCCCGGCCACTTACCCCTTTTCTGCGTCCCATCGGAAGAGAGGGGCAAGATCTTCTCACATGCCCTCTCTCTCCGCAGTAAAGACACAGTCCCTGACGGCTCCGTCTCTCTCTCTCCTCTGCGGAGAGCCTCGTAATTCCCACCTCCATTGGCTCATGTTCCGGCTCCAATCGCGGAAGAGGGAGATGCGCGCGGCGCGCCAGCTGTTCACGGTCCCGGAGTTGGCCGTCGATGGCAATGGCCCGGGCGATGTAGGCGTCCAGCGTCATGGATTGGCTTACACAAGCCAGCTCCATTCGGACCTCCACCCGCAGCCCTCTACGGAAAGACAGCGCATACTCCGCGGCCGTGCCCCTTCCTTTCTCCTCAGGGCCGTAACCTGCCCAGTCATGTTAGTATAGGGTGGTGTAAGTCTCAACCTATAGGTGACCTCATTCACTCTCCGAAGGACCGTGAAAGGTCCCACATACCGGGGCTCTAGCTTGTGGCATGGCAAGCGGAGCTGGAGGTTCCTTGTGGACAGCCAGGCTTTATCCCCTGGTTGGAACACTGGAGCCTCACTCCGCCGTCTGTCCGCCTGCGTCTTTTGACGTTGGACTGCCCTCTGCAGGCGGACGTTGACGGTGGACCAGGCTCCCTCAGCCTTCCCAAACCACTCCTCCACCGTCTGGACCTCATTAGAACCCCTTGCCCAGGGGCACAGCCTGGGCTGATAGCCTAGCACCACCTGGAAAGGGGTTAGACCTGTGGAGGAATGGCACAGGGAATTCTGAGCGTATTCCGCCCAGGGGAGGAAACGGGTCCACTCACCTGGGCGGTTCCATACAATAGGATCGAAGGAACCTCCCCAGTTCTTGGTTGGTGCGCTCCGCCTGCCCATTAGCCTGAGGGTGGTACCCGGATGTGAGACTGACCGCGACCCCCAGCTTTGACATGAACGCTTTCCACACCCGGGAAATGAACTGGGGACCTCGGTCAGACACGATGTCCTCCGGAAGTCCATACAATCGGAAGACCTGTTGAAATAGTACCTCAGCGAACTGGAGGGCAGAGGGGAGACCGGGTAGTGGGATGAATCTGACCATCTTGGAAAATCTATCCACTACCACGGCGATGGTGGTTTTCCCCTCTGCTGGCGGCAGATCTGTAACAAAATCTACCGCTATGTGTGTCCATGGCCGCTGAGGTACTGGTAGGGGCAGGAGTTTTCCTGTAGGAGCCGTTCTCGGCGCCGTTTGACTGTGCGCACACAACACATGACAGTACATAGTGTCGCACAGTCCTCCCCATGCCAGGCCACCAATATTTCTCCCGGAGCGCTTCCAGGGTCCGACTGATACCTGGGTGTCCGGTGGCTGGTGTGGTGTGCACCCAGGTTACCAGTCTTCCCCGCACTCTCCGAGGTACGTATGTCTTACCCGGGGGGCATGTTGTAGGGGTAGGATCCCGTCTCCCTGCCCGTAGAATCTCAGCATCTATGTCCCAGGAGACGGGTCCTACGATGCATGCTGGAGGCAGGATGGGCACCTCCTGCCTCGTTTCTGCCCCCCGGTCTCGGATGCGGGAGAGTGCGTCCGCCCTGCCATTCTTAGTTCCCGGGCGATAGGTCAGGGTGAACTGAAAGCGCTCAAAAAACAAAGTCCAGCGGGCCTGTCTGGGGTTAAGGCGCCGGGCTGCCCTGACGTATTCCAGGTTCCGATGATCCGTCAGGACAGTGAACGGCTCAAGAGCCCCCTCTAGCCAATGTCTCCACTCCTCCAACGCCAACTTCACCGCCAGTAGTTCTCGGTCACCCACGTCGTAGTTCCTCTCCGCAGCGCTTAACTTCCTGGAGTAATAAGCACAGGGGTATAGCAGGGGAGGGTTCCCCTGCAGCTGGGAGAGGACCGCCCCTACCCCGACCTCTGACGCGTCGACCTCGACCGTGAAGGGCTTGAGCGGGTCCGGGTGGCGTAGTAGTGGCGCGGAGGTGATTCGGCCCTTCAGGTCGATGAATGCCTTCTCCGCCGTCGGGGTCCAGGCGAGGCGTTGAGGGTTTCCTTTCAACAACGACGTGAGTGGCGCGTGTCACGGGTCACGTGTTCTGAGAATGTCGAGGAGTACACTAGTATGTCATCAATATATACGACTACATACCTCCCCGACATCTCTCAAAATACCTCATTCAGAAACGACTGGAATACCGCTGGGGCATTAGCGAGTCCGTATGGCATCACAAGGTATTCATAGTGACCGGACGCCGTGCTAAATGCGTTCTTCCACTCGTCTCCCTCCTTGATTCGTATGAGGTTATAAGCGCTCCGGAGGTCTAACTTTGTGAAGAATCGCGCTCCCCGTAGCTGCTCTATGGCCGCAGGAACGAGGGGCATTGGATATCGATACTTCGTCGTCACCTCATTCAAACCTCGATAATCAATGTACGGCCTCAAACCCCCGTCCCTCTTCTTCACAAAGAAGAAACTGGCCGAAGCAGGGGATGTGGAGTGGCGAATATGCCCCTGCTCCAGCGCCTCTCGGACATACGTCTCCATATAATCAGTTTCGGCCATAGAGAGCGGATAGATGCGTTTACGGGGAGGCGTGCCACCTGGCATGAGGTCAATAGCGCAGTCCCACTCTCGGTGGGGAGGGAGACATTTGGCCTCGTCTCTAGAGAACACTCCGCATAGATCTTCGTATTCTGGCGGAATGTTCCCCTTGAGGGCGCTCTCAGGACTCTCCACTGATGTTGCCCCTACCGTAGGTGTAATACAGGTCCTCCTACATTTTTCCGACCATCCCAGAATCCTTCGTGCTCTCCAGCTGATGTTTGGGTTATGTTACTGGAGCCAAGGAAGTCCCAAGATGATCGGATGTATGGAGGATGAGATCACCAACAATTCCAGTCTCTCTCGATGGCAGCCGTGAATAGTGAGAGTGACTGGACGGGTCACGTGAGTAATGGAACCGGACCCCACCGGTCGACCATCCAGAGCATGAACCGGCATTGAGGACCTCAACCGGCGCAACGGCAGCCGAAGAGAGTCAATCAGAGTCCGGTCAATGAAACTCCCCGCAGCCCCGGAGTCAATCAGGGCTGTAGACACATAATTAGGGAAGTTACCGGAGAGCACAACTGAGCAACAGAAAGGACTAGCGATGTTTACAGTATTAGGTACACTTACTGTGCCCATCTGAACCCCCCGGCCACTTACCCCTTTTCTGCGTCCCATCGGAAGAGAGGGGCAAGATCTTCTCACATGCCCTCTCTCTCCGCAGTAAAGACACAGTCCCTGACGGCTCCGTCTCTCTCTCTCCTCTGCGGAGAGCCTCGTAATTCCCACCTCCATTGGCTCATGTTCCGGCTCCAATCGCGGAAGAGGGAGATGCGCGCGGCGCGCCAGCTGTTCACGGTCCCGGAGTTGGCCGTCGATGGCAATGGCCCGGGCGATGTAGGCGTCCAGCGTCATGGATTGGCTTACACAAGCCAGCTCCATTCGGACCTCCACCCGCAGCCCTCTACGGAAAGACAGCGCATACTCCGCGGCCGTGCCCCTTCCTTTCTCCTCAGGGCCGTAACCTGCCCAGTCATGTTAGTATAGGGTGGTGTAAGTCTCAACCTATAGGTGACCTCATTCACTCTCCGAAGGACCGTGAAAGGTCCCACATACCGGGGCTCTAGCTTGTGGCATGGCAAGCGGAGCTGGAGGTTCCTTGTGGACAGCCAGGCTTTATCCCCTGGTTGGAACACTGGAGCCTCACTCCGCCGTCTGTCCGCCTGCGTCTTTTGACGTTGGACTGCCCTCTGCAGGCGGACGTTGACGGTGGACCAGGCTCCCTCAGCCTTCCCAAACCACTCCTCCACCGTCTGGACCTCATTAGAACCCCTTGCCCAGGGGCACAGCCTGGGCTGATAGCCTAGCACCACCTGGAAAGGGGTTAGACCTGTGGAGGAATGGCACAGGGAATTCTGAGCGTATTCCGCCCAGGGGAGGAAACGGGTCCACTCACCTGGGCGGTTCCATACAATAGGATCGAAGGAACCTCCCCAGTTCTTGGTTGGTGCGCTCCGCCTGCCCATTAGCCTGAGGGTGGTACCCGGATGTGAGACTGACCGCGACCCCCAGCTTTGACATGAACGCTTTCCACACCCGGGAAATGAACTGGGGACCTCGGTCAGACACGATGTCCTCCGGAAGTCCATACAATCGGAAGACCTGTTGAAATAGTACCTCAGCGAACTGGAGGGCAGAGGGGAGACCGGGTAGTGGGATGAATCTGACCATCTTGGAAAATCTATCCACTACCACGGCGATGGTGGTTTTCCCCTCTGCTGGCGGCAGATCTGTAACAAAATCTACCGCTATGTGTGTCCATGGCCGCTGAGGTACTGGTAGGGGCAGGAGTTTTCCTGTAGGAGCCGTTCTCGGCGCCGTTTGACTGTGCGCACACAACACATGACAGTACATAGTGTCGCACAGTCCTCCCCATGCCAGGCCACCAATATTTCTCCCGGAGCGCTTCCAGGGTCCGACTGATACCTGGGTGTCCGGTGGCTGGTGTGGTGTGCACCCAGGTTACCAGTCTTCCCCGCACTCTCCGAGGTACGTATGTCTTACCCGGGGGGCATGTTGTAGGGGTAGGATCCCGTCTCCCTGCCCGTAGAATCTCAGCATCTATGTCCCAGGAGACGGGTCCTACGATGCATGCTGGAGGCAGGATGGGCACCTCCTGCCTCGTTTCTGCCCCCCGGTCTCGGATGCGGGAGAGTGCGTCCGCCCTGCCATTCTTAGTTCCCGGGCGATAGGTCAGGGTGAACTGAAAGCGCTCAAAAAACAAAGTCCAGCGGGCCTGTCTGGGGTTAAGGCGCCGGGCTGCCCTGACGTATTCCAGGTTCCGATGATCCGTCAGGACAGTGAACGGCTCAAGAGCCCCCTCTAGCCAATGTCTCCACTCCTCCAACGCCAACTTCACCGCCAGTAGTTCTCGGTCACCCACGTCGTAGTTCCTCTCCGCAGCGCTTAACTTCCTGGAGTAATAAGCACAGGGGTATAGCAGGGGAGGGTTCCCCTGCAGCTGGGAGAGGACCGCCCCTACCCCGACCTCTGACGCGTCGACCTCGACCGTGAAGGGCTTGAGCGGGTCCGGGTGGCGTAGTAGTGGCGCGGAGGTGATTCGGCCCTTCAGGTCGATGAATGCCTTCTCCGCCGTCGGGGTCCAGGCGAGGCGTTGAGGGTTTCCTTTCAACAACGACGTGAGTGGCGCGTGTCACGGGTCACGTGTTCTGAGAATGTCGAGGAGTACACTAGTATGTCATCAATATATACGACTACATACCTCCCCGACATCTCTCAAAATACCTCATTCAGAAACGACTGGAATACCGCTGGGGCATTAGCGAGTCCGTATGGCATCACAAGGTATTCATAGTGACCGGACGCCGTGCTAAATGCGTTCTTCCACTCGTCTCCCTCCTTGATTCGTATGAGGTTATAAGCGCTCCGGAGGTCTAACTTTGTGAAGAATCGCGCTCCCCGTAGCTGCTCTATGGCCGCAGGAACGAGGGGCATTGGATATCGATACTTCGTCGTCACCTCATTCAAACCTCGATAATCAATGTACGGCCTCAAACCCCCGTCCCTCTTCTTCACAAAGAAGAAACTGGCCGAAGCAGGGGATGTGGAGTGGCGAATATGCCCCTGCTCCAGCGCCTCTCGGACATACGTCTCCATATAATCAGTTTCGGCCATAGAGAGCGGATAGATGCGTTTACGGGGAGGCGTGCCACCTGGCATGAGGTCAATAGCGCAGTCCCACTCTCGGTGGGGAGGGAGACATTTGGCCTCGTCTCTAGAGAACACTCCGCATAGATCTTCGTATTCTGGCGGAATGTTCCCCTTGAGGGCGCTCTCAGGACTCTCCACTGATGTTGCCCCTACCGTAGGTGTAATACAGGTCCTCCTACATTTTTCCGACCATCCCAGAATCCTTCGTGCTCTCCAGCTGATGTTTGGGTTATGTTACTGGAGCCAAGGAAGTCCCAAGATGATCGGATGTATGGAGGATGAGATCACCAACAATTCCAGTCTCTCTCGATGGCAGCCGTGAATAGTGAGAGTGACTGGACGGGTCACGTGAGTAATGGAACCGGACCCCACCGGTCGACCATCCAGAGCATGAACCGGCATTGAGGACCTCAACCGGCGCAACGGCAGCCGAAGAGAGTCAATCAGAGTCCGGTCAATGAAACTCCCCGCAGCCCCGGAGTCAATCAGGGCTGTAGACACATAATTAGGGAAGTTACCGGAGAGCACAACTGAGCAACAGAAAGGACTAGCGATGTTTACAGTATTAGGTACACTTACTGTGCCCATCTGAACCCCCCGGCCACTTACCCCTTTTCTGCGTCCCATCGGAAGAGAGGGGCAAGATCTTCTCACATGCCCTCTCTCTCCGCAGTAAAGACACAGTCCCTGACGGCTCCGTCTCTCTCTCTCCTCTGCGGAGAGCCTCGTAATTCCCACCTCCATTGGCTCATGTTCCGGCTCCAATCGCGGAAGAGGGAGATGCGCGCGGCGCGCCAGCTGTTCACGGTCCCGGAGTTGGCCGTCGATGGCAATGGCCCGGGCGATGTAGGCGTCCAGCGTCATGGATTGGCTTACACAAGCCAGCTCCATTCGGACCTCCACCCGCAGCCCTCTACGGAAAGACAGCGCATACTCCGCGGCCGTGCCCCTTCCTTGTTCCAGGCGCATCATCCGCTCACCCGCATCTCTCCCCTCCGCGGGATGGTCAAAAACAGCTCGGAACTCGCCAACGAAGGCGGCAATTGACCGTAACAGCTCGCTGTCCCTCTCCCACAGTGCCGTCGCCCAGCTGAGTGCACGACCCGTGAGGAGCGTGATCATCGTGCGCACCTTCTCCCGATCCGACATTGGCAAGTCGCCCAGATACAACTCACATTGGAGAAGGAACCCACGACAATCCTCCGGATTGCCATCGTACTTCTCTGGGCTGGCTCTCCGGAGTTCTCCTCCCGAGACGTGACGAGACTCGACAGGTGCTGGGGACGCTGTGGCTCCAACTGGATCCACCGGGTGTTCCCCGCCCGGTCGTGCAGCCATGTGGGACATCAGACCACCGAGGGCAGTGACCAGATTGGAAACCTGTTCCTCCATGGCTCTGAGTCTCTCCTCTAGCTCTGTTGCCCGACCAGGCGCCCCAGCTCCCTCGCCGCGCCCGTCCATGGAGACCTAGGGTAGAGTGTGGGATGAAAAAAGGACAAAAAGGAGTTAGGAACAACAGTGCTACGAAGACAGGTAAGTGAGAACAAACAAAATAATAATAGGTGCCTCTGGTGCACGGCGGGTTATTCTGTGATATTGCGAGGGGTGAGAAGTGAGTGATGAGGCAAAAATGAAAAGGAGATGAAGTTTTAACAAGGGAACGAATGACATTTAATATTACTACAGCAACACACACTAGACAATAACCCGCGAGGGTTGAAACAAAAAACACAGGGTTAAATAGTGACCCTGATGACCAATATAGAACAGGTGTGGGTCATCAGGGTGTTGCTACCATCTTCCCCCGACCGCCGGTTTAGAACGCCGGCGAGGATGATCGCCGTCGTCCTGCGCGGGGCATTCGTTACACCTATCTATCTATCTATCTATCTATCTATCTATCTATCTATCTATCTATCTATCTATCTATCTATCTATCTATCTATCTATCTATCTATCTATCTATCTATCTATCTATCTATCTATCTATCAAATTAAAGATCTGTGTGGCCCTCTGAATAATTGTCTCAACCCAAAATGGCCCCCTTAAAAAAAATAGTGAGTAACACTGGTCTATGACTAGGGTGATTTTGGGTTATTCAGAGGGCCACACAGATCTTTAATTTGTTGTACTTTTTCTTCCAATATTATCAATTATCAATTGAGAGCAAATTCAGAATATTTTTGGCAATATTTAGGGCCTTCCTCTGACACCGCCTGGTATAGAATTCCTCGATGACAGGATGTACTGGGCCGTATGCACTAAACTCTGTAGCACCTTGTGGTCGGAGGCCGAGCAGTTGCCATAACAGGCGATGATGCAACCAGTCAGGATGCTCTCGATGTTGCAGCTGTAGACCTTTTTGAGGATCTGTGGACCCATGCCAAATCTTTTCAGTCTCCCGAGGGGGAATAGGCGTTGTTGTGCACTCTTCACAACTGTTTTTTGTGGGTTTGGACCATGATAGTTTGTTGGTGATACAGCCCCGTCGATGAGAATGGTGGCATTATCGGCCCTCCTTTTCCTTTTTATCGGCCCTCCTTCTCCTTTTCTTGATCACGTTGAGGGAAAGGTTGTTATCCTGGCACCACACTGCAAGATCTCTGACCTCCTCCCTATAGGCGGTCTCATCGTTGTCGGTGATCAGGCCTACCACGTTGTGTCGTCGGCAAACTTATTGATGGTGTTGGAGTCATGCTTGGCCACACAGTCATGGGTGAACAGGGAGTACAGGAGGGGACTAAGCACGTACCCCTGAGGGGCCCCTGTGTCGAGGATCAGCGTGGCAGATGTGTTGTTGCCTACCCTTTCCACCTGGGGGCGGCCCATCAGGAAGTCCAGGATCCAGTTGCAGAGGGAGGTGTTTAGTCCCAGGGTCCTTAGCTTATTGGTGAGTTTGAGGGCACTATGATGTTCAACGCTGGCTGTAGTCAGCATTCTCATGTAGGTGTTCCTTTTCTCCAGGTGGGAAAAGGCAGCGTTGAGTGCAATAGAGATTTCGTCATCTGTGGATCAGTTGGGGCTGTATGCAAATTGGAGTGGGTCTAGGGTTTCTGGGATGATGGTGTTGATGTGAGCCATGACCAGCTTTCAAAGCACTTCATGGCTACAGACGTGAGTGCTACAGGTCGGTAGTCATTTAGGCAGGATATTACCTTTGTCTTTGGTTTACAAACCATAGGCAACCCAATTTGAAGAAGACAGAGGCCGTGTTTGAGAGCATCAAATCCATGATGCATTGTGGGTAAATGGTGACTGACTAATCTAAAAATAATAATGAGTACTTATTTATGCATGGTGATTTTTGGTGTACAGTGCCCTCCGTAATTTTTGGGACATTGAAGCATTTTTTTGCTCTATACTCAAACAGTTTGGATTTTAATCAAATGAGGTTAAAGTGCAGACTATAAGTGCAGTGTCAGCTTTAATTTGAGGGTATTTCATTTAATTCATATCAGGTGAACCATTTAGAAATTACAGCACTTTTTGTACATTATCCCCCATTTTAGGAGAGCAAAGTTATTGGGGCAAATTCACATGTATGTGAATTAAAGTAGTAAAAAGTTAAGTATTTGGTCCCATATTCATAGCACACAATGACTACATCAAGCTTGTGACTCTTCAAATTTGTTGGAAGCATATGCTCTTTGTTTATATGGTTTCTGATTATTTTGTGCCCAATGGAAATTAATGGTAAATATTGTATCGTGTCATTTTGGAGTCAATTTTGTTGTAAATGAAAATAGAATATGCTTCTAAACACTTCAACATTAATGTGAAGGCTACCATGATTATGGTTAATCCTGAATGAATTGTGAATAATGATGAGTAAAAAAGTTAGACACACAAATAACATAAGGGGTAAAAAGTACCAAGAATAACGTGAACAGCTATTGGACATGTCACGGTCTCGGGTGAGGGAACGAGAGTGAGCAGACATTCTTTTATTTTCTATAAATTTAACAAAAAACAAAAACAAAGTAGAGGTAGCGACCGTGTCCTGGCGTGAACACAAACAAGGAACAACACACACACAAGAATCCACACCCAGGTGGAAAACAATGGAAATTAAATAGAATCCCCAATTAGAGACAACTCAAGACAGCTGCCTCTAATTGGGGATCACCCAAAACCCAACAGACTCCGGGCTGTGGGCCGTCACCGGAGGCTCCGGGCTGCGGACCGTCACCAGAGGCTCCGGGCTGCGGGCCGTCACCGGAGGCTCCGGGCTGCGAACCGTCACAGGAGGCTCCGGGCTGCGAACCGTCACTGGCTCCGGGCTGCGAACCGTCACTGGAGGCTCCGGGCAGCGAACCGTCACTGGAGGCTCCGGGCTGCAGACCGTAACTGGAGGCTCCGGGCTGCGTGCCGTCACTGGCGACTCCGGGCTTCATTCCGTCACTTGAGCTCTGGTGCGAGGAGCAGGCACGGGCCATACCTGACTGTGGAGGCTTACCGGTGCGAGGAGCAGGCACGGGCCATACCTGACTGTGGAGGCGCACCGGTGGTTTGGTGCGCAGAGCCGGCACGGGCCATACCGGACTGGGAACCGGCGATGGGGGCACCGGACTGGGAATCAGCGCTGGAGATCTCCGACTCCCCCAGTCGTCCTCTCTACTCCACCAATCCCCACCTTGTAGGAGTTCCTCCGGGAGCCCCCATGAGTGAGGGAACAGGAGTACATCGTCGTCCTCCTCCGACTCCTCTATGTACTCCCGCTCCCATGGCTGTAGGGGCTCCTCCTCGAACCCCCACGAGTGCAGTGGCCGGGGCTCCTCGTCCTCGATCCCCGACCACCCCCATAGCCCCCCCCCCCAAAAACAGTTTGAGGGTTCTTCTGGGCTCCAGGCTGGGCCGACATCTTGGCCCGCCGACGTGTCCTCCGTCGACAGCGCCGCTGCTCCGGACCCCAGCCTTCCTCCTTCGCTCTATAATGGAGGAATTCCTCCTTGGTGATTTTCCCCAAACCGAGGAGGATATCCCCCAATGTCCAGCCCTGCTGAGTCCCGTGGTGGTGGATTCTTCTGTCACGGTGCATGGATACGGAACGAGGCGCAGAGCTGTAGTGAAAAGACATTCATTTATTTTCTATAATTTAAACCAAAAACAAAAACAAAGGAGAGGTAGCGACGTGAACTGGCGTGAACACAAACAAGGAACAACACACACAAGAATCCACACCCAGGTGGAAAACAGTGGAAATTAACTAGAACCCCCATTAGAGACAACTCAAGACAGCTGCCTCTAATTGGGGATCACCCAAAACCCAACACCAACCCTGTGATTGTCAGGACCTGACTGTGGCCATCCCACTCCCCCTAGAGGGAGTCAGAGACCTGGCCTCAGTCAGGCCCTTAAAGGACAGACACTTTAAAACCTCCTCATGATGCAATCTATTTTGTGAAGTGCACCTCCTGCAGCAAAGCACCCCCACATCATGATGCTGCCACCCCCGTGCTTCACGGTTGGGATGGTGTTCTTCGGCTTGCAAGGCTCCCACTTTTCTCCAAAAAGTACGATCTTTGTCCCCATGTGCAGTTGCAAACCGTAGTCTGGCTTTTTTATGGCGGTTTTGGAGCAGTGACTTCTTCCTTGCTGAGCTGCCTTTCAGGTTATGTCGATATAAAACTTGTTTTACTGTGGATATAGATACTTTTGTACCTGTTTCCTCCAGCATCTTCACAAGGTCCTTTGCTGTTGTTCTGGGATTGATTTGCATTTTTCGCACCAAAGTGCATTCATCTCTAGGAGACAGAACGCGTCTCCTTCCTGAGCGGTATTGCGGCTGTGTGGTCCCATGGTGTTTATACTTGCGTACTATTGTTTGTACAGATGAACGTGGTACCTTCAGGCATTTGGAAATTGCTCCCAAGGATGAACCAGACTTGTGGAGGTCTACAAGTTTTTTCTGAGGTATTGGATGATTTCTTTTGATTTTCCCACAATTCGAGCAAAGAGGCACTGAGTTTGAAGGTAGGCCTTGAAATACATCCACATCTCCAATTGACTCACATTATGCCAATTAGCCTATCAGAAGCTTCTAAAGCCATGACATCATTTTCTGGAATTTTCCGAACTGTTTAAAGGCACAGTCAACTTATGTAATCTTCTGACCCACTGGAATTGTGATATAGTGAATTATAAGTGAAATAATCTGTCTGTAAACAATTGTTGGAAGAATTACTTATGTCATGCACAAAGTAGATGTCCTAACCGACTTGCCAAAACTATAGTTTGTTAACATGAAATCTGTGGAGTGGTTGAAAAATGAGTTTTAATGACTTCAACCTAAGTGTATGTAAACTTCCGACTTCAACTCTCTCTCTCTATATATACCTACAGGGGTCCTAAAATTCTAAATCAAATGGCTAAATGATAAATGTTATGACCATCTTAAAACAATGACATTTGTTTGCTTAGTAGATATTTAAGTAATAATGCCCTCGAAGCATGGGTGCATATTTTGATTTATTTATTCATACCATTTATTCATATCATTTCATCCTTCCACGATATATAGTCCAGACACAAATCTAGGGTTGCTACCCAAGCCGGCTGGTCGTTTATTCTATCGGTTAAGTTGCCAGAGACGCGACCCAGTCGTGGAATCTTTTAGTTCCATATCTATGGACGCGACCCAATCGTTCGTTCTAAATATTCCGTTGACATGCTGCCTGGCAATGTTCTTATCCTTTGCTTGCTAGCTAGCCTACTACGGCTAACATAGTGACATTTATTTGGATACATCCATAACAGTGAGCTAATGATTTGAGTTTTGCCTGGCATAGAAAATATGCTCTCTCGTACTGTTCAGAGGATCTCGCCAACCAGCTGCACCTTACACAATCACTTCAAACTGAAGCTGGAATGACAGAAAACTAGCTGCATTTCGTTTCGTTTGACATTTGTTTGTATATATCCATAAAATATATGCTGATTCATGATTTCGACTGGCTCAGAAAATGTCTGTCTCATCCTGACACATTAGTCCTAAATGAGACAGTGGACAGCAAGGTTAATACAAATCTCCACTGTTGAAAACCAAATGATAGTTTTAAAGAAAGGGGAGATAATGTCTAGATGCTTTTTATAGTGTCGATCAAGTTTAGATCTACCTGGCTGGGCTGATGAGACACTAGATGGGATGGAACAGTAAATAGGCATTTTGACGTCATAGCCTTAGGCGGTGGTAACTTGTGGAATAGACACCGGCTGGAATGCAGTTTTAACCAATCATAATCCAGGATTAGATCCACCCATTGTATAATTAAGCAATAAGGCACGAGGGGGTGTGGTATATGGCCAATATACCACGGCTAAGGGCTGTTCTTAGGCACAAAGCATTGCGGAGTGCCTGGATACAGCCCTTAGCCGTGGTATATTGGCCATATACCACAAACCCGAGGTGCCTTATTTCTATTTCTTACCAACAAAATTAGAGCAGTAAAAATAAATGTTTTGTCATACCCGTGGTATACCACGGCTGTCAGCCTATCAGCATTCAGGGCTCGAACCACCCAGTTTATAATGCGACCTAAGGGCTTACACCTACGGGAGTATAAGTGTCAGGTGTTTGTGTGTCACCTATGGATCCATGTTGTGTATCAGTGTCCCTGTGTAAGAATTAATTACAATTATAAATTACAATAGTACATATACAGTGCAGATGTTGAATTTACTCCCCTTTTCTCTATAGCCTACTGTACACCTGTTTTACTTGACTGGGGATGTAAATAAATGCTTTACACCATGGACTGTGAACATAGTTTATACAGTTGTTTGCTCAACTTAAATGAATCAAAATTAAGTAATATATTTTTGATTTCACCATTTTTGAAAAGTAATGTGCTGGGTTGTCTACTGATCTTGGACATATGTCATAATAAATTACCTTTCTGGCACCTTTGACTGTAGCAGTCGTTGTCCACTACCTCCCTCTAGTGGAAACTATTATAGGCTTTTGAGTGATAATTTCTCCATGGTAGGCATGTCAAATTAGTGACTGGTACCCCTGTATATAGCCTCGCTACTGTTATTTTACTGCTGCGGTTTAGTTATTTGTTACTTTAATTTTCTTTTTTTTCTTCTTAAAACTTCTTAAAGCATTGTTGGTTAAGGCTTGTAGGTAAGCACCTGTTGTATTCGGCTTATGTGACAAATACAAATTAGATTTGATTAGATGTTTTATTTGAAACTGTTTTCATGGGCACACAAATTAAAAATAAATTTATGCATTGCACAAACGAATGCTTCTAACCGAAAGAGTCATCTTACCTTGCTACTTAAAACGATACGTCATTAACGTGAGAACACGCCATCATTTGATCCAGGAAGGAATTTTCCGAATGACAGTCAAGTGACAAACAGCTGTTTTGATAGCACATGCGATGCAACAGCCCAAGTACTTTTGTTTTTATTAAAAAGGCCTCAGAGTGTAAAAATCTGAGTTGGATATGATAGATCTCACTGAAAAAAGGCTTGTTTGTTTGTGTGAATTTTATTTTCAGCAATTACACACATTTTTCCTACCTTGATCGATAAAAGCATCCCTTACAAAAATGTATTTGTTACAGCAAACGTCCCCACCGGTACCAGGTACAAAGTCAATGTGCGGGATACCGGTTAGTTTTCACCCCCTAACATAAGGAGACACGAAATGTTACATAGTTACGCTGCATTTCTGAGGTCCAAGTTCAATGTTTAATTTCACTGATTAATGCTTAATATATGTTATAATGATATAATATAACTTAGACTGTCATAAATGTAAGGACAGAAAAGTAATGTTTTTATGTCACACGATTTTGGACAAATCCTTCAAGACACCAACCAAGATAAAGGGTTTTAAAGTTTCAGTGAGAAGCATAGCAACATTCCACTGGCCAAAAACTGGTTGTATCAATGTTGTTTCCACATCATTTCGACCCCCAAAAATCTATGTGATGACTTTGAATCAACATGGAAAACTGATTGGATTTGCAAAAAGTCATCAACGTAAGGGCATTTTGTCTTTTATTTTACCCAACTTTTAACCTAAATCCAATGACATGGTAATTTGGAGCGGGGGGGGGGGGGGGGGGGGGGGTGATTTCACATTGAAAATACATTAGTTTACAACATTTAACTATGTTGAACTGAAGTCTGTGCCTGGTGGGATAGTTCTTCCATTGGTTAAATGCTCATAGCTCAGTTATCACTTGGCTCATGTCAATTCTGAAGTTGCCTCTAAAGATCCTAGATATTTTTCTCATGTAAATGTTGTAGCTGCATAAAAATAATAAATGAAAAATTTTGGAAATATTCAGTCTTTGCTCTTTTCTTAATTAACACTGCATAATGTTTTTATTGTGAGATAGATAAGAAAGTTGCATTGAATTTATTTTATATGTTAAATACATTGAATACATTTTGTTTAGTATATTTAGTACATTTTATCACGTTTGAAGGTGAGACCCAGGCGCAGACAATGTCGGAATAACAATATTTATTAGACCAACAGGGGAAAGGCAAAAGACAGGTCAGGGACAAGCAGAGTTCGGTAATCCAGAGTAGTGGGGCAAAGGTACAAGACGGCAGGCAGGCTCAGGGTCAGGGCAGGCAGGAATGGTCAACACCATTCCTGCCTGCCCTGAAACTAGAAAAACAGGAATCACAAGGCAGGAGCAAAGCGGAAAACGCTGGTAGGCTTGACAAGCAAAACAAACTGGCAACAGCCAAACAGAGAACACAGGTTAAAGTACCCAGGGGCTAATGGGGAAGATGGGCGACACTTGAATGGCGGTGGAGACAAGCACACAGGCAGGTGAAACAGATCAGGGTGTGACAGATTTAGTATGTTAAGTTTAGTTTTCTGTGTGAGAAGCAAGTACATTTAAAGTTATGTGATTTGGTTGATGTAGATAAGATGTTGTTAATACACCAAATAACCAAAAGGCTGATCTAATTTGCATATAAAGGTGACAAAGGGCTGTGAGACAGCAAAGGGGCTAATGATCTTGGAGCTGGGGAGAATGGTCTCAACTTCCGGGGGTGTAGTCGCGGTATGACAGCGCATCTGGCTTGACATTCTTGGATACTGGTCGGTACTGCGGAAGCGAAGTGTCCCGGGCCTTACTGAACACCTCCCGGAGTTCCTGGTAATGCGCGGGAATGGTGGAGAGGTCCGGGGCAGCTTCCAAGGCCCCAGGCAGCGCTGACTTCAGGCAATGAGCATGGCAGAACGGGTTCCAGCCCATGATCGCACCAGTAGACCAGTCAAAAGAGGGATTGTGTCGCTGGAGCCAAGATAATCCCAATACCACGGGAACCTGAGAAGACTTAATTAGCAGGAATTGGATCGTCTCGCTGTGGTTCCCTGACACTCGTAGTCTGATGGGGGTGGTATTGTGGGTGACCCAGCCTATAGAGCACCTGTCCAGCGCTCTAACATTCATGTGAATGGAGAGGTGTTGAGTGGGGATGCCCAGCTCGGACGCCAGGGTAGCGTACATAAAGCTCTCATCGGCCCCAGAGTGGATGAATACCCGGAGAGACTTTGACTAGTCGCCCCACAGCAGGATGGCATAGAGAGCGGTGAGAGTCAGTGGAGAAGAAACATTATCCGTAAGACTCACTCCTACTGATGAGCTAGGTCTCTTTAAAGGGACAGGTAGACACATAATGACCAGCAGTTCCGCAATACAGACAAATCTGGGTGTCACGTCTGCATATGCGTTCGGCTGGAGACAGCCTAGCTCTGCCGAATATCATTGGTAAATGGGCAGTCTTCGGAGACTCTCGGAGGAACTCGGGTAAGCTCGGATCCTCTCATGGACGTAGACGCCGGGGACTTCCCAAGTTCATCAGAGGCAAGGTGGGATCCTTGAGTGAGCGATTGGGACAGCAATCAGACCTCCTCTCCCTCCTACGTTCCCATAGCCACCCATCGATCCGGATGGTTAAGGCGATGAGTGAATTGAGATCCGTCTGTAGTTCCCAGGCTGCAAGCTCGGCCTCCGATAATCCGTGCAGGAACGTGTCGAACAGTGCTTCCGGGTTCCAGGCAACCTCCTCTGATGCCAACATGTGGCTGACTGTTCCATTTATAGGAATGCTCACAATGAGGCCATGTCTGCATGATGCTGATGAGGGCCTCCTTACTGGTCTTCTCTATGCTGCATGTTTGGCTGCAAACTGGAACAACTGCAGCAGGCAATCTTATGAGGTGGTGTTGACTGGGAGGGCCTGTGACAGGGTTATATAATAGATAGTATTAAATTACATTTTGTTCTAAAGAAAGGACAAAGCTTTTTATTAATGCACTTTACAACCAAAATGACTCTACTAGATGCATATTCATGGCTGGGTAATTAGCCTACTAGTTTATCAAGCTGGGTATTTTTTTTAATACAGCTTTTCACAATTCACTTCGCACACATTACCGGTCGTTGTTCATGAAGCCGTCCGTGCCATCAGGGAAGTAACTCAGGTCTTGCCTGACAAACTGTGAAAAAAGCAAACAGTGAACAGTGAATTCAATTATTTTTGGAGGTCGCTAAACCATTGCAATCACATTGCTGGAAATGTTATGATACCCACCTTTGCTCCTTCTGGTAGTTACCGGCATCAGTTCATGACCAGGGGATCAGTCTGGCACACAACTGTGTACTTTGTTTAACAGAAAAACAGGGTCAACGATTGTCATCATCCTTCAATTATGAAAATAGCTAGAGAAATAATGTAATCTTGTTTGGAAGCTAATTCTAGCTTTACAGATGTAGACTGACTGGCTCCAGATTGAATCAGATTCAGGCCGGTGACGCTGTTACACTATGCAACCAACTGTGACATGTTTTGCTATGGTCCTGCGTTGGGTTGGGTTTGTTGCTGCTAGTTACTACACTGCTGTTGTCAGACATAAGTTAACTAATGCCACCAAAGCTGCATCCAAGATTTATTTGTGCCCTAGACATAGGTTGCACCTCAGAGGCTAATGCGACTGTTTTGTCTAAATTACACTAACTTATAGTGGCATGGAAATATGATGACATTGCTAAAGTAGGCAAATAATTAGCATTAGTATTAGTAGGATACAACACGAATGTACTTTAGATAGATGGCAATGTTTCCATTACAGTTACTACCAGTCTATGGTCTAGTTACCAGTATACTCACCAATGGAGGCTGCAGAGGGGAGGGCGGCTCATAATAATGGCTGGAACGGCGCAAATAGAATGGCATTAAACCATTTGTTTGATGTATTTGAAGCCATTGTACCTATTCCATTTCAGCCATTACCACGAGCCTCTCTCCCCAAAGAAGGTGCCACCCACCTCCTGTGATACTCACCACCATTGGGGATCAACAATGGAAGGGTCCTTCAGTAGGGCATGCAAACCATAGTTGGCTGTGGTCAATCCGTATAGTTTGTCAGTCTCAAATGGCCATGATCCTTTGAACATGTTGGTGGCGATGAAACAACCGAGCCCTATTCAATGAAGGGAAGTGAAGTGGGTGGAGGGGTGATTTGCATGTGGAGCTTGGCAAAAGAGTGTATGAATTGTTGACATAATTGTAATCCAAACCAAACTTTCAAAATTAGGCCTATCCTATCCTATTTACACTTTGTAGTCAAGTTTGACACAATAATTTCGATGCCCCATAGGCTGTTTTCAAAGGGATTAGTTTGTTTTTAGGGGCAGTCACTCTTTAATAGTGGAATAAATTGTGATTATTGGACAGAGAGAGATGATAACTTGATGGACAGTGAAAGTCTATCTATCAGTGTTTTCTGTACTGAACTGAAAAATTAAGTCATAAACCTCTAAATTACTACCTACCCTGACCCTGGCCTCAACAACATGCCTAGAATGTCTTTCGGATGAGACAAGTGGTCAAAGAGATGGAAAATTCAGAGGTCCACTACAAGCATGTCCAGTCAGTCTGTGGATTGCATCAATCTTTGTCCAGTTTATTTTTGCGTCAAGGCTTGTTTATTGATTTAACATCCGGCTTACTAAAACGGACAAACTCTGTGAAATCTCGAGCACTGGGTCGCTATTCTGCTGTGGGCTGGCAGGTGTGTTCATCGGGTGCCCTCGTAAAACCCCGGGCCTCCAACTTATATAAATATAATAGCAAGACCCGGGGATCCGAGGGGAATGGAGCGAAACGTGCCTGTCAAAATGCTACACATCTCTGGGAGAATGTAAACAAAGTTGTCAATTCATCAGTCCGCTACAGAATGGAGGCTTCGATCTAGATTGGGGTAAACCGCTTTCACAATCTCAATACATTTTCCCTGACAGAATAGGAAATGTTCAGGCTACTTATCTGTGTATATGCAGGATAAGAATAGGCCTATTGGTTAGGCTTTTGGTTATGTTATCTAAAAATATGTCTAACAGCAGCACAACAAAAGTACATGACAGGATAGAAATACATAATTTGAATATGAGATATTACCTGTTAAAAGAGCAACCAGAGCCCCACCACTTGATCTGAAACATAAAAACAACAAACAATGGAGTTAAATTTGGGGTTATGATAGGGTAAGACCATTGTACTAAGCTCATAAACCATTTGCATTTTTTCAAGAACCAATGGGTGTTATTAACTGAAATAACCATCTTACGGATTGTTGCTTTGGTTGATTGTGATACCCTAATTCACTCACAGCAACACTGTTCTGTAACTAGTTTCTATCTAACTTCAAATGTTCTCTGCAGGTGTCAGAAGGGAAAACCATCAGCTGCCAGGAAATGGCTGCTTTTGGAACTGTTTATTGGTGTGTGTGTGTTTGCTATAGTGAAATACTTTGGCTGTAAACTTTTACATAATAATACATGTTTGGACTAAACCTGTAGCTGTCTCTGTGTGATTCTGTAACTGGTTAAACTTAATGCGAGTAGGATGTAACAATGTTAACAAATTATGGCGAACGGAGCTTGCGTGGTTCGTATAGACGATGTAAAATGTAGCAATGTTACCTGCACGAGCAAACAGAATAGAGTTGGTTAACCTAGGAGATAGTGAGGAAAACAACCAACATGAATGAATGAATGAATGATAGTGTTTGTGTATGCGTGTAGGCAGAGGTTTTAAAGGGAAATAGTCAGAGGTGGGACCAAGTCACCATAATCCAAGTCTCAAGTCGAGTCCCAAGTAGAACGGGTCGAGTCTCGAGTCAAGTCCAAGTCGTGCTTTCTAAGACCAAGTCGAGTTGAGTCCCAAGTTTTTTTTTCAAGTCGAGTCAAGTCAAGTAAAAAATGTATCTATACATGCAATGACTGCAAATCTTTTGTTTATTTATTGAGGACACCAGACAGCCCACTTCATTATATTTTCTACAACACATTTTGATTTTGTAAATGTAAAAAAGGGACCTTGTAACAGTCTTAAAGGCATACAATCAGCAGAAGGCAAGGCAGGTTGACGTGCTCAGAGTGTAGATTTATTTACAGGTCTTTGCGATTTAATGGTAAATGCCCCATATCATACAAAATATACAAGTATATTTATCTGAATGGACACAGGTAGAGGGCAAGGCCGCACAGAACATACAAAAATATACACAGCCCAAAAGAAATAGCTTCTGTATCAGGCTTAACTTGTCCTATCTGAACCAACACAGGTAGAGGGCAAGACTGTATAGCCCCACCTTGTGAAACTAAATCGAATCTGTCTAACAGGAGCTCAAGAAGGTACATACTGTATAAGCACTTAGCCCCTCCCAGGACCATAGAATTACCCAATTGGCATTTACAACCAATAAACTGGTTCAACAATGTAAAAAGCCATTCCCACATCCATTGTTACATTTGTCCTAATCAGACTTAATGATTATTAATGATATTTCATCACCATTCATACATGGACAATCATTTTCTCTTATTCAGCATACTGATTCCGAAGCATGGTGTGCATGCCACCTAGCCTATTTCTATGCACACTGAGGCGCGAGTGCTCCTATTATGCACAGCCAGAATGACAGAGACAAAGGACACAGACACACAGAACTTTCAACAAAGGAAACCAGACATTAAAATTAATAAACAGAACTTCTACACAGCCAACTATGGTTTGCAAGTCTTGTGAACGTTCGTGTGCACACTAAACATCGTGCCCAATCAGAGGGTAAGAAATGGTAGGCTAAATGAAAATGTATACATGAAACAGAAATGTCTAAGTGTTGCAATAAACAGTACCAGTATGGAATGATGAAAAACCAGCAATTATTGTAGGATTAGATGGAATATAGATTTAGCACATCTGCATTTAAATGTGTGAAAGCAACAGTAAACATTTCAACAAGAGAACAAAGCGTTCTCCACTGTCGGGAGTTTGGAGGGGGCAAGTGGAGAGAGGCGCCTATGGTGCGTACCCGCCACAGTAATAATGAATTTGAACAAAAAATTCCAAATGCAAGCTTCATAAGTAAATTATGAACTTCAAGTACTTTTGGCATACCAAAAGACCAGTAGGCCTATGTTAGTAATTGTTGCTTGATGCCACATTGCTGGTGAGCTTGCAAAGTAAACAGTTATTATTCTTGATCACCAAACTACACTATATTCAAAAGTATGTGGACACCCCTTCAAATCAGTGGATTCTGCTATTTCAGCCATTTATACATTTTGTGTATAAAATCGAGCACAGCCATGCAATCTCCATAGACAAACACTGGCAGTACATTGGCCTTACTGAAGAGCTCAGTGACTTTAAACATGGTACAGCCCTAGGATGCCACCTTTAAAACAAGTCAGTTTGTCAAATTTCTGCCCTGCTAGAGTTGCCCCAGCTAACTGTAAGTGCTGTTATTGTGAAGTGGAATTGTCTAGGAGCAACAAGAAGTGGTAGGCCACACAAGCTCACAGAACGGGACTGCCAAATGCTGAAAGAAATTGTCTGTCCTCGGTTGCAACACTCACTACCGAGTTCCAAGCGGCCTCTGGAAGCAACGTCAGCACAAGAACTGTTCGTCATGAGCTTCATGAAATTAGATTCCATGGCCGAGCAGCTGCACACAAGCCTAAGATTAACATGCGCAATGCCAAGCGTCGGCTGGAGTGGCGTAAAGCTTGCCGCCAATAGGACTCTGTAGCAGTGGAAATGTGTTCTCTGGAGTGATGAATCACGTTTCACCATCTAGCAGTCCGACGGACTAATCTGGGTTAGGAGAACGCCAGGAGAACGCTACCTGCCCGAATGCATAGTGCCAATTGTAAATGGTCTGGGGCTGTTTTTGGTCTGGGGCTGTTTTTCATGGTTCGGGCTAGGCCCCTAAGATCCAATGAAGATAAATCTTAATGCTACAGCATACACTGACATTCTAGACGATTCTGTCCTTCCAACTTTGTTTCAACAGTTTGGGGAAGGCCCTTTCCTTTTTAGGCATGACAATGCCAATGTGCACAAAGCGAGGTCCATACAGAAATGGTTTGTCAAGATCGTTGTGGAAGAACTTGACTGGCCTGCACAGAGCATTGACCTCAAACCGATCAAACACCTTTGGGATGAATTGGAACACAGACTGCGAGCCAGGCCTAATCGCCCATCATCAGTGCCTGACCTCACTAACGCAGCAATGTTCCAACATCTAATGGAAAGCCTTCCCAGAAGAGTGGAGGCTGTTATAGAAGAAAAGTGGGGACTAACTCTATATTACTGCCCATGAGTTTGGAATGAGATGTTTGACTAACAGGTGTCCACATACTTTCGGTCATGTAGTGTATTTTTGGAGCTGCATATTTATCTATTATGGCAATCCTCTCTCCCTATAGTTTGACGTTTGCGCTGCACCCAATCCTATAGCTGTACAGCAAATCAGTAATCTGTTTGCTAGCTCACGTGACCTGTGTTGATTGGCAGTTTGCTGGTCCAATCAGAGGGCCAAGTGTGCGTTTCACTAGCCAATCTGATGCACGTTTCTTTTGCAAGGGCATTGCTGCGGCTACTGTTTTTGGCCACGTGGAGAGTAATCCACGGAGACTCTGTGTCACGTTACAAAACATGGCCAGATCAGTATCAAGTCAAAGTGGAGTACCGAGTCCTGAGGCTCCAAGTCCAAGTTAAGTCTCAAGATATTTTATTTTCTATCAAGTCACATCTCAAGTCATCAAATTGGTGACTGGAGTCAGACTTGATTCCAAGTCATGTGACTCTGCTGTAGGCCCAAAACTCACTCCTGGGCCATCAGTGACAGACACATTTACAGACTGTGGCTTTAATAGGAAACCAAGAAAGTGTGTGCCTAGGAAATCAATTGCATAAAAGCTTTTACATTTGTTTATGAAAACCCTTTCTAAACTCACAATATTACCAATGGAAAATATTTAATGAGCAACTCATAAGTTAAGTTACATTTGACAAAAATAATTGAATTACCAAGTAGCTTTAAGAGGTAATAAATAAAGGGCCATTTGATGAAGCAGAAGCTGCAAAAAAATGCTGACTCCCCACTAGACCTACCTGGTACCCAGTCGCTTTATGTCTCTTTAATAGCTGTGAAACGCTAGTTAAATACCTCACCTGCTTTTCTCATTACCATTCCTCTTCACAGGGCTGCCGCGCTGCTTTAGCCTGGGAGCTAATAACTCAGAGTGGTGTGTGGGGAAAGTATGCTGTCGTCTTTACAATACGTCTTGGGGCCCTTTGCTGATGGGGCCGAACGGCGGGGGGGCCCATTTGAAGCATTCTCAGTTGAGACCTTCAAGAATTTCCTCTTTGGATTCAACAGCTCTCCTGGTGCCCAGCGCAAACACGCTAAGCAGAGAGTCTAGATAAACATAGACACTTTAAGTCTTTTCTAGGTGTTAAGCGCTAAAGGGGCTGTAGGCAATTGTAGCCGTTGTGGCTCATCTCACCTGGATAGAGAAATGTCATATTAGCATGTGCACACAGCCATACCTTGACTCAGTGTGTTATTTTATTGGTGTGTTGATTGAGCTCTTTTGCTGTAGACAATGAACAAGCCCACTCAACTCCTTATACTAGACCTAAGGATATGGGCCTGGGGTGTAGGCTAGGTGATATGTAGGGAGCAGTGATGGACAGTTTACTGTAAGTGTCACCTCAGTGTTGACATCTGCTGACGACGACCCCATCGTCACCCCCTCGTCTTAGCCAATCAGCAAAGCAAACAGATCCCATGTTTGCCTTTGGTTTTTAGTTTGGTCATCTCCCCTCCAGCCCAGTCCAGCCCAGCCTTAGCTTTCAGGCCACCTGGGTACTGTGAACATTAACAGGACGCTGTGAACCTGGACCCAGCAGCTAGATTTACCTTGCTAACCTTGGCACCAGGGTCACAAGTGCAACGCTAATCACACTAGCTGTGTTTGTGCAGGAGGCAGTGGAGTGACCTTCCCCCCCTGTCAGCACCCTACTGACCGTTCCTTCTTCGTTCCCTCTCTCACCTGTTTACTTAATTAGTCTTTGACTCTCCGTCCCATCAACAATAAATCCTCTATTCCAGATGGGGTTGTGTTTGGGTTCAGATCCTGGAAGTTGTACATGAATAATGAATATAATTGTGTTTTCGCCAACATAATTGCTCTAGCAACACTGTTTTCTGTAACTGTCAAGTCAATGAAACGTGTTTGAGTTGAATGTGAGGAGAGCAAGGGGAGAAAGTTCATCACTAAAGGCCCTACTTTCAGTGAAGAGAAATACCAGTTGCCAAACAAATATGCGCCAAAAGGCGAAAAGGCTTGAGGCTCTATTCAATCCATATGGCAAAGGTTTCACGTTCAACCGCAATAGAAATTTAAATGCAATGTTCCCGCGTTGAAGGAGACTGCATTCACGGTGCACGCTGCATTATTCATCTCAATTGGAAATTACCTTTACATTTAAATTGCGGTATAATGTGGAAGTTCTGCGATACAGATTTAATCAAACCCTTAGCATTGGTATTTTTATGCCTCAAACATTGTTACCATGGCCAATTCATGTGCAAGTCAGGCTTTTTGAACTCCACACTGAGGATAGGCTTTTTGCACATAGAAGGGGGGCATTCCCACCTATTTTACTCCCTATACCCCTGAATATCAAAGTGAAGAATGCAGAGCTGGGGGCCTCTGGGGGCTTCTGGCACCCCGGGCCCCTGTCCACACTGGAGAACGCCTATGAGAAACCTGCATCATATTAAACTAACCTAAACGCTTCAAGCTGTTACACACTCCCCTATGAAACCTTTATGAAGGGCCCCTAATGCAATTTGAGAAACACCTTGTCATCGGCGTTACAGTGGAGGAGGTGTGGATATATGAATGGAGGTCTACAGAGAGGTATATGTGTGAAGAATGGCTCTTTGCGTTTTAGTGCCTATAGTTTTAGCCCCCCCAACACATACTAACTGATGTTGTCTTTTGCTTCATTGACCAAAAGGGCTTAGTATAAGTATAGAGTTTGATTATCAACACTTTATTGTGTAATAACCTAAGTGCCATCCATATCTGATGACATCGTCGGATTATATCAGATCTGCGCTAGCTGACACCCGCACAGCGGTTGTTTTGGCGGTGTTGGAGGTGGAACTGCCTCAGAGCTGTCAAATCCACAAGTGGCTCCTTGCGTTGGTTAACTTATCTCGGACACTGCCATTTGATGCAACGACTTTAAAATCTGACAAATCCCATGCAGTGTCGTTAGAAGTTCATGCAGCCATTTTACAAGTTCAAACCACTGGAATGCGTGATGTTCTGTTGTCTACCCCTCGGTTAGACTGATACCGGCAAAAAATCCCCCCAAACATGCATTAGACTACAATTTCTAGTCTTGTTTTGAACTTCTAACGCGGTAGGGATAATAAGGAAGGGAGTGGTTGTGACACATGAGCAGCAGCTCAACCTATTTGTCAGCTCACACTTCAGTTACACCACCAATACTGCCAAAGCATCGACTATGTGGATGTCTGCCAACGCGGGTTAACACGCGATCTGATTGAATCGAGGCCTAAGTCTCGGGCTGGTTTCCCGGAAACTCTCTATTAAGAATGCTCTAGGACTAGGGTTTAATCTAAATCGGAGGAACTAACTAGTGTATATGAAGCATCTTCCTCTGTAATTCAGAACATGAGTCACTCCTCCTTACTGGAAAAGAGTGACGAAACATGGGGAAATCTCCCCGTTCCATTGAAAAGCCCACCACTAACTTCCTCCATTACTGGGTCATGGTTGGCGGTAGTGTTGGTGCTGGTGGTAATCAGAGATAAGGAAAGCAATAGGAAAGTTCTATTGTTCCATCTTTAGCCAATTGGGCCTGCCTAAAATTTAGGAAAATAATGGGCTGGTGGAAGTGCCTGAACAGGTGTTTACAGACTAGTTTTTGTGGGGGCATGTTTATTCTCTTGGTTCCCTTCAGTGTGTCACTCAGTGTGACCATGGGTGGCTAACAGAGCAAAGTTTGCCCTCAGCTGCTTGTCAAAACGTCAGGGGAGAGAAATGCTAACGTTACAGCCAAGAGTGTATCTTTAATTATCAAATAAGAAGGGACTACAGCTAGTATTAAAGGTTCAATAGCCATTTTTATCTAAATATCAAATATTTTCTGGGTAACAATTAAGTACCTTACTAACCAGGTTTCCATCCAACCTTTTTACGTGAGTAAAGTACATGTCGGATAAAATGTTTTAATTAAAGGCCTGATGGAAACAGAAAATGTGTCAGTAAACGTTCCAAATGTCGACAAAACCAAATATGCCAGGCAAGGTGGGATCTTTATGTGTTATGCAAGAAATTATCATCGACGCTTGGCTGCCTTTTGACAAAAAAAAAAACAAATCTTGCTCTTTTGTCCGTAATAATCTCATCATGTAGGCTATACCCGCACTATATATGCGAGCTGTTGGCTAGAGCACACATGCCAATACCAGTGGGCGCACTCGCTATATAAGGCAAAAATATGTGTGAGAAAAAGATCAGTAGAGTTGAAAATACGCTGGAAACCCATTTAACTATTTTTTATTCGGTACATGGGAATTTAACGTCAAAAGGTATTTTATGTGAACTAGATCATCACACACAATAAGTACATTTGATGGAAACACATCTCTGGTGGGAAAATGTGCATATTGTTCTTCTATTGTTTTAGAATATTCACATGAAAATCTGTCGCCAATTGGATGGAAACCTAGCTGTTTTCAACTAAAATGGTCAAAAAGAAACAAAAGTTGCTTCTTAGCAAAGGACAATTTCTCAAGCAATAATTTTTCTATGACTGTCTGGGAGTGGGGAGGGGTAAACTTAAAATCTGCTTAAGAACTCTCTTTTTTATAGGTCTATTAACAATTTTACCTCATGGTGATTTCACCATGGAATGCCAAAACTCCATCCCACCAAAACACAATTTCACAGTATTATTCCAACCTCATAGTGTGGAAATATACACTGAAAAATATAAATGCAACATGTAAAGTGTTGGGCCCATGTTTCATGAGCTGAATATAAAAGATCCCCTAAATGTTACATACGCACAAAACGCGTATTTCTCTCTCTCCTTTGCCAAGATAATCCATCCACCTGACAGTTGTGGCATATCAAGAAGCTGATTAAACAGCATGATCATTACACAGGTGCACCTTGTGCTGGGGACCACTCTAAAATGTGCTGTTGTCACACAACACAATGCCACAGATGTCTCAAGTTTTGAGGGAGCGTACAATTGGCATGCTGACTGCAGGAATATCCCTCAGAGCTGTTGCCAGGGAATTTAATGTTAATTTCTCTACCACAAGCTGCCTGCTTCATATTAGAGAATTTGGCAGTACATTCAACTGGCTTCAACTGCAGACCACGTGTATGGGCGAGAGGTTTGCTGATGTGAACGTTGTGAACAGAGTGCCTCATGGTGGCAGTAGGGTTATGGTATGGGCAGTTATAAGCCACGGACAATGAACACAATTGCATTTTATCGATGCCAATTTTAATGTACAGAGAAACCGTGATGTGATCCTGAGGCCCATTGTCATGCAACATCGCACGGCCATTGAAGAGGATTGGGACAACATTCCACAGGCCACAATCAATGCATATTTGTATTCCCAGTCATATGAAATCCATAAATTAGGGCCTAATTTATTTATTTCAATTTACTTATTTCCTTAAATGAACTGTAACTCAGTAAAATCTTAGAAATTGTTGCATATTGCGTTTTGATTTTTGTACAGCATATATAAAACACAGGAAAATCATGTTTTTGAATGCACTGGGCCTTTAAGTTACAGTGTTAGCAATTCAGTATGCAACATAGAAAATGTTTGAGAGCTAAAGCAGTGGCATCTGTGTGTTTCAGGGCAATGGTGGTACTAGGAAATACAGGTTTGAAAATACAAGCAATATCAATTTAAATTGCAGAGCAACAGGTATTGGTGTGCTAACGGTAATCTGTTCATGAAAGCAGCAACACCAGTAGTAACAGTGATTGCACTGTTTGTAATAGACACAGGCAGTGCTGCTAACGAAAACCAGCTGGAGCTGTTTCTCTGCTGAACACCTTTTGTTCGTCTTGGTATGAAACACATGCTCTCCCTCACTCTCTCACTTACACACACACCATGACACCTAGACACTAGTGCATGCACAAACACACACGCACACACACACACACACACACACACACACACACAAACACACACACACGCACACTGGGCCCTCATCTGACTACACTTTAGATCCACTTGCCAAGATCCTTTGGGGTAAGCCTTGTAAGGGTTGCGGTCCAAACCCCGAGGTAACCAATTCTGGCATGCACATGGACAGTAAAATTCAACTCATCACAGAACGAGGGCCCCAAAAACTCATCTCATTCATAACCTTCCGTAACACTTCCCTAACCTTTGTCGGATCAGAAGCCCTCTGCAGGGGCCGAACCCACGGCCATCGATTTGGCTTTTTAGGCAGACGCTTCATAAAAGCATTGACTGATGCCGCACATGCCGGGTCATCTTTTTCTTATCACTTTTCCCACCTCTCCCCCGGCCACTCATTCTCTATTTATTACCCTGATCTGAAGTCTGCATGCTGCATGCGGACGATGTGTGTCGATTGATGTGACAGGCCTCTGTAGAAAGGATCTGGGCTTTTTAAGAGAAGGCCGGGGCCCATGTGGAGCTGGTTTGGAGGTGTCAGAGAGATATAAATGCATCATCCTGCCTCGGTGAAATACAGCCCTGAGCTCATCTTTGATCTGATGCGGGTCACACACGCATGCAGACACACAGACTCTCTCTCTCTCTCTCTCTCTCTCTCTCTCCCTCTCTTGACCTGCTGTAGCTTCTATTCTTCGTGCCAGGGCACTGGGGCCAAAAGGATCCTAAATTACCCCTTCTCCTCTGGTTGGGCCCTGCATGGAAAAAATGAGCAGGATGCTCTACCTGTTAGTCCCCTGGGGTTCTGAAGGAAGGCATGGCTCATGGCTACAGACCATATGGACTCTGTCTGGGACTCGCTCAGATTTTTTTCACAACCACTATTTTTATTGAAATTTCCTTTATTCATTTGATCCGAAACGACAATTAGTGATGAGTTCCAAAGGGTGTAATCTGTGAAACTCTATGTACATTTTCATAATCTGAGAAATAAAAATGTTTACTAATTAATTGCGAGGGGGATATGTCTGAAAACTAAGATACCATGCTTGTAGGGATACAAGTCCCAAAGCATGGTGTACTTACAAGTGAACAGGAGAGAATCACCCCGCACGCTCAACAGGATAGGCATCAATCTAACAAGTGTTTAACAAAATCAAATATAAGCAAATTAAATGATGCAGAATGATGTACTTTAATAACCTATTTGTCTGGAAATGTGTGTTGACATACTGACTTGGGTCATAATACAGACAAAAAGCCCATATACAGTTGAAGTCGAAAGTTTACATACACTTAGGTTGAAGTCATTAAAACTCATTTTTCAACCACTCCACAGATTTCATGTTAACAAACTATAGTTTTGGCAAGTCGGTTAGGATATCTACTTTGTGCATGACATAAGTAATTCTTCCAACAATTGTTTACAGACAGATTATTTCACTTATATTTCACTATATAACAATTCCAGTAAGTTGACTGTGCCTTTAAACAGCTTGGAACATTCCAGAAAATGATGGCATGGCTTTAGAAGCTTCTGATAGGCTAATTGACATAATTTAAGTCAATTGGAAGTGTATTTCAAGGCCTACCTTCAAACTCAGTGCCTCTTTGCTCGACATCATGAGAAAATAAAAAGAAATCAGCCAAGACCTTCCCATGGTGGGAGAAATTTCCAAACGCCTGAAGGTACCACGTTCATCTATACAAACAATTAGTACGCAAGTATAAACACCATGGGACCACGCAGCCGTCATACCGCTCAGGAAGGAGACGCGTTTTGTCTCCTAGAGATGAACGTACTTTGGTGCGAAAAGTGCAAATCAATCCCAGAACAACAGCAAAGGACCTTGTGAAGATGCTGGAGGAAACAGGTACAAAAGTATCTATATCCACAGTAAAACGAGTCCTTTATGGACATGGAAGAAGCCAATGCTCCAAAACTGCCATAAAAAAGCCAGACTACGGTTTGCAACTTCACATGGGGACAAAGATCGTGCTTTTTGGAGAAATGTCCTCTGGTCTGATGAAACAAAAATACAACTGTTTGACATTAATGACCATCGTTATGTTTGGAGGAAAAAGTGGGAGGCTTGCAAGCCGAAGAACACCATCCCAACGGTGAAGCACGAGGGTGGCAGCATCATGCTGTGGGGGTGCTTTGCTGCAGGAGGGATTGGTGCACTTCACAAAATAGATGGCATCATGAGGAAGGAAAATTATGTGGATATATTGAAGCAACATATCAAGACATCAGTCAGGAAGTTAAAGCTTGGTCGCAAATGGGTCTTCCAAATGAACAATGACCCCAAGCATACTTCCAAAGTTGTGACAAAATGGCTTAAGGACAACAAAGTCAAGGTATTGGAGTGGCCATCACAAAGCCCTGACCTCTATAGAAAATGTGTGGGCAGAACTGAAAAAGCGTGTGCGAGCAAGGAGGCCTACAAACCTGACTTGGTTTTGCCAGGAGGAATGGGCTAACATTCACCCAACTTCTTGTGGGAAGCTTGTGGAAGGCTACCCAAAATGTTTGACTCAAGTTAAACAATTTAAAGGCAATGCTACCAAATACTAATTGAGTGTATGTAAACTTCTGACCCACTGAGAATGTGATGAAAGAAATAAAAGCTGAGATAAATCATTCTCTCTACTATTATTCTGACATTTCACATTCTTAAACTAAAGTGGTGATCCTAACTGACCTAAGACAGGGAATTTTTACTATGATTAAATGTCCGGAATTGTGAAACTGAGTTTAAATGGATTTGGCTAAGGTGTATGTAAACTTCCGACTTCAACTGTAGGTTGAGTATTTGTTGTACTAGTAGCCTAAACTGTGCTTGAATTGAGTGACACATCGTATTATTCTTACTGGAAAGGTTGCACGGTAAAGAAAAGGAGATTTGGCCCAGGACCACATTGTATAGCACAGTCATTGTGTAAGATCTACATCTTACGCTCCAGCTCCGACCATACTCCCCTGGGAAACAGGCCTCCAGCATTAACCTGCAGACGTGGAGCAAAGGGTCAGGGGGTATAATCAGAGGGAAGTGAGTGTGTGTGTGTGTGTGCGCGTGCATGTGGGTGTGTTGGTCTTTTAAGTGCTGCCATGTCTATTGATGGTTTATACATTTTTCTAGACTGTTAAGAGTGTGGATTACACATGTAAAATATTACATATTTCTTTAAACCCAAGATATCAACAGCTTCAATTACTAGTGACCAAACTTCTACGTTTTCTGAGACTTTCCAGTGTGGGTTTTGGGGACTCTGGATGCGGGTAAAAGCTGTGTGACATGCACTATTACCATTCCAGTCAAGAGATACACCAGACCCGGCACTGATACGGCTTTACAGGCAGGAACCTGTAAGGGGCTGCCAAAATGTCCTCACACCAGGCCTACATACATGTGTTCAAATAATTGTGCAACTTCTAAAATTGCTCTCTGCAAAAATACATCTGAGTTCTGCTTATTTTCAGTAAGCTAAAGTAACAAATAGGCCTAGATATTTGTATGTTATAAGATATGTAAACATGTGTAAACCTATATGGTGCCTTTAGAAAGTATTCACACCCCTTGACTTAGTCCACATTTTGTTTTGTTACAGCCTGAATTTAAAATGGATTCAATTAAGATTTTGTGTCACTAGCCTACACACCCCATAATGTCAAAGGGGAATTATGTTTTAAGAAATTAATAAAAAATGAAAAGCTGAAATGTCTTGAGTCAATAAATATTCAACCCCTTTGTTATGGCAAGCCTAAATAAGTTCATGAGTAAAGATGTGCTTAACAAGTCAAATACTAAGTTGCATGGACTCACTCTGTGAAATAATAGTGTTTAACATGACTTTTGAATTACTACCTAATCTCTGTATCCCACACATACATTATCTGTAAGGTCCCTAGGTCGAGCAGTGAATTTCAAACACAGATTCAACCACAAAGACCAGGGAAGTTTTTCAATGCCTCACAAAGAAGGGCAGATATTGTTAGATGTATAAAAAAAACGAGGCAGACATTGAACATCCCTTTGAGCATGAAGTTATTAATTACACTTTGGATGGTATATCAATACACCCAGTCACTACAAAGATTTTTACATATTTTTTATTTAACCTTTATTTAACTAGGCAAGTCAGTTAAGAATAAATTCTTATTTACAATGACGGTCTACCCCGGCCAAACCCGGACGATGCTGGACCAATTGTTCGCCGCCCTATGGGACTTCCAATCACGGCCGGATTGTGATACAGCCTGGAATCAAACCAGGGTCTGTAGAGACAAAACTAGCACTGAGATGCAGTGCCTTAGACCGCTGCGCCACTCGGGAGCTACAGGCGTCCTTCCTAACTCAGATGCCAGAGAGGAAGGAAACCGCTCAGGGATTTCACCACGAGGCCAATAGGGACTTTAAAACAGAGTTTAATGGCTGTGATTGGAGAAAACTAAAGATGGATCAACAACATTGTAGTGACTCCACAATACTAACCTAATTGACAGAGTGAAAAGAAGGAAGCCTGTGAAAAAAAATAAAACATATTCCAAAACATGCATCCTGTTTGCAATAAAGCACTAAAGCAAAACTGCTAAAAAATCTGGCAAAGAAATTAACTTTATGTCCTGAATACAAAGCGTTATGTTAGGGGCAAATCCAACACAACACATCACTGAGTACCACTCTTCATATTTTCAAGCATGGTAGTGGCTGCATCCTGTTATGGGTATGTTCATCATCTGCAAGAACTAGGGAGTTTTGTAGGATAAAAAGAAACGTAATAGAGCTAAGCACAGGCAAAATCCTAAAGGAAAACCTGGTTCAGTCTGCTTTCCAACAGACACTGGGAGATGAATTCACATTTCAGCAGGACAATAACCTAAATCACAAGGCCAAATATACACTGGAGTTGCTTACCAAGAAGACATTGAATGTTCCTGAGTGGCCTTGTTACAGTTTTGACTTAAATTGGGGTGAAATCTATGGCAAGACTTGAAAATGGCTGTCTAGCAATGATCAACAACCAACTTGACAGAGCTTGTAGAATTTTTGTTAAGAATAATGTGCAAATATTGTACAATCCAGGTGTGCAAAGCTCTTAGAGCCTTACACTGAAAGAAGAAACCAAATCTATTTAATCCATTTGAATTCAGGCTGTAAGACAACAAATTGTGGAATAAGTCAAGGGGTATGAATACTTTCTGAAGGCACTGTAACTATTTGGACATTAGGCTAGGCTGATATTGGTCTACCCGGATTCTGTAAAACGCATTTCCAAGTGTTGTTTATAAAGTTAATTTAAGACAGATATCGAAGTACAGTATTTGAGTTCATAGAATTTATAAGAATAACAAAAAATAAATTATTGCATATGGGTGAGGTTTCTCACTTGTTATTTATTACATTCCTTCACATATTCTTCCAAGGAATTTAACCCATGCCAGTATTTAATTATGAGGAAGGATTTCTACTAATTCTATAAAAATACTACAGATTATTTTAGATTAAAGTAAAACAGATACACAGTGGGATTTCACTCCAAAATTAAAAGTAGAGCATTTTGGCAGCAGATAATTCGAGAAATCACACACTGTTGGAGAATGGGGCCGTTAATACGCGCCAACTGCGCACTGCTATGTGTAGAAAACATGACATCATACATCAAGAGGTGGAACTTTGAGAAAACGCATGCTGAAGGCATCCACAGAAACATGAGAACTTTTCGGTTAGTTTTAGCTTTCTTCCTGTTTGACTTCCACATTATGAAAACTGGGAAAGCATACCGACTTTTGATTAGATTAGGGAACAAGAGTATATATTTTCCCCAGTCTGTATAGGGTAGGTATTTTTTATGTATTACAATACGGTATGTTAAACCTACGCTCACTAACAAAATATTTACTAAATTTATAGAATATAATAAAATATTAATTTAATTGTGTAAACACGTAAACTATTAGACCTAGTAAAATGCATAATAGAGAGATCGCAACTATGTAGATTTTTCAGATTACATATAGGCCCACCACTATTTATATTTTTGTTATTACATAGGTTTATATTTATCATGTATCATATTCATCATGATGATGTCACTAATGTATTACGATTATTTATGATTATCAAATTGTAAAACAACACACTTTTCATAATCGTAATTATGCATTTTGGGGTGGCAGGTAGCCTAGTGGTTAGGCCAGTAACCGAAAGGTTGCTGGATCGAATCACCAAGCTGACAAGGTAAATAATCTGTCGTTCTGCCCCTGAACAAGGCAGTTAAAACACTGTTCCCTGTAGGCCGTCGTTGTAAATAAGATTAGTTTTTCTTAACTGACTTGCCTAGTTAAATAAAACATATCAAAGGCCTAATAATCATGCTATATTTGTTGTAATTTTTTAAAGGGTTAATGAGTTACACTATTTCATTCCAATTATGGAAGAGGTAGGCTAGAACGTGAATTATTGCAAGTAGTAATAATAATAATATTATTATTATTGTTACTTTTGTCATTCATATCTGATTGTTTTGACATGATTATGTTCTAACTGAAGTCCTGGGCTGCTATAATATAGCGATGGAGTGTAACACAAGACTGTTCCCTCCTGATTATTAGCTGGCCAATCAGAGCCCGATACTGCCTCCCTCTTCACTCAGACAACTATTTAGCATCTGAAACTGGGATAAAGTTTCCCAAAAAAAAATTGGGAAAACTTATTGCAAGAGAAGGACTACCTCAAGCGTAGGTTTGAAAGTATCCTACTCCCAAAACTTAGCGAAAATAATAGTCGTAGAGTAAGACATTTTTTTTAACTACTTTCTGTCATTATCGGCATATTCGGATATATTTTGTAACCACGGTTTCAAAAGTGGAGAACGTTTTTTCTTTGCTATCCTTGCATTTCTTTAAACGAGAAATGGAAGAGGGATCAAGTTCTCCCGTCTCCCCCGTGGATAGCCTACTGACCAGTGAGGATGAATTGGACAGACAACAGAAAAGATTTGGAAGGAAGAGGAGACACAGTAAAAAGTCGAGCGAGGACAGCTGTCCGGGTAACGTGAAACGGAGCAAAAAACCGAGTCCGAGCAGCAGCACTCAGTCCTACGAGGATTTGCAGAACCAGCGGTGCCTGGCCAACGTGAGGGAGAGGCAAAGGACACAGTCGCTCAACGAAGCCTTCTCGTCTTTACGCAAAATCATTCCCACGCTACCCTCGGATAAACTGAGCAAGATCCAGACACTAAAACTGGCCTCCAGATACATAGACTTCCTCTATCAAGTGCTGCAAAGCGACGAGATGGACAACAAGATGTCGAGCTGCAGCTATGTTGCGCACGAGAGACTCAGTTACGCTTTCTCGGTGTGGCGGATGGAGGGCGCGTGGTCAATGTCTGCATCTCATTAGCACCCAAATCCGTTCACTCGATGCCAAAACGGTAGGTGGCAAATGCAGCGTTAGCGCTTATGCGAAAATACAAAACAAACAAATGTGCTAGTCCTAAATTATTAGTAGTATTAGTAGGCTATTATGCATAAAGACTGTGAACATATGAGTAGCGCATCTTAGGGAAAACATAAGAACCTGACATAGTTTGAACGTCTTGAATTGCATTGTTGGTTAAGGGCTTGTAAGTACGCATTTCACGGTAAGGTCTAGATAGATAGATAAATAGATCTATTCGGCGCATGTGACAAATACAATCAGATTTTATTTGATTTGAGTTTGTCGGTTGTTAATGATCCTGAAAAAAATATGTTGTGGCTTTTGCTAAATGTCAGCGTCAGGTAGGCTATTGCACAAATTAACTGAAAGCGAAACCATTTCCCCTTGAATATAGTGAATTATGAATGGAATAAGTGTAGCGTTCCCAATGACTCAGTTAATGTTTATGATAGTCATATGGGTAGCCTCATACAAATAACATTATTTAACATCCATGCCATGGCATCTGCAGCTTGCAAACATTTCACCAGGCCGCGCGCACCTGGGGTCTGGCGCGCAGACGCGCATGTTGATGACCTGAGCACAAGCCAGGTTAATACACAGTTAGACAGGTTATCCGTCAGCATTGCCTGACAACACCACTGCTAAGTGAGAAGAAGAAAAAATGCCTTTTGAAATGTTAGTGAGGGTCGTGGAACACTTAATTTACAATGAGAATGTGGCTGCTGTATGATAATGGACATGGGAACTTGGTGTTATGAATGTAGCCTAAATAATGGTTTTGGAACATGTTTTACTTGCCAAACACTGGAGGTAGCAACCAAAGACTACTATAAAATATGCTTCACTGACACTGGGGGGGTAAAATGGTTGAAACGTCAGGGTTTTTTCTTGCTGCGAGTGGCATGACACATTAAACCCTGCAGTGATATGTGAGTCTTGCAATTAATCATTGTCCGTTCTTAACGACTTTTTAAGATGCAAGGCCTCTAAGGCCTATGGCAGATAAAGGGGGTAGGCCGCATCAAAACGCAGCAGCCTTGAATAGCCTACCACGGGTAATTCACATTCACTATGGAGCGCTTTCCTGTATGGAGACCGCAGGAATGGCAACGCTCGACTTGGGCCCGAGAGTTCAAACCAGCGTTTTATTAAAGATGCGAGCGCATTACGCATAGTGGCTATAATGGCGGCAAGTCAAAAATGTCTACGGTCTTTTGAGAGTTTCTACTCCCCTTATCATTGCACACCGTTACCCAAACAATCGTGCGTCATTGAGCTGTGAAGCAAGCCATTGAGACTCATTTATGCATCACTATGCATTGCCCAAAACCATATTGCATTGTTTTTCTTGTCTAGTGCCATTAGCTAAGGCCTAATTTAATTGTAGTAGCCTAGTCTAATTCTAATGTACAGTTTTGTACACTGGAGAGCCTTGAAATGGCATAGGCCTATATATTAAAACATTGCTTCAAAAACATATTTGGAAAATCCTTAATATGCCTACATCTTTTTAACAGATTAGCTATAGGCCCAAATAATATTTATGCTCTAAATAGTAGCCCACTAATTTTAAGTAGGCTACTAATGTCTTGGAACACGAGTTATACAATTATTCCAAATCGTGACAGTGAAGGAAACATTTCCACTTAAATAAAGCCTGCATTTGGTTTGGTTTGCTTCCCATGGACTGGTACAATGAAGTTTACAGACCGCCCACTCGTATAAAACAGCCCGCTTGTAAAGAGGACAAATAAACGACACTATGGTGATTTGCGCACTGTACATTTAAAGGTGGCCTTTCTCGAACTAAACCGGACGTCTTTTCCGTATCCAATTCTGCTGTCAATGCTGTTTTGGGTTTCATTAGTATGTGTGGCATGTCAAAGAAAAGTAAGTGAGAAAGCTGGTCTTAAAATGTATTTGTTATTGTTAAACGACATTCTAAAAAATGTCTTAACAATGTATGAGGCTGAAATCATGAGGCCTAAATTAGGCTACTCGTAATGATACTAGTGATACGTGCATTATGCTATTTGATAACGTAATCAGCATAGCTGTTTTTTCTTACACTAGCTAATCAATCAAATAAATCCACGTGTATTTAACCCCTAAATATATGTATATCAAATTGTAGTCTACTAATATTTACTAAAGGAATTCTAGAAACAACGGCCATTAAAATCGAATAGGCCTACAAACATAATTACTGCATTTAAGCTTTGCCTCAAAAATCACAGAAAGGACATTTAATCTTAGTAATAGCCTACTGTGAATATGGAAATATGCATTTACATAGGCTACACTATGAATAATATTACTGCATAAATATTTCTCATTGATTTATGATGTTCACTCTTCCATATAAATGAAAACATCCTAAAACGGACAGGAGTTCATATCCCCTGCAGTCTGTTTGGCCTGCTCATATATTTTCCAGTGATGCAATTACATAGGCCACTGTGGTTAATGCATCACATTTAAAATGAAATCCCTTTCCGTTGTTGACATATGGTTTCACTCAGGGACAAATAATTGTTTCATTAATGACTTCCTATGCCAGTGAACGTTTCAAATAGACACGTGTGCCACCCTTAAGGCCAATATGCAACGCACTGTGTCATGGCTAGCCTATACAATCTCTTTCAGGAATTAAGTGCATGTAATGTATTAGTAATTCTCCTATTGCTTGATAACGTATATGCATTGCAAGCTGTAATATTGGTAATTGGCGCTAACATTTTTATGTTTTCCTTTTCCCCCCTGGTAGACTGTTTAATTCTACAAAGTATTAAGACACCAAAGGATCTATTGAAGAACCCACGAACCTCAGAAACATGACCAAGAGGCGTAATGTGGCACACAGCTCTCCTGGAGTCTTTTGAGTGCAATTACCTAACACTTGGAACAGTGTGAGAAGGAGTGAAGATAACCCTGAAAAATGGCATACTCAGACAGTGTTGTAAGACGCTTCTCGTGTCTACTGCTGGCGCATTATCACGTTGTTTTAATGTCGGAATGGTGATGATAGTAGGAAAATACATATTTTATATTTTGGGCGAAATTATATTTTGTTCTGTTTTTAAAATCTTTAAATAGAAGTATATATACATGTTTCGTATTGTACACAGGCGTACCTTGTAAAGGGACCAATGCAATTTAGAATACGTTCTTGACGTACGCTGCATGGATTTTTCCAGATTTTACTAATAAGCAAGTCTTTCAACTCTGTCCAATGTACATTTGTTAAACTTATTTATTAAAACACATATTTTTGAACAATGTAGTTGAGCTTTTTGATTTATGTTTCCCTAGAATACCATAGCAGTTGTGTCGTATCACAGATAGCCATTTCAGACAGATGTGGTATATTGTGCTACCTGTAAAAAATATATAGAAGGCAATGTTTATACGACTCCCTTTCAAACAGCCCCTTATTTACCACTTTCTTGTATGGTATATCCCTTTTATACATTTCAGTGGGGAACTGGCAAATTGGTAGGTGTGGGGGGTGATGCTAAACCATGGGGGCTGTTTGCATTTCAAAGTAGGGAGGTATTAAACAATGGAAGTGTTGATGAATTTACCTGCAAAAAAGTAGAGAACCATTCACACAGACCCGATACCTGCATTTTGGTTACAGGGTCTGTGAAAATGCAGGAATCATTTAGGTGGCTTTTAATTTAACACGTTTTTTTTATTTTTTTATCCTTACCCATTACAGAAATACGAAAAAAAAGAAATGCAGGCATGGTAAAGTAGTTGGATTTCGGTCTGTGTATGAAATAGATAATATAGGCTACATCCCCTCTACTCTATTTTGATGTAAATAATTCCAGTATGGCACACAGTAAAGGAATATTCTAAGATAAAATAAACGGAGTAAAAACCATAGGCCTACCTTTTTTTCTCTTGATATTTTTCCATTTTGTATGAGCTTTAATATAGAAAAGAATTGCATAATTCATTTGTTACTCGCTGACAGTGTTTGTGTAAAGGCCTCTTCCATGTTTTCTCCAGATAATATCATAGACTAGGTGAAAACAAACACTCCTTTCATTGCTTAGTGTGAGATTGTATTTAGGTTTTCTTTCCACACTCTTGTTGTGGAAAGAAAACACCAGCTAAAAACCGTCATAAAACCGTAGGGCTTCATTAGCAGTGAGGGAAATTCGAGCCAGTTTCAAACCAAAGGCATATAAAAGGCTTATCCGCCTTAATAACAACGTAATCATTTAAATAGCGATGCCTCGAGCGGAATTCTTTAACGAGCAAGGGACCTCGAACAACCGCAGATATAACGACAATAACTATCGCGCAGCTTTTAACTACCGGGGCTGGTTAACTTTTCCTTTCAATCTAACCCCCACACTCTCAACGCATAACATTGTTTACATTACATTTTTCCAGACTCTGTGAATATATACATCTCTAAAAAGTGAAATGACCTTATTGTTAAATGTGAACAAATTGGGGTCACAATGTTGGGGGTTTTGGCATTCACTCCATTTTGACAAACTCTTGTTATAATGTGGCTGCTGTTAATGTGTTTACTATTTTTGGCTTGCTTGCCATCTGTCAGGATGTAGGCCTATGGTCATTTTGAGAAAGGTGACTTACAAAAACGTTGAATTTCACTGCAAGCGTCTTCAGCAAATATCATGAAAAATACTTGGAAAATAGAAAACTCACCTATTGTGGCTAATGATGTTTAGGCATGTGTAAGACGAATTCCTATATTGAAGCCTAGAAGCCTGACTGCAAGCTACTGGCAGAAACATGCTCCAAAAACCTGGATAAACTTTATTAAGATGAGTGTTCAAATCCTTCTGGTGGAAATCTGGCAGCGTATTTTGAAGTGGAAGCACCTGTGATGGACTGTGATATCAATCCTCCAGTTGTGATGCTCTTAGAGGCAGCAGTAGGCTAGCCTATAGCTTACTCAAATAGGAAGCTGTGGCGTGAAGTCACATTCCCCATACTCGCACCTGCACACTATCCAATAGCCCTAGATTCATTGTATGCACCTGTTCTGATTAACTAAAGCACCAATAAGAAACAAGCTTTTTACAATATTTAACATGCATCTGTATCAATATAATACCAATATGTAAATTAACAATAGCACAGATGCTTAGCCTTCTTCTAAATAATGTTTCTATCTTACCAACAGGGGCACAGCTTTCACTGAGGACAGGGGGGACATGCTGTTTTCCGGTTTGAGTCTGCACAGACACCACAGATCACACAGACAGAACTTGCCAAAAGTTGGCTAACGTTAGCTAGTTCACTAACTTTAGCTATTATTTTTGCCTCAATCACACTAGACCTAAATCAAACGATGAAACCAGTGGCCAAACAAATGAAGACCAATATTCTGACGTTTTTTCAGCGCAATGTGAGTTTTTATTAGTCAGTATAGCAATGTAACGTTATTGATCTGTCAGTTTCCCTAGCTAATTCCCTACTTTTCACCCTGACATGGTATAAACAGCTCTACAGGCTTCACTGTCATGGTGCAAAGTCAGTACATATCACTATGCTCATCATGTCTTAGCGGATCAGATGGTGACAGGTGTCTCCGTAGGGTCAGACATCCAGGGAAGACCAGTCTCCAGAGCTCAGGTGAATTTTGCAGTTTACTATAACAATCAGTGAATGGATACAAATGTACCATTCATTCTGTTCTTGGTTAATATAATGTATAAATGTACACCAACGTAATCTGAGTAGGATCAGATGGTGACAGAGGTCTCATCAGGGTCAGGCAGCCAGGGAAGACTAGTCTGTGATGGAGTTGAGGTGAATTTTTAAAGATACAACACTATTTTCTCTGTACAGCAAACACTGGACAAGCAAGAAGCTTCAAAGATTGAAACTATTTTAAGCCAGTCTGACAAACCTCTAAAGTTGATTTCCAAACTGGCTTTTCCAGATGACACAAAACATGTAAAACAAAAATGTGAGGAAGACCTGGGAGGCACTATTGATGATGATGGATGGATACAGATATGTTAGAATGCCCAGTCATGTTCATATAACCTCAGACATAAATTACTGCAGTTTAAGACCATCCATAAAATGTACTATGTGCCAGTGAAACTGAATATCATCCACACAGAAATTGTATTATTCTGTGAAGGCTGGCTGAATTCTGTCAAAGTATGTTCTTTTATCTCAGGATGTCTGCAGATTTTCTCTTCTCCCTTTTTTTGTTTGCTTGGAAATGTTGATACTGGAGACTGTTATCAGAAGAAACTGTGTAACCTAGCATTTATAGTGGCTAATAAATGCATTGCCATTAATTGGAAGGTTGATTATCCTCCCACAATGGATGGCAGAAATGTCAAGTTATGTATCACTAGCTTTCATAAGGTCTGGATGCCTTTTATGGAATACAGTGCAACAAAAGGATGTATTGAAAACATGCCCACGTCAGGGGAGAAAACTATTTAAGCAATCCCTATCTGCTGGGCTGCTCAGTCCTGGCACTGGGGGTCTGCCTCACTGTTGGTTGTCACTCTGGCCTTGGCCTAACACCTGAAACCAATAATGAATGTTTCACTAAGATCCTAAAGCTGAGTGGGGTGTGTTGGGTTGGGGCGTTGCAGGGCATTTGACCCCTAGGGAGAGGACGGGGAGACCCAGCTATATTGTGTGGAAGTAAAAAGAGCTCTACAGTACAATTAGGCCTATGATATGAATTACATGGAGGATGTACTGTTGATGTGTGTTAATGTGTAGGCGTATGTGTGTTTTTATAAAACTTTTGTTTTCCAATCCTTTCCTTGAAACATAAAAAAAAGTGAAGGAAGTTGAGAGAGTTGAGTTATTGACTAAACTGGTGGGGGTTGGGCGTGCAGGTGGCTCTGGCTGGCTGGGCGGTCTAGCTGAAATTTGATATAAAGGATATCTTAATAAAGACAATCAAAAGTCTTTGTACTTTTTTTTAAAGAGTTGTTCATTTGTTAGGCCATTCTTTAAAGGTGCAACACAATATGGATTATTGAATTATCATTGATCTTGTTCAGTCTTATCAATCACTTAAACATATTTAATTACAATTCTGTCAGTTGTATCGTTTTTCATTGCTTTTAGTATATCGAATGTGCAATACGTGCAGTTATCTGTAATTAAACCCTGCGCACTAAGGACTGTATTTTAAGGGAATTACTATTATTACCCCAAATTATATCATTCACACATTTAGCTATTTAAGTATCTCTTCCTGTCATTTACCTGTACAGTTAATATAACCATGCTAATATTCACTTACCTGTACATTTAACTGTATATTTACCTGTACAGTTAATTTAACAATGCAAAATATTCACTTACCTGTTCATTTAACCAGTATGTCTATTAAGTAAACTATTATTACCCTCACTCATATCATTTGCATTTTTAGCTATTGAAGTATTTCTCTGCCATTGACCAGTATAGTATAGTTAAACATCCACCAATGTATAGTGTACATATTCAGCCAACCACCCATACTATGCAATGTCTTTTTATAGCTTTTTTGCACTCCAGACTTCTTCTTCTTTTTCATACTGCCGCTCTATGTATCATGTATCGTGTATCTGTCTTTTGTGTATTTTCGTTCTGGAATTTTGCAACTGCCCTATGTTTTGTTGTAGCTACTTGACAAAGAAATTTCCCCTCGGGGATCAATAAAGTATCTATCTATCTATCTATCTATCTATCTATCTATCTATCTATCTATCTATCTATCTATCTATCTATCTATCTATCTATCTATCTATCTATCTATCTATCTATCTATCTATCTATCTATCTATCTATCTATCTATCTATCTATCTATCTATCTATCTATCTATCTATCTATCTAATGATCTCTTACCCAGCTTGATGACCCAGGATTTTTGCTTACTTTTTGTTTTTCTAAATAGAGACAGCTAGAAGGGCCATGGGTCATATCAGATTGTGTAGAAACGCAGGAAATTAGTTTTAGAGGCCCCCAAAAATGGGAGGACCCTCAGACCCCCCACCAAGTTATGTCCCCACCACTTCTTAAACTAAAGTTGCACCCCTGTTTACCAAACATGTAGGCTACATTTCAGCAATGGGAGTTTATGGAATAGAAGAGTTTATAGAATTTGAACAGTTGTCACGAAATTATTTTTCAACATTACATTTGAGATAATTTATGCAATTAGTAAGGCTATTTCCTTGCACTAAAAAGTTTAACTAATCAAATTTAGGAAAGTGAGAGTAATAGTACAAGCCAGTCTCGTTGGTTGGCTATGCATTGGTTGCTCAAATGCTAAGGTTACTTTACCATTTGTATTGTTGGTGCTGCATGACTTAAAGGTCATATTTTTATCTCAATATCAAATTGTCAAAAAGAAACAAACATTTCTTAAGAGCAATTTCTCAAGCAAGAATTTTGCCCCTGTAGGTATAAAAAAATATAACGAACAAATTATTTAATGAAACCTTGAATTTGCCCATAGAAACACATTGAATAACAGATCCATACATTGTACAAAATAGTAAAAAAATCAATCAGAAGGAAGTTTGTCCTATATGTCTGTCCTATATCTGAGATATATAGACTTATCTGAAGGTAGTCCGGGACCAGTTAAAAAAATATTTATCCTATATTTAACCCCCCCCAAAATTGCACGAAACACTTCCACATATACTGCCATTCATTTTTTTAACTGGTACCGGGCTACCTTCAGACGAGTCTTGTGAGGCATGTGGGTGTCCTTGAGCGAAACAGACATGCACGTGTTCGTGAGAGTCACACCTTTCCATCAAGTCAAATTCGGCTCCCGAGTGGCGCAGCGGTCTAAGGCACTAGATCTCAGTGCTAGAGGGGTTACTACAGACCCAGCTTCGATCCCGGGCTGCATCACAACTGGCCGTGATTGGGAGTCGAATAGGGCATAGGCTGGGTAGACGTCATTGTAAATAAGAAATTGTTCTTAACTGACTTGCCTAGTTAAGTAAAGGTTAAATAAAAACTGTGTAGCCTAAACTGTTCTGATGCTACAGACAGAAGTTGGCAGATCGGCGGAACGGACTGACTTCAGACGAGTCCCATGACGCTTGTGGGGGTCATAGAGCAAAACGGAGAACATCCTCATGTTCGTGAGATTCTCATCTTTTCATATAGCCAAACAGTTTGGACGTTTTCGTGAGAAGACCAATTTTCGGGACATCGTCTCTGGAGGTGCTGCAGTTGTTGGGGTGTGGAGTCGGACACGCTCTGCTGTCCAATAGACAGTTTAGTTTGAGTTAAGTCGGGTCTCTCTCTCCCCTTGCTCTCGCCCTCTTCTATTCTCTCCCCCTTGTGGTGGATTTCAAGTGATCTGGAGCAGTGCTCGCAATAGTTTTCCACTTCTATGTTCTATTAGTTTACGATTCTAAATTTGGCAAAAAGGGAATGAGAACAATATCAAATAAGGAACATGGCATTCTCTCGCCCTCTGCTCGCAGACCTGCTCCTGTCCATGTGTTGTTGTTTTTTGTCGCACTGCTTTGCTTTGTCTTGGCCAGGTCGCAGTTGTAAATCAGAACTTGTTCTCAACTGGCCTACCTGGTTAAATAAAGGTGAAAAAAACACACACAAAAAAAACAGGTAGGTGTAGGCCTGCTAGCCCACTAATCAACACAGTGCTGGACCACAATGGCTCGCATTGCTGTTCATTTTTGCTCAGTTTTAATAGGCACAAAAGTGGTTACAACACCCCTCTCATTAACAACACCCCTCTCATTATCTCTTATCTCACACACACACACACACACAACTGTTCTAATTATGCAGTACAAAGAAATGTGCACTCTGTTCACAATGGTTTATTCCTAGGCGGAGCGTGAGTTTCAAGTTTGGGGAAGCTTACAATTTACCCTACTACCAATCTGCGTGCCGATTATGATTTTTGAATTTGAATTTGAATAATAACGTTTTCGTTTCTCAAAATCATTGTCAATCTATTAGTAATACTAATCGGAATTAAAATGCTAAAAATCTAAAAGTAAAAATTCCACTAATGCGAGAGCACCAGTCTCTGCCATATGGACACATTCATTCACCTTGAGCCGTTGGCAGCTAAATAACTTATCGCATGGAACTAACACCGTGCCCAAACCGCCCGCGCACGTCGGTATGCGTGCGCCATCGTGCAGGTTGATTTTATCCCCCCACACCAAACGCGATCACGACACGCAGGTTGAAATACCAAAACAAACTCGGAACCAATGATATTAATTGGGGGACAGGTCGAAAAGCATTAAACATTTATGGCAATTTAGCTAGCTAGCTTTCTGTTGCTAGCTAATTTGTCCTATTTAGATTGCTGTTGCTAGCTAATTTGTCCTGGGATATAAACATTGAGTTGTTATTTTATCTGAAATGCACAAGGTCCTCTACTCCAACAATTAAGCCACATATCCTTCCTTCAGTCTTCCAGGGATCAATAAAGTACCTATCTTTCTATCTATCTATATGGCAATTGGCAATTAACTTGCATACTAAGTTTAATTACCACAGCAGACCAGTTCAACTTTCAATCACCCACATGGGTATATGTCCTAAACACCAATGAGGATATGGCACGTGGGTGCTCCTAAAAGCCAATGAGGAGATGGGAGAGGCAGGACTTGTAGCACGTTCTGCATCGCAAATAGAACCAACTTCTATTTTAGCGCCTGACAACACAGAAGCTTGTTGGCGTGCGAGAGCAGTGTGGGTGCAATAACTGAATAACATGTATGTGTACATTTATTTTTGCAATGCTCGACACAAGAGGTGTGGGCAGCGTGTAAGAGATATTCAACGTTAATCCATGTCTGATGATGTAAGGAGATAGATAGATAGATAGATAGATAGATAGATAGATAGATAGATAGATAGATAGATAGATAGATAGATAGATAGATAGATAGATAGATAGATAGAGAGATAGAGAGATAGAGAGATAGATACTTTATTGATCCCCGAACAGAACGACCTCTAGGGGGCAACAGTGAGCGCTGTCACTTTGAAGTCGATTTAGGGTTTCCTAGGGCGTTGTGGACGGGGATGGTGGATTGGCGTAAGCAAGCTTGAATCCAGCAATATACATTTGTTTGTTGAGATTTTAGTTTTATGCCTAACCCAAACCTTAACCCTTACCTTAACCATTCAGAGTTAATGCCTAACCTTAAGATTTCGGAGTTAATGCCCAAACTTAACCCTAACCTTAAAAATGTGGAGTTAATTCCTAAATTTATCCTTAAACACTTTGAAATTTGACATTTGCAACAACTTCGAAATTTGACGTTTGAGAAACATGGATGAATGTTTAATTCTGATGTGAGACAGTGAGAGATAGTTGGCCAATGTAGCAATAGGCCTATAACTTCCATTGTCAACTAAGTACAAATATGTCAACTAAAAACAGGAAATATCCTGATGAAAATGCAGGTTCTTTCAATCGCATTCATCTCTCTACTTCACCTGTCTGCCTCTCTTTCTATCTGTCTTGACTTGAGCTATCGCTAGTGAAGTGCAACATTCTAGACTAACAAATCAATCAACTAGGTCCGGCCCAATGACTGTTTATACAGTACCAGTCAAAAGTTTGGAAACACCTACTCATTACAGGGTTTTTCTTTATTGTTACTATTTTCTACGTTGTAGAATTAAAGTGAAGACATCAAAACTATGATATAACACATGGAATCATGTAGTAACCAAAATGTTTAAACAAATCAAAATATATTTTATATTTGAGATTATTCGAAGTAGCCACCCTTTGCCTTGATGACAGGTTTGCACACGCTTGGTATTCTCTCAACCAGCTTCATGAGGTAGTCACCTGGAATGCATTTAAATTAACAGGTGTGCCTTGTTAAAAGTTAATTTGTGGAAATGTTTTCCTTCTTAATACGTTTGAGCCAATCAGTTGTGTTGTGACAACGTAGGGGTGGTATACAGAAAATAACCCTATTTGGTAAAAGACCAAGTACATATTATGGCAAGAACAGCACAAATAAGCAAAGAGAAACAACAGTCGATCATTACTTTAAGACATGAAGGTCAGTCAAAATTTCAAGAACTTTGAAAGTTTCTTCAAGTCAGTCGCAAAAACCAGGACCGCCACAGGAAAGGAAGACCCATAGTTACCTCTGCTGCAGAAGATTAGTGCATTAGAGCTGCATCAGATGACCTGGCCTCCACTATCACCCGACCTCAATCCAATTGAGATGATTTAGGAAGAGTTGGACTGTGTTGAAACGCAGCCAACAAGTGCTCAGTATATGTGGGAACTCCTTCAAGACTGTTGGAAAAGCATTCCAGGTGAAGCTAGTTGAGAGAATGTGCAAAGCTGTCGTCAAGGCAAAGGGTGACTACTGTCGCTTGGGAACTTGCAACACTGTACGAACTAGTCTATTCCGGGCCCTCAGAGTTTCCCGTGCCAGTGAGTTTGAGACAGACAGAGCTGTTGTTGATGGTTTTGCATAAAGGGAAATGTGTTCAGGTATTTTATGACGTTTCCACTGCATATATGGGATCCTCAGAGCTTGACATTTTGATCTTTCACACCGAGGCCTGGTGATTATCAAGGGGGAGTGTTGGAAAGATTTTTCAAATACTGTGAGGAACTATTAACATTCCCAATGGATTTGAATAAAAAACTGACTTTGTTGACTTACTGTGTGAGGTGAAGAAAAAATTAGTGGTGGTGAGTTAAGACGATCAGAAATCAGACATCCCAAAATGGGCACTTTCCTACATTGCACGCAGCAGGCCAGTTAGACTAATTCTATACTTGCTCAGGCACACGCTGTGTCAACATTAAGAGGACAGAGAAACCAGACACATGCTCATTGCTCACATGGAGCGCTCCAAACAAAAAATGGACAAAACTCATAAATGATGGTATGAAATAAAGAATGAATGCACAAGAATTGGCGTGAGACAGCTGAGCGCATTCTGGAAAGAGACACGCCAATATCTTCGCCACACACCTCTCCCCTTCTTCTTGTCTCAACATTTCAAATTATACTCAAGACAAATTATCTTCACACATATTTTAGATACATTACTTTTCACTGACAGCCACATCTCAATAATCAGCTAGGCCTATTGCAACATATGCTGTCCAAATTGCGGGCTTCCCAACTAGGCATATGGGCCTACACGCTTGTGATTTGAAACAATCCACAGCTTTAAAAGAAGCAAATCATCCTCTGTGGCTAAGTCATTCTATCTGGTGAAGTCTTTTATTTATTTTTGTATAGACAGGAGTAAATTGTATAATTTTGGCACATTTATTTCAATAAACTTTTGGCTGAAGTGACTACTGTCCTATGCTCAGGCTACTCATAACATTAAGCCCCTGCACTCAGCATCCCCTACTCAATACATCTTCCCACGGCTATGCAACCAGGGCTCTAAAGTGCAACAAAATATTTTGTTTTATTTTGGGAGCACTGTGTGCTTAGGAAAAAACTCTCAGATAAGAATTGTTATTTGGGGTGGATTGAAATGTACATGGGGGAAGGTCATGCTTTTTCTATTTCAGTCAAGGGGTGTTTAATAAAAATAAAACATTTAGTCCAGGGGAGGGAAATGTAACTTGTAATTGATGATATTTCAATATTTCTCAGTGCTTTAGAATATGTTGCTCATTAGGCTATACACTGAGTATACCAAACATTAGGAACACCTTCCCAATACTGAGTTGCACCCCCTCCTTTTTGCCCTCAGAACAGCCTCAAGTCGTCAGGGCATGGACTCTACAAGGTGTCGAAAGCGTTCCACAGGGATGCTGGCCCATGTTGATTCCAATGCTTCCCACAGTTGTGTCAGCTTGGCTGGATGTCCTTTGGGTGGTGGACCATTCTTGATACACACGGGAAACTATTGAGTGTATAAAACCCAGCAGCGTTGCAGTTCTTGACACAAACTGGACCTTGCACCTGGAACCTACTACCATAACCCATTCAAGGCACTTTGTCTTGCCCATTCACCTTCTGAATGGCACACACACACACACAAACAATGTCTCAATTGTCTCAAGGCTTAAAAATACTTATTTACCAGGTCTCCTCTCATTCATCTACACTGATTGAAGTGTATTTAGCAAGTGACATCAATGTGACATTCATTTATCATGGAAAGAACAGAAGTTCTTAATGTTTTTTATACTCAGTGTATGTCCATGCCGCCCCACATCTCTGATTCTCCGCTGGGACAATATCAAGTGTGGACTCAATCAAGTTATCCATAGCCTATAGGGTACGAAGTACATGCTCTGAGAAACACAGAGCAAAGTTATATTTCTAAGTTAGCTGCTGGTGTAAATACTACTAGGCTGCATTACACACTGCAAGGGATATTCCAACCCTGAGCCCCGGCCAGCTCTGCTCTTGCTAATCAAAAACATTTTTGTGTGCTGCCTAACCAATGGATGTGCTGTGTAGGGCTACGGTGGCAGTTCAGGAAGAGTGTCAAAGGCTTCTTCCGAAAATAATTTTGGATTAGGCCTAATCCAGAAAATGCACTATTTTGCGAGCAGGCTAGTCTATAGCCTATGTTCTGTTCAGTTTGAGAAGGAGAGCACGAAGATGAGGAGGACCGGAGATCAACTTCGATATCTTGCTACTACTATAATTGATTTGATTAAATACAATATGTTTCTTGCCCATGATGTAGGCCTATTTATCTGAGTTATTGACCTCACAATAAGACAGATTCGAGTAACTTACATTGTGGTGCTGAAACTTGAAGAAGCAGCAGTAACACAATCAATAGGAAATGGACAGCTCATGGTGCTGAAACTTGAAGTAGCAGCCGTGGCACAATCAATAGGAAATGGACAGCTCATGGTGCTGAAACATGAAGTAGCAGCCGTGGCACAATCAATAGGAAATGGACAGCTCATGGTGCTAAAACTACACCAATTAGAGTAGGCATAATTCATTTAAATCGTCTTCATTTTAAATAGACTTTACTAACAAAGAGGGCTTTGAGTTAGAGCCTATTTTTTCCTATTTAGGAAATAAGAGGTAGACCTACCTGTTTGATAGATGAAATAAGGCTATAGGCTGCCATATCCATAGATTTTGTATGTCAATTCCTCCACCCACCATGCACTCTTTAAATTGCCTACCTCATGTCAGTGAAGGGATTTTAAGTTAAACAAGTTAAACAAAGACTTGAATTGAGGGGGTATGCCATAGGCCTACCCCTTGTTAGCTTAAGACTTTGAAGAACATAAAACGGATCCGATTATATAAAGTGATCTATAAGAGCCCTTTGGTTTGCGGTGCTTTATGCCAGAAACAAGCTGTAAAATACACGGGAAAGACGTGACTCCGATGTCATTGTTTGACATTGAGACTGAGCTACATATAACCGAGGAGAAAAATATGACTTTACCCAGGAAGTAATCTAATTCTGTCACTATCAACTGATTAAGCTATTCACTTTCTGTACAATAGACGATGTTTCAACCCAGACAGCTTTTAGGGAAACTCTTGTGACCTTCTCTCGTTGGGTTAAGCCATGGAAGAAGAGTAGCCAGTAGTTAAAGCTTAACATTTTCTGCTTCGGTAGGCCTATTGTCTGGAGTGGAAAAGTAGGCCTAACTCTTTAAAGTACAATGCTCAGATTCCTAATGATGTTTCAGATGTATTTAGAAAACAATACCATGGCTTTTTCTTTGCAACTCTGCCTGTAAGGCCAGCATCCCAGAGTCGCCTCTTCACTGTTGACGTTGAAACTGGTGTTTTGCGGGTACTATCTAAGAGTGTACTCAAAACACAGACCGCACTGTCCGGCCCCACCAAAGCTTCTCTCCAAACTCCCGGGCAAAAGTGAATAGACAGACTTTCTGTCCTCCACCCTCCCTTCTCCTCTTCCTCTTCCTCATCCCCCTCTCCTCTCCTCCCTTCCCGTCTTTAATCAGGATCTGTAATACTTTGATCCCCTACAAAGAGGGCCCTCATTATCCGACCGGGGGGGGGGGGGGGGGGGGGCTGGCGGCTTAGGTCCAGCCCAGGAACGGCTCCTCGTGTACAGGGAGCGGTGGTTTGGCAACCCCCTTGGAAAGCTACTCTGGAGTCCCGGAGAGCTGAAGGACCGGATGACGTGGCAGAAACACATACGTGACCTGGATGAAGCCAGCGAATGATATGCGTTGAGTCCATGTTTATAGTCTAGTGTGCACTCTGCATTGCAGATGGCCCTTAGCATGAGGAGCTTCTATCCTTAACTTTGACATTAGAACTTTACCATGGGATAACAGTGTCATGAGAATGTTGTTGCATGACATAAAATGAGTAATAACAATGGCAGCTGAGTTGAGTTGATACCATCATGTTTTTTCTGCTCGATCTGTTACGAGAGTGTTGTGTACCATTAAAGGTGATCGTCTCTACCATGGTGGTATGTTGTGACAGCTGTTGTCAATAAGGCAATGTGTCAGTGCTTTGACAGTAGTACTCATATCGGTAGAAGGCAGGCTGACAAAGTATGTGTGTGTGTGTGTGTGTGAGGTCAGTGTCACCTCACTCAATGTAAGACAGCTCCAAAAGCCAGTTTCCAGTGTGTGAATGCACAGGCTTATAAGGCTTTTCACACTACGGATCCGCACAGAGCTGGTTACGCATCACCGTAGTTGCTGGAACTGTGCAGAAAAGGACAATGTGAAAAGTAATTGTCTGAGTTCTGATTTGGTTGGCACGATAGTGTGAAAAGGCAGTGTGTGTGTGTATCACAGTGTTTTAGCCAGGTGGGGCTTATACATAAACACCCCAACAGAAAACAGTCTTCAGCAGCTAAATCCCTCTCTCATCCTGTCAATTGCCAGAGCAACGGATGAGTGATGAAGTACTGGAAACTGGGCTTTGGGCAGATGAGATGACCAGGGAGGGAGCTCCAAACACTGGATCACTAACCATCCTCCATCTTCCCCCCATTTCTCTCTCTTTCCCGCACCATACTCTGCAGTGGAGGTGGCGACATAGCACAACAGGTGTGTGTTTATGTGTGTGTTTGTTTGTGCGTATGTGCACGTGTGTCCCATCCCATTCTGCCCCCGTGTCTCCCCCCAAGCCACCTCTCCTCCTCATCCTTAGTGCAAAACCTCTCCCTCTTCACCCCTCCCTCTCCCTTCCCTTCCCTTCCCCACACTCCACCACAGGGAGATTTCCGCTGGCTCTCCGAGTGGAGAAATTAAACTGGACAACAAAATGGGTTAAGAACACTAAAGTGGTTGTAAAGATGGCTGTAAAACGGCAGTGGTGGAGGAATGCCAGTATGGGCCAGGCAGCCATGGGGGAAATAACCCACCGAACTGAAGTGGCCTTCCAATTCAAGGCCCCAGTCTGGTAGCTTGGTGTGTGTGTGTGTCGGTCTTTGAAGGTTTTAATAGTGTGGTTTCTTTTCAGACACCTGGGACATCTGGTTACTCTCACACAATGTTATTCAAAAAATGAGAAAAAGTTTAAAGAGAATCATAAAATGGTAGGGAACATATCCCATCCCCTTTGCCCTTCTGAGAATTCCACCTACAGTGAGCTCCAAAAGTGTTGGTGACACATTTTTTGTTGATTTTGCTCTGATTCAATGACTTGAAGTGCAGACTGTCAGCTTTAATTCAAGGGTATTTTCATCCACATTGGGTGAACCGTTTAGAAATTACAACACTTTATGTACATCATTTTGACACAATACATTAAACATTATTTACCATAAATTTCTATTAGGCACAAAAGCATATGAAACACAACCAAAACAAACAGCAAATGCATCCAACAAGTTTGTAGAGTCACACGTTTGATGTAATCATTGCATGCTAGGAATATAGGACCAAATACTAAACTTTTGACTCCTTTAATACACATAAGGGAATTTGTGCCAATACTTTTGGTCCCCTAAAATTGGGGGACTATGTACAACAAGTGGTGTAATTTCTAATCAATTCACCAAAATGTGGATGAAAATACCCTCAAATTAAAGCTGAAGTCTGCCCTTCAGTCATTGTATTATTTTAAATCCAAAGTGCTGGAGTACAGCACAGAGTAAAAACAACAAAAACAACAAAAACGGTCCCAATACTTTTAAAGCTCACTTTTGCAGTATACAAAACATTAAGAACAGAAGCGCTTATCCATGACAGATTGACCAGGTGAATCCAAGTTAAATGTATAATCCTTATTGATGTCCATTGTTAAATCTACTTCAATCAGTGAAGGGGAGGAGACAGGTTAAAGAAGGATTTTAAAGGATTGTGTATCTGTGCCATTCAGAGGTTGAATGGGCAAGGCAAAATATGTAAGTGCCTTTGAACGGGGTATGGTAGTAGGTTCCAGGTGCACCAGTTTGTGTCAAGAACTGCAACACAGCTGGGTTTTTCACGCTCAACAGTTTCCCATGTGTATCAAGAATGGTCCACCACCCAAACGACATCCAGTCAACTTGACACAACTGTGGGAAGCATTGGAGTCAACATGGGCCAGCATCCCTATGGAACACTTTCAACACCATGTAGTCCATGCCCCGACGAATTGAGGCTATTCTGAGGGCAAAAGGGAAGGCGTTCCTAATGTTTCGTATTTTCTGTGTAAAGTATATACTACACCATTGGTGTTGTGCCTCACTGCAGTCTCTGTCTATGGTCAGAGCTGGACTTGTCTGTCCAGCCCATGTGATTTGTAACAGATTAAACAGAAGGCGCTGATCCCAGTCACCTCTGTGGCTGAAACATGATCTGGCCCCGGGCCCAGCCCCACACTGTGACATGTTCCTCTTCATTAGCACAGGGGCCGACCCTGGGGTCAGCACAGGTCAGGCTACCACAGAAGCCCTCTCTCTCTCTCTCTCTCTCTCTCTCTCTCTCTCTCTCTCTCTCTCGGTCTCTCTCTCTCTCTTTCTCTCTCTCCATGCTTTCACCAGTTATGTCCTTCACAGTGACTACTCATCTCTTACAGTGGTTATTCTCCAATACAGGATCATTCTAAATGGTTAAGGAGGAATGCAGTCTAAATCATTGGTGTGTTTGTGTGACCTCCCCTGGTTGAAATAAGCAACTAAAAGTATTCTACTAGAGATGATGTAGAGCAGATATATATTTATTTATCAATACTTGGAGTCAAATATCGATATAATATCGTCCAAAAATAATATCACGATATGAAACTGTATCGAATTTTGGCCCACGGACTAATTACCGACCTGGTAATTATCATTAAAAAATTGAAAAGATTTGCCTCCAACCTATGACAAAATGTGTCGAATAGCAGGAAATTATGAGCTCCGTTTTTTTGTGGCCCCCACCCCCATCAAAGTTGCCTCTCCCTAATGTAAAGACATGTTATAATTATTCTCATCATTCCAAGCAAGAGAGAAAACATTGATATTCTGACCTTCAGTCCTTTCACAGTTCTGCACGTGAAGTACATCTACTAAATCATGCATTTCCTACGATGCGCTGACATCGTTCTTATTAGGAAAGATGAATAGCACCCTTTTGAGATGATATCTAGATAACATCTAGTGCAATAACAATATCAAAGAGAAGAAGACACACACCCAACTAGATGCTCCTCTTTTATTAAACAATTAAATAGCTGTGCATCACAAGGTCACATAGGCAGTTTGTCTTGTTATTGCAGATTAAAGGTATAATCTGCAATAACAATGTAGATTCTGCAATATGTGCAGCATATCAATGGTCAACTGGGAAAGACCTGTGAATGAATAGTTAGAATTGTTTGGAGTCAACTTTCAAAGGTATGTCATTATAATAACAAAAGTAGGACATGGTAGTTATTACCTTTAAAAGCACAATTGGAGACACTTCCTTCCAGATCATCATTATAGCTATAGTTAAAGCAAACAATAATTGTGTTTAGTTTGGGAGGTGAGTGTGGTGTGGGGGTTGAATGTGTGTGTGTGTGTGTCTGTGTAACAAATGCATGTGGTAATATTTTCCTTTTCCAAGGTTACTTCAGACTAGGGGAATAACGGTGCCAATGATGTGAGCCATTTTGAAATTAAAACTACTTCCTCAACTCCTATCTTTCACTCTTATTTATATAAAATGGTTGTGGGTTTTTGTTTGTCCACCCGCCTCTTGAGGATCGACCACAAGTTCTCAATGGGATTAAGGTCTGGGAAGTTTCCTGGGCATGGACCCAAAATGTCGATGTTTTGTTCCCCGAGCCACTTAGTTATCACTTTTGCCTTATGGCAAGGTGCTCCATCATGCTGGAAAAGGCATTGGTCGTCACCAAACTGTTCTTGAATGGTTGGGAGAAGATGCTCTCGGAGGATGTGTTGGTACCATTCTATATTCATGGCTGTGTTCTTAGGCAAAATTGTGAGTCAGCCCACTCCCTTGGCTGAGAAGCAACCCAACAGGATGCTTTACTGTTGGCATGACACAGGACTGATGGTAGCGCTCACCTTGTCTTCTCCGGACAAGGTGTTTTCCGGATGGGCCAAACATTCGGAAAGGGGATTCATCAGAGAAAATGACTCTACCCCAGTCCTCAGCAGTCCAATCCCTGTACCTTTTGCATAATATCAGTCTGTCCCTGATGTTTTTCCTGGAGAGAAGTGGCTTCTTTGCTGCCCTTCTTGACACCAGCCCATCCTCCAAAAGTCTTCGCCTCACTGTGCGTGCAGATGCACTCACACCTGCCTGCTGCCATTCCTGAGCAAGCTCTGCACTGGTGGTGCCCCGATCCCGCAGCTGAATCAACTTTAGGATTGCTGGACTTTCTTGGGCGCCCTGACGCCTTCTTCACAACAATTGAGCCTCTCTCCTTGAAGTTCTTGATGATCCGATAAATGGTTGATTTAGGTACAATCTTACCAGCAGCAGTATCCTTGCCTGTGAAGCCCTTTTTGTGCAAAGCAATGATGACGGCACGTCAGGTAACCATGGTTGACAGAGGAAGAACAATGATTTCAAGCTCCACCCTCCTTTTAAAGCTTCCAGTCTGTTATTCTGACTCAATCAGCATGACAGAGTGATCTCCAGCCTTGTCCTCGTCAACACTCTAACCTGTGTTAACGAGACAATCACTGACATGATGGCAGCTGGTCCTTTTGTGGCAGGACTGAAATGCAGTGGAAATGTTTTTTGGGGATTAAGTTCATTTTCATGGCAAAGAGGGACTTTGCAATTAATTGCAATTCATCTGATCACTCTTCATGACATTCTGAAGTATATGCAAATTGCCATCATCAACACTGAGGCAGCAAACTTTGTGGAGACCAATACTTTTGACCACGACTGTATATTAGTAAACTATTATTACCCTCACTTACTGTATTTCATACGCACATTTAGCTATTTAAGTATCGTTCTCTGCCATCGACCTGTTTAGTTAACTGCCATGCCCTGATATGTTTCACCTGTCTGTGTTTGTCCCCTCCCCACACCAGGTGCACCCTATCACCATCATTAGTCATGTTAGGTATTCTTGGGTGCTGTTGGCATTTGCCAGATCGCCTTGCCTAGTCAATCATCCAGCGCTTTCTTGTGTTACTAACTCTGCCAGTCTGTTTCCCGGTATTTGGACCTCTACCTGCCTTTTGGATTACGTGCCTGTTTATCCCCTCCTGTGCCTTCGACCTTCTGATCTTTTGGGTCCCGTATATCTGTCGTTCTGTCAGTTAACCATGCACATTTATTTTATTTATTTATTTATTTATATCAACTTGCAATAATTGCATAATATTTTCACCTAACACTCTATAACAATGTATGGTGTACATATTCAGTCATTCACTCATACTATGCAATTCCTTTTTATAGCTTTTTGCACTCCAGACGTCTTGTATTTTTATACTTTTTCATACTGCTGCACTATGTATCTAGTATTACTTTCTTAGCTACAGCATACAGTACATATTTCCCTGGCATATTACATCATTTATTCAGCAGCGTACAATACATTTTTGGACTCACTTTGTTGTGCTGTGCTCACTTAAACAGGAAAGTGGTGCTGCTGACTTCCTGGGCAAGTTTTGTCATCAAACTTGGTCATCAACGTCTAGGGTTCTCTGGATTTATGGTGCTTTCAAGACAACTGGGAAGTCTAAAAAAAACAAGAATCATGATGACGTCAGGGATCTTCAGGTCGTAACTCTAGAAAGAGGCCTGAGTTCCAAAATTACAATTCCGTGTTGGATGACCGTTTAAAATGTATTTTCCCAGTCGTAGCTTGTTTTTTCCTGAGTTCCTAGCTGTCTTGAACTCGCTAAAGTCTGATTTTGCAGAGTTGTTTTGAGCGCTGCACAAATCATGATTCATTGACAGCATGGCCAATGTTTAATGTTAATCATTTTAATCTTGTAAAAGAGACCCTTAATCCTAGACTTTGGACCACACTGCCACTCCACTGAATAGCAGGCTAGTGATTGCCACTGATTCCTTCCAAACCACTCATTGTTGAATTTGTGATTTCCAACTTGTTGTGTAATGTTTATGTCTATGTCCAATGGCAGACAAGCACCGATACGTTATATCTATAATTTCTCTTCATTATGTTTCTTCATATGAGAAGGATTAAAAAGGATTTTCCCGTAGATTGTCGACTTGATTCATGATGATGACTGCTACTGTAGATATAATGTGATTTTATGTAATTTTATCTGTGGTCAATGAACTTGAGCCTTCTTGGATGGGCACTTCTAATGTAACTCTATGGCAGCACCATGAGTGACAGAACACTGAGCCAATCACGGCGCAACGCTCCATATTTTCCGCTGGCTGCACCACCACCACCACAGAAAGCACTGAGCTAGGCTGAAACACTTTTTTTTTGCTAAAAATGTGGGGCTGAAAAACGGTTCGCCACTGCATTTTTACATGCATATATTGTGGAGAGAGGTTAAAACAATGGAATTTGGGTGAAACCTTTGCGTTTAATAATTTAGGGAGTGCAACCCTGCACTTTACAGTGTGCTTCCATTGGCCATGTTAGGGGTCTGATGGTCTGTGTTGTGTATTTGAAAAGTGTGTGTTTAGTCTAGTGGTAAATGCCCACACCAGTAGAAATCCACTTTTTCGAGCATAAAGACGATGGCCAGAGCTTACCCATGATGTTGCACAAAGATTTAAGTAAATAAGTAATCGTTTTAGTAAAATATGAAATACAGTACTAGTCAAAAGTTTGGACACACCTACTCATTCTAGGGTTTTCCTTTATTTTTACTATTTTCTACATTGTAGAATAATAGTGAAGACATCAAAACTGTGAAATAACACAAATAGAATAATGTAGTAACAAACAAATCAACATTTTTTTAGATTGTCCAGCGGGGGCGGAGGGACCTCCAGAACCTCATTAGCGTGGAGTGGGCCAGCCACCACCGGCCTGAGGAGAGACACATGGAACGAGGGGTTAATACGGTAATCGGGGGGGAGTTGTAACCTATAACATACCTCGTTCAGTCTCCTCAGGACTTTGAACGGCCCCACAAACCGCGGCCCCAGCTTCCGGCAGGGCAGGCGGGGCAGGTTTCGGGTCGAGAGCCAGACCCGGTCCCTCGGTGTGAACACCGGGGCCTCACTGCGGTGGCGGTCGGCGCTCGCCTTATGCCGCCTCACGGCTCATTGCAGGTGCACGTGGGCAGCATTCCATGTCTCCTCCGAGCGCTTAAACCACTCATCCACCGCAGGAGCCTCGGTCTGGCTCGGATGCCACGATGCCAGGACTGGCTGATAACCTAACATACATTGGAATGGCGTTAGGTTAGTGGAGGAGTGGCGGAGTGAGTTCTGGGCCATCTCAGCCCAGGGGATGAAAACCGCCTCCACGCTTTCAGAGCCCTCACCACAGCCAACAGCTCCCTGTCCCCCACATCATAGTTTCGCTCCGCCGAGCTGAGCTTCTTCGAAAAAAAGGCACAGGGGCGGAGTTTTGGTGGCGTACCCGAACGCTGAGACAGCACAGCTCCTATCCTAGCCTTGGACGCGTCCACCTCAACTATGAATGACCGAGAGGGATCCGGATGAGTCAGTACGGGGGCCGAGGTGAACAGAGCCTTCAGGTGACCAAAAGCCCTGTCCGCCTCAGCTGACCACCGCAGCCTCACCAGTCCCCCCCTCAGCAGTAAGGTAATGGGGGCCGCTACCTGCCCGAAGCACCGGATAAACCTCCGGTAGTAGTTGGCAAACCCTAAAAACCGCTGCACTTCCTTTACCGTGGTTGGAGTCGGCTAATTACGCACGGCTGAATCTCCACCCCGGACGTGGAGATGCGATATCCTAGAAAAGAGACGGATTGTTGGAAAAACAGACACTTCTCTGCCTTGACGTACAGATCATGCTCCAACAGTCTACCAAGCACCCTGCGCACCAGGGACACATGCTCAGCGCGTGTAGTGGAGTATATCAGTATGTCGTCGATATACACCACTACACCCCGCCCGAGCAGATCCCTGAAAATCTTTTCTACAAAGGATTGGAAGACTGCTGAAGCATTTTTCAACCCGTACGGCATGACGAGGTACTCATAGTGCCCTGAGGTGGTACTAAATGCTGTTTTCCACTCGTCTCCCTCTCGGATACGCACCAGGCTGTAAGCGCTCCTGAGATCCAATTTTGTGAAAAAGCGCGCCCCGTGCATTGACTCGATCACACTGGCTATGAGAGGCAGCAGGTAGCTGTACCTCACAGTGATCTGATTGATCCCTCTATAGTCAATACACGGGCACAGCCCTCCCTCCTTTTTCTTCACAAAAAATTAACTTGAGGAGGCAGGTGAAGTGGAGGGCCGAATGTATCCCTGCCCCAGAGATTCGAAGACATATGTCTCCATAGCCTCCGTCTCCTCCTGTGACAGAGGATACACGTGACTCCGAGGAAGTGTAGCGTCTACCAGGAGGTTTATCGCACAACCCCCTCGTCGATGGGGTGGTAATTGAGTCACCAGAATGTGAGAGCCAAATCGGCATATTCTGAGGGGATATGTACTGTGGATACCTGGTCTGGACTCTCCACCGTAGTCGCACCGACGGTATCACCCACACATCTCCCAGAGCACCCTCGGGACCACCCCTTCAGAGCCCTCTGTTGCCACGAAATATTGGGGTCATGATAGGCTAACCAGGGTATGCCCAGCACCACGGGAAACGCAGGAGAATCAATGAAGAAAAGACTAATATGCTCCTCATGACCCCCCTGCGTCACCATTCGTAGTGGGGCTGTGGCCTCCCCAATCAGCCCTGAGGTCGACTATCTAGGGCATGCACGGGGAAAGGCACATTTAGAGACACAATGGGAATCCCTAACCTACAGGCAAAACGCCCGGTCTATAAAATTCCCCGCTGCACCTGAGACTACTAGCGCCTTATGCTGGGAATGCGGGGAACACTCAGTAAACATTATTAACAAAAACATGTGAACAACAAGGGGCTCTGGGTGAGTCCAGTGCTGACTCACCTTGGAAGACAAGAGTGCTCTGCTTGCCGCCTTGAATCCCTGAGAGGGCTCCCCAGCACCGGCCAGCCGTGTGTCCTCGGCGGCCACAGCTGGTGCAGGAGCTGACCCCTCCTCTGGCCACCCTGAGCGCGGCACCTCCCAGCTCCATAGGTGTCGGAGCGGGGAGGCTGGAGGATGGATGCAACAGGCCCTGATCCGGATGTCCGCGGGTAGCCAGCAGGTTGTCCAGACGGATGGACATGTCCACCAGTTGGTCCAGATCGAGGGTGGTGTCCCTACAGGCCAGCTCCCGACGGATGTCCTCCCGTAGACTGCATCGGTAATGGTCGATCAGGGCCCTGTCGTTCTATCCCGAGCTCGCAGCCAGGGTCCGGAATTCCAGCAAACTCCTGTGCGCTCCTCGTCCCCTGCCGTAGTTTGAAGAGACGTTCACCCGCCGATCTCCCCTCAGGCGTTGATCGAAGACCGCCCAAAAACGGCGAGTGAACTCCCCGTAGTGGTCCAACACCGCGTTGTTCTCGACCCAAATGGCGTTGGCCCACTCCAGGGCTTTCCCAGCTAGACAGGAGACGAGAGCAGACACACTCTCGCGTCCCGATGGACCCGGGTGGACGGTTGCCAGGTAGAGCTCCAACTCGAGTAGGAACTCCTGGCACCCGGCAGCCTTCCCATCATACTCCCTCGGGAGCGAGAGCCAAATCCCACTGGGACCAGGTGTAGGAGGGAGAACCCGTGGGGGAGATGGTGGGAGTGGTCGAGAGTTGGGTAGCCCTCCTCGCTCCAACCGCTCCATGGTTAGCAGCACTCGATCCATGGCGGTGCCTAGCTGTTCCAGCATCGTCTCGTGCTGCTGAATACGCTCCTCAACCTGTAGAGGAGTGCTGGGTTCACCTGCTGCTTCCATAATTTTTTTCGGTCCGTGATTCTGTCAGGGCACTTCTATGAGGTCGTGGTGGTGGAAGCAGGCGCAGGGAAAACAGGGTCGTGAAAAAACTTGTACGTATTTTATGTTTCAAAATAACCTCCAACCGGAGTACACTAAACACATAACAATCACGGACAAAGACCATGGGGGAGCAGAGGGATTAAATAGGACACATACAATTTGTGGGATGGGAACCAGGTGTGAGTGAAACAGGACAGACGTAAAATGTGAACTGGATCAGTGGCGGCTAATACACTGGTGACGTCGACCGCCTGTGGCCGCCCGAACCAGGAGAGGTGCCGACTTCGGCGGAAGTCGTGACAGATTCTTCAAAGTAGCCACCCTTGATGACAGCTTTGCACACTCTCTCAACCAGCTTCATGAGGTAGTCACCTGGAATGCATTTCAATTAACAGGTGTGCCTTGTTAAAAGTTAATTTAATGCATTTGAGCCAATCAGTTATGTTGTGACAAGGTAGGGGTGGTATACAAAAGATAGCCTCATTTTTTAAAAGACCAAGTCCATTTTGTGACAAAAACAGCTCAAATAAGAAAAGAGAAACAACAGTCCAACATTACTTGAAGGTGAGTCAATCCGAAAAATATCAAGAATTTTGAAAGTTTCTTCATATGCAGTCACAAAAACCATCAAGAGCTATGATGAAACTGAACTTCATGAGGACCGACACAGGAATAGAAGACCCAGAGTTACCTCTGCTGCATAGGATAAGTTCATTAGAGTTTCCAAGCCTCAGAAATAACAGTCTAAATAAATGCTACACAGAGTTCAAGTAAGAGACACATCTCAACATCAACTGTTCATAGAAGACTGCATGAATCAGGCCTTCATGGTCGAATTGCTGCAAAGAAACCACTACTAAAGGACACCAATAAGAAGAGAGACTTGCTTAGGCCAAGAAACACGATCAATGGACATTAGACCGGTGGAAATCTGTCCTTTGGTCTGATGAGTCCAAAATTGACATTTTAAGTTTCTTTGTGAGATGCAGAGTAGGTAAACGGATGATCTCTGCATGTATGGTTCCCACCGTGAAGCATGGAGGAGGTGTGATGGTGTGGGGGTGCTTTGCTGGTGACACTGTCTGTGATGTATTTAGAATTCAAGGCACACTTAACCAGAATGGCTACAACAGCATTCTGCAGTGATAAGCCATCCCATCTGGTTTGCGCTTAGTGGGACTATCATTTGTTTTTCAACAGGACAATGACCCAACACGCCTCCAGGCTGTGTAAGGGCTATTTGACCAAGAAGGAGAGTGATGGAGTGCTGCCTCAGATGACCTGGCCTCCACAATCACCCAACCTCAACCCAACTGAGATGGTTTGGGATGAGTTGGACCGCAGAGTGAAGGAAAATCAGCCAACAAGTGCTCAGCATATGTGGGAACTCCTTCAAGACAGTTGGAAAAGCATTCCAGGTGAAGCTGGTTGAGAGAATGAGAAGAGTGTTTAAAGCTGTCGTCAAGGCAAAGAGTGGCTACATTGAAGAATCTAAAATATATTTTGACACTTTTTTGGTTACTACATGATTCCATATGATTTATTTCATAGTTTTGATGTTATCACTATTATTTTACAATGTAGAAAATAGTAAAAATATATAAAAAAAAAAAAATAGGTGTGTCCAAACTTTTAACTAATACTGTATTTGGGTTCGTGCAAATCCTTGTGAATGCGGTGCCTTTTCCTATGATATGACATACAAATTATTTTCAACCTAAATTTCATTTCAGGGCTGAAAATGAAACGTTCCAGAAATTATCATAATAATCCACTGGATAAATTGTACATTTTCACTCATAATTTAGCAAGTCTGTATAAAAAATAAAATACAGATTACATTAGCTAGCTCGATAAGGTTAGCAAGATAGCTAGCTACACTGACAGTGCCCTATTTGTTGATGTTTATCAACTCCACGTGGAATTTCCCAATTCGTGAATATGTAATGTATAAGTAGCCTTCGTCATTCTTCAGAGGTGGAACCTAAACATATATTTCCTCACTATGTCAGGAAATTACGTTGAAATAGTGGCGGCAACTTCCTCTGGGGAGGTCCTTTAAACCACCCCTGAGAGGAAGCATGAGGACACACGCACAAAGACAGGCACGCGCTCACGCTCGCACACACACACAGGCCGGTATCCTGGTCACAGACTAAGAAGAACTTTCAATGCAGAATCTCTGATATTGACTTTGAAGAAATCCTCATCCTAAAACAGGAAACAAGCATGGCTTCATACGGTTTTTACATTTTTAGTAATTTAAAAAACACTCTTATCCAGAGCGACTTACAGTTCTAAGTGCATACATTTTTAGTACTGGTCCCCTTTGGGAATCGAACCCACAACCCTAGCATTGCAAGCGCCATGCTCCACTAACTGAGCTACACGGGACACCTTTAAACGCTGTCCCGTCCAACAGTAGAAGAGCAATGTGTGTGTGAGAGAGAGCTGCAATAGTAGGTCCATCTTCCCACAGTCACTGTGACCTGGAGGCCCATCCCTTCTGTGCCTCTGGCCTGACGCACCATATAAGTTATATAACAAATCCTTCCTTATTGTCCCATGGGGAGCAGTGTGTGTGTGTAGGACAAGATACTCAAATTTCACCTTTGGGGCCCCTTCATAAATACGGCATCCTCATTGCCTGTAGGTCCTATGGTTAGGTTTTCCGATAAGCACTGTCTTTGTCATTATCCATAGCCACTACGGCCACTCAGGCCTGCAATTAAAAATAACACTGGAGGATGAGCCACGTTCAGGGATGAGGCCTTTTCTAATATGGGATTTTGTAATGACCGCACAAGATAGATATATAGAGAGAGGGAGAGGAACAGGGAGAGATAACCACAGACGGAACTGTCATTGTGGGAATAGAGAGAAAAAAATCCCGGGGGTTTTCTGCAAAACTAACAGCCCTGCCTTTTGTGGTGGTTCTGGGGAGTTTTGTTGTAGGAAAGAAGCAGACATTTTGTATTTTGTGGGCTGGCCATAGTAGGTTCCAAGACGTGTCGTAACTCAAGGGGAAAAGCCCCGGCCCTTCTTTGACCTTCAGGGCTCGCAGAGGTCAGCCTCCTGTGGTGTGGGATGACACGGAGTCGTCAACGGGACGTTTGGAGTCCGCAGTGAGACGGTCAGTCTGCGTGCTGGGAGTGCGGCCGGTCGTTACTTTATCCTAGGGCTCCAGCACCCCAAAAAAGGAGCACATTCTTTCGCTTTAATGTCTTCTTTCTTAGTCTCATCAGTGTCGCGGAGCCTCCTGACAGGTCTCTTTCACGTCTCTTGAGACAGTCAATATTGTCACTTGTGTCTCAATTTGCTCTGCTCCTGTAGAGGTGCCTGAGATGTGTCTAGGTCTCTTTGCCTTAGCCACAGCACCGTCCTCCAACTCCGTTGATTTATGAATATTGAAACACCACCTTCACTGTGATGACACCAGAGACATTGTTTGTGTATAGGCAGGGGATGGCTGAAGAAGACCGCTCAACATTGGGACATTTACTCTCTCCCCGTGTTTATATGACTGACCAGTGGCAGGCCTGGTTCTGTTTTTGTTTGGTGTTTTTTTTAACACCCCCCCCCCCCAACCTCACACAGACTCACTTGTGTTTATTTGGACACTGGGGTTGACCTTTGGCACTTCCAAATGGGTGGCTAGGCCTGCTTGCGGCTACTGTGAAGCCTAGGGCCTAAAGGTGTCCACATACTTAAATTCAGCTGGCGCCTAGCTGAACCGAACGAGTGTGCTCGCATAATCCAGTAAAAGACCTTTGCTTGAAAAAAGAGAAAAATAGTATTGTTTGTCCATTTTGAGACGCATTAGCTAGTATATACAGTTTTTATACAGTTTTTCCTCAAAATAGTTAGAATTAATCTAAGATAACTCAAGAAATCTGTCATTAATTTTGACATTTTTGCCAAGGAGATCTTAGCTGTGCAATTTTACATCTTACTAAGACGTTGGGTGCAGTGTTTCTTAATGAAAGAATTAGCATGAAAACGACTTTATTGATTCCCTACTGTTGACCAATCACCAATGAAGGGGTGTAGACTTTGGCTAATGACTTTGGCTTTTCTCAGCAACAAATTTTGTGTGCCCGAACATCTGATAAAAACCCTTACCGGAGTCCGAAACGAACAAAAACGCCACAAAATGTCATCATCATATTTTCACAAACTCTTCCGAATTGTTTCGGCTGGGAAGCATGCAGACACCTTAAGCCTCTAATGCTACCACACATTCCAATACTTTAGATTCATCCTTCCTTCTGACCTTAGTCACTGATCTTTAAGGGATTAGATAAGTGAAAAAGAGGTTATTGGCCTCTTGTTTAATTAATCCATCCCTCCGGGATCTGGGATTAAGGGCGAAAGGAGGTATTCCTATATTCAAACATAAATGTTTAGTTGCCGTTGTAGAATGATTTTGTAAATAACCACAGGTTGTCGACTAGTTTTCATCTTTCGGTTGAAGTGTGGATTGGGAGGAGAGTGTTGGGCTAGTAACCAAAAGGTCGCTGCTTGGAATCATTGAGCCGACTAGGTGAACGACCTGTTGATGTGCCCTTGAGCATGGCACTTAACCCTAATTGCTCCAGGGTTACCGTCAATGGGATATGCAAAAAACTAATTTCCAATTCACACGTGTATAATATACACTTGCACATGTGTGAAATAGGACAAATGTGAGCACCCACTTAATTACTATTATTTACAAAAAGCTGACCGCAACATCACAGCGGCTAAGACATGCTAAATGCTAAGCATTCAAAAACACAGATGTTTCATGCCATTCATGCCATTTATGTTAACTCCTTTTACTCATTTAATTTCTGTACAGTATGTCCTGAGGTTTGTCAGTATCTGTGTGTATGATTCATGTATGATTCAAGATGGGCCTCAAGTTTGCATGACAGTCAATAAGCCTTTTTCTTTTTTGTTCAACCATTCATCTGACCATAGCCCCCAGGATATAACAACAAGACATAGATGGTTTTTCCAAAACATTATACTTTATAGTGTAGATGTCAAAGAGAAAATGTTAGAGCTAAGGTCCCGAGAAAAAAGTACTATTCTGTAACAATGGATAGAACAAGAGTCAAAACAAAACAATAAGAAAACATATGCATTTCATACATTTAGTAAACCTAGAACCATTATTTTTTATAACCACAGTGGTCACAGATATTACTGGCTGAAGTGGTATGGACAACCCTTACGATAATATAGACCATTCATCTGGACAGAGCCCTTTGATATGTATCCCCATCCCAACTTCAAATGATATAATAAGTTTGTCTATCCCGTTGTCTCTTGTCAATTAGTTTCCCTAAAACAGTTTTTGTGCACAAATACAATAAAATCTATTGTCTGTATGTCACAAGTGCTAGATAAAATATTAAAAGTCGTTCAGTTTGATGTTGATATTTTTTACATGTGAAAAGCGACATTTGTCAGACAAACATGGAGTGTCGTTCTTCCTCATCGTCAATTGTGAAAAAAAAAGGGTTCACTCCCGAATCCTGGTGCTGTAATAAAAACGTACTTCTGTCCATTCAGTGCTTTTTTCTTGTGCAGATTAGTTACAGGGACAGAGACAGGCATGCGGACACAGAAACCATGCAGAGAAAGTTACAGAGGTGGTGGAAGAGGAATGGTGCAAAATCCCGCAACCAGGCCCTTTAAATAAACTACAGACAATCCTCAGGTCTGGTTGTGAGAAGAGAAAAACGTTTTAAAAAAAAAATGCAGATGATAAAACATGCAGATGATAAAACAAATAAAAACAAAACAAATAGAATGTCTGTAGAGCATGATTGCGAGAATGTTCAAATGACTATCTGGACACTATGAAAACCAGACAGTATAAAGACCCTTTGAGAAAGATGGTTTAGTCTGACAATTGCTCAGGATGGTGCACTGAGCATTCTGGGAGAGCTCTGGATGATCGGTTACTATTGTGCCTCAATACAGTAACAACAACCACAACTGTGACGCAGACTGGACTATTAATTCATACTCCACCCCCTTGGCTGAGACTGGGTCCATTGAGATGACCCTTGACCTCACTAGTCATCTGCTACAGCCGTCAGAGAGGAGCAGTTTGGACTGGATGAGGTCAAAGGGTGAGGGGGGGACTATTGATGGGATAACTATGACTCCTGGGCTTATAGTGATTAATCATTATAGGGTAACCCTTGTGTAATTATCATGTAGTTCCAAGACAAACCCTTCTGAATGTTGGCGTGTATTCATGGATGCAAAGGGAAGCCAGGCTTCCCCAAAAAATGTACCCCCCCCCAAAAAAATCTCTGTGTTTCATAATTTTCCTTCAATTAGTGTCTCACCAGAAAAAGCATCTGAGCAAGCGAAACAGTGCCCTTCTGTCTCTTTATGTGTAGGCAATCTATCTGATGCTGTCTGGTCAAAAAGAGTATGATATTGTTGACGCCCTTAGCATTGAATGCAAGGGAAGCCAGTGAGCATTTGGCCTTCCTTTATAAAAAAATTATAGTGGGAAATTCCAGTGGTCTTTGCACTGTAACCCCATGCTTACATGGGTGGGTTGTCAGAACGTTTTAATGGAGAAGGAAATTAACAGCCTTTCCACTCCTCTATGTAGTGTCAGGAAGTATGAATAGAGCCTAGGTCAGTGGTGTATACTGTAGAGAAACCGACAACAAATGGGATGCTACTGTACTGAAACCTCAGCCAACGGCAGCCAGGAATAATGAATAGTGCCCTCAGCGACACCAAGAAGGGCCGAACCAGACCAGGGAATGAAACATGAGCATATCACCTTGCAATACAAATGTTATTTTCCCAAAACAAGATTGTAATATCTTATAATATATAATATACAGTACTTATAGATTTCTTGTCATATATAAATCCACCATGAACAGCCAGTATAGTAAACACACAATTGTTGGAATCATTATACAAAGTAGAAATATTTGCATACCCCATCCCTTCCCTCACAACCCCAGAACCTTTCACCATGAAAAGGAACTGACCTCTCACTTGGTCGTGAGACAAGTCAACTGTACAACGTGTAAGAGAGAGAAAGAACTCAAAAGAATACAAAATGACAGGAAAACAAATAAAAAGTACAAAAACCAAAGACACTGGAGTCCACTTCTAAAGACAACACGGACAAAAACAAACAAATAAAAGAGACAACGATGGGTAAAAAACAACACTAATGGAGTAGTCATCAAACAATCATGGTGGAAACATCTCAAAGAAAGATCAATCTTCTCAGTTCTTCCTCATTTACCAACAGTAGCAAAACGTGATTATGACGTCAACAATGTAGAAGGTAGTTGCCAAGAGGCTAAACATGAGTTGGGGGGTTTTCAATAAACCGTATTCAGATCACTATTATCATTCATTGTCCATATTCTGAGCTATAGGTGTTTGAGAACTAAGTCAAATGTATGTACTTAGAGACAGTTATTTAATGAATGTGTCGCACTGTGTCAATGTATAAAGGGTTTGTTTACTTGATTGGGACATGTGACACACACACACACACACTCACACACACACACACACTTGGGGAGCAGCTGTGCCTAACAAGGAGCGTGGGCCAGATGTCAGAGAATATGGGTGCCGCTTGCTCCCCTCTGCAAACTCACAAAGGTGGTCTGTCTAACTGCTCTCACCATGGTAACACAAAGACTCATGAGCTTGATGATTGTTTATCTTTGTGAACAAAGCCAAATGAATGGCTAATTGTGGGTACTGCCCCTAAATTATGGTAAGATCGCCTGAACATTGTGACATTACACCGTTTTGAAGGCTGAGGTGTGTAAGATAGAAATGAATCAACTGTTATAATTCCCTCACAGAGAACTCAAACGTAAAGTCAGGTTAGCAATATCTGTCCTATATGCTTACAATACTATGTGGCACCAGACTATTGAGCTGATAACAACGTCATGCTTTGGCATAATTTCTTGTCTTACTACTACTACTACTTTTGAACAGCATTCTAGTTGGAGATGGCAAATCTCTCTAGTACAGACTACAGTGCATGCTAGCTAACTCTTTCGTAGAGGTGGCATGTATTTGGTAAAGGGTTTAAATATACCAGAAGATACATCATTAGCTCTCGTTCCACTGAAAAAGACTCAACTGTGTTAGTCTCTGTGTAGCACGGCAACTACCTTCTAAAAGACAGTAAAGGGGTTAAGGATAGTTGTGTTTGACTTGGACTGAAATAGGTGCCAGTACTCATTTTGTGTGCCGGCATTGCTTATATTTGTAGATGCAGGAGCTCCACAATACTTTTGAGCTAATATTCTATAAGAGGAACAGGAGCTCAAGCAGTAGAACATTTGAGGTGCCGGTAGTCAGCTCCGGTGAGCTCCTGCCCAAGTCAAGCACTGACAACAAGGTCAAAGGAAACAGGGTTCCCAGTAGGCTACAGGGAAGTCAGGGTAAACATGCCAAGTGCCTCCTGTCTACGTGCCATCGTGTCGGCATTGCCAGTGTCACTACAACAAACGGGGATAAGATGTGAGAGCGACAGGAGGGCATTGTCTCTCCCCCCAAAACTCATTTAAGGCAACGCTCTTCGTCTTGAGTTTATCGTGAAATCCACCGGGCAGGAATTAAAAAGGCACAAACTCTTTTACAGTCTGTCATCTCAAACCAGAAGACCTGGGGCCTCATTTATCAACCACTGCGTACATTTCTTACAACATTCTGCCGTACATTGACATTCTAGGATTTGTGTGGGCAACAAATGTTTGGGATTTATTAAACTGTTGCACGCAACATACAGTATACGCATGTTTTCATTGATTAATCAGAGCCATACTATATTTGTGCGCTCGTGAACGAGCGCCTGGAAAACGCCATCCATTCACCTTTAATGCTAACAAACACACCCTAATTTGCTGTTTGATTTGGAGATGTTGGAACTGGGCCATGATAGTCACTAAAATAAAGTGCAATGGCAAATGTTATCACATTAGAATGTTTTAATCTTTTGCAGTGACTTTTTTCAACTATAGCGAGTGCAAAACACTGGCCGTGTATTTGGCGAGACTGATTGTCTATTGAACAATTTAAAAGTAAATGCTGCCTAGAGCCCAGACTTCTATGCAAAATAAGAATTGTTGTTCAATATTTTGTTTAGCAATACATGATTGTGTTTTATTTCCTGTTTTAGCATAGTCTCTGAGATTAATTAGGCTATTATGTTGCGCTCCTATCGCACAAGAATACTACCCACACTGTCATAGACTACCGGTCTATTTACTTTCAAGCATGCATGGCTATCTAACGAACAACGGATAAATGGGAGCGTAATATTGGATGTGTAGCAGAAATAAACCGGTCATGTCAGGAAAGGAGAGATGTCCTGCAATATGATTATGATTTAGGCCTGTATAATAAAAGTAAAATAAATATATTCGGCGATATGCTGCTATGTGATCTCCTTACCAACGGCAAATGTATCTGTTTTATCATTAGGCCTATGTTTTAATGTTTTTGTTAGCCTACCATTAGTATAATTCCTGTGCATCAAACACCTCTGTTTCCCCCAAAAGAACAATATTTGCTTGCAATACAGTTGATCAACCACTAGAAGTTGTGCGTGCGCATGGTCTGAGATTTGAGTGTAGATATGCACACTTTCCCATCAAGTTGAAAATATATAAATACCAATCTTTGCAGGAAAACTGGCGCACGCAAAGTTTATTTTTTTTGGCGCGCACGCACCTTTGATAAATGAGGCCCCAGGTTACCTGTCCTTCGTGCTCTCCTTCTCTATTTTTCTCACTTTATACCTTTCCTCTTCTGCAAAAACCGCCTGCTTTGGCCAATCTAAAAATGTGCCAAATATTGCAGCAAACCCTGCGACGTCTCTCCTTTCTCAAAGTCTTTCTTGAATGGTAACAATCAAACGTTTGTAAACAAAGTCGTAATTACATCACAGGGCTCGGTTGCTGTTTTTCAGTGAACGGAAGAGGAAAAAGGAACAAACGATAGAAAGAAAAAACTAAAGGCTAAATGAGAAATTCTGTGTTTGTAGTGGTACGACGAACGTAACGATTGTGTCTCTGTTCCAAAAAAGCACGGACACTCAATGTTGCCAGCGTGGGATGATTTACCATCACCTTAGATCCCACTGGTCCTGGAGTAAAGACCTGACAAGACCTGGCAACCCGGGGCTCCTTGTGTTCTGCCTCCCCACATAGAGACGGTACAACATCAGGGGCGTTTTAGTCCGTCCACTCCGGGCGAGTGAGATAGTGAGGTCTTCCATTTCCGTTTCATAGCAAGTCCTTGCTCTACGTTTCCCCTGTCCCCCGGGGCGTGGGTGAGGCCAAGGGGTAGGGTCAAATTGAAACGGAGGTTGGCTGAGTGCTAAATGGGAGACCTTGAGGGTCTCTGAATGGTGAAGGGGGCTTGGTCAGCCCTCCATAGGCTCCTCCTCGCTCCTGGAGAAAGAAGGAGCAATGACAACCGTCACAGGCAGCACTCCCACACTACACATGTCAACTGCAGGAAGGTGTGAGACTAGTGAGTATCAGAAGCCTCTGCACATTTAAGTTGGATCTAAATGTTTCTTTATTGTACTGAAGAGCTAAGCTTTTGGCCGATGTGACCTTTGTCGTAACACACACACACTCAAACACACACATGCATGCACGCACGCACGCACACACACACACACACACACACACATCGCTCAGGAGGGACGTACTTCTTCTGCTTATTGGCCACAGAGAGGGAGGCCATTGCGGTGACGGTTTCGGCCTCCTCCGTCTCACACCGGCAAGCCTCGCTCAGAGAGTAGCCCAGCGTGGAGGCCCCGCGCTGAAGCGAGCGCCAGTATTTACCTACAGAACAGGACAGGACAAAGGTGAAAGGTTAAAAGATCATGATTATAACATATAGCAACTACACCAGGGGTCAAACAACTTCAGTCATCCATCCTTGAGATTTTATGGTGAATGCACACTTGCAAATCAAATCCATAATCTTATTGTGGTTGTAGCCAATAGGGTGGGACTATTTCCTGTGTGAGTGGAGTAGAGCAACGCTCACCGTGTGCCTCCAGCACCTTCTCCATGGAGTGGACAGCGTTGGGGTTGGGCCTCTGCTGCATCACCTCCTCAGGGATAGGATCCAACTGGGGAGACACACACACACACACACACACACACACACACACACACACACACACACACACACACACACACACACACACACACACACACACACACACAGGAGTGAGTGACAGGTTACATACAACATGGCAATAGCAGAACAAAAAACTGAACATCATCATTTTCCCCTCTTAGTGTGGATGACTACTTCTGACTGTGGACTTCTGCCCAGTGTTGAATCACCCAGCCATCCCAGCGGTGGAGAACAGTTGGACACAATAACAATAGGCTCACAGATGCACTGCAGCCTCCCACTCGTGGAGCTACTCTCCACCACAGGCTACAATGTGTGCTTTGAGCAGGTTCCCACTTTAAATACACACGTACAGCACACACACACAGTGAATATACCGCATATGCATATGAGCACACGCACACACACACACACACTATGGGAATACTCTGTTCGCAGAGTCAGATGAAGCCATGAAGGAGAGGGGAAACAGGGGCATTCCCCATGCTGCCTTTCCAATCCGGAACGATTCCATTTCCATCTGGCTCACTATGTGTGCTGCTTCTTTTCACCTTGTGAGCAGAAGCCCCCCCCGCCAATAAAAAACCCCCAAATGATTCTATGTATAAACACTGAAAGAAATAAAAGGCAGCCAGCTGGATTTCTTGCCCTGTCATAACCTTTCTCGAAACTGAAAAGTGGATGAGGAGGTAGAAAAGGCTTGAAACATTAGAATGCCAGAAGAGAGGAGAGAGAGGAAAAAGGGATCGCCGGTCAGTCCCGTTCGGCCAAAGCTGGAAGTTTCCTTTTAATTAAAACAAATAGAGGGTGGGAGGGGGTTAGCAGGGCGAAGGGAGAGGCCAGTCTAGGGAGAGGGATACTTTAATCCGGCTGTGGCACGACAAACTGCATCATACATACACACAAACACACAAGGGCTCACACACACACGGGCGCATAGACTCACTCAAACAAGTGTGCAAGCGCTCATGTGTACATGTTTTCTATCCCCATAGCCTCTTTATTGCACCCTTACATATTATTATCTTCTTTCAAAACATGACAAGACTATGGGAGGGGCTCAATTCAATCGAACCTGCATTGCTGTATAGTAGTGCATAATGTTTTGTGGTACTGTAAAACACATACATGTACACACACACACACACACACACACACACACACACACACACACACACACACACACACACACACACACACACACACACACACACACACACACACACACACACACACACACACACACACACACACACACACACACACACACACACACACAGTTGTCCTATCATTCACTCCCTTGAGTTGAGCAGCAGTGGTGCACATGGATGTCTGTCATGCAATCCCAGCACCTTTAGATGAAACAGGGTCTGTCAGTACTGAGATCAGGGGCCCAAAACACATATGTATGTACGGACAACAGAGCACTTTGTTCAGCCCTAAGTACTAAGCACCCTGAAAAAAGATCGGACACACTGCTAGACCTTTGAAATACGGCTGAGTTCTGTCTCCATCACTCATTCTTCTGTCTCGTTTTTCGCTTATTTTCTCTCGTTCCTCACAGGAGCGAGCCAAGCTCCATGAATGTGTGCCCACTACAGTGTTTGTGGTTTTCAGTGGCTCACTTCCAGTTCCTAGCAGCCCAGTCATCTCTCCACCACTACCCCTTCTCCTCCTCTCAACTACCACCCCCAGAGACCCCCTGCCTCCAGCCTGGCCTAGCTAGGGAGGGGGTCCCCACACGGGGCCAGGCCGGGGGGCTCGGTGGGCTGTCTGTCTGTCAGTTTGACGAGCAGCTGTGCCGCACGCCTATAAACTTTAATGGCTCTTGTCAGCGCGCTACGGGCCTGCCTGGCAGGTATGACACACACGGCGCTCCCCGCGGCATCCACCGTGACACAGGGCACTTATTTGAGTTTCTAACCCCTCTAACCCCACCACTCCTCCCTCTTCTCCACCTCTTCTTTATACCTCCATCTTCATAGCGTCAGAACCATTGCCTTTTTCCAGCAGAGAGTGAGAGAGAAGAGCTTTATTTGGAGGATGGTATACTATCACTCTGTTCGTTGTTGCCTGCCTGCGTAGTGTGTTGCAAGGCCTTCAAACGCACGAGGGGGAAGCCAACACATTTGAGACGCCACGCGAACCAGAGGCGCTGAAGGAATGTGGCACCGGAATTAAAAAAACATTCTGGGGAAGGCGGTGAAAACACAACACTGGGTGGGAGGAATTTGACTTGTTCAGCAGACTCAAGACACAATACGTCTATTGTTTGTTGGTTGCTTGGTCGGGGCGAAGGATCGACCATGACACCAGTTGATTACGTTGTGCTAATTTAATGAGCTAACTATGTATCGAGCAGAGCAGGTGACCTTTTATGGAGCGTCAGCACATTCCTGTTTGCTAAAGAGAGTTAACCGTTAAAGCCTGAGAGGGCCAGGTGAAACGGGCCATGCTTACAGTAGCTAGTGTAAACATCAGGGATAACCTCATCAGCGACTAGCAAAAATGTACGTGTTAGCCTGATGTTTATCAAGTCATTGCTAACGACCACAATTTGGAGGAGGGGGTGCAACATCTGTTTGCGCACATTTGTCAATTAGCCATGAGGTCAGAGTTGACAAGCATCGCCGCCAATGCATAATTCATGAGAAATTTTACTAGAGAGGCTTTGGTGATTAGTCTTAACCTGGCAATAGAATGGGGGAATACGTTTCTCACTGTGGGGTGGCCAGTAAAATGCTTGATGGACAGACTACAGTCACACAGGAGGCAGTGGGGCTGTAAACCCAATCTAGACGTTTGGCCCCAATTGTGGACCTGTCTTAATTCCTAGTATGTTTACATTTGAGACCTTATTCTTAGGCCAATGACAGACCAATGATAATTCTTGTTAATACATTTTAGTTGTCTTGCTCGAATAACTGAAAGGCCTGCCTCTGACAGCAGACTATCTGACTTATTGGCACATGGCCCCTTAGTCTCTACCTAACACACACATACACAAACCCCTTACCCCCCTCTCTATCTGCCACATCAAACTGCCGCTGGCGAGAGTCATTATGCTGCATTCCACCTCCATTACACTGGACCTTTTGCAAAGACTCTGATAAAACACTCGCATCCTGCCATTTTGATTAGAGACGTTTTAACATTCTCCTTTTATCTGTTATCGTCTCCACTGCCTTGCGTTTCTCCCTCTCATGCCATTACTTGTTGAAGGGGTCATCACTCACCAAACTAACAAGGGACTGATCTGCATTTGTTCAAAGGTCACTTGTTCACCAGTGTTTAAATACGTCGGTGGCTCACTGCCAGTCGAAGGCAACAAATGAGTGTGTTGTAACTCCTTATCAACGGGTGTTGTGGCGTTGTGTTTTCCTCTTGCCCAACATCCGTGAAACTTGAACCCTAGAGCTCGCTGGTTTATGACAATAGCTTCCTCCCCCGACTTCAAATGATTCCCAATTTCCTTTGATTCTCCAATCTCTCTAGGCCTATTGGTGACCCTGTCGGGAGAGGTGTGAGGGTAACTGCTTTCAGATGTGGGCTGGTGACGGGGTCCTGGGGAGGAGGGCGAGAAGGGAGCACTACAGGGCCAGGGCCTCTTTTTAGACTTCCAGACTCGCTCTGAACTGCCCATCGACCCCACGAAAAAGCCCTCTCTCCTGGCCACTGAAACATAAGACCGTCCCAGCCCCAACCTTTCCACGAGTAGCCTTCCCTTCTTCCTCTTCTCCTTCTCTCGCTTTCCTCTTTCTCGACCCTTCTTCATGCCTCCATGTATTAAACCAAGCCATTACTCTCAGTGGTAAATTGGAGGAGAAGGGACTTTGGAGAGTGGCGTTGCAGGCTCCCGGTGTGATGTTACTGTAATTGTCGTCATGGCAATGACCTCCGAAAGGCACCAGTGCAGGTAAACAGACTAAGGATATTGCATTAAAGGGGCAATCAGCAGTTGCAACATCCATTTTTGGACTTATAAATTTATGATATGTACCCAATGATTCTTGAAGAATATTGCTTATAAATCCCTCATGAGCCTAGTTCAATTGTCTCACCTGATCAGAACCCAAAATATAAGCTTGTTTTATTCCAATGTTTGTAATCAAAGTAAATGTAAACAAACATTATATAGTCTCAAAACATGGTTAAAACTATAATTTTGATATCATGGATGATCAGTCCTTGCATCCATAGCCCTGTTTCTGAATTTGAGAGTGGTTACATTTCTCCAGCCCAATCCCTTAGCTTTTTACCAAAACAGGGGCGGGGAATCACTTTGTTATTGTTTCTACCGCTGATTGCCCCTTTAAGGCTCAACAGAACGTTCCTGTAGCTCCCCCTCCAAACCTTGTTCCAGCTCAGAACTGTTAAGATCTAGTTCTTCTGACAGGTTAGTGTTGGTCAGCTGTGGGGCTAAAATTCCCCCTCCAGGCTTTGAGGTTCCTTTGGTGGGTTTAGAACGGTTTGACCGCGATCCACTCTGCCTCTCCGAACGCCACAGCTTGTCTCTGTCACTCTACATGGAAGCTGCAACGCGGTTGGGGCGTGGTCCCTGGTCGGTCGCTGCTCTCCCCTTTCTCTGGGGGCGGTTGGTTGCCGTGACCACGTTTTATTAGCATCGATCCAGCATTATTGTTCTGCTTGTTTTGATTCCATCTCAAGATACACATTGGAGCGGGGCCATCTGGTCTTTTATGGTTCCAAGAGCTTATTTACTGCCTTGTCTGAAGGGAGGGCTGGAATAACACAGGCACCCAAGCCAGTCCTCTTATCCCCCAGTCTAATCTTGCCTGACCATTCTAACTCTTCCTAGCATTATCCTCTATCTATACTCATCTTCACCAGCATTTAGTGCAATACTAACAGCGGGCATGAATAACCATGTTATGTACATCCTTAACTTCGCAGTTAGCCAGCCAGCTACTCTTCCAATGTCTCTCACTCTCTTTTTGTTTTGCTGGAGTAATATGCGCCAGTGCGCACATGAAATAGAAATCCCAGCGATGCCTCCAAATTTGTTACCCACTATATGATCTTATAAGGTATGATCTTATACGGTAAACCGAAATGCCAAAGTTACTGTTTAACTTTTAATCATGAGGTAGCATTCAGTTTACAGGTTTACAACAATAACAATACCACTCTTTGGTGCACTATTAGACTGAGGTGTGGGTGAATGTATTGTGTGTAATACGAGTTATAGTCACATACGCCTCTCGTTAATGGAGGTTTTGACATTGCACTGGGCTAACTGGCAAATGGCTTAAACAGGTTCTCTCCTAGGCTGTTACCCAAGTGACATCCTATTCCCTATATAGTGACCTACTTTTGACCAGGACCATAGTGCTCTGGTCAAAAGTAGTGCACTACATAGGGAATAGGATGCCTTTTGGGACGCAGCCCTCGTCCAATTGACAGAAAACACAGAGGGTGTGTGTTTGTGGCCTGGGTTTGTCTGCAGCAACACTTAGACAGAGTCACTTGCTCAGTTTATACAAATGCAGGAGGCAGGGGCCTGGAAATCCACTTCTTTCTGAGGTTCTATTTCAGCCTCTGACCACTCCACCCCCTCAGTATTAGACATGACATCAGCACTTCATCTGTGTATACTAGCCAAGGGTCAGCACTAGTCAAGGGTCAGCTAGCCAACACATGTTATTGTCTTTCATTTATTTCCGTTCATTTCAAGTGTGGATTATTCATTATTCAATATTTAGATAGGACACTATGGTCCCTTTGCCTTTCAGCTGGTGTCCACATCACAAGTCCTCCGGGTCTTTCTCATGTAATTTGTCTTGATGAACAAAAAAGTGTCTGACTGAAATGTATAAGGACAGAAACCAGACCTCAAATTAGTGTATCAAAGTGTACCGTAGACATATGTGGACTGAAACAAATATGGTGGCACACACACACACACACACACACAGACAGACAGACAGACAGACAGACAGACAGACAGACAGACAGACAGACAGACAGACAGACAGACAGACAGACAGACAGACAGACAGACACTGAAGCTACACTTTCCTCTCCATTCGGTTACAGTATTCTTACGGTAAAGATATTCAAAGCGCCAAAGCATGTTATCTTGGAACCAAAATCGAAGGGGAAAATTTACTTGACATGGCCAAGAAAACACTAGACTCCATCCATTATCTTATGAAAAAAGAGGGGGGCGTGTGCCAGGAATCCCAGCAGAGAGAAGTCAAAAGTAGTGCACTAGATAGAGAATAGGGTGTTATATGGGACACAGACAGACAGTTGGTTCAGCTCCAGGCCCAGCCTACACACATCCACAATTAACCTCGGATTCTTCAACTTGACCGTTGTTACTTCCTCCCTCTCCCTGGCCACTTGGCGGTGGTATCCTCCCACACTGGGCGGTGGGGACAGAAAGTGTGAGGGGATGGATGGATAAGGGATGGAGAGAAAGAGAGGATGGCGAATAAAAAAGCAGGGTCCCCAGTCTCTCTCTCTGTCAACTGTTCCAGACTATTTTGCTCCCTCCACCCCCTCTCTCTCTGTCTCTCAGTGGACGGCGGTATTGGGCCAAAGCCCTTTCAGCACCACACCTCTGACTGTGCCAAAGGCCCAGAAAGACGGCAAAACCACCCAATCAGAGCGCCGTCTGAGTTCTATTCTCACCTCCTGATTGGACTGGATGCGTAGAGACAGTCTCCCTAAACAGGTGGAGTGGCAAATTAATGAAAACAATTAAAGAAACCCCTCCCTCCCTCCCTCACCCTCAAGTCCTACCTCGATTCCTAGCAGAGCAGATACGCAGGCTTCGGAGGCGTCACAGATGGCAGTGAGGTCGTGCCCCCCCTCCAGGGCCAGTACCATGCGGCCTCCAGCTAGCCCCATCAGCTGCCTGGTCAGGTATCCAAAACCTGGGGAAAGGAAAATGCCAGTGGTTGGGGTTAGAGTTCGTCCATGGGGACTCTGGCGCTTGGACGGTGATCAAAGAAATGCATACAGAAAGCGAGGGGAGGTGGAGGGATTGCATCATATTTTCTCTTTTAGAAAGAAAAGGCACCAGGGATTTACTCTGCCTAAATGCATAATACGAGCCAGGTTTAATCTTAATAAATGTGGCTTAGTGTTTTGGCTTGAGCCGCATGTGTTTGATCTTCTGGGGGTTTTAGTATATGCATTCCGCCATACCACCCTAACCCCTCCTCGGACCCCCCTCTCTTACAGCCTAGCTTTAGGCTGAGATCTCAGAGATACAGTTGTTTTAGGGAAAGCTCTTTGCTGGCATGCCAGAGTGCTGCTCTACATGGGCCAAAGACAGATGCTTCCAAACAAAGTCGATCCTGTAGCTTTGTGAATGTGAGGGGAGGTTACATGGACAGGGCCAGAACAGTTGGATCTGATCGTGTATGTGTGTGTAGGTGGCACTGTGCATGGTAATGGTACTAGAGTCTGGTCAACTTTCGTAAGAGACTGTCATTGACTATTTAAGCCCTCGCAGATCAACTCAGCAAAATAAATCTGATTTTGCAATCTGTCAGAATGGCACATACCACGCATGCTGGCCAGCCACAATGTCTTTTGACTCTTAAGGTTTTTTTAAGTGTGGTTGCAAGACTGTTCCTCCTCATGGCTAGAACTAGTGTTTCTGCATTTATCACTTAGCATGGGTTCATACACTTAGATCAATGCAGCCTTTCTCTGTACTATTTTTATGTCTCTGCATGCAGGTTAAGGTAGTTTCTGGAATGATTGCAAACTAGCGTTAGCGCAATGACTGGAAGTCTATGGGATCATCTAGTTGATTGTACTAACGCTAGCTGAGTTTTTTCAAGTTAAGTCAAGTAAAACATGTATCTATACATGCAATGTCTGCGAATCTTTGTCTATTTATTGAGGACACCAGACAGCCCTCTTCATTATTTTGTCTAAATTGTAAAATAAGGACCTTGTAGTAGTCATAAGGGCATGAAATCAGCAGAAGGCAAGGCAGGTTGACGTGCTCAGAGTGTAGATTTATTTACAGGTCTTGGTTATTCAATGGTAAAAGCGCCATATCATACAAAATATACAAGTAGATTTACAAAATATACACAGCCCAAAATAAATAGCTTCTGTATCAGGCTTAACTTGTCCTATCTGAACCAACACAGGTAGAGGGCAAGACTGAACAGCCTCCCCTTAAGAAACCAAATCGAATCTGTCTAACAGGAGCTCAAACAGGTATATACTGTACATTCACTTGGCCCCTCCCAGGTAAATACAATTACCCAATTGGCATTTACAACCAACAAACTGGTTCAACAATGTAAAAGGCCATTTCCACATCCATTGTTACGTTAGTACATTTGTCTTAATCAGACTTAATGATTATTAATGGTATTTCATCACCATTCATACATGGAACAATACTTTTCTCTGTTATTCAAGAAACTGACTCCAAAGCATGGCGCGCAGGCCACCTAGCCTATTTCTATGCACACTGAGGCGCAAGTGCTCCAATTATGCACAGCCAGAATGACAGAGACAAAGGACACAGACACACGGAACTCCGACATAACCTGGGAAATATCAACAAAGGAAACCAGACATTTAATTAAATAAACAGAACTTCTACATAGGTCTTGTGAATGTTCATGTGCACACTAAACATTGCACCCATTCAGAGGGTAAGAAATGGTTGGCTAAATGAAAATGTATCTCATCAAACAGAAATGTCTAAGTGTTGCAATAACGGTACGGTTTTATACGAGTTATAGAATGATAAAATGCTAGCAATTATTGTAGGATTAGATATAATATAGATTTAGCACATATGCATTTACATTTGTGACAGCAAACAACAGCATTTGAGTTTGGAGAGCACAAGTGGAGAGAGGTGCCTATGGTGCGTCCTCACGAGAGTAATAATACATTTTAACAACAAATTCCACATGCAAGCTTCGTAAGTAAATTATAAATTTCAAGCAATTCTGGCATACCAAAAGACAAGCTAGTAGGCCTAATTGTTGCTTCATGCCCCATTGCTGGTGAGCTTGCAAAGTAAACAGTTATTATTCTTGATCACCAAACTATTTTTGGAGCTGCATATTTATTTATTATGGCAATCCTCTCCCCCTACAATTTCACCTTTGCCCTACACCCAATCCTATAGCTGTACAGCAAATCAGCAATCTGTTCGCTAGCTCACCTGACCTGTGTTGATTGACAGTTTGCAGGTCCAATCAGAGGGCCAAGTGTGCGTTTCACTAGCCAATTTGTTGCACGTTTCTTTTGCAAGGGCAATGCTGCGGCTACTGTCTCTAGCTGCATGGAGAGTAATCCATGGAGACTCTGTGCCACGAAATGAGTGTCAAAACGTTACAAAACCTGGCCTGATATTTTCAAGTCATCAGTCTCAAGTCAAAGTCGAGTCCCGAGTCTTGAGGCTCGAAGCCCAAGTTATTTTATATCAAGCAGAGTTAAATTGGTGACTCGAGTCCACAACTCTGTCTCTTAGTGATTGGAAAAGTGAAGGTAGGTTCCCACTGTATTGCTTTCAGTAATCCAACCTTGTCAGATCAGTAATTACCTCAAGGAAGTAAGGAAGGGTGCATTTTAATGGTATTTAACATTGTCTATGGTAGGGCAGCATCATGGCTGGATACGTTTCATCATGAGCAGTGGGTTGGTGGAGAGAAAGAAACAGGAAAAGGAGGAAGTCACTTACATTTGGCCGTCAGCCTGTACCCTCCCAGGGGTGGCGCGTGGCCCTCCACGGCATCGAAGCCAGACGACACCAGTACCACGTCGGGGGCAAACTCATTGGCGATGGGCATCACCACCGTCCTGTGAAGGAGATTTAAAAAATAGTGAGAGACACAATAAGCAGTCAGTGCCATGATCACCTTTAGTGAATAACCTAAACATACTGTACAGTACCTACTGGTAGACACCACCTAGAGGCTGATGTTGGTACTTGTTTAGAAACAAAACCGATGGGGCAAAACAGACAGGGTTGGCTTAATATGGGGCAAAACAGACAAGGTTGGCTTAATTTGTTGACAATATGTAAACTATATTTCATCTCCAATGTTTATTGAAAACAAAAAAAATTGCACAATGATTACTTGCTGTCTCTCAAATACATCGTTACAGTTGTTGGTTAGCTAGCACATTTTTGCCATATTAGCAGAGACGTGACAGTCTAAACACCTAAAAACAAGACATGGTATCAAGAACAAGATAAAACTAGCTGAAACGAGACACCTACTATTCCCCACATGGCAGCTTCTTGTCATTGTTGTTAGCTAACTGGCTATCCAGAATCCAGAACAACACACAGGCCTTCTGACCCATTGAAATGTGCTTATCGTTTTTGTGACATTGTCAGCTAACCCGTCTATGAAGCACATACAGTACTTACAGTGCAATGTACCTGGCCATTTGGCAGCCAAACATTCAGTAAACAACACATAACCTCACATTCAGGAATCAAAGCCACAAATCTGGTGTTGGGAGCAATCTGCCCTCTCTCACACAGCTGGAGGAAGAAAATGTAGACAACAAATGTAGCGCTTTGATACAGTGGTTACAGATTAAGGCAGCCCCCCGCACTTCTCTGATTTAAAGGGGTTGGGTTAAATGTGGAAGACACATTTCAGTTGAATGCATTCAGTTGTACAACTGACTAGTATCCCCCCTTTCACTTTCCCTTACATTGACTGTGTCCCAAATGGCATCCTATTATATGGGCCCTGGTCAAAAATAGTGCACTATATAGGGAATAGGGTTCTATTTGGGAAACAACCTCCATCTGCTGAGGCTATCGTTAGAATACTCTAAGTCTAGGTCGTACTCGTCAAGACTTCTTGAACCACCTGTTCATTTATGCGGTCAACATTGTGTAGTTGAACTGAGAGGAATAGAGATAGAACGTTAACAAAGTTGTCTGTGACAGTAGTTTCCGAGGGACTTATCTGAGTGACAGTATGAATGGCTCTCCCAATGCAGATGTGTGCTTGGTACAAGCAGTACAGAACCCTGTGCTTTTTGGGTCCAGCAGTGTTTGGATAGTCAGAGTATTGATGCTGTGTGAGGGGGTGCCTCAGGGTCGTGTTGTAGGAACCCTCTACTTTGCTGACCTCAGGAACATGGCGCCTGTTTCCTGGCTGGCTCGCTTTCTTTCCATCCTGCTCTCGTCACCACAATTATAGGCCTCCAATGGGCAAACCACGCCCACCCACAGACACACACACACAGCTGTCTGCAGGGGCGGCCTCTCCCCAAAGGGAGAGAGAGGGAGGTGGTATTTTTAGGAGGGTTGGTACCCCAGACAGCTGAGATACACAGCAGAGTGTGTGCGTCACGGATTGTGTCAGCATGTCTCTAGCTCAGCGGGCAGTGTAATATATAAAGCACAGGGATGGTGGACAGAGGGAGAGAGGGGAGAGAAGCAGGGAAAATGAATAAGAGATGAGTAAAGTGAGGAAGTGAAGGAGAGAATGAATGAGACTAAATGAGAGTAAGAGAAGGATAGTATGCTCCGGTGGTCGCAATAGAACCGAGTAGTACTGTCTTGGAAATATTTGTCCAGCTGCTTAGAAGTTCTCTCTCTCTCTCACACACACACACACACACACACACACACACACACACACACACACACACACACACACACACACACACACACACACACACACACACACACACACACACACACACACACACACACACACACACACACACACACCATTAATATCAAGCACATAAAAGACCCCAACCCAAAGAGTGAGCTGGCCACAGGCACTCATGTGGCCAGCCACAAGATTGGAGAGGGAAAGGGGGGGAGGGCTTAAGAATGTATTAAGGTTACCATGGCGACCGGAGCATCACACAATTCCCCATCAACAAACCCCCTCAAAAACAGACGACAACCTTGGGAAAGCCAGAGGGATCCATTAGAGAGCAAGTGTGAGTGGAAACGAGGGCTTTTATAGGCGTGAATCAGTGGATATCTATGTGCTAGATGAAAAAGGCTTGGTTAATTAGGCCGGCGGATAATATGTTTTAATGATATTTACGACGCCATCTTAGCTACGGGACATCCTGGGTTTGTGGGGTCGGATCCAAAACACTACTGCCTCCGTCAGCTAGTTCCTGCCTGTAAAGTGTTGTTGCTGATGTGTGCTCTCGTTTGGATATCAATGGAAAATGTATACTGCTCTGCTCTGCCTTGCCACGACCGCGCAGTCACACCGAATGTGTTTGTTCAGATTAAAGGCACAAAATGTAGATTTGTGTGCTCCCCAACAAATTCACATAGAAACCTGAGTTATAGATCTGTCATTCTCATGGAAAGCAAGTCTGATAAGCAGTAGATACGTTCTATGTGTGCTATTTCTATGCTTCCCGTCCTTAAATTTTGTTTTTGCATTTTTTTACTTTCACCAGCTGCAAATAGCTGAACATTTTATATTTTTTGTTACTGAAAATATATTTCACAGCGGTTTATATGGTACAATGATTCTCTATACTATATATTACTTGATTAGTGAGAAACTGAAAGTAGGCGAACATTTCACAATTTTAGCAACCAGGTACAGATGTAGGATCCTAATTTGAGCCAGTTTGCTACAGCAGAATAATAATCCTGCAGAAACCGGAAATGTGGATTAGAATTAATTAAAAGATAAACAACGTGCTCGACTCCACCTTATATCAACTTAGATTGGGTGCTGAATCCTAATATGTAATAGAAAGAGCAAAAATAGGACAGCACTCTGGTGAATAAACTTAAATTGACAGTTTTATTGCCGCACAAATGTTTCAGGTATGAGCCCTTCTTCAGCGTGCAATGGCAATCAATGTCACTACAACAATACCACACACAGGTGGGCATAATTATACATTCTCAGTCAGTATTGGCCCAATCAAGAGATCCCAGCTGTGGGGGAAACATGGCAATCAAATAAAGATATATAGACATACAATACAGATACATTATGATATCATTACCTAAATGTTTGGCCTACATACTTATAACCCACATCAAAAAACAAGAACATTCCTAATTGAGGCCTTCTGGGGCAGGAGTGCCTGAGCAGTCTATCCAATACAGCGGGTGAAATAAGTATTGAACACGTCACAATTTTTCTCAGAAAATATATTTCCAAAGGTGCTATTGACATGAAAGTTTCACCAGATGTTGGTAACAACCCAAGTAATCCATACTTACAAAGAAACCAAAACAAATACATTCAGAAATTAAGTTATGTGTAATAATGTGAAATGATACAGGGAAAAAGTATTGAACACATGAAGAAAGGGAGGTTCAAAAAGGCATGGAAAGCCAAGACAACAGCTGAAAACTATCAGTAATTAAAAAGCAATCAAGCCCCCTGTCAGTGCAAATTAATATCAGCTGGTTCAGTCCCAACTGATGGCCTACAAAAAGGTCTCATTGCCAAGGTGTCACACAAGACACATCTCATGATGGGTAAAAGCAAAGAGCTGTCTCAAGACATTCACAACCTAATTGTTGCAAAACATAATGATGGCATTGGTTATAGGCGCATTTCTAAGCTTCTGAATGTTCCAGTGAGCACTGTTGGGGCCATAATACGGAAGTGGAAAGACAATCATTTCACCATAAATTTGCCATAACTTAATTTCTGAATGTATTTGTTTTGGTTTCTTTGTAAGTATGGATTACTTGGGTTGTTACCAACATCTGGTGAAACGTTCATGTCAATAGCACCTTTGGAAATATATTTACCGAGAAAAATTGTGACGTGTTCAATACTTATTTCACCCGCTGTATGTCTCTCTTTGGAGAATGAGTCAATCGGATCCAGTTCAAATTATTAAAAACACATTTAAAACCAAGAGTACTTTTATTCCACCAATGGGTAACCCGTCAGTCGACACTTTCTGCCGGCTGGTTGAGCAGGATGTCTTGGAATTGTGCATACAGAGCAGAGGGACACCAGTACACTCCAACATGTTGGAGTGTGAAAAAGAGGCATTGAGAAAACTGATGATTGATGATGAAATAGTCGTCAAATCCACCGATAAAGGCACAGCTATTGTCGTGCAGGACAGGACGTCAATGAAATCGAATGACAATTGAAAGACACTAACTTTTACATCACTTTACAATCGGATCCCATTGAGGTTTGCGGGTGAAATTAAGAGTGTGTTAAAACAGGCATTACGTGAGGAATTCATCACCAATGACAAATATAAATACATGGTTCAAGAAAATCCAGTGCGTCCTGTTATATACACTCTTCCTAAAATACATAAAGATTTATTGAATCCTCCAGGCCGACCAATTGTTTCGGGTAATCAATAGATACTGAGCAACTTTCTCAATATGTGGACTCTCACATTGGAGATTTGGCGCATACCTCAAGGACACTACAGACTTTTTGCAGAAATGAGAGACTTGGACAGTTGACTCAAATGACTTGTTCTATGGATCTATGGATGGATGTCTCTAGCCTTTATGCGAATATACCTCATCCAGAGTGTTTAGATACGGTGAAACATTATTTGAATCAAAGAACTGAACTGGATCCACCCCCAATGACTTACTGTTGCGCTTGACTAATAAAATATTGACTAAGAATTACTTTGAAGTTTGAATACTATTATTATCTTCAGGTTCAAGGAACTGCTATGGGATCCACAGTTGCACCTAATTATGCAAAAACAATTCTGGGGAAATTTGAGTTGGACTTTGTATACAATAAAAACCCCTATTCTAAGTTTATCAAAGTGTTTAGATATATTGATGACATTTCTTTAATTTGGTCAGGTGATGATCTTGAATTGCAGGAATTCTATGCAAATGTAAATTCCAGGATGTCATCCATTAAATTTAGATTGGTAATCGATAAAGAACATGTTTCCTTTTTGGAAGTTTTGGTTAAGAAAGATGGCAATGGCTTGCACACTGAGGTGTATAGAAAATAAACAAATAGAAATACCTTTATTCATTTCAGTAATTATCATACATAAAAATGTTTTTACCATATAGCCAACTCCTTTGGCTATTTTGTGACTCTGATTTATCATTTGATGTACATGCCAAAGATTTATGTGAACGATTCAAAACAAGAGGGTATAAAGAAGATTTAATGAACAATTGCCTAAGAGAATAAGACAAATTGAGCGGACTTTGTCGTCCACTTACAGTCCCATTTCCAGGATGATCAAGGAAGTAGTTAATAGATATTGGCACATATTACACAGAGACGCCAATTTTGGTAAAGCATTTGAATCCCCCCTAAGGTTTTGTAGAAGAGACCCTCAAATTTGAAAGATTGTTTGGTATGGTCAGATTTACCTATGAAAAAAAATAGCATTTTATGTGTATCATTCCTGATGGCAATTTCTCTTGTCACAACTGCGTTCACTGTTTATCCTCTCATCCCATTCGGGTGAGAGTATAAAGGTTAGAGGTAGAAGAGCATGTAACACGAAATATGTTGTATATTATGTGGGCATTGAATTGGTGAAGGCGCCACGTAGGGAAGGCGATAGGGATACATTTCTTCTCCAAAGAGAGACATATTGGATATTCGGCACTCCTTCTCCAGCAGACCTTCATGAGGAATAATTAGTTTCAGTTTTTTCTATTAAGTTATAAATATGTAGGACAAACATTTAGGAAATGACATCATACATGTACAGTGTCTGTATTGTGTGTTTCTATATTTTCATCTTTATTTGATTGTCATGTTTCTCCCACAGCCCCCTCTGCTGGAATCACCTTGAGTGGGCCAAGACTGACTGAGAATTTATATATAAGCCCACCTGTGTGGTATTGTTGTCGTGATATTGATTGCCATTGCCTTTGCACGCTGAAGAAGGGCTCATCACCGAAATGTTCATGCAACAATAAAAATGTTTTGTCATTACCTGTTGCACATTCAGTTAGTTCTTCAATACATGGTCTTGGACTATGTAGGTGTGTGTGCCTGTGTCTGTGTGTGTATCCCAGGAGTGTGTTTAGGAGGACCTGCGAACACCTCTTTCTCCTGAGACAGTCAGGCCTAACCCAAATCCCCCTGACCCACTGTAATGTCCTCATATGCCCAATATGCACCACACTCTCATGCTCCAAGTGCATTCTCCAAGGATGTTATCTTGAATACATTCTTGTGAAGACGAAAGTGTAGAGAACGCATAAAACATAACATTTGAGAAGCATCTTCCAGCCAGGACAATTGCAACACTAGAAACCAAACAAGACATACACAAAACAAAGGTTTTACTTCATAATAATCAGCTATCAATATGTGAATTGTAATGATCTAGCTAGTCAGCTAGTTAAACAGGCTAAAAATGACCTAAAACAAATTTTATGCAAGGTAGATGTAAATTCTTTGTAGGTAGCTAGCTACAAATTCTTCGAGGCTATCTAGCTAGTGAACAGTAGCATCAAGCTATTGACTTACTATTGGCTTGCAATCTACGCACACTACAGTGGGCATTGTAGGAATGTAAACATGCTAAAATTAACAGAGTATTTATTAACGTATCAAGATGAAATATTGTCAGTAGGCAACATATGAGAATGGGCAACATTTCATTCTGAAGTTTATTTTCTCTCACTTCAGCTCAAATAATTTCAAGAAATGTTGCGTTGTTTTTTACGTGGTTGCGTCATATTTCTGTGCATACTTTCCGTTGAAGCTTGCATTGACGCATGCTTCAAAATATGTACAAACGGAGTACGCATCCGAGAAATTCCCTTCGTGCTCAAATTTGTGGGCTCGGAGCACGGTAGTATGCATTTTGAGAAACACCCACAGACACACACACACACACACACAGTGTGCACACCGACATATGTCTACGAACACAGACATGCACACACATACACGTATACAGTACGTGCGTGTACCCACACACAAAGTGTTGCACCCTCTCTAGCATTTAGATATCGACGGCGCACATGTGACTACTCAATGCGCTCTACCTATAACATTCATCGAGACCCACTGAAACCCCCTGAATATCCGATCCGCAGGTGTTCGCCCAACACAGTTCAACCTTCCTATAGAGGTGGCTCTGGAGTCTGCTATTCCTGTTAATTATCCTCCTCCTCTGATCTTTACTGGGGCATTCCTGTAGCTATTGGATTTTTCAAAGATATGAGAAGATGAGATGAGCCACGTCTCTCTCTTTCACCTGCAGTGTTTTCTTGACCTGTTTTCCCAGTGAGGTTGTGTTGTTTCAGTTTGGGAGAGAATAGACTTGACGGAGCAGGTAGATGAGCACTCTTTGGGGGCCTGAGAAGTCTGTGGAGGGGTAGGGGACTTTGTTCACTCATAGTTCACCCAAGTCCTCATAACTTCCCCCATTCCCTGAATGCAGTGAGTGCTAAGACACAAATGCGCACACACGAACGCCCTTTCAGAACGGAGGCAGCTGTTCCCTCAGTGGCGTTGATAAGAACCAGGGAAACCTCCCTCTCTAGGGACTCTCTCCATCTTCCACTCCTCCTTTTCATTCCTCGCTTTAACCTTACCTCCGCATCAGAACACCCGACCAGGGTGTGTGTGTGGTGTGTTTTCAAGTGTCCTAAACAAGGGCAGCGAATGAGGAGGAAGATACTATAGCTTGACTGGACACAATAGACCCCCCCAAAAACCATTCCTCACAAACCTACTAACCAACAAAGGGTTAACGCTAGCCATGCCTACATGTCAGCCTCAAAGGCTTTTCCGACACACTTCAAAGCCTTGTCATCTAACGTTGTGGAGAGCTGGTTTGAATTAAGCTCAATTCTCCTCTCTGTTTCCAAGTTCATGATGAGAGAGGGAGCGAGAGGGAAGGAGCGAGAGACGGGGCTTCTGGTTTTCATTAGGGATAATTTTCTTATCTTTTTTTCCTCCCTCTTTCTAGAGGCTCAGGCTTGATCCCCTGCATATGCAATGTGGCACTGGCTGAGAGAGAGAGAGAGAGAGAGTTTGATAGAGAGAGACGTAGAGAGCAGCGCCAGGGTTGTAGGTTCGATTCCCACAGGGGACCAGTCCGAAAATAAACAAAAAAGTACAAAAAAAATGCATGCACTCACTACTTGAAGTCACTCTGGATAAGAGCGTCTGATAAATGACTAAAATGTGCACGTAAAAAACAGAGAGAGCGAGACGGCGGGAGAGTAGATATATGGACTGTTGGGCTGTGCTGGCCATTTTCCCCTGGGTGTTGTAAATCAGAGAGGCTGAGGAGACACTCACTGCAGCACTGTGGGATTGATGAGCGCCAGGGGTCAGCTGGGTGAAATAAGGGGAAGACCCACATCCCTGTCACTCCTAAATTGACCCTTAGCCCCTACTCCCCCAAGCTAGCCCCCCGACCCACCTTCTCCCAGTTCAATTCAAGAAGATTTATTGGCATGGAAAGTGTAAGAAATTACATTGCCAAAGAAAACATGTCAAATCAATTTCCCTCTCTCTCCATCTATGTGTGTACATCTTATAAGACTGGATAGGTGGAAGCAAAATTGTGGAATTTTCACCTAGCCTATGAGAGGTCGACAGACCCGGCGCCAGGATAAAGTGACTAAGGGGGCAGTTGAAATCGGTGAGGGGCACAATTTTGGGGGGTTCCTGCATTGGAATTATATTGAATTCTGCTTATTTCACGCTATACCACAATAAACATAAAGTGCAAATGCAGAGACTCCGAGACCATTGAGTGCTTTTGAAGTGACAGGTTGGTGTGAAATCTGTAGCCCATCTCCGCTGCACTCTATCAGCACAATGGACAGCGGCCTACACAGTAAAGCAAGGTCTATTTGATAATGAATATAGGCTAGAAGATATATAGGGTAATTCACCTATTAGAAACAGTCTATGTGAATGCAGCTGTACACAGCCATTGCGATATTGAACAATACACTTCTGTGGATCAAATTCCACCCACCCAAGTAATCAATTAAGCAATGCCGGCTTACCATAAACACGGGGGTGGGCTCTTCACGCGGAGCTAGCTAGAGCTCGGCAGCATCATCGCTGCTGGGCTTTGCAGCGGCCTCGGTGGTTGATTTCTGATATCCATCGTGGCAGTGGCAGATTAGTTGGTTGGAGCTAAATAGGCTAATAGCACTAACACCTTTTACAGCCAGCTAAGAAGCTAACTAAACTCTATAGTGTTAGGACGTGAGGCAGAGTTGAGTGAAGCAGCTTCAAATATTACAGGCAGAGGCATATCTCATTAGTCACGTAGCCTACCACTTTATTCACGTAGCCTACCACAGATGAGCAGTGTTTTTTCCTGCTTTTTATGGAAACTCAATGGAGTCATACCTAACCGCCCAAAGGAGACACCCTTTTATATGTTCTCCCAGGCCCAGAACCCAGCACATCTGAAGCCCCACCCCATAGCACCCACATAAATACACTTCCCCTCTGTCACAGGTGCAGCTAATCACCTATGATCAGAGATAAAGGGAGGAGAGAGAGGAAACAAAGAGCCTTGGTGACAAGATAAATAGTCTGCCACTCTGTTGGACCAGAAAAGAGCTACCGAGAAGCTACCGAGAAGGTAATACCTCAAGCTCTCGATGACTCACTTCAGTGCTCTTTCTCAACCACTGAATACTTGGACTCGTGATTTCAGTTTTCGGCTGATGAACAGAACAGATCTCTACTGTCCGACTCTCCCTGAGCTCCCAGACCCACATCAGGCTGCACCACAAAAGGCTTGGAGAAGTCTGGACTGACCAGAACTGGATGGCTACATACCACCACATTTGGGTCTCTGAAATGCCTCCTTCACATGTCGTGGTCCACAGGAGTGGTTTCTGCTCCTTGGGTTTGGTCAGTTCATTCTACGGGTAGGCCACATCTGAGAAGTCTGGCACAAAATGGTGGTACCAGCCAACGAGACCCAAGAAGGACTTCACAGCAGCCCGTGTGATAGGCGTAGGACTGTTTTGGATGACTGCAACTTTGTCCACTTGAGGGCGCACGCCCTCTGGGCCCATGCAGAAACCCAAATACAGGACCTCTTCTCGGGCCACAGCACACTTCGTTCCATTCACAGTAAGCCCCGCTTTCTGGATCCGCCCCAATATCATCCCTAGGTGCTGCAGATGCTGCTCTAGTTCTAGCAACTCTGACAATATGGGGATATCAGTCCCTAGGACAACATCCTATTGCTGACCATCAACTATCTCTTCACACAGCATGAACCTATTGTTAAACACTGTCAACATAACCTCAGGAGTAGCATACTGATTCACATCCCCATGAACAAACTTCAGGTTTACTACAGGTCGATACTCAATTAGACCGGCCCTAACAAGCATTTGTGTGCTGCCAGTATCAACCAAAGCCATCAACAACTTGCCATTTAGAAACAACTCACATAGCTGCTCATTAATCTGCAACTCACTGGGGCGTAAAATAGACCTATAGGCAAGTAACACAAACATGCATTAGCTCTGTGTGCAATACACTAGGCTGTCTACCTTATGTCCTACTAGGCCACAAGAAAAACACCTATGGTCCCTTTGCTCATTAAAATAAAAATGTGTGTTGTGTCCCGCATTATCCTTACCCAGTACTTCTGACGCAGTACTTCCCCCACAAATCTACCGGGTCTAGCAGCTGCCTCTGTGTTTGGATTGGAAAAGGCCCTTTGGTCACGTAGACATGTAGACCTCTGCGCGACGTGCCGCCTCGGCAGCGGACTTCGGGTCCCTTTCCGGAACCCAAACTCTGATTTCAGATGTAATCATCAGAACGAATTGTTTAATCACGACAACATCCAGGACAGTTTTAACTGTGTGCTCAGTTGGTGGTATCCAGCGCTGGCCAACTCCCAGAGACGGACAAACAATTCCTGTGGGGATTCCCCCACCTTTGTCTTTGCTTCACGATAGCGCATTCTATAATTGTCTTTGTTGATTTTATACATGTATTTTTTATCGCTTCCTTAACACTGTCATAATCATGAACAAAGTTAATGTCCATACTCACATAGGCTTCTCTGTTATTTGACTTACAAGCCGAATCACCCACTCTTCTCTCGGCCAGCCACACGTAGCCGCCATCCGTTCAAAATTGTGTTTGGCGCCGCCCTGAGTGGTCGCCTGTTAAGCAGCTCCCGTTGTCCGTGCATAAATTGTTGTTTTAGTTCGTTTTTTCATCTATTTTCTTTAGTTTTTTTTGCTACAGTTGGACTATAATAGTATAATAGTTCAGGATTATGGATTTTCTCGCAGCTGAACGTCGACAGGAATCGTCAACTATTATTATTTACAACAGAGCCCAGCTCCTGGATTTAGCACACGCAGCGCTGCTGCACCCCAGGGAAAAGTTTGATATTCCGGACGAGTTGAAAAGGCGACGCCCTGGACACAGGGCGGGATTGAAGTGTAAGGCGAAGCGGAGCAAGTACAAACCGGCTATACCGTCTATCATTATGGGCAACGTGAGGTCACTACATAACAAGATGGACAAGCTTGAGGCTCTTGTCCGTGGACAAAGGGATTCTCGGGAAACGAGCCTAATGCTTTTAACGGAGACTTGGCTGAACGATAACATCCCCATAGAGAACGTCACTATCGACGGTTTCCAGACCATCAGAGCGGACAGGGATCGCGTCTCTTCCGGTAAGAGCAAGGGTGGTGGGCTGGCTTTATTAGTTAACAACAGATGGTGTAATCCGAAACATATTACTCTTAAGGAACAGTTTTGTAGCCCGGACATTGAACTATTAGCTGTTAGCCTGAGACCCTACTATTTTCCGAGGGAATTCACGGCGGCCAATGCTGTTATTGTTTACATCGCACCTTCCGCGGACGCAAACACAGCATGTGACGACATCCACTCTGTTATCGCGAGGTTACAGACAGCACATCCCAGTGCTTTCTTTGCCATTTCGGGGGATTTGAACCATGCATCTCTCTCTTCAACGCTGCCCACGTTCAAACAGTTTGTGAAGTGCCCAACCAGGAATAATAAAACTCTGGACTTGTTATATGCTAATGTGAAGGATGCATACAACTCCACTGCACTCCCTCCCCTCGGTAGATCGGATCACAACCTTGTCCACCTCACTCCACTCTACAGGCCTATGGTCCAACAGCAGCCTGCGACCACCAGGACCATTAGGAGATGGTCCCTGGAGGCGAATGAGGCCCTACAGGACTGCTTTGAAACAACAGACTGGGATGTGCTCTGTGAGGCTCATGGGGAGGACATCGATGGACTTACTGACTGCATAACAGATTATATAAATGTTTGTGTAGACAACACTGTACCCACCAGGAAGGTACGCTGTTTCCCAAACAATAAACCCTGGGTCACCAGCGACCTGAAGGCCCTGCTGAATGAGAAGAAGAGGGCCTTCAAGAAGAGGGACAAGGACAAGGACAAATTGAAATGCGTCCAGAGGGAGCTGAAGTTGCGGATTGCTGAGGGGAAGAGAGTGTATAAGGAAAAGATGGAGGACAAGCTGAGGCAGAGCCAGGTGAGAGAGGTGTGGAAGGGTATGAGAAATATCACTGGCTTCAAGAAGTCAAACAGTGGGCAGACGGAGGGGACCCAGGACAGAGCCAATGAGCTGAACCACTTTTTTAACAGGTTTGATACGGGCCCTGTCCACCTCCCTTCCAGCTCCCCAGACCACACACCCTCATGGCTGTCCCACCCCCACTTTGCTCACAACACCTCTGCTGAGACAATCAGTGACCCCTCCTCCACCGCTGCTCCCCCTGGACTGATCCTCAACACCCCCCTTCCCCCCACCTCCCCACCTGGGCTGGCTTTCACCACCAACCAAGTGAAGAGAGAGCTTGAGAGACTACATCAGTGGAAAGCAGCGGGCCCTGATGGCATCAGCCCAAGGGTGCTTAGGGTCTGTGCTGACCAACTGTGTGGAATACTCCAGCGTACTTCAACCTTAGCCTGAGCCTAGAAAGGGTCCCTGTGCTGTGGAAAACATCCTGCCTCGTCCCAGTGCCCGAGAAGGCACACCCCACTGTCCTGAATGACTTCAGACCTGTAGCGCTAACATCCCACATCATGAAGACCCTGGAAAGGTTAGTCCTCGCTCACCTCAGACCCCTGGTGTGTACATCACTGGACCCCCTGCAGTTTGCATACCAGCGCAACATCGGGGTGGATGATGCAATCATCTACCTTCTGCAGAGGGCCTACTCTCACCTGGACAACGCAGGTTGCACTGTGAGGGTTATGTTTTTTGACTTCTCCAGTGCCTTCAATACCATTCAGCCCCTGGTACTGGGTGAGAAGATGAGGAGGATGAAAGTGTAAGCACCCTTAGTCTCCTGGGTCACGGACTACTTGACCGGTAGGCCACAATTTGTGCGACTACAGAGCTGTGTGTCAGAACGGGCAGTTAGCAACACAGGGGCCCCCAGGGAATGGTCCTGTCCCCCTTCCTGTTCACCCTCTACACCTCAGACTTTGAAACATGCCACCTACAGAAGTTCTCGGATGACTCTGCAATTGTAGGGTGCATCAGGGGTGGGCAGGAGGAGGAGTACAGGAGCACAATCAGTGACTTTGTGTTGTGAGCAGAACCACCTTCAGCTCAACATCAGCAAAACAAAGGAGATGGTGGTGGACTTCAGGAGAACCAAGGCACAACTGACTGCAGTCCCTATACAGGGGATAGATGTGGAAATGGTTGGGTCATACAAGTTCCTGGGAGTCCATATGGACAACAGGCTGGAATGGGCAGGAGCACTTTCAGTCACAGACTGATCCCACCACGGTGTGCCAGAGAGCGCTACAGGAGGTTCTTCCTGCCGGCGGCTATTAGACTATATAATGCCTCACCGGGGTGCCGTGCCGTCGGCAACATAGATCTGGAACTGTTGGGGTGCTAGGACCTAGTTTAACAATTATGCATCCATCTGTGAGTAACTCTGGTCCGTCATCACTCATTCACTCAGGACCTATTTATTCATGCAGGTCTGTATATACATACTCATTTACAGATGTTTATCATATCACGTGCAATATTGCTAGTAATTCTTGGACCTAACTTACGTAGGCATTCACTCAGGAATGCATATCAGTATCCTGTCAGTTGCACCTTTTCTCATTGCTTTTAGTATATCGAATGTGCAATACGTGCAGTTGTCTGTATTTAAACCCTGCGCACTAAGGACTGTATTTTAAGGGAATTACTATTATTACCCCAAATTATATCATACACACATTTAGCTATTTAAGTATCTCTTCCTGTCATTTACCTGTACATTTTGTGTAACCATGCAAGTATTCACTTATCTGTAAATATAACTGTATATTTACATGTACAGCTAATTTAACCATGCAAAATATTCACTTACCTGTTCATTTAGCCAGTCTGTCTATTAAGTAAACTATTATTACCCTCGCTCATATCATATGCATTTTTAGCTACTGAAGTATTTCTCTTCCATCGACCTGTATAGTATAGCTAACCATCCAACATCCACCAATGTATAGTGTACATATTCAGCCAACCACCCATACTATGCAATGTCTTTTTATAGCTTTTGTTTTGCACTCCAGATATCTTGTATTTCTATACTTTTTCATACTGCCGCTCTATGTATCATGTACCGTGTATCTGTCTTTTGTGTACTTTCGCTGTGGCATTTTGCACCTGCCCTGTGTTTTGTTGTTGTAGCTGCTTGACAAAGAAATTCCCCCTCGGGATCAATAAAGTACCTATCTATCTATCTATCTATCATCTATCTATCTATCTATCTATCTATCTATCTATCTATCTATCTATCTATCTATCTATCTATCTATCTATCTATCTATCTATCTATCTATCTATCTATCTATCTATCAAACGTTGCGAGGTACACTTCCATTTCATCATTGCCAGTGACCTTGGGCAGTGACAGGTCCGGCCGGAGCGTCACTGTCACCGGGCCCTTTGGATCTGGGTGCCGATTGGTGTAATCAGGCAAGCCTCTGCTTGCTCCATCCCCATCGCCCAGCTGGTCTTGTGTCCAGATGCCAGCGCTGTTTTCTTGTAGCTCAATAAGTGCTCTACCACCTAGAGCCGAGCCTCCTGTCTCTACCACCTAGAGCCGAGCCTCCTGTCTCTACCAACTAGAGCCGAGCCTCCTGTCTCTACCACCTAGAGCCGAGCCTCCTGTCTCTACCACCTAGAGTCGAGTCAACTGTATCTAACACCTAGAGCCGAGCAGACTGTCTCTAACACCTAGAGCCGAGCCTCCTGTCTCTGCTCCCATTGCTTGCTCTTTTTAATGCTCCATTTCAGTGAGCTCCAGCATTGCGCACAGCTGTGGATCGCCCATAGAAAATGTGGGATTGCCGATATGGTTGTCTGTGCGCCAATCTCTGTGGCATCCCCAGCCCACTCCACAATATATCCTGCTGCATTTCGCCTTGTTCTACTGCCATCCTTCCCTGGTTCGTTGGTAGTTTTGCGGTAGTTCCCAACTTGCGCACCATTCTCGTATAGGAAACGGGGCCTCTTCGTTGAGCCGGGCCCGGAGGTCGAAGTGGGGCTATACTACCATATTGTGTGTACTTACTGCGTATCATTCAGGTCTACATAAAAAGAGGTAGGGGCTAGGGTATCATTTAAGATAGGGTATATCAACCCTTTATCTAATAAAGGTCATGATCTTTGCTCGTTGGCCACATTGGCCACAGGAAGCCCTCTTGCCCTCAGAACAGCCTCCATTCGTCGGGGCATGGACTGTACAAGGTATGAAAGCGTTTGACAGGGATGCTGGCCCATGTTGACTCCTGTCAGGCTCTGGCCATAGAGAAGCCTATTGCTTCTATTATTTCTGTTTCTGGTGGTGGTTTGTGTTGGATCCCTAATTAGAGGCAGCTGCAGTGCATTGTCTCTAATTAGGGATCCTACATATGTTTGTCTGTTCCACACCTGGGTGTGGGTTGTTAATTCTCCAGTCAAGGTGAAAAGTAAGTGTGCTACGTTACGTTACGTTTGTAGATTGTGTTTGTTTGTTTTGGTAGTTCGTCTTTTGTTGAAATTTCAGTAAAATAAATGTTGAACTACAATCCCTGCGCTGCGTCTTGGTCGCTCCATGCACCCAACCGTGACAGACCTTGGGCTGTGTATGTGCCCTGTCGTGACAACTCCAATGCTTCCCACAGTTGTGGTGGGATGCCTCTTCACAGGTGATGTACCATTCTTGATACACACAGGAAACTGTTGAACATGAAAAACCCTGCAGTGTTGCAGTTCTTGACACAAACTGGTGCGCCTGGCACCTACTACCACACCCTGTTCAATGGCACTTAAATATTTTGTCTTGTCCATTCACCCTCTGAATGGCACACATACATAATCCATGTCTCAATTGTCTCAAAGCTTAAAAATCCTTCTTTAACCTGTCTCCTCCCATTCATCTGTGGATTTAACAAGTGACATCAATAAGGGATCATAGCTTTCACCTGGTCAGTCTATGTCATGTGTGTTCTTTCTACTAAACGGCATAGAAAGGAACAGTTCTGCATTGCCAAGTTGGCATGCATACGCAGTCTGAAATATGTAACTACTATATTGTCACAGAGTATCAACAAACAAGATGTTTTACCCTTTCCAAACAATTTGCCTTCTATGAAGTGCAGCGCCAACATAACTGGGCAGGGTGGTTAAACAAACAAAGCATAGATTTGAGCATAAACTCATAAAATGTTGCTTTATACACAATAACACAAGAGACAATACCTGAAGATGTGCTACACATTGGTGGGGGCACGGTGCTTGAGGGTTTGACCACATGCATTGCATACATAACAATACATCGTAGGTACATATGCTCCTTAATATGTATCATGTCCCACCTCTTGTATATTGTACACATTCATACAACACATGATACTGTAGCTTGTACAGCATGTGATCCATCTGGCTGGATGTGAGAGGGTCAGTGTGTGTTTAAGTGAGGAGCAGGGTTATGTGGAGATGTCTGGGGTACATTAGCAGGGCACATTGTCCTGGTTAGCATAGTATAATGTGCAGCAAAGTCAGTCAGTAGATTGAGAGAGAGTGGTTTGATGTGCATTACTGGTCTACCTGCACCGGCAGACCAGCTGGCCAGACAGGCTCATCTTCAAAGTGAATCACCCTCTGCCATGCCCCACCATATGTCTGAGTATGTGTGTGTATGTACTGTATGTAAGTTTGTGCTTGCATGAAATGCAACGGCAATGTCATGTATGCTTGTGTGTGTATGGATAGGTGTGTATGCCTACAAGATTGTGTGTGTTTGTGTGTGTGTGTGTGTGTGTGTGTGTGTGTGTGTGTGTGTCAATGTGTGTGTGTGTGTTTATTGGATGTTTATATGCACTTGCTCGCGTTATGTGTGAGTGTGTAAAGTGTGAGTGTGTGGGATATAAATAGCCCCAGACAGCGGACATAATGGAGTTCAGACCTGGCATGAGCCTGCTTGGCAGATAAAGGGACTGCCACAAAGCCCTGCCTCGGTCATGCGTTACAACACTTCATGCCTCCCCGCCTCTCAGCCGTATAGAGCTGTGAAAAGGAGGCATTACAGGATAGATAGATAGATAGATAGATAGATAGATAGATAGATAGATAGATAGATAGATAGATAGATAGATAGATAGATAGATAGATAGATAGATAGATAGATAGATAGATAGATAGATAGATAGATAGATAGATAGATAGATAGATAGATAGATACTTTATTGATCCCCGAGGGGAAATGTCTTTGTCAAGCAGCTACGAAAAAACACAGGGCAGGTGCAAAATGCCAGAACGAAAATACACACCAGACAGATACACGATACATGATACATAGAGCTGCATTATGATAAAGTATAAAAATACAAGATGTCTGGAGTGCAAAAAACTATAAAAAGACATTGCATAGTATGGGTGAATGGCTGAATATGTATCAAGAGTTCAGTTCTTTTTGGACAAGAGATTTTCATACAGTCATGGTGTAACATGCCCTTTTGTTACACTTCTCTCAGTATTTATGCCTTGGATGTTACGTTGACGTTCTGTGTCCTGCGAATAGCCATCACTATAAAATAGACAATGTGTGGACAATATGCACACTTTTGGGAATATCCGTTTGGTTCCATTGTACAGGGCAAACTAAATCAAGTGCACCTGAAGTGTATTAAACTATTTAACATTATGTATTTGACCCAGGTCTGACCCCAAGTGATGTTCACATGGTTGTATTTGTGCCTCCAATTTGGCAGGGATATTTTACATGAATCACCCAATCCGTGTTCTTAGTCCATCTAAGTTCAAAAACATCTATAGTTGTCCTGAATCTGCGATCAACCGTTTCTATGTATTTAATTCTAATGTTAACTGCTAACAATAGCTTACTGTATCAGTCACTTCGGCTTAAGTTGAAAGCTTTGGACATAGATAACATCCGTTATCATCTACATTAACGTCAAGAAGGCTTTGAGTGATATTGGAGTGAATCATCCCTTTAATATGCGTCTGTAGACTTGCGGCCTGACAGTAGTGTGTGTATGGTTCCAGAGCTGGGAACTGTCAGTACAGACTGAGCACTGGGACCTTCAGCTTGTTGATATACACCCCTCTCCTCAGCCAAGTTCTCCCTGAGCACTTTACACACCAACAGCCAACCCCCACCGCTGTAAATTCGCCACTAAACTGGCCCCTCTCTTTTTATTTCCCTCTTGATTTCTGACGCTGATGTTGCTAGCATAATAAATCCTCATCATACTCTTTGGTAGCTAGTCTGTGTGTGATATGATTGATATGTGTGTTACCTGAAGGCAGCCAGGTACTCTGTGTCTCCCATGGGTGGTTCCAGTCCCCCAGTGAAAGCCATGTTCACATTGAAGCCCATACCTGCTCCAGTGCCCACCTACAACACACACAACACAACATAGGTTAGTCACACACACTCAAGCAAAATGACATGCATAAACTGCACTATTACACACACATACACCAAAACATCTGAACATTGACAGACCATTCTAGTGTAGATGGACCATATCAAAGCTCTTTCTACAATAGCAGTAATGTAGTATTTCTCAGAACAGCATCCATATAGGAAAAGACTGCTGGGATTGCTGCCATTTACCTGTCAAAGTTCAGACTGCAGCTGCTAAACAAGGGCACACACTCTAATATACGCACGCATGTATGCATGCATGCACGAACGCACACACACAAGTACACACACAAAACACTAACCCACTTTTACATTAAGCCTGGGCATTTTACAAACAACAACAATAATCTGACCTAAGTGGCAGACGGCCATGCTAATGACCCCATCATTAAGAAACAGGAAATGTTAGATGACTGCCAATATCGTAGCAATTACCAATGAATAACCAACAACAATTGAGTTTTCTTTATGTTGCCAATTTGAACGTGAAAAACAGGAACATTTTAAAAAATCGATTGACTCTTCTCCTAGCACCACCCCAGAATTTTGTGTAACCAATCCAGCGCTCCAATGGATAGCAAATGTTGTCGAGTCTGACACCTTTGACACAATGTTGCCAATTGAGTGAATTTGTTGCTATATTTAGTGAGTTTTCAGACCCCTTCAGTAACTTTTATTGGTAAGAGGCTAGCGACAAATTCAGTTACTTTCAGGCTGCCTTTGGGGAGTTGCCACAGAGCGTTTCTATGGTTTTGATAGCATTAAGCTCTTTTGCCACTCAGTTCTGCCGCAAATGAGAATGGGAGTGCAACAGTAGTCACAGTAACAGCGCACGCACAGGCAGAGAAGCACCAGGGGAGGGGGTGTATGGTGGGAGGGTGAAAACGCTACGTCGGGGACTGCAGCTGTGCTGCAAATTGGTGCTGTTATGTCGTCATCTAGCAACTTTAGCGACAAATCAAGGAGCCAAAAGCGACCTCTCACTGAAAAATTGTTGGCAGCACTGAGTTTTCTTTAAAAAGGTAGCCTAATTGTTTAAATGGCTAAATAATTGAACAGTGCACTTGTTACTGTGATCATTAAATGCAGAGCCTGTTGAAATGTTTCAAATCTGAAATTATACTTTTGTTACATTGTTAAGTGGCGCAGTGGTCTAAGACACAGCATCTCAGTGCTAGAGGTGTCACTACAGACAACCTGGTTTGAATCCAGACTGTATCACAATTGGCTGTGATTGGGAGTCCCATAGGGCGGCACACAATTGGCCCAGCGTCGTCTGAGTTTGGCTGGTGTAGGCCGTCATTGTAAATAACAATTTGTTCCTAACTGACTTGCCTAGTTAAATAAAATGTTTTTAAAAAGCCAGCTAACTTGTTTTCTCTAAATGTATGTTAGCTAGCTAAGTTGGCCATGTTATGAATACTCTGAATAACTCTCATCTGCTGTCGACTTTAGGAAATGATTTGTGAGCACTAGTTAGCTCCAAAAGTGGTTAATAGCTTTGACTGCATGATGACAGTGAATTCAGTGGCTAGCCAAACTACAACCTTAATTTTACCAGGTTCCCGTGAAGCAATTGTAATGACAGTCCGCCACAACATACCTGAGAGTTTCCTGATCATCAAGGGGTAGTCTGGGTTTAACTTCATTGCGTATTAAAAACACAGTTTGAGATCATTTAGAGGAAATTTTGCCAGTGGTTGAATGGGGAATTGGGCTTCCCTAGAAAATGTTGCTTGAGGTTGCAACAGTAACTAAGGCGACTAGGAATTCTGGAAAACCTGGGAATTTTGAGAAAAAGTTACCGGAATTCTGCAAATGTGAAAAAAAAAAATCATTAGCAAGAGGAAACTATTGGTGTTGAGATCCTGCACACTGTGCAGGGAGTTGAGTTACCAGTGTCTGTCTACATGTGTGCCAGTAATGTGAAGAACAGTTAGTGCTTGTCAAAGTGAACATAGACAAACATGCACGCACACACGCAGGCAAGTGTGTCCCCAACTCTGCCACTCACCTCATCAGGTGCTCCACTGCCAGGGAAGAAGTTGCCATCGTCGTAGCGATGGAGTGACAGGTAGAGAACGTTGGGGTCGCTATAGAACGCTTGTTGTGTGCCGTTGCCATGGTGAACATCCTGATAGATATGGAGAGGGGCGGGGTAGATGCTTTGGTTACTTCCTGCCTCTAACAACTGATTTAGGATCAGCTCTCCACATTAAAAACCTAATGATAAGCATTGTGCGCTAAACAACAAAATAACCTTAAATCAGTCGTCAGATGGACATAGAAGAGTTACACCAAAGTAGACAAGTGGACACCCTGAAACAAAGTATCAACTGCCATGCTTAGCCACTATCTAACATACCACAACCCTACAAACTCTTTGTGACCAGTTCAAAAGGTTGCATATGTTTTAGGCATGCAATTGGATTAAGTCAGTCATTAAAATCCCATTGTTGGGTGACAATATCTAATACTTTCGCTACGATATCCATTTCATTTTAGCAGACCTTCCCACATAGTCAAACACATAAAAAAATGTGAATTAAGCTTCTATATTGAGGCATTATCTCATACAATTTACAAATGTTAAAGAAGGTTCTTTTTTAACCGAGTGACCTTTTTTACAGTTTCCCCCTGCTTTATAAGTTTCTACATCGAGACATTTTCTAAATCAAAAGAGGAGTAAAAAAAAACTGTACTTGCTCCCAGGATGACAGGGCTAGCTGTAGAAGTCTCTCTCAGTGACAAACAGGAGGAAATTAAAAGGGGTTCAAAGGCTTTGGGAAGCCGTATAATGAACCCAGCAACAATCCTAGCAACGTCCAGCATTCATGATGACATGCACATCTCTTCCTGGGCATGAGGACTATTTTCAATTTGACAGATTCTAACGAGTGACGTTATGTGTTTCATAAATATAGAGCCCTGATGTATTGTCATTATATTAGACTCACAGAACATTCAAACATTTTATGAAATTAATGGTCATTATTTGTTGCCTTATTCTGTGTGGAAGCACAGGAAGTCCAAGGTAAACTTACCCAATCCACAATCAATATCTTACTGACACTGAGCCTCTCCTGCAGGAGTTTAGCTGCGATGGCCACTGAGTTGAAGTAACAGAATCCCCTTTGTGATGGAATGATAAGAGAGAGGGGGAGTGAGAGAGACAAAAAAAAAACATACATTTAGTTTGACTGGTTCTGATCGTTTGATTTTGCTTGAAATCTCTCTACTGTTCCGTCTACATCTGATCCAATGAGACGGAAGAAACATCAAAGGGGTGGGACTTACATTGGTGTGCTCTCCTCTGCGTGGTGTCCAGGTGGCCGGACTACAGCAAAACCATTCTGCCAATCAGAGAAGACGGAACCATGTTACCCATAAGGCCTTCAGCAGTCACAGACTGACCGACATACTCTGTTAGAACAGATAATCGCATAACCCCAAAAACGCACACACACGAAAACACCCTTTTACACACATATACTGTATATATGCACACCAACCCGTGCACACACACATGCATGCACGCATTCCAGTTTCTCCATGCAATATTCAGTTCTCTCCCTCTCTGACCTTAAATCCCCATATGGCTCACAGTTAATTGTTTTGCCATTGACAGGGCGGAGGGTAAGACACTGCTGATGACACACACACACACACACACACACACACACACACACACACACGTGTGTCTGTCAGCTGGGAGTAGCAGTGCGAGGCGTGGATGCTGTGTTAATCTGGGGCCCTAGGGGACAAGCTGCCGCTCCCGCGCCAACTGTTTAGGGTCCTTGTGTAATATGGGGACGCCCAGTGTTTTGGAGTCTTGACTGACTGTGGTGTGCGGGGACGTGGTGAGGGGACCTGTGTCCCTGTAGTCCAGTCTAATGATGTTGAGGCAGCTGCTGTAGATTACTCTCCACCTTGCCTGGCCACAGAGGATATTATTCTAGCAGAGGGAGAGGAGGGACTCAGATCTAGTCTGTTGATAGGGGCCGCTTTCAAAGAGCTGTGTGTGTGAGAGCGAGAGTGTATGACTTGGACAGGCCAGGGGGGTTTGCAGGTGATGTTAGAGTCTGTCCCCCTCCCCACGGCAAGGAGATAACTTCCTGTGACGTCTAACCCCTATGTAGAGTGCAGATATTTTCATGATCATTTCAGGTCTATAATTCCTAGAGAGAGAGAGACCTCGATAAATCCATCAGGATGGTTGATAAATAGATCAATGGATGAACAGATGAGTCAGTGAATGAATCAAACATGTAAATTAATCATTGATCATGCTTTCAACTCTACTACAACAAAAATAGAGTCCTAGCAGAAACTCCATTTGAGTGTTAATAATTTAGCATGCTATACTAACACCTCTGAGAGGAATTATCATTAGTATCCATTACCCAGCTCTGCTCTGCTGCGGTTTGCAGGCTAATAAAGCCGGCGTGTTAGCAGGGACTGCTAGGACGCCAGCGGGGTTCAAGCGATAGTCGGGCACGACCACTGACACAGGAAGGCAGGAGGGGAAGGCAGGGGGTGTCTGTCTGAAAGGTACTAATGAGAGCTTTGCGGTGGGGAGCATTCCTACCGAGTCTGTAGGTGTTAAGACTGAGTACGGCTAGCACGGCTAACAAGGCTAAATTAATGAAGATACACAAGCCCTTTTATTCACATGAGTGGGGCTAGCGTTAGCACTGCTGATGAGGTCTAATTATCAACGCTCCACACTGCCACCTGTTCACCAGAGATGGTGCTAGCATTAGCATTAGCATCTGTTGCGAGATGGCATTATCATTGGTAAGGCAGGCGGGCGGGCGGACGGACGGACGGACGGACGGACGGACAGACAGACAGACAGACAGAAACCCATGGTGACGAGGGACATGAGGCTAACCTTGAGCTCTGCAGCTGCCACTTTGAAGACAAGCTCCACGACAGAGCCTACAGCCAGACGAGCAGCGCTGGACGAGTGGACCTCGTTCCAAATGGTGTCGCTGTCCACCTGTGAACACAATCGCACATTTATATAATGCATAATATGTACTGAGGGTACAACACATTATGAACACCTGCTCTTTCCATGACATAGACTGACCAGGTGAAAGCTATGATACCTTATTGATGTTAATTGTTAAATCCACTTCAATCAGTGTAGATGAAGGGGAGAAGACAGTTTAATGAAGGATTTTTAAGCCTTGAGACAATTGAGACATGGATTGTGTGTGAGTGCCATTCAGAGGGTGAATGGCTTTTAAGTGCCTTTGAACGGGTATGAACTTAACTGCAAAGAACTGCAAAGATGCAGGGTTTTTCATGCTCAACAGTTTCCCGTGTATCAAGAAAGGTCCACCACCCAAAGGATACCCAACCAACTTGACACAACTGTGGGAAGCACGGGCCAGCATCCCTGTGGAACGCTTTCGACACCTTGTAGAGTCCATGCCCCGACAAAGGAGGTATGAACACACAAGCTACAGTACAAAGCCCCTAACCACACTCACACACAGTGTTACAAATCTATTGTATCACAGCTTGCACAGAGAGAAGGAAAAAAGGGACTTGATTGCTGAGCAAAACGAGGCAGCAGTAAAGAACCTCTCAGAGTGAGTTACGGGTCTATCCAACTGACGTGAATGACTCCCCTTAAAGACACACACACACACACACACACATCAATCTAAAGGGCAGGGGAAGAGACTTTGCTCTTCACACGTCTGTCCGCCAAGAGAGTCTTTGAATGTGCTTCTACTGGGGTCCCATGGGGGAAGCTTGTAGAGGTGTGATTTTAAAGGGGAGGAGAGAGGTGAGATGGCTTTTATTCACAGACATGGAGTGTCAATATTGAGCCAAGCGAGTAACTTTGGAAGAGATGGGGGATATATATGGAGAGAAATATTAGCATGGGGAGGAAGACATGGAGAGAGATGGGGGATGGGTTGGGGGGGGGGGCTAGTCTTGGTGTTGTGGATATGAGTGTGTGTGTCCCTACGTGGTCAGAGAGAGGCCAGGCATTCATCAGTCAGGGCTGATTATGCTGACACACACCTGCCCCGTGGCCCCAATCTCTCACACACACACACACACACACACACACACACACACACACACACACACACACACACACACACACACACACACAAACACACACACACACCTTATTATACCTGTGAGGACTTTTTGGGGATCAACAATTGATTCCCATTCAAAATTTCCCTAACCCTAACCCTAACTCCTAACCCTAAACCTAACCCTTCTGGTACTCACAAGGTTAGTAAAACATGCACACACGGACACGCACAAACACACACAATTCATACCACTACATACATCTCTACACCTCCACACACTCTACACACCACTAGTCCATAGTGCACATACTGTCGCACAAACACTACACACAACTCTATCTTCAAACACACTCAGCAGAGATACTCTTAACTCCTCGTTGTTACACCGCCTGCATGTAAAAAAAAACCTCTGCTTTTTAGTTGATCAAGGGGCTGACCCCAGAACCAACATGAAGTCACACACAAACACACACACACACAAACACACACACAGACACACACACACAAACACCTGGGATGACCGACTGAATTCCGAAATGGAATAATCTCAAGAGAAGGAAACACCTGGCAGAGGGAAAGAGAGAGGAGGAGAGAGAGAACGAAAGAGCGAGTGTGTGGGGACCTGCAGGGTTTCTGTGAACCTTGGGGTCTCCGACAGACTCAGCACACATTGACTCTGGCAATCCCTGCCTGCTGCATTTGGCGTTCAATTGCATGAACGCTCAAGGCTAGAGGGAAAAAAAGGAAAATGTGGGCCTTTTCAAGTCGCGCCAAGAAGGACTTTGTCACGAATTACGGGTCTGTGGTGCATTTACGATAAAAAGAATACTGGGGGGAATGGAGGGGTGAGGGGAAGAAAGGGAAATTGGGTTGGGAGAGAGGGAGAGGGAGGGTGAGTTGACTGAAGAGTGATGGCTGGACCAGAGAAGTGAGTGAGCGAGCGAGTAAGTGAGAAAGTGATCAAGGAAATGAGTGATTTGGGTGATCACTTTATTGAGCAACGTGACGCGGGATAAACAGAGGAGAGTGTAAAGAAGTGAAGGAGAAGATTGACCGAGGGAGGGACACAGTGCCAAAGTCAGCAGTTCTAGTCACTAACAGAGAAGAAAGCGCAATGTTGGACAAGTAAAGTAGTCCTGACAAAAGCGACCTTTGAGAGTAAGACTGAGTAAAAGGAGGTGGAAGATGCACGCCAGTACAACCAAGAGCGATAGGGGGATAAAAGAGAGGGAAAAGAGAGGAACCAGGGACCAAAGAGTGTGGGGACAGGGGTATGGGGGGGGGGGGGGGGGGGGTTGGAGGTTGTTAGGTGGGTCGTGTTGGAATGAAAGAGTGGTGGTTCTGCTCAGGCTGACAGGGTAATTTGACGAGCGGAGGCGCTGTGCTGGGACTACAGGAAGACAACAATTTAGTCCCATTTCCATAAAACAGAGCAGAGCCCCTTCTGTTTCCTACCAGCGGCAGCAGGCACCTTAAGAGACCCAGCTAGCTACCCCCAGAGAGGCAGGAGGTCCGAGAGAGAGAGGGAGAGACAGGAAGAGAGAAAGAGGGAGAAAGCAGGGGAGAGGGAGAAGAGATGGAGGGAGAGAAAAAGTGAGAGAGAGGGGGATGGAAAATTGACCTAGGGAGCGACAAACACACATAACTTCAGTTCACCCACTCACTCCAATACACACACACACATACACACACTCTTGAACACATATACAAGGGAACACACTCCCCATGAAGACAGACAGACAAAACTCACCCAGCTGACCTTATTTTTACCAAATACCTTTACTTTCACAAGCACACTGAAGTGGAAGCACATATGTGCACGCATGCACACGCACCCACACACACAGACACCATTGTCACCCCCACCCCCCCAAGTGTCCCTCTGAACACACAACACACAGACAGCGCACCCCCCACCCACACACACTCTACAGCACACAGCTTGTTTATAGAAAACACCTGGTCACAATTACCCACTCGACAGAAAGCAGAGCAACAGTTTTGGTTGCCTCTGGTGCTCCAGGGTGGTGTGTGTGTGTGTGTGTGTGTGTGTGTGTGTGTGTGTGTGTGTGTGTGTGTGTGTGTGTGTGTGTGTGTGTGGTAGGAGAACAAACAGCACCATTATTTATACAGGGGAGAAGAAGAGAAGAAGTTGAAGAGAGTGACTTACCCCCACCCCTCCACAAGGCAGCCTCACAAACACGGGAGTAACTGAACCTGAGAAAGAGTGAGAGCAAAAGAGATGTTAGGGAGGAGCGCCAGAACACTCTTGGACACCCAGGACATTCAGCAGGTGCCTTGACCTCTGAACTCCAGCCTCTGACCACGTGAAATTCCACAGAGGAGAGAATACACAGATGCCATTTGAATTGTGGTGGAAAAAATGACGAACCTCTCTCTCTGAGCTCACAGTCTTCCTGTAAACAACTTGATTTTGTCAAACCTTTCTTTCCTCCTCTCCCCTCTTGTTGTGACAACCACTTACTAACAGACTTTCACTTTCTTCTTCATTCAGTCCCCCTCTTGACATCAGTCCCATGCTCACCCCTTCATCCCACTCATCCATTGTTTCTGAGACAGTACTGTATACCATATTTGTGAATATGAAGTAACATACCATAATTTTGTAACATAACCTAAGAGTTGTCCAACCACCTTGTCATGCAATATGTATGTACAGTTGAAGTCAGAAGTTTACATACACTAAGGTTGAAGTCATTAAAACTCACTTTTCAACCACTCCACAGATTTCATGTTAACAAACTATAGTTTTGGCAAGTCGGTTAGGACATCTACTTTGTGCATGACACAAGTAATTCTTCCAACAATTGTTTACAGACAGATTATTTCACTTATAATTCACTATATCACAATTCCAGTGGGTCAGAAGTTTACATACACTAAGTTGACTGTGCCTTTAAAAAGCTTGGAAAATTCCAGAAAATTATATCATGGCTTTAGAAGCTTCTGATAGGTTAATTGACATCATTTGAGTCAATTGGAGGTGTACCTGTGGATGTATTTCAAGGCCTACCTTCAAACTCAGTGCCTATTTGCTCGACATCATGGGAAAATCAAAAGAAATCAGGCCAGACCTCAGAAAACAAATTGTAGACATCCACAAGTCTGGTTCATCCTTGGGAGCAATTTCCAATCCCTTGAAGGTACCATGTTTATCTGTACAAACAATAGTACTCGCGTATAAACACCATGGGATCACGCAGCCGTCATACCACTCAGGAAGGAGACGCGTTCTGTCTCCTAGAGATTAACGTACTTTGGTGCGAAAAGTGCAAATCAATCCCAGAACAACGGCAAAGGACCTTGTGAAGTTGTTGGAGGAAACAGGTACGAAAGTATCTATATCCACAGTCAAACAAGTCCTATATCGACATAACCTGAAAGGCCGCTCAGCAAGGAAGAAGCCACTTCTCCAAAACCGCCATAAAAAAGCCAGACTACGTTTTGCAACTTCACATGGGGACAAAGATTGTACTTTTTGGGGAAATTTCCTCTGGTCTGATGAAACAAAAACAGAACTGTTTGGCCATAATGACCATCGTTATGTTTGGAGGAAAAAGGGGGAGGCTTGCAAGCCGAAGAACACCATCCCAACCGTGAAGCACGGGGGTGGCAGCATCATGTTGTGGGGGTGCTTTGCTGCAGGAGGGACTGGTGCACTTCACAAAATAGATGGAATCATGAGGAAGGAAAAGTATGTATGTTGAGTTGAATCTCAGGAATTAGTGTCAAAGAACTACACTTCCCAGAGTGCACCAGCAGCAGCAAACTGGCTGCTTGTCACCTGATCAGTCATTGTCACTGATTTGGAGCACCTGTGAAAACATGGAGGTCCTCAGTCATTCAGACACACAAACTTCAGAGAGAAGATGCTCCAAGTTCACTCGTAGGTTCAGGCCAAAGACGCCAATGGTCAGTGAAATGTTTTACTTACTTTCATGGTGTTTGAAATGCTGCTTAATGTGTTTGAGCTATGTTTAACTGCTGTGTAGATTGGTTAAAGAACACATTGCAGCATTGACTTAATTGATTTTGTGTTAAATGGGTTTGTGCAAAATCTTTCATTTTGAGTTTGAAAAAATAAGATACAAAAGGATGGTACAAAGTTAAAAATGTTAAAATTCATTAAGAATGTTTAATTAAAATGGTAACTTTTGTTCTCTGTCTTTAAAGGTTTACAACCTAATTCACTGAACAGACCAATCAACTGACAAAGCCAAAAATAAAAGTGATTGAGTTGGAAATTTGAGTTGTCCTTGTGTCCTTTGGAAGTTGAACAAGAGGAGGACTTGACAATGTAGATATATTGAAGCAACATCTCAAGACATCAGTCAGGAAGTTAAAGCTTGGTCGCAAATTGGTCTTCCAAATGGACAATGACCCCAAGTCTACTTCCAAAGTTGTGGCAAAATGGCTTGAGGACAACAAAGTCAAGGTATCACAAAGCCCTGACCTCAATCCTGTAGAAAATTTGTGGGCAGAACTGAAAAAGCGTGTGCGAGCAAGGAGGCCTACAAACCTGACTCAGTTACACCAGTTCTGTCAGGAGGAATGGACCAACATTCACCCAACTTATTGTGGGAAGCTTGTGGAAGGCTACCTGAAACGTTTGACCCAAGTTAAACAATTTGAAGGCAATGTTACCAAATACTAATTGAGTGTATGTAAACTTCTGTCCCACTGGGAATGTGATGAAAGAAATAAAAGCTGAAATAAATAATTCTCTATACTATTATTCAGACATTTCACATTGTTAAAATGTAATGTATTTTGCTACGGTGTATGTAAACTTCCAACTTCAACTGTAAGTAAGTATTACAGTCTCTCCAGACAAGAAGCTTCTGACTAAGTTAGACATTATATCCCCCCTTGAGAGACAAACTAACCTTGACCCGTACAAATTCTAGCAAACATCAAGTGGAAACCCCACACCCTTAATACAACACCCTGCATGTTTTGAGAATATATGCTACATTGGTGTACTGTATGTATATTAGGATTAGTTCAGTATAATTGAGCAAGCAGCATTTCACATTTTGGCCTGAACATTTAAAATGTGTCCAGGTTCACTCTTCTTTCTGGGCCCTGAGTTGATCGTAACACTGCATTAATATGAATTCATATAGCAGACGCTCCTAGATTGACTCATCACACACACACACACACACCAACCACATTTAGAGCATCAATGCAAGACAGAATATACAACATAATGACACACAGTTGAACATAGTTGAACACTTTTGAAACACTGCAAGTGGAAATGCGTACAGTCCAACTGTCCAAAACAGTGATTCTCCTAGGGGTACTTGGCCAATCCACAGTAGGTACTGTTTTCATGAGAAGAGTCATGAAAACATATTGGCTTACTGGTAAAATGCACATGACGAGGTCCTTCAGGAGTACTCCGGGCAGAGCAAAGGGTACTTAGTGGTACAGTAACCAAAATAGGTTGAGAACCACTGGTCCAAAACAATCCCAAAAATGTTTTGACTACCTTACTCCACAGGCACTGCTGGCTAAGAGGCTAACTCAGCTATGAAAGCCAGGGTGGTCATAGTGAGCTGATTGAGGCAAAACGTTCTCTCTCACTCTCCCAACCGAGAGGAAATCTTTAGGTGATGGATCAGTAAACTTTGGGAGGGAGTAAACACAGAGGGGTGATGTCATGGAAAATTGTGTGTGTGTGCTTGCCTGTTCATTACTGGCAGAGAGGTGGTGAACAGCTTGACCAACAGCTTAGAGGTAGATTTGAACAAGTTCCAAATCTGACCAGGAAACAAGAATAGAACCACCACAAATCAAAAAACTATCTCTTTGGAGATGTACTGAGTGTCCCTGCTTTGGTCTACACAGAAGGCAATAAAGTAGATAATGGTCTGTTGAAAGAACACTATCATTAGACCAGCTTTGCCCTGTAATAACAGACAGCCGAGGTGTAAGAGGAGGGAGAGAGCTGTTATTGTATTATTGTCATACTGTAGGCAGTCTTGTTAATTTACTTTGTAGATATAGGGGTCAATCTTAACTTCTGACATGTATTGATGTCAATGGAAGACTACATGAAATGTTGACTTGGAAGTTGGGATTTTGCCTGCACAATATACCGTGAGCATCTACACAACAGATCCTGTTTAGTGTACAAAGCAACAGCCACTTGGGTCTGGGCCCGTAGCCACAAAGGGTCTCAGGAATGCTGATCTAGCACCCGTTTTTCCTTTTAGATCATAATGAATAAGATCATATGGACAGATCCTAGATCAGCACTCTTGGTGTAGAACATACTGTCTAGTTTCTGTCGAAGTGGGTTGGTTCCATACAGAAGGACGTGGGCCTCAGAGTGAACCGTCTGCAGTTCTTCCAGTGTGGCTTTCCGCCCCCGGATACACTGCAGAGAGACAGAGACAGAGAGAGAGATAGAGAGTTGTTAACACTTACTATGACACCAGCATCTGTAATTGTGTACCTATTTGTTATCGATGGGCAGGAGGGATAGAAGGAGGGAAGGAAGGATGAAAAGGAGGGAATGAAGGAGGGGTGGAAGGATGAAAAGGAAGGAGTGAAGGAGGGATGGAAGGAAGAAAAGGAGGGAGTGAAGGAGGGATGGAAGGAAGGAAGAAAGGAGGGAGTGAAGGAGAAATGGAAGGAAGAAAAGGAGGGAGAGAAGGAGGGATGGAAGGATGAAATGGAGGGAATGAAGGAGGGATGGAAGGATAAAAAGGAGGGAGTGAAGGAGGATTGGAAGGATGAAAAGGAGGGAATGAAGGAGGGATGGAAGGAAGAAAAGGAGGGAGTGAAGGAGGGATGGAAGGAAGGAAGAAAAGGAGGGTGTGAAAGAGGGATGGGTGGATGAAAAGGATGGAGTGAAGGAGGGATGGAAGGAAGAAAAGGAGGGTGTGAAGGAGGGATGGGTGGATGAAAAGGATGGAGTGAAGGAGGGATGGAACGATGAATTAGGTCGAAATTAGGTCCGAAAGGGGGAGTGCGTGTGTGTGTAAGAGAGAGAGAGAGGAGAGGAAGTCTGGGGGTGGAATATGTTTCCTTGTTTATTTGTTGTTATTATTTCTCTTTGTGCTATTCAGGAAAAACAGACGGCAGCTATGCAACCAAGTGTAGCGCTGACGCAATGAACGAGTGAGATGCAGGAGAGATCAGACACACACACGAGTACATACACACCCGCACCCGCACACACACGCCAGGCACACAGCGATGCAGGAAAGATTATCCCCATTTAGGAACCATTAGACTGTTTTTAGACCTCTCTTGAAGAGAAAAGAATGTCTCTAGCTGAGCAAATGTGTGTGTGTGTGTGTGTGGTAATGGTGTGTGTGCACTTGGTTGTGCGTGTGTGCATTGTCACAGAACAGGTGCAGGGCATGATAAGACCCACTATAAGCTTTTTATCTCTACCAGCGCTTCAAAACAACCTAATACTTCAAACAACCTAACGCTTCAAAACAACCTAATGCTTCAAAACAAGGCCCTAAGCTAAAAAATGATCGAAGGTCAGTTTAGATTTTTTTCTGCCAAATGGTTAAGGTTAGGATTTGGCAATGGTTAGCTGATCCTAGATCTGAGCTTATGGGCAACTTGCTGTGGTGTGTTTTGTCAATGGGGAGGTTGGGCAGCATGGTTTAACACTGCCCCCTCCTGGTCAGAAATGGTGCCTAAGAATGCTATGAAAGTGGAATTAAAGGGTACATCGCAGAAGTCTAGGTTAGATGGGCAAAGTAAGCCACTTTCTACTATTGAGAAATCTTCCTCAGTTACTCAGACAGAATGTATACTCTAAAGTGGATTGCTCCCCTTAGTCTGATCTGAAAAGACTGTATGGGTGAAAATACTTATTTCTAGGTCAGTGCCTTAAGTGAGTGAAAAAAATGTGTGTGTGTCAGTATAGATAATTGATACACATTCAAGAGATGAGCTTTGGTGATGGTCTCCGTACCTCACACTTGCCCCTCAGTCCCGTCTCCTGTAGTCGAGACCAGATGCTCTGGATGCGTCCGGCGTGCTCTGGGTGTGTGTTGGTGTTGCCACACATACACTGGTGCTTCTGCATCAACGTGTCATACACCAGGCCTGGAGGGTGATGGGAACACACACAGGGTTAGGAAAAAGAATGTTAGGTGAATGTTTTGGAGACAGTGGCCGTGTCCGAATACCCGCACATGCGTTCTAAATAGTAGGCATTTTGGGTATGCGAAAATAGAAAGTTGTATAGTATGTGACATTTTGGAAATGTAGTATCCTTTAAATGCCAGGATGTCGACGCAATCGCGCATTAGTTGACACATTCGGAATATGGATGAGCCTAGTATGTTGATATTTGTTGCTTTACTGCGTTTTTACCAAACAGTACATTCTAAATAGTATGTATTACGATTAGTACACAGTACGCAGTTTTAGTAAGAAGTAGGCAAGCCACACACACAAACACATGTGCGTTAGTGTGTGTGGGGCAGGGGTGCTTTCTTGGACACTAACCAGTGGTGAAGCGAGGCTTGGTGGGTGGTTCCTGCTGCACCACGATGGGGGGGAAGCAGGCCGAGGCAGGAGATGATTGGGCCCTGGAGAGGGGGCGGTGCACTGGGAAGGTGATTGACAGGCCGGCTGCCTCCATCGAAGCCTGGTAGTTCCTCAACTGGTAGATTCTCTGCTGCTCCAACAACACATCCTGCTGCTCACAGAGAGAGAGACAGAGAGAAACAGAAAGAGAGACAGAGACAGAGAGAGGCAGAGAGAGAGAAAGAGAGATGTTACATACGTAAGTGCTCTCTCTCTCTCACACATACACACACACACACTCCAAATTCAGCTATCGTGTGCATTTGTTGAACTGCTGCAAGATATCTTACTAGCCAGAAGATGGCGCTTGATGCACATCCATTATCACAGCCAGACGGACGTGAATCAGACGTGTGTGAGCTGATTCAGGAGCATAAAGATACAGAGACAAATGCTTTGTGAGTAAGCATGTATTCTCATTCTCATTTATAGTCAACCCAATTCATATGAAAGCCTTCTGACGGCGCTGGCTGTAGGTGTTTGTCATAAGGAGCTATTGGGATTCAGATTCCCAAACTGTATTGCCACTAAGTGAATTGTCACTACTTTAACTAACAGACCAGGATTCGATTGGGCATTGCTCCTGTTCTAACACTTCATTTCCCAGGGGCCCCCAGTGCGCTACTCCCTGCCGGGGGATGTGGAGTGTGTGGTCGTCATGGCAACAGGGAGGCCAGTGGATTGGATTTGGACCGACCGCAGGGCTGTATGTTAGACAGGGAGGACATGATCTTGTGTGTGTCTGTGTGTGTCAGTGACAACGTGTGTGTCGGTGTGTGCGTGCGTGTGTGCGTGCATGCGCGAGTGTGTGGGGCCCTAGGGAGACTCAGATTCAGTTGTAGAGAGGAGGCGTGAGGCTGCCCTCAGCCATTCAGAGAAAAACTTGTACGCTATTTAACTTTGTGAGTAGGAGTATAGTGTGTGTATATGTTTGTGTGTGTGTATACGTGCTCGTGTCCATACAGCCAGAGTAAGCCATGTGTGGGTGTCTTGTTTTTCGTGAACTGACTAATAACCCAAATAGCCTACATTCGGTTCACTATCACCAAAGCATGACACGTGTGTAGTCTTCTTTGTCTGTCTGTCTGTCTGTCTGTCTGTCTGTCTGTCTGTCTGTCTGTCTGTGATTTACAAAAAGGAGAAGTGTTTCTGTAACAGAAACAACTAGGTTGTGTGTGTGTTGTGTGTCTGCATTTATGCGTTTATGCCTGAATATGTGTGTGTGTGTGTGGATATGCGTGTGCATTTGTGCATGTATGCATGAATATGTTTGTGTTTGATTGTGTCTGTGTGTGTGTGTGTCCCTTCCTCTTCCCGCTCTCTGTCCCTTACCTGTCTGAAGAGCACCTCCTGGTCAACAATCCTATCTCTGTGGTCCCTCTCCTCTTCCTGGGGGTCCGGGGGCTCCTGCTTGACCGTCATCCCACACATGAGACCTCCGTCCTGGGGACATAGGGCTTGGTGCTCCCTTAACTCCTCTTCCGTCTCCTCCGGGTGGCTCTCGTGCTGCCGACTCGGCCCCGGCCCTGGCTCGCTGGGCTTGGCCATCATCTGAATGTGGGTCGGAGGTTAAAGGTTAGAAGACACAGCACTGGGTATGAATAAGTTACACATACCTGTACAAAACCTGTACAAAACCCAAGTAATACAATAATATTATTAATAATAATAATAATCAAATAAACTTTTTACACAGAGTGACACTGGTGCGTGCATACATTTTTCGTATGGCTGGACCCAGCAACCCTTGGCATTGCAAGCACCATGCTCTACCAACTGAGCCACACCGGACTACATAAGTAATGATAAAGTAACTGTTGCAATACATATGTTGTGTAACATCTTATCGCAGGGTGACTCCTTGCTGCCTATGGCCTAGGGGCAGTAAACTATTTTTCAGGCTGATTGAGCTGCACAACGAGTCAATAAGCCGGCGACCATTGCTCTGGTGTTGTATTGATGTGCCTGCTGACCAGATGTGCTCCCTAGCAGGCAGCTGTATCATGGTCGTGTCGCCGGCGGTAGCTAACGTGGGAATTATTTTCCTTCCCATGATTTTATTTCAAGTAGGAAAGCAGCCTACAAAAGAAATTCAATATTGATAACCATCGAGATGTCACCTTGATACATACATACAGTCTCCTGCTCAATGGGGAGGGCATGAACAGTAATACTAGGACACAGTGCCCTTCGCTCCTGCTTGCCAAGCACTATAATGGGGCCAGGTAGACTAGGGGTTACATTGTTGGGCCAGTAACCAAAAGGTCGCTGGATTTGAAAAACCAAGCTGACAAGGTGAAAAATCTTTCGATGTGCCCTTGAGTGAGGCACTTAACCCTAATTTGCTCCAGGAGCCCCATAATACTATTTGGCTGACCCTGTAAAACAACACATTTCACTGCACCTATCTACATGTTTTATTGTATGTGACAATAAAACAGGGTCGGAAAGTATTCAGACCCCTTGACTTTTCCCACATTTTGTTACATTACAGCCTTATTCTAAAATGTTCCTCATAAATCTACACACAATACCCCATAATGACAAAGCAAAAACAGGTTTTTAGAAAATGTTGCAAATGTATTAACAATAAAAACAGAAACACCTTATTACCATAAGTATTAAGACCCTGCTATGCGACTCGAATTTGAGCTCAGTTGCATCCTGTTTCCATTGATCATCCTTGAGATGTTTATACAACTTGATTGGAGTCCACCTGTGGTAAATTCAACTGATTGGACATGAGTTGGAAAGGCACACACCTGTCTATATAAGGTCCCACAGTTGACAGTGCATGTCAGAGCAAAAACCAAGCCATGAGGTCGAAGGAATCATCCGTAGAGCTCCGAGACAGGATTGTGTCGAGGCACAGATCTGGGGAAGGGTACCAAAAAAAAATCTGCAGCATTGAAGGTCCCGCAGTGACCTCCTTCATTCTTAAATGGTAAAATTTTGGAACCACCAAGACTCTTCCCAGAGCTGGCTGCCCAGCCAAACTGAGTAATCGGGGGAGAACTCTGACAGAGCTCCAGAGTTCCTCTGTGGGGATCGGAGAACCTTCCAGAAGGACAACCATCTCTGCAGCACTCCATCAATCAGGCCTTTATGATATAGTGGCCAGACAGAAGCCACTCCTCAGTAAAAGACAAATGACAGCCTGCTTGGAGTTTGCCAAAAGGCACCTAAAGACTCTCAGACCATGATAAACAAGATTCTCTGGTCTGACGAAACCAAGATTGAACTCCTTTGACTGAATGCCAAGTGTCACGTCTAGAGGAAACCTGGCATCATCCCTACGGTGAAGCATGGTGGTGGCAGCATCATGCTGTGGGGATGTTTTTCAGCAGCAGGGACTGGGAGACTAGTCAAGATCGAGGGAAAGATTAACAGAGCAAAGTACAGAGTGCTGCATCAGATAACCTGGCCTCCACTATCCCCCGACCTCAACCAAATTGAGATGGTTTAGGGTGAATCGGACTGCAGAGTGAAGGAAAAGCAGCCAACAAGTGCTCAGCATATGTGGGAACTCCTTCAAGACTGTTGGAAAAGCATTCCAGGTGAAGCTAGTTGAGAGAATGCCTAGAGTGTGCAAAGCTGTCATCAAGGCAAAGGGTGGCTATTTGAAGAATCTCAAATATAAAACACTTTTTTGGTTACTACATGATTCCATATGTGTTATTTCATAGTTTTGATGTCTTCACTATTTATGTAAAATATAGAAAAAACATTTTGACTGGCAGTGCATATACTGTATATGCACTGCCATTAGCATGGGAAGTAGCCATTAGCCAATTTCAGGGGGACAGTCCCAGTAAACACACACATACCACGCATGAAGCAACAATACACCCATCATCAGTAAAACTAAAATATGTCAAACCTATAGAGCGCTCTCGACACAACTGCTCCTTGCCACACGCCCGCTCCTTGCCACAACGCCACTACTTTGAGAGAGAGAAAATGAGAGAGAGGGCTGAGGTCTCATAATAGTAGGGAGAAAGAGAGAGAGCAAGACAGAGATTATGAGAATATCCTCTATAAACAGAAGGATAAAGAGGGTACTTCTGTTCAAAAACCAAGTGAGGGAGAGAAGGACCAAGAGAGAACATGGAAGTGGAGAGTGAGTGGGAATGAAAGTGAGACGTTGGGTAAGGTAGTAAAATCTGATACAGAGAGAGAAAGAGTAGGCAGCCCAGAGAAAGTGAGAAAGATTGACAGCCGAGTGCATGAGAAAACAGAAGAAAATGAGAGAGCGAGAAGGAAACAGACAAACAGAAAGAGAGAGATATACCTGTATGCAGAGAGTGAGAGAGACAGAGAAGGAAATAGAGAGAGAGAGAGAGAGAGAGAGAGAGAGAGAGAGAGAGAGAGAGAGAGAGAGAGAGAGAGAGAGAGAGAGAGAGAGAGAGAGAGAGAGAGAGAGAGAGAGAGAGAGAGAGAGAGAGAGAGAGAGTGTGTGTGTATCAAGACTGTGGCGGATGATGCTGTGCCAGGCCAGCTGGGTCCATCAGGCTTGGTCGCCACAGGGATGGCAAGGGAAATAACAACACCCCCCGTTTCCAGTGTGTCTGGTTGTAGCCACCATGGCTGGCAGACGCACACACAGGGCCCTATTGGCATGACGCCCGGGGACCCGGTCCATTGACGTCAGAACGCTGGTCTCTTGCCTCATTCCTCTGTCCCTCTTCTCCAAAAACAAGCCACAATCTCCTTGACTCCCTCTCTCCTTCTGTAACTCTCTCTTTTTAACACTAGAATCGCCGAGGCAATCACTTTAAATTAAACATTGAAATATCTCTGCCATTTTTTAAGTCAAGACTTAAGATTAAATTGACAATAGCCTGATGGGTGACAATATTATAAATTGTTAAATTGTATATGAAGAGATGGGCCAGTGCAGCTTGGAATTGACAGAGGCTGGGAAACGGAGAGCCAAAAAGTGCCTTTTTCCAATCCTCCTACTGAGTCACATGAAGGTAAAATGTTTTGATTTCTATATATGTTTCCAAAACACTTACCTTATATTGTACTGTAACTTTCAAATTTGAAGAGATGAGCTCTATTTCAAAATATAACTTATTCCATGAATAACTGCTGTTTCATGTGCTCCACACAGGAGCGTGCCAGCAGATAGAATACAGTAACAAACTAATGAAAATGCTGTTGTGTTCTTTACAATATATATATATATATATATATATATTTATTTCTAATGTTACCCAAGACCTTCATAATTACATCCAAAGGATAATTTTATCCGATAGCATATATGAAACTGTCAGGCTCTGGCCATAGAGAAGCTTTGCTTCTCTATATTTCTATGGTCAGAGTCTGGCAGATCTATTATTTCTACGTCTGTGTGGTGTTGTGTGTGGGATCCCTAATTAGAGGCAGCTGCTAGGCATTACCTCTAATTAGGGATCCTACTTATATGTCTGTGTTCCACTCCCTTGGCGTGGTTCATTGTTATGTTGTTATATGTATGTCACGTGTTCGTGCTACGTGTGTTTTATATTATATTGCATATTTGTTATTTTGTATAGTTCGCATCCAGTATAGTTTATTTATTTAATAAACAATGTTGAACTATCGCTACGCTGCGCCTTGGTCTCTCTACACACCCGAACGTGACAGAAACGTATTTATTAGACTGGTAGAATGTTGCAGTCAAAATGTCTCAAAGTGGGGTCCCTCTAGTGTTAAAGAGGAAACACATTTTTGGGATTTGAGCCAGCCACATGAGGGATGAGATTGCTTTGAAGTTGAAGCCTACTGTAGTTCCTTTAATGCTTAATAAACTGGTAGTTAAAAACAACTCCTCAACACTGTTAATATATATCTAACTATAAATGTTTAAAACATTTCAGCTTTATAGTACATTTCATCCAAAACATGAAGCAAGATATAGTCCCGACACAAATCTAGGGTTGCTACCCAAGCCAGCTGGTTGTTCGTTCTATCGGTTAGGTTGCCAGAGACGCGACCCAGTCGTGAAGTCTTTTTGTTCTATATCCATGGCCTCAGTTCGTTCTAAATGTTCAGTTTTCTCGCTGGCGGCAACGTTCTTATCCCTTGCTTGCTAGGTAGCCAACTACGGCTAACAAAGTTACGTCAAACAGTTCAGTCAACTATAACAATGAGCTAATGATGCACGATTTCACATGGTATAGAAAATGTTCTCTCTCGCCAGGACACTGTTCAGAGGAGCTACTACCCAACTACACAGCTAACACAACCACTTCAAACTAAAGCTGGAAAGACCGCAAACTAGCTACATTTAATTTAGTTTCACTTTTTTATTGACTTTTCTTTGTATACATCCATACAAATAATGCTGATTCATGATTTCGACTATCTGAAAAAAGCAGTCTGTCTCATCCTGACACGTGAATCCTCAATGGGACAGTGGAGATCGAATTTCAATATTGAAACGATGTTGCAAAGGTCGGAGAGACGGAAAGGTTTATACAAATCTCCCCTGTTGAAAACCAAATGGTAGTCTAAAAGAAAGGGGAGATAATGTCTAGATGCTTTTTCACAGTGGCGATCAAGTTTATAAATTGCCTGGTTGGTCTGATGAGACAATAGATTGCGCAGTGGGATGGAACAGTAAATAGGTATTAAAACATCATAGCCTTAGTTTTAACCAATCAGCATCCATGATTAGACCCACCCGTTGTATAATAGCAAATAATCCTCAATGTCACGTTCGGGTGTGTAGAGAGACCAAGGCGCAGCGTAACGATAGTTCGACATGTTTATTGAACTGAACTGACGAACTATATAAAATAACAAATAATAACGCACGAACACGAGACAACATACGACAATGAACCACGCCAACGGAGTGGAACATAGACATATAAGTAAGATCCCTAATTAGAGGTAATGCATAGCAGCTGCCTCTAATTAGGGATCCCACACACACACACACAACACCAGACAGAAATAGAAATGATAGATCTGCCAGACTCTGACCATAGAAATATAGAGAAGCAAAGCTTCTCTATGGCCAGAGCCTGACACTCAAGAATGTCACGATACATGAAAATTCAAGAGGGAGAAAAAAGAGCAATAATTATCTCTACACCTCCACTACGCTCCGACCTTATGATTCTCCATTCTCCCTAATCACCACACACACACGCAAATACACACACACTGAGCTCTTTCCTGTTTGACCATATAAGGAAGCGGCTTCCTCCATAAGGTAGTTGCTATGGCGACGGAAGAAGCATGCACAGGATCACTTAGCGGATGTTCAGTTGTTGTGTTGCTGCTGGGCCTGTTGCTTGTGCTTCACAACGTAGCAGACATACACAAACACACACACACACACACACACACACACACACACACACACACACACACACACACACACACACACACACACACACACACACACACACACACACAGAGACACACACACACCACATACATAAAAGAAGAAAGGATGCATGCATGCACGTTCTCACACACACACACACACACACACACACACACACACACACACACACACACACACACACACACACACACACACACACACACACACACACCTTGTTGATGTGCAGTTGCTGCTGCTGGAACTGCTGCTTATGTTTCTCCAGGAACTGCTGGTGCTGCTGCTGGACCACCAGCTGCTGCAGGGCCTGGGCGTTCTGGGGCAGAGGGGCCGACTGGGTCCTCCCCAGGGGACGATGCTGCCCACGCAACTTGTGGATCGAGGGCGACTGCAGGGGCATCCCGCCCAGGCCTGAAACACATGAAAACACCAACACAACATGAAGAGGATGATCCACAAGTAACATTGGGGACTCACCCAGTGGAGGCTGGTGCCACTTTAAACCGGAGGACAGGCTCATTGTACTGGCTGGAATGGAAGGAGTGGAACCGTGTCAAACACATTCATTACATTTCAGCAGTTGCTATGAGCCGTCCTCCTTTCACCAGCCGCCACTGAAACTACCACGCAAGGTGGACCTTTAAAATCTGTTTTTTTAGGGGATGATGGTCTTTAGATGCCTGAGACAGAGTGGATATGCTTACAGCAGGACAGACCTAGTGGGTTCTGGGACTGCTCCAGGAGGACCATGTGCTGGAGGAGGTGGTTGTGTGCCGAGCCCCCGTCGGTCAGGTAGGAGGGCAGGTTGCCCCCTGGGATGAAGGGAGTGGTTATGGGGAAGCCCTGCTGCAGCCTATCGTGCATTGAAAGCCTGTCACCTTCCTGCTGGCCTGACGTCATCTGAAGGGACGAATAGAGGGAGAAAGAGAGACAGAGAGAGAGAGAGACAGAGAGAGAGAGAGAGAGAGAGAGAGAGAGAGAGAGAGAGAGAGAGAGAGAGACCGAGAGAGACAGGGAGATTTCCCTCTAAACCATTACAGGGCAAAATCTACAAGTGAACTACAGTGAACTAATAACTCTCTGCCTGAATTGAATTGGAAGAATTGGAAACGGATGTAAAGTGAGAGCGAGCGAGATCGTGGGTGGATAGAAAGAGATGCGGTGGGGGTGGGGGGACTTTCCTCACAAAAAAAAATACAAACATTGGATGGGCCATCCGAGGGGGTAGTACATGCGTCACTGACATACTGCTGGTCATTGTCTCTAAATGGGGCCTTTCTGAAATGGAGTGAGGTTGAAAAGCCACATATGGCAGATGGACTAGGTCTAGACAGGGCCCCCTCTATGTAGACTCTTCCACTCTGAAAGGGCTGTGTGCGCAAGCAAGCCCTCAAAGTGACGGAGGAGAGGAGAAAGAAAGCAGAGAGCGAGAGAAAGAAAGAGAGAGTGACAAAAAAGATGGGGAGAGATAGCAAGTTAGATGGGGAAAATAAAAAATTGGGTGAGAGAGGGGATTGTGGTGAGAGAGCGAGAGAGTGTGGGAGGAGAACATGGGTGAGAGAAAGGGAGAAAGTGAAATGTCAGGTTAGAGAGATACAGAGAGATGCAAAAGAGGGAGAAAAAAGAAAGAAAGAGAAAAATTATGAAAGTACTAACGAACGAAAAGAAAGAAAGAAAAAGAAAGAATGAAATAAAGAGAGAGAGAGAGAGAAAAGTGGGTGTATCAACTCACGCTGGATGGGCCGGTGGCTGGCAGGCCCAGGGTGATGTTAGGCAGCGAGGGCGATGTGTACAGAGACAGCTGGCTCAAGGGGCCATCTCGGCCAGCCAGCCTGTGGGCCAGGGAGGCCTGGAAACAGAGGAGCACACAGTCAGAAAGAGACACACTGAAACACAGACACTGGCCAGACAAATAGACCTCTCTGAAAAAATAAACAGCCCTGTCTGGTCATTCCCCGGACCCCTGCGGCCTCTTGTCTACACTGGCCATCTGGAGCACATGTTGCTTACAGAGACACATACGCTCAGAGCCTTAGACACTCACAAGGATACAGAGATACACATATTCTATGCAAAGAGACTCTTGCCTTTACACACTCACACACAAAAACAGTCACATCGTATCAAACAAGCATGAAAGCACACGCACATGTACATGCCTGACAGTGTGAGTCAACAACTAACAGGTGGGACATAAACACACTGTTTGGCTCGGGTCATATTAAGCAAACAGCCCTCAGCATTTTAACTGGGAACAGTTGACATCAAAGCAGATTGAAAAGAGAACACTACAATATATCAGAAGCTCCTGGTTTTTGCATGGTCACAGTAAGCTAACAGTTTAATGTAGGTAAAGGTTCTAGTGGCTGCTTAGTGCTTACCTCTACTGAACTACTGGACATGGAGCCAGCATTGCCATTCTCATTGGTGATGTTACTGGAGCTGTTGTTGGGAGAACTGGGGCCCGAGCCAGGAGCGCTGTTGCAGGCCGATTCTGCAAAAAAGACACAAAACACAAGACATGAGGCTCCCACACAACATGCATACTGATCAACGTACCAGGTTGGAAAACCTATCGATTTCAACCTACAGAAAAGCACAAAAGTCATAGATGCAAGGGCTGTGCGAGTTTGCACGTGTTCCACTTGGGCTGTGTGTGTGTGGCAGAAGCTTACCAGCCATGTCCAGAGAGCGCTTCTTGGCGGTGGTGATTGGACCGTCCTTCCTGCGTAGCAGTGGGCTACTTCTGCGCTCTGTTACTTTCTGTTTTAGCCTGGACCGGAGCTTCAAGTTGGGCTCAGAGGCTAGAGAGAGAGAGAGGAAGAGGGGGTCCATTAAAACGCAACTAGAGAGCAAAACATACACAACACAAATTGCAGAAATTGGAGGGAAGAATATGCCGTTGTTAGGAAGGGATTCATTTTAATCAAACCAAATACTTCCGCAAACCATGAATGAATATAGTTATGAAGACAACACTGAAAAAGGGAATGATATGAAAACGTTTCACATATTCTGTTCTGTCCTGCACATGATATGCAGATGTGTGGAAGTGGGAAAACAGACAGTCTGATATCTTTCTTAGGAGATTCTAGCTGCTCTGGCTTCGCTGGCTGTCAAAGCCTCAGAGGGCTTTTGGGCTTCGGGTGGCAGGCAAAGACAAGAGCTTTCACTCTCTACTGCTCTCACTCTCCTCTCCTGCTGTCTGAAACTGTCTGGAAACAAGAAAAAACTCCAGACTCCAGCAAACCACCTCCCCCTGCCCGATTTCTGCTGACCTGTGCTTAGTAGAGATCTGAGGTGACGTCACCCTTCTCCGAAACTCTCGGAGAAGAGCGCTTTTAATGGAAAGTGTTTTACAATGTAGACAACATTAGTACATGATCAATAGTCCCAAATAACACACTGTGCTGTGGAGCCTAGAATGAAATTAGCACCGGAAATTAAGCACCACACATAGTACCTTAGAAGGGTAAGCCAATTTAGGGCAGTTAGTTATGCTAACAAGCTACTCCATAAACAAGCTACTTCTGGAAAAACTGATGGAGCAGATGAGAAGAGACTTGATGAGATGAGCTCCAAACATGTGACAAGGACGAGCAGTAGGAGGGGTAACGATTTTCCAGTCTTGGCAGCTCTTGCCGACCCCAAGCTTCATCAAGCCCGTCTCAATGCCCAGCTAATGAATAGCTCTTGTTGTCAAATGCTTGCAATTAAACAAGTGTGTGTGTGTGTGTTTTTGGTGGACTTCTCGGGTTCGTTTTTGTTCGCTTTCTGTGTGTTGAGAGACGGATAGGGGGATAGGGCCAGAGAACAATGGAGGGAGTGACGAAGAGGCGACTGTAATTTACGCAAACACAAGCGCCAATCTGGGAGACCCTCTCATCTCTCTATCTTATAGGCTAGTGGACAATCCTCAAAAACAGCTTTACTTTTTGAGATACCCCTACCCAAAACACAACCATGTTATTTCACATCTCTAATGTCTCCCATTTATAAAATGGATGGTTGTGAAAAAATATTTACTGCAAAAGTAGTTACATTTATAGATATTGTGACACCCCCTAAACTGAAAATGTACAGCACATAAGTTCATGTAACCAACAAGATTGGAACACCTGTATTTGGGGAGTTTCTCCCATTCTTCTCTGCAGAAGTTCTGTCAGGTTGGATAGGGAGCGTCGCTGCACAGCTATTTTCAGGTCTCTCCAGAGATGTTCGATCAGGTTCAAGTCCGGGCTCTGACTGGGCCATTCAAGGACATTCAGAGACTTGTCCCGAAGCCACTCCTGCGTTGTCTTGGATGTGTTCTTAGGATTGTTGTCCTTTTGAAAAGTGAACCTTCGCCCCAGTCTGAGGTCCTGAGTGCTCTGGAGCAGGTTTTGATCAAGGATCTCTCTGTACTTTGCTCTGTTCAACTGTCCCTCGATCCTGACTAATCTCCCAGTCCCTGCTGCCGAAAAACATTCCCACAGAATGATGCTGACACCACCATGCTTCACTGTAGGGATGGTGCCAGGTTTCCTCCAGACGTGACGCTTGGCATTCAGGCCAAAGAGTTCAATCTTGGTTTCATCATACCTGAGAATCTTGTTTCTCATGGTCTGAGAGTCCTTTAGGTGCCTTTTGGAAAACTCTAAGCGGTCTGTCATGTGCCTTTTACTGAGGAGTGGCTTCTGTCTGGCCACTCTACTATAAAGTCCTGATTAGTGGAGTGCTGCAGAGATGGTTGTCCTTCTGGAAGGTTCTCCCATCTCCACAGACGAACACTTTTTTCTTGCCACTGTAGATGTGATTTGAACTCCGTCAAATGGTATTATGGCAATCATATTGGATTTTGGATGCCATATTGGATTTGAGGCAAAATCCAGGATGGCCCAAATGTAAATCTGTGGTGGCCCCCTGACTAAATTACAAGCTAAAGATACAAAATCTTTCAAGGAACCTTGGTCTGAGCCCAATTGTTTTCCTTAGAGCCGATTACAATAGCCACAACATAAAAAGATGTGAAACTGTATGTAATTTTGACAGGCAGGACCATAAAGCACTGAATAAGAGCACCTTTTTCTTGGGAACCAGAAAGTAAAGCTTAGATTCATCATAAATATTCCTAGTTGATATTTCCACCTATTGTATCTCTGTGTTTACAGGTTTATATTTCCCAAGATGCATTAACAGACAACTGACTACTTGTATTCCACATTTTTGCAATATCAGAGCCTGCAATATTGGGTTACCTGAGTTTATGTGGCCCATCCCCCTCCAGCCAGGCATTATTCTGCACTTTTTTAGTTTAGGGTTGAGTGTCACAATCTTTTAAAGTAACCACTTTTGCAGTAACGTATTTTTACACAACCATCCATTTCATAAATGGGAGACATTGGAAATATGAAAAACATGATTGTGTTTTGTTCTGCCTCGAGGCCTTGCCACTCACTAGCCTCTTTCTCTTCTCTTTCACCCCCAGACACTGACAGCTTTATTCCCACCAGCACCCACTGGCATATCCTTCCTCCCTCTTCCTTCCCTTCAATTAATCCAGACCAAACCAGTTGACCCTTTGGCTTAGCCCGTGACCTTGTGTGAAATGGGTCCGGCTAGAGAAGGCACGCTACGTTCATTAGCGTAGGACTCGAGTCATTCAAGGCCCATGGGACTCTCTTGGCTTCATTTTATGAAAATGTTTTATTTTAACTTTATTTTAACAGGGAGTCATGCTGAGACCAAGGTCTCTTTCACAGATGTGCCCTGTATACACATCAATACACATCAATATACACATCAATATTCACATCAATACACGGAAAGCAAACACAATCATAGAAAACAAATCTTTCAGTAAAAAGGTCCTTAATCAGCCTTTTGAAATGCCCTAGTGGCACTAATTCATCCAACTTTAGAGAGCCTTAGAGATAATGCCACAAGTAAGGTGCAACATTTTTTAAAGCAGACTTACCTAACTCAGTGGAGACCGGGCCTAGTATCTCGTATGTCTATGTTAACAATAAAGTAAGGTACGGCGGAAGATGCAATGCATCGATCTACGAGACTTCAAAGAGGGCCAGCCTACTTTCTGATACAGAATGCAGTGATGTGTACCGAACCTAGAGCCAGTAATAAAGCGAAGTGCACTATGATAAACTGCGTCCAATAGCTTCAATAAAGTCGCAGCTGCATTCATATGGATAATATTGCCGTAGTCAACTGAATAATTTGTTTTCAGCTATTTAATGAAAGGCTTGACCTATTCCTAAAAGAAGCCCATTTTAATTCTTAATTTCTTAACTAACTCATCAACATGCTTTTTGAAAGATAACTTTTCGTCAGTCCAGATACCTAGATATTTATACGCGTGGACATGATCAATGAGGGCACCATCCAATAACATATGCATAAATCATCAGATACATTTTTACGTGATTTTGAGGAAAAACATATACTTAACATGTACCCATAATAGCAATCAGTGGATATTTGGTCAGGGAATGTTTGTGGTTCTTAACATTTCCCTTCAATTTCCTTGAATATGAAAAACAGGGATGAGAGGTTAAATTGTACCTGTTTTAATGTACTTCGAACGAGGTGCAGCCAGAGAATACATCTGGCCCATTTGGGACCAGCGAGGACTTTGAGTGTGTGGGGTTGTATAATGAATAAGCACTTTTTCAAAGTGCACTTTAAATTTGAGGGGCTGAACTTGCGGTTGAATTTATGAAACTCGATTATCAAAAAAAGAGCGGCGGATGGCACTTGTCCAAAAGTCTTTGTTAAAGGGATCAGGGGCGGCCCGGTCGTGAACGCTGGGCATTAGCAACTGGAGTGTATGGGAACACATTCAAAGAGGCAATTCCTCTGACAAATTATAATCCAATCCAGTGCAAATTAGTCTGACTCTCCCAATATGACTGACCAAGCGAACAATAATCTGAAGTAGTTGACAATAAGGTGGTGTAGACCACCTGTATCCACAAAGCTGTCTTGAAGTAAACTGTCCGTAGATGGATGCAGTGTTTGTTTGTGGTTTCGTTGGCAGATACTGTATTATAGGATTTTGTGAGAAGGTGCAGGAGGAGGATTCAAGATGTCATATAGGGGTATTAGAGAAGGTACATTGGAACGGAAGATAACTGGTGGACGATTCTCCTTCTTAATGATCTTGGTCGTATGAGCTCATTGCATGATGCACTAGTTGCTTTGCAAGTGAAGACGGGTGGAGGTGGGTTGAGCTACAGAAGCATCGACACACTAGTCTGCAAATTCCGCATTAGCTTTCACATCTCTCCTGTCACGCTTTAGCAAAAATCTGTCTAGAACAGCCACCACATGAAATGCATGTCACCCCAGTAAAACATTGAAACACTGCTGAAGGAAAACACTCACTAAAGTTGCATAGAAAGAGAGACATAAAATTACATTTGCCATTTGGCCTTCAGTGCTGAGCTTTATTTGCAGTCTGGCCGATTGGCTCAAGCAGACCCAGAAGGCCTAAGCCAAAGGACGTGGCTGGTAGCCAGGGATGGAGAGAGGGCTGAGTCGGGGATGGATGGGTGGGTGGAGTGGGTAGATGGAGGTTTGTGCCCGTGCCAGGGTTTTCTCTGTTCTCTCACGCTCAGAGGAGAGATGGCGGGGATAAAGTGTTGATGCATGCAGAACAAGGGGCTTATGGCCTGTCTGCTCTGCAGGCTGGAGGAGCCCGTTGGGGTTCACCCCAGGACGCGGTGACTTTGAAGGTTGTTAGTGCGGCCACGCCAAACGACCCACTGCAGGGGCCCAACCACGCTGTCTGCTGACTCCAGTACTTTCGTTTTTTCGTTCCCCTCTCACCTCCCTCTAATTCTCGCCTCCATCTTGTTCCTTCCCTCGATATCTCTATATCTCTCTCTCTGTCTCACCTAATCGTTTTTTCCTCAATTACTAACCCTAACCTCCCCCCTTCTTATCAATCAAATTTCAATCAAATGTATTTATAAAGCGCTTTTTACATCAGCCGATGTCACAAAGTGCTATACAGAAACCCAGCCTAAAACCCCAAACAGCAAGCAATGCAGATGTAGAAGCATTTTTGTCCAAAAATGATGCGGAAAAGCTAATCCATGCTTTTGTCACTTCTAGATTAGATTACTGCAATGCTCTACTCTCCGGCTACCCGGATAAAGCACTAAATAAACTTCAATTAGTGCTAAACACGGCTGCTAGAATCCTGACTAGAACCAAAAGATTTGGTCACTTCCTGTCCGGTTTGTCGCCCCCTCTGGATCTTATTCTCTGGATCTTTCGTGGACTATACTCAGCCTTGTCTCAGGGTAGTAAGTTGGTGGTTGTTGATATCCCTCTATTGGTGTAGGGGCTGTGCTTGGCAGAGTGGGTGAGGTTATATCCTGCCTGGTTTGGCCCTGTCCGGGGGTATTGTCTGGGGAGGGCCACAGTGTCTCCTGACCCCCCCTGTCTCAGCCTCCAGTATCTATGCTGCAATAGTCTATGTGCCGGGGGGCTAGGGTCAGTTTGTTAAATCTGATGTTATTATCCAGTGTCTTGTGTGAATTTAAGTATGCTCCCTCTAATTCTCTCTCTCTCCCACTCTACCTCCTCCCCCGGAGGACCTGAGCCTACCCAGAGGACCATGCTTCAGGACCACCTGCCCTGATGACTCCTAGCTGTCCCCAGTCCACCTGGTCGTGCTGCTGCACCGGTTTCAACTCCTCTGCCTGCGGTTATGGAACCCTGACCTGTTCATTGGATGTGCCACCTTGTCCCAGACCTGCTGTTTTCATCTCGCACCTGCGCTCTATTGCACTGAAAAACCAAGTGACATTCACTCCTGATGTATTTACCTGTTGCAACCTCCTTCTTATCCTCTCTGTCACTTCTTCTTGCTCCCTTTATTTCTGCAATTGAGTGAGGGGAAGTCTTGCTAGCTAGTATTGACACTTTGCCGTATTGGCTACTAATGCATTCACTCCCAAACATTCTGTAGCATGTTGCTCGAATGAAACACTGAAAAGTGAGGAGATGAAATCGCTGCTAGAGACAATTTACTGTAAACAAATGAAACCATATCAAAATGCTAAGCTCCTGCTCAATACTTCTCCATTGACTGTATATTGAAATGTTGATTAAAGGCCTATAAAAGTAAACATTTTAGATAGACTCAGAAGTTACAGGTTCTTGCCTCCTGAGTGGCGCAGTGGTCTAAGGCACTGCATCGCAGTGCTTGAGGCGTCACTACAGCCTCGAGTTCGATCCCAGGCTGTGTCACAGCCGGCAGTGACCGGGAGACCAATGAGGCAGTGCACAATTGGCCCAGCGTCGCCTAGGTTAAGGGAGGGGTTGGCCGGCCAGGATTTCCTTGTCCCATCGCGCCCTAGCGACTCCTTGGGGCGGTCCGGGCGCCTGCAAGCTGAAGTTGGTCGCCACCTGGACTGTGTTTCCTCCGACACATTGGTGCGTCTGGCTTCCGGGTTAAGCGAGCAGTGTGTCAAGAAGACGTGTTTCTGAGGACACATGGCTCTCGACCTTCGCCTCTCCGGAGTCCGTAGGGGATTTTCAGCGATGGGACAAGACTGTAACTACCAATTGGATATCACGAAATTGGGGAGAAAAAGGGGTAAAAGTACAAAAATAAGTTACAGGTTCTCTAATACAAAACATATTGATCATATGTTCAGCGGACTTGAAGGATGAGAGCCCTGTGCAGGTTACTGAATGCATTTAGGAAGGTGCACTCAATTCTTTATTTAATAAAATGACTAGAGTGCAGAGATTTGAGAGAATCTGTATTGCTGGAACTCATCGACAACAAACATTCTGAGAAATGTGTAACTATGCGAATTAACCTTTAATATTACCTTAGAGGCACAGACAATAACAAACAATATCACCATCTGTGAATTTATACTCTGTGCTCAAAATGTTAATCAAAAGTTCACATTGATACAGCAAAAAATATCCACACACAAAAATTCACTTTGGTTTCTCCATGGTGGAAAATAACATTGCTCCAGGACGGAGATGGTCCAGTCTTTATACTACCACAGACACAATCGAGTGAATCAAATAGAAACTGAAGAGGCTCCTCTTCACATTGTGAATGGGCTGTGATTGGTTGTATGGTTTGACGCCTGAATGAGCTTCATTATCATGAAGATTGACTACTGATTAACATGGAGATACTAATGCTACACTAATTTCCAGAATTCTCTCAGTGGGTGTATATAAAGGAGACCTCTTCAGGGCTCTATTCCTCGTTAGATTCTATCCCTGTCCCTGATATCTTCAAATCAACGGTGAACAAAAGAACACGACACCAGTTTTCGGTTTGATTGCTTTCATCTGAGTGTCACTCGAAAATATGAGAGATTGAAACAGGCGGGCTGCAAATGCAATACAAAAAACTCAAATAAAAGCCATCTGAATACAAATATTCCAAACTGGTTCCAAAGTAAATATTATCTCAATATGCAGACTTATCTCAATATACATGACTGTTTGTTATCTATTTACCTATTTTTGCTGTTGAATATCTACTGTAACAAAATATCTCAAAAGCTAGTCAGTTGTATAGGCATTGCATGTCAATAACTGCCTAAACTACCACTGAGTAAAGACATTCAAAATACAATGGGGGGATTTTAGATCCCCACGTTCCATAATAGAGATATGAGGTGGATACGAGGGAGTGGAAGCCTCCTCCGCAACGCGACAGCATTAAAATTTGCACCCGCCTCAGTTACGCCGGCCTGATGGGAGCCGCCAGCAGAGAGGAGAGAAGGGGCGTCGCAAAAGGGGAAATGACGGGCTGCAGTATTCACCCGTGAGTGGTTTAATAACAGCCGAACACAGATAAAAAACATGCAGAGCCCAGTGAGGACAATGAGGTCTCAGTGCTTGGCTAAACAGCTGATAAAGAATAAAGGTGTGGACTGGGGTGCTGGTGTGGAGAGTGTGGGATGGGAATGTATGGGGAGGGAGTGTAAAGCACAACCCGACTATACTGTGGAGAAGTGGTATGAGGAGATGGACTTTAATTAGGAAGGAGGAGGGGTGAAATACGTGGAGCATGCATATTGTCATTGTAATGTATACCTTTAACAAAAAAGTATATTACAAGCCTGGTACCTGAGCTGAGGTGCTATGTACTAATCACACTGTAGAGCATCTACAGTATGACCTTTTCAATGTTTTCAATCGTTTTGCAAATGTTTTTTGGGGATTCAAATAAAGTATTTCAAATGTGGATGTACAGCAGTGATCCTGAGTAAACAGCGCAAGGTATACAGTAGCAAATCTTAAACATTTCCAGACCCGAGTCTGTCCTGTAAAAAATGTTTAACCGCCTCTTTAGGTGTCCCGCAAGGCTCAATCCGTCGCCGGGATAATGCATTCCTGTCCACATCCCCACAGGCAGCAGGGCTGTTGGTGATCCAGAGCACACTGAGGTTGATCTCCAGCTGGATGAGCAGGGACAGATGCGTACAAACGAGCCCAGACGCCAACTTAATAATCACTGCCTAGCCCCCACAGGAAGGGGACTCTGAGTTTTACACAGCACTAGTAAAGTTTCTCAAAGGATTTGAAATGGCCACTCTCCAACCACCGCTGCTTGGTATCAGACTCTGTATGTTTCACAGACAGCCTGCTTTTATTTTGTTGGTTTGTTTTCGTTGTTGTTTCTCATGTCAACATTGCTCTCATGTTGGTAATGATTTGTATAACCCTGCTGCTCTCTTGAACCACATCTCTTCAATAAAAGACAATCTTAACGACTAACCCTTATAAATATAGAAAGGAAAAAAGAAAGTAGCAGAAATGTATTCTCCTTACACTAACCAGTCGCGAAGAACCCTTGAATGTCAAGATAGGGATCATAGTAGTAACTGGGATTGATCATCTACCCTACTGGCATCTCTAATCTGCCCCAATGCTGCAATGCTCTACACACAACACTGCTAATAATCCAGAAGACGGCTGGGACCTGGAGAGAAATTGGCCTGCAATGCGTAACTGGTGGCAACTGCAGTGGATCACTGGTGTCAACAGTTGTGCCACCCGTGACAACTGGCACAAGGTAACATAGTTGGCTATGTCTACTGTTTTGGCCTAATACTTTGGCCCCGTTTCCTCTTGATGATCTGAAAAAGCCTGGATGAGTGAAGGCAATATGTTGGAGTATGCCAATTGGAGCTGTCACCTATTCACCTATTCACTTTTACTTAATCTAACTAACTGTTAGATTAGTTACAATGTGGAAAGAGGAAAAAAGAGCTTCAAACACAGTCAAGGAAAGCAGAAAACGCATCGATAGTTCACTCCAAAGTGAAAAGAGGTCAGGGGTTATGGTTCAGGGGTAAGGTGGCGGAGGCCTACCTGTCTTGCGGAGAGGGAAGTTGTCTTTGGGGTCGTACATCCCAAGGATGGTGTGGTTGTAAGTGGACATCCCTGTCTGGGGAGGGGAGCTCTGGTCCAGGGAGCTGTGCTGGGTCTTCCTAAATAGGGGAGACAAATACACTTTTTACAATATTTAATCTGTCCTTCAAAGGGCAAGGTAGAGGACGTCTGGTTATTGGAAGTAAACTGAAAGTATTCCCCCATTGTAGATAAATGCATTTAGCAATTGTACACAGTATGCTGGATGATCACTAACATGCAATAAAAATCTAAATTAAATGATTTCTTGTAATCGTACATTTGTAACATCTGCTCTTCAAGACGCATTAAGGCACAATGGATCCATATTTGGAAGGTTACATACACACACACACAGGCTACCGCATGAGCGTTACCACAAACAGCACACACAGTTCCCTCCCCTCCACACACAACCTGCTTTCAGGCAGACCTTTTTATTTATAGTCCGACACTTTGCATGCCATCTCAGATTACCCACAATGCATATGCCCAGCCTGAAGGGGTGCGGAGCCCTGTGTTTGTAAACAAACCCGCTCTGACACGGCAACAAGCGGGAACAGATCTGATGGAGCCATAAAAGCTACTACTGCAAGGACCTGCTGGTGTGCGAACGATCTACTGATGTTGCCCGTCTGTCCATGCTAGTGTGTCTGACTGGGTAGCTATGGTGCGTGCCAGTTGATGTGGCTTCAGAAGTGTGAGGTAGGAACAGGTGTCTGTCTGTCTGCCTATCTCTGTTACTGCATATCCATCTATCCTCAGCTACCATTGAACAGTGTGTACCCGTCTGTCTCAGTGTCCGTCTTCCTTAATTGCCATTACGTTCCACCTGAGTTCCATTAAACATGAAGAGGGCTAAGGGCATATTTGAGCTAAGTCAACAGAGAGCATGTCCTTCAGTGCTACTGTTGCACATCTACCGATAAAATGGGTGGGGCTTCATAGTTATTACTGGGAAGAACAAGGAAGACACCAATGGGGAGGTCAACTTCTCTCCAAGTACTTAAAGATAGAATCCGCATTAGGGGAAACAGAGCCACTGTCCACCCCAGCACCTTTGTTATTGTTTTTGTGTTGTGGCTGAAATGGAGGTAAGGTGCGTCAAGCAGCGTGGTAAAATCATGCAGTACATATTCTGCTGTTCTATTGAGCATGCAAAAACTGTTGGTTGTTTGCAGTAACTTCTTTGTTGTACTTGACGGACTTGGCAGTTTCACCATTAAGGATTCCAGCTTTAACCATTACTACTACTGTAGTGAAAGAAAGAAAGAAAGAAAGAAAGAAAGAAAGAAAGAAAGAAAGAAAGAAAGAAAGAAAGAAAGAAAGAAAGAAAGAAAGAAAGAAAGAAAGAAGAGGAAAGAGAGAGAAAAAGAAAGACAAATGTGTGGTGCCAGTGTGTTAATATTCATCTGGTGGTTCCCCTCAAAACCATTTTTGTGCACCCTCTCATTCCCCCTTATTGACAAATACATTTTCCCTCGGGGATCAATAAAGTACCTACCTACCAACAGTACCTACCTACCTACCTACCTACCTACCTACCTACCTACCTACCTACCTACCTACCTACCTACCTACCTACCTACCTACCTACCTACCTACCTACCTACCTACCTACCTACCTACCTACCTACCTACCTACCTACCTACCTACCTACCTACAGTACCTTCCTACCTACCTACAGTACCTTCCTACCTACCTACAGTACCTACCTACCTACCTACCTACCTACCTACCTACCTACCTACCTACCTACCTACCTACCTACCTACCTACCTACCTACCTATCTACCTACCTACCTACAGTACCTACCTACCTACAGTACCTTCCTACCTACCTACAGTACCTACCTACCTACAGTACCTACCTACCTACCTACCTACCTACAGTACCTTCCTACCTACCTACAGTACCTTCCTACCTACCTACAGTACCTACCTACCTACCTACCTACCTACCTACCTACCTACCTACCTACCTACCTACCTACCTACCTACCTACCTACCTACCTACCTACCTACCTACCTACCTACCTACCTACCTACAGTACCTACCTACCTACAGTACCTTCCTACCTACCTACAGTACCTACCTACCTACCTACCTACCTACCTACCTACCTACCTACCTACCTACCTACCTACCTACCTACCTACCTACCTACCTACCTACCTACCTACCTACCTACCTACAGTACCTACCTACCTACCTACTGTACCTACCTACCTACAGTACCTACCTACCTACCGACCGACCGACCGACCGACCGACCGACCGACCGACCTACCGACCTACCGACCTACCTACCTACCTACCTACCTACCTACCTACCTACCTACCTACCTACCTACATACCTACCTACCTACCTACCTACAGTGCCTACCTATCTACAGTACCTACCTACTTACAGTACCAACCTACCTACAGTACCTACCTACCTTCCTACAGTACCTACCTACCTAGTATCAGATGGCCAGATGGAGCTATTACCACACATTACCACACTATACATATCATTTAAGATCTACAAAATCAGGTTAGGGGTGGATTTTGGAGGGGTGAGGCTGTGAGGCTGTGCAGCTTCCATGAACAACATGTCATAATTTGGCACATGCACCTGCATAAGTAAGTTCAACTTTCAACTGGGTAAGAGTAAGGATGTGGGGTGTGGGTAAGACACTCACCTGTACCAGTAGCGTGGGTCAGTGGACATGCAGTTGTTGAGGCTGCGCTGGGCCAGGGCTTTCTTCTTGTTCAGGACAAACTCCTGCAGCCTCATCTTGACCTCTGTGCTGGCCACAGCACCTGGGAGAGATGACAGAGAAGCCAAGGGTTAGGGACTACACAATTACAGAACAAGTACTACAAATACAACCTTTAAAATAGCCTGGAGGAACACGTGCCACTATTTTTCCCACTTCAGATGTGACTTCTCCTTGCTGTTGGATTAAACATTTAGTTGAAATAGGATTTCAAATGAATAGGGAACTGAATCCAATGGGGGAACAGAAATGAGACAACACAGAATCATTCTGTGAAATACTACTATAGAAAGCAGCCTGAAGGAGTGACTGAACAGGGCCCGGTTTCCCAAAAGCATCTTAAGTCTAAGTTCATCGTTAGAACCTTTGTAGGAGCATCGTTAAATCTCTGAGCTGTTTCCCAAAACTATCGTTATTAACGTATCACTTGAAAAAGCTTGTGATCTAACGCCTGCCTCAGGCCACTCGTTGAACAGCTACGTGTGCATCGTTAAACACTTTTCTGCCCTCCCGTGTCACGTTATAAACAGAAGATATCCGCTAAACATAAAATCTCATGGTTTATCCATCTCTCTGTGACTGCCGATGACTTCAGAACAAAGTTGACTACAAATACAAAGTTGCCAATGTCTTTGCAATTGATACAAATAAGCTATTATGCTAAATTATGCTTCGAAAACCGAGATGACTGCATTAAAGTATAATAATTATACAGTACCTTCAGAAAGTATTCACACCCTGTCAGGCTCTGGCCATAGAGAAGCTTTGCTTCTCTATATTTCTATGGTCAGAGTCTGGCAGATCTATCATTTCTATTTCTGTCTGGTGTTGTGTGTGTGTGGGATCCCTAATTAGAGGCAGCTGCTATGCATTACCTCTAATTAGGGATCTTACTTATATGTCTGTGTTCCACTCCGTTGGCGTGGTTCATTGTTGTATATTGTCTCGTGTCGTGCTACGTGTGTCATCTTTATTATTATCATTTGTTATTTTGTATGGTTCGTCATTTAGTTTAAATAAACATGTCGAACTATGGATACGCTGCGCCTTGGTCTCTCTACACACCCGAACGTGACAGAATGAACCACCACCCGACCAAGCAGCGTAAAACTGGAGAAAAGGAGAAGAGAGGAAAGCGGCGTAATCGTGGAAACGGAGCCCGTAGTCAACCCCAGGAAAATTTCGGGGGGGGGCTATGGGGGTGGTCTGGCAAAGAAGAGGACGCGCCAGTACCACTTTCCATGTGGAATATGACGATGCCGAAATATAAGTGGGGGGCGCAAAGCAAGATGGAAGAGAAGGATTTAGAGGCATATTATGGAGGCATATTAGAGGAGATGAGGCAAAAGGAGGATTATTTGGAGAGCCATTTTGGAGATGTTCTGGAGGAAATGTGGGAGATAGCGGAGGAGGTTGAACAGGAAATGTCGGAGTGGAATTATCCGTGTCCAGTCACCTACTCCAATCCCGTGAAAGAGCAGTCCGCTTTACCGGTACCCAGTCGGGGTCCGGCCGTCTGCTCTACTCCAATGCCAGAGCAGTCCGCTCCACCGGTGCCCAGTCTGGGTCCGGCCGTCTGCTACAATCCAGTGCGCCTCTCCAGTCCGGTACGTCATGTGCCTGCTCCTCGCACTCGCCCTGAGGTGCGTGTCACCAGTCCGGTGACATCAGTGCCGACTCCACGCACCAAGCCTCCAGTGCGCCTCTCCAATCCGGTACGTCAGGTGCCTGCTCCTCGCACTCGCCCTGAGGTGCGTGTCACCAGTCCGGTGCCATCAGTGCCGACTCCACGCACCAAGCCTCCAGTGCGCCTCTCCAATCCGGTACGTCAGGTGCCTGCTCCCCGCACTCGCCCTGAAGCGCGTGTTATTAGTCATGTGCCACCAGTGCCGACTCCACGCACCAGGCTTCCAGTGCGCCTCCCCAGTCCGGTACGTCCCGTGCCGACTCCCCGCACTCGACCTCCAGTGCGTGTGCCCAGCCAGGTTCCTCCAGTGCCAGCTCCACGCACCAGGCCTCCAGTGCGCCTCTACAGTCCGGTACGTCCCGTGCCGACTCCCCGCACTCGACCTCCAGTGCGTGTGCCCAGCCAGGTTCCTCCAGTGCCAGCTCCACGCACCTGGCCTCCAGTGCGCCTCTACAGTCCGGTACGTCCCGTGCCGACTCCCCGCACTCGACCTCCAGTGCGTGTGCCCAGCCAGGTGCCTCCAGTGCCAGCTCCACGCATGAGACCGTCGGTGCGCCTCGACATCCCGGAGCCTCTCGTGATGATCGACAGCCCGGAGCCTCCCGTGATGGTCGACAGCCCGGAGCCTCTCGTGACGGTCGACAGCCCGGAGCCTCTCGTGACGGTCGACAGCCCGGAGCCTCCCGTGACGGTTGACAGCCCGGAGCCTCCCGTGACGGTCGACAGCCCGGAGCCTCCCGTGATGGTCGACAGCCCGGAGCCTCCCGTGACGGTCGACAGCCCGGAGCCTCCCGTGACGGTCGACAGCCCGGAGCCTCCCGTGATGGTCGACAGCCCGGAGCCTCCCGTGATGGTCGACAGCCCGGAGCCTCCCGTGATGGTCGACAGCCCGGAGCCTCCCGTGATGGTCGACAGCCCGGAGCCTCCCGTGACGGTCGACAGCCCGGAGCCTCCCGTGACGCTCGACAGCCCGGAACCTCCCGTGACGCTCGACAGCCCGGAGCCTCCCGTGACGCTCGACAGCCCGGAGCCTCCCGTGACGCTCGACAGCCCGGAGCCTCCCGTGACGCTCGACAGCCCGGAGCCTCCCGTGACGCTCGACAGCCCGGAGCCTCCCGTGACGCTCGACAGCCCGGAGCCTCCCGTGACGCTCGACAGCCCGGAACCTTCCGTGACGATCGACAGCCCGGAACCTTCCGTGACGATCGACAGCCCGGAACCTTCCGTGACGATCGACAGCCCGGAACCTTCCGTGACGATCGACAGCCCGGAACCTTCCGTGACGATCGACAGCCCGGAACCTTCCGTGACGATCGACAGCCCGGAGCCTCCCGTGACGATTATATGGCCGGAGTCGCCTGCCACACCGGTGCTCAGTCCTGGCCCGGTTATTTGCCCCGCTCCATGGCCTGAACTTATTTCCCCACCATTGTTGTTTCCAGGACCGGTGGGTTGCCCCTTTAAATGGCCTGAGTCGCCTACCACACCAGTGCCCAGTCCGGGCCAAGTAGAAATGAGGAGGAAGACATCCACTTCGCCGGGGCCGGAACCGCCACCGGCGATGGGTTATGTTTGATGTTTTTCCCTCCCTGACCCTTCCCTCATGTTTTTGTGTTTATTTTTCTTGCGGCCGGGAGTCCGCGCCTTTGGGGGGGGTACTGTCAGGCTCTGGCCATAGAGAAGCTTTGCTTCTCTATATTTCTATGGTCAGAGTCTGGCAGATCTATCATTTCTATTTCTGTCTGGTGTTGTGTGTGTGTGGGATCCCTAATTAGAGGCAGCTGCTATGCATTACCTCTAATTAGGGATCTTACTTATATGTCTGTGTTCCACTCCGTTGGCGTGGTTCATTGTTGTATATTGTCTCGTGTCGTGCTACGTGTGTCATCTTTATTATTATCATTTGTTATTTTGTATGGTTCGTCATTTAGTTTAAATAAACATGTCGAACTATGGATACGCTGCGCCTTGGTCTCTCTACACACCCGAACGTGACACACCCATTTATTTTTTCCACATTTTGTAGTGTTACAGCATGGATTAAAATGTATAAAAATGTACACACAATACTCCATAATGCCAAAGAGGAATTATGCTTTTCAAATATTTTACAAATTAATTAAATATGAAAGCTGAAATGCCTTGAGTCAGTAAGTAGTCAACCCCTTTGCTATGGCAAGACTAATAAGTACATTTTCTTACCAAGTTACATGGACTCACTCTGTGTGCATTAATAGTGTTGAACATTATTTTTGAATGACTACCTCATCTTTGTAACCCAAACATGCAAAGGTCCCTCAGTCGAGCAGTGAATTTCAAACACCGATTCAACCACAAAGACCAGGAAGGTTTTCCAATGCCTCACAAAGAAGGGCACGTGGACATTGGATGGTAACATCCAGTTACTACACATAGGAAGGGATTTCACCATGAGGTCAATGGTGACTTTAAAACAGTAATGGCCATGATAGGAGAAAACTGATGATGGATCAACAACATTGTAGTTACCCCACAATACTAACCTAATTGACAGAGTGACAAGAAGGAAGCCTGTACAGAATAAAAATATTCCAAAACATTCATCCTGTTTACAACAAGGAACTAAAATAATACTGCGTGGCAAAGCAATTCACTTTTTGTCCTGAATACAAAGTGTTATTTTTGGAGCAAATCCAATACAACACATTACACATGAGTACCACTCTTCATATTTTCCAGCATATTGGTGGCTGCGTCATGTTACAGTATGTGTATGCTTGTAATCGTTAAGGACTGGGGAGTTTTTCAGGATATAAAATAACCGGAATGGAGTTCAGATTAAAGACTGTAGCCTGGTTCAGATTAAAGACTGGTTCAGCCTACTTTCCACGAGACACAGGGAGATTAATTAACCTTTCAGGAAAATACATTTAAAGACAGTGAATGTTCCTAAGGCTAAGTTAAAGTATTAGTTGTTATGGTTTTTAAGGGGGTAGATCACCTTTAATATTGCAGAAAGATTGTAGCTTCTATCAATCTAATTGTCTGCATAATTTCCAATCCCCCATATATATTTTCTGGTGAATATATACACTACCGTTCAAAAGAAATGTCCTTGTTTTTGAAAGAAAAGCATGTTTATTTGTTCATTAAAATAACATCAAATTGATTAGAAATACAGTGTAGACATTATTAATTTTGTAAATGACTATTGTAGCTGAAAACGGCAGATTTCTTATGGAATATCTACATAGGCATAAAGAGGCCCATTATCAGCAACTTGTATGATCTGTTTAGCAATAATATTCGTATCTCAGAGCAATTTGCATTGCTAATTATAGCCTAATGTTAGCTAGCTAACATTGAACCTGGTTGGTTAGCTACCTGCAGATTCATGAAGGGTAGTAACGTTATGAGTTGGGATTATGGTTCATTGTTTAGCTGGCTACATATCTAAACAAAAGACTCCGCTATGCAAGTAACTATTTCAATAGAATGTTTATGATGTCACTGCGACAACTGTCGATAGACGTAGCTGGAAAAAATTCGCTATCTACTCCAGAGCGCAGAATAACTGACAAATGTACAAATGCTCAACACCTGTTGAATATGGTCAATGTCAGTAAATGTTGGCAAAAAAAGCGTAATTAATTTGTTGACAGCAGCACAGTTGCATTTACCAACGCTCTGGATAATGTTGATCTTCATAATTATTCGAGAAGGAGACAAGTCATAACTCGGGACCAGGTGGAATTGATATTCAATCAAGCGATTTATTTGATGCAAAGATATTTGGTAACTCGTGCACGGGCTCGTTCCTTCAGCTCTTAGGGAGTCGTCCGGAACAAAGAGGACCCCTAACCATGTGGCACACATACTTATACAGAGCAATAGTAATAAAATGACGTAGGTAGAGTCTTTTAGATTCACACGCCTGACTGGTCGTTGTTATGGAGGGGCAGTGTCGACTTCCCATTGGCTCTTGGCAGTGTTCTTTGTCCTCGGAGTCCAGCCCTCATAAGTCTGTGTGTGTTTGTGTGTGTGTTTAGGATTAACTGTTCTAAAAGATGTGTTGGCATACGGGTTGTGTAATGTTTCGAGCTAATGTGTGTAATACAGCGTTGGTAATAAGCGACATCAAGAATATATTTATTACAATAACATAAAAACAGTGAGCTGTTTTCTCATTTGTGTCTGGAAGTAGCTCGCAAGCTAGCCAACGTTAGCCAGTTAGCTTGGGTACTTGACTGCTGATGTTCGGTCAGAACGCTCGGATCAACCCTAGCGTCCAGTGTGAATTTACAAACGGCCAATCTGACAACGCTCTGAGTTTACGAATGCCCAGAACACACTCTGGCACTCCAGATTAAATTTACGAACACACACGTAGTATAAGCCATCCTTTAGTCTTGAAATCTTTGGTTGTTTAGTACAGTCGTGGTCAAAAGTTTTGAGAATGATTATTGGCCTCCACAAAGTTTGCTGCTTCAGTATTCTTAGATCTTTATGTCAGTAGTCACTATGGTACACTGAAGTATAATTACAAGTATTCCATAAGTGTCAAAGGCTTTCATTGACAATGACATTCAGTTTATGCAAAGAGTCAATATTTGCAGTGTTGACCCTTCTTTTTCAAGACCTCTGCAATCAGCCCTGGCATGCTGTCAATTAACTTCTGGGCCACATCCTGACTGATGGCAGGCCATTCTTGCATAATCAATGCTTGGAGTTTGTCAGAAGTTGTGGGTTTTTGTTTGTCCACCCGCCTCTTGAGGATTGACCACAAGTTGTCAATGGGATTAAGGTCTGGGAAGTTTCCTGGCCATGGACCCAAAATGTCGATGTTCCCCGAGCCACTTAGTTATCACTTTTGCATTATGGCAAGGTGCTCCATCATGCTGGAAAAGGCATTGGTCGTCAAAAAACTGTTCTTGGATGGTTGGGAGAAGTTGCTCTCTGAGGATGTGTTGGTACCATTCTTTATTCATGGCTGTTCTTAGGCAAAATTGTGAGTGGGCCCACTCCCTTGGCTGAGAAACAACCCCACACATTAATGGTCTGAGGTTGCTTTACAGTTGGCATGACACAGGACTGATGGTAGCGCTCACCTTGTCTTCTCCAGATGGCCCAAACAATCGGAAAGGGGATTCATCAGAGAAAATGACTGTCCAATCCCTGTACCTTTTGCAGAATATCAGTCTAGTGAAGGTCCGCAGCCCGGACCTTCACTAGAAGGGAAAAAGGACATTCTTACTAATCTGCTATTTTTACTTTTTGTAGTCTTTAGTCCAATGCTTAAATATTCAACCTCCGAATTCATATTCATTATATAAATAGGCCCGTTTAATTTTGTCTGGCTTGCCGTTCCAAATAAAGTGGAATATTTTTTGCTCATATAATTTAAAAAACAAGTTGTTAGGTCTAGGCAGGGCCATAAAGAAATATGTAAACTGTGATATGACAAAAGAATGAATGAGGGTGATTTTTCCACAAGTAGGTGGTAGGCTTGCTTTCTATAAAAATGTATTGTAGTGAGATCATTTGTCACCCCTACTCCCGCTCCCTCTCCAGCACTCGACATCGCCGGTCTACTAACCACCGGCCCTGGAAACAATCATTACGCACACCTGCTCCACATCATTATGCACATTAACTCCTTGATTACTCCCCCTTTATTTGGCTCTCATTAGAGAGCAGCCACTAGGTAGTATTGTTTTCTCTTACGTATGGATGCTGCTTATGTTTTGTTCATCTGCTTTGCTTCGTTATTAAACTCACCTTCTTTAACTGCTTCCTGACTCCCTGCGTATCACACAGTGGTGTAAAGTACTTAAGTAGTTTTTGGGGGTATCTGTACTTTACTTCACTATTTATATTTTTGACAACTTTGACTTTTTACTCCATTTTCCCTGACTCCTAAAAGTACTGGTTACATTTAGAATGCTAAAGCAGGACAGAATTATGGCACCTATCAATATAACGCTTGTCATCCCTACTGCCTCTGATCTGGCGGACTCACAAAACACAAATACTGTGTTTGTAAATTATGTATGAGTGTTGGAGTGTGCCCCTGTCTGTCCGTGATTAAAAATAATACAAAATGGTGCCGTCTGGTTTGCTTAATATAAGGAATTTGATGTATAGCATTTACTTTTACTTTGTACTTTTACTCAAGTATGACAAGTGAGTACTTTTTCTACCACTGTACTTAAGTACATTTAAAACCAGATACTTTTAGACTTTTACTCAAGTAGTATTTTACTGGGTAACTTTCACTTTTACTTGAGTCTTTCTACTCAAGTATGACAATTGAGTACTTTTTCCACCACTGGTATTTCGTTACATAATTTTTTTCTTTTGGATATGAATATCGAGTATGTCTACTTCACCGTTGGACCGTTTTATTGGTAAAATAGACAGTGATGTAAAAGTTGTATCTTTTAGCGATCCAATGCGTAATATGTTTTTACTAGGTTAGAAAATATTACTAGGTTAGAAAATGTATCTAGATACTCTATGAGGCTGTGCAGGGATCCAAATTGTGGATTTCAAAGAAAGAATTAATCGTCAGCGTACAATGACACCTTTGTTTTTAAGCCCTGGAGAGCTAACATTTCAACTGCCATAATAAATAGTGGACAACCTTGTATCCTCTTGACATTTAATGCTCTCTGCAAAGTACCCATTATTTTCTATTTTACACCATTAACCCAAGAGATTCTCCACAATTAAAATAGTCCAGGCATTTATATATAAATGCCAGTCGTACTTTATCAAAGGACTTTTCAAAGTCAGCTATGAATACCAGGCCTGGTTTCCCAGACTTTTCATGGTGTTCTATTGTTTCCAGAACTTGTCTTATATTATCTCCAATGTATAGTCCATGTAAAAAAACCTTTATGATTAGGATGAATAATATGTGTGAGAATTGTTTTGTAGATGGGTGGGAGTTGTTTTTATTTGATCAATTTTGAATTCAGCCTATAACAACAACATGTGGAATAAGTCAAGGGGTATGAATACTTTCTGAAGGCACTATAGACCTTTTTCAATCTTATTCAGAAACATTTAATGTTCAATCAATTTAGTTATATTTTTGCTACTTGTACTCTATGTAATTTGTCTCAATTTATTTCATGATGTGTAGCCTAACATGATTTAGTGCATTTCTATTTCATTAGATTAGGCCGTCTGAAAATGTCCAGCCGTATGTGGTAAAATCTCTCTAGAAGCTGATCCGTTGTCAGTGTTGTGAAATAATTCTAATGTTAAGGTAAGATTTTAACAGAGAAAGCTGATCCGAGAGCAGCACTCCCTTTCCTTCAATCCTATCAGTATCGACACATGTTCCAACGCAGCACTCATCGACCATTCTTTCTGCGTGGTGTTTTGGGAAATGCATGCTACACTTTGGCCATTGTAGGAAAGATGCAGCGTTAAAACACTTCAATTCCATCGCTATCAGCAAACAGGGCCCAGAACTGTAATCTGTTGGAGCACAGAGTTCCGCAGAATTTCCATAGAGGGGAAAATGCATGCTTTCATGGAAATTCCACAGAGACTTTGGCAGTTAAATTGCCTTCTTTTTTGTGTTGGTGTGTTTTAGGCATCACAAGGTGCGTTCTCTCACAACTCTCTCTTCAATTACCACCTCGCCATCACACTGTCAACACTTCCCAGAGGGGATCCTCCACACAGGGAGAGAGAGACAGAGAGAGAAATGGAAAGAAAGGTAAGAGAGTGAGAGAAGAGCAAGAGTAAAAAGAGAGCAAAATAAGTGTGTGTGCGTGTGCATACATCTGTAAAAGTGTGTGTCAAAGAGAAACACAATTAGTGAGAAAACTAAGTGACTAACATGTGACTAACATGTGAAGCGGTGAAGTAGCGCAGAGGTGGGGTGGGGGGGCCGGTGGCACAGAGGAGAACATGATGACTGGTAATATAGACACATTTTAAATCACATTGCGGGGCCTAGGTGCTGATTTTATGAGACTGGAGGCAATTTACTACAGCATTTAAAAGGATACTTTGGGATTTTGGCAATGAAGCCCTGTATCGACTTCCCCAGGGTCAGATGAACTCATGGATACCATTTGTATGTCTCTGCATCCAGTATGAAGTGAGCTAGACTTAGTTTTACAAGCTGATGCTAACTAGCGTTAGTGCATTGACTGGAAGTCTATATTACCTACTAGCATTCAAACTGCACTCAGAGACATAAAAATGCTAAAGTATCCCTTTAACAAAGCTCCCGCTGTTTACCATCCAGCGCTACTCTAGATGCTAGCACCGTACATATACAGATTATAGGCAAACACAGTTTGAGATGTGGAGAGTTTGGGACTACAAGGTTATATCTGCATTTTTGTCCAAATTGAGTTATTGACATAGCCTCTGACACACTGTGGCTGCGTTACAAATTCCAATGCTGGCACAATGTCAGAGCTAGTGTTAGGGTGTACTGTACTGGGAGAGAGTCAGGACAGGAGCGTTGCTTTAGGAGGGTCTACTGCTATTTACCCAACTCTTGCTCTCATCCCTCAAACTGCATTATCACTGATGCTGATGATAACACTTTCTCACTAATACTATGATGATGTACAGTAGCATTTACCATGACACTGTAGTGTTAGGCTGGGGTTACACAAAGCAGCTTTCACGCAACTTTAGTTGCTTGCAACTGAGTTGCTTCTTTATTGCTCCATGAAACACCACCTGCAACTAATAGTTATCTGCAACTTGGTTGATCCAGTTAAAACTTTTCAACTTTGTGCAACTAGTTGCACACAACAGCCAATCAAAACAAATGCTTTTGTCACATGATCCATTCGAAGGTTCGGAACTCCGGCCCAGTTGTCATGTCAACAACACAGCTGTCAATGCTGTGGGAACCATGATCAAGGTGAACTGAAGAGACATTACCCAAACTGGAGCTGTATAAATAAATACTAGCATCAGGGCTAGTAATGGTTCAGAGGTCAATACATTTTCAAGGTGAACCCAGACCTCTCTCTGAACAATTTCAACTGAAATTCTTCAATATGAGCTGCCCTAGCTAGCACATTTTTTGTAACCTTTATTTAACTAGGTTAAAGTCTAGTCTAATCAGTTAAGAACAAATTCTTATTTACAATGACGGCCTACTGGGGAACAGTGGGTAAACTGCCTAGTTCAGGGTCAGAACGACAGATAATTTTTTACATTGTCACTGGATTCGATCAAGCAACCTTTCGGTTACTGGCCCAACACCCTAACCACTAGGCTACCTGCCTCCCCTTTGTTGCTAGCTTGGTTAGCTCATTGCTAATACACCATGATAATGCAGCATTGGACACAATGATATGTAGTGTTAGCCACAACATGGTAATGCAGCATTGGCCACAATGTGAATATGTAGTGTTAGCCACAACATGGTAATGCAGAATTGGCCACAATGTGAATATGTAGTGTTAGCCACAACGTGGTAATGCAGAATTGTCCACAATGTGAATATGTAGTGTTAGCCACAACATGGTTATGCAGCATTGGCCACAATGTGAATATGTAGTGTTAGCCACAACGTGGTAATGCAGAATTGGCCACAATGTGAATATGTAGTGTTAGCCACAACATGGTAATGCAGCATTGGCCACAATGTGAATATGTACTGTTAGCCACAACGTGGTAATGCAGCATTGGCCCGTTATATGACAATGCTGCATTAGCCCAACACTATATAAGGATGTTATTCTGATCTACTCACTCTCCTGGCCACGCTCCTTGTTCTTGAGCAGCAGGAGTTTTTGCTCCCTCTGCTGTTTCTCTATCTCTTGCTCATGGCGGTGTCTCTCCATCTTCCTCTGGTGCTCCAGCAGCTCCTGCTGATGCTTCAGTGCCAGGAGGTCCTGCTGGTGCTGCAACACAACGTTACCACAACGTTACTACAATATTACTACAAACTTTACTACGATGTTGGTACAACTGCCTGCTGGCACTGTTACAGGGCATCTAGTATTGCATAGGAAATGGGGAGAAGGAGGAGAAGAGTGATTGGGGGAGAGAGATGGGGGTAGAGGGAGAGGGATGGAGGGACATGGGGGAGAGGGAGACATGGTCATGGATTGTCTGATATCACCTAATCTAGATAAACAAAAAACACACGCTTCCACACACACAGACACACTTCCTTTCAATGGCAAAAATCTAAGACCACTGTGGTAAGGTGTCGAGTTCCTGAAATGTTTTAACCTTTACTTAACTCAGCTAAAAACAAATTATTCTTTAAAATGACGGCCTACCTTGCTCAAGGACATATCGACAGGTTTTTCACCTTGTCGGCTCAGGTATTCGAACCAGCAACCTTTCAGTTACAGACTGAAAAGGTTGTAACAAAATCTATAGCCACTTGCGGTGTAAGTTTGAATCCTACATGGGGCACCCATTCTTATTTTATTTTATGTGGACTCAAATTTATTGCAGTATTGTGTTGGGAAGAAAAGTGCAATCATCACCTTGAAAATGAAGATTAGGGGCTCAATTCAATCCAACCGCAATGCAGTATTTATGCAGTAGCTCTTTTTCCAATGGTCAAATGAACTCACAGATTGGTCTTGGGTACTGTATAAAAACTACAACTATTACCAGGGCCACCCCTCTCACATGTCTGCTTTTACTTTTCAGAATTAGAAGTGAGTGGGCACGGGATGAATATTGTAAATAAAAGATACCAAAAAATTAAATAAAGATACCTGTTAGGGCGGCAGGTAGCCTAGCGGTTAGAGCATTGGTGAAAAACCTGTCGATGTGTCTTTGAGCAAGGCACTTAACCCTAATTTGCTCCAGGGGCTGACCCTGTAGGTAGGCTGTCATTGTAAATAATAATTTATTCTTAACTGACTTGCCTAGTTAAATAAAGGTTCAATAAAACATGTGGGGTTAGAACTCACAACCATTGAACTATGAGCCAACTCTTAGCGGACTGCCCCATTGGGGGAAAAAAAACAAGTTCACATGACCACCATTGTCATCTAGACACCCACACAGCCCTTTTGCAACAAACTGTCAAAATGAAGACCAGAATTGACTTGTTTCACCTTAACTAAGACTTTTTTAAATGAAAGTTAATCTTTGAAAAGAAGTCGTCAAGAGTGAGACTAAATGCCTAAATGATAAAAGCCTCACTATGGAGAGTGTTTACTTAATTTCAACCAGTACAGGTGGGTGTTGACTGGAACGGAGCAAAACAGAATACAGTCAGCAAGCTGTCAAAGCATAATGTAGAGCTAGTGATGTGTCAATCACTGTGCATCCGGCCCTACCCGCCGCTGAAGGCCACTGGCTGCTGTGACTGGAGCTTTCAGACCGAGTTATTTTTAGCCTTGGCTGCCTTGCTCCCATTGCCTGATTGAGGCTGCGGCCGTGGCAACACTGCAGAGGCATGTTTGCAGAGCGAGCAGTTTCTCTCACTGTCACACACACATATGCGCTGGTACACATGCATACACAGTTTCCCAAAGACTGGGTTCCTACTGAGATCAGAAAAGCAGCCCAACGCAACCGGCAGATGCAGTTACATCACACACACGCATGCGCTAGTGATGTACGGGTTGACTCATAATCCGCAGTCCCCAGGCGGGTGGGTTTAGGGTCATTAAATATTGTGTGATGATGGGTGGGCGGGTGGGTGGCGGGCGGGTTGAATAAATAGAAAACAATGCATAAAAAGTCCATAAATATACTGTATAATTCTTGTGCAATTCATATCTATAGGCTACATTGAGATTTTCCTTTAATTATTTGTATCTGCCGTTTGACAGTCATAAGACAGGGACACGTCAAGGGAATTGTAGCCTACTGTTCAGATGGGTTAAAAGGAATAGTAACTGAAATCTGGACCCTGACTGTAGGTTTCTAACCGCTCACATAGTCTAATATAATATGAACTCCTGCAGAATTAAGCACTTATTGCGGTAAAATGATATACCAAATTAAAAAAATTTAAACTTTAAAACAGGAATGGAGAAATATTATTATTATATTTCAGCATCTTGAGAGAATGAATGATTGGTTAGAGACCGTCTGTAATGGTGCCATCTTTATCAGCATCATAAAAGCTGATTGTATTTTAACCTCGAAAAATATGCATCCAAGACGAACTGAAAACTTATCAGAAACATGTTGGGTCGTTTTCACAGCTTGTAATTAACTTAAATACGGTCAAACTGATGTAATTTGGAAATTTTGCATGGAAAATCTTTCTCCCCGGACACTAAACATATTTACTGCTGGAGAGAAGCAGAGATGAAAGAGAAAACTTTACCAATGTCAACTAGATTGAAGCATTCATTCTACAGTATTGATGTATGACATATTTTCTGGTGAGCAAGGGTTTATTTAGTCTTCTTGGGCAACAAGTATTGACAGAAAGAAAGAAGTTTCTAATTATAGACTAATTGACTATCTAAATTAGGCAACCCAAAAAATCCCACACCCGCTGTCAAAAATTGTTACGGCATCTCTGACTGTAGGCTACATAGTATTTTCTATATTTGCAGGTTATGGTCGGGTGCGGCCCTCAGATCACTTTATCACTTATAGTCGGGTGGTTGTGGATAGGTTAGTAGAAATTGTGGGCAGGTGCGGGTGAACAAACAGCTGACCCGCTTGTCACTAGCGTGCGCACGCACAGGCACACGAACGCACACACGTGTACAGGCACATACAGGCATATCCTCTCCTACACCCATCCCCTCTGTCCTTACCACAGCACATTGGCATTTTGCTGAGCCAAGTCCCTGTTGCAATGAAAAGCTTTCTGCAGACATCCACACAGCCCTCAAGCCAATGGGAATGGGGGATGGAGAGATGGAGCAAGGGGGAAGAACAGCGGGTGATGGAGGGTAAGGTGGGATGAGGGGTCGAATAAGTTGCAAGGTGAGAAGAGATCACTAAAAAGATGGGAGGGGAGAGGAGAGGACACACACGTTAACATGCTCCTGTAGCTGGGCCTCGTGCTGGCGCGAGAGCTGCTCATGTTGCCGCTGGAACTCAGCGATGAGCACTTGTCTCTGGATCTGCTGTTTGTGTTTGAGGGCCAGCAACTCCTGCTGCAGCTGCTGCTCCCGCTGACCTGGGACCTGTCCTTGGTGGCCCTGGTCGTCTGGTCGCGGTGCTAGGCCAAAGGGCTGGTCCAGGCGCAGGTCCATGGGAATGGCAGCCGGGGACACCTGCATGGGCAGTGCCACGCTTACGTCGACTGGGGAGAGAAAGAGAGAAAGCTGGGGTTACTGACATTTTCCGTGGTCTGTGTTCCTTTATGACATAGGATTCAATCAAAAGCGAGAGGACACAGTAGGCTCTTTCTCACACATACAAACTTGTAGGTCCAATCTGAGCCCATTCATTGAATGACCCATAGAATAGAATGGCCACCCGACCTCATTGAATAACGCTCAGCTTTGGCGAAAGGCTAATGAGTCTTCTTGTAGGTCTACACGGCACAGATGCTACTCTAACGACAGCAGTTTTTTACACACTATGGTGTTTGACGTAGAGTGTGGCGCCAATGTACCACAATAGGAGTTGTGTGATGTTGGGATTGACAATAGGCTGCAAACAAAAGGAAAAAAGTACTGAGAGCAACTACTATGTGTGTGTGTGTGTGTGTATGTGTGTGTGTGTGTGTGTGTGTGTGTGTGTGTCAGTATGTGTGTACGTGCAATCATTGTCACAATATGTGTGGACCGGGAATAGGGTGCGGTATGTTCACGTGTGAGAGGAGGGGTGTGTGTGTGTGTGTGTGTGTTTTGTGTGTCTATGAGGGGTATGGGCACAAAGGGGGCATTGAGGGTGTATTGAGAGGAGGGGGGGGGGGGGGGGGGGATGCTCTTCTGGACAGGGCGCAGCACTGGAGTGAACAACTTCCAGTGTGGTTAGTCTTTGAATAAGTAGATAAGAGCTTTTTCAGCTGGGGCCTCTTTGCTTGGATTGGAGATGTACAGACATGCTAAACCCTGAACCTACATGCTCATGCATTTGTATACATGTTAGTGGTACAAAGTTGGTAGTGCAACAGTTTGTATATGTTTTGGTGGTACAACAGGTGACACCTAGTTTGGATAAGTTGTACAGCTTCAATTCAAACACACAGTAGCTTCATCCCTCTACAGTATATGGCACAAAGGGTCAATATGTGAGACGGACACAATCCACAATTGGTTTACTGTATGTATTTCTGTTGAGCCTTGTTTTACAGTGACATTCCTAGCCTAAATGCATGTTGCCGTCTGTCTTAGCCAGGACTCTCTTTTTGTGACACAAAGGATAAATAGAAACACAAAACATAAATGGGCCAGAGTGAAAGAATTTGCACAGAATGGATTACTTCTACAGAGAGAAACGGGGAGGAGCTTTGGGGTTGAGGGAAATAAAAACACCAACGTCCAGAGAGTTGTTCCTGGTTACAGTGGGGAGATTTTGCAGTTTTTCCCACTTACAAAGCATGTAGAAGTCTGTAATTTTTATCATAGGTACTCTTCAACTGTGAGTGACGGAATCTAAAACAAAAATCCAGAAAATCACATTGTATGATTTTTAAGTAATTAATTTGCATTTTATTGCATGACATAAGTATTTGATACATCTGAAAAGCAGAACTTAATATTTGGTACAGAAACCTTTGTTTGCAATTACAGAGATCATACGTTTCCTGTAGTTCTTGACCAGGTTTGCACACACTGCAGCAGGGATTTTGGCCCACTACTCCATCCAGATCCTTCAGGTTTCGGGGCTGTCGCTGGGCAATACAGACTTTCAGCTCCCTCCAAAGATTTTCTATTGGGTTCAGGTCTGGAGACTGGCTAGGCCACTCCAGGACCTTGAGATGCTTCTTACGGAGCCACTCCTTAGTTGCCCTGGCTGTGTGTTTCGGGTCGTTGTCATGCTGGAAGACCCAGCCACGACCCATCTTCAATGCTCTTACTGAGGGAAGGAGGTTGTTGGCCAAGATCTCGCAATACATGGCCCCATCCATCCTCCCCTCAATACGGTGCAGTCGTCCTGTCCCCTTTGCAGAAAAGCATCCCCAAAGAATGATGTTTCCACCTCCATGCTTCACGGTTGGGATGGTGTTCTTGGGGTTGTACTCATCCTTCTTCTTCCTCCAAACACGGCGAGTAGAGTTTAGACCAAAAAGCTCTATTTTTGTCTCATCAGACCACATAACCTTCTCCCATTCCTCCTCTGGATCATCCAGATGGTCATTGGCAAACTTCAGACGGGCCTGGACATGCGCTGGCTTGAGCAGGGGGACCTTGCGTGCGCTGCAGGATTTTAATCCATGACGGCGTAGTGGGTTACTAATGGTTTTCTTTGAGACTGTGGTCCCAGCTCTCTTCAGGTCATTGACCAGGTCCTGCCGTGTAGTTCTGGGCTGATCCCTCACCTTCCTCATGATCATTGATGCCCCACGAGGTGAGATCTTGCGTGGTGCCCCAGGCCGAGAGAGATTGACCGTCATCTTGAACTTCTTCCATTTTCTAATAATTGCGCCAACAGTTGTTGCCTTCTCACCAAGCTGCTTGCCTATTGTCCTGTAGCCCATCCCAGCCTTGTGCAGGTCTACATATTTATCCCTGATGTCCTTACACAGCTCTCTGGTCTTGGCCATTGTGGAGAGGTTGGAGTCTGTTTGATTGAGTGTGTGGACAGGTGTCTTTTATACAGGTAACGAGTTCAAACAGGTGCAGTTAATACAGGTAATGAGTGGAGAACAGGAGGGCTTCTTAAAGAAAAACTAATAGGTCTGTGAGAGCCGGAATTCTTACTGGTTGGTAGGTGATCAAATACTTATGTCATGCAATAAAATGCAAATGTATATTTTAAAAATCATACAATGTGATTTTCTGGATTTAGATTCCGTCTCTCACAGTTGAAGTGTACCTATGATAAAAATTACAGACCTCTACATGCTTTGTAAGTAGGAAAAAATCGAAAGAAAATTTGATACACTGCAAAATCGGCAGTGTATCAAATAATTGTTCTCCCCACTGTATGCTTCACGTGATCCCTTCGAATTTATTGGGTTGGTTGGGACACTCCTGATCATTGGCCTGTACTGTAAAGGATGAGGAGGAGGAGGAGGACGGCTCTCACACAACACACACACACACAAACATGCAGGAAGATCCACACACATGTATTCATGCACAAGCTCACTGAGGAAACACACGCACACACACGCACAGATTCTCAGAAATGCAGTTTGGGTCCACCCACTCTTGGGTGGAATGACGCAACATGGCAACAGAGCAAAAAACAATCCCACCGCAAAATGATTTTAGTGGCTGGGATTTGCTGACACGCACAGCACTTACAGTGTGTGTGTGTGTGTGTGTGTGTGTGTGAGAATGTGAGACAGTGTGTGGTTGTGTGTGTGTGTATGAAAGAGCGATAGAGGCAGTGTGTGTGCATGCTCTGCAGACGTGTCGCTGACGGAAGGAGCCGCGCTGCCGTAGCTGATGGAGATTGATTCCCTGGGATCACTGGGTGAAGCCTATTGCATTGTGGGAAGGGACACTTGGTCCACCACTTGGCCATACATCACACCTAAATCAGCCCCCATAGAGGTTTGTCTATACATACAGTATATACAGTGCCTTCAGAAAGTATTAAGACCCCTTGACATATTCCACATTTTATTGTGTTACAGCCTAAATCCAAAATGGATTCAATTGATTTATTTTCCTCACCTATCTACACGCAATACCTATAATGACAAAGTGAAAATATGTTTAGACATTTTTTGCAAATGTATTGCAAATTAAATACAGAAATATCTCATTTACATACACTATCGTTCAAAAGTTTGGGGTCACTTAGAAATGTCCTTGTTTTTGAAAGAAAAGCACATTTTTTGTCCATTAAAATAACATCATATTGATCAGAAATACAGTGTAGACATTGTTAATGTTTTAATTGACTATTGTAGCTGGAAGCAGCTGATTTTTAATGGAATACCTACATAGGCGTACAGAGGCCCATTATCAGCAACCATCACTCCTGTGTTCCAATGGCACGTTGTGTCAGCTAATCCAAGTTTATCATTTCAAAAGGCTAATTGCTCATTAGAAAACCCTTTTGCAAATATATTAGCACAGCTGAAAACTATTGTGCTGATTAAAGAAACAATAAAACTGGCCTTCTTTAGACTAGTTGAGTATCTAGAGTATCAGCATTTGTGGGTTCGATTACAGGCTCAAAATGGCCAGAAACAAAGAACTTTCTTCTGAAACTCAGTCAATTCTTGTACAACGCTGTGTACTTCTCCCTTCACAGAACTGCTCTAACCAGAATAGTTAGAGGAGTGGGAGGTCCCTGTGCACAACTGAGCAAGAGGACAAGTACATTAGAGTGTCTAGTTTGAGAAACAGACGCCTCACAAGTCCTCAACTGGCAGCTTCATTTAAAAGTACCCACAAATCACCAGTCTCAACGTCAACAGTGAAGAGGCGACTCCGGGATGCTGGCCTTCTAAATAAATCACAGACAGTGTCACCAGCAAAGCACCCCAACACCATCAAACCTCCTCCTCCAAATTTGGACTCATCAGACCAATGGACAGATTTCCACCGGTCTAATGTGTCTTGGCCCAAGCAAGTCTCTTCTTCTTATTGGTGTCCTTTAGTAGTGGTTTCTTTGCAGCAATGCGACCATGACGGTCTTAACAGTTGATGTTGACGTGTTTGTTACTTGAACTCTGTGAAGCATTTATTTGGGCTGCAATTTAACACTGGGTCTTCCTTTCCTGTGGCGTTCCTCATGAGAGCCAGTTTAATCATAGAGCTTGGTGGTTTTTGCGACTGCACTTGAAGAAACTTGAAATGTTCTGGATTGACTGACCTTTATGTCTTGAAGTAATGATGGACTGTAATTTCTCTTTTCTTATTTGAGCTGTTCTTGCCATAATATGGACTTGGTATTTTACCAAATAGGGCTACAGTTGAAGTCACTTAAGTTGAAGTCATTAAAACAAATTTCATGTTAACAAACTATAGTTTTGGCAAGTCGGTTAGGACATCTACTTTGTGCATGACACAAGTAATTCTTCCAACAATTGTTTACAGACAGATTATTTAACTTATAATTCACTATATCACAATTCCAGTGGGTCAGAAGTTTACATACACTAAGTTGACTTTGCCTTTAAACAGCTTGGACAAATTCCAGAAGATGATGTCATGGCTTTAGAAGCTTCTGATAGGCAAATTGACATCATTGAGTCAATTGGAGGTGTACCTGTGGATGTATTTCAAGGCCGACCTTCAAACTCAGTGCCTCTTTGCTCGACATCATGGGAAAATCAAAAGAAATCAGCCAAGACCTCAGAAAAATAATTGTAGACCTCCATAAGTCTGCAATTTCCAAACGCCTGAAGGTACCACGTTCATCTGTACAAACAATAGTACACAAGTATAAACACCATGGGACCACGCAGCTGTCATACCGCTCAGGAAGGAGACGCGTTCTGTCTCCTAGAGATGAACGTACTTTGGTGCGAAAAGTGCTAATCAATCCCAGAACAACAGCAAAAGGACCATGTGAAAATGCTGGAGGACACAGGTGCAAAAATATCTATATCCACAGTAAAACGAGTCCTATATCGACATAACCTGAAAGGCCGCTCAGCAAGGAAGAAGCCACTGCTCCAAAACCGCCATAAAAAAGCCAGACTACGGTTTTCAACTACACATGGGGACAAAGATAGTACTTTTTGGAGAAATGTCCTTTGGTCTGATGAAACAAAAATAGAACTGTTTGGCCATAATGACCATCGTTACGTTTGGAGGGAAAAAGGGGAGGCTTGCAAGCCGAAGAACACCATCCCAACAGTGAAGCATGGGGGTGGTAGCATCATGTTGTGGGGGTGCTTTGCAGCAGGAGGGACTGGTGCACAAAATAGATGGCATCATGAGTAAGGAAAATGATGTGGATATATTGAAGCAACCTCTCAAGACATCAGTCAGGAAGTTAAACCTTGATTGCAAATGGGTCTTCCAAATGGACAATGACCCATACATACTTCCAAAGTGGCAAAATGGCTTAAGGACAACAAAGTCAAGGTATTGGAGTGGCCATGACAAAGCCCTGACCTCAATCCTATAGAACATTTGTGGGCAGAACTGAAAAAGCGTGTGCAAGCAAGGAGGCCTACAAACCTGACTCAGTTACACCAGTTCTGTCAGAAGGAATGGGCCAAAATTCACCCAACTTATTGTGGGAAGCTTGTGGAAGGTTACCTGAAACGTTTGACCCAAGTTAAACAATTTAAAGGCAATGCTACCAAATACTAATTGTGTGCATGTAAACTTTTGACCCACTGGGAATGTGATTAAAGAAATAAAAGCTGAAATAAATCATTCTCTCTACTATTATTCTGACATTTCACATTCTTAAAATAAAGTGGTGATCCTAACTGACCTAAACCAGGGAATTTTTACTATGATTAAATGTCAGGAATTGTGAAAAACTGAGTTTAAATGTATTTGGCTAAGGTGTATGTACACTTCCGACTTCAACTGTATCTTCTGTAAACCACCCCTACCTTGTCACAACACAACTGATTTGCTCAAACGCATTAAGAGGGAAAGAAATTCCACAAATTAACTTTTAACAAGGCACACCTGTTAATTGAAATGCATTGCAGGTGACTACCTCATGAAGCTGGTTGAGAGGAGGCCAAGAGTGTGCAAAGGTTGGCTACTTTGAAGAATCTAAAATATAAAATATATTTTGATATGTTTAATACTTTTTTGGTTACTACATGACTCCATATGTGTTATTTAATAGTTTTGATGTCTTCACTTTTATTCTACAATGTAGAAAATAGTAAAAATAAATAAAAACCCTTGAATGAGTAGGTGTGTCCAAACGTTTGACTGGTACTGTTAAATGTAAAATTAAAGGTAAAAAATAAATGGGGTATGAAAAGGAGGTGAGGACAGAGGACGTGTGGAATCAAGGAAATGCAAATTGAGATTCTCCCACTGACTAGTATTCACACAGAGCACACCAGTGGTTGCACGTCTGCAGGCTTAGTTTCCCTAGCGCTTAATACACTGACATACTGTGGAAAAACATTGAGCTTAGAAGAGAGAGACGATACTAAAACAGCAGTATTACATCAAGGCATGCACATAATGGATACACATTAGCAGAATCACTCATGCTTCATACACACAAACGGGCACAAACTCCTGGGATATTATGTGGATGCTTTCAGCTCTAATTTTGAGTCCACAGTGAGAGAAAAAACACCAAGGTATAGAATATCAGGCTCTTTCTCTAATCGATTTCTACTATGTGGAGTGCCACCTGGCTCGGTCCCAAGTCCGGTGCCAGTTAACGAGCTACCCTGTGCAACAAAACAAGAGCAGTGAGTCTGGCCTATCAGAGGTGCCTGGACTCCCGAAAGACCAATCACAGGGTGGCACAGTTGTGGAGTATTGCTGAGATGGCCAATGACCTCTTTGGCACGGTGCAGATTTCAGCACGGGGTTGCAACACTATACCTCCCTTATGGCGGCATGAAGAGAAGGGTGGGGCTAAAACGGACTACAGTCTCAGTGGGGATGGTGTGTGTCAGCGTTTTTGGAGCCCTAATGTACAGAGCTATCTGTCCCACTGACCGACACACCGATCTTGACCTCTGACCTTCCGTCTGGTCAAGTCTGTCTGGTAGCATTCAGAGGCTGGTTGCCCATTGGCTTCTCAAGACCTCAACTACACATATCCAGCAGTTCCACAGTAGTAGTCGCTGTTTCGCCAGGTCTAGTAATGCGCAGGTTGACTCATAACTTTATATCCGTGGGGCGGGCAGGTTTGGATCATGAAATATTGTGTGGATGAAAGGTGGGTGGGTAGCGGGCAGGTTGAATAAAGAGAAAACAAATATCTTAAAAAATCCATAGGCCTAAATGTATAATTCTTGTGTAATTTATATCTATAGGCTACATTGACTTTTTACTTTCATTATTTTAGACCTTCTGGCATTAGTGCGTAAGCATATGTCCTAACTGTATAACCTACAGGCCAATTGCCAAATGCTGCGTGTCGAGCCACGCAGGCAAAAATAGTCCCTCATTCAATAAGAGAAAAGCTATAAAATAGAGAGTTGAAAATAAAAAGAAGGGAGGGCCAGAAAATTAATGTTTGGGAAAGATTTGGTGAAGTGGTAAAAGAGGATGATATAACAGTCACAAGACGTCAAATAGACCTATGGCACGTCAAGGGAACTGTAGCCTACTGTTCAGATGGACTAAATGGACACTGAAATCTGGACACTGACTGTAGGTCTATAACCTCTCACATAGCCTTAATATTAACTCCTGCAGAATTAAGCATTTCTTGCAGTAAAATGATACACCAAATGTAGGCTACATTTTGACTCGGGAACATGAGTGGAGAAATAAACTGAACAAAAATATAAACTCAACATGTAAAGTGTTGGTCCCATGTTTCATGAGCTGAAATAAAAGATCCCTGAAATTTTCCATACGCACAAAAAGCATATTTCTCTCAACTTTTGTGCACAAATTTGATTACATCTCTGTTAGTGAGCATTTCTCCTTTGCCAAGATAATCCATCCACCTGAGAGGTGTGGCATATCAAGAAGCTGACTAAACAGCATGATCATTACATAGGTGTACCTTGTGCTGGGGACAATAAAAGGCCACTCTAAAATGTGCACACAACACAATGCCAAGTTTTGAGTGAGCGTGCAGTTGGCATGCTGACTGCAGGAATGTCCACCAGAGCTATTGGCAGAGAATTTAATGTTAATTTCTCTACCATAAATCGTCTCCAATGTTGTTTTAGAGAATTGGCTAGTACGTCCAACCGGCCTCACAAAGTCAACTTTGTGACTGCCCCATGATGGTGGTGGGGTTATGGTATGGGCAGGCATAAGCTACAGAATATAAACACAATTGCATTTTATCGATGGCAATTTAAATGCACAAAAATACCGTGACAAGATCCTGAGGCCCATTTTTTTAAGGTATCTGAGACCAGCAGATGCATATCTGTATTCCCAGTCATGTGAAATCCATAGATTCATTAGGGCCTAATGAATTTATTTCAATTGACTGATTTCCTTATATGAACTGTAACTTCGTAAAATATATGAAATTGTTGCATGTTGCGTTTATTTTTGTCCAGTATAGGATTTCTTTCTTCATGTGAATGTCTATAGAGGTGCTGTCTTTATCAGCATCATAAAAGCTGATAGTATTTCAAGCACATAAAATATGCATGATAGAGAAAACGTTACTGATGTCAACTAGATACTTCTATCGATTTATTATGTTATTCTGGTGAGCAAGGGTTTATTTAGTCTTATTTGGCAACATATACTTTGAGTATATTAAGAACACCTGCTATTTCCATGACATAGACTGACCAGGTGAATCCAGGTGAAAGCTAGGATCCCTTATTGATGTAACTTGTTAAATCCACTTCAATCAGTGTAGATGAAGGGGAGGAGACAGGTTAAAGACATTTTTAAGCCTTGAGACAATTGAAACATGGATTGTGTATGTGTACCATTCAGAGGGTGAATGGGCAAGACAAAAGATTGAAGTGCCTTTGAACAGGGTATGAGTAGGTGCTAGGCGCACCCGTTTGTGTCAAGAACTGCAACCCTGCTGGGTTTTTCATGCTCAAACGTTTGAGGGCAAAAGGGGCATGGGGGTGTTCCTAATGTTTGGCTCGGTGCCACAGAGAGGGGTTTATTCTCCGGACCCTGACAAAAGCTTTGGCGGTAACCCTCTGATGCCACGGATCCCTGGAGATTGCATGGGAAAAGGGGAGTTGTTAACCCTGCATGCTCTCCAAGGCGAGGGAGTAATACTATAATCAAGAGTGATAAAGTTTTTTTGTATTTAGTTATTTTTGTTCTGAGGGCAACTCAATATTAGGATAGTGTTCCTAATGTTTGTTATACTCTGTGTATACACTGTATATACTGTATATATTTTTTGGGGGGGAAATCAGTCAGGGTCTCAACTTACTGTTGCATGTTAGCTGGCTAGACTAACTAGTTCTATCTAAACTTGTAGTAATCATGGCGAAATTACCGACTGGGCACATGCCCAGTGGCCCTGACCTCCAGGGGACCCCCATTGATTATGTTAGTAACTCTCATTCAGATATCATATTAACATGGTATTACTCATGGAAAATGTGTAGAATTGCAGGAAAGTCGCTGTAAAACTAAAGAAAGTATCCCCACCCCATGGCAAAATGTGAAGAATTGCAGGAAAATACAATTATTATGTGTTCCCCCATCACCCCATCACCCCAGTCCGGACTTCACTTAAACTCAGATCCTGGTTATGGCCCTGCTGAGTGGCGTTTCAAAATATGGCATGCAATATGAATCTTTGCGATATGGATAATGTACATGTCAATATTGCGATTTCAATTAATTGTACTCCTGAATGTCATGAAGATTGATCCGATGAATTGCAAAGTCCCTCTTTGCCATGAAAAAAAAAAAAACACATTTCCACTGCATTTCAGCCCTGCCACAAAAGGACCAGCTGCCATCATGTCAGTGATTGTCTCGTTAACACAGGTGAGAGTGTTGACGAGGACAAGGCTGGAGATCACTCTGTCATGCTGATTGAGTCAGAATAACAGACTGAAAGCTTTTAAAGGAGGGTGGTGCTTGAAATCGTTGTTCTTCCTCTATCAACCATGGTTACCTGCAAGGAAACACATGCCGTCATCATTGCTTTGCACAAAAAGGGCTTCACAGGCAAGGATATTGCTGTTGGTAAAATTGCACCTAAATCAACCATTTATCGGATCATCAAGAACTTCAAGGGGAGAGGTTCAATTGTTGTGAAGAAGGCGTCAGGGCGCCCAAGTTGTTTCAGCTGCGGGATCGGGGCACCACCAGTGCAGAGCTTGCTCAGGAATGGCAGCAGGCAGGTGTGAGTGCATCTGAACACACAGTGAGGCAAAGACTTTTGGAGGATGGCCTGGTGAAAACTGTTTTCACGCTGCACCATAAGGAGACATTAAATGTTATGTAGTTCCAGTGGATTTCCGAGATTTCAATACAAAAAACTGTCCGACAGCAAGATCCAGGATTCTTACAGGGTTCAAGTTCAATGTCTAATTTAACTGATTAACGCTTAATATACTGTATGATACAACAACAAACAACACTGCCAGGAAAGAAAACTAGAGTTTTATGTCACACGATTTTATACAAATCCATGAAGGATTATCAACACATTTTATTGAATGTAGCCATATTCCTCTGTTATATGTTAATGTAACGACATTAACAAATGTGGCTGATTATTATCAATGACTTATCAACAGCTGTACTAAATTGGCCCACCACAGGAAATCCTCACTGGTACCCTAGTATTTATTTATTTTTATTTTGGCAATAAAAATAAAGTGGGAACAGTAGGAACACAGGGGATTGAACCCCAGTCTCCAGTTGCTCTGCATATCAGTGCCTCTTTCTTAAGTGTCACATTGCAGAAGAGTCAATCACAGGCTGTCAGATTGTTCAGACACCTGCGGTTCCTCTCGGGCCTCACACCTGGGACACAGTCACACACAAATCACACAGACACCCGAAAAGCCAAATGACAAATGACAAGTGCAGGGCATCAGTAGACTCTTGGCCTCATTTCCCTCCTTCCACACACTGCCCCTCTTGTCAGGTAGCCTGCGACATAAAATACGTATTTACAGTATCACATTAGAACTACACTGCATCTCTCCCTCTATACTCAACTGTGGTCCCAGTGAGCACAAGACTTTTCAACATCTTGTCTCTCAACAACATGTCTCTTAAACCCAAACAACACGTCTCTTAAACCCCAAAACACATATTTTCAATGTATTTTCAAGTGCTAATAGGGTTAATGCTCTTCTTTTCAACGTCTTGTGCTCATAGGGGTAGCTCATGGCCTCTAAGAACTCATCCATGAGGATAGTCTACAGCCTTACGCAGCCACAGGTCTGTTGGAGAGCGAGGGGTCCTTTCATACCCTGTATGCCTGCTCTATGCTGCCCGCCAAAGAAGGGGTCACCTCACGACTAAACACTCCTCTCGTTTACAGGAGCCACGTGCTTCATCACTTCTTCCACCCTGCGGCCTGCAGTTTCCAGGCCAGGATCTACACGCACTCACACACAGACGTCCACACACAGACGTCCACACACACACACACACACACACACACACACACACACACACACACACACACACAAACACAAACACGCACACGCACTCCCTCTCTTTTCCAACCCATAAAGCAGAGTAAAGCAGACAAACACAGCCGTTCTGCTGGAGACGAGTGTCCTTGTTACGACTGGCAGTGGCTGGCTGGCTTCATCCTCCTGGCTGGCTTCAACTCCTCCCATTAATACAAGTGCTGTAGAGGAGCGCCACAGCAATCAATGGCTGGCAGTGCTAATGCCATAGGCCCAGGGAATGAATTCCCAATTACAGCCACTCATCCTCTTCGCTGTAAGAGCTGCAGAGAGCCAGTGTCTTGATAGTGGTGTCCTTTTCTAGTAACCTTTTTTACTTTCGCAGCATTGACATTTAAGAACTGGAAAGATGGAGTATGAGTACATTTCCTCCATATTGCTTTCAGCTGAATGTGTCTTCAAATCATTGCAGATGAGTGAGAGGAGATGAGAAGGCCACTGTAGACTATTGAGATAAACCATAATACGTACGTTAGGAATTGTATGGAGGATTGTATGAAAGAAAGGCATACACACAACTGGGATGCATGCGCACACAAAGACATACGCACACCAATATGTGCACACACACACACACACACACACACACACACACACACACACACACACACACACACACACACACACACACACACACACACACACCCACACACACACACACACACACACACACACACTAACCTCCAAATGTACACACACACTGTCACTGCATTAAACACTCACACAGACACTCCAAGCTGCTAATCAGCCTCACACACAAAACATACACCCAAATCGAACCCATACCAGCCTCCTTCCTAGATAGGCAGGACAAATTGCAATCTCTGACGGCAGTGTTAGACTATGGCTGGGCGATATGGCCTAAAAATACGTACGTATTATACGTGCGTATTATATCATATCTCAAATTTTTCAAACTAATGGGCAATTCACAATATATATATATATATCTCAATTTTGTTTTATGCTTTCTCTAATAAGCTTTGTTATACAATTAAAAGTCAAATGCACTGCATTTCAAACAGTCAGCAATAATCTAATGAATTCAGTGCTTGTGAAGTTATACCTAGGCTAAATATAAGCCTTCCACAACCACAAGATAATAATTGTATTATTTTCTCAAAAGAGTTGAACCTGCTTCTTTTTGCAATAATCACTGATCTGGCTTTCAAGTCTGTCTATGAAAATGCAATTTTTTTGTTACAAATTAAACTAGAAACACAGATAATGCACATTCAGTAATAATGATAACTTCTTTCAGCAGGCACAAGCTATAGAAATGTCATGCTTGGGTGTTTGGAGAGACCAAAGTGCAGCGCAGGAATAGTTCAACATTGTTTTTTATTTGTTCTACTATGTAATATTCACAACACTTGTGGAACAGCCGAACAAACAAACAAACAAACAAACACGAATGGACAAAAACGTAACGCACTTCCTTCACCCGTGACTGGAGGAATATAGCGAACATATATACAACGACCCAGAGCATGAGTGAAGGACAGACAAACATATATATGATCTCTAATTAGAGACAATGCGGTGCAGCTGCCTCTAATTAGGGATCCAACCCAAACCCCACAAAGAAACAGAAAAGAAAGACACTGTCAGACCATAGCTACATAGAGAAGCAAATAGGTCTCTCTATGGCCAGAGCCTGACAAGAAAATGAACACGGGTCTCATCAAGAATCTCTCAAGCCCACGTGCTTGTGATTAGCCAGCTATTCTTTATATTTCAAGTTTAGCCAACTTGGATCTATTTGCTAGCTAACAAGGTTGAACAGTTGAATTGTTATGAACACACCCTTCTGTCTCCAACTGTTAAAAATCATGTTAGCCTGTCCACTTTGTTCAGATGTTGAAATCAAGTGGCCTGGGACCTTCCTACGATGCGCTGCATTTTAGAAAAACATATTGGTCAACCTCAGGCCCTTTTTTTTTGGGGTGCGTTTTCCAACTTGTTGGGTGCATAATCCTAACAGGGTGGAAATCTGGAGCCAAATTAGCAATAACTCCGCGAGTGAGCAAGATTGAGCTAGCATAATGGTGTACAGCTGAATGCTGGGACTAGAAACAAACAAAACAAAACTAATGTAAAATATACTGTCCATAAAATGTACACTACATGACCAAAAGTATGTGGACACCTGCTCGAACATCTCACTTCCTAAATCATGGGCATGAATATGGAGTTGGTCCCCCGTTTGCTGCTATAACAGCCTCCACACTCTTCTGGGAATGCTTTCCACTAGATGTTGGAACATTGCTGTGGGGGCTTCCATTCAGCCACAAGCATAAGTGAGGTCGGACATTGATGTTGGGCGATTAGGCTCGGCTCACAGTCGGCATTCCAATTTATCCCAAAGGAGTTCGATGGGGTTGAGGTCAGGGCTCTGTGCAGGCCAGTCATGTTCTTACACAACGATCTCGACAAACAATTTCTGTATGGACCTTGCTTTGTGCACGGGGACATTGCCTGCTGAAACAGGAAAGGGCCTTCCCCAAACTGTTAGAAACACATAATTGAAACACATAACTAACAAAGTTAGAAACACAATTGTCTAGAACGTCCTTGTATGCTGTAGCATTAAGATTTCCCTTCACTGGAACAAAGGGGCCTAGCCCGAACCACGAAAAATAGCCCCAGACCCTTATTCCTCATCCACCAAACATTACAGTTGGCACTATACATTGGGGCAGGTAGCGTTCTCCTGGAATCTGCCAAACCCAGATTCGTACGTCAGACTGCCAGATGATGAAGCGTGATTCAGTACTCCAGAGAATGTGTTTCCACTGCTCCAGAGTCCAATGGTGGCGAGCTTTACACCACTCCAGCCAACGCTTGGTATTGCGCATGGTGATCTTAGGCTTCTGTGCGGATGCTTGGCCATGGAAACCAATTTCATGAAACTCCCAACAAACAGTTATTGTGCTGACGTTGCTTCCAGAGGCAGTTTGGAACTCGGTAGTGAGTGTTGCAACCGAGGACAGATGATTTTTACGCACTACGTGTTTCAGCACTCGGCGGTCCCATTCTGTGAGCTTGTCTGGCCTACCACTTCGCGGCTGAGCCGTTGTTGCTCCTAGACGTTTCCACTTCACAATAACAGCACTTACAATTGACTGGGCAAAATTTTGACGAAGTGACTTGTTGGATTGGTGGCATCCTATGACGTTGCCACGTTGAAAGTCACTGAGCTCTTCAGTAAGTCCATTCTACTGCCAATGTTTGTCTATGGAGATCGCATGGCGGTGTGCTCCATTTTCTCCACCTATCAGCAACGGATGTGCTGAAATAGCTGAATTCAATCATTTAAAAGGTGTCCACATACCTTTGTATATACAGTGGGGAGAACAAGTATTTGATACACTGCCGATTTTGCAGGTTTTCCTACTTACAAAGCATGTAGAGGTCTGTAATTTTTATCATAGGTACACTTCAACTGTGAGAGACGGAATCTAAAACAAAAATCCAGAAAATCACATTGTATAATTTTTTAATAATTAATTTGCATTTTATTGCATGACATAAGTATTTGATCACCTACCAACCAGTAAGAATTCCGGCTCTCACAGACCTGTTCGTTTTTCTTTAAGAAGCCCTCCTGTTCTCCACTCATTACCTGTATTAACTGCACCTGTTTGAACTCGTTACCTGTATAAAAGACAACTCTCCACACACTCAATCAAACAGACTCCAACCTCTCCACAATGGCCAAGGCCAGAGAGCTGTGTAAGGACATCAGGGATAAAATTGTAGACCTGCACAAGGCTGGGATGGCCTACAGGACAATAGGCAAGCAGCTTGGTGAGAAGGCAACAACTGTTGGCGCAATTATTAGAAAATGGAAGAAGTTCAAGATGACGGTCAATCTCCCTCGGTCTGGGGCACCATGCAAGATCTCACCTCGTGGGGCATCAATGATCATGAGGAAGGTCAGGGATCAGCCCAGAACTACACGGCAGGACCTGGTCAATGACCTGAAGAGAGCTGGGACCACAGTCTCAAAGAAAACCATTAGTAACACAATACGCTGTCATGGATTAAAATCCTGCAGCGCACGCAGGATTCCCTGCTCAAGCCAGCGCGTGTCCAAGCCCGTCTGAAGTTTGCCAATGACCATCTGGATGATCCAGAGGAGGAATGGGAGAAGGTCATGTGGTCTGATGAGACAAAAATAGAGCTTTTTGGTCTAAACTCCACTCGCCGTGTTTGGAGGAAGAAGAAGGATGAGTACAACCCCAAGAACACCATCCCAACCGTGAAGCATGGAGGTGGAAACATCATTCTTTGGTGATGCTTTTCTGCAAAGGGGACAGGACGACTGCACCGTATTGAGGGGAGGATGGATGGGGCCATGTATCACGAGATCTTGGCCAACAACCTCCTTCCCTCAGTAAGATCATTGAAGATGGGTCGTGGCTGGGTCTTCCAGCATGACAACGACCCGAAACACACAGCCAAGGCAACTAAGGAGTGGCTCCGTAAGGAGCATCTCAAGGTCCTGGAGTGGCCTAGCCAGTCTCCAGACCTGAACCCAATAGAAAATCTTTGGAGGGAGCTGAAAGTCTGTATTGCCCAGCGACAGCCCCGAAACCTGAAGGATCTGTATGGAGGAGTGGGCCAAAATCCCTGCTGCAGTGTGTGCAAACCTGGTCAAGAACTACAGGAAACGTATGATCTCTGTAATTGCAAACAAAGGTTTCTGTACCAAATATTAAGTTCTGCTTTTCTAATGTATCAAATACTTATGTCATGCAATAAAATGCAAATTAATTACTTAAAAATCATACAATGTAATTTTCCGTCACTCACAGTTGAAGAGTACCTATGATAAAAATTACAGACTTCTACATGCTTTGTAAGAGGGAAAACCTGCAAAATCGGCAGTGTATTAAATACTTGTTCTCCCCACTGTATACACTACTCAAAAAAATAAAGGGAACACTTAAACAACACAATGTAACTCAAAGTCAATCACACTTCTGTGAAATCAAACTGTCCACTTAGGAAGCAACACTGATTGACAATAAATTTCACATGCTGTTGTGCAAATGGAATAGACAACAGGTGGAAATTATAGGCAATTAGCAAGACACCCCCAATAAAGGAGTGGTTCTGCAGGTGGTGACCACAGACCACTTCTCAGTTCCTATGCTTCCTGGCTGATGTTTTGGTCACTTTTGAATGCTGGCGGTGCTTTCACTCTAGTGGTGGCATGAGACGAGTCTACAACCCACACAAGTGGCTCAGGTAGTGCAGCTCATCCAGGATGGCACATCAATGCGAGCTGTGGCAAGAAGGTTTGCTGTGTCTGTCAGCGTAGTGTCCAGAGCATGGAGGCGCTACCAGGAGACAGGCCAGTACATCAGGAGACGTGGAGGAGGCCGTAGGAGGGCAACAACCCAGCAGCAGGACCGCTACCTCCGCCTTTGTGCAAGGAGGAGCAGGAGGAGCACTGCCAGAGCCCTGCAAAATGACCTCCAGCAGGCCACAAATGTGCATGTGTCTGCTCAAACGGTCAGAAACAGACTCCATGAGGTTGGTATGAGGGCCCGACGTCCACAGGTGGGGGTTGTGCTTACAGCCCAACACCGTGCAGGAACACCAAGATTGCCAAATTCGCCACTGGCGCCCTGTGCTCTTCACAGATGAAAGCAGGTTCACACTGAGCACATGTGACAGACGTGACAGTCTGGAGACGCCGTGGAGAACGTTCTGCTGCCTGCAACTTTCTGCTGCCGGCGCCAGTGGCGAATTTGCCAATCTTGGTGTTCTCTGGCAAATGCCAAACGTCCTGCACGGTGTTGGGCTGTAAGCACAACCCCCACCTGTGGACATCGGGCCCTCATACCACCCTCATGCTAATTGCCTATAATTTCCACCTGTTGTCTATTCCATTTGCACAACAGCATCAATACATGTGAAATGTATTGTCAATCAGTGTTGCTTCCTAAGTGGACAGTTTGATTTCACAGAAGTGTGATTGACTTTGAGTTACATTGTGTTGTTTAAGTGTTCCCTTTATTTTTTGGAGCAGTGTATATAGTATGTATAAGCTAGAAGTAGAAGTCTAAGTATTGTTGTCCATTAGTTTACTCCAATTAGGGGAGGGATGGAAAGATGTTTTTTTTATAGAAAACATCAGCGTCGGTGTGTGCATACAGTACCAGTCAAAAGTTTGGACACACCTACTCATTCAAGGTTTTTATTTATTTTTTACTATTTTCTACATTGTAGAATAATAGTGAAGACATCAAAACTATGAAATAACACATATGGAATCATGTAGTAACTAAAAAAGTGTTAAACAAATATATTTTATATTTGAGTTCTCCAAAGTAGCCACCCTTTGAATTGATGACAGCTTTACACACTATTGGCATTCTCTCAACCAGTTCATGCAATGCATTTCAATTAACAGGTGTGTGTTAAAAGTTAATTTGTGGAATTTCTTTCCTTCTTAATGAGTTTGAGCCAATCAGTTGTGTAGGGGTGTTATACAGAAGATAGCCCTATTTGGTAAATGACAGCTCAAATATTAAAGAGAAATGATTAGTTTAAGTCATGAGGACCGCCACAGGAAAGGAAGACCCAGAGTTACCTCTGCTGCAGAGGATAAGTTAATTAGAGTTAACTGCACCAGATTGCAGCTTCACAGAGTTCAAGTAACATCAACTATTTAGAGGAGACTGCGTTAATCAGGCCTTCGTGTCAAATTGCTGCAAAGAAATCACTACTAAAGGACACCAATAAGAAGAAGAGACTTGCTTGGGCAAAGAAACACAAGCAATGGACATTAGACCTGAGGAAATCTGTCCTAGGTGAAAGGATGATCTCTGCATGTGTGGTTCCCACTGTGAAGCATGGAGGAGGTGTGATGGTGCTTTGCTGGTGACACTGTCTGTGATGTATTTAGAATTCAAGGCACACAGCATGGCTACCAAAGCATTCTGCAACGATACGCCATCCAATCTGGTTTGCGCTTAGTGGGACAATCATTTGTTTTTCAACAGGACAATGACCCAACACACCTCCAGGCTATGTAAGGGCTATTTGACCAAGAAGGAGAGTGATGGAGTTCTGAATTAGATGATCCACAATCACCCGACCTCAACCCAATTTAGATGGTTTGGGATGAGTTGGACCGCGGAGTGAAGGAAAAGCAGCCAACAAGTGCTCAGCATATGTGGGAACTCCTTCAAGACTGTTGGAAAAGAGTGTGCAAAGCTGTTATCAAGGCAAAGGGTGGCTACTTTGAAGAATCTAAAATATACAATATTTGTTGATTTGTTTAAAACTTTATGATTCCATATGTGTTTTTTCATAGTTTTGATGTCTTCACTATTATTCTACAATGTAGAAAATAGTAAAAATAAAGAAAAACCCTTGAGTATGTGTGTCCAAAATTTTGACTGGTATTGTATGTGTGCGTACAAGTACTATAGGGTGTACTACAGAGGAAGGTATCACATCAGACTAGGCTGCGCCTATTCCAAGTGGCCTCAATCAACAACCACATCAAGGATCATGGGAAAGATCATGGAAGTCTGATTTATTTATAGATCAGGGTAAACCATAGCAGCTACTGTTCTGGTATCCATCCACAGTAGGGATTAGGGATAACCATGTGTGGAATCCGCTGACATGGTATCACAGAGCCAATGACCCACGCAGGTCCTATAGGGGTCGGGGGGGGTCGGGTTTGTTTTGGGTTAGGGTCAGAAAGTGTCTGGGTGGAAAAGGGGAGGGGGCTGAGAGTCGTCCTTTGCGTGCATACATGTTACATTTGTCCAGAAGTGTGTATGTTTTCTCTCTCAAGTCTCCCAACTCTCAATCCTCCTCTCTCAGCTATCTCCCTTCTCTACGCCCTTCTAACTCGTCTTCTTCTCATCCTCTCCATCTGCTGCCCACCCCTACCTCTATCCATCTCATGCATGGATGCACAGTATGTAAACACAGCAATCTGTCTCTCTCTTACAGAGATTACACACACAGTGGATTAACCCACGGTCAAACACGCCCGGCTAAGTCCTAAGGCTCTGTGTCATTGTAGCATATTACTGTACCATATCCCATAGCACTGTACTTATACCACTTATTTGACACATAGCGCTACACTCCACCAAACGTCACTTAACCACACACTGAATCCAACCTAACCACACACTCAACCCCAGCCGATCTGCCAGTCAGCTAACAGACAGTTTAGAGTCCTCACAGTTTGCAATGGGTTGAACGATACTGTTACATCATAATGCCAAGGGAAGAGCAGTGTTGCACTCCTCTTTCAGACAGAGCCTCAATATCACCCCTACATCTATTTATCCCTTCACTTACTATTTTTTTCTCTCTATTTTGTTTCTTTCCATATGGTTGTTTCACACGCTCCTCTCTCTCTCTCTCTCTCTCTCTCTCTCTCTCTCTCTCTCTCTCTCTCTCTCTCTCTCTCTCTCTCTCTCTCTCTCTCTCTCTCTCTCTCTCTCTCTCCCTCCCTCCCCCTTTCTTTCTCTTCATGTGGTGCAGGGCAGACACAGTGAAGTGGAACATCGGGGCAGACACACACACTTTATGCGACACACGTATGCTCACACAGGAGCATTCATAAAAACACAAGACCCCAAGACGAAACCCACTATACACTTCCCAGTCCATGCGGTCACAATTTCAAGATTATGCGACACACATATAGCCAGAGAAGTTGCACTAATACAAATAGATACCAAGGAGCTATGAACTGCATATGGTGAGATACACACAGACACAGAAAGACACACAGAGACACACACACACTCTCTCTTTCACACAGACACACTAACACACACACACACCCACACAGAGAGACACACAGCGGGCAGTAGTAGTTATTGGTCACAGCCATCTGCTCCATTGAGTGCAAGGCTGCAGAGCGGAGCATGGAATAACAGACATCCCTACCATGAGTCTACTCAGCCTGTCCACCCACACACACACCAAAAGCAATGGACACACACCAACACTATACTCCGCTATAGCAACACACTCTCACACACACACACACAACCCCAAACAGACAAGCATACTTTGAAACACAGGCACACAAACACAGACACACACACACACACAGGCGTGGGTACACACTGTACAGCGCAGAGCTCCTCTCACCCATCAGTTGTGCTTTCCAGATGGTGTGGGGCTAACGCGATCGCTAGAGCAGCCTCACTGAACCGGAGCTCAACTCTCCACCGCTTACACAACACACGCAGTAAAACTCAGCCTCAGTCCACAGCAGACACCGGAACAGTTCTCTCGACTCTCCACCTCTCACTCACTCTGCTCGGTTCGCTCTCCGGCTGTGTCCCCTCCCCTCTCTCTCGCTCAGGGCTAGTGACATCAGAGGGCAGTCTCAGACATGCTGAGTGTTTGTGCGCTCATCTGCCTCTCTCTTTCCTGGAATAGGCTGATTTTCACAGAAGGGACGGACCTATTGTGAGAGGATCTCTCTCTCCCTCCCTCCTTCCTTTTGACCTTATCTTTTCACCTCTTACTTATACTTTCTCACTCCCCAAATTTTTCTCTTTCACCCTCTTCATCCCTCACTACCTGCCCGGTCATTCTTCCCTCAGCTGCCCTCTCTCTGTCCTTCTCTTTTCCTACCTCATTAGTCAGTATTCTTGTCCTCCCTCATTCCCGTCTCTCTCTCTCTCCTCAGATCCCTCCATCCCAATGCTCCCCTTTTCCCTTTACTTTTCATCTGTTGCCCATTTCTCCATCATCACTCTCCTAGCCATCTCTATCCTTCCTTTTTTTGCTCTCTCATCCTTTTCTCTCTCCGTCCCGCCCTCTTTCCCTATCCCTCCCTTATTAAGTCCACATGGGTTGGGTGTGATTCCAGACTGTCTGCAGCAGACTCTGGTCTACAGGGAAAGTCCTCTAGAGAAGATTTACAGATTAGGAAGTCACTTTGGCGAGTGGCTCTGCGAGACGCCGCAATTAGATTGCCTAAATTCTCTCTCTCCCGCTATCTATCTATCTATCTCTCTCTCTCTCTCTCTCTCTCTCTCTCTCTCTCTCTCTCTCTCTCTCTCTCTCTCTCTCTCTCACTCACACACCTTTCCAGCTATCCCTTGCCTCTCCCTCTCAGTATCTCTCTCTCCTTCTCTATCTATCCCTTTTGTCTCCCTACATCTTTCTTACGCTCTGTCTCTCTCCCTGTCTACTGCAAGTTCTCACTTTCTCTCTCTACTTCTTCATCTAGCCCCCTAACTGTACCATCATCCCCTCTCACTTTCTCACTTTCTCCCTCCCTCCCTCTGCAACTCTCTCCATCTCTCTATAGCAGTCATGAGTTAATTTGCTGGACTAGCAGATGGAGAGATCAGAGAGAAGAGAGAGATTTGCCAAACCCTTCTCTGGGCAGCATCTGGTTTGTTTTTCCGTTCATGCATGTCTCTTCACAGTCAAAAGCCATTGACACCTCTGGTTGGATATTGCTATGTCTACCGGTCTTCTCTACTCAGTCGTCACTGTGTAATCCATGTAATCTTATTCGTTATGATTTAAAAGGCCAAACTGATCCTAGATCCGCCCTTCCCTTTCCTACTCTGAGACGCTTTATGGATACGGGCCCATGAAACATAAACCTATAGTTGGACAACATTCCTCCTCTGTCTAACTGGCTAGAAGCTCAGAGGTCCTAACTTTCAGATAGACAAGTGTCTGTTATGTAGACTAGGGAATCATGTCAGCTCTAACATTCTAGTTCGCTGAATACTCTGACCACCCACCATCACCGTCCTGCTGCCCGGTTCTTCCCTGCCTCTACACACACACATGGTGTCAAACTCTTACCACAGCTTCACAGCCATGCCACTGATAATACCTAATGGCTCCCACTGGCGCTAGATCAAAACACAGTGGGAAAACCCTCCTCGCGCACATCTGTTTTCTACCTTACTTCCACCACATTCAGCTCCGCCCCAGCTTGTATGCAAATGCGGAATTACACATCATCCCATAACGAGACATGTCAGGATGCAAAGTTCCCAGGGACTGTTTTTCCTTAAACACACGCCCACACTACCCCTACATGTGCTCACACAAACTCACATTTTTATTTTCCCCTCTGGAGTGAAAGCCATCTCGGTGAGATGGAAATAGTGTCAATTTCCCTAGACATGGAAGGTATGGGGATGATTAGCCAATTTCCCTAGACATGGAGGGTATGGGGATGATTAGTCAATTTCCCTAGACATGGAGGTTATGGGGATGATTAGGCGCATTCACGAGCCAGTGCCCTTCCAAATTCCATGACATGTTTATGAAGGAAGTCTAGAGCGACAGTGAGGTCTGTCTGTGAACTTTTCTCTCCTTCACTGGGGTATTTAGGATTTGTGTTCTCCGTCTGCTGGCATGTGGGAGCCATCTAAACACTTACCAGAACAGTGTGTTGTGTGTGTGTATTCTGTCTGCGCGTGTATCTGCATCCATATGTGTGTCTGTTTTGTGGTAAATGATGCAGTGTGTGTGTGTGGCGTGGCGTGGCAGGCAGGCAGGCAGGCAGGCAGGCAGGCAGGCAGGCAGGCAGGCAGGCAGGCAGGCAGGCAGGCAGGCAGGCAGGCAAGCAAACGAGGCTGATGAATAAGTAATGTCTTGGGCGTCTGCTCCTCAACAAGAGGCCGCACTGCATTCGGGAGGAAAACGACAACTCCGACAAAGAGAGACGTTCAATCACCTCCCTCTCTCCCTCCTTCCTCCACTACAGAGGGATGGGGAATGTCATTTGTTCCTCCTTTTCCCCTAGGGAATCAGGCCTGCTTCCGAATATGTGTAATACAGCATCATTTATAATTGATTTATGTTATTTATAATACCTTGTCTTTCTCTCGCTCTTTGCCTCTTCCGCTCTCTACATTAACCAAGTCACGTTAGCCATTTCTACAGGAGCCCGAGACAAATATACAATAAATGATTTACGGCGATACAAGCCAAGTTGAGCTGGCCGCTGCCGGTAGTGAGATATGGCCGCCTCATTGGTTAATGCTGCAACGTTAATAATAGATAGACGTTAATACAACGTTGATAATAGATTGAGCAAACTTGAAATGAAACCGTTTGAGTAATTAGGTGTAGCTAGCTGTGTCTCTCAGAGAGACTGTCGGGAACTGACTGAGGTGTTGGGTTCTTTCTGTGTGTGTGTGTGTGTGTGTGTGTGTGTGTGTGTGTGTGTGTGTGTGTGTGTGTGTGTGTGTGTGTGTGTGTGTGTGTGTGTGTGTGTGTGTGTGTGTGTGTGTGTGTGTCTGTGTGTATGTGCGCGTGTGTGTTGGCTGGTGAGTGTGTGAATACGCATGCATGCGTACGTACGTGTGAGAGAGACACGGTTGGAAAACTGGATGTCTTCCCTAGTGTTTCTGGGCACCAGCCAAAGGCCCTTTGTTACAGAGGAGGAGCAATTATAATATTCCTGAAAACAGTTGATGCAGTGTTTGTTTGCTTGTTTGCTTCACCCCGGCACCTAATTGCAGCCATGAATGGCCGTTTCTGCTCATGTCAGGCCGCTCCGAGACAAAGAACGTTCATGCACACACACAATTGGGCTTCAGCGCACACACACACACACACACACACACAGACAGACAGACACGAACAAGCAGGCAGAGACACACAAGCAAACACACGCAGCAAACAAATGGACACACACCTCAACACAAACACCTTCACACAAATTGATAGACAGATTCTAGGATTCACCAAAAATGCTTTCACACACATAGATTCTAGGAATAGCAATCAAACATGATTCACACATTATGCACAACTAAGGCTGCCTGTTTGCCTCTGCTAACAAACGCTGTTTTACCGAACCAAACAAACACACCAACAACCAATCAATTTGCTTTTGTCCTGAACAACAAGGCCTGGAAACTTCAATGGCCCCCTTCTCGCTTGTAAAAACCTTGGGGTGCATTGACGATCTCAACTCATTCATTTTTTGTGACTTTCTCCCTCCCTTTTACTATTTATGTCCCCCTCTCCCTCAATAGTAATGCCCTGCTAGCTTACTCAAGAGGGGTTGCAGAGTGAGAGGGCAATTAGCCATTAGCTATACTTGCTATTTAGCCCAGTCCAGCGCATTTTAAATAATGTGAGCCATAACCCTGTGCACTATCTGGGGAGTACCAGAGTAGAGGCATATAAAATGGCATAGTATATTTAAGCAATAAGGCCTGAGAGGGTGTAGTATATGGCCAATATACCATGGCTAAGGGCTGTTGTAATATACGACGTGAAGCAGAGTGCCTGGATACAGCCCTTATATGTGGTATATTGGCCATATACCACAAACCACTGAGGTGCCTTATTGCTGTTATAAACCGGTTACCAAATGAGTGAAATGTTTTGATAAGTTAATTCATACTATTTCATTTTTCTGAATTCTATTTCCATCATTGCTATGAAATCAAAGAATGGTTGCTATGCAGGCTGCTAGCCATTGACAGACACCCAAATCGCATCAAAATCTGCAGCTGAAATGACAGCAAACTATCTGCATTTTTGTTTGTTTTAGCTGTTTTCTATAGAAATGTATTTGTATATATCCACAATATTCATAGTTGCAGTTTTGTCAGGTCATCGTTCACTCTTTATGGTACAGGGGAGATCGATTGCATTGGCAAATTTCAACATTGTTGCCGAGGTTGGATAGGCAGACAGCAAGGCACAACCCCCCATTGTTGCAAACCAAATGCTAGGCTAGAAGCAAGAAGAAATAATGTGTTTAATAAAAGCCTTAATGTTTTTCTCTTGTCATTTGACATGGTACATCAAGAACAGTGTTGTGATACTGACAGTAAATAAATATTTGTGCATAATACTCGTGGTATATCATCTCACGGCTGGAATACTGTTTAACCCAATCAGCATCCAGGATCCGAACTACCCGGTTTATATTATATATTAGAGTCTCAATATATAAGGGAGGGAGGGGAGAAGTGAGTAAGTAAGCCTTGTCTGAGCCAGAATGGGCCATAGGGCATGAGCCCATCTTGTGTTTTTATAGCGTGAGGCAGCTTGATGTACAAGAAGTAGCCTGATACTCCCTGGACAGGGTGCTAGTCTATCCTAGGGCCTCACCCTCCAATCTATCTCAATAATGCTGAGTGCCAAGTAGAGAGACATCAGGTCCCATATTTAGAGTCTTTGATATGATTATAGTGGTGATTGAACACCCAACATTCTAATCTCAGGGTGGACACTAACCAACAGGCCTCTGAGGAAGCAGGTCAGCATGCTAATGCTAATGCTAATGCTAGACATCAGCCATTAGCCTCTGGTTCCATTTTGGTTGGCTTCCTCATAATGGAGGCTCTTTGATTACGGTGGTCTACTGTCCAGGAGCTGTGAGCGAGTGAGTGAGTGAGTGAGTGAGTGAGTGAGTGAGTGAGTGAGTGAGTGAGTGAGTGAGTGAGTGAGTGAGTGAGTGAGTGAGTGAGTGAGTGAGTGAGTGAGTGAGAGAGTTTGTGTATTTGTGCGAGTGTGCGAGCGTGTCCACAGGGCCTATAGAATACCTCAGCAGTTCCCAAACTAGGGGTTGCGACCCCATGTGGAGTTGGCTGATATGAAAATGGGGTCAAAAATACAGGCAAATAAAACATTGATACAAAAAAACCTTATAATATTGTCTTTGTATCTCAAAATCATTGAAATATGGTTAACCTTAAAAATTCTAAATTCTAAAGTCTAAAAGACAAAAGTAATCCAGTGAGCGCCCTTAGATCATGGAAAAAGGCCGCACTTGACCGCTGCACTTGAATCATTCCCACAATGAATGGCTAGGCCCGCTACGCTATCAAACCACACACCATTGCAGAGACATTGACATTAACGTCCGCAATTGATATGGTGAAAACATAGTGCGGGGAGGCAGAGGCAAAGAAACTCACATCAATACCTTTATTAGATAACACTTAAACGAATAATTTATGCTTTTTAGCAATCAAGAGGAAACTGACTTAACAACTCAAAAACTCCCCAGCTTATGCTTTCCAAATGGACGTTAGCAGTGAGAGCCGAGATGCCCATGCATTGTCTTTTGTTGTGCCAGGTGAACCTGCAATAACACTTGACATAAGATCTTCTCTAAGCATTACAGGGATATGGCTCTGAATATATACAACAACACCTCCCCCATAAGCACGTATGTCTCTTCTATAGATGTTATATCATTGTATTGCTACTGCTGTATCATCAAATGAATTATCTAAGTGAGTATCAGAAATGGCTAATACATAAATGTTATCTCATGTTAGTTATTGATTTCATGAACCTCATTGCTAAGGCTACATATATTAATATGGGCTATTTTCAGCCCTTTCCTGGGTAGTTTATCAGAGATGGACATAATATGGAAATGAGCAAACAAAGCAAGATAAAAAAAAAAGGTATACATTCAGCAGTCCATTAATTAGTTGGTGTTTGTGAGTGTGTGAGCTGCGGGGTTGAAGCTTGGCTCTTTCCAGAACACTTACCTTGTCCTTGAACCTCAGGAACTTGACCACTATCGCCTGGGCCTCATCAGGTCCTGGACCTCTCTGGTCAGGTAATCTATTATTTTACTAGCTGACTCGACTAGTATGTGGACACAACACTTGAAGTAATTTTCTTGTTGTTGTAACAACTGCTTGTAGAACTATTTTGGTTGTTTAAAAGATCCTTTTTAGAGAGAAGCCACTGACCTCAACAGAACTCCCGCCGGGCTTTGGTATTTGTCATGGTAGCGTAGGTTACGTTGTTACTCCTCGCAGTTCCAGACAGGGCAGGTCGCAGGGAAGATTGGAAACGACAACAAACAGCAGGGATCTAGAAAGCCACAAGCCAGGGACAATTTCAAAACTTTCCAAAACAACAAACTGAGCTCTCCCTTGTTCCGCGAGTGATGAGTTCCCAGTTGTCTTGTTCCGCGAGTGATGAGTTCCCAGTTGTCTTGAAAGCACCATAATACTCATGGTCACATCGGTGTGAAGCTGCATTCAATGCTCTCGTTTGCATTAAAACCAAATATCGATCCAGGTTGGATGTGACAGCAGAGATGAGGTACGCACTGTCGACCACGCCCCCTGACTTTGAGAAGCTCCAACTCGACATGCATCAAGCACACCCATCTCATTACTGGTGGTAAGAGAAGCAACATTATGTCAGAGTAAGTTGCAATTGACTGTCATAGCCCCATGTTAAAAGTATGTGATGGTGAGTTGAGAAGACAATCAGAAATACGGTTAGAATGTTTTTCAATTACCTGCCATAGCCCAAAATAAAAAAGTAAACATTGGAGCCCTTTGCATTAAGAGGTGAGACAGAGTTCAGAGGAAGAGTACTGTATCCAAGCTGGTATACATATCAACATGTACTGTATATGACGAGGTGGTGAATGAAGGGTTAAGTAAGTGCAATCTGCCCCTTTAAGTGTAACTAGTAAACAACTGTACAGTAAGAGCAGATGTTGCTCTCTGAGGTCACACACTCCAAATGTCTGTCTCTACGGTAACTGCTGCCAGACAGCCAGACAGACGGGGTGCCTAAATCAGACCTATAAAAAATGGATAACATAGTAACATGGTAAAAGTTTGCCCCCACCACACACACACAACCCTCAGAAGCACACACACACACACACACACACACAGAATTACTTCTAGGCAATAAAAGCCCAACCTGATATTGCTTTCAGGATAATGCCACTGAGGCAGACAAAGTAGGTTAGGGCATTGCCCACTCTGCTGGAAGACAAAAAACAAGTCTGTGCCTCAGCTCCTTGCCCTGCCCTTCACCAGATTTAATTTTAGTCTAGCCTGTTAGAGTGTGTGTGTGTGTCTGTCTGTATGTGTGTGTTTAAAGGGGGCGGACTGGGTTAAATGGAGGGCATACCCTATGGCATGTCTGAAGTGATATCATTCTGTTTGTAACTCCATTTTGCATTATATCTTCGTCATTCTGTGTGCTATTCTCTCTCTCTCTTGCTCTCTCTCTCTCTCTCTCTCTCTCTCTCTCTCTCTCTCTCGAAACCTGGATTAAACAACTAGAACAACTAATATGGGTGATTGTTCATGGGACAATGGATGGCTAAAACTATCAAACTAGTAGTAGTAGTTTAAAGGATCATGAATAAAAAAACTGGTGCACATTGTTACAAATCGTTCTATTTATCAATATCGCAATATGGATTTTTTTCCATATCGCCCAGCTCTGTTCCAACGCCTAATGACATGGGTTCTATTGAGGGCCTGACGAGAGTCTCTTCCTCTTTTCTCTCAGGCACCAGACTCAATGGATTGGAAAGCTGTGAGGCTCTGATACGAGGGCCCACAAATCAAGCAATCGTTTGCTTATTGCTATGGTGATTTTATTGATAGGAAATATGAAACAAGAGTGATAAACATGACTTACTACATTATGATGGAGATGTGAGGGATAAAGGTTTCTAAAGAAGTGAGAGATGTTTAATTTAATTTAATTCAGTTAAGAAGAAATTCTTATTTACAATGACGGCCTACCCCGGCCAAACCTGGGCCAATTGTGCGCCGCCCTATGAGACTCCCAATCACGGACAGATGTGATACAGCCTGGATTCTAACCAGGGACTGTAGTGACACCTCTTGCACTGAGATGCAGTGCCTTAGACCGCTGCGCCACTCAGGAGCCCATCAAGAGGCTAAGAAGACAAGTCCTTGATCAATGATCAATGTGTCTGTCTGTGTGTGTGTGTGTGTGCGTGCGTACTTGCACATGTGAGCCCCCACTGTCCCCCCGTTACAGTTCTCCAAAAACCGAGGCAGCTGGCTCCCGGCTCCCACCCGCTTGGCCAGGCACCACGAGCGGGCACCGATGAAAACTCGAGGGACAGAGCAGGAGCCGTCAGGGCCATCTGAGAGGCAGGAACCAGGGTTCTGGCGGGGCGGCAGCAAACATGTAACGCAGGCGAGTGGCCTTTCATTGTGAAATTTAACTGCGGCAAATCCCTCTGTCGACTCTGGTTCCTTAGTGGTTTAATCGCTCTGCTAAAATTAGCGAAAGGTTGGTTCCAAAATCTATTACTTTTGTCATTGTTTGTTTTATAATATATGCACATATATGGTGCATACCAAAATGCACATTCAAACACATATGGGTAATTTCACAGTAACAGAATGATGCTGAGACTAGTTAAACAAACCATACAACTCTATGCACCAGGACTACTTTTAACAATTTCCAATGAGAAAATTTACAAAAGCACATTTACTTGAAGAACAGTGCATATGGGAAGATTGGTAACAGAATGACATTTTGTGCTCTTTGTGCCATCATTCTGTTACCAAACTTTGCATCTCGCACAAGCAAGCATGAACGTACTACACACACAAACATAAACAAAAACAAGCATACACGAGGAACACACACCGGCGCTGTGGTACAGTGTGCAGGCTGGTCTCTGCCAGCCCAGTGGTAGCTCTGCCGTAGCAGACGGCCCCCATGGAGGGGTCAAGGTGATCCATGTCCTCTGGACCACTCTTCCTTTCTTCCTGTCTTCCTCTCTCCACAGGACCACATCCACAGCAAGTACACACTTATCACTGTCTGTTACAGTCCACTACAGTGTGCTATTCATGCAATCCACTTGCGAGCGAACAAATGACTGAGTGAATTAGTAAATGTGTGAGTGAATGAGTGAGTGAGAGAGCGAGCAAATGAGTGAGGGAGTGATTGAGCGAGCGAACAAACAAACAAACAAACAAACAAAGAGTGAGTGAGTGAGTGAGTGAGTGAGTGAGTGAGTGAGTGAGTGAGTGAGTGAGTGAGTGAGTGAGTGAGTGAGTGAGTGAGTGAGTGAGTGAGTAAATGAGTTGACTTTTGAATTGATTAGGCCTACTTCATCGTCCTGTTTATTTGTTTTTTCAAATACTTGTACAGTCGCCGGCTATAATAATTATTCAACTGCTAATAAAAAGCATCACTCATATGCCTCCTCACTGTTCAAATCCTACCGCATGATCAAACTCACAATTACATATTACACTGAGTGGAGGATACAGTCTGCTTTTTGTATGGGGGTATAAGAGATGAGCCATACTGTTGACATACTGCAAGCAGGTAGCTCAACTAGCACCCACCCGCACCCAGTGCCACCAGTATAGGTGCCAGACAGGACAGACTCCATACTCATCTGCAGCTTCAAGAATAACAAGACAAATGGTAAACAGAAAGCTCATGAGTATCTTTTCCTGTCTGTAAAACAGTGTGCGTCCCAAATGGTACCCTATTTCCTATATAGTGCACTACTTATGACCAGAGTCCTATGGGCCCAGGTCAAAAGTAATTAACTATAAAGGGAATAGGGTATCTTTTGGGACCCTCAGTGCCAGTTGTTCAGCTTGAAACATGCATTAATGATGTGGCAGCGTGTCTGTGAATGTGGTATTAAGAGGACGGTGCTCGCTGAAAATGAAAAGAGAGAGAGAGTGAGAGGGGGAGAAAGAGAGAGACAGTAGAAAAGCAATGACACAGGGGGCGTTAGAGAGAGCCCTCTCCTAAAGTTTTATTATTCCGTTTTTTTACCCTCCTTTTCTCCACAATTTCGATCTTGTCTTATCGCTGCAACTCCCCAAGTTGCTCGGGAGGCAAAAGTTTGAGTCATGCAAAGGTTGAGTCATGCGTCCTCCGAAACATGGCACTTCTTAACACCCGCCCGCTTAACCCGGAGGTCAGCTGCACCAATGTGTCGGAGGAAACACCGTTCAACCGTCTGAGGTCAGCCTGCAGGTGCCTGGCCCACCAAAAGGAGTTGCTACAGTGCGATGAGCCAAGTAAAGTTCCACGGCCAAACCCTCCCCAAACCCGGACGACGCTGGGCCACAACTGGCCTCCTGATCACGGCCAGTTGTGACACAGCCTGGGATTGAACCCGGGCCTCTCATGTTTTTCATCCTTGAGTTTTGAAATTTGAATGAATCGGGGTTGATTTGCATAGTGTGTCACTCTTTCTCTCCTTTCCCTCTCTTTCCCTCTTCCCTTCTTTCTCTCTTGGTCTCACTCCCTCACCCTTACGCTTCCAACACCCGCTCCATTCCTTTGCATCTCCGTTATCTCCTTGCGCCATATCTCCCGCTTCTTCCCCCTTTCTCTGTTCTCTTTCTGGGTCTGTCTCTCCAGCACATAAACGCTCATCTATAATTCAGTGTGCTAAATAAAGAGGCTGCTCAGTGAGATGACTGAGATGAGCCAACAGAGTCTGTCACTTACATTACCCCTCCCCCTGTTCTTTTCTTTCCCCACTCCTTTACTCCCTCTCCACTCCTCCCCCTTCACCCATCCCCTCGCTCGACAACAGATTGTCACTACAGGTCCTCTCCCTACTCCCCAAAAAAGGTGCGAGGGGGGGAGAGAGGAGTTGGAGAGCGAGAGACAGAGAAAAAGAAAGAAAGAGAAGGTTATTAGGAGAGAGAGAAAGACATTGAGAGAGCATACTGTTGCCAACCCTGGTCTTGACAGCCCACTTAATGTGTGAGTGCGTGGGCTGGTGCTAATATGTGTAGAGAGGGAGAAAGCGGTTTTGGCTGAAAGAGAATGGGTTGAGATTAGTGGACTGTAGAACACCTCCTCCAAACCCACGCACACACAGACAGACAGACACACGCCTAACACATGTGATTCAAAAAGTTACACACACATGCACCATCAGTTATGTGGTTCCACATCCATTGCATTCCTTTCACCTCCCAGTTGAAGAAATGGCGAGCGCGTTACTCTATTAGTATGAACTAAAATCTGTACCAACCAACCTACTCACCCTTCCCTTGTCCTCCTGTTCCCCAATACCCTCTATGCTCTCTCCAGTATATGCCATCATAGCCATTTATCAACAGAAATCTTTAAAATACTTTGTGCGTTGCTTGAGCCTGCCTGGAGTTTCAAATGAGCATGAGTTGCATTTTAGGAGCTGACTAATAATCCACATGTACAGTCAATACATTTGGGCTCCACTAACTATCAAAGTAGACCTATGTATTTGGGGCCAGGTGCTGCTAACACGCTGGAACGATGTCAGCGAGAACAGGGTTGCGGTTTTCACACGGTGTGATGTGGGCGTCTAACAAGCAGACCAATGCGTCTCATCTCCATATTCTATTAATTCTCCCTCCCTGACATTGAGCGATAAACAAACAGAAGTGGGGGAGTTTTAACAAGGCCCTGCTTTGACCTGGGCTCTGTCTCAATCATCTGACGTGGGGCATTTCCATCAAAAAGGACCCATGAGCACCAACATGTGAAGTTCATTGAAGCATATCAAAATGGGTGTCAAATGAAAGCTAAAAGTCTATCTTTTTCTCTGTATGAATGCATAGATACATTTTTCAACCATTTTCCATCTTAAAAATTAAGCATAAGTAAAGGCTTTGATTTCTGAATAAAGAGATGGAAAAGGGGTCTTAGAAAACATCTACCAGAAATGTTTTCAGAAATCCATCAAAACTAGTAAAGACCTGTCAACTAATATCAACACTTATATTTAGTTTTGGAGAAAGTGTTTACCTTCTGTAAGTAATATTGCCTTGTGCCTTGTTATTCCGTTACCGAAAATCCCACATACTGTATCTTTAAGACATTTTTTAATTATAGTGATCCAACCTACCAATTAGTCAGTGATTACTGATTGTACACATAGCCTACAGTAACATAAACTAATGAAAATGTGTTATTTGAAATAAAATACAAATGGTATCCCAAGGCCTTCATAAACCCAACCAAATTATTATTTTTGCAATAGCATATATAAAATGTATTAATAACACTTTTAGAATGTTGCAGTCTGAATGACTGCTCATTATCTTGAAGGGGGTTCCATCGAGGCCCAGCGGTTGTAGTGAAAAGTGATTACAACTTGTTTTTATATTTAAAAGAACATAATAGCATTGTCATTAGTTTGTTACTGTATGCTATAAAACAACTAAAAACTAAAAAATTCAAATGTTCAAAACATTTTATTTGTGGAGTTTCTTCGTTACAACTATGAAACAAAAATGTGTTGGAACATGGTAACAGGTAATTCTTATAACGACAAAATATAGATTTTTAAATACCCCAACCATTAAGACGCACGGTCAAAAGACGCATTGTCAAATTACAAAAATATCAGTAGTCCCAAGAGGCCTTGATAAATAGTGAAACAAATAGTGTCTCTCAGCACAAAAGCACCCGGTTTTCTCTTTTTTGTGTCCCTGTTGTCTTGTCATTCTTCAGCACACGGCTGTGCTGTCAGGGCCTGACCGTAGGGAGGCCTCTGGGCTTCTCTATGTTTGTCACGGTCAGGGCTTGACTAGAGAGTTCTAGCTGACTCTATGTTTAGTTTATGTTTGGCCCCCAATTAGAGGCAGCTGCGCTGCATTGTCTCTAATTGGGGATCCTAGTTAAGTTAATTGATTTCCCACCTGTGTTGTGGGTTTTTGTGTTTGTGCTTGCGTCCTCTCCTTTGTTATTTTTGTTATAAAAAATAAAGGAATGTCTTGGTTCTACAGCTCTGCGCCTCGGGTCCTGTCTTCCAACCATGACATGTGCAGGTGCCTTATTTGCGCAGGGGAGGGATCTCCTGTCTCACTTTGTTCATGGTGTGGTCAGACTGGTGTGGTCAGACAGGCTTTCTTTGTAAAAATGTATTTGCCAATGACAGTGAAGTGAAGAAATTGTCCATGGTGACATTTCTCCCCTTACCAACCTAAGGTTCCACAAGCCTCGTCAACACGTTCTCAGACACTACTGCCTGATGTGGATATTTTCACAGATATTGAAAGCCTTTTCAGCATGTACAATTACACCCACTCTCACTGTGTAGCCTACTCCAAGTAGGCCAGAGTAGACTAATCAGACTGCTTTGAATCGTTGGACTAATATAGGGTACATACCATTTTAAGATTATGCCTATAATTAGAATGCATCAATACAATAGAATGTCCCGTCCTGTTCTTCATTCACAATTGGTGATTACATCATTTATGTATTGTTGGCTTCCTCTCGCTCATCAACTCACCCATTCTCCCCATTTTTCCCCATCATACTTTACTTAATTTATTTAATCTGTTATATGTGTGAAATGAGTTTTGTATCACAGGAGGTTGGTGGCACCTTAATTGGGGAGTGCGGCCTCGTGGTAATGGCTGGAGCGGAATGGTATCAAATACATGGATCAGGGATCCATGATGTAATTCTGTTACCGTAATTTTGTTACAGAGTGTATATCCACTTCACTTAATGTAGCTCAATAACCAACATAGATTTCTTCAAACTGAAGGTGCCATGTCATAGCTGACACCCCATTCTTTCTGCAGACATATTTGAATCTTAATTCGAAATAGGTAAAAAAAAAAAGTATGGATTGTTAAACTTTTAAATCAATGTTTTTTATTTGGCATACATTTTAAAGTGAAAACAACTGAGTCAAACCATAATTCCGTTACTGTGGAAATACCCAATACCTCCCTCTTGTCGTCTCCCCTCCCTGCTACCAACATACAGGGTGGATGAAAGCTATATTCTAATTCAGTGCAAAAGAAAACAGTGAGTTAGCAGGACACTAAGTTGTATCAGGCTCCCACCACTGCTAATCTTGGTCACATTTCCTGTGACGTGTTATTGATGTGTTAATGGTGTTCATTCCTGTGTTGGCGTGGTGTTGGTGTGGATAGGCTGGCTCATCCCATGTTCCTGTGAACCACGAGACACACTGACACACACACACAGACACACACCATTAATAAAACAGAAATGTCCTGCTAAAACTGAGAGAGCTTGCGGAGAGCACCTCACACACACACACACACACACACACACACACACACACACACACACACACACACACACACAAACACAGCAAGTGGATAAAGTGAAACTACAGTGAGTGGAGACGAGATGCGAAGTCCGGTGATGAAAGAAAGGGAGCGAGAGGAGGTCAGATGAAGAGTGTGTTTCATTAAAACGTGTCTGCAGGTTCGAGAGGGGTTTCCTGAGAACAGTAAATGGATGGTCATGCAGTCTTTGCTTTTAGTGAGCGTCCTTGAGAAGAGCAAAAGGAGAACTACTGAGTATCCTCTTACACTGGCCTGACCTGCTGCAATGATCGAATGGGGACTAGTTTTTGGCTAATGGTCACTAAAACAAACAAAATCACATAACACATCACACGGCATCACGTGCACATTTACTACGGTTGTGAAACACACGTCTGGGGTTCTTCGACAGTGATCGGCTAGCCGTCAGAATGTGGAACTTTCCTTTGAAGTTCTATAGAGTGTTGGGATGGTCAGATGAGATATGACCAGATTTTCAACAACACCAACCAACCAAACCAACTAACCAGAAATTTCCCCCCCGGGGGATAAATAAAGTACCTATCTATCTATCTATCTATCTATCTATCTATCTATCTATCTATCTATCTATCTATCTATCTATCTATCTATCTATCTATCTATCTATCTATCTATCTATCTATCTATCTATCTATCTTGCGAGCGAGTTAGCCAACCAACCAACCAGTTTTTCAACCACACCAATAAACTAACAAGCCAAACCAACCAACCAACCAACCAACCAACCAACCAACCAACCAACCAACCAACCAACCAACCAACCAACCAACCAACCAACCAACCAACCAACCAACCAACCAACCAACCAACCAACCAATACACCAGTGAGATAGCCAGCTAACCAACCAACCAGCTAGCTAGTTTCACGACTTGCCCTGTTGGGTGAGGGTCATAACCCCCCCCTCCGCCCCCCTCTCTCTCTCTCCCTCCACCGGTTAATGACCCTCATAAATACCTAGACTCTTTGAAACCACTACCAAAATGGAAGTTTGGAAAGCCTTTGTTACCACAGAGAAATACTTTGCAGTATGGTAACATCGAAAGGTTGGAGAATGGAACAATATTTCTGTAATCCAACCAGTTGAAAGTGTCCGTTGGTACTTAATATGAATATGATGTCAGATCAGTTGTTGTTTTGGGATATTATTACTGATGATAGGACAACATAATTGTATCTATGAAAGTCTACACATTCTAGTTATCAGATGTACATGTAAATGTTGTAAAACGTATATGATTAAATATGAATCTATTTGTGAGAAGATTAAATGTGATTTTAGCCTTCTAAATGAGATTTTTATAGTAAACTTATGCACCATCAGTAGCCACGCCCAAGGGAACACAGGCATTGGGGAGAAGGATGAAACACGCCCCTTCTCTTCCCCAGTATAAAAGCCCTGTGACACAATTCATAGGTAGACCACGCAAACCACGGTGTAAGCTGAGATTGCAAATGACTGAACTACAACTCTACCTAATGAAATTTACATGAGACCAGATAACGTGGAGTGACGATCCCCACTTTGAAATGGTACATTTCTACTAGACCAGCCAGAATACGGCGCGAGCTGAGTATGGCAAAATGGTATGAACTCTGAACTATCGATCACTACATAAAAGAAGTGATTAAATCCTAGTCGTTGCGGTTATCAGTCTGCAGCTGAGAATGTACGTGACTAGGACGAGGACACTGAAACCAACTCTAAGAACTACAGGGTACTTCAACGTATCCGCTCTAATCAACACTATGACCAGAAAGACTCAACAAAGGACAATGGCGATCTCTGCTGGGCAAACCAGAGTCTTACATCATCAACCCATCTATCGAGGCCCAGCTCAATCGTAAAATGTTTAATTGCATCCTTTTCCGAATGGGAGGTTATTAGAGTGCATAAGATTTTGTATTTATGTGAGCATAGCTTCTCAAGGTCCGATAGAGACCCATTCTTTTGTCTCTTCTCTTTCCCGCTCTTTCATTCCCCCACCCCCATTCCTTTGTGTAACCAGCCGTCATATCGGGTTAGTCCACTAGGGACTTTTCATGGCATGATTAGTAATCAATGTATAATCTATCCTGTGTATGTATGTAATTCTGTGTGATTATTTAGTTAGTTAGTAAATAAATCATTAATCATTAAAAATTGGTGTATTTCTGATTCATCATGTAGACTAGGGTTCGTGCACATAGATTTTACGACAATCACACACCCATCTCCATAAGGTAACAATTAATAATGGACTGCTATTGATGTAAAAGATCTTCAAATCTTTAAGAGCTGGTTCGAGAGACAGCAGCTCTATAAACCAATTCTTCTGTGGTGCCCCAGGTAATGAATGAGTTAATTGTTGCATTATTTAATCCAATCACGTAATCAATTAGACGTTAGGTAATCGATTTGATAAAATAGCATGTCATCACATGAATCATAGTAAAGACACAACACTAGCCAGCCAACCAAGTCAACCAGCCGACCAACCAGTCCTTCAGCAACACCAACTAACCATCCAACGAGCCAGATATCCAACCAACCAACCAGCCACACACACACACTGCCAGTATAACACCACCAACCAACACACGTTTAGTCTTTCTCTACTCACCATGGTGTATGAACAGAAGAAAACCACCAACTAACCACTAAGTATATAAAAGCATCCCACAGCCACTAGTGTTGTGTCCAGTGTGTATGTGTGTGTCCCTGTGTGCGCTTGTGTGTATGGTGAAATAGCATCTTTTCCCACTGGTCTCTGAAAAAGTAATTACCAAGCATCATGCTCTGAGAGGAGTTAGTTTTGTCAGGTTATTTCAAGCTGTTTGACACTTCACTGCACTTTCCCTGAACCATTTCACAGCAGCTCTCACATCAGAAATTACCCCTTAGGTAACACATACAGGCAATGATGATAGTATTTGATGTTGATGTGTGTGTGTGTGTGTGTACATGCATATGTTTACGTGCATGTGTGTTCTACAATAGACTCTGTGTATGTGTTTGGTGGTATAGTTGCATGAGCGTGCAGACATGTTACTCAGTGGCCCATTCTTCCTCTGGTTTCTAGCCTTAAGCCAGGCTTGCAGGGACACACATGGTAAGGCATGAGCCCACAGCGGGTCCAAACACATACACACACACAAAGGGAGGGAGTAAGAGAAAGAAAGAAAGAAAGAAAGAAAGAAAGAAAGAAAGAAAGAAAGAAAGAAAGAAAGAAAGAAAGAAAGAAAGAAAGAAAGAAAGAGCGGGAGAAAGAAAGAAGGAAAGAGAGCAACCAACAGCTACCAAGGCAGAGTGAGAGAAAGCTAGAGAGAACAAGAGAGAAAGGAGTATGAGACAGAATGAGAGAGTGAGAGAGAGAGAGAGAGAGAGAGAGAGAGAGAGAGAGAGAGAGAGAGAGAGAGAGAGAGAGAGAGAGAGAGAGAGAGAGAGAAAACGAAAGAAAGAACTAAATATAAAGATAGTGCTCCTACCAGATTGGATGTGGTTGAGGCCAGATTGCTTCAGAAGTTCCAAGGGCTGCTCTTTCCTGGGCAGACCATCTGCAGGGGAGAGAGAGGATGGAAAATCCGTTTCAAATATGGTCTGCAGCATTGATAACACAGGGGCACACGTATAACCTACTGAGGCCCAGATAAAAGACTACATATCCCACAGAAATAGAGGGAGAGAGAGAGAGAGAGAGAGAGAGAGAGAGAGAGAGAGAGAGAGGGAGGGAGAGGGGGAAGCTAGGGATGGAAGAAGGTAGAGAAAACCAGTTGAATGAGGAGAGGATGAGGAGAGGAAGAGGAGGCTTTTGCCTAGCCTAGTGCTGCAACACAGCCGCACGTGTTCACTGCTCTGTTATGACTCCAATGTGATTGGTTCACTGTCTTCAACACAGAGAGAAAGGGGGAGGGAGCGAGAGGGGAGGAGGGAGAAAGAGGCATGTAAAAATAAACATGTGGACCGAGTAGGCAGGCACATATTATGTGCCCTACTACTGTTTAAACAAACACAAGTGTCTCACATGTTTGCACGTGCGACCATGTACACACACACACACACACACACAGAGAGACACGCACACACGCACATCGTAGGGTGCGTCTTGGTGAGGATGATAATTACAGTGTGAACATGAAAAGGCTTTGTATCAGTTCAGGGAGGACCTGGCTATAAAGACACCAGTGGAGGAGTGGGGAGCACACACACAGACAGACTGGCTAAAAAGACAAAAAAACAGTAAAACATTGTTGGAGTCCGATTTTACAGCCTAAAGATTCAGACACACTTTTGCCACTCACACGACCAAGCAGCTCGCCAAAACAAACCACTGTATTGCTCGCTTTTTTACTCTTCCATCCCTATCTCCCTTCATCTATCCATCCACAACGAGAGTCTGATGGGAAAATCATTGCAATTTCTCCCAAATGGGCTTATCTATGAAAGGATGTGATACATGGGTAGCTAGAGGAGACAGTGCACTCTATTACTAGGCATATTAGTCTATGGAAAAGAAGACTCACATCAGGTACCTCTCAACTCTCTTTATTTTTTGTATTTAACCTTTATTTAACTAGGCAAGTCAGTAAAGAACAAATTCTTATTTACAATGACCTCCTCCCTATACCACTAGTACTGCTCCCGTCTCATTGTTTTGACTAGCCCGTCAAAACCACCTCGGCAGGAGGCAGACAAACAGGGGTGAATAAAGTGAAGGGTGGGCTTAATATTCACGGCACTACTAGATAGATAGATAGATAGATAGATAGATAGATAGATAGATAGATAGATAGATAGATAGATAGATAGATAGATAGATAGATAGATAGATAGATAGATAGATAGATAGATAGATAGATAGATAGATAGATAGATAGATAGATAGATAGATAGATAGATAGATACTTTATTGATCCCCGAGGAGTTCTGAATGGCTGGGGGGGATTGTGGCACAGTGTTGTTCACTACAGTAGATATCCTGTGTGAATCTCTTGTCGCCGTGGCAAAGCATTTTTATCAGCCTATGACATTTATAAATTCCAACTATGTGTTCATGATGTAGCATGTGTGGTCTGGCGGTTCCAGCTGTAGACCCCAGCACACATGCATGCCAGAGTTCAATACCCTTTGAGTCCCCCTCCCCATTTATAAACCTCTAACTTTGTGAAAGGAGTGAGAAAGCCCCACTCTTGAAAATAGCACACACACAGGCCTGTAACTGACACTTCTGTATTGAGATGTGAGCAGAGCCTTATCGACATGGAGATAACAGAGCTGCTGTGGGAGACAGCCTGGCTATAATGTCTGGACAATGTTACATCACAGCACAAGTAAAGTAGGATGAAGTTACCCCTAGAGACACTGATTTCAGGTCAGGTTAGCAAGATACTTCATTAATTATTTCTGTATGTTAAGTTTGTTGCGTTTCCTTTTAAGTGGCTATGGGGAAAAGGAGACAAGGGGGCAAGGATACAAGTGGGCAGCAAGGAGATGAGGACAAACAGACAATTTCATCATATTGGGATACACAGAAATCATTTGCTTTTATATCTTGCCATCTATTCATGTGTATACTGTACATGTAGCTGGTGGGAGCTAAGAGGGGGGGAGCTGGGAGGAGAAGAAGAGGGGGGGGGGGCCCATGTGCAGGAGTCACACATGAGCAAACCTCAGCACACGGCATGATTAATACATGATGGAATTAAACATTCATATCACATACACACTCACACTAGCTAATACAGACACACACACTAGGTAATACACACATAACAACTTACTAAGACAGACACATCCTTCTTACACACCCATCTCCAAACTCACACACATGCTGCTCCGAACACACACACACACACACACACACACACACACACACACACACACACACACACACACACACACACACACACACACACACACACACACACACACACACACACACACACACACACACACATTAGAGCACGTATACCACGTTGCATGCCTTCCCCTCTCCTAAAGAAGAAGGATGGGGATGAAAAAGAAAGTAGAGGGGAGGTAAAGAGGACAGAGAGACAACATAAAGTTTGGCGATAGAGTGTTTTTCAGCAGACAGGTCAACTCTGCAGTGTGTGTACGTGCGTGTATACATTCATATGTGTGTGTGTGCGTGTGTATGAGTGTGCACGCGCTTGTGTGTATCAGTGCCGGCCCTGGGCATAAGCGATATAACCCTCCCAATTTGCTTTTAAACCACAACATTTTCTCAATGCCTTATGGCAAAATGGAGAGAATTACAGGAAATGTAAAAAAAAAAAAAATCAAAACATCTCTAAGCCGTAAAGAGTTTTACCCGCGAGGTGCGGGGCCCGAAAACCAAATCTCGCTTAGGGATCCGAAATAGCTAGGGCCGGCACTGGTGTGTGTCTATAAGTGTTGACAGGGCTATTTTTAGAGGGCCCGGTGGAGTAGTCCTGATGCCTGAGATGCCATAATGGCATTTTAATTACCCAAGAGAACCAACCGGGGACTTGCCGCGCATCACTAACAAGCAGCCAACGCCAGGGGACACGGGCAAAATAGTAAGAACATATATAGAAAAAGAAGTGCGTGTGTACAGTGCATTCAGAAAGTATTCAGACCCCTTGACTTTTCCACATTTTGTTACATTACAGCCTTATTCTAAAATTGATTAAATTGTTTCTTTCTCTCATTAATCTGCACACAATATCACATAATGACAAAATTTATAAAAAATACAAAACTGAAATATCACATTTACATAAGTATTCAGACCCTTTACTCAGTACTTTGTTGAAGTGCCTTTGGCAGGAATTACAACCTTGAGTCTTCTTGGGTAGGACGTTACAAGCTTGGCACATCTGTATTTGGGGAGTTTCTCCCATTCTTCTCTGCAGATCCTCTCAAGCTCTGTCAGGTTGGATGGGGAGCGTTGCTGCACAGCTATTTTCAGGTCTCTCCAGAGATTTTCAGTCGACATCCAGAGACTTGTCCCGAAGCCACTCCTGTATTGTCTTGGCTGTGTGCTTAGGGTAGTTGTCCTGTTGGAAGGGGAACCTTCGCCCCAGTCTGGGTTCTGGAGCAGGTTTTCATCAAGGATCTCTCTGTACTTTGCTCCGTTCATCTTTTCCTCGATCCTGACCAGTCTCCCAGTCCCTGTCGCTGAAAAACATCCCCACAGCATGATGCTGACACCACCATGCTTTACCTTAGGGAAGAGTTCAATCTTGGTTTCATCAGACCAGAGAATCTTGTCCTTTAGGTGCCTTTTGGCAAACAACAACTGGGCTGTCATGTGCCTTTTACTGAGGAGTGGCTATCGTCTGGCCACTCTACCATAAAGGCCTGATTGGTAGAGTGCTGCAGAAATGGTGTCCCTCTGGAAGGTTCTCCCATCTTCACAGAAGAACTCTAGAGCTCTGATAGAGTGACCATCTGGTTCTTGGTCACCTCCCTGACCAAGGCCCTTCTCCCCCGATTGCTCAGTTTGGCCGGGCGGCCAGCTCTAGAAAGAGACTTGGTGGTTCCAAACTTCTTCCATTTAAGAATGATGGAGTCCACTGTGTTCTTGGGGATCTTCAATGCTGCAGAAATGTTTTGGGTACAGTTCCCCAGATCTGTGCCTCGACACAATCCTGTCTCGGAGCTCTATGGACAATTCCTTCGACCTCATGGATTGGTTTTTGCTCTGACATGCACTGTCAACTGTGTGACCTTATATAGACAGGTGTGTTCTTTTACCGAATCATGTCCAATCAATTGAATTTACCACAGGTGGACTCCAATCAAGTTTAAGAAACATCTCATGGATTATCATTGGAAAGTGTCTGAATACTTAAGACTCCACGTCAAGCACGTTTTTTTTTATTTTTAATACATTTGAAGAAATGTCTAAAAACCTGTGCAAAATGCCAGAACGAAAATACACAAAAGACAGATACACGATACATGATACATAGAGCGTCAGTATGAAAAAGTATAGAAATACAAGAAGTCTGGAGTGCTAAAAAAGCTATAAAAAGACATTGCATAGTATGGGTGGTTGGCTGAATATGTACACTATACATTGGCGGATGGTTAACTATACTATACAGGTCGATGGCAGAGAAATACTTCAATAGCTAAAAGTGCGTATGATATGAGTGAGGGTAATAATAGTTTACTTAATAGACATACTGGTTAAATGAACAAGTAAGTATGTCACGATGCGTAATTATAGGAAGATAAGCAGAGCGTTGGAGAGCGACATTCCTTTTATTTTAGTTGTGTAACACTTCAACCAAAAACAACAAAGGAGAGAGCGCAACAGTGACCTGGTGTGAGAGACAAACCCAACATATAACACCCACAAGAGTCCACACCCAGGTGACAAACAAAGGAACTTAAATAGAATCCCCAATACACCACCAACACCCAGTCAACTGTCAAGCTCTAACCGCGGCTCTCCAACTCCCCCACTAGAGGGAGCCAGACTTAGCCACAGTCAGACCGCGCTGCTCCCCTCTCAACAAAAAACAAGAGTCCATATAAACTACACAAACAAAAAAAAAGAAGGAGAGGGAACAGAGCGGAGCACTGGGGAGGTTGCTGGTCGAGGCTCAGGATCCGGCTTCGGGCGTGACGCAGGCAATGAGGGCAGCTCCCTCCCTGCCTCCCCGTGGCACGCCCAGTCCTGCTTTAGGCTCCGGGCTGTGGACTGTCACTGGAGGCTCCGGGCTGTGGACCGTCACTGGAGGCTCCGGGCTATGAACCGTCACTGGAGGCTCCGGGTTATGATCTGTCGCTGGAGGCTCCAGGCTGTGGTCCATAGCTGGAGGCTCCGGGCTGTGAACCGTCGCTGGAGGCTCAGGGCTATGAACCGTCACTGGATGCTCCGGGTTATGAACCGTTAATGGAGGTTCCGGACAGTGGGCCGTAGCTGGAGGCTCCATGCTGTGGAGACGCACCGTTGGTCTGGTGCGTGGAGCAGGCATGGGCCGTACCGGACTGTGGATGCGCACCGGTGGTTTGGTGCGCGGAGCCGGCACGGGCCGTACCGGACTCTGGACCGGCGCTGGAGGCACCGGACTGGGAATCGGCATTGGAGATCTCAGACTTCCCCTGTCGTCTTCTCCACCGCCAATCCCCATCCTGTGAGAGCTCCTCCGGGAGCCCCCACGAGTGAGGGAACAGGAGCACATCGTCGTCCTCCTCCTCCGACTCTTCTATGTACTCCCGCTCCCATGGCTGTAGGGGCTCCTCCTGGAACCCCCACGAGTGTAGTGGCCAGGGCTCCTCACAGTCGATCCCCGACCACCCCCATAGCCCTCCCCCAAAAACAGTTTGGGGGCTTTTCTGGGCTCCAAGCTGTTCCGCCGCCTTCCTGGCCCGCCGACGTTTTCTCCGACGACGGCGCCGATAACATCGCCTCGGTAATTTTCCCCATACCGAGGAGGATATCCCCCAACGTTGCGTCCCATGGTGGTGGATTCTTCTGTCACGATGCTTAATTATAGGACGATAAGCAGAGTGTTGGTGGAGTGACATTCCTTTTATTTTAGTCGTGTAACACTTCAACCAAAAACAACAAAGGAGAGAGCGCAACAGTGACCTGGTGTGAGACACAAACCCAACGTATAACACACACAAGAATCCTCACCCAGGTGACAAACAAAGGAACTTAAATAGAATCCCCAATTAGAGACAACACGAGACAGCTGTCTCTAATTGGGGATAGAAATTAACCTACACCACCAACACCCAGTGAACTGTCAAGCTCTAACCGCGGCTCTCCAACTCCCCCACTAGAGGGAGCCAGACCTAGCCACAGTCAGAGCCTGACAAAGTGAAAATTTAGCATGGTTAAATTAACTGTACAGGTAAATATACAGTTCAATTTACAGGTAAGTTAATATTTACATGGTTACATTAACTGTACAGTTAAATGACAGGAAGAGATACTTAAATTGCTAAATGTGTGTATGATATAATTTGGGGTAATAATCGTAATTCCCTTAAAATACAGTCCTTAGTGCGCAGGGTTTAATTACAGATAACTGCACGTATTGCACATTCGATATACTAAAAGCAATGAAAAAAAAAAGATACAACTGACAGATACTAAAATGCATTCCTGAGTGAATGACTACGTAAGTTAAGTCCAAGAATTACTTGCAATATTGCACGTGATATGATATAACAACTGTACATGAGTAAGTATATACAGACCTGAATTAATAAATGAGTCCTGAGTGAATGAGTGATTATGGACCAGAGTTACTCACGGATGGATGCACAATTGTTAAGCTAGGTCCTAACACCCCAACAGTTCCAGGTCTGTGTTGCCGACGGCACGGCACCCTGGTGAGGCATTAAATAGTCTAATAGCCTCCAGCAGGAAGGACCTCCTGTAGCGCTCTTTGGCACACCATGGTGGGATCAGTCTGTGACTGAAGGTGCTCCTCTGCATCATAACCATGGCATGCAGAGGGTGGGTGACGTTGTAGGAGGTGTCTCCGCCACCTCCTCTAGAGTCAAGGCTCATCCCCAGGACAGAGCTAGCCTTCATGGTCAGCTTATTTACCCGAGAAGCATCACCGGCTTTTATGTTGGTTCCCTAGCACACCACTGCAAAAAAGATGGCACTGGCCACCACAGACTGATAGAAGGTATGCAGTAGTTTACTGCACATGTTGAAGGACCTGAGCCTCCTCAGAAAGTAGAGTTGGCTCTGGCCCTTTTTGTACAGGACCCCAGTGTTACCAGCCCATTCCAGCCTGTTGTCCATATGGACTCCCAGGTACTTGTATGACACAACCATTTCCACATCCATCCCCTGTATAGGGACTGCAGTCAGTTGCGCCTTGGTTCTCCTGAAGTCCACCACCATCTCCTTTGTTTTGATGATGTTGAGCTGAATGTGGTTCTGCTCACACCACAACACAAAGTCACTGATTGTGCTCCTGTACTCCTCCTCCTGCCCACCCCTGATGCACCCTACAATTGCGGAGTCATCCGAGAACTTCTGTAGGTGGCATGTTTCAGAGTTATATCTGAAGTCCGAGGTGTAGAGGGTGAACAGGAAGGGAGACAGGACCGTTCCCTGGGGGGCCCCTGTGTTGATCACTGCCTGTTCTGACACACAGCTCTGTAGTCGCACAAATTGTGGCCTACCGGTCTGGTAGTCCGTGACCCAGGAGACTAAGGGTGGTGGACAGGGCTAGTATCGAACCTGTTAAAAAATTGGTTCAGCTCATTGGCTCTGTCCTGGGTCCCCTCCGTCTGCTCACTGTTTGACTTTTTGAAGCCAGTGATATTTCTCATACCCTTCCACACCTCTCTCACCTGGCTCTGCCTCAGCTTGTCCTCCATCTTCTCCTTATACCCTCTCTTCCCCTCAGCAATCCGCAACTTCAGCTCCCTCTGGAAGCATTTCAATTTGTCCTTGTTCCTCTCCTTGAAGGACCTCTTCTTCTCATTCAGCAGGGCCTTCAGGTATAGTGTTGTCTACACAAAAATTGATATAGACCGTTATGCAGTCAGTAAGTCCATCGATGTCCTCCCCATGAGCCTCACAGAGCACATCCCAGTCTGTTGTTTCAAAGCAGTCCTGTAGGGCCTCATTCGCCTCCGGGGACCATCTCCTAATGGTCCTAGTGGTTGCAGGCTGCTGTTGGACCAATGGCCTGTAGAGTGGAGTGAGGTGGACAAGGTTGTGATCCAATCTACCGAGGGGTGGGAGTGCAGTGGAGTTGTATGCGTCCTTCACATTAGCATATAACAAGTCCAGAGTTTTATTATTCCTGGTTGGGCACTTCACAAACTGTTTGAACGTGGGCAGCGTTGAAGAGAGAGATGCATGGTTAAAATCCCCCGAAATGGCAAAGAAAGCACTGGGATGCGCTGTCTGAAACCTCGCGATAACAGAGTGTATGATGTCACACGCTGTGTTTGCGTCAGCGGAGGGTGTGATGTAAACAATAACAGCAATGGCCGCCATGTATTCCCTTGGCAAATAGTAGGGTCTCAGGCTAACGACTAACAGCTCAATGTCTGGGCTACAAATCTCTTCCTTTAGAGTAATATGGCTGGGATTACACCATCTGTTGTTAACTAATAAAGCTATCCCCCCACCCTTGCTCTTACCAGAAGAAACGCTATCCCTGTCTGCTCTGATGGTCTGGAACCCGCCGATAGTGACGTTCTCTATGGGGATGTTATCGTTCAGCCAAGTCTCAGTAAAAAACATTAGGCTCGCTTCCCATTAGGCCCACGGACAAGACCCTCAAGTTCGTCCAACTTGTTATGCAGTGGTCTCACGTTGCCCATAATGATAGACGGTATAACCGGCTTGTACTTCCTCAGCTTTGCCTTACACTTCAATCCCGCCCTACGTCCACGGCGTCGCCTTTTCAACTCGTCCGGAATATCGAACTCCCCGCACCCGACCTCCCGTGAGGGTCCACAGTCCGGAGCCTCCCGTGATGGTCCACAGCCCGGAGCCTCCCGTGATGGTCTACAGCCCGGAGCCTCCCATGATGGTCCACAGACCGGAGCCTTCCGCTGTGCCGGTGTCTAGTCTGGGCCAGGTCGCATGCCCAGTAAATCCAGCAGTAAATCCTTTGCATCAGACTCATTCAATAAAAAATATTTGTCCAGTTCGAGGTGAGTAACCTCTGTTCTGAAATCCAGAAGCTCTTTTCGGTCATAAGAGACCATAGCAGAAACATTATGTACAAAAAAAATTACAAAAAAAAATGAAAAAATACAACATAGCAGAATTGGTTAGGAGCCCGTAAAACGTCAGCCATCCCCTCTGGTGCCATTCTCGCCTAGTTCGATGTGGGTGTCTCGCGTGTGTGTAGGAAGAGTTAGACAAATTATTTAGCCAATTATCTTCAGCCGGTTGGTATGAGACCGTGGTAAAATTGGTTTTACTTTGGATCTCCTATCTTCGGGGCTAGTTAGGGACCGTCAAATACATTAACAATGTAAATTAGACAAAATTCCAGGTGAGTACCTCATTAAGCTGGTTGAGAGAATGCCATGAGTGTGCAAAGCTGTCACCAAGGCAAAGGGTGGCTATTTGAAGTAATATCAAAATATATTTTGATTTGTTTTTTTTTGGTTACTACATGATTCCATATGTGTCATTTCATAGTTTTGATGTCTTCACTATTATTCTACAATGTAGAAAATAGTAAAAATAAAGAAAAACCCTTGAATGATAGGTGTTCTAAAACTTTTGACCGGTAGTGTGTATATACAGTGGGGAGAACAAGTATTTGATACACTGCCGATTTTGCAGGTTTTCCTACTTACAACGTATGTAGAAGTCTGTTATTTTTATCATAGGTACTCTTCAACTGTGGGTGACGGAATCTATAACAAAAATCCAGAAAATCACATTGTATGATTTTTAAGTAATTAATTTGCATTTTATTGCGTGACATAAGTATTTGATACATCAGAAAAGCAGAACTTAATATTTGGTACAGAAACCTTTGCTTGCAATTACAGAGATCATACGTTTCCTGTAGTTCTTGACCAGGTTTGCACACACTGCAGCAGGGATTTTGGCCCACTCCTCCATCCAGATCCTTCAGGTTTCGGAGCTGTCGCTGGGCAATACGGACTTTCAGCTCCCTCCAAAGATTTTCTATTGGGTTCAGGTCTGGAGACTGGCTAGGCCACTCCAGGACCTTGAGATGCTTCTTACGGAGCCACTCCTTAGTTGCCCTGGCTGTGTGTTTCGGGTCGTTGTCATGCTGGAAGACCCAGCCACGACCCATCTTCCATGCTCTTACTGAGGGAAGGCGGTTGTTGGCCAAGATCTCGCGATACATGGCCCCATCCATCCTCCCCTCAATACGGTGCAGTCGTCCTGTCCCCTTTGCAGAAAAGCATCCCCAAAGAATGATGTTTCCACCTCCATGCTTCACGGTTGGGATGGTGTTCTTGGGGTTGTACTCATTCTTCTTCTTCCTCCAAACACGGCGAGTGGAGTTTAGACCAAAAAGCTCTATTTTTGTCTCATCAGACCACATGACCTTCTCCCATTCCTCCTCTGGATAATCCAGATGGTCATTGGCAAACTTCAGACGGGCCTGGACATGCGCTGGCTTGAGCAGGGGGACCTTGCGTGCGCTGCAGGATTTTAATCCATTAGTGTTACTAATGGTTTTCTTTGAGACTGTGATCCCAGCTCTCTTCAGGTCATTGACCAGGTCCTGCCGTGTAGTTCTGGGCTGATCCCTGACCTTCCTCATGATCATTGATGCCCCACGAGGTGAGATCTTGCATGGTGCCCCAGACCGAGGGAGATTGACCGTCATCTTGAACTTCTTCCATTTTCTAATAATTGCGCCAACAGTTGTTGCCTTCTCACCAAGCTGCTTGCCTATTGTCCTGTAGCCCATCCCAGCCTTGTGCAGGTCTACAATTTTATCCCTGATGTCCTTACACAGCTCTCTGGTCTTGGCCATTGTGGAGAGGTTGGAGTCTGTTTGATTGAGTGTGTGGACAGGTGTCTTTTATACAGGTAACGAATTCAAACAGGTGCAGTTAATATAGGTAATGAGTGGAGAACAGGAGGGCTTCTTAAAGAAAAACTAACAGGTCTGTGAGAGCCGGAATTCTTACTGGTTGGTAGGTGATCAAATACTTATGTCATGCAATAAAATGCAAATTAATTATTTAAAAATCATACAATGTGATTTTCTGGATTTTTGTTTTAGATTCCGTCTCTCACAGTTGAAGTGTACCTATGATAAAAATTACAGACCTCTACATGCTTTGTAAGTAGGAAAACCTGCAAAATCGGCAGTGTATCAAATACTTGTTCTCCCCACTGTATATACATACATACATATATACATATATTTTCCTTTATTATTTTTCCCTAAACCCACCACCCCTCCCCCAAATGGAGCAAACTAATTAACAACAACACCTAGCCATCTACTTCCGGCATATATATACTATATACATTTTACGGACACAATCCATTTCACAACAGTCATCTTTTGTTTGTTTTTACTTCCATCCTTCCGCCACCCTTGACCTCTCCCATCCATCCCTGAAGACAATCCAGTTTGATCTCTATTTGCCATTCATTTTCAACTGTGCTGTTTCAAAAAACTCTGAACCCATATACATCCCACGGACAAATTAACAATTACTTGTGTGCTGCCAGTTGTGGGCATGTTGGCAAGATGGAAACAAACCCAAAAGTCCTGACCACAAGTCTCAGTTTTGGACGAGACTGACTTTATTACCAAAATTATCCTATTTACACTTTGTAGTCAATTTAGTAGTCAACATTAGAATAAAAGTTTAGTCATATCGATGCCACATAAGCTGTTTTCTAAATGAGAAGTTGTTTTTTAGGGGCATTTGCTCTTTAAAGTGACAAACTTGACTTGTGTCTCACTGCAGAAAGATACATCTCATTACATGTGTGTGTGTGTGTGTGTGTGTGTGTGTGTGTGTGTGTGTGTGTGTGTGTGTGTGTGTGTGTTCGTTTGTCTGCCACACATATAACAACTTGGGAGAACCTGCTCAAACAGTCCTAATGCAGTGTGGATACAGAGAATGATTAGACACTTTTGGATGGCAGAGTTGTAAGAACTGTCGATGGTAGCGTGTGTGAGTGCGTGTAGTAGTGGGGTGGCAGTGGCAGATGGCAGAAAGATGACACCAGAGCCTGATGGGCCGAAGGACTGGCCTGTCTGTCTCTCTGTAGAGGAGAGCGCACGCACGCATGCACACACACACAAACACACACCTCATAGAGGAGCTCCTAACTGTAATCTAACTGCACCTCTGTCCCTCCAATCCCTTCCTTTCCCTTTGCGAGACTTTGGAACTATGCCTTATGTGATCCAAAAGGGAAATAGGGAGAGAAAGAGAGCGAGGAGAAAGAAGGTGAGAAAAGAAGCGAAAGAGAAAGACAAAAAGAGTGTGAGAGAAAACAATAGAGAGGCCAGAGAGAGAGAGAGCATACGTGCATGCCGAGAGGGGAAGCAAGGCTGCGAAGGAGGACACGGCTCCTCCTGAATATTCTTTTCATTAAGGTGTTGGAGTCAATTTGAACCCTGACAGCAGGGGAGGAAGAGAGGGTCGTAAGGGGGCAGCTGGCCGACAAACACTAGGGCCCACTGAGAGGACATCATCATCTCCACGGCAACCGGAGTAAACACAGACCAGAGACACTGTTGCTGTGCCCTCAGGATGACTCACACTAAACTCCTCTCCCTCTTCTTCCTCCTCACTGAAATACCAAACAGGAGCCCTCCCGAAAGAGGGGGGGAGTGGAGTAGGGAGAGAGAGAGAGAGAGAGAGAGAAAGAGAGAGAGAGAGAGAGAGAGAGAGAGAGAAATTACCCCTCCAGCTTAGGGATGAGGCCCAGTGAACCATGGAGAAGCTCATCACAACATATTTACAGCGGACAGCAGCTTTTGAATAGGAAAGCCCATATCTGTGTCTGAAACAAACATCACACACACACACACACACACACACACATACTCAGACGCACACACTAAAATGCATGCACACACACTGTTTGGACCACGCAAGTATCTGATGGACAGATGGGTATTGCTACTCAAAATAAAATAAATGTTTTTTGTTTTCAGTCCAAGAGTTGTACTTGTGTGTAGAGCAGTTGTGTAGTGGTAACACTCCCCGGCACGTGTCACATATACAACTCCCCACCGGAGTCTGAGGTTCAATCCCTCTGCCCACTCTTCCCACTGTCTCCACACCTCATTTCCTTAATGCCTGAATAAAGTGTCAAAACACCTGACATTTTTTTTTTTGTATATAAACAGTTCTACAGTACTTGCTACTACAAACAAGTAAGCAAAGGACAACTGTTTAGAACGCGATGGTAACCAATACAAATTTGGACAGTACGTTTTGAAGGAACAAATAAAGTTTCTCTAAGATTCTCATTTCACGTAGAAGGTGATGCAGTCAGCCACTCAATTGAGCGATCATCAAAAACAAAGTCAGCTTCTGACGGAGTGGACAGATCTTAATCTTGAAAGGACCAATTCCAATGGCCACATTGAGACACCAAATAACTTAATGTCAGGATTCAAGAAAAGGCAGAGACAGCCATGTGTGTGTGTGTACGTGAACGAAGGGAGGGGATGGGTAAAAAGTATAAAAATAGCCTATATAAAAGGCAGCTTGCTCAATAAATAGTTATATTCCTGAGGCATAGGGAGGGGGGAGAGGATAGATGCATTAGCTGAATGACCACATATCCACCGTACACCATATCTCCAGCCACACACTTACTGACCGCTTGGCTAATGGCCAACTGACTGGGGGTCAGTTCTTGCTTTTAGATGTAATGCACTGTATATGACAACACTGATCTCTTCTCATTACTTCAATACAGTACAAATAAAAATATCTTCTCCATCCAATCTGACTAGTTCATAAGTGTTGTACTGAGTACCTGTCCCGACCGCAACGCAAAAGATGTGCTTTTAAGCACAGTGTGCTTTTAGAATAAGAGCAACGCTCAGGGAACTATGATGGATGTGATAGTTGATGCATTGGGTCGTGTTGGTGGAGCAGTGGTTGATGTAAGAGAAAGCATTTCTGGATAAAGAAGCCTATTCTGTGTGTGTGTGAGTGTATCTGTTTGTAGACGTGGGTATGTATACTTTATGTCTGTATATGTGGATAGGTAATGTATGTACACTGGGAGCCAAAGTTTGGAATATTACTCATTCATAGGTTTTTCATTATTTGCACAATTTTTTACATTGTAGAATAAAAGTGAAGACATCAAAACTATGACAACACATATGGTATCATGTAGTAACAAATAAAGTGTTAAACAAATCAAAATATATTTTATATTTGAGATTCTTCAAAGTTGCCACCCTTTGCCTTTGTCAGGTTCTGACTGTGGCTAGGTCTGGCTCCCTCTAGTGGGGGAGTTGGAGAGCCGCGGTTAGAGCTTGACAGTTCACTGGGTGTTGGTGGTGTAGGTTAATTTCTATCCCCAATTAGAGACAGCTGTCTCGTGTTGTCTCTAATTGGGGATTCTATTTAAATTCCTTTGTTTGTCACCTGGGTGTGGATTCTTGTGTGTGTTATACGTTGGGCTTGTGTCTCACGCCAGGTCACTGTTGTGCTCTCTCCTTTGTTGTTTTTGGTTGAAGTGTTACACGACTAAAATAAAAGGAATGTCGCTCCACCAACGCTCTGCTTATCGTCCTATAATTACACATCGTGACAGCCTTGATGACAGCTTTGCACACTCATGGCATTCTCTCAACCAGCTTCATGAGGACCGACACAGGAATGGAAGACCTCAAGTAACAGACACATCTCAACATCAACCATTCAGAGGAGAATGTGTATTTGACCTAAACCAAATGTAGATGGTTTGGGATGAGTCGGACCGCAGAGAAGGAAAAGCTGCCAACAAGTGCTCAGCATATGTGGGAACTCCTTCAAGACTGATGGAAAAACATTCCAGTTGAAGCTGGTTGAGAGAATGCGAAGAGTGTGCAAAGGGTGGCTATTTGAAGAACACTTTTTTGGTTACAACATGATTCCATATGTGTTGTGTCATAGTTTTGATGTCCACTTTACTTTTATTCTACAGTCGTAGTTACTATGGTACACTGAAGTAAAATTACAAGTATTCCATAAGTGTCAAAGGCTTTCATTGACAATGACATTCAGTTTATGCAAAGAGTCAATATTTGCAGTGTTGACCCTTCTTTTTCAAGACCTCTGCAATACGCCCTGGCATGCTGTCAATTAACCTCTGGCCCACATCCTGACTGATGGCAGGCCATTCTTGCATAATCAATGCTTGGAGTTTGTCAGAAGTTTTTTTTGTTTGTCAACCCGCCTCTTGAGGATCAATGTTTTGTTCCCCGAGCCACTTAGTTATCACTTTTGCCTTATGGCAAGGTGCTCCATCATGCTGGAAAAGGCATTGGTCGTCACCAAACTATTCTTGGATGGTTGGGAGAAGTTGCTCTCGGAGGAAGTGTTGGTACCATTCTTTATTCATGGCTGTGTTCTTAGGCAAAATTGTGAGTGAGCCCACTCCCTTGGCTGAGAAGTAACCCCACACATGAATGGTCTCAGGATTCTTTACTGTTGGCATGACACAGGACTAATGGTAGCGCTCACCTTGTCTACTCCAGATGGCCCAAACAATCGGAAAGGGGATTCATCAGAGAAAATGACTCTACCCCAGTCCTCAGCAATCCGATCCCTGTACCTTTTGCAGAATATCAGTCTGTCCCTGATGTTTTTCCTGGAGAGAAGTGGCTTCTTTGCTGCCCTTCTTGACACCAGGCCATCCTCCAAAAGTCTATGCCTCACTGTGCGTGCAGATGCACTCACACCTGCCTGCTGCCATTTCTGAGCAAGCTCTGCACTGGTGGTGGCCCGATCCCGCAGCTGAATCAACTTTAGGAGACGGTCCTGGCACTTGCCTCTCTCCTTGAAGTTCTTGATGATCCGATAAATGGTTGATTTAAGTGCAATCTTACCAACAGCAATATCCTTGCCTGTGAAGCCCTTTTTGTGCAAAGCAATGATGACGGCATGTGTTTCCTTGCAGGTAACCCTGGTTGACAGAGGAAGATACCAATACTTGTGTCATTCTCAAAACTTTTGGCCACGACTGTACAATGTAAAACACATTGAAAATAAAGAAAACCCTTGAATGAGTAATATTCCAAACTTTTGGCCCCCAGTGTATGTGAATGGCAAATGAGGGGTATCTGTGACAAGTTGACCACACTGGCAGGAGACAGGCTGGTCGGGCAGGAAGTGGGGGGGGGGGGGGGGGACTGCCAGGCGAGACCACCCCACTGGGCACACAGCCGGTGGAGTTCAAATGGAGCCCCCCACTCCAACACACATTCAGATTTCCTCCCTGCCAGCCTCAAACAGTCTACTGTACAACCAACACATGGTGACCAACCTGTCTCCTTGGTGCAAACCAGACTGGACAACGCAACCATGATGGCTGCCTGACCAATCTACACAACTCTGGTAGCTTACCAAATCTGAAAGAACTGGACATGTGCAACCAATATGGTGATAGCTCCACCAAGCCTCCCAAAGGGTTTAGGGGAGATGCATATTGCTTAAAGTCGTTCAGAACTAATCTGAAAACAGCAAAAGTAAATGGGCTAGGAGTTGTTTTGGGACCAGGCCTCTATTTTTGGCCTTTCCATTGATGCACAGACACGCACACACACACACACACACTATTCTGTGAACCCACAGGGGTTGTGCTTGCTCTGTCAGACTCTTCTACCCACCCCTCCAATAAAACCCCTTGTTTATGTTTCAGCCATTTTTACAAACTACTTAGCGGCCCCTAGAGACATTCCTAGTCCAGATGAGATGCCCCACCCAGCCTCACTAAGTCTCAAGGTTTTCATCATTGCTCTGCTCTAAGATGGGAGGGGACTGTAAGCTAGTAGGAGAAGAGCTAGAGGCCATCTGGTGTGTGGGTGTGCATGTGAGTGTGTGTGTGTGAGCGTATCCCTCCATACCATCCAAACACCAGAAGCCCCAGAAGCCCAATCACATACCCTGCCTTTAGAACATACAGTAAGTAGACACTCCATATGGAGTTGCGACAGCAGGCGAGCCTGCCCAAAGGAACAAGGGGATCCCTTCGAAACTCAAGAAAGGCCCAATCAAAAAGCGTACTGGGATAGTGGGGTGTCTTTAAAGCACCCTGGAGAGGATCTGCTGAGGAGTCGAGGACACTGGATGACCTAATGGGCTATTAGGAGGGAAGGGGCATTATTTTGGTTGGGGGGCTAAGGAGAAGGCCCCTCTAGCAGGAATCCATCAGCCGGCCATCATCCTCCCTGGAGGGGTTAGCAATCGGTAGGGGCTAATGGCTCATGGCTCAAACAGAGTGGGGGAGAGGGGAGAGAGAACAAGGGGAAAGAGAGAGGATGCAGAGTGGGGTTAGAGGTGGAGGGGGGGTGAGGGGGGTGAGGGGAAGAAGGAGATGGAAGAGGAGAGGCAGAGAGGAGATGAAAAGAGGTTATACTCTCCGAGTAGGGATGGGCATTTTATATTATTTTACTATTCAAATAGTATCATGACATATTTTCGGATGTCCAGATAATATATTTTTTCATAATAATAATACTAGTAATAATAATAATTTGTATTGTAAATGTTATTGCACATGGCAGAGGTAAACAGCAGACATCTGATTTTCTCTGGTAGGTTGGCCAATAGAAACAGCAAAAGAGAAGTCTGATTTTTGGCGTGATAGAACTGGTTCTGTTACAAAAAGTATTTTGCATTGATCTGGTCATGTATTGTGGAACCTAAGTTGGGGAAAATAGCATAACGATGTCAGGACAGCCTGGAGGGCTAAATGTGAAGGAGTAGCTCAATGCAATATTATTAAAATTGCTTTCAAAAGTTTGTTGTTTTATAAAATTTCAAATGTCATCCTTGTAGGTAAAAATGTCACAAGGATAATTTAATTGAATTTAGACAATGGTTTTTCGTTGTTAAATAGAAAAAGCTTTCTCCAAAAATTAACACTCACTCACTCAAGTAATTGAATACTAATGTCCTTTCGGATATATTCGATTAACTGTGCCCATCCCTACTTCAGAGAAAGAGGCGACCACAGATGAGTGAATGAAATGAAACAAACAACCACAGTGGAGACTTTGCACTGTGCACTGCACTTTGCACTGTGAAGCTAAATGTACCTCCTTTTGCAGACGATAAACTGTGTTGCTCCTTGCAGGGCTCCAGAATGCAACAATATAGTCGCATTTTGCGATCCTTTGACTTGGCTGTGCAAGTTATATTTTTTAATTGGTTACATCAGTGCGAGATGAACATTCATTACATGGTCACCTCACTGAAAAGTTTCAAAACATTCTATTGTTTTGGTGGCTAAAACCATGATTTGGTCAACAGTAAAGTGCATTAGCCTCCTTATTCCTTTAATGAAAACGTCCCCCCAGCCCCTGGGCCTGTTTCGCTGGGGCCTGCTGCTGTGATGAGCTAACCACTCTTTCTCCCTGTCCCCCAATGTGCGCTCCAGGAGAGAGGAAAAAAAATATTCAGATTGTATTCAAAATCCAATTGCGGAAAATACACAGTTTTGGAAGCAACTACTGTTGAAACTGCTGAAGAGAGGATGTTCTCAGCTTTCTGTGGGTCTACTTTTATTTGTCATCTCTTAATATTGAGCTCAATAGCAACTATTTTTCAACCAAGATATTTTATACAGCTTTAAGATACGGAGCGTGAAAAGGCGCAATAGTGCATAGGGTAGCAAGCAGTACAGAAATTATCTACAGCCACTTTATTAATTACTTTCCCGACCACTGGTCCCGTTTTCAGTGCTAACCCTGTAGAATCAGCAACGGCACTGGTCCAATGATTGTGTTTTTTCTAACGCATGGAATTATTACGTTGTCTTAACTCTTTAGAACCCATAACGGCCGTCGACGGCCTTTCTTAAAATAACTATAGCGGATGTGAACAGCCTTATTTTTCATACTACAATAATGTCTGTGTCAATATCGCAAAATGAACTTGCTAACAACCTGTTGTAGTATTCGCGTGGCTGTTGTCATCAACCGGAAACGGGGTATGTGGTCATTTGACTTTTCAACTTTTCTCAAAATGACAGTGCCAAAGCGGACACGACTTTTCACTCTCGAAGAGGCGGTATCTCTATGTTGATTGGTGATACGGATTCGGACACATCCTTTCACTTTGAAAAGTGATGTCAAGGTGAGTGAAATAAGTAAACAGCAGATATATGTTTTGTGCTGTCGATGTTTGATGCTGTGAAATTTAGGGAATAGCTGTCAGATTACCAAATCCTGTCATGAAAACTTGGTTGGTACAGGCGAGCACGAATGATGGAGCTTGAATGATTGCTCTCTGTCTCATGGAAATAGTTGCAGTGTTTACTGTATATAGTCAGCTAACAAGTTGGTTGTTTTGTATTGTTTGTACCATGTAATTCATATGGAAACGGCCCAAGCTGCTTGATATAGCTAGCTATTAAGCTACGTAGTCCGTCAGGCAAGAAAAGTTGTGTATACATTTTAGCTGGTCTCACAGAAGTGTCAACCTCAGCTTTCACTTTCACTAGCTAGCCATACAGACAACCAGCTAACTAGCCACCAAATTGTTTATTTTTTTATTTCACCTTTATTTAACCAGGTAGGCCAGTTGAGAACAAGTTCTCATTTACAACTGCGACCTGGCCAAGACAAAGCAAAGCAGTGCGACAAAAAACATCACAGAGCTACACATGACAATAAACAAAAGTACAGTCAATAACACAATAGAGAATCTATATACAGAGTGTGCAAATGTAGTGTAAAATGCAGTAAGGTTAGGAAGGTAGGACAATAAATAGGCCATAGTGGCGAAATAAGTTACAAATTAGAATTAACACTGGAGTGATAGACGTGCAAATGATGATGTGCAAATAGAGATACTGGAGTGCAAAATGAGCTAAAATAATAAATATGGGGATGAGGTAGTAGGCTGGGCTATTTACAGAAGGGCTATATACAGGTGCAGTGATCGATAAGCAGCTCTGACAGCTGATGCTTAAAGTTAGTGAGGGAGATAGGAACCTCTAGCTTCAAGGATTTTTGCAATTCGTTCCAGTCATTGGCAGCAGAGAACTGGAAGGAATGGCGGCCAAAGGAGGTGTTGGCTTTGGGGGTGACCAGTGAAATATACCTGCTGGAGCGCATGCTACGGCCCTGTCCGGGGGTATTGTCTGGGTATTGTCGGAGGGGGCCACAGTGTCTCCTGACCCCCCCCTGTCTCAGCCTCCAATATCTATGCTGCAATAGTCTATGTGCCGGGGGGCTAGGGTCAGTTTGTTAAATCTGATGTTATTATCCGGTGTCTTGTGTGAATTTAAGTATGCTCCCTCTAATTCTCTCTCTCTCCCACTCTACCTCCTCTCCCGGAGGACCTGAGCGTACCCGGAGGACCATGCTTCAGGACAACCTGCCCTGATGACTCCTCGCTGTCCCCAGTCCACCTGCTTGTGCTGCTGCACCGGTTTCAACTCTTCTGCCTGAGGTTATGAAACCCTGACCTGTTCATTGGACGTGCCACCTTGTCCTTGCCCAAGCTGCTTGCTATAGCTAGCTATTAAGCTACGTAGTCCGTCAGGCAAGAAAAGTTGTGTATACATTTTAGCTGCTGCCACCTGCTGTTTTCATCTCGGTCTCGCTCTACCGCACCTGCACTCTATTGCACTGAAAAACCAAGTGACATTCACTCCTTATGTATTTACCTGTTGCAGCCTCCACAACTACTTTTATTATTATTTGACCCTGCTGGTCATCTATGAACATTTGAACATCTTGGAGAAAGAACTGGCCTAAATGGCCATGAATTGTTATAATCTCCAGCAGGCACAGCCAGAAGAGGACTGGCCACCCCTCAGAGCCTGATTCCTCTCTAGATTTCTTCCTAGGTTTTGCCTTTCTAGGGAGTTTTTCCTAGCCACCGTGCTTCTACATCTGCATTGCTTGCTGTTTGGGGTTTTAGGCTGGGTTTCTGTATAGCACTTTGTGACATCGGCTGATGTAAAAAGCGCTTTATAAATATATTTGATTTGATTTGATGATACGGGTGGGTGTTGCTATGGTGACCAGCGAGTTGAGATAAGGCGGGGATTTACCTAGTGAAGACTTATAGATGACCTGGAGCCAGTGGGTTTGGCAACGAATATGTAATGAGGGCCAGCCAACGAGAGAATACAGGTTGCAGTTGTGGGTAGTATATGGGGCTTTGGTAACATAACGGATGGCACTGTGATAGATTACATCCAATTTGCTGAGTAGAGTGTTGGAGGCTATTTTGTAAATTACATCGCCGAAGTCAAGGATCGGTAGGATAGTCAGTTTTACAAGGGCATGTTTGGCAGCATGAGTGAAGGAGGCTTTGTTGCGAAATAGGAAGCCGATTCTAGATTTAATTTAGGATTGGAGATGGTTAATGTGAGTCTGGAAGTTGAGTTTACAGTCTAACCAGACACCTAGGTATTTGTAGGTGTCCACGTATTCTAAGTCAGACCCGTCGAGAGCAGTGATGATAGTCCGGTAGGCTGGTGCGGGCAGCGTTCGATTGAAAAGCATGCATTTAGTTTTACTAGCATTTAAGAGCAGTTGGAGGCCACGGAAGGAGTTTTGTATGGCATTGAAGCTTGTTTGAAGGTTAGTTAACACAGTGTCCAAAGAGGGGCCAGATTTATACAGAATGGTGTCGTCTGCGTAGAGATGGATCAGAGAGTCACCAGCAGCGAGAGCGACATCGTTGATGTATATAGAGAAAAGGGTTGGCCCAAGAATTGAACCCTGTGGCACCCCCATAGAGACTGCCAGAGGACCGGACAGTAGGCCATCCGATTTGACACACTGAACTCTGTCTGAGAAGTAGTTGGAGAACCAGGCAAGGCAGTCACTTGAGAAACCAAGGCTGTTGAGTCTGCCAATAAGAATGCAGTGATTGACAGAGTCGAAAGCCTTGGCCAGGTCGATGAAGACGGCTGCACAGTACTGTCTTCTATCGATGACGGTTATGATACCTTGAGCGTAGCTGAGGTGCACCCATGACCAGCTCGGAAACCTAATTGCATAGCAGAGAAGGTACGGTGGGATTCGAAGTGGTCAGTGATCTGTTTATTATCTATCACTCCAGTGTTAATTCTAATTTGTAAACTATTTTACCACTTCATTATCCTACCTTCCTAACCTTTACATTATTGTCCTACCTTCCTAACCTCGATTATCGTGAATTTATCGGTGGTGAAAGTGTTTCCTAGCCTCAATGCAGTGGGCAACTGGGAGGAGATGCTCTTATTCTCCATGGATTTTACAGTGTCCCAGAACTTTTTGGAATTAGTACTACAAGATGCAAATTTCTGTTTGAAAAAGCTGGCCGTTGCTTTTCTAACTGACTGTATGTATTTGTTCCTGACTTCCCTAAAAAGTTGCATATCGCGGGGGCTATTCGATGCTAATGCAGTGCGCCACAGGATGTTTTTGTGTTGGTCAAGTCTGAGGTGAACCAAGGGCTATATCTGTTCTTAGTTCTAAGTTTTTTGAAAGGGGCATGCTTATTTAGGATGGTGAGGAAAGCACTTTTAAAGAACAACCAGGCATCCTCTACTGACGGGATGAGGTCAATATCCTTCCAGGATATCTGGGCCAGATCGATTAGAAAGGCCTCCTCGCAGAAGTGTTTAAGGGAGCGTTTGACAGTGATAAGGGGTGGTCGTTTGACCACGGACCCATTACGAACGCTGGCAATGAGGCAGTGATTGCTGAGATCCTGGTTGAAAACAGAGGAGGTGTATTTGGAGGGCAAGTTGGTCAGAATGATATCTATGATAGTACCCATGTTTACGGATTTAGGGTTGTACCTGGTGGGTTCCTTGATAATTTGTGTGAGATTGAGGGCATCTATCTTAGATTGAAGAACAGCCGGGGCGTTAAGCATATCCCAGTTTAAATCACCTAACAGTACAAACTCTGAAGATAGATGGGGGGCAATCAATTCACATATGGTGTCCAGGGCACAGCTGGGGGCTGAGGGGGGTCTGTAACAGGCAGCAACAGTGAGAGACTTATTTCTGGAAAGGTGTAGAAGCTCAAACTGTTTGGGCACAGACCTGGACAGTATGACAGAACTCTGCAGGTTATCTCTGCAGTAGATTGCAACTCCACCTCCTGGACGTCTAGTACGTTGGGTACATAGAATAAAAGGAGCAGATTTCAGGGCGTGGTGGAATAGATTGAGGGCATAATGTATAGACAAGGGTATAGTAGGATGTGAGTTCAGTGGAGGTAAACCTAGGCGTTGGGTAATGAAAAGAGAGGTTGCATCTCTGGAGACACCAGTTAAGCCAGGTGAGGTCTCCGCATGTGTGGGGGGTGAGACAAAGGAGTGAAATAAAACAGTGAAATAAAACAATAATAGCTAACCTAAACAGCAACAGACAAGGCATATTGAAATAAGAAAGAGGCATAAAAACAAACACAGTTCATTAAGAGGGCTAAGACAACGACGGGTAATGGCGATGTATGGACAAAGAGGGTCAGATAGAGAAATGTGATGTGCTACACACAGGACCTGGGGCCTAGCAGATAAACAGAATGAAATACCATTTAACCAAACAGTCCCGCAGGCATCAGCTGTGAAGCCGAGTAATCATAGGATCCGATGAGCAGCAAAGAGGTGAGCTAGGGAGCAGTTCAATGGGCGCTGCACTAGGCGAGCAAGGAGGCACGGCGTTCAGAGTGCTAGCAGGCCGGGGCTAGCGGATGAAACTTTGGCGAAGTCACAGGGAAAAAAACATTGTGTGGGGGACCCAGCAAAGGCACCTTCCCAGAAACCGCTGGCGCTAATCCCTGAAGGCATTCAATTCACTTTGTGATATTGCTACTGGAAAGAAGAGGGGAGCCAAAAGTGTAGCACCAGGGCTTTTGGACCGAGTTGTAACTCATTAGAAAGCAGGTGAAGTTTGAAGGGTGCAAGAGAGGGTGTGTGGAGCGCATCCGGAGTGGACGCAGGGAAAAGAATGGGAGATGTGTAGATACCTCCTTGCGGTGCTCTACGTGTTCTGTGCCACTTTGCAGGATGGGGCCATGCTTCCAGAAGTTCTAAGACATGCTGAAGGCTAAATGCAACACTAGAGTGAAATATGAATTTGTCCTACAAAAATCTTTGTCTCTGAACAGATGTTGTGTTTTGTATCTTCTCTCTTCATCTGTCTCTATTGAATACTTGTTGCATTCTGTCAGGCTCTGGCCATAGAGAAGCTTTAATTCTCTATATTTCTATGGTCAGAGTCTGGCAGTTCTAGTTGTTCTACGTCTGTGTGGTGTTGTGTGTGTGTGGGATCCCTAATTAGAGGCAGCTGCATTGCATTACCTCTAATTAGGGATCCTACTTGTGTGTGTTCCACTCCCATGGCGTGGTTCATTGTCATATGTCTCGTGATCGAAGTAAGTGTGTTTCCTTTCTATTATCTGCATCATTGTTATTTTGGTTAGTTCGATACCAAGTCTAGTTATTCAAATAAAGGATGTCAAACTATCGCTACGCTGCGCCTTGGTCTACTCTCTACACACCCGAACGTGACAGAATGAACCACCAAACTGAGACCAAGCAGCGCTATACCGTGACGGAACTCCTTGGAGGTTTTGAGACTGACTCGGAGGAGGACCGTCAGAATGCATCGCCGGAACGATCTCAGAAGGAGAAGAAGACAGGACAGCGTCGTAATCGACGAGCAGGAGGTAACGGAGCCCGTAGGCAACCCCAAGAAATGTTTTGGTGGAGGGGCTATGGGGGTGGTCTGGCTATGAAGAGGACGCGCCAGTACCACTCTCCATGTGGAATGAAATGAAGCCAAAGTACCACTGGGGGGCGCAAAGCAAGGTGGAAGAGGAGTATTTATTCTACTCCACTCCTGTGAAAGAGCAGTCCGCTCCACCGGTGCCTGCTCCCCACACTCGCCCTGAAGTGCGTGTCACTAGTCCGGTGCCACCTGTGCCGGCTCCACGCACCAGGCTTCCAGTGCGTCTCTCCAGCTCGGTACGTCCAGTGCCGGCTCCCCGCACTCGCACTGAAGTGCGTGTCACTAGTCCGGTGCCACCTGTGCCGGCTCCACGCACCAGGCTTCCAGTGCGTCTCTCCAGCTCAGTACGTCCAGTGCCGGCTCCCCGCACTCGTCCTGAAGTGCGTGTCACTAGTCCGGTGCCACCTGTGCCGACTCCACGCACCAGGCCTCCAGTGCGTGCGCCCAGCCAGGTGCCTCCAGTGCCGGCTCCACGCACCAGGCCTCCAGTGCGCCTCCCCAGTCCGGTACGTCCCGTGCCGGCTCCCCGCACCCGAACTCCAGTGCGAGCGCCCAGCCAGGTGCCTCCAGTGCCGGCTCCACGCACCCGACCGCCGGTGCGCCTCCCCAGTCCGGTACGTCCCGTACCTGTTCCTCGCACAGAGCCTCCAGCGACGGTCGACAGCCCAGAGACTCCAGCGACGGTCGACAGCCCAGAGACTTCAGCGATGGTCCACAGCCCGAAGCCTCCCGTGATGGTCCACAGCCCAGAGCCTCCCGTGATGGTCCACAGCCTGGAGCCTCCCGTGATGGTCTACAGTCCGGAGCCTCCCGTGGTGGTCCACAGTCCGGTGCCTTCCGTGGTTGTCCACAGTCCGGAGCCTCCCGTGGTTGTCCACAGTCCGGAGCCTCCCGTGGTGGTCCACAGTCCGGAGCCTCCCGTGGTGGTCCACAGTCCGGAGCCTCCCGTGGTGGTCCACAGTCCGGAGCCTCACGTGGTGGTCCACAGTCCGGAGCCTCCCGTGGTGGTCCACAGGCCGGAGTCGCCTGCCACACCGGTGCCCAGTCCTGGCCTGGTTATTTGCCCCGCTCCAAGGCCTGAGTCTTTTGCCCCACCGATGCCATTTCCAGGACCGGTGGTTTACCCCTTTAAATGGCCGGAGTCGCCTGCCACACCGGTGCCCAGTCCTGGCCCGGTTATTTGCCCCGCTCCATGGCCTGAGTCCCTTAACCCACTGAGGTCCATTCATGGACCAGTTGTCTGCCACGCTCCATGGCCAGAGTCGCCTGCCACACCGGTGCCCAGTCCGGGCCCAGTAGAAAAAAGGAGGAAGAATTCCACTTCGCCGGGGCCGGAACCACTGTTTGTTGTTTTTCCCTCCCTGACCCTCCCCTCATGTATTGTGTTTGTTTTCTTGCGGTCGGGAGTCCGCGCCTTTGAGGAGGGGTACTGTCAGGTTCTGGCCATAGAGAAGCTTTGCTTCTCTATATTTCTATGGTCAGAGTCTGGCAGTTCTAGTTGTTCTACGTCTGTGTGGTGTTGTGTGTGTGTGGGATCCCTAATTAGAGGCAGCTGCATTGCATTACCTCTAATTAGGGATCCTACTTATATGTGTGTGTTCCACTCCCATGGCGTGGTTCATTGTCATATGTCTCGTGATTGAAGTAAGTGTGTTTCCTTTCTATTATCTGCATCATTGTTATTTTGGTTAGTTCGATACCAAGTCTAGTTATTCAAATAAAGGATGTCGAACTATCGCTACGCTGCGCCTTGGTCTACTCTCTACACACACGAACGTGACACATTCACTGAAATGTTGTCAAAGTAGGCTACTAGTATAACATTCAACAGGCCTAGTCTGTACTAAATCTTATTGAGAGAGGTTATCTACATTTTGAAATAATCTCAGAATAGCTGTTTGCATTTTTACATAGTTACAGAAGTAAGAATTATTGTCAATAAAATAGCCTACTTTGTGTGGGTTTTGAAATAGTTTCTGAATGTTGTCCTCTGGTCACATTTTGGATAATTTTTGTTGTAGATATATGTAAATAATATTTATAAATATAATACATTATACTTGGTACATTTTGAGTGAGTAATGTAGTCAAATTTACTACAATTCAGATACGGTAGGTTTTTTGTTATTAATCGTTTTTTGATAGTGTGTCTTTACAAAATAGAAGACCAAGACGTTTTCTCACACATTTCAAACAAACAGACATACAATAGGTCCAAAACAAATAACTAGTGACAATTACAAGTTTAAAGAGCACAACCTCTTCTACAATATGACACCACATTCATGTAAATAGGAATAACATCAACCACTTATATATCAATCACTTGTATACAATGGGTTACCAACATATTCAAACAATGATTGACATATTTTGATAAAAAAAAATATATGAATTTATTCATACTATTTCATCAAGATATAGTCCTGACACAAATCTAGGGTTGCTACACAAGCTGGGTGGTTGTTCGGTTGCCAGAGATGCAACCCAGTCGTTCAGTCTTTTTGTTCTGTATATATGGATGTGACCCAGTCGTTCATTCTAAATGTTCCATTGCCAAACTGGCTGGCAACGTTCTTATCCCTTGCTTGCTAGCTAGCAAACTACGGCTAACTTAGTCACGTCAAAAAGTGCAGACAGAATAACCGCAAAGTAGCTGCATATGCATTTGTTTTCTAGATGTTGTCTAGTGACATTTATTTGGATACATTCATAACAATTAACTAATGAGGTGTAGAAAATGTACTCACTCATCAGGACACTTGTTCAGAGGAGCTAGCCAATAACACAGCTAACACAATCACTTCAAATTGAAGCTGGAAAGACTGCAAACTAGCTGCACTTCGTTTCTTTTAATCTTTTTTCAATTTACATTCTTTTGTATATACAGTATATCCATAAAACTTATGCCAGCTGATTCATGATTTCGAGTGGCTGAAAAACGCTGCCTGCCTTTCTGTCTCATCTCGACTTCATTACTATGGGACAGCTGGAGATCGAATTTGAATATCGAAACAATGTTGCAAATGTCGGAGCAAGGTTTATACAAATCTCTGCTGTTGAAAACTAAATGTTATTCTAAAAGAAATGGGAGATAATGTCTAGATGCTTTTTATAGTGGAGGTCAAGTTTATAAATTGCCTGGCTGGGCTGATGAGACAGTGGATTGCGCAGTCAGATGGAACAGAGAAAATAGGCATTTTAACATCATAGATTTAGTCAGTGGTAACTTGTGGAATAGACACCGGCTGAAATGCTGTTTTGACCAATCAGCAATCAGGATTAGACCCACCCGTTGTATAATGGGGTCTAAAGGGTATCTTGATCTTCTCTATGGTCAACCTAGACATGCAATGGCTGCTTCATATTGTGTTGCAATAATTGCCATGGGAATGTAGAATGTTCATTCAAATTATGTTAACTGATGTGGCTTATGCAATGGAATGTATTTTTTGTAATATCAGTTGAGTTGAATCAACAAATCACAGCACATATTGACACCTACTTTTACTTCCAGCTTTGCTCCTTGCAATGGCCGCCAGTCCACCCATTATGCCAGCATTGACTTAAATGGGGATGCCCGTTCTATTCGTTCATATTTCTATGGCAGCACATGCAGTCACGAGTGGAGGAGAAAATTATTTAAAAATACCTGTTTGAATAAAAAAATAAAAAATAATTAAAACGGTTATTACAGAGACATTTGGCTGGCCAATTACCGTTATCCAAAATTCCATGACAGCCACAGCCCTAGAGGGTACATACCTTGGCTCAAAGGCACCCCGCTTGTTCAGAAAGTAATTTATTGTACACTCAACTCTATGCACAATCTATTTAATGTATTTTATTTAACCTTTAACTAGTTAAGAACAAATTGTTATTTACAACAACGGCCTACTTGTAAAGCCCCCTAGGCCAAACCTCCCCTAACCCAGACGATGATGGGCCAATTGTGTCTAAGGGTGAACATGGTCTCTCTGGAGGGCGGCAGGTAGCCTAGAGGTTAGTTGAAAAACCTGTCAGTGTCCTTGTGCAAGGCACTTAACCCTAATTTGCTCCAGGGGCTGACCCTGTAAGTAGGACGTCAATGTAACATGCTGCAAATCATCTATGCCGCATATTAACACATGCAAAATGTACAGACTACACAAACACAATATACACACACACAAAACATGGTGAATCATGTCTGTAGGCAGGTACACGTCGGTGAGACAAACAGGAAGTGTGATCCACTTACTCTGTTCCCTGGGTGAACACGCCGTTCAGCTGGTTCGGCACATACCAATCACCCTCTCAGCCTAGATGACACACGCTCTCACACACAAATGCGGCATACTACACGTTCACATTCTTATGAATGTGATGCATCTTAGATAACAAGGTATGAATGATCAAAACAGAAATGCACTCAATGCTAAGGGTGTAAGGGTTCTGTTCAGTTCAGTGTGTGTGTGAGAGTGAGTGTGTGTCGGACTCTCTAATCTGCAGTCATTTCTCAGGAAAGAATCCACCATCTGGTATCCAAGCAGAGTTCTGTTTAAAATACATACCCTACTTAGCCCGAGTCATCCAGACAATTAACAGTGGGCTGGCGCTTTCCAATCACACACGTACCAAATACACACATTTACCTACAGTTACTAAATCACCAATACCCACTTACAGCACACACAAACGTACAAACAAATTAAATTCTCACATCTCTAAGGGGATACCTAGTCAGTTGCACAAATGAATGCATTCAATTGAAATGTGTCTTCCGCATTTAACCCAACCCCTCTGAACCATGGAGGTGCGGGGGGCCACCTTAATCGACGTCCACGTCATTGGCGCCCGGGGAGTGGTTGTTTTTGGGGGTTAAGTGCCTTGTTACTGCAATGATCAAACCCATGTTTTTTACAACATCGGCAAACAACCTGCAGCGATGTAATTTCTGGCTGCCTGAAAGTCTTTGGGAGGGGAGGGAGAAGAGAGAGAGAGAGCTGCTAAAATAAACAGCTGGCTGTGTGGGTGCAACCCTGGTTATGCCTTCAAGTTCAGCAGCGCTTTCCACTTTGTCAAATACCAATGTGGAATGTTGTACCATGCCACGTTGGAACAACGCTACTAAAAGCTCAAACAGGCTCTTGGCTTGGATTCAGACTGTGGCTTTCTCTCCAATCCCACTGTCTGATGGAGCAGACCAAGTGGGGGGAGGGCAGGAGGGGGTGGAGAGGAACTCTGCAAGAGAGAGACTCATGACCCCAGATCCTCCAAGAATAGGTTATCATGCTGTAGCGTGCCTTGGTGCCCAGCCAGGTGGCATAGCACAAACAACTGCCCGCCAAGCTTCCCGGGTTAAACAGCACGCCTTAGCCCGGCACTCCCTGTCACCACAGGGCTGACTGACTGTTCTTCCCCTTTTACCCCTCCATCATTCATACCACATTGCTACCATACAAGTACTGAAGATATGGTGGGTTATGTTGAGTATTGACGAGATCCACATGCAATTCCTATATTTCAGTAAAGAGACAGGATATGAAAAACAAACAGTGCTCAGTGAAACAATGCAGCCTTAGATTCAGTAGTGGTCTATGGAGTCTCTGCACAATAGACAAGAGTAAGATTGCTGAAAACCCAGTGTTGTGTCTCTCCCTCTCTTCCCCTTCCCTCCCACTCTCTCTCTCTCAATCTCTCCCCCTCCCTCTTTCGCCACTGGGGAACTTTCAGGGCTAGCCCTCTAATGAAATGCATCCACGGGAGAAGTTTAAAGCCATTCGTAGCGTCGTCAGAGGCCTCTGCAAATCGCTGTGTTCCACTCAGTCTCCATTTAGAGCACAATTCCCCCCTCCTCCCCCACACAACCAGTCCCCCAACCACAACCATGCCAAACCAGCGCACGCGGTGGGATGGAGGCGAAGTCCCTGAGTTTGACTTATTGCGAGATGGCTTTTCCTGCATTGGCGCACCATGCTTGCAAAAGTTTAGATTGAGGCTATAGTATGTATTGCTAACGGCAGTGAACATACCAGTATAAAAGATTTGGACTTTACCCTTTTCCAGAAGTGTGCACTTGTTCACTCCCCCTCATGCATTTAAAATGAAGGGACTGGTGCAAGTATGTCTGGAGGGAGTTTCCACCATATTTCTTAGACCGGGTCCATTCCTTTTAAATCCATGAGGGAGGATACCAGTCCACACTTTGGGAGAAGGGTAGAGAATCGGAACGTAGCCATTGATTTTACTCCAGGAGTAGACTGGTCAAACAAAAACCTAGCATTACACGTCCAATCAAACAAAAATGATGAGGAGGCCCAGTTGTGTTTGCATTTTACAGATTGTGATGCAATCCACTTTCCATGCGTTATCTGCTTCTGAATTTAAAGCCGCAATCCCCAGTTGAAACAAAACGAAGCGTACTTCCTGCCCCTGTTTTGGTGAAAAGCTGAGGGATGGGGCTGGAGGAATGTAACCAATCTCAAATTCATAAACAGAGCTATGGATGCAAGGACTATGATATAGAAATTATCATTTTAAGCATATTTTGAGGCTATAATCATAGTGTTTGTTTACATTTACTTTGTTTACAAACATTGGAGTAAAACAAGCTCATATTTTGGATTCTGATGGGTACATTGATTTTGCAACTGCAGACTGCCCCTTTAAGGCCCTAGGTAGTATGCCAGCTCAGGAGAAGACAGTCCCCTAAAAGGCAATCGCGGGATTCCAGGCACAGTACCAAGGCCAAAGGGTATGAGAAGGAATCAAAACAGGCCTGCTGTCTCCACTCTTTAACTTCCACTTCTGTTTCTATACATTAGATTAGAACAGCTGGTAGAGCATGGCTCTTGCAATGCTATAGTTGTGGGTTCAATTCCCACAGGGGACTGGTATGAAAATATATGCACTCACTACAGTAAGTCAATCTGGACAAGAGTGTCTGCTAAATGACTAAAATGCAAATGAAGAATGTAGGTAGGGCAGTGTGTGAAAGAGAGGGTCGAGAGAGACTGCCAGGCCTGAAAACAAAGACCCACTTTTTGGAGAGCTCCACGCAAGCCGGAGCATTATACAATAACCCGGCGCATTGAGTAATTAGTCAAAAATGTCTTATATGTCTCTCTGACATCAATACTGCACCTTCCGAGATTCTCCCTCTTTTTTTTCCCCCTTTGCAACTTTCATTGCGTAACACTGATTTTGGCAGCTGCTCTGTGCATGGGTGTTACATGGGTTCAGGGCGGTGGGCGGTGGAGGGAGCTCCCACAAGGGGTGGGGGAGGATAACCAACCTCAATCTATCTGACCATTTCCTTTTGGAGGCTAGTGCATGTGTGTAAGGTGCCCACTCTTGTTGGGTCAGTGTAACATGAGTGATACTGTACATGACATGCCCAGACATATCTCCTTGGTGAAATCCATGACAAACTCCTATCCTTGGGAAACTCGGCACAAACACAACAGAAGTTATGGAGGCTCAAACAGTTCCCAAACATTCTGTTTCGTGCCATTCACTTACATTGTAAACACAGAGGGGTTTAAATGGATGTGCCATAACGCGTAGTCTAGATATGCAGGTTATTTGCCAGTTGAAACAGAGACAATAAAACAAATAAGAGCCATAAAATATCTGTGTGTCGGATGGCAGCACTGAGAAGAAAGTCTGGGTTTACTTTGCTCTATTGCTTTCAGGCTCTGGTGCTGATTTCATGTAAACCAGGAAGGGGGATTATCAGTAATCACTCTCACTCACTCAGGTTTTAGGAGGAGTTTGCCAAGGATTACTTTCCCATCTGATGCTGAGTTGATTGCTGTTATCATTATGATTATATTCCTTGTGTATACAGGCCTATGTGTATGTGTGCTTTCCTGTTTTTTTACTGTTTGGGATAAAAGGGGATGGCATGGCAGTGAAAGATTGTTAATATGGTTAACGGCACATGTACGCATATCTAGCCGATTCGACAACAACAGGGTAACAACACTTTATTATAGTGTCACCTTGACATGGACATGACAAAAACATAACATGAGCTGACATCATATGAACTTGAGTACACCTGAATAATGTTTACATGCTCCATGAGTGGTCCCTTATGCAACCACTTTCCAAAACATTGCTTTAGTCCAGCTAATGTCACACTATGAATTATGTCATTGACTTGTTGGTTCTATTTACACACCAACATTTTTGTTTACTCCCTTACTTCCTTCAAAACATACATATATTTACTAAGCAATTAGTCAGTTTCCCATGTTGATTCTGAATCATACTCCCTCTCTAAAGTTGCAGATGAGTGATTGCCAGTGTGGGAATCTCTGGTTTAGGCTTGCGTATTTGCTCTCCCTCGTCTATACGTGCCCAGAGCAGGGTTGGTTGGGTTTCTGCTTGAGCCCCATGTGTGGATGTGGTGACGCATCGATCCCATGCCATCTGATGTCAACAAGCTATTTAGATGCTTTAATCCACTCGTGTGACTAGACAAAAGTCCTCCAGATTGAGATGTCATTGGCACTGCTTGGAAAGCAGGCCACCAGAAACCAGATCAGTTGGTTTAACAGTCCAATGACAATGTCAATATTGAGGACCAATTCGATACTTGTGCGTCACAGGAACTTGCCGTAAAAGAGACATTTCAGGAACACAAACGTCTTATATCTTCTCCTCAGTGCAATGAAAAAAAGATTGGCTGAAATCTACTCTCCGTCTGTAGGAAAAGACTGAACCCACCCAATTCCTTAAAACCAACAATAATGTGTAAATCTTATTAGTCCTCCTAAAGCCGCCTCATATCGCTGAACCCGTTGAGGAGAGGGGAATGTGGAAATGATAGAGCTGTCATGATGAGCTCTCTTGTCACGTTCGGGTGTGTAGAGAGACCAAGGCGCAGCGTATCCATAGTTCGACATCTTTATTAACTGAATGACGAACTATACAAAATAACAAATACAATATATAACGAAAGGGAACACACGTAGCACGACACGAGACAATATACAACAATGAACCACGCCAACGGAGTGGAACACAGACATATAAGTAAGATCCCTAATTAGAGGTAATGCATAGCAGCTGCCTCTAATTAGGGATCCCACACACACAACACCAGACAGAAATAGAAATGATAGATCTGCCAGACTCTGACCATAGAAATATAGAGAAGCAAAGCTTCTCTATGGCCAGAGCCTGACAGTACCCCCCCCCAAAGGCGCGGACTCCCGGCCGCAAGAAAAATAAACACAAAAACATGAGGGAAGGGTCAGGGAGGGAAAAACATCAAACATAAACCATCGCCGGTGGCGGTTCCGGCCCCGGCGAAGTGGATGTCTTCCCCCTCATTTCTATTGGGCCCGGTGTGGCTGGCGATTCAGGCCATTTCAAGGGGCAACCCACCGGTCCTGGAAATGACCATGGTGGGGCAAAAGGCTCAGGCCATGGAGCGGGGCAAATAACCGGGCCAGGACTGGGCACCGGTGTAACAGGCGACTCCGGCCATATACAGGGGCAACCCACCGGTCCTAGAAATGACCATGGTGGGGGAAAAGGCTCAGGCCATGGAGCGGGGCAAATAACCGGGCCAGGACTGGGCACCGGTGTGGCAGGCGACTCCGGCCATATACAGGGGCAACCCACCGGTCCTAGAAATGACCATGGTGGGGCAAAAGGCTCAGGCCATGGAGCGGGGCAAATAACCGGGCCAGGACTGGGCACCGGTGTAACAGGCGACTCCGGCCATATACAGGGGCAACCCACCGGTCCTAGAAATGACCATGGTGGGGGAAAAGGCTCAGGCCATGGAGCGGGGCAAATAACCGGGCCAGGACTGGGCACCGGTGTGGCAGCCGACTCCGGCCATATAAAGGGGCAACCCACCGGTCCTGGAAACAACAATGGTGGGGAAATAAGTTCAGGCCATGGAGCGGGGCAAATAACCGGGCCAGGACTGAGCACCGGTGTGGCAGGCGACTCCGGCCATATAATCGTCACGGGAGGCTCCGGGCTGTCAATCGTCACGGAAGGTTCCGGGCTGTCGATCGTCACGGAAGGTTCCGGGCTGTCGATCGTCACGGAAGGTTCCGGGCTGTCGATCGTCACGGAAGGTTCCGGGCTGTCGATCGTCACGGGAGGCTCCGGGCTGTCGAGCGTCACGGGAGGCTCCGGGCTGTCGAGCGTCACGGGAGGCTCCGGGCTGTCGACCATCACGGGAGGCTCCGGGCTGTCGACCATCACGGGAGGCTCCGGGCTGTCGACCATCACAGGAGGCTCCGGGCTGTCGACCATCACGGGAGTCTCCGGGCTGTCGACTATCACGGGAGTCTCCGGGCTGATGAGGCGCACCGAAGGTCTGGTGCGTGTAGCCGGCACTGGAGGTACCTGGCTGGGCACACGCACTGGAGGTCGAGTGCGGGGAGTCGGCACGGGACGTACCAGACTGGAGAGGCGCACTGGAGGCTTGGTGCGTGGAGCCGGTACTGGAGGAACCTGGCTGGGCACACGCACTGGAGGTCGAGTGCGGGGAGTCGGCACGGGACGTACCGGACTGGAGAAGCGCACTGGAGGCCTGGTGCGTGGAGCCGGCACTGGAGGAACCTGGCTGGGTACACACACTGGAGGTCGAGTGCGGGGAGTCGGCACGGGACGTACCAGACTGGAGAAGCGCACTGGAGGCCTGGTGCGTGGAGCTGGCACTGGAGGTACCTGGCTGGGCACACGCACTGGAGGTCGAGTGCGGGGAGTCGGCACGGGACGTACCGGACTGGGGAGGCGCACTGGAGGCCTGGTGCGTGAAGCCGGAACTGGAGGAACCTGGCTATGCACACGCACTGGAGGTCGAGTGCGGGGAGTCGGCACGGGACGTACCGGACTGGGGAGGCGCACTGGAGGCCTGGTGCGTGAAGCCGGAACTGGAGGAACCTGGCTATGCACACGCACTGGAGGTCGAGTGCGGGGAGTCGGCACGGGACGTACCGGACTGGGGAGGCGCACTGGAAGCCTGGTGCGTGAAGTCGGCACTGGTGGCACATGACTAATAACACGCACTTCAGGGCGAGTGCGGGGAGCAGGCACAGGACGTACCTGACTGGGAAGGCGCACTGGAAGCCTGGTGCGTGAAGTCGGCACTTGTGGCACAGGACTAATAACACGCACCTCAGGGCTAGTGCGGGGAGCAGGCACATGACGTACCGAACTGGAAAGGCGCACTGGAGTGTAGCAGACGGCCGGACCCAGACTGGGCACCGATGGAGCGGACTGCTCTGGCACTGGAGTAGAGCAGACGGCCGGACCCCGACTGGGTACCGGTAAAGCGGACTGCTCTTTCACGGGAGTGGAGTAGGCGACTGGGCACGGATTATTCCACTCCGACATTTCCCGTTCAACTTCCTCCGCTATCTCCCACATCTCCTCCAAGACGTCTCCAAAATTTCTCTCCAAATAATCCTCCTCCTCTTCACTTTGCGCCCCCCATTTATATGTCGGGCACAGTGCATCCCACATGGAAAGTGGTACTGGTGCGTCCTCTTCGTTACCAGACCACCCCCATAGCCCCCCCCCGAAATTTTCCTGGGGTTGACTACGGGCTCCATTACCTCTAGAACGCCGCTGTCTTCCTTTCTTCCTCTCCGTTGCTCCCGTATAACGCTGCTTGGTCGGGTGGTGGTTCATTCTGTCACGTTCGGGTGTGTAGAGAGACCAAGGCGCAGCGTATCCATAGTTCGACATCTTTATTAACTGAATGACGAACTATACAAAATAACAAATACAATATATAACGAAAGGGAACACACGTAGCACGACACGAGACAATATACAACAATGAACCACGCCAACGGAGTGGAACACAGACATATAAGTAAGATCCCTAATTAGAGGTAATGCATAGCAGCTGCCTCTAATTAGGGATCCCACACACACAACACCAGACAGAAATAGAAATGATAGATCTGCCAGACTCTGACCATAGAAATATAGAGAAGCAAAGCTTCTCTATGGCCAGAGCCTGACATCTCTGGAAAGCAGGCCACATTAATATCACAGAGTTGTTTTAATTATAGTTGCTTTATGAAACAGAGCGTTTCCTCACTGGAGGAGAACTCAAGACGGTAATTAACCAGATATTATTTGACAAGTGCTGGTGTTATAAACACAGGGTAGGAGACCTCTTGGATTCTCTCATATTTTAATGTTGTCTCAGGTTAGGCATTATCACTAAGAGGTTCACATTATGATGATAACGTAAGACTACAGTGCAACGTGGTCTCAACTAGGCTCTCAATAACTAGGCTCTCAAGTTGGCCACAAAAAGCATCTCAGGGTAGGATCAGTTCCCCCTCGTCGAAGAAATCGTATTCATTGTGATCTAAAAAACAAAACTGGATCCTAAATCCGCAAACCAACTCTGAGACACATGATACATACATACATCCCCAGTTGACTATGTGCTATATGGGAGTTTAGGGAGGCCCTGTGCTCACCCTTTCAGATTAACCTTTCCCTCTTTCCTCAAAGGGTCACAAAGCTAAAGGGAAAATTCTTTGTGCCCCTGATCACAGCCTGTGCTCCGGAGCCCAGAATAGCTTGTTTGTTTAACGCAATCCCATTGACACAAGAAGCCTGATCGTAAGCAGGCTCTGATGCTCAGGCTAAGAGTATTTTCTTTATCCCAGAGAAGAGTTCAGTCCTGCTTTCCCAATGTATGGAGAGAGAGCCTGGGAGGGACAGTGCCTAGACTGGAGGTGGTGACCTTCCTAATGGGACAACTCTGGGAGGATGATTCCATAGTCTGATATACCAGGACAGGAGGGAGAGGGGGACCAGAAGTAAAGACCAGAAACATGGACCCACAGAAACAAACACAAATGTGCACGTGCGCAAAACACACACTTCCATAAAAACCAATTGGTACACAAATGCAAACACACAATATTTGTCTTACATTCCCCTCAGAGCCTGCGGTTTTAGACCCGGTATGACTGCTTCCCTGCTCCCGCCGGTGACGTAAACGGGGGCCGAGTGGCCCCAGCGATTACAGTGTAACAGGCGTAAGCCGGGGATGATGACTTGCATAGGTCATCACCGTTGTCATTATTTTCAATGCAACAAGGGTCCTGATCCTCCATGGATGTAATACTGTTGTGAAATTATGGTGGAATTATTCTACAGATTAGATCATTCCCTTAGTGTTTTTTGGGGGCGGAGCATGGCTTTGGATTTCTCTAATCCATTCTACTAGGAAATCCCATGGACTCTTTCGACCAACACGATGTAAATGCATTAATATTAACCCTTTAGAAACCATAGTGGCCGTTAACGGCCTGTCTTTAAAAATGACTATAGCGGTTGCGAACGGCCTTGTTTTTCTAAAAATAATATCTGTCAATATTGTGAAATGAACTTGCTAACAACCTGTCATATTTGCGTGGCTGTTGTCATCAACTAGAAACCGGAAACAGGGTATGGTGTCATTTTCAGGGTATGGTGTCAATGTCAATTACTCAAAATGAAGGCGCTGAAGAGAACACAACTTTCACTGTGGAAGAGGCTGTATCTATGTTGGTTGGTGATACGGATTCGGACACGTCCTTGCACTTTTAAAGTGATGATGTCAAAATGAGTGTCAGGCTCTGGCCATAGGGAGTTCTTTGGCTCCTCTAGATAGCCAGGGTCAGAGCCTGACAGATCTAGAAGGCCTAGATCTATGTTTTCGTTGAATCCCCAATTAGAGACAGCTGTGAGAAGTTGTCTCTGATTGGGGATTCTATTTAAGTTAACATATCCCACACCTGTGTGTGGGACATTGTTAAAAGTCATCATCAAGTAAGTGTGTTCTCTGTCATTCATATATACAGCGGGTGAAATAAGTATTGAACACGTCACCATTTTTCTCAGTAAATATATTTCCAAAGGTGCTATTGACATGAAATTCTCACCAGATGTTGGTAACAACCCAAGTAATCCATACATACAAAGAAACCAAAACAAATAAGTTCATAAATTAAGTTATGTGTAATAATGTGAAATGACACAGGGAAAAATTATTGAACACATGAAGAAAGGGAGGTGCAAAAAGGCATGGAAAGCCAAGACAACAACTGAAAACTATCAGTTATTAAAAAGCAATCCAGCCCCCTGTCAGTGCAAATTAATATCAGCTGGTTCAGTCCCAACTGACGGCCTACAAAAAGGTCTCATTGCCAAGGTGTCACACAAGACACATCTCATGATGGGTAAAAGCAAAGAGCTGTCTCAAGACCTTCGCAACATAATTGTTGCAAAACATAATGATGGCATTGGTTATAGGCACATTTCTAAGCTTCTGAATGTTCCAGTGAGCACTGTTGGGGCCATAATACAGAAGTGGAAAGACAATCATTTCACCATAAATTTGTCTCGACCAGGTGCTCCTCGCAAGATTTCTGACAGAGGAGTGAAAATAATAATCAGAAGAGTTGTCCAAGAGCCAAGGACCACTTGTGGAGAGCTTCAAAAAGACCTGCAATTAGAAGGTACTGTTGTCTCAAAGAAAACATTAAGTAATGCACTCCACCGCCATGGCCTGTATGCACGCTCACCACGCAAGACTCCATTGCTGAAAAAAAGCATGTTGAAGCTCGTTTAAAGTTTGCTGCACAACATTTGGAAAAGCCAGTGAAATACTGGGAGAATATAGTGTGGTCAGATGAGAGCAAAATTGAACTGTTTGGATGTCATAATACACACCATGTTTGGAGGAGAAATGGCACTGCACATCACCCTAAAAACACCATACCAACAGTTTGGAGGTGGGAACATCATGGTGTGGGGCTGCTTTTCAGCAAATGGTACTGGCAAACTTCACATAATTGAAGGAAGGATGAATGGGCAAATTTACAGAGACATTCTTGACAAGAATCTGCTGCCATCTACCAGGATGATGAAGATGAAACGAGGGTGGACATTTCAGCAAGACAATGATCCCAAACCCACAGCCAAGAAAACTCTCAATTGGTTTCAAAGAAAGAAAATAAAGCTGCTAGAATGGCCCAGCCAATCACCTGACTTAAATCCCATTGAAAATCTATGGAAAGAACTGAAGATCAAGATTCATATAAGAGGCCCACGGAACCTTCAAGATTTGAAGACTGTTTGTGTGGAAGAATGGGCCAAAATCACACCAGAGCAATGCATGCGACTAGTTTCTCCATACAGGAGGCGTCTTGAAGCTGTCATTACCAACAAAGGCTTTTGTACAAAGTATTAAATAAATATCAGTAAGTGTGTTCAATACTTTTTCCCTGTGTCATTTCACATTATTACACATAACTTAATTTCTGAACTTATTTGTTTTGGTTTCTTTGTATGTATGGATTACTTGGGTTGTTACCAACATCTGGTGAAAATGTCATGTCAATAGCACCTTTGGAAATATATTTACGTGTTCAATACTTATTTCACCTGCTGTATATATATATATATATATGTTTGTTTCTTTTGTATAGTTCCGACTGAGTTATAGTATATGTAAATAAAAACGATGTCGAACTATCACTACTCTTCGCCTTGGTCTCTGGACACACCCGATCGTGACAGAATGACCCACCAAAACGAGACCAAGCTGCGTTCAACGAAGAGAGCTGGTTTCCGGAGCAACGGCGCCGTCATCAAGGAAAGGGTCGACGGGCCAGAAAGGCGAAGGACCAGCCGGGAGCCCAGAATAACCCCCAAACTGTTTTTGGGGGGGGCTATGGGGGTGGTCGGGGATCGATGGTGAAGAGCCCCGGCCACTGCACTCGTGGGGTATCCAGGAGGAGCCCCTACAGCCATGGGAGCAGAGGTACGGAGAGGAGTCGGAGGAAGACGACGACTATGTGCCTTTGTTCCCTCACTCGTGGGGGCTCCCGGAGGAGTCCTCAGAGGAAGGGGATTGGCGATGGAGAGAGGAAGATCGGGGCAGTCGCAGCCCTCCAACGCCAGTTCCCAACCCGGTGCCTCCAGCGCCGGCCAATTGTCAGGTAGGTTCCGTGCCTGCGCTGCGCACCACACCATCGGTGCGTTACAACAGCTCGGTTCGGCCCGTGCCGACTCCGCACACCACCCCATCGGAGTGCATGCAGAACACGGAGAAGCTGAGGGAGGGGGATCGCCCACCACTTCGTATGCCAACGATCCATGATCGAGAGGTTTTATGAACACTCGAAGGAGGAACAGACGAGGTGGTGGAGAGCCTGGGTTGCTCTTCCTCTTGAGAAGCAGACGGACCCACTCATTATACAGATAGAGGAGGAGGAGGACTTCGGCGCCAATATGCTCTCGTAAACAAGCTGATGGATATGCGGGAGCGGGCTTCTGAGCAAGCGAAGGTCCGCAGCTCGGAGCCTACAGCGAAGGTCCGCAGCCCGGAACCTCCAGCGAAGGTCAGCAACCCGGAACCTCCAGCGAAGGTCCGCAGCCCTGAGCCTACAGCGAAGGTCCGCAGCCCTGAGCCTACAGCGAAGGTCCGCAGCCCGGAACCTCCAGCGAAGGTCAGCAACCTGGAACCTCCAGCGAAGGTCCGCAGCCGTGAGCCTACAGCGAAGGTCCGCAGCCCGGAACCTCCAGCGAAGGTCAGCAACCCGGAACCTCCAGCGAAGGTCAGCAACCCGGAGCCTCCAGCGAAGGTCCGCAGCCCTGAGCCTACAGCGAAGGTCCGCAGCCCGGAGCCTCCAGCGAAGGTCCGCAGCCTGGAGCCCTCAGTTCCGACTGAGTTATAGTATATGTAAATAAAAACGATGTCGAACTATCACTACGCTTCGCCTTGGTCTCTGGACACACCCAATCGTGACAATGAGTGAAATAAGATATGTTTTGTGTTGTCGATGTTTGATGCTGTGAAACTTGGGCAAAAGCTCTCAGATTAGCAAGTCCTGTCATGATTACTTGGTTGTTACAGGCGAGCACATCCGCAGTGGAGCAGGAGTTCAAATGATTGCTCTCTGTCTCATGGAAATAGTTGCAGTGTTTAGCTCAGTACAGTACAATCAGAAAGTATTCATACCCCATGACTTTTTCCACATTGTCATGTTACAGCCTTATTCTAAAATTGATTAAATAGTTTTTTCCCCTCATCAATCTACACACAATATCCCATAATGACAAAGCTAAAACAGGTTTTTAGAAATCTTAGCAAATTTATAAACAATTAAAAACTGAAATATCACATTTGCATAAGAATTCAGAACATTTACTCAGTACCTGGTTGGCCTCGAGTCTTCTTGGGTATGATGCTACAAGCTTGGCACACCTGTATTTGGGGAGATTCTCCCATTCTTATCTGGAGATCAGCTCAAGCTCTGTCAGGTTGGATGGGGAGCGTCGCTGCACAGCTATTTTCAGGTCTCTCCAGAGATGTTTGATCGGTTCAAGTCTGGGCTCTGGATGGACATCCAGAGACTTGTCCCAAAGCCACTCCTGTGTTGTCTTGGCTGTGTGCTTAGGGTTGTTGTCCTGTTGGAAGGTGAACGTTCACGGTCCTGAGCACTCTGGAGCAGGTTTTCATCAAGGATCTCTCTGTACTTTGCTCCAATCATATTTCCCTTGATCCTGACCAGTCTTCCAGTCCCTGCCGCTGAAAAACATCCCCACAACGGAATTCTAACACCAGCATGCTTCACTGTAGGGACGATGCCAGGTTTCCTCCAGACGTGACGCTTGGCATTCAGGCCAAAGCATTTAATCTTGGTTTCATAAGACCAGCGAATCTGGTTTCTCATGGTCTGAGAGTCTTTAGGTGCCTTTTGGCAAACTCCAAGCGGGCTGTCGTGCCTTTCACTGAGGAGTGGCTTCCGTCTGGCCACTCTACCATAAAGTGCTGCAGAGAAAGTTATCCTTCTGGAAGTTTCTCCCATCTTCACAGAAGAACTCTAGAGCACTGTGAGAGTGACCATCGGGTTCTTTTTCACCTCCCTGACCAAGGCTCTTCTCCCTCGATTGCTCAGTTTGGCCAGGCAGCCAGCTCTAGGAAGTGTCTTGGTGGCTCCAAACTTCTTCCATTTAAGAATGATGGAGGCCATTGTGTTTTTGGGGACCTTCAATGCTGCAGACATTTTTTTTGGTACCTCAACACAATCCTGTCTCGGAACTCTAAGGACAATTCCTTCGACCTCATGGCTGTCAACTGTGGGAGCTTATATAGACAGGTGTGTGCCTTTCCAAATAATGTCCAATCAATTGAATTTACCCCAAGTGGACGCCAATCAAGTTGTAGAAACATCAAGGATGATAAATGGAAACAGGATGCATCTGAGCTCAATTTCGAGTCTCATAGCAAAGGGTCTGAATACTTATGTAAATAAGGTATCTGTTTTTTATTTTTAATACATTTTCTAAAATATCTAAAAACCTGTTTTCGCTTATTCATTATGGGGTATTGTGTGTAAATTGATGAAAAAAGAATAAGGCTTTAACGTAACAAAATTTGGAAAAGTCAAGGGGTCTGAATACTTTCCGAATGCACCTATTATTTGACAGCTTAGTTTTGTTAGGGTAGATGCCCACGAAGTGGCGCTCATATGATATGGAGTTATATTTGTTTACATAGCCAGCTAACAAGTTGCTACCGATATCATTCATTTAGAAACTGGCCCTGCTTCGTAACTAGTCAGCTAACATTGGCGAACTCTGTAGTTAGTCTGTCAGGCAAGAAAACGAGAGTTGATTGGAGGCAACATTGTGTCACTTCATCGTCTCACTCCCTCATTACAACAACAATCAGCTAAGTATGCCCATCGAAATAGATTCTATTCTAAACCTGTTTGGCTACATTTCAGTGTCATCTTTGTAATCTTTTACTTTTAACATCCTAAATAAATAAAACAATAGTTGAATCTGTAAACTGTTCTTACCATCTATGAAAGGTAATCTGACCATGATTCTTGAAGTGTGTCTACCCTTTACAGCCTTTATCGTTATGATCGGACCCATCTATGAATCTATTTATGAATGTATTTTTGCGTACTCTATTCGGTCTGATTATTGATCAGTCTGACATAAATATGCACAGAAACAATCTGGCCACAAAGGGCTTCATAAAATAATTTGGATTTATTGATTGAACGTGCTGTATACATTATGATACTCTTTACTGTGTGTGTGTGTGTGTGTGTGTGTAAGTAAGAGGGAGTGAGAGTGTGTGTAAAATGGGAGGAGGTGTGTAACTGAATAACACAATTTATTATAGAAACCCCTAAGAGGTGATTATTAGGGAAAGAGTAGCTGTGTTCGAATACTCATACAAACCACACTATCCGTACTATTTCTGACGTAAATTGAGTATGTAGTATGCTTATTGGTCATACCATGGATATAGTTAGTATGCCAAAAGCTCCCGGATGTCATACTACATTCGCAAAAATACGAAGTATACAAGCAGGGGACACTATTTCTGTGAGGGCTTGGTTGTGGTAAGGCCTCTTACTCCCACCTAGGGGAGGAGAGAGGCACACAATCAAGTCCTCACACCCGAACTAGGGAGATTATGATCCCCAATCAGAGACAACTGTCTAGCGTTGTCTCTGATTGGGGATAGTATTTAAGCCCCACACAAATCCACCTGTGTGTGGATCATTGTTCGTGTCTGCCTTGTGTTTTCAGCACGTAAGTTACTTTGCTTTGTTAGTGTTTTTGTATTTAGTTTCAGTCATCTCCTTTTCTGTATTTTGTGCTTCGTGAGTACAACTCCAAAATAAAAAAGGAATGACGCTCCACCAGCGCTCTGTGTATCGTCCCATCAACCCGCATTGTGACAATTTCCATGCTTTTAGGGCCCATAATGCAATTCTTCAGAAAACAGGCGTGGATTCAAAACATTTTCAGATTTGAAGAAAATTAAAGAAAATATGCAGCCGAATTCCGAAGAGAGCAGATACAAATTCATTGCTTTAACTAATTATGACAAATCTCAAGAAATGTTTAGCAATTTAATTGTCGTGTCTTGACTATCATTAAATGTGAGGACTGTTATTTATATCAAATCAGTTCTCTAGGTTTAATGATTGCGGGATTAAACTAATTATGTAAACACTAATTAACTAGGAAGTCAGGGCACCACGGGAAAATGTTTACAGAGTTACTATTTTCCGAATATAACTCTGATATTTTATATCTTATCATAACTTATTAATGAATAGTTAATGAATTCGGTCAGTCTCATCTTGAACGTTGTAATTTGTTAGTCTGCACGAACCTTAACTTACTGATGAATCATCCATACAAAAATTGGCTCAATTATTTATTTACTAACTAATTAAACATTTACAGAACATATAAAAACATGCATACTAACACTGTGTGTACAGTCGTGGCCAAAAGTTTTGAGAATGACACAAGTATTGGTCTCCACAAAGTTTGCTGCCTCAGTGTTGATGATGGCAATTTGCATATACTATAACAGAATGTCATGAAGAGTGATCAGATTAATTGCAAAGTCCCTCTTTGCCATGAAAATGAACTTAATCCCCCAAAAACATTTCCACTGCATTTCAGCCCTGCCACAAAAGGACCAGATGCCATCATGTCAGTGATTGTCTCGTTAACACAGGTGAGAGTGTTGAAGAGGACAAGGCTGGAGATCACTCTGTCATGCTGATTGAGTCAGAATAACAGACTGGAAGCTTTAAAATGAGGGTACTGCTTGAAATCATTGTTCTTCCTCTGTCAACCATGGTTACCTGCAAGGAAACACGTGCCGTCATCATTGCTTTGCACAAAAAGGTCTTCACAGGCAAGGATATTGCTGCTGGTAAGATTGCACCTAAATCAACCATTTATCGGATCCTCAAGAACTTCAAGGAGAGAGGTTCAATTGTTGTGAAGAAGGCGTCAGGGCGCCCAAGAAAGCAAGCGCCAGGACTGTCTCCTAAAGTTGATTCAGCTACGGGATCGGGGAACCACCAGTGCAGAGCTTGCGCAGGAATGGCAGCAGGCAGGTGTGAGTGCATCTGCACGCACAGTGAGGCGAAGACTTTTGGAGGACTTTTGGAGGATGGTCTGGTGTCAAGAAGGGCAGCAAAGAAGCCACTTTTCTCCAGGAAGAACATCAGGGACAGACTGATATTCTGCAAAAGGTACAGGGATTGGACTGCTGAGGACTGGGGTAGAGTCATTTTCTCTGATGAATCCCCTCTCCGATTGTTTGGGCCATCCGGAAAACACCTTGTCCGGAGAAGACAAGGTGAGCGCTACCATCAGTCCTGTGTCATGCCAACGGTAAAGAATCTTGAGACCATTCATGTGTGGGGTTTCTTCTCAGCCAAGGGAGTGGGTACACTCACAATTTTGCCTAAGAACACAGCCATGAATAAAGAATGGTACCAACACATCCTCCGAGAGCAACTTCTCCCAACCATCCAAGAACAGTTTGCTGACGACCAATGCCTTTTCCAGCATGATGGAGCACCTTGCCATAAGGCAAAAGTGATAACTAAGTGGCTCAGGGAACAAAACATCTACATTTTGGGACCATGGCCAGGAAACTACCCAGACCTTAATCCCATTGAGAACTTGTGGTCGATCCTCAAGAGTCAGGTGGACAAACAAAAACCCACAACTTCTGCCAAACTCCAAGCATTGATTATCCAAGAATGGCCTGCCATCAGTCAGGATGTGTCACGACTTCGGCTGAAGTCGGTCCCTCCCCTGGGTCGGGCGGCCAAAGGCGGTCGACGTCACCAGAGTTCTAGTCACCACCGATCCATTTTACGTTTGTCCTGTTCCATTCACACCTGGTTCCCATTCCACTAATTGTATGTTCGTTACTTATTCCCTCTGTTCCCCCCTGGTTCTTGTCCGTAATTGTTTCATGTCAGATGATTGCATTGAAGAAAATAAATAGTGTTTTCCGTTCCATTTCTCCCGTCTCCCTGTGCCTGCTTCCACCCTCATACGCAATCGCTCACAGGATGTGGCCCAGAAGTTAATTGACAGCATGCCAGGGCGGATTGCAGAGGTCTTGAAAAAGAAGGGTCAACACTGCAAATATTGACTCTTTGCATAAACTGAATGTCATTGTCAATGAAAGCCTTTGACACTTGTAATTATACTTCAGTGTTCCATAGTAACTACTGACATAAAGATCTAAGAACACTGAAGCAGCAAACTTTGTGGAGACCAATACTTGTGTTATTCTCAAAACTTTTGGTCACGACTGTACACTGGTCTAGTAGAAATTTACAATTTCAAATGTGTGGAGCTGGTCCTAACATTCTTTCTGGAATAGTGTGAATTTCGTCATGGGGGCTTTTATACTTGGGGTAGAAAAGGGTGTTTCATCAGTCACCACTGACTGAGCATAAGTTACTATGAAAAACAATTTTCATTAAGAAGACTAAAACCACATTGTTATCTTTTCAAAAGTATTCTTATACTTAATCATTCATCTTATACAACATTCAGATGCAAAGCTAATAACTGAGGAATGTACACTTTCAAAGATACCATTATGTTGTCCTACTGTCTTTCATGATGTCACAAAAAGAAACAACTTCGACATGGTCGTTTTGGATTCTCCACTGACCGTTTCCACATTCTCAAAAATGTTTAATTCTCAAATTTTGGGGGATGTAGAAGTTTTGGCGGGAGAAGATCCTTTGTTCTAACATAGGGACATCCTCTCTCTTCGCTTTCTGCATGCCCAGGGAGAGAGAGTCTGCAAGGAATTTACGACGCGTTGTTAAGTCATAAAGTCACTGGCCTCCCCCCTCCCTCTCCTGTGGGAGAGAGAAAGAGTCCTGGGCAGGCCGGTCATGACATAATAAAGTAATGACTTTTCAAATAAGTTACGTTGGTTGACAATTTGTTAACTACGCTAGCCGCATAGCATATCATTACAGCAGTTGCTTGTATGTTCTAGGTATCTTAGCTAGCTACCTAACGTTAGTTGGCTACTAATACATCGAACTTGCCAGTATATTAACTATATGCTATCAAACTAACTATCCAACATTTATAAACTTGATAATTCACGTGATTCTTAGCTTAGCTAAGTGGTATAGTTGTTGTGCGTTCTCAATGGACATTGTTAATGAAGTTGTAAGATGTCTAGCTAGTTATTTGATAGTGAGTGTCTTCACACAATGGATTACAAAATGTGTGTTATTCCTATTGACATGAATGTGGTGCCATATTAAAGAAGAGGTTGTGCTTTTTAAAACTAAGTTAACTTGTAATTGTCATTTGTTCTTTGTTTTTGATCTATGTCTGTTTGAAATGTGTGAGAAAATTTGCTTTATCTTGAACATTCTCAGTAATCTATTGGGGTCTAAAGGGTTAAAACATGCAAATGATTTACAACACAACCCAAATGCAAAAGAGGGGTATACTACAAAGCAGGATCAATTACTTAAGAGGTGGTCTGTTTTGTTCAGTAGACAGCTGCTATATTGTGGAGGGTCATTGAGATGTGCAGTTTAGTGTTTAGGTCCGGGATGCTGGGCTGAAGAGGGGCACTCTATTAGGGCGGTGACTATGGTCAGATCAGTGAGAAGGAGGCTCAACAATTGCCCTCTGAGCAGGTTTGTGAGTGTGTGCATTTGTTTGCGAGTCTATGTGTCTGTGTGCAAGAGAGAGAAAGAGCCTTGCGTGTCTATAAATAGCTGCATTTCACCCACCACTGCTCCAGCAACCGGGGCAGCTCTCATCACGCCCTCTCTCGCTCCCTCTCTCCCATTCTGCCCCCTTCTATCTCCAGTCCCCCCACACAAAAGGGGCTCTACCACCATGGTGAAACTGCTATAGGTTAATCAATAAGGAGGGTCTGGGATGAAGAGGGGATGGCCGCAGGAATAGTTTTGCGGCTTTAGCACTAATGGTTGGTAGCCAATGGGGATGGATAATAAGGTAGCAAGTTCTGTCTGTGGCCCTTGGGGTCAAGTGATTCTTATCAGGTAAAATTGGTGTGTGTTGGGGGGGGGGTAAACATGGTAGAAAAACACAATGTGAAAGTAATTGGGAGAAAGAGAGCAAGAGAGACAAAGAAAAAAGAGAAATTAACTTAAATACCTAAATTTCCCCTTCAGTCGAGTCATCCATCAACCCACCGCTTGAGAACCCTCTCCTGACACCAGTGTTGGCACGAGGTTAGCGGACCCGCAATCTCCCTAAAGCAACGTTTCTCATTAGCCGGCACCACCTCCACTAGAGCAACCCCTGCTAGCTCATTTATCTATCTAGCGTCTAACAGGCTGTAGCAGCATCGCAGGCTAAATGAGAGTGTGGGCGGTTGACAAACCTCCCTTCCACTCGCCCGGCACAAGTCTGACGTGTTGGCTCATTGCACAGTATGTAAACATTTAAAATTTTGTTTCTGCGACATGGCAGGGTTCTTCTCTAGCTAAGCGGGACTTGTAAAGCCATTTTTCTATCTCAGGTGAAACTATTCCCAATGATCCTATTGATTTGCCCCAGTGGTTGTAAGAAGACAAAATGTCCACTGGACATAATTCTGAACTTCACGCACTTTGTCCAAAAAAAGTGCCTGAATGACCTTGGGGAAAAACAAGCCATTAAATCAGGTATTGTCCTCAAGATTTAAACCTTCCATGAGGGGAGCACAAGATGTAGCCTATAGGCAACTTTCTACTAGGAAATTAGCATTAGGGTCGGCAGGTAGCCTAACGGTTAGAGCGTTGGGCCAGTAACCGAAAGGTTGCTGATTCGAATACCTGAGCCAACAAGGTGGAAAAACCTGTCTGTGTCCTTGAGCAAGGCACTTAACCCTCATTTGCTCCAGGGGCTGACCCTGTAGGTAGGCAGTCATTGTAAATAAGAATTTGTTCTTAACTGACTTGCCTAGTTAAATAAAGGTTAAATAAATAAATACAAATTAAACATTAACACTCCAAAACTCCTGAATTCTTGCTTCTCAGAACTCAGAGGCGCTGTTTGCTGCTCTCTTTTGCTGCTAACCCAGCAGGAAAAACGTAGCATGTGGCATCTTAACATCCTCTACTGGTTGTAAACAGGTTTTCTGGTTGGGAAGATGTCATATGGTTGAGACAACGTCATAAAGACATCATTTTAATCAGTTTCTTCCTGCTGGGAACCACAGCAACAAGTCAAAAGGCCGTTCCAGAAACACATGGCCTTGGGAATGGTAGCTGAGCAATGAGCATCATCGCTGACGTCCGAGGTGGCCTGTTTTTTGCCTGTTTGTTTATTTGTATGATGCCCGTCCCAGATTAAAATACATCACAATCCATGGGAGAGATAAGAGATAATCTGGTAAAGAGCAACAATGAATGAGGCCGAACAAGCTGTCTGATGCAGATTGACAGAGAGACGGCCTGAGCGGAGTGCTGACCCCATGCTGAACTCAGGGCAGTATATTACAGGCAGGGCAGGCCGAGACTTGGGCAGCTAAAATATGTCAGTGGTTAATGTGGACTGATCCAAAGGCTTAGCCAAATGGGGTCAGGGTCCTGACATGGTCTCCTGCAAGTCTCTTCTTCTTATTGGTGTCCTTTAGTAGTGGTTTCTTTGCAGCAATTCGACCATGAAGGCCTGATTCACACAGTCTCCTCTGAACAGTTAATGTTGAGATGTGTCTGTTACTTGAACTCTGTGAAGCATTTATTTGGGCTGCAATCTGAGGCTGGTTACTCAAATTAACTTATCCTCGACAGCAGAGGTATTTCTGGGTCTTCCACTCCTGTGGCGGTCCTCATGAAGCTGGTTGAGAGAATGCCAAGAGTGTGCAAAGCTGTCATCAAGGCAAAGGGTGGCTATTTGAAGAATCTCAATTATAATTGTATTTTGTTTTTTGGTTACTACATGATTCCATATGTGTTATGTCATAGTTTTGATGTCTTCACTTTTATTCTACAATTTAAAAACAGGGGTGTACATATATGGACGAGCGATGTCAGAGCGGCATGGACTAAGATAGAGTAGAATAGTATAGAATACAGTATATACATACAGACGTGCTCAAAATTGTTAGTACCCTTACAGCTCATTGAAATAATGCTTCATTCCTCTTGAAAAGTGATGAAATTAAAAGCTATTTTATCATGTATACTTGCATGCCTTTGGTATGTCATACACCAAAGCAAAGAAACTGTGAAAAGAGATGAATTATTGCTTATGATACAATTCTAAAATGGCCTGGACACATTTTTTGTTACCCCTTAGAAAATATAATAAATAATTGGATTATTGTGATATTTCAAACTAATTAGTTTATTTAATTAGTATCACACATGTCTCCAAACTTGTAATCAGTCATTCAGCCTATTTAAATGGAGAAAGGTAGTCACTGTCTTGTTTGGTATCATTGTGTGCACCACACTGACCATGGACCAGAGAAAGTAAAGGAGAGAGTTATCTGCTACAAGATCTCCAAGCAGCTTGATGTTCCTGTGACAACAGTTGCAAATATCACATTAAACTGTAGCCAACCTCCCTGGGCGCGGCCGCAAGAGGAAAATCGACCCCAGATTGAACAGAAGGATAGTGCGAATGGTAGAAAAATAACCAAGAATAACTGCCAAAGAGATACAAGCTGAACTCCAAGGTGAAGGTACATCAGTTTCTGATCGCACCATCCATCGCTTTTTGAGCGAAAGTGGGCTCCATGGAAGAAGACCCAGGAGGACTCTGGTAAAATGCATATTGACAAGCCACAATCCTTCTGGGAGAATGTACTTTGGATGGAAGAGTCAAAACTGGAGCTTTTTGGCAAGTCACATCAACTGTTCATCACATCACATGTTCACAGACTAAAAAATGAAGCTTTCATGAAAAGAACACCATACCTACAGTGAAACATGGAGGAAGCGCGGTTATGTTTTGGGGCTGCTTTACTGCAATTGCAGTCTGGAGAAGGCACCCATCAAACCTGAGACAGCTGGAGCAGTTTTCTCAGGAAGAGTGGGCCAAACTGCCTGTTAACAGGTGCAGAAGTCTCATTGAGAGCTACAGAAAACGTTTGATTGCAGTGACTGCTTCTAAAGGTTGTGCAACACAATATTAGGTTAAGGGTCCCATTTTTGTCCATGCCATTTTCATTTGTTTTATTATTTACACTATTATGTTGAATAAAAAATCAAAGCAAAGTCTGATTTCTAGTAAATATGGAATAAACAATGGTGGATGCCAATTACCTTTGTCAGTTTAAAGTTATTTCAGAGAAAATTGTGCATTCTTAGTTTTTTGTGGAGGGGTACCAACAAATTTGAGCACGTCTGTGTGAGATGAGTAATGCAAGATATGTAAACATTATTAAAGTGACTAGTGTTCCATTTCTTAAAGTGCCCAGTGATTTCTAGTCTATGTCTATAGGCAGCAGCCTCTAATGTGCTAGTGATGGCTATTTAACAGTCTGAAGGCCTTGAGATAGAAGCTGTTTTTCAGTCTCTCGGCCCCAGCTTTGATGCACCTGTACTGACCTCGCCTCCTGGATGATAGCGGGGTGAACAGGCAGTTGCTCGTGTGGTTGATGTCCTTGATGATATTTTTGGACTTCCTGTGACATCGGGTGCTGTAGGTGTCCTGGAGGGCAGGTAGTTTGCCCACAGTAATACGTTGGGCAGACCGCACCAACCTCTGGAGAGCCCAGCGGTTGCGCGCTGTGCAGTTGCCGTACCAGACGGTGATACAGCCCGACAGGATGCTCTCAATTGTGCATCAGTAAAAGTTTGTGAGGGTTTTAGGTGCCAAGCCACATTTCATCAGCCTCCTGAGGTTGAAGAGGCTCTGTTGCGCCTTCTTCACCACACTGTGTGTGGGCGTTCCATTTCAGTTTGTCAGTGATGTGCTGTTTCCTGAAGTCCACGATCATCTCCTTTGTTTTGTTGACATTGAGTGAGAGGTTATTTTCCTGGCACAACACTCTCAGAGCTCTCACCTCCTCCCTGTAGGCTGTCTTGTCATAGTTGGTAATCAAGCCTACTACTGTTGTGTCATCTGCAAACTGATTGAGCTGGAGGCGTGCTTGGCCACGCAGTCATGGGTGAACAGGGAGTACAAGACTGGGCTGAGCACACACCCTTGTGGGGCCCCAGTGTTGAGGATAAGCAAAGTGGAGGTGTTGTTTCCTACCTTCACCTTAATGATGAGCTTAGAGGGTACTATGATGTTGAATGCTGAGCTATAGTCAATGAACAGCATTCTTACATAGGTATTCCTCTTGTCCAGATGGGATAGGGGAGTAGGCAGCGTGATGGCGATTGCATAGTCTGTGGATCTATTGGGGCGGTAAGCAAATTAAAGTGGGTCTAGGGTGACAGGTAAGGTAGAGGTGATATGATCCTTGACTAGTCTCTCAAAGCACTTGATGATGACAGAGGTGAGTGCTATGGGGTGATAGTAATTTAATTCAGTTACCTTTGCTTTCTTGGGTACAAGAACAATGGTGGCCATCTTGAAGCATGTATGGACAGCAGACTGAGATAGGGAGAGATTGAATATGCCCGTAAACACACCAGCCAGCTGGTCTGCGCATGCTCTGCGGACCCAGCTAGGGATGCCGTCTGGGCCGGCAGCCTTGCGTGGGTTAACATGCTTAAATGTATTACTCACGTCGGCCACGGAGAAGGAGAGCCCACAGTCCTTGGTAGCGAGCCGAGACGGTGGCACAGTGTTATCCACAAAGCGGGTGAAGAAGTTGTTTAGCTGTAGTCCGTGATTATATGTAGACCCTGCCACATACGTATGTCTTGTGTCTGAGCCGTTGAATTGCGACTCCACTTTGTCTCTATACTGACATTTTGCCTTTTTGATTGCCTTGCTGAATGAATAACTACACTGTTTGTATTCTGCCATATTACCAGTCACCTTGCCATGGTTAAATGCGGTGGTTCACACTTTCAGTTTTGCGCGAATGCTGCCATCTATCCATGGTTTCTGATTAAGGTAGGTTTTAATAGTCACAGTGGGTAAGACATCTCCTATACACTTCCTGATAAACTCAGTCACCGTTTCAGTAGTGTTCAAGTGTTTTAGCAGCGAGAGTACAACAGTCAATTTGTTGATAGAACTTCGGCAGCCTAGTCCTCAAATTTGCTTTGTTAAATTCCCCAGCTACAATGAATGCAGCCTCAGGATATGTGGTTTCCAGTTTGCATAAAGTCCAGTGAAGTTCTGTGATGGCCGTCGTGGTATCGGCTTGAGGGGGGATTTTAAACGGCCGTGGCTATAAGGAAAATTCTCTCGGGAGATAATATGGTCAGCATTTGATTGTGAGGTATTCTAGGTTGGGTGAACAAAAGGACTTGAGTTCCTGTATGCTACTACAATTACACCATGAGTCGTTAATCATGAAACACACACCTACGCCCTTCTGCTTCCCGGAGAGATATTTATTCCTGTCAGCGAGATGAACTGAGAACCCCTCTGGCTGGAACGATTTTTCAACAGAATATCCCGAGAGAGCCATGTTTCCATGAAACAAAGTATGTTACAGGCCCTGATGTCTCTCTGGAAAGAAACCCTTGCCCTGAGCTCGTCAACTTTGTTATCCAAAGACTGAACATTAACGAGTAATGTACTCGAAAGCGGTGGGTGGTGTGCGTGCCTCATAAGTCGAACCAGCAGGCCGCTCTGAGCATCTCTCCAATGTTTTGGGTTGGCCTCTGGAATCAGTTCAATTGCCATGGGGAGAGCGAAGAAAGGATCTGCTTCGGGGAAGTCATATTCCTGGTTGTAATGCTGGTAGTTCTGGTGAGTAACCGCCACTCTGATATCCAATAGTTATTCCCGGCTGTATGTAATGACACAAAACATTTCCTGAGCTAATAATATAAAGAATTATACATAAAAAAACAAAATACCGCAAAGTTTCCTAAGAGATAGTTCCTAAGACTCCGTCGGCGCCATCTTTCTACAACTCGTCACCATGCAACATAAAAACACATATACTGTACATTCCACTCACGCAAACTCATGTGTGTGTTAGGATGAGTACAGACGATGAGACTCCTGTCCCTGGTTGCTCTGCTGCCAGTGGTATTGTTCTAGTGCCTCGGCAGCAAATGGCTCTAACATTGAGACATTGGCCTTCTGACTGTTTATGTTGTTGTACTCCGAATTTAGCCAATTTGAGATGTTTCCCAGTTCTGGGTGAGATTTGAGATATGTGCACCTCTAAGACTGACTAGGAACTATAGAGGATGCTTTTTCAGGATTTTCTTATATATTCTTCAATTTGATGGGGGGAATATGTCATTTTTCCCCCTCATCGATCTACACGCAATACCACAAAATGACAAAGGATTTCTTATATATATATATATATATAATTATTATTATTTTTTTATTGTAGCAAATGTATAAAAAAAATCCAAACTGAAATATGACATTTAAAGCCACTCCTGTGTTGTATGGGCTGTGTGCTTAGGGTCGTTGTCCAGTTGGAAGTTTAACCTTTGCCCCAGTCTGAGGTCCTGAGCGCTCTGGAGAATGTTTTCATCAAGGATCTCTCTGTACTTTGCTCATTTCATCTTTCCATCTCTTCTGACTAGTCTCCCAGTCCCTGCCGCTGAAAAACATCCCCACAGCATGATACTGCCACCACCATGCTTCACCGTAGGGCTGGTGCCAGGTTTCCTCCAGAAGTCACACTAGACTGAGCGCCGACCAAGATGGCTGCTTCGCGACTAGCCCTTAGGAAACTGCAGTATTCTGTTTGTTTATGTACTTTTCTTTACGTTATTAGCTCAGGAATTGTTTTGTGCCATTACATACAGCCGGGAAGAACTATTGGATATTAGAGTGCCGGTAACTCACCTGAACCAGCAGCATTACGGCCAGGATTACGACTTCCCGGAGCAGATCCTTTGTTCACTCTCCATCGTGCAATTGAACTTATTCCAGATGCCGACCCAAAACAACAACGCCGGCAAAGGAGAGGGACTCTGGGCGGCTTCCTGGTCCGACTCAGGAAGCATGCACAACACCCACTGCTCCCAAGTATTTTACTCGCTAATGTCCAATCTCTGGATAATAAGGTTGATGAGCTTAGGGCGAGAGTTGCTTTTCAGCGAGACACTAGGGACTGTAACATACTCCGCTTCACAGAAACATGGCTTTCTGGAAACGTTCTGTCTGACTAGTCTCCCAGTCCCTGCAACTGAAAAACATCCCCACAGCATGATGCTGCCACCACCATGCTTCACCGTAGAGATGGTGCCATGGGATGGTGCCACGTTTCCTCCAGTTTGGCCGGGCGGACAGTTTCAGGAAGATTCTTGGTGTTTCCAAACTTTTTCCATTTAAGAATGATGGAGGCCACTGTGTTCTTGGGTACCTTCAATGCTGCAGAAATGTTTTGGTACCCTTCCACAGACTTGTACCTCGACACAATTCTGTCTCGGAGCTTGGTTTTTGCTCTGACATGCACTGTCAACTGTGGGACCTTATATAGACAGGTGTGTGCCTTTCCAAATCATGTCCAATCAATCTAATTTACCACAGGTGCACTCCAATCAAGTTGTAGAAACATCTCAAAGAAGATCAATGGAAATATGATGCACCTGAGCTCAATTTCAAGTAAATACATTTTTATTTTTATATTTTTGTTTTGAAAAAAGTAAAATATTGTTTTCACTTTGTCGTTATGGGGTTTTGTGTGTGTAGATTGATGAGGGAAAAAATTCTAAAATATTTTTGAATAAGGCCGTAACCTAACAAAATAAGTCAAATAAGTCAAAGGGTCTGAATACTTTCCGAATGCACTGTACAGTATATACACTGAGTATACAAAATATTGAGAACAGCTCTTTCCATGACAGACTGATCAGGTGACTCAATATTGTCCTGTTCCTAATTGCCATATTCTGTGATGGCTGGTATCTGCTGTGCCTGTTCTAGCCTATACATGCTCTGGCTCGTCCTGCTGGCCCAAGTCTAGCAATTCCTGGCCTTGATCACATCTTATGTCTGATGCTGACTGCAAAGTAGCCTACAAGAACCAGCCACTGCTATACAAACCATGTTTAATGGCAGTGCTCACAGCAAATGTGAGAAGTGCCACAACGCTCAAAACGTTAAAACGTTGTGCTGTAATTATATGTTATTTCCATCACGCTAAAGCATGCACACAGTCGAACAGCCAGACAAAGAGAAAAAGTCTGACTAAACAGACAAACAAAACTGCCATACAACTAGTAAGACCCACCTGTTTTTACCAGGGCATACAATGCACTATATGGGAGCAACATTAAAGTCACTGAAGGACATCAAAAACAAACACACTATACAACATCCGAATGCCTGTTTGTAACAATAGCACATTGAATTGTAAGCCATCTTGAAAAAAAAAAAAAAAAAGTCCAAGGTAGCCATTTTATCTCAATATCAAATAATTTGTGTGTAACAATTAAGTACCTTACTGTGATTGTTTTAAATTAAAATGGTCAAAACGTTTATTAGAAAATAGCAATTTATCATCAAGAATTATGCTAGGGGAGTCATCTGAGTAGAGAGGGGAAAACTGAAAACTAGCTGTTGGCAGATAGGTTTGGAACTCTTTCTTATTGATATATTAACTAAATTTACCACCTGGTGACCAAACTTTTTGGGACAGACTTGCACTAAAAGGGCATCATAATTTTCACAATTGAACAGGTATTATTCCAACCTCATTGTGTGGAAATATATACATACACAATACATGAAAATCATGTTTTTGACTGCACTGGGCCTTTAACTGTAAACTTTCCTTTTGGTAAAGTAGTGCTTTGAGCGTTCACTAGATTCATTAAAAAGACAATATGCCTGCTTATTGTATCCTCCAATGAGATTATCTGAATGGAATATTATGTAAAACTGTAGTAGAGGGACAATTACGAGGCAGTATAATCTTAACTCCACAGTCAGCTCCATTGTTCTCCAGGGGCCGCAAGTATGACCCCCAGAGGTTTTGTTTAGTCTGGTCCCACTCTTATTATGCCTTCATATGCATCTTTCTACTAAGGATTTGTTTTCCACAGCAAAATATTTAAATGCATTGAAATGCATCGACTCAATATATAAGGGAACAATATTTCTATCCCTCAAGCAAATCGATCGATATATTTTAAGAAAAATCAAAGAAACTAAATGTGAGACATCCGTAAAAGTTATTATGCCCCCCAAAAAAGGCTCAACGTTAAATTTCTGAAGCCACCTCCTTGCTTAACTTCAATAATATTGAAGCAGCTTGTTAAACCTCTCCACTGAATTATATCAATTAACATCATGGAGCCTTTTCTTTGGCCTTTGCCCCAGTGAATGAGGACTCTTCTGGGAAGGGTGGCAGAGGTTAAGCCCCTCTTTGAAGATTACGTTTCGCTTTCCAGTCGCCTGGTCCAGAGACTAGCCAGCCACTGTAATCCACCACTGCAGGCTTTTGATAGCTCCCAGAGCAAGTCATTATTACTGCTGCTGGTTAAAAAGAAAGAAGGAGAGCGAGAGAAAGATAGGGAGTTAGAGTGACAGAGAGAGAAACACGTGAAGAGAAATGGAGAAAGGTGATGGAGTTTTTTGGGGGGGATTGAAGGAACAGAAACTAAATTCTAAAAGCTCTAACTTAATTGGGGTGACCCAGTGAGATGTATTAACTGTTTGTCTCTGATGATGAAGAGGAGAAATATGACTTTGAAAATATGTCAAACTGATGTAAACTCTCTTTCTCTATCTGGGCTATTATGGGTAACTACTCCACATCTACACCATGGATGGGCAACTTTGATGGAGGCCACAAAAATACAGAACTCATCATGAGGAGCTGCTGTGGCTCGTGGGTCTGCGTATCCACTTCCACCCAGGTAAGTAATTCAACCATGCTTACAAGTTTAGATAGCTGGCCGCTAGAATTACTTACCAATCAAAAAAAAAATGTACCTGACATGGGCTAATTGAGTGACTGCTGATGCACAACCACATTTCGTAAATATTCTAACTCTCAACAGTAAATTGAGACCCCGACTGCAGTTATTGACACACTCAAACCAGTGTGCCTGGCACCTATTACCATTCAAACGCACTTAAATCTTTTGTCTTGCCCATTCACCCTCAATGGCACACATACACAATCAATGTCTCAATTATCTCAAGGGTTAAAAATCCTTCTTTAACCTCTCCGCCCCTGCATCTACACTGATTTGAAGGGGATTTAACAGGTGACATCAATATGGGATCATAGCTTTCACCTGGATACTCCTGGTCAGTCTATGTCATGGAAAGAGCAGGTGTTCGCAATTTTTTGTATGCTCAGTGGCTGACAATACAGGTGTGCCAAGCTTGTATCGTCATACCCAAGAAGACTTGAGGCTGTAATCGCTGCCAAAGGTGCTTCAACAAAGTATGAATACTTATGTAAAAATGTCTAAAAACCTGTTTTTGTCATTATGCGGTATTGTGTGTAGATTGATGAGGGATTTTGTTTTTTTCATCCATTTTAGAATAAGGCAGTAACGTAACAAAATGTGGAAAAGGTCAAGGGGTCTGAATACTTCCCGAGTGCACAGTACAGTTAATATGCAGTATATTATAGTCCATATACAACAATAAATAGTCTTGTGGCGCTGCTGTCATATCAGTGTGAGGTAAATGGGGCTTGAAATGTCACAGAACCCAACCATTTCATTCCTACATATACTTAGGTACGCAGCTCCATGTGCAGTGCATTCGGAAAGGTTCAGACCCCTTACATTTTTCCACATTTTGTTACATTATAGCTTTATTCTAAAATGGATTCAATTGTTGTCGTTTTTCTCATCAATCTACACCCATAATGACAAAGGAAAAACTGTTTTTTTTTTTATGTTGGCAAATATCTCTATATATATAAAAAACTGAAATATTACATTTACATAAGTATTCAGACCTTTTACTCAGTACTTTGTTGAAGCACCTTTGGCAGAGATTACAGCCTCAAGTCTTCTTGGGTATGACGCTACAAGCTTGGCACACCTGTATTTGGGGAGTTTCTCCCATTCTTCTCTGTAGATCCTCTCAAGCTCTGTCAGGTTGGATGGGGAGCATCGCTGCAGAAATTATTTCAGGTCTCTCGATTGGGTTCAAGTCCGGGGGCTGGCTGGGACACTCAAGCACATTCAGAGACTTGTCCCGAAGCCACTCCTGCGTTGTTTTGGCTGTTTGCTTAGGGTCGTTGTCCTGTTAGAAGGTGAACCTTCGCCCCAGTCTGAGGTCCTGAGCACTCTGGAGCAGGTTTTCATCAAGGATCTCTCTGTACTTTGTTTCGTTGATCTTTCCCACAATCCTGGCTAGTCTCCCAGTCCCTGGTGATGAAAAACATCACCACAGTATGATGCTGCCACCACCATGCTTTAGCCTATACATTCTCTGGCTTGTACTGCTGGCCCAAGTCTAGCAATGCCTGGCCTTGATCACATCTTATGTCTGATGCTGACAGCAAAGCATGCTGTGACTGGCTGGCCCTCACTAGCTTCAGGCCTAGCCTACAAGAATCAGCCACTGCTATACAAACCATGTTTCATGGCAGTGCTCACAGCAAATGTGAGAAGTGCCACAATGCTCAAAACCTTAAAACGTTGTGCTTTATTTATATGTTATGCTGGTACCCTTCCCCAGATCTGTGCGTTGACATAATCCTGACTCTGAGCTCTACGGACAATTCCTTCGACCTCATGACTTCATTTTTGTTCTGACATGCACTGTCAACTGTGGGACCTTATATAGACAGGTGTGTGCCTTTCCAAATCAGTTGAATTTACCAGAGGTGGACTCCAATCAAGTTGTAGAAACATCTCAAGGATGATCAATGGAAACAGGATGCACCTGAGCCCAATTTCGAGTCTCATAGCAAATGGTCTGAATATTTATGTAAATAAGATATTTATTTTATTACATTTATTTTATATAATTTGTAAAAAAACGTGAACAACGATATCGTAAACGCACTTACTTTCAACGGACAATCATACAATAACCCACACACAGGTGTAGGACAGAACAACCTAAATAGAATCCCCAATCAGAGACAACGCTTCGCAGCTGCCTCTAATTGGGGATTCAACACAAAACATAAACATTGATCTAGTTGACCTAGATCTGTCAGGCTCTGACCCTGGCTATCTAGAGGAGCCAAAGGGCTCCCTATGGCCAGAGCCTTACAGGTGTGTCTGATGGTGATTAAGGCTATCTAATGTATAATAATGCTAAAATATTTGTATCTGTGTCTTTCAGCATCAGTAGAACACGCCTCACTCTCCTCCACCAGTCATGCAAGGAGAATGGTCTAATGCCTTCCATCAAAAAGAGAGCTGGCCCGGGCAAGCACAAGTTACACCTGAAGCATGAGACTTGCAGCGAGATGTGAACTTCAACAACAACTATGCAGAGGATTATGCAATAGTATTACCAGGATGGCACCCAGGACACAACATCCCACAGCTGGTTGGACTGGAGGAGGTACGGTGCTGGTGGAAAGCTATGGCTGGCAACAACACCTGACTCCGTACTTCAGCTGGAGTCAGGTATGTTGTGCAGGGTTGTAATGTCTTAAAACATTTTTTGTTATTTCCTGTTTTACAGCTTCGATGCTCTGGAGCCTGGTGTTGTTGTCGCCAAGGAGCATTCGGATTCAGTCGGGACCAGGTTTCAACTGCTGCGCAATGCTGACATCCTTCTTCCCATAGATGGTCTGCCTGTACCAACACCACCTGGACTGGACACAGCTAGAGACATTTATATTTTTGAGGAGATCAGGGAGTTTTGCGATGAAGAGGCTATGGACATCACATGCCCTGCACCGAAGTCAAGGGCAGGACAGAATCAGGTTCTCCGAATATAGATTCCCTTGTCCATGTGTGGATCGGACAGACCATTCATCAACATGATCTGAATTGACTCTCTCCTAACACACACATACGTTGCTGCTACTATTTTTTCATCCTGCTGCTCACCCACTTTACCCCTGATTGTATGCATATAACTACCTTGTCTGTCACTATAGTTATTAATATTGTTCTTGTACATACTCTATATTATTTTATTTATATTGACACTATCTATTTCTGTTATTGCTACTATGCAAGTAATCATTTGGCTGTACCGTTTACACGTTCTGTAGAGACCCATCCACTTAGCAAGATTTGGCTGGGGGTTATAGCATTTCTTTCACACCACCCATCAATTTAGACAAGTGTGTCTGGTTAAGCATCATCTAATATTTATAAAATATTTATGTTTACCTGGAATAAAATACTTTCTGTTTTCCTTATTGTTTAGCACATGACCTCACATGTTAATCCTTAAAGAGATGGGTTTGGCTAATGCTTAAGAGCGTGTGAACAAAGGAGAGCCAGTAGGGACCGAAATATTCAAAGGCTGTTTTCTCAAAAGTGAGTTTCAAAGCAGAATTACTTTCCCATTGTTCCTCAAATGCAGTGTATGTTATACCATTTTGTAGCTCTGAGTCTCCAATGTAAAAAAATGAAATTCAAAATTTTGCTACATAAGACCGAACCCAGGTGGTGAGTCACATTTGACCAAAGCATTAGAAGGAACATTTGACTTTCTATTTTGTTTTTGTCAGCAAATGCAATTTGAAAAGAAAAGCAATTTGTAAAACACATTCTAAAGTTCAAGCCTCTTCTTAATGTCGTAAAGGGAGCTAACAGTGTTGTGACATCACAAAATCATGCTGCTCAAAATGAAAGACTGGTCTTGTGTGTACCGGCCTTGTGGTAACAGTGATTGGTCCCCCAAGTTATTAAAACACTGAAGGTAAAGTATCAAAGTCCTACAAGAAAGATTATAACAAACTGGTAATTAAGAAGAAGCATTCCCTTGTGTTTAATATTGCAGAGTGATATTACAGGAGGGAGTGTTGTTTGCTATCCGTTGTTTACACTCGTTTCCTGTAAGAAGATTAGTCGTACTTCAAAGTCTCTCTGATATGGAATAATCTCAGGATAAATCTACACTTAGACTTGCACTTTCCGCAAACTTGACATGAATTATTTACAACCATCTGCCACAGATCGAGAGTTAGAACCATCATTCTCTTATCCCCCAAGCTGACTCTTCTACATTGTACTCTCTCCGAAAGACCTGGCAACTCTTTGCTGGTGGGGAGCATGTGGAACATATTTATTTTATTTCAGTGTCATACACCAATTGGTGCCTAGACCATATGAGCTTATAGCATATGGCATTGGTGGTAGACGTGGGATCCAGCACAAAGGGAAGAGGCAATGTTCTTTTGCTTAATAACCGTACATTGTTAATCAGTGTCGACAACACTGGCAAGGTTCAAACTTCAAAAGCATTGAATAAAACAGGCCTTGCATGGATTATTACATTTAAGGGGTCCTGAGACTGTCCAAATTTAATAAAAAGCTTTATGTTCTACACTAATTCACGTTGGACCACACATCTAAACCATCTCTGGAACAGCTCCTTCACAATGTATCCATACCCAATTAAACCACCATGCTCATATCTCAGCATGCGTAGGCCTGCGAGGGCCTTTAACTACGGCTGGCTTGTGCCTCTCTCCTTAGCACGGCCCCCTCTCAGTGTTTGTGTTCCAGTCAAGGGACTCGCCCTTCATGACAATTTATTGACACAAGATCCCCCCCCCCCCAATTACTTGCGGCAAGAGAGTGGAGAGGAGAGAGAGGAGGGCCTGGCTCAGACATGTGTGTCTGTGTGTGCATTCTGGCTCGACTTGGGTTAGCTCGACCTGGCCAGGGCAGCAACCCAGTTACAACACGTCAAGCAAAACATACATGTCACCCAGTCAGGCATAGCCACCCAAGTCTAAAATGGACAAAAGCCCTCAGTGGAGACTGGTGCAGTTGAAGATGTAGAGAATAGGGTGCGATTTCAGACATAGGACTGTTCTAGAAGTGGACAAGGTTTCCACATTCTCTCGAGCAGACCAGTGAATCGTCTTGGCTCCTAGGGGAAACAACCTGTTGACTAAGGAATGGCTTGTTCAAATCAAAGACCATTCTGGTAACCTTAGGAATAGTTATGTGGCACTTTATCCAATATTCATTAATGTCAGCAAAGACCTGCATTCTCATGGGTCATACAGTAGTTAGAGGTCTGTAGAGAATTTCTCAACATGCAGGACTGTTTTGTCCAATTCGATCTCATTGCTGTGCTAACCTGCATTGGTCAAATGTAACATCTACAGTAGTTCAAAGCTGACCCATTGTTGTAGGGAATGGATCACCTGTTCGCTGTTAACAGGGTTTCATACTTGTCCAGGGCTCCGGACTGCCACTATTTAGTCTCATTTTGTGACCCTTTGACTTGGCTGTGCGAGTTACATTTGTTTAATGGTCACATCACTGTGAGCTCCACATTCTACATGGTCACCTCACTCAAAACAGAACAGTAAAGTGCATAATTGGAACTACCTGCTGCTGTGATGAGCGAGCCTCTCTCACTGCCTCTCCCACTGCGCTCCGGAAGAAAAAAATGTGTCCTTATTTCAAAATCCAATTGCGGGAAAAACACAGCTATACTTCGATAACGATACCAGGTTTAGTATCAAAATACTCTATACAGAAACAATGCTCAAGACCAAAACGATACTCGATACGAAACGATACCACAGTAAAACAAAAAAGAAAGCGTATTAGCTAAAGCCACAGAATAACCACTGGGATGTATTTTTTACATTGAACAATATATTGATAACTGGTAGAACAAATAAAATAACAAAATAATATCATGCAAAACCATATGAGACCCAGAGTATAAAAAATGTTTTTAAATGACATCTAAACTGTATAAAAATGTAATATGTTACATATCTACAGTCCTGTGTAGCTCAGATGGTAGAGCATGATGATTGCAATGCTAGGGTTGTGGGTTTGATTCCCATGGGGGACCCGTACAAAAAAAGAATGAACATATATGCACTAACTTAACTGTAAGTTGCTTTGGAGTGTCTGCAAATAGACTTAAATATAAATATCAGGGTTAATTAAATCTATGGCCTTAACATTGGGTCAAATGACATTCATAAGTTTTCTTTATTTAACTAGGAAAGTCAGTTAAAAACAAATTCTTATTTACAATGACGGCCTACCCCTAACGATGCTGGGCCAATTGTGCACCGCCCTTTGGGACTCCCAATGACAGCCTGGAATCAAACCAGGGTCTGTAGTGACACCTCTAGCACTGAGATGCAGTGCCCTAGACCACTGTACCACTAGGGAGCCTATTTGACCTATGATTAATTATTAATTACACCGACGCAGAGATGGTTTCCAGCTCCATAGCGTGGCTGAGCGTCATGTCCGTCCTGGACACCGACGCTGAGAAGGGCTCCAATCACAGAGCTGTGCTGGCCTCTGAAGACTCCAGGCTGTCGACCGTCGCTGGAGGATCTGGGCTGTCGGCCGTCGCTGGAGGCTCCGGGCTGTAGACCGTGGCTGAAAGCTCCGGGCTGTCGGCCGTCGTTGGAGGCTCCGGGCTGTCGGCCGTCGCTGGAGGCTCTGAGCTGTAGACCGTAGCTGGAGGCTCCGGGTGTCGAGCTGTCACTGGCGCCTCCCTGCCTCGACCCTTAACTGGAGGTCGAATGCGTGGAGCAGGCACGGGCCGTACCGGGCTGGGGGAACGCACCACTGGGCTGGTGCGAGGAGCAGGCACGGGCCGTACCGGGCTGGGGGAACGCACCACTGGGCTGGTGCGAGGAGCAGGCACGGGCCGTACCGGGCTGGGGGAACGCACCAATGGTCTGGTGCGAGGAGCAGGCACAGGCCGTACCGGGCTGCGGGAACGCACCACTGGTCTGGTGCAAGGAGCAGGCACGTGCCGTACCGGGCTGGGGGAACGCACCATTGGGCAGGTGCGAGGAGCTGTAACGGGCCATATCGGGCTGGTGCGTTGAGCTGGCACGGGTCGCACCGTGCTGGGGACACGCACCATTGGGCTGGTGCGCGGAGCAGGCGCGGGCCGTACCGGGCTGTTGGTGCGCACCGATGGTGTGGTGCGCTGAGTCGGTCTCCTCCTTCTCCAACTCTGGACCGGCGCTGGAGGTACCGGACTGGGAACTGGCGTTCTCTCTCCAGCGCCAATCCCCATCCTGTGAGGGTTCCTCCGGGAACCCCCACGAGTGAGGGAACAGCAGCACATCGTCGTCTTCCTCCGTACTCGTCGACTCCTCTCTGTACTCCTGTTCCCACGGCTGTAGGGGCTCCTCCTGGAACCCCCACGAGTGCAGTGGTCGGGGCTTCTCGTCCTCGATCCCCGACCACCCCCATAGCCCTGGGCACCACGCTTTTGCCCGTTGACTTTCCCCCCGTCTTCGGCGCCTCTGCTCCGGACACCAGCCCTCCTCCACCGCATGGTAATGGTAAGTTTCCCCATACTGTGGAGGATGTCCACCAGTGTCGTTTTCCGTTGTGTCCCATGGTGGTGGATCATTCTGTCACGATGTGTGTTTAAGGGACGATTCACAGAGCACTGGTGGAGTGTCATTCCTTCTTTATTTTATGAGATGTTCTCACAAAGCATAAAATAAACCAAAGGAGAGTGAAAACTAAACAAAATGCAGACAGGCACAAACAATGATCCACACACAGCTGGATGTGTGTGGAGTCTAAATACCATCCCCAATCAGAGACAACCGTGTACAGCTGTCTCTGATTGAGGATGTTCAACTCCCCTAGTTAGGGTGTGAGGACTGGATTGTGGCTCCTCCACTCCCCCTGGTGAGAGTCAGCGGCCTAACCACAATCCAGCCCTTACAGTTGGTTAGCTTTAGCTAACTTCAGATTCATGCAGGGTGTTAACATTATGAGTTGTGATTATGGTTAACTGTTTATCTAGCTAGCTTGCTACATGTCTAAACAACAGACTCCACTATGCAAGTAACCATCTCACTGTACCGTTTACACATTCTGTATCCTGTGCATGTGATACATAAACTTAGATTTTATTTGATATAGTGTGTGTTTCCCAGAGACGGTAATGTAAAAAACAACATGACCTGCATCAAAGTCAAATTAGGATATACTGTAACTTTAGGCCAATGAGACCGTGTCCAAAATGCACTGCTTTTATTTCGTCACACTCATAACCGTAAGCAATTTTCTGTAATTAGCGCGCCATTAACTTGTAAATAATTATCTTGTAATAATTAATACAAATGAGCTAAAGTTAAGATGTTGTCAGCTATGATATGGCCATTATTTGAACTGGCTAGCCAGCTAACTTAACGTTAGCCAACAAGCTAGAAACAAACCAAAACATTGTTTAGAAAGTTGCTTTAGTTGCCTGGTTTACTAGATTGACAGATACTAAATTCATGTTTAAACGGATGGGTTTATTGGTGTTACAATACACCAGATATGCTATTTTGGACCACCAGCCTGTCGTTTTGGTATTTATACTTTTGTTTGTAGGTTTAATGTCGGACGACAATAGAATGTTCATGATGTCACTGTGACATGTCGATAGACGTAGAATAAAGAAACCTTTAGTCTTGAAATCTTTGGTTGTTTAGTACACTATCGTACTCTATTTAGCATGGCCTCACACGTGAATCATTAAAGAGATGTGTGGGGCTAAGGCTTAACCTTATCACACGTGGGTTGCAAATAACTCTAACGGTCGCCCCCAGCATTAAATGATTCATGCATTACTTGTTTTTGCACGTTATATCAGAATGCACTCACTGTTCCAAAATGTGATTGTTACGCAATAGGACAATCAACACGCGCTGCCTACTAATTATCTATAGGCTGTGTTTGAATTTGTAAATTTCAAATTATTTTCTAACAATAGTTTGAATTGAGGTGTTTGAAGATAGAAGTAGCCGGTTTGACTGTTGTGGACAATTTATGTTTCAGGCTTTACTGAGCCAGAGAAACCTCTTCTCTCTTTGACCGGAGGAGAACCCAAGCACCTCCCCAGTGTTTCCGCAGATCAAGTATGCAGACATTTGCCAGTCTTGCATGAACAGGAACAGTTTCCGGTTGGCGCACGCATTGCCTTCCTTGTTGTTTTCCTTACAAATAATAATTTTGGACATGTGTGTGTTGCTTTCAAAGTGCCTTATTTTCTGTATGTCGTGTTGTCGTTTCTACTGTAGCATAGAGTATGTGTGTACGGAGCACGTATTTACAGTTCACATGTTTTTCAAGGACTGGTGACAAATAATGCATTCCGATTATCGCATATATTGTAATGGACACCTATGATGTATGTAAAATACTTTTTTGAAGCTGTATTGCTTATGATAAGCTAAGCTATTTGCCAGCTATGGATGGCGCCATGTTTGTTGAAATTACACAATGCATTCTGGGTGTCACATAAACGTCTGTCAGACCAAAGATGAAGGGATGGTTCACTAATCTTTCGAGTAAACTTCTGGAAGTGAATGAAGGAAAGTGAATGATGGTAGACGACACACCCCCTTCAACATGCATACAGCGGGTGAAATAAGTATTGAACACGTCACCATTTATCTCAGTAAATATATTTCCAAAGGTTCTATTGACATGACATTTTCACCAGATGTTGGTAACAACCCAAGTAATCCATACATACAAAGAAACCAAAACAAATACGTTCAGAAATTAAGTTATGTGTAATAATGTGAAATGACACAGGGAAAAAGTATTGAACACACTTACTGATATTTATTTAATACTTTGTACAAAAGCCTGTGTTGGTAATGACAGCTTCAAGACGCCTCCTGTATGGAGAAACTAGTCGCATGCATTGCTCTGGTGTGATTTTGGCCCATTCTTCCACACAAACAGTCTTCAAATCTTGAAGGTTCCGTGGGCCTCTTCTATGAATCTTGATCTTCAGTTCTTTCCATAGATTTTCAATGGGATTTAAGTCAGGTGATTGGCTGGGCCATTCTAGCAGCTTTATTTTCTTTCTTTGAAACCATTTGAGAGTTTCCTTGGCTGTGTGTTTGGGATCATTGTCTTGCTGAAATGTCCACCCTCGTTTCATCTTCATCATCCTGGTAGATGGCAGCAGAGTCTTGTCAAGAATGTCTCTGTAAATTTGCCCATTCATCCTTCCTTCAATTATGTGAAGTTTGCCAGTACCATTTGCTGAAAAGCAGCCCCACACCATGATGTTCCCACCTCCAAACTTCACTGTTGGTATGGTGTTTTTAGGGTGATGTGCAGTGCCATTTCTCCTCCAAACATGGTGTGTATTATGACATCCAAACAGTTCAATTTTGCTCTCATCTGACCACACTATATTCTCCCAGTATTTCACTGGCTTTTCCAAATGTTGTGCAGCAAACTTTTCAGCAATGGAGTCTTGCATGGTGAGCGTGCATACAGGCCATGGCGGTGGAGTGCATTACTTACTGTTTTCTTTGAGACAACAGTAACTGCTAATTGCAGGTCTTTTTGAAGCTCTCCACAAGTGGTCCTTGGCTCTTGGACAACTCTTCTGATTATTCTTTTCACTCCTCTGTCAGAAATCTTGCGAGGAGCACCTGGTCGAGGCAAATTTAGGGTGAAATGACTGTCTTTCCACTTCTGTATTATGGCCCCAACAGTGCTCACTGGAACATTCAGAAGCTTAGAAATGTGCCTATAAACAATGTCATCATTATATTTTGCAACAATTAGGTTGCGAAGGTCTTGAGACAGCTCTTTGCTTTTACCCATCATGAGATGTGTCTTGTGTGACAACTTGGCAATGAGACCTTTTTGTAGGCCATCAGTTGGGACTGAACCAGCTGATATTAATTTGCACTGACAGGGGGCTGGTTCAACTCTTTAGTCTCTTTACCTTCCCGTTTTCTGAGAGCTGGTATCGCATAAAAACTCCAGGGTTCTTATTGCTGTTGTTAGGACAGCCGTGTATTAGACAACACACCATTGCGTTGAATTATTATTATTTTTTAAATACAGCGATAATACCAACGGTGTCGCACTTGTCAGTTGCCAGCTGAGCTGCTGGCAACCAAGGCTATGTCAACAATATGGCCGCTGCGGCATTGATGACATAGATCGAATAAGCCCTATTAGCTAATTCAAATTGTGGTTTATGTCGCAGAGAGTTAGCTAAATATGACTGCTTGTGTTGTCAATCTTTCCTCAGTTAGCGCTAGGAGTAATGTAGCCTACATTTCCCGTTTGGATGATTGTGTTATTCTGTCATTACTTCTGTGAATGTCTGAATATTGCATACAAAAATAAACTGGTCACATTCAGGACATAACTTTGTAAGGACTGTGTTTGTACAAAATGTTTATGTGAAAAAACAGTGTGCCAGCTCAAACGCTGACTCTTGAGTCAATCGATACTGGACATTCTAAATAAGTGTTCTAATCACAATAGTTTGAGCCCACGCTTCAGACCACTGTAGAATGATCACACCTGTTTGTTGGTACGTGTGAAAAGGTTAAGAGAGTGGGAACGATGATGAATGGGTGTAGACAAAGAGCTCTCCAGTAGGTGTACCAAAACATTCAAAGGACATTTTCTCAAAAGTGGGGTTTATCAACTTTCAAAGCAGAATTACTTTCCCATTGTTCGTCAACTGTAGTGTATGATATCCAATTTTCTAGCTCTTAGTCTACTTTTATCAAACGTAAAAAACACTTTTTGCTACATAAAACCGAATTGAGCCGGTCGGTCACATATTGAGTTTTACCTCAGCCTTTTGTCCTGGGAGCGCATTCCTGCAGCATGCCAGTGTGATGACACAACGGTGAAAAGAAGCAGAAAATGACATACCTGCCACGAGATTTACTACATTCAAAATCCTATCCGGCCTGACAATTTATTTAAAGGATTTATCTTCAGGGAAAAGCAACTTAACGGGTATTCAGCCAAAGCTGTCTGTCTTCAGACAATGAAGCAAAATAAACACCAGGGAAAAAAATATCAGAACTCAAATTAAACATACTGTGGCCTCCTTATATAACCAAACTTACAATGGGAAAGAAAAAAGTTTGGACCCACTCGAACAGAGAGAGAGAGAATGGACATTTGGAGGTGTTGCTGTGTCCAGGCTGACACATTAATCCCTAGGATCCAGAACCCGAGTGAGGTCACACCAGCGTCCAAGAATATAATCAAGCAGTGCCTGTGACCTCAGCGTGTTGGACATGGTTAAGATGGCCAGAACATATGGGGCGAGACACAATTGGCCTTTACATTCACATTTACAATATAGACATTTAGCAGACACTTTTACCCAGAGAGACTTACAGTTAGTGCATACATGTTCATACATGCCTTTCATGGGGAACGCAGAAGGACGCACTTAACTTCTGTTAGTGTATTTAAGAGAGATACGGGTAATTACAGTTTTGTGATGAAAACAACATTATGGAAAACGGATGTTTGTTGGATGAAATAAACCCATTAACTTATCATCCAGTTTAAAAAATATATACTGTGCCTTCGGAAAGTATTCAGACCCCTTGACCTTTTGCACATATTGTTACATTACAGCCTTATTCTAAAATTGATTAAAACATTTTTTCTCTCATAAATCTACACACAATACCCCATAATGACAAAGCAACAACAGGTTTTTTTGACATTTTTGCTAATTTATAAAAACAAACTGAAATATCACATTTACATAAGTATTCAGATCCTTTACTCAGTACTTTGTTGAAGCACCTTTGGCAGTGATTACTGCATCAAGTCTTCTTTGGTATGACACTACAAACTTGGCACACCTGTATTTGGGGAGTTTCTCCCATTCTTCTCCACAGATCCTCTCAAGCTCTGTCAGGTTGGATGGGGAGCGTTGCTGCACAGCTATTTTCAGGTCTCTCCAGAGATGTTCGATCGGGTTCAAGTCTGGGCTCTGGCTGGGCCACTCAAGGGCATTCAGAGACTTGTCCCAAAGCCACTCCTGCATTGTCTTGGCTGTGTGCTTAGGGTCGTTGTCCTGTTGGAAGGTGAACGTTCGCCCCAGTCTGAGGTCCTGAGCGCTCTGGAGCAGGTTTTCATCAAGGATCTCTCTGCTCCATTCATCTTTCCCTCGATCTTGACTAGTCTCTGAGTCCCTGACGCTGAAAAACATCCCCACAACATGATGCTGCCACCACCATGCTTCACTGTAGGGATGGTGCCAGATTCCGTCCAGACGTGACGCTTGGCATTCAGGCCAAATAGTTCAATATTGGTTTCATGTGCCTTTTACTGAGTAGTGGCTTTTGTCTGGCCACTCTACTATAAAGGCCTGATTGGTGGAGTGCTGCAGAGACGGTTGTTCTTCTGGAAGGTTCTCCCATTTCCACAGAGGAACTCTAGAGCTCTGTCAGAGAGACCATAGGGTTCTTGGCACCTCCCTGACCAAGGCCCTTCTCCACCGATTCCACATTGGTTTATTCGCTGTTTCCACTATTCTGTATATTAAGTAAACTATTATTACCCTCACACATATCATACGCACTTTTAGCTATTTAAGTATTTCTCTGCCATCGACCTGTATAGTATAGTTAACCATGCACCATCCAATATGTATAGTGTACATATTCAGCCATCCACCCATTCTATGCAATGTCATTTTATAGCTTTTTTGCACTCCAGACTTCTTGTATTTCTATACTTTTTCAAACTGCCGCTCTATGTATCATGTATCGTGTATCTGTCTTTTGTGTATTTTCGTTCTGGCATTTTGCACCTGCCCTGTGTTTTTTTCGTAGCTGCTTGACAAAGACATTTCCCCTTGGGATCAATTAAGTCCTATCTATCTATCTATCTATCTATCTATCTATCTATCTATCTATCTATCTATCTATCTATCTATCTATCTATCTATCTATCTATCTATCTATCTATCTATCTATCTATCTATCTATCTATCTATCTATCTATCTATCTATCTACACAGGTGCACGTTGTGCTGGGGACAATAAAAGGCCAGTCTAAACTGTGCAGTTTTGTCACACAACACAATGTTTTGAGGGAGCGTGCAGTTGGCATACTGACTGCAGGAATATCAACAAGAGCTGTTGCCAGAGAAATGAATGTTAATTTCTCTACCATAAAGCCGCCTCCAACGTCGTTTTAGAGAATTTGGCAGTACGTCCAAATGGCCTCACAACCGAAGACCACCAATATGGCGTTGTGTGGGCAAGCGGTTTGCTGATGTCAACGTTGTGAACAGAGTGCCCCATGGTGGCAGTGGGGCAGGCATAAGCTACTAACAACGAACACAAATGCATTTTATCAATGGCAATTTGAATGCACAGAGATACCGTGACTACATCCTGAGGCCCGTTTTTGTGCCATTCATCCGACACCATCACCTCATGTTTCAGCATGATAATGCACAGCCCCATGTCGCAAGGATCTGTACACAATTCCTGGAAGATGAAATTGTCCCAGTTGGCCTGCATACTCACCAGACATTTTTGGGATACTCTGGATCAACGTGTACGACGGTGTGTTCCAGTTCACGCCAATATCCAGCAACTTCACACAGCCATTGAAGAGGGGTGGGACAACATTCAACAGGCCACCATCAACAGCCTGATCAACACTATCCGAAGGAGATGTGTACCGCTGCATGAGGCAAATGGTGGTCATACCAGATACTGACTGGTTTTCTGATCCACGCCCCTACTTTTTTTAAAGGTATCTGTGACCAACAGATGCATATCTGTATTCCCAGTCATGTGAAATCCATAGATTATGGCCTAATGAATTTATTTCAATTGACTGATTTCCTTATATGAACTGTAACTCAGTAAAACTTTGAAGTTGTTGCATGTTGCTTTTATATTTTATTCAGTACACTCTAAGAAAAAAAGAGTTCTTTGACTGTCCCCATAGGAGAACCCTTTGAAGAACCCTTTTTGGTTCAAGGCAGAACTATTTTGGTTTCCATGTAGAACCCAACATGGAACTCAAAAAGGTTCTGCCTGGAACCAAAAAGGTTCTGCCTGGAACCTAAAAGGGTTCTTCAAAGGGTTCTCCTATGGGGACAGCCGAATAACCATTTTAGGATATAGATAGCACCTCTACTTCTAAGAGAGTATAGAACTATTAGAAGCACTATTTTGGTTGATTTTGTGGTCTCAAACCAGTGGGGTTATTAACATTCTTCATCAACAATATGGGCAAAATGTTATGATTGACAATGAAAGAGGTGGGAATGTTGTTCCCTTGTCATATAATTTCTACATTTACTATCAATATAGAATTCAAAATAGATTGTATTTTGGCTATTCTTTTTTGCAAAACCAGTTCGCAAAACCAGTTGAGAACCACTGTGGTAGATGTAAATCTAGCTTTAGTGCTGGGCTGGAACAAAAGCCTACACACTGCAACAGACTTATCAGTCTTTGAGCCCTGCAGGATCTGTTGTGGTCCCAAATGACACCCTATACCCTATATAGTGTAGGGAATAGGCTGCCATTTGGGACATAGATTATTTTTCCAGTGAGAAAGTGGGGATCATTGCAGTCACAGTGGTTGACTGCACAGATACTGTAGAGAGCCCAAGAACCTCCTGTTGCTTTCTGATCCATTAATCCAAAATAGCTGCCAGCCAAAACAACATTCCCCTCATCTCCCAGCCTTGAGTGTGTAAACTGTGGAAACGTAAGATTATGACACCCTACAAAGCACTGAGGAGAGGATTGGAGAGACCATTCCTCTATTTCAGAGTAGTGAGAGGGGTTATTGCTCCTGTTTCCAGTGTGAGATGGCAGCGCCTTGATTAATAAGTCATTAAGGCTACTAAATTAGGGGGCCTCCACTGATGCTACTATTGCTGCTGCTGCTTCCGGCATGCTTGGTTTGTGTTCCCAAAAAAAAGGCTTACCCAAGCAGTCTGGCACGGGGACACTCTAGGATGATGATGATGTGTGTGTGCATGGGTGTCTATATCTATCGGTTTGTACATGTAATCAAAAGAGAACGACAGTCGGTAAGAAAGGCACACGAATAACTCGACCTCCCCCGTTGAGACAACCAGGATCTATGGTGTCAAGTGTTGGTTGGGTGATCCCTGCTGGATCAATGATGCTGAAATGGTTGCAGATCCCCGGATGAAAATACGCTCTCAGATTCCGTTTCTTTAAGAGGATTAGCAGGGCTGGGGCAGCAGAGGGTGAAACCCAGGGCTCCAGGTCTCCAACCAGATCCATGGTGAGGGGAAAGCCCTTTACATCATTAGATCAATCCACAGTATTAGTGGGGCACCACCACCAGGGTCTCGCTCCCTCTCTATCGGAGCCCATGGGCTAACAGACCTGCTGATCAGGGAACTTTGGCCAAAGCCTCAAAGTAGTAATGATGATTTCGTGGTCTATTTAACATTTCTTTATGGATTTTGATATGTTCTTGGGGTAATTGTCTTGCTGGAGGATCCTCTTGTGGCCAAGTTTCCTTGGTAGTGTTCATGACGTTGTTGACCTTAAGGGCCCCAGGTGCCTAATTTATCAATGTTGCGTAGAAACTATTCTAAAATACTACTTACGAACTGAATTTATAATGTTCATATGCATAGAAATTGTGATTTATCAAACAATCCTACCTACGAGTGTCATACGCACACCGGTAGGAGATAAATACCAATTGTTCTCAGCCTCAGTGCTTGTGCACAACCTTGGCTATTTGCATTTAGAAAGGCCCCTAATTAACCATATATTGTAAAAATCCCTTTAAAGCCTGTGGGGAATATACAACATCATAACATGATAAACATTGCAGCAAATAAAAAAAATAACATTTAAAAGTTTACCCGTTGTAGCTTGACACTTTATAACATTATATGGATTATTAACAAATGCACTGATGTGGTCAAATTATATGCCTATCAGGATATGTTACATGAATTTACAATGGAAATACAATGAAATAAAAAATGTATTTGTATTATTACTCACAATTTCAGACATTTTCAACATATCTTTTCCCCATTGTACACTTGACAAGCAGTTTCCTTATTTCACCACATGGCACTGTTCGTACCCATGGTCATGGCTGTGTGTAAATCTATGCACACTCTCAAGCAAATGTTCATATTGATAAATCTCACACTTTGCGTGGAAATGATTCCAAGCATGGTTTACGCACAGATTTGTGCCTACACGATTGATAAATGAGGTCCCAGGACCAGTGGAAGCAAAACAGCCCCATACCTTCAAAGATCCACCACCATATTTTACAGTAGGTAAGAGGTTGTTTTCTGCATATGGATCCTTCTTTCGACGCCAAACCCACCATTGGTTTGCATGGGCAAATACCTCTATTATCGTCTCATCTGACCACAGTACCGGTTCCAATCCAAATGTCACTGCCATTTAGCAAACTCCAGGGGTTTACATTTGTTGCTTTCATTGCTCTCAATGAAAGCTGTTTTCTTGCAACCCTTTCAAAGAGACTATATATATATAGATATATAAACAGTGGGGAGAACAAGTATTTGATACACTGCCGATTTTGCAGGTTTTCCTACTTACAAAGCATGTAGAGGTCTGTAATTTTTATCATAGGTACTCTTCAACTTTTTAATTACTTAAAAATCATACAATGTGATTTTCTGGATTTTTGTTTTAGATTCCGTCACTCACAGTTGAAGAGTACCTATGATAAAAATTACAGACTTCTACATGCTTTTTAAGTAGGAAAACTTGCAAAATCGGCAGTGTATCAAATACTTGTTCTCCCCACTGTATATACTGTATATGAGAGAGAGATAGAGGCAGAGAGAGAGAGATTTCTCTCATCACATTCCCAGTGGGTCAGAAGTTTACATACACTCAATTAGTATTTGGTAGCATTGCCTTGTTAAAATTGTTTAACTTTGGTCAAACGTTTCAGGTAGCCTTCGACAAGCTTCCCACAATAAGTTGGGTGAATTTTGATCCATTACTCCTGACAGAACTTGTGTAACTGAGTCAGGTTTGGAGGCCTCCTTGCTCGCACATACTTTTTCAGTTCTACCCACAAATTGTCTATAGGATTGAGGTCAGGGCTTTGTGATGGCCACTCCAATACCTTGACTTGTCCTTAAGCCATTTTGCCAAAACTTTGGAAGTATGCTTGGGGTCATTGTCCATTTGGAAGACCCATTTGCAACCAAGCTTTAACTTCCTGACTGATGTCTTGAGATGTTGCGTCAATATATCCACATCATTTTCCTTCCTCATGATGCCATCTATTTTGTGAAGTACACCAGTCCCTCCTGTAGCAAAGTACCCACACAACATGATGCTGGTGTTCTTCAGCTTGCAAGCCTCCCCCTTTTTCCTCCAAACATAACGATGGTCATTATTGCCAAACCGTTCTATTTCTCTAAAAAGTACGATCTTTGTCCCTATGTGCAGTTGCAAACCGTAGTCTGGCTTTTTTTATGGCGGTTTTGGAGCAGTGGCTTCTTTTTGGCTGATTTCTTTTGTTTTTCCCATGGTGTCGAGAAAAGAGGCACAGAGTTTGAAGGTAGGCCTTGAAATACATCCACAGGTACACCTCCAATTGACTAAAATTAGAATTAGCCTATCAGAAGCTTCTAAAGCCATGACATCATTTTCTGGAATTTTCCAAACTGTTTAAAGGCACAGTCAATTTAGTGTATGTAAACGTCTGACCCACTGAAATTATAAGTGAAGTAATCTGTCTGTAAACAATTGTTGAAAGAATTACTCTCTCTCTCTCTCAGATGTCATGCACAAAGTAAATGTTCTAATCGACTTTCCAAAACTATATTTTGTTAACATGACATCTGAGAGAGAGAGAGAGAAAGAGATAGATAGATATATATATATATATATACAGTGGGGAGAACAAGTATTTGATACACTGCCGATTTTGCAGGTTTTCCTACTTACAAATCATGTAGAGGTCTGTAATTTTTATCATAGATACACTTCAACTGTGAGAGACGGAATCTAAAACAAAAATCCAGAAAATCACATTGTATGATTTTTAAAGAATTAATTTGCATTTTATTGCATGACATAAGTATTTGATCACCCACCAACCAGTAAGAATTCCGGCTCTCACAGACCTGTTAGTTTTTATTTAAGAAGCCCTCCTGTTCTCCACTCATTACCTGTATTAACTGCACCTGTTTGAACTCGTTACCTGTATAAAAGACACCTGTCCACACACTCAATCAAACAGACTCCAACCTCTCCACAATAGCCAAGACCAGAGAGCTGTGTAAGGACATCAGGGATAAAATTGTAGACCTGCACAAGGCTGGGATGGGCTACAGGACAATAGGCAAGCAGCTTGGTGAGAAGGCAACAACTGTTGGCGCAATTATTAGAAAATGGAAGAAGTTCAAGATGACGGTCAATCTCCCTCGGTCTGGGGCACCATGCAAGATCTCACCTCGTGGGGCATCAATGATCATGAGGAAGGTGAGGTATCAGCCCAGAACTACATGGCAGGACCTGGTCAATGACCTGAAGAGAGCTGGGACCACAGTCTCAAAGAAAACCATTAGTAACACACTACGCCGTCATGGATTAAAATCCTGCAGTGCACGCAAGGTCCCCCTGCTCAAGCCAGCGCATGTCCAGGCCCGTCTGAAGTTTGCCAATGACCATCTGGATGATCCAGAGGAGGAATGGGAGAAGGTCATGTGGTCTGATGAGACAAAAATAGAGCTTTTTGGTCTAAACTCCACTCGCCGTGTTTGGAGGAAGAAGAAGGATGAGTACAACCCCAAGAACACCATCCCAACCGTGAAGCATGGAGGTGGAAACATCAATCTTTAGGGATGCTTTGCTGCAAAGGGGACAGGACGACTGCACCGTATTGAGGGGAGGATGGATGGGGCCATGTATCGCGAGATCTTGGCCAAAACCTCCTTCCCTCAGTAAGAGCATTGAAGATGGGTCGTGGCTGGGTCTTCCAGCATGACAACGACCCGAAACACACCGCCAAGGCAACTAAGGAGTGGCTCCGTAAGAAGCATCTCAAGGTCCTGGAGTGGCCTAGTCAGTCTCCAGACCTGAACCCAATAGAAAATCTTTGGAGGGAGCTGAAAGTCCATATGGCCCAGCGACTGCCCCGAAACCTGAAGAATCTGGATGGAGGAGTGGGCCAAAATCCCTGCTGCAGTGTGTGCAAACCAGGTCAAGAACTACAGGAAACGTATGATCTCTGTAATTGCAAACAAAGGTTTCTGTACCAAATATTAAGTTCTGCTTTTCTGATGTATCAAATACTTATGTCATGCAATAAAATGCAAATTAATTATTTAAAAATCATACAATGTGATTTTCTGGATTTTTGTTTTAGATTCCGTCACTCACAGTTGAAGAGTACCTATGATAAAAATTACAGACTTCTACATGCTTTGTAAGTGGGAAAACCTGCAAAATCGGCAGTGTATCAAATACTTGTTCTCCCCACTGTATATATATATATACAGTGGGGAGAACAAGTATTTGATACACTGACCTTGAGGACCTTGAGATGCTTCTTACTGAGCCACTCCTTAGTTGCCCTGGCTGTGTGTTTCTGGTCGTTGTCATGCTGGAAGACCCAGCCACGACCCATCTTCAATGCTCTTACTGAGGGATCTCGCGATACATGGCCCCATCCATCCTCACCTCAATATGGTGCAGTCGTCCTGTCCCCTTTGCAGAAAAGCATCCCCAAAGAATGATGTTTCCACCTCCATGCTTCACGGTTGGGATGGTGTTCTTGGGGTTGTACTCATTCTTCTTCTTCCTCCAAACACGGCGAGTGGAGTTTAGACCAAAAAGCTCTATTTTTGTCTCATCAGACCACATGACCTTCTCCCATTCCTCCTCTGGATCATCCAGATGGTCATTGGCAAACTTCAGACGGGCCTGGACATGCGCTGGCTTGAGCAGGGGGACCTTGCGTGCGCTGCATGATTTTAATCCATGACGGCGTAGTGTGTTACTAATGGTTTTCTTTGAGACTGGGGTCCCAGCTCTCTTCAGGTCATTGACCAGGTCCTGCCGTGTAGTTCTGGGCTGATCCCTCACCTTCCTCATGATCATTGATGCCCTACGAGGTGAGAACTTGCATGGTGCCCCAGACCGAGGGAGATAGACCGTCATCTTGAACTTCTTCCATTTTCTAATAATTGTGCCAACAGTTGTTGCCTTCTTACTAAGCTACTTGCCTATTGTCCTGTAGCCCATCCCAGCCTGTGCAGGTCTACAATTTTATCCCTGATGTTCTTACACATCTCTCTGGTCTTGGCCATTGTGGAGAGGTTGGAGTCTGTTTGATTGAGTGTGTGGGCAGGTGTCTTTTATACAGGTAACGAGTTCAAACAGGTGCAGTTAATACAGGTAATGAGTGGAGAACAGGAGGGCTTCTTAAAGAAAAACTAACAGGTCTGTGAGAGCCGGAATTCTTACTTGTTGGTAGGTGATCAAATACTTATGTCATGCAATAAAATGCAAATGTATTATTTAAAAATCATACAATGTGATTTTCTGGATTTTTGTTTTAGATTCCGTCTCTCACAGTTGAAGTGTACCTATGATAAAAATTACAGACCTCTACATGCTTTGTAAGTAGGAAAACCTGCAAAATCAGCAGTGTATCAAATACTTGTTCTCCCCACTGTATATATAGATATATAGATATATATAGATATAGCTGCTAACCTTAGTGTGTTCAATGTTCAAGCTAGCTAATACAGCTACTTAGTTACATAGCTCGCTAGCTGACATCTTCTGTATTCTGTTTCGTATTCAAAGGAATCTAACAAAAGCATCATGTAGCTACACTGCATAAACACCACAAAATAACCAATGCCTTTATTTCAACTAGCTAACATTAGCTAGCTAAATCTAGACATGCAGACTGTTGACATGATAACTTGTTGTGTTTTGTTTGTAGATGATAATGCTAGCTAGCTAGGTGGTCGACAGCAGCATTTTCGGCACAGGACCACTCCTAGCTATAAAATTCAGTTCAGTAACATCACACAAACATGTATTTCTCAGGGAGATACTGGTGACCATCTGATTTTGAGGGAACCTGAGGCTGTACAAGTTGTGGTTGTTTAAAACCCAACACTGAAAGAGTGGTAAGAAATGATGTATGCCTTTTCTGTTACTCTTGGTGATTCAATAATTATTTTGTTGGAAATTGACCAAAATAGTTAGGCTATGTTTGCCTATTCAGCACATTTCCTGCCTATCGATAGCATTGTGAACTACCCACCAGAACGACATTGAATACTCAGTGGTCTGTCAAGTAAACAATGGCTAATCTGCATGACATATTGGTGGACTATGGGAGCATAGAAGATGTGGTTGAAATAATAAACAGTGCTCACTGTAATGTACTACTATTCCATCAATGTTATGTTATCAAATCAAAATCAATGTTTATTTGGTATATGCACAGGATACACTGGGATGTATCTTGGTGATTCAATAATTATTTTGTTGGAAATTGACCAAAATAGTTAGGCTATGTTTGCCTATTCAGCACATTTCCTGCCTATCGATAGCATTGTGAACTACCCACCAGAACGACATTGAATACTCAGTGGTCTGTCAAGTAAACAATGGCTAATCTGCATGACATATTGGTGGACTATGGGAGCATAGAAGATGTGGTTGAAATAATAAACAGTGCTCACTGTAATGTACTACTATTCCATCAATGTTATGTTATCAAATCAAAATCAATGTTTATTTGGTATATGCACAGGATACACTGGGATGTATATGGGAATATGACATTTCATTGTACCATGTGCTATTGAAGTAATGTTTTCTGAATGTCAACCTATAATGCACAGGATAACTTAGACCTGTTGGATGGAGTAAACAGTCAGCCGTAGATGATGACGACTATCCTAATCCTTCAGCTACACTACATGCGTCGCCATCAGCAGTGTCCATGTGACGTTCTACCTTCTATACCAGAAACTATTTGGTATATCGACTATGGTCGATCACCAACAAAATAATTATTGAATCACAAAGCGTAACCAAATCTCCCTGAGAAATACAGTGCATATTTTCCTCAATTACATTGAATATTCCATAACGACAGAGCAAAAACAGGTTTTGAAATTTTGCAAATGTATAAAATAAAAAATGTAAATATCACAAGTATTAAGACCCTTTACTCAGTACTTGAAGCACCTTTGGCAGCAATTACAGCCTTGAGTCTTCTTGTGTATGACGCTACAAGCTTGGCACACCTGTATTTGTTTTTTTTCCCCCATTCTTCTCTGGGCTCTGGCTGGGCCCCTCAAGGACATTCAAAGAGACTTGTCCCAAAGCCACTCCTGTGTTGTCTTGGCTGTGTGCTTATGGTTGTTGTCCTGTTGGATGGTGAACCTTCGCCCCAGTCTGAGGTCCTAAACGCTCTGGAGCAGGTTTTCATCAAGGATCTCCTCGATCCTGACTAGTCTCCCAGTCCTTGACGCAGAAAAATAGCCCCACAGCATGATGCTGCCAACACCATGCTTCACCGTAGGGATGGTGCCAGGTTTCCTCCAGACGTGACGCTTGGCATTCAGGCCACAGAGTTCAATCTTGCTTTCATCAGACCAGATAATATTGTTTCTCATGGTCTGAGAGTCCTTTAGGTGCCTTTTGGCAAAATCCAAGCAGGCTGTCATGCATCTTTTACTGAGGAGTGGCTTCCATCTGGTCACTCTACCATTAAGTTAAGTAAAAAAAAAAAAGTAAAAAAAAAGTTCTGGTTGGTGGAGTGCTGCAGAGATGGTTGTCCTTCTGGAAGGTTCTCCCATCTCCCCAGAGGAGCTTGGTCACCTCCCTGACCAAGGCCCTTCTTGCCCGATTGCTCAGTTTGGATGGGCGGTGGTTTGGTGGTTTCACACTTCTTCCATTTAAGAATGATGGAGGCCACTGTGTTCTTGGGGACCTTCAATGCTGCAGACATTTTTTGGTCTCGACAGCTGTAACATTAGGTTGCATGTGACTTTCACTTTCTCTCCAGCTCCGGGGCAGCAGGGTCATTAGAATAAGCTGGATTAGTGCAAATGCTGGGGCGGCAGGTAGTCAAGTGGTTAGAGCATAGGGCCTGTAACCGAAAGGTTGCTGGATTGAATCCCCGAGCTGACAAGGTAAAAACCTGTCGTTCTGCAGCTGAACAAGGCAGTTAACCCACTGTTCCTAGCCTGTCATTGTAAATAAGAATTTGTTCTTAACTGACTTGCCTAGTTAAATAAAGGTTAAAAAAATACTCACTTTGCCCAGAAGGGTGGCTCAGGGCTTAACCCCCTTGTCTTTGTCCAAAGTGAAAACATTACACAAGGAGTGGGGCAGCATAGGATCGCCCACGACCTGCAGATTTCTGCTTTAAACAGATTAACTTAAAAACATAGAATGTTAATGCAGATTTGATTTTATTTATAAGAATCTTTATGGTTGTCAATAATGTACACTTTTTTCTTTGAGAATTGTTTTGATTACTTGTTAAACAAAATATCTTGCTCTGAGCAATTGTATTAGTATAAAATAATATAGATGAGTATAAAATAATATAGATAATATAGATCAGTATTTGTATTATTTATTTTATACAGTCTTTTTTGCTTATCTTTATCAAGGGCGCCAATAATTGAGGTGACTGTACATTACATCATATCAACAGATACATACATGTCACACTTTGGCCAGAGAAATACACAACATGCCTTCCCAGCTGTCTCTCTAACCCTAAGGCCTGTCACCTGTCACCTACAGGTGCCAAAGATCTGACTCCACCTCAGGCAAGGCAAACAAGTCCATTAACGGCAGAATCCTCAAACACAAGAGAGTTGACATAAGGACACCAGCGATCAAAAAGCAATATCAATCTAATTCAACTCAAGTGGGTAGATGTCCAAAAGCATTTGGTTTGATGTAGCACAAGATTTGACAACCCTAGTCTGCCTTTATTGCAGGGTGTTGTTCTAACCAGGCATTTTCCCATTGCAAAAAATGTTGCTACAGTGTGCACGAATTAACACGACCCAGCGCTGGTCAACCAGACAAACTTTTACCTTGGCAACTGTAGAAATTCATTGTCGGGGTACCACTCCTAAGAAGCAAGACTGATGAAGAGGATAAGGAAGACGGCCTCAGTACTCCGTTGGGGTGTGTAAGGTGAACACCATCGACTGTCCGGCTGGATGAACGCTGCGAGTGAGACTATGATGAGGGAGGAGGAGGAGGGGGTGTCTCACGGGCACATTCTAGACAACACAGCTTTCAGGTGGTTGCGGTTGGCTTGCTTCTCCACTCCCATGAATTCAACCTGTCAAGGGCACATAAACACTCAACTTTAAATTAGGTTAGTCATATGTGGACCAAATACGCTCCCATACAATTCAGAGTTTAAGAAATACTATATAGGCTACTTAACATACACAGTGTACAAAACATAATGAACACCTTCCTAATTTTGAGTTGCACCCCCTTTTGCCCTCAGAACAGCCTCAATTCGTTGGGGCATGGACTCTACAAGGTGTTGAAAGCATCCCACAGGGATGCTAGCCCATGTTACTCCAAGTGACATCAATCAGGGATCATATCTTTCACCTGGATTCACCTGGTCAGTCTATGTCATGGAAAGACCATGTTCTGTACACTGAGTGTATATACTATTTAGAACGTAAAAATGTATTCCGTAACAAACAAATATCAACATACTAGGCTCACCCATACTGAGAATGCGTCATGTAATGCACATTTACGTTGTTTCCTGCCATTTGTTTACTTTGGTACAGCCCGTCCTCATATCTGATTATCAGCTGTTGTCAAACACGTGGGTCTGAAACATACAGTGCATTCCGAAAGTATTCAGAATGCATCATTATTAATTTTTGCAAATGTATTTAAATAAAATAATGAAATATCACATTTACATAGGTATTCAGACCCTTTACTCAGTACTTTGTATAAGCACCTTTGGCAGCTATTACAGCTTCAAGTCTTCTTGGGTATGACCCTACAAGCTTGGCACACCAGTATTTGGGGGGGGTTCTCCCATTCTTCTTTGCAGATCCACTCAAGCTCTGTCAGGTTGGATAGCACAGCTATTTTAAAATTGTGCAGGGCAGCTGTCTTGGGCCACTTCTTTATTTAATATATACCAATTACTTTCCTTATTCCCTATCTGGAACTCAAGCTACTATATTTGCAGATGATACTACAATGTATACAGCAAGACAATCTGTTCAACAGTTACAGGAAACTCTACAAGTGGATTTGGAAAATATCAGGGAGTGGGTCTGTCATAAAAAACGCATTTAGAACGCTAAGAAAACCAATGTTATTTTGGTCTGTTCTACCAGGAAAAAAGGTAGGCACAACATGGGATGTGATTAAACATGAGACAAAGAGCGAATTGAGGAAGTGGCAGAAAGTAAACTACTAGGGTTGCAGCTATTCAACTCATTCAAATAACTCTGTGCAAGAAAATAATTACGATTGTGCGCCCTAGACCCACTTCAATTTGCTTACCGCCAATAGATTCACAGACGATGCAATCGCCACCACACTGCACACTGCCCTAACCCATCTGGACAAGAGGAATACCTAATGTAAGAATGCTGTTCATTGACTATAGCTCAGCATTCAACACCATAGTACCCTCCAAGCTCATCATCAAGCTCGAGGCCCTGGGTCTGAACCCCGCCCTGTGCAACTGGGTCCCTATCCACATTGATGGGACCGCAGTGGAGAAGGTGGAAAGCTTCAAGTTCCTTGCCGTACACATCACTGATAAACTGAAATGGTCCACCCACACAGACAGTGTGGTGAAGAAGGCGCAACAGCGCCTCTTCAACCTCAGGAGGCTAAAGAAATTTGACTTAACACCTAAAAACCTCACAAAATTTTACAGATGCACAATTGAGAGCATCCTGTCAGGCTTTATCACCGCCTGGTACGGCAACTGCACCGCCCACAACCGCAAAGCACTCCAGAGCGTGGTGCGATCTGTCCAACACATTACCGGGGGCAAACTTCCCGCCCTCCTGGACACCTACAGCATCCGATGCCATAGGAAGGCCAAAAAGATAATCAAGGACATCAAACACCCGAGCCACTGCCTGTTCACCCCGCTATCACCCAGAAGGTGAGGACAGTACAGGTGCATCAAAGCCGGGACTGAGAGACTGAAAAACAGCTTCTATCTCAAGGCCATCAGACTGCCAAACAGCCATCACTAGCACATCAGAGGCGGCTGCCCATAGACATAGATTAGACATCACTGGCCACTTTAAGAAATGGAACACTAGCCACTTGAATAATGATCTTGTATTACTCATCTCATATGTATAGACTGCACTCTACACTACACTACTCTACGGTATCTTAGCCACTTTAATTGTGTTTACATACTGCATCACCCATTTCATATGTATATACTGTATACTATACTATGCCACTGTATCCTAGTCCAATGCCGCTCTGACATATATGTATATATTCTTAATCCATTCCTTACTTACATGTAGATTTATGTGTATTTGGGTATATGTTGTGAAACTGCTACACCCGCAATAACATCTGCTAAACACGTGTATGTGACCAATAACATTTTATTTGATTTCTTTTGAAGTGAGATTGGTTGGATGCAGATTGCACAGCAAGGATTGTTCTAAAGTGGAGATATGATTCTTCTGTTGTAGTCATGCACAATGTTCTTGGGTGGCTAGTAATCAACAAGATAATTAAAAAGAACATGCTCACTTTGTTTCAAAGTACACCATTTAAAACAGACAGTTGTTAAGACCGACATTCAGTCAATACAAGGAATAGGATCTCCACTATATATCTAACCCCAGCAGAGAAGAGAAATATTAACGTTCAGTTAATACATTCAAGCAACACTTGAAAATAATAGACTGATGTTGTGCATGACAATGGTAGATGACTGAACCAATCTATATTTTCAGACTGCCATTATCACAGTCTTTATCATTATCATATTTTTGTTTTTTCTTATTTATTTTTTATACATTATATTTTTACATGTCAATGCCAGTGTATTATATCTGTTGTTTGTAACAGTGTTATTTGTGAAAATGTAATTATATCGTAAATTGTATTTTAAAGTTTGTTAAGGACTCTTGGAAAATTAGTCCAAATGAGGACTAAAGGAGACCCTAATAAAATGAAAATAAAACATTGTTTCATCCACTCTACAATACACAACTGAGCAACACAACACTCTTGGGCTGCCCTCCAATTCTCTATACTTCCCCTCGAAGTAGTGGACAGGTGTGAGCAATATGGTTCTTCCCCTCGAAGTAGTGGACAGGTGTGAGCAATATGGTTAAAGTAACTGTCCAGTGAAAATCTTTTAAAAGTGAATATTCTGTTAACTCATACCCAAATGCTGTTGTTGTCCTACACTCAGATGTGGCCAAAGCAGAAATTGGAGAGAAAGAAAAAACACCTTAAAAACCCCAAAAGACCGTTTCAAAAAGGCTTGCCATTTCCTCAAAGAGGATGAGCTGGCCAATCAGAGGTCTACTCACACTAATATTTTTAATGACCGGTATACGTCCACACCATTCCGTTGTTGGGGTATGCAAACACCATTCCAACACAGAAACTTTTTTAAAGATACTTAATTAAAACATTTTGGAAGGAAAACTATTTCACTCATATTGTAATTAATTATAGGTCATATTTCATATAAATCTGTAAACACTGGACAGTTATTTTAAGGCCATGCTTACACCAATCAAATTATTTGAAATCAATGAGGGAGTGTGAACAAGTGCACACTTGGCTTAGAAGGGTAGAGTTTTGGACTGCAGCCCTGGAACATCTGCCCTTCTGTTTCCTCAATACAAAATGGTTCAAAGGTCAAGCAATTATCTTAACACCAACTGAAATACGGGTTGTGGCAGTAAGGAGAAAACAATTTGAAACGGTGAGGTAACACCTGAACATGTGCAATATGTTGAGCATTTGTGAATAGACTAGGCTTCTTGACAAACAAGGTCATTATTGTACTGTAAAAGGCAAATTTGTTCTTAATGACTAACCTGGATAAATCAAGGTTAAACAAAATGGTCAACACTCCAGTGACAGTTTGATATGGCGGATCATAACAAAAGACAATGATTGAGTGAACTAATAATGATCAATGCATGCCTGTCTGAACATCTTCTTATTGTTTCCAGTTGTATGTCTTTTTGTCTGACAGATTGGATAAGACATACTGAACATGAAAGATATACCGGTCTGAATATGTCTCATGTCACTTGACAGAAATAATAGCTTTTGCAGCACAGGGGTTCATTTTCCCATCGCTCCGAGTGGTACCGAAAGTAATCATGTCTGCATAAAAATAACATGTGGTAGAGATTGCGAGCGGTAAACAACAATTAGGGGTGTGAGTCACGCAAAATTAATCATTGAAATGCACTTCTGGTGTTTGACAGCTGCTACCTGCCTCTTGGGCCTAATTGACTATGAATAATTCACTTAGGGACTACGATTAACGGTAGTCTACATGCCTGCACGTGTTTATCGAAAACATTATGCTATAGCAGATTGACACGTTACTGTGTTGTCGTTGTTTTTCCTCTATCTATTGACAAATGACACATTGGCCACTGCAGATCCAGAAACGCTGGCTGACAAAAGCAGGCTATGTGACTGCTCCTGAATGAATATTACAATGCATAGGAGCCCAAGCCTGAAAAAAATTTAATAAAACAATTATTGTGCCGTTTATACAATAGCCTACAGCCTATCACATATTATGCACAGCAGAAAAACATTTTAAAAAGCCCATAGATTTAAGATGTCTTTGGTACATAATTGGTCAACTGCAAAATTAAACAAACTCTAGTAATATCATTGGAGCCAGTTGGTGCTGGGGAGTATATATATATTTTTATAACAAGGTATTAGATTTGCTCAATTTGATTGGGTGGGCCTGGCAGGGCCAAGCTCCCCAGTGGATGGGCTTGTGTCCACCCAGGCCGACGCCCCTGTAGTATGGACTGGTTAGCTTATGCTACGCTCCAAACTTTCTATCCATGAGGATGGCCTGGTAGAGAACACTGTAGCGATGCTGTTGGTTCATTGAGTGTCCTTACAGAGTAGTTAGCTTACAATTATAATGAATTTGTATTTGATTTTGAAATGTAATAGGGGCCTGTTTTCTATTGCTGACACATTACCTCACAGAGTATCTCACCACCATTTTCCATGTTCCAAACAGATTTTACTTGATTTTGTGGCTTAAGTGGGCTACTGTCCTTTCCCACTTGCGCCCTATAGACCAGCAGTCAGGTAGGCTAACCCAACAACATGTCATCAATTCAACTACAAATAATGTCTCATCTAAGTATAGTTTGCCTACAATTATATAACGAATGGGCACATAAAATAACTAAATACATTCGCAGAAATAAGCCTTTTGTGCATAGGGATTGTTTTTATTTCAGCTCCTGAAACATAGGACCAACTCTTTACATGTTGTGTTTATATTTGTCCAGATGGTAGAGCATGGCGCTTGCAACGCCAGGGTTGAGGGTCGATTCCCACGGGGACCAGTATGAAAAAACTATGAACATGTATGCACTAACTAACTGTAAGTCGCTCTGGATAAGTGTGTCTGCTAAATGACAAAAAATGTAGAAGTAAAATGTATATACTGTATCTTAGTCCATGCCGCTCTGACATCGCTCGTCCATATATGTATATAGTCTTAATTCATTCCTTACTTAGATTTGTGTGTATTGGGTATATTTTGTGAAATTGTTAGATATTGGCAGATAATCACAAGAGGCAGGTTAGAAGGAAAAAACAGATAGTCTTTACTTAATATTCCTCCTGAGCAAACACAAAGGATGAGAGTCTTTATATTTAAAGACTCTCAAGCAAATGAGAGTCTTTAAATATACACCTGTTAACACTAACTAACTAGGCACAGGTGATTTAATTGAAACAATAATGAGCAGTGAATTAGGAGGAGGATGTGGAAGGTCTTGTGCTCTCAGTCTCCCTCTGCTGGACAGACCGTGGTGTGACAGGGCCCTCCCCTTTACGACCGGCTCCCGACGGCCCAGGACGGTCAGGATGCAAGCGATGGAACATCTTGATCAGGTTTGGGTCTAAGATGTGTCGTGCTGGCACCCAGGTACGCTCCTCAGGCCCATAACCTTGCCAGTCGACCAGGTAGTGAAAGCCACGGCCACGGCGTCTTGAATCAAGCAACCTTTTCACTGTGTTGGTGGGACCACCTTCTATAATACGAGGGGCGGGAGGGGTGGGAGCTGGGGGAGACCAAAGAGAGGTTAATACAGGTTTCAAATGAGAGACATGAAAAGTAGGTCTTACTCTTAAAGATCTCGGTAGGGCAAGCTGGTATGCAACAGGGTTGACCCGTCTGGTGATTTTGAATGGGCCAACAAATCTTGGGGCAAGTTTCTTGGATTCAACCTTTAATGGTAAGTCCTTAGCTGAGAGCCAGACTCTTTGTCTGATTCTGAAGTGTGGAGTTGCCCTCCTTCTCTTGTCCGCATACCTCTTGTAGCGGGTGGAAGCACTCTTCAAGGAAGCACCCTTTTCCATGTCCTCCTACAGCGCTCGACAAATCTCTCAGCGTTAGGGACTCCAACCTCTATCTCTTGGCTGAAGAATAATGGTGGCTCGAATCCGAATTGACACTTAAATGGAGATAGATCAGTGGAGGAGCTGCGTAAGGTGTTGTGTGCCAGCTCTGCCCATAGCAAGAAACGACTCCAGGAGGATGGCTGATGAGCCGTGAAGCAGCGAAAGTATTTCTCCAACTCCTGATTTATCCGTTCTGTTTGGCCGTTTGACTGAGGGTGGAAACCTGAGGAGAGACTGACAGAAGAGCCAAACAGAGACCAGAATGCTTTCCAGTAGCGAGACATAAACTGGGGGCCTCGATCTGAAACAATGTCCACTGGAATTCCATGGATTCTTACCACATTCTGAAGAATAAGGTCAGCAGTCTCTTTGGCTGAAGGGAGTTTAGGTAACGGAATGAAGTGTGCAGACTTAGAGAATCGGTCCACCACCACTAGTACAACCGTGTTACCTTCAGATACTGGTAAATCAGTGATAAAATCCATGGAGATGTGAGACCAGGGGCGTTGTGGGATAGGCAAGGGATGTAGAAGGCCGACAGGGTGCTGATTAGAGGATTTCTGTTGAGCACAGACTGGGCAGGCTTGTACAAAAGATCAGACTTCTCTTGTCATTTCTGGCCACCAGAAGCGTCTCTGAATAAAATCCAATGTCCTCTCAGTTCCTGAATGTCCAGCAATGGCAGAAGCATGACCCCACTGGAGGACCTCGGATCTTGCTTCCTTGGGCACAAACAAGCATCCTGCTGGGACTTCATCAGGAATGTGTACACCCCATAGAGCCTCACGCACCGTATCCTCAATGGACCGACGAACCGGTGCAAGAATGCAGTCTCTGGGGACGATGAACTCTGGGGAACGGTCCCTCTGGGAACAATCATACTGGCGTGACAAGGCATCAGCCTTAACATTCTTGGATCCAGGTCTGTAAGAGATCACAAAATTAAAACGGGTAAAAAAGAGAGACCACCTGGCCTGCCGGGGGTTAAGGCGCTTTGCCTGCTGTAGGTAGGACAGGTTTTTGTGGTCTGTGATAGAGCTTTGGGAGAGCACTGCTCCAACTCCCTCTTCTGATGCATCCACCTCCACGATAAACTGCAATTCAGGGTCTGGGTGTACCAGAATTGGGGCAGAAGAGAACAGTCCCTTTAACCTGTCAAACACCTGCTTAGCCTCAGCAGTCCAGTGGATACAAGCGGGTGATCCCTTAGTAAGTGGGGAGATGGGTGCTGCAATAGTGCTGAAATTGCGAATAAACTTCCTGTAAAAGTTGGCAAAACCAAGAAATCTTTGTACCTGCTTTAGTGATTTGGGCTGGGGCCAGTTGGTGATGGCAGATACCTTCTTTGGTTCATTCTGGATGCCTTCTTGTGAGACAACATAGCCTAGGAATGAGACTTGGGGCACATGGAACTCACATTTTTCGAGCTTTACGAAAAGGTGATTCTCAAGAAGCTTCCTCAGGACCTGTTGGACATGGTGAATGTGTTCCTGTAGAGAGTCTGAGAAAATCAGTATGTCATCTAGATAGACAAACACGAAACGATTCAACATGTCCCTCAAGACGTCATTGATGAAGGCCTGAAACACTGCTGGGGCATTAGCTAACCCAAAAGGCATGACTTGATATTCCCAGTGGCCAGTTGGGGTACTGAAGGCTGTCTTCCATTAGTCTCCCTCCTTTATGCGTACCAAGTTGTATGCACTTCGCAGACCTAACTTCGAAAAGATCTTAGCTTTCTGGAGCAGTTCAAAAGCCGATGACATTAGTGGGAGAGGGTAACGATTCTTAACAGTCACTTTATTGAGCCCACGATAGTCTATACAGGGCCTCAGACTACCGTCTTTCTTAGGGACAAAAAAGAAACCAGCACTAGCTGGTGAAGATGATGGGCGAATAAAACCAGTACTCAAAGTATCCTGGATATATTCGTCCATGGCCTTAGTCTCTGGGGCAGAGAGGGAATATAGGTGCCCTCTAGGAGGGAGTGTGCGAGGAAGAAGGTCAATAGCACAATCATATGGTCTGTGAGAGGGTAGCTTAGTAGCGCGTTGTTTGCTAAACACTTCTCTCAAGTCATAGTAATCAGGGGGCACAAGCGTTAGATCTTGTGGCTTATTCAAGGAACTAGCACTCACCTCAATAGCTGCCCAAATTTCTTTACTCCCGACCACAGTGAAAGCAGGAGAGGTACAAGAATCCTCGCACGCAGAGCCCCAACGAAGGAGAGTTCCAGAGGTCCAGGAAAATTTAGGGTTGTGAAGCCGCAGCCAGGGGTAACCTAGGATAAGGGGTTCTCTGGAAGACTGGATCAGATAAAAAGAGATCTTTTCATGATGGTTAGTATCAATGGTCAAGCATAAAGGAACTGTTCTGAACTTGATTATTCCAGACCCTATTGGTCTGCCATCTAGGGCTTCAACCTTCCAGAACGAAGAGCAAGTTTCATAGGGGATACGCATCTTCTTAGCCAAATAAATGTCCAAAAAGTTATCCGCAGCACCTGAATCCACAAATGCTTTCAAAGTCACTGTCCTCTCCCTGGTATCCCCCCAAGTAAGCGTAGCTGGCAGCAGTAAACGGGAGTGAGGAGTGTCAAACTGAGCAGTTCCACTCGCTAAGGTCCCCACTCCCCTTAGCGAGCTTTGGCTTTTAAAGCTAACTCGGGGCAAGAAGAGCGCAAATGGTTAGAGCCACTGGAGTTCCTCCAGACTTGTACCCCAATCTCTACTGGCTAATTCATCCTTAAACCCTTCAGAAAGGCCAAGATAGAAGGTTGAAATGAGTGCCTCTGAATCCCACTTGCTCTCAGAAGCCAGAGTACGGAACTCAATGGCTTAATCGGCCACAGATTGATGCCCCTGATGTAGGTCTAGTAGTCTCCTCGCCGCCTCACGGCCACTGACTGGATGGTCAAACACTTGTTGAATAGTCTCTGTGAATACTTTTAGATCAGAACAGATGGGGGAGTGTTGTCTCCAGAGGGTTGAGGCCCAATCCAGTGCACGATCACTCAACAAGGAGATAATGTATGCAATCTTAGCCCTCTCAGAAGCAAAGGTGGCTGGTTGGAGTTCGAAGATGAGTGACACTTGAGTCAGGAAGCCCTTACAGGTACCAGGCCTCCCACCATAGCGCTGAGGGGTTGGAATCTTTAGTTCTTGGGGCATTGGTACAGTTAATGGTGGGGTTTCTGGTGCTGGTAGTACCACAGGTTCTCGAGGCAAGCATGTTTGTAGTTGTTGCAGCGACTCCCCAATCTGGTTCACAACGTCTGTCAGTCTCTGGAGCTGTGTCTCATGTGTTCCAAGCAAAACTCCCTGTTTGCTAATGGCTCCGTGAATCTGTTCAGTATCTGCCAGGTCCATATCTTGTTTGGCTCAGTCTTGCTGTCATATCCGGGATTCGAACCCTGAGTGTGTTGCTGGAAAACCCAAGGCTCTATGGGGCAGTGTGGACCCAATTGGCAGATAATCACAAGAGGCAGGTTAGAAGGAAAAAACAGATAGTCTTTACTTAATATTCCTCCTGAGCAAACACAAACGATCCAGCAGATGTGCTGGGTTGAGCAAGGTACAAATCCACACTGGATGATGCAGGCAAAAGAGTCCAATAACAATATTTACCAGAGAGGCTGGTCAAAAGGTCTGAGTCAAAGTCTTTCAGGTTAGACCAAACGGGAAAACACAAAAGCATAGGCTAGCCTAGAGAACTTCAAGACTGAGCAAAGATACAAGCAAATGAGAGTCTTTAAATATACACCTGTTAACACTAACTAACTAGGCACAGGTGATTTAATTGAAACAATAATGAGCAGTGAATTAGGAGGAGGATGTGGAAGGTCTTGTGCTCTCAGTCTCCCTCTGCTGGACAGACCGTGGTGTGACAAAGTCAGGATTCCTATTTGACTCAGCCAAGCCTCCTTGACCGTCCAACATTTCCTCATCTCCCACCCCTTCTAATGTGACTAGTCCCAATGCTCCTCCCTCTTTTTCCCCTGCTCCACTACAAAGGTTCTCCCTGCAGGCGGTCACTGAGTCCAAGGTGCTAGAGGAGCTCCTTAAACCTGACCCTAAAAAAACATCTGGGTCAGACCCTTTCTTCTTTAAGGTTGCTGCCCCTATCATCTCCAAGCCTATCTCTGACCTTTTAAACCTGTCTCTCCCCTCTGGGGTCCCATTGCTTGGAAGGCAGCCCCGGTCCGTCCTTTATTTAAAGGGGGAGATCAAGCTGATCCTAAATGTTATAGGCCTATTTCTATTTTGCCCTGTTTATCAAAAGTGTTGGAAAAACTTGTCAATAATCAACTGACTTGCTTTCTTGATGTCTGTAGCATACTCTCTAGTATGCAATCTGGTTTCCGCTCAGGTTATGGATGTGTCACTGCAACCTTAAAGGTCCTCAATTGCCCTTGATTCTAAGCAATGTTGTAGACCATTCCATTCTTGTGGGCCGGCAAAGGAGTATTGGTGTCTCTGAAGGGTATTTGGCCTGGTTTGCTAATAACCTCTCTCAAAGAGTGCAGTGTATAAAGTCAGAACATCTGCTGTCTCAGCCACTGCATGTCACCAAGGGTGTACTCCAAGGCTCGATCCTAGGCCCCATGCTCTTCTCAATTTACATAAACAACATAGCTCAGGCAGTAGGAAGCTCTCTTATCCATTTATATGCAGATGATACATTTTTATACTCAACTGGCCCCTCCCAGGAGTTTGTGTTAAACGCTCAACAACAATGCTTTCTTAGTGTCCAACTAGCTTCTCTGCCCCTAACCTTGTTCTGAACACCTCCAAAACAAAGGTCATGTGGTTTGGTAAGTAAAATGCCGCTCTCCCTACAGGTGTGATTACTACTTCTGAGGGTTTAGAGCTTGAGGTATTCATATCATACAAGTACTTGGGAGTATGGCTAGACGGTACACTGTCTTTCTTTCAGCACATATCAAAGCTGCAGGCTAAAGTTAAATCTAGACTTGGTTTACTCTATTGTAATCACTCCTCTTTCACTCCAGCTGCCAAACTAACCCTGATTCAGATGACCATCCAACCCATGCTAGATTACGTAGACGTAATTTATAGATCAGCAGGTAAGGGTGCTCTTGAGCGGCTAGATGTTCTTTACCATTCGGCCATCAGATTCGCCACCGAGTGCTCCTTATAGGACACATCACTGCACTCTATACTCCTCTGTAAACTGGTCATCTCTGTATACCCGTCGCAAGACCCACTGGTTGATGCTTATTTATAAAACCCTCTTAGGCCTCACTCCCCCCTATCTGAGATATCTACTGCAGTCCTCATCCTCCACATACAACACCCATTCTGCCAGTCACATTCTGTTAAAGGTCCCCAAAGCACACACATCCCTGGGTCGCTCGTCTTTTCAGTTCGATGCAGCTAGCGACTGGAACGAGCTGCAACAAACACTCAAACTGGACAGTTTTATCTCAATCATTCAAAGACTCAATCATGGACACTTACTGACAATTGTGGTTGCTTTGCGTGATGGATTTTTGTCTCTACTGTCATGACAGTGCCCCCCCCCCCCTCCCCCGCAGGTTTCTAACCCTCATAAATTCCTAACCTCTACCAAGATGGAGGTTTGGAATTCCTTGTTACCACAGAGAAAATACTTTGCAGGGTTGGACAATGAACAATATTTCTGTAATCCAACCAGTTGAAGGTGTCCTTTGGTACTTAATGAATATGATGTCAGATCAGTTGTTGCCTGGGATGTTATTACCGATGATATGACAAACATAAATTCTATCTTTGAAAGTCTACACATTCTAGATTTACAAATCGCTAAATTTATATGATTCAATATGAAACTATTTGTGAGAAGATTAAATGTGATTTTAGTCTTCTAAAGGAGAGACATCATTGAGGACCTTTAAGGTTGTCATAGCAACGTTACAACACTACCTTCTTGCCCTTTGTGCTGTCGTCTGTGCCCAATAATGTTTGTACCATGTTTTGTCTTGCTACCATGTTGTGTTGCTGCCATGTTGTGTTGCTACCATGTTGTTGTCATGTTGTGTTGATACCATGCTGTGTAGTCATGTGTTGCTGCCATGCTATGTTGTTGTCTTAGGTTTCTCTTTATGTAGTGTTGTGTTGTCTCTCTTGTTGTGATATGTGTTTTGTCCTATATTTTATTTCATTTATTTATATTTTGAATCCCAGCCCTCATCCCTGCAGGAAGCCTTTTGCCTTTTGGTAGGCCGTCATTGTAAATAAGAATTTGTTCTTAAGTGACTTGCCTAGTTAAATAAAAGGTTAAATAAATAAATAAAATAATCTAGCTATAAGAAGCTGACTCTCGCTACGCAACAGGTGGTCCTATTTCGCTCAAACGAATACCAGGGCTCTCATTAAGTGTTGGATTTGATTTTTGATTGCATTTGCATTGATGTCAGAGTGAGTACAGAGTACAAGCCGTTAGCGACTGGCCGTTAGCAAGTTTGGTAGACTACTGATGACCATCAGAAGCATCAGAGCACAGTTTTAGAGAAGTCTAGTTAACGTGACTCAACAGTAACATGGAATTTGACTGCAGTTATGACTCCTGAATGCCGGAAATATGGTCACCGTAACAGCCCTAGTTGAGTCACCTGCTTCTTTCCTCCCTTCCACTGGCATACCGTTATGTTCACCTCATAATGGTTTTCTTTCTCTTTGTCGTGGTCAAAGCAAGAGTGTGAAAAGCCTGGACTACCCCTCCCTCTCTCACAGTCCCTCTTCTCTCTCTTTCCAGTTAACCCTTTCCTGCCAGGCGGAATGTTAAATGTTTTACTGGACCATGACCTTGGTGTGCATAAATTACAATAATTTGCTTGTGTCAAACCTTATATGAAAACATACATGTTTGAGTCTTCCTTATTTTGTAAAGATTGATAATCTGGAATCAGAATATAAATACCTTTTACTGTGAATGGGTTACAGATGTTTTAGTAAACGATGGTATTTTTCTCAAATGTTCAGTGATCAGACACTTTCTTATCTGGATAGTATATTAAGCACATATTTGCACCAAAACCAATTACATTACAATAGCATTTAGTCTTACATATGATAAGGTAAGACATAAACAAGTGATATAATATGAATAAAACCAGAACTTTATTGAAAGAATAATCTTAGGGGAATACATTCTCATTCAAACTTGAAAATGAAGACACATTTGAATCGCTATCATAACCATAACATTATACAACATTCATTTCAGGATACTTCATTCAAATCAAACCGTAATTACAAAATATGAAACACATAATGCATATAACAACAATTATTAGCTTTTACAACTTTAATTTCTACATTTAACTAGCATATAGTCTATTACACAAAGAGTCAGAACGGGAACAATTCCAAAAGCACAACGTTATTTTACAGTCGTTACAATTTACAAGTCTTTACATCACCAAGGCCATTAGAGTCATGAATGAAACAAAATGAGGCTGGCATGCAGGATGTTTTGGATAAGAAAGGGAAAACGTGCAAGAGAGGCAAAATTACTCGTGAACATCTGAACTACATCTTTACTAGTGCCTATTTCCACAATTAGTGCCACAACCTAAAGTAATTTCAGTCCTCTACGATGCAAACCCGCTTGCCCTCGCATTCAGGTGCCACACAAACAAACCAGGTCCTTTTCTCCTTTCTATCTTCCCTGTAACACAGCCAACAACTTCTAGAGGGGGCCTGTAGACTGGGCACATGCTGTGTGTGGAAAGATGAGCTTACAGGTTTCACCGACAAAGGTCATTTACATTAATACCTACTAAATGACGAGGAAGGTTCTCTCTGAATGTAATCTGGCAGTAACCAGTTTGCCCATGTTCCTTGCCAGGTGCTGCATGATTACACTAACATTCCTGGAACAAAAGGTAACTGTTGACACCTGCAAAAGTTTAAACACAGGGTTTCTCATTTATTTTTACTATTTTCTACATTGTAGAATAATAGTGAAGACATCAAAACTATGAAATAAGACATGGAATCATGTAGTAACCAAAAAAGTGTTTTTTTATTTGAGATTCTTCAAAGTAGCCACCCTTTGCTTTGATGACAGCTTTGCACACTCTTGGTATTCTCTCAACCAGCTTCATGAGGTAGTCACCTGGAATGCATTTCAATTAACATGTGTGACTTGTTAAAAGTTAATTTGTGGAATGTCTTTCCTTCTTAATGCGTTTGAGCCAATCAGTTGTGTTGTGACAAAGTGCATTCGCAAAAAACATCAAGCTCTATGATGAAACTGGCTCTCATGAGGACCCCCACAGGAAAGGAAGACCCAAAGTTACCTCTGCTGCAGAGCATAAGTTCATTACCAGCTTCAGAAATTGCAGCCCAAATAAATGTTTTACAGAGTTCAAGGAACAGACACATCTCAAAATCAACTGTTCAGAGGAGACTGCTTGAATCAGGCCTTCATAGTCGAATTGCTGCAAAGAAACCACTACTAAAGGACACCAATAAGAAGAAGAGACTTGCTTGGGCCAAGAAACATGAGCAATGAACATTAGACCGGTTGAAATCTGTCCTTTGGTCTGATGAGTCCAAATTTGAGATGTTTGATTCCAACCACAATGTTTTAGTGAGACGCAGAGTAGGTGAACGGATGATCTCCACATGTGTGGTTCCCACTGTGAAGCATGGAGGAGGTGTGATGGTGAGGGGGTGCTTTTCCGGTGTCACTGTCAGTGATTTATTTAGAATTCAAGGCACACTTAACCAGCATGGCTACGACAGCATTCTTCAGCGATATGCCCTTCCCACCTGGTTTGCGCGTCATTTGCGCGTCATTTATTTTTCAACATGACAATGACCCAACACACATCCAGGCTGTGTAAGGGCTATTTGACTAAGAAGGAAAGTGATGGAGTTTTGCATTGGATGACCTGGCCTCCACAACCATTCGACCTCAACCCAATTGAGATAGTTTGGGATGAGTTGGACCGCAGAGTGAAGGAAAAGCAGCCAACAAGTGCTCAGCATGTTGGAACTCCTTCAAGACTATTGGAAAAGTATTCCAGGTGAAGCTGGTTGAGAGAATGCCAAGAGTGTGCAAAGCTGTCATCAAGGCAAAGGGTGGCTACTTTGAAGAATCTAAAATATATTTTGATTTGTTTAACACTTTTTTAATTACTACATGATTCCATTTGTGTTATTTCATAGTTTTGATGTCTTCACTATTATTCTACAATGTAGAAATAGTAAAAATAAAGAAAAACCCTGGAATAAGTAGGTGTGTCCAAACTTTTGACTGAAGATCTGATAATAGATAACAATAACACATCAGTTATACAGTAGTTACCTTCCAGTTGAAGAGCTTGGCTGAGAGGCCTCAGGTGGTGGCTTCTCAACTTTCTAGGGCTCCTTGATCATATTCTCTTCATCCTTGTCTTCTCTGAGAAGCTCAGCATTAAGGGCATCTTCCTCTAAGGCCATACCTTCTTGGTCCTCCACATCCTGCAGGACTGCATTATTCCCTGGAACTGGTCTCTTCTATCCATTTCTAAAACAAAGAAAAAACATGTAAATTAGTGACAACCCTTACAATAGCCTAAGATTGACAAAAAGTTATATTCAGAATACACTTCCGTACATAAAAAAGGGAATAATCTATGAAAGTGGACAGTGTATCCACAAGTTATCAATTGCAAGGTGACAAAGTTATTTTATTATTCAAAAGGTTTTCACTAACATTTGAGAAAACATGTCATATACTGAAATAACTTAAATATTATAATAATGTATGCCTGTAAGTAGCAAAGTCACAAACCAGCTAGACCAGGCACATTTAGTTTCCAAGCTGACCACCTGTCAGGCTCTGGCCATAGAGAAGCAGATAGGCTTCTCTATGTAGTTATGGTCAGAGTCTGACAGTGTCGTTCTTTTCTGTTTCTGTGTGGGGTTTGGGTTGGATCCCTAATTAGAGACAGCTGCACCGCATTGTCTCTAATTAGGGATCCCATATATGTTGAGTCTGTCCTTCACTGTGGTGTGGGTCGTTATCGATGTATGTCGCAGTCATGGTGAAAGTTAAGTGTGCTCATTTGTTACGTTATTTTCGTGTTTGTTTCGGGTAACGTAACGTTTTGTCTATCGTGTTAGTTTTGTTTTGTTTAGTTCGTTCATTGTATCTTTTTTTATACATAGTATAAAGAATAAACATGTCGAACTATAATCCCTGCGCTGCATCTTGGTCTCTCCACACACACAACCGTGACAGAACGACCCACCAGTACGAGACCAAGCAGCGCAAATGGGGAGAGACGGAGAGCGAGATAGCCCCGCGTCGTTTCACCAACACCGAACTCCTCGGAGGGTTCGAGGAGGACGACGACGAGGACGTGCTTCGGTTCCCTCACCCGTGGGGGCTCCTGGAGGAGCCAACACCACTCCCCATGTGGACCATGGGGAGGCCCAGGTACCAATGGGGGGCTCAGAGCAAGGAGCAGGGGGAGGAGTTGGAGGAGCATTTTGAGGAGGTTCTGAGGGAATTGGTGGAGATAGAGGAAGAGGTCGAGAGGGAGATGGCGGAGTGGGCCAGTCCAGGTCCGGTCATCTACTCCACTCCCAGGCCGGAGCAGTCCGCTCCACCGGTACCCAGTCCGGGTCCGGTAATCTACTCCACCTCCCTGACAGAGCAATCCGCTCCACCGGTGCCCAGTCCGGGTCTGGTCGTCGTCTCCACTCCCAGGCCAGAGAAATCCGCTTCACCGATGTCCAGTCCGGGTCCGGACCTCTGCCCTACTCCCCGCACCCGGCCTCCAGTGCGTGCGTCTAGCCAGGTGCGTCCCGTGCCAGCTCCACGCATCCGACCTCCGGTGCGCCTCCCCAGTCCGGTACGACCTGTGCCGGCTCCCCGCACCCAACCTCCAGCGAAGGTCCGCAGCCCGCAACCTCCAGCGAAGGTCAGCAGCCCTGAACCTCCAGCGAAGGTCAGCAGCCCTGAACCTCCAGCGAAGGTCAGCAGCCCTGAACCTCCAGCGAAGGTCAGCAACCCTGAGCCTCCAGCGAAGGTCAGCAGCCCTGAGCCTCCAGCGAAGGTCCGTAGCCCGGAACCTCCAGCGAAGGTCCCCAATCCGGGTCCAGCCGTCTGCTCCGCTCCAGTGCCAGAGCAGTCCGCTCCACCGGTACCCAATCCGGGTCCAGCCGTCTGCTCAGCCTCAGTGCCAGAGCAGTCCGCTCCACCGGTGCCCATTCCGGATCCAGCCGTCTGCTCCGCCTCAGTGCCAGAGCAGTCCGCTCCACCGATACCCATTCCGGGTCCAGCCGTCTGCTCCGCTCCAGTGCCAGAGCAGTCCGCTCCCCCGGTACCCATTCCGGGTTCAGCCGTCTGCTCCGCTCCAGTGCCAGAGCAGTCCGCTCCACCGGTGCCCATTCCGGGTCCAGCCGTCTGCTCCGCTCCAGTGCCAGAGCAGTCCGCTCCACCGGTGCCCATTCCGGGTCCAGCCGTCTGCTCCGCCTCAGTGCCAGAGCAGTCCGCTCCACCGGTGCCCATTCCGGGTCCAGCCGTCTGCTCCGCCTCAGTGCCAGAGCAGTCCGCTCCACCGGTACCCATTCCGGGTCCAGCCATCCGCTCCGCTCCTGAGCCAGAGCAGTCCGCTCCACCGGTGCCCAGTCCGGGCCCGGTTGTTTGCCCCGCTCCATGGCCGGAGCCGCTTGCCCCACCGGTGCCCAGTCCTGGCCCGGTTGTTTTCCCCGCTCCATGGCCGGAGCCGTTTGCCCCACCGGGGCCCAGTTGTTTGCCCCGCTCCATGGCCGGAGCCGTTTGCCCCACCGGTGCCCAGTCCTGGCCCGGTTGTTTTCCCCGCTCCATGGCCGGAGTCGTTTACCCCACCGGGGCCCAAACCGGTCCCGGTTGTTTTCCCCGCTCCATGGCCGGAGCCGTTTACCCCACCGGGGCCCAGTCCGGGCCCGGTTAAATGTCCCGCTCCATGGCCGGAGCCGTTGGCCCCACCGGTACCCAGCCCGGGACCGGTTATAGGGAAGGGGCATGGGGCAAAACTGTTTTGTCCCATGCCCCTTCCCTATAACCGGTCCCGGGCTGGGTACCGATGGACTAGTACCCGATGGACTAGTTTTCCCTCCCATTAACCCCCCTTGTTTTGTGTGCTTTTTTTGGTGTCCGGGGGTCCGCGCCTTGGGGGTGGGGGGGGGTACTGTCATTCATTGTATCTTTTTTTATACATAGTATAAGGAATAAACATGTCGAACTATAATCCCTGCGCTGCGTCTTGGTCTCTCCACACACACAACCGTGACACCACCACAAAGTCATTATTTTAAAGCTATTATCATAAGGGTTAGGCTATAACGTTACATTCATTTTCGCAATCAATAGCCAGAATGCTTAATATTTTATAGGAATAATAGCACAGATAAACAGACATCTAATAAGATATTGCCATGTATTCATCAGGGGATGACTACAAGGCTATGGGGATATTAGCTAGTAAAATATAGCTATCCAATGCTTCACAGCACCCCTCTCTCTTTTGGATGGCTAGCTAGGGACAACATATAATCACTAGCCAGTTCGTTTTCAGCTCTTATACCAACAAATGCAAACATTATCAAAAAATACAAGACAAGAGTTAATCAAGTAGGCTAACATGCTCCGTCTTGGGTGACTGACTTGACCAACACAGGCTAACAGCATAGTTAGCTAGGTGTTTAGCTAGCAATCTAGCTAGATAGCTAACATTATCAGAGGCAATTTTTCTAAAATCTTTGATTCACTACATTAAGCTGTTGCAAATGAGAACTTGTTCTCAACTGACCTACCTGGTTAAATAAAGGTGAAATAAAAAATAAAAAAAAGCTTTCATGTACTGTCATTAATCAGATAATATTAACTTTGACCTCAGAGAAAAATTGTCAACTCACTTTCAAACTGATTCTACTTTTCAAGTTTAAGTTAATTGGCTTAGTAGCTAGTTATCTTATAAAATCAGAGAAAATACACACATTTTTATATTATCATGACCAATATAAAAACTAATTATATACAGTTTCTTACCTTGATATTGTTGTCCAAATCTGAATGTTGCTGCTGCCAAAATTGGTCATAATCTCCCTGCCGCCCTGGCAGCAGCGTCAAATGAACCATTATTTTCATGTTTAGAAAGCCTAATTTCCACCCCTTAACCTCTAAACCAATCATATATCATTAATGTAGACATCTAACCTATCAAAAGAGGGGTTTTATGAAAATAAATTGGTGATTGCAGCACAGAGATATTGATGTGACAACCATTGGAAACATGTTTCTGATTTTTGAATGGGACGGGCTGGAAAGGTTTAATGCCACCTCTCACGGCTCTTACTTATCTACCCATGAGCCTCCTTACTTTCTATTTACTTTAAACACCCCTTAGTAGAGTACATTAAATAAAAGTAGCGTAGAGTATAGGTCAGTACAATACAGTAGAGTTTAGTACAGTACAGTACAGTAGAGCTGGGCGATATGGCCAAAGTATTATATCACAGTATTTTTCAAAAATTGGACGGTATGACAGTATTTTATGTTTTTAATAATAAAAGTTCAAAATTTGCTTTGAGTAATGTGTGACCCTAGGGTGGCAACACATACATTCTAAGTGATTTCAAATGGGTCTTTCTCCATTCTGATTTTATACTGTTCAATTCAATCAAAAATAAATGTACATTAGCGGCTAACAAGATTTAGGTCCAACTTGCTAAGAAAAGACAAACTAGCTGTTTGCAGATGTAAGTTACACACGGCTTATGACAAAACCAAACATTCAAATACCATTATAGAAGGTAAAATAAAAACCCAAACCGGTCTGTGAAACAATACGATATACTGCCCAGCCCTACAGTACTGAACTCTACTCTACTGTGCTATAATGTACTCTAGAGTGCTCTGCTGTGTTGTACTGTGATGTCCAAACTCATGAAAGATTAAAAGGCTATTATTGGTAACGATTAGGTCCAGTCCAGACCAACCAAATGTGGTCATGTTTGGTGGTGGAGCTCATTAGAATAATAGCCAGTGTGTAGAATAACACTCAAACATGCAAAGGAGAATATTACGTTTTTCTACCTTTGTGTACCTATTCAGGATACATCACCATGAAGAGAATGTCATTCATAATTATGCATTTCTGTTTAGTACAGATCAGGGACCCATGATGTAATTCTGTTACCATCATTCTGTTACAGGGTGTTAATCCATTTCACTTACTGTAGTTCAATAACCAACATTTCTTTTTTTTAAACTCAAGGTGTCATATCATAGCCGACACCCCGTTCTTTCTGCAGACATCTTTGAATCTTAATTCGGAGTAGATATTTAACAGATTTACGCTTCAGCACTCAGCGGTCCTGTTCTGTGAGCTTGTGTGGCCTACCACTTCACGGCTGAGCTGTTGTTTCTCCTAGACGTTTCAACTTCACAATAACAGCCCTTACAGTTGACCGGGGTAGCTCTAGCAGGGTTGAAATTTGACAAACTGACTTGTTCGAAAGGTGGCATCCTATGACGGTGCCACGTTGAAAGTCACTGAGCTCTTCAGTAAGTAAATTCTACTGCTAATGTTTGTCTATGGAAATTGCATGGCTGTGTGTTCGATTTTATACACCTCTCAATAAAAGGGTGTGGCTGAACAAAAAATAAATAAAAAATGTAAGAAATAAGAAATGTATCATTTTATCAAGTTCATACATAGCTCAGTGGAGAAAATAATACATGGGAAATGTAATTTCTGTCACGTGTAACCTATGTTCTTGTCCAAGCTCCATTGTCTTACGACGATTCCGCCTGTGCTGATCGGTCTTGTATCTCGCAGAGTAATGGGATAGATCAAAAGTTTTTTTTGTTTGCTGTCACAACATTTGAAAATATTACCTAGGTGACTGTCTGCTGAGCCCCATTTCTGCCTCAGAACAGTCTGAATTAATCTAAAACAAATCTGTCAATAAAGTTTTTTGGTGAGGAAGTCGCAGCATTTTACATCTAGCTAAGCATTTTTATGCTTCAAGGAGCAGTATTTTTTAAATTTGACACGAACGCTATCTTAAATTTGTCCATATATTAGCTTTCTAGCTCTAAGCCAGTCACTTTGTATGAAATGAATCGGAACCTAACCTAGTGCACACAGTCAATGCTGAACACTAAACACTTCCTCCATAAGCAAACTAGCTAGCTACTGTAGCAACATTTTATCACAAGGAATTTGTTTTAATGAAGCAGCAAACTGCTTTTTCTGTTGCAAGTCACTCAGCTGACCCCAATGTTACAAAGTAGCAGTGTACTCAAGACCAGTCTCTTTCTAGGTGTCGGATACATTTGCACTTGTCTTGACTCTGTCTCGGACAGTGAGGACTCATAATTTCTTCCCGAGACAGCGTAGTAAAAAATAAATCATAATTATCAGCTTCAAGTCAGCACATAAAACCGCATTGCCAGGCCAAATATATACACTCTTTTCATGAAACTTGATACGTTTATTTTTATCTATTATAGACATGTTTGTGCAGTAGCAAACCTATAGGCATTCAGTGTGTGACATGTTTGTGATTCTGAGGACAGCAACCATAATACCAGCGCACTCATGTAGGAGTGTGCACTTTTTGTAAAACACAAAGAGCCAGTTGTGTAGCTAAGGGGATGCACAGGTATACGCTGTATACCCACTTTTTTCCCCAGTGAGAATTGCTTATAATTTATTTACTTCTTAATACTTCTTTATGCTGGTCCGTATAAAACTAGTGTAGTGGACTGCCTGGTACTTAGCACTCTCTTGTCCCTCGAATCACTCTTGACATCAATGTAAATGTAATCGAAAATCTAATCAAACACTTAATGAGAGCCCATGAGCTCATGTTGCGTAACATTTCTATAGTCTATGCAATTGTGCGAGAAAACAGAGTGATGACCTCTTAAAAAGAAGAGGATCCCATAAGCTTTCTATAGGCTAGGCCGACTGTACTTTCCTAATATTAAGCACATTGTTTATCTTTACAACAGGAGTATAGCCTACCTGGCTGGCTTGTAAATGAACCACGGGAAAAGCGTCCTCCATTCGCTATTTAAGTGCATAGATGACATTTTTTCCCATGCCCCTGTTTCGAGACAGGTGCATGATAATGGTCCATTCTAAATAAAACAAATGTCACACATACAGTACCAGTCCAAAGTTTGGACACACCTATTCATTCAAGGGTTTTTCTATATTTTACTATTCTCTACATATTAGAATAATAGTGAAGACATCAACGCTATGAAAATAACACATATGGAATCATGTAGTAACCAAAAAAAGTGTTAAACAAATCAAAATATATTTTACATTTGAGATTCTTCAAAGTAGCCACCCTTTGCCTTGATGACAGCTTTGCACACTCTTGGTATTCTCTCAACTAGCTTCCAGGTAGTCACCTGGAATGCATTTCAAATAACAGGTGTGCCTTGTTAAAAGTAAATTTGTGGAATTTCTTTCCTTCTTAATGCGTTTGAGCCAATCAGTTGTGTTGTCACAAGGTAGTGGTGGTATACAGAAGATAGCCCTATTATTGCAAGAACAGCTCAAATAAGCAAAGAGAAATGGCAGTCCATCATTACTGTGAGGGATCAGCCGGATCAAGTGGTCCGACTGCGCCCACTCCTGGAGGTGGGCCGCAGTACAGCCACTACTGATGAGCTCACCTGAGGTCAATTGACTAATTTTGTTTGTGCTCTCTTAAGGACCAGACTGAAGGGGCAGAGAGGAGAGTGATTACGAGCTGGAGGCTACGGCGAATTCCACAACAGTATGATTACCTGTATTAGGTTCAGATCAAGCTGTTCATTTTGAGTTTAGTACCAACTAGTAGTTTGTTTATTTTTGTTTGGAGACATTACATTGGCCTTTGTTTGTAATGCCCCAGGGAGTGTTGCGAGAAAAACACCCAATCAGTTTCCTTCTTTTTATTGAAGTCACGTCTCTGTGTCTCATTTCGTGCTGTCCTGCTCAGGATGTTTGTCAGTGAATAGGTACGACCTTTCACATTGGTGGAGAATACAAGCAATATAGCCAAGACTGATCGAATGCTACTGAAGTTTCCCTTTCCGAAGACCTTATGGGTCAGTTTGGCACAGCCCAAAAGCGAGATCCGGAGATGCTAAGGCTTATGGCCAAAGTGGCAGTTATTGATGGGAAGAGGCTACAGGATGAGGGTGAGTTACGTTTCCCATATTTTGCCATACGGAACGGTCTATTATATTGGGTATGTAGGAGAAGGGAAGGCGAGTTCGAACTATTGATAGTAATGAGGTCATATCAAGACACTGTGCTGCACTTGGCCCACTCCCATGTCTTAGGTGGAAATTTAGGACAGGAGAAAACAGCTGAGAGGGTTCTAACCCAGTTCTACTGGCCGGGGATGACCAGAGACGTAGCCAAATATTCCATTACGCATAATGGTGACGAAAGGCATAGCCAAGGAACTGTTCATGTTATTTTCATGAGTAGGATTACACTTGACTATTTTAACAGATCAAGGCACTCCCTTTATGTCGCGGCTCATGAAAGACCTGTGTAAGCTATACAGTGTAGAGCAGATTAGAACAAGTGTTTATCACCCCCAGACGGACGGACTGTGCGAGAGGCAGAATAAAACCATCAAGAGCATGTTAAGACGTGTGGTGGAGAAGGATGGAAAAAAATTGGGACATGCTGATGCCCCATCTTATGTTTGCCCTGCGCGAAGTTCCTCAAGCCTCTATCGGGTTCTCCCCCTTCGAAATGTTGTACGGGCGACCATACAGAGGCATTTTGGATTCAGCAAAAGAAGCCTGGGAGAACCAACCGTGTCCCTATCGCTCGTTCATTGATCATGTAGTTCTTATGCTGAATAGGATGGCAGCTATATGGCCAGTGATTAACGAACATACGGGGCGAGCCCAGGCTGCGCAGGCACGGTCCAGCCCAACCCAGCACTTTCAAAACAGGGGACAAGGTCCTCCTGTTAGTGCCAACGCCGCAACATAAACTCCTAGCACAATGGCAGGGTCCCTATGAGGTGTTGGAGCAGGTGTCCATGGTGACCTATCGGGTTAGGCAGCCCGGACGGCGCCAAGCCGTGTAGATTTACCACATCAACCTGTTGAAGTTGTACCACGAGAGGGAGGCGCAGGTATTATACGGGGGAAAGGGGAAGGACGAGGCGATGCCGGTGGAAGTCCCTATGGGAACCAAATTAACGGCGCAACAGAAACGGGACCTGACACCGTTGGTCAGACTCGCCCATTCCAGGTAGTACTAACCTGATCCAGCACCATATCAGGACAGACCCCGGGGCCAAAGTATGTTTAAGGCCATATAGAATCCCCGAAGCTAGGAGAGAAATGGTGCATGCCGCAGTGGGAGAAATGGTGGTGGAGCTGTCCACAAGTGCGTTTTCTAGCCCGATCGTGCTGGTGCCTAAACCTGATGGGTCAACATGGTGTTCTAACGACTTCAGGGCCCTAAATGCTATCTCCCGATTTGAGGCCTAACCCATGCCACGCGTCGACGAGCTCATAGAGCGGCTAGGGAAAGCTAAGTACATTTCCACCTTAGACCTAACCAACGGCTATTGGCAAGTCCCTTTAGCCCCGGAGGATCGCCACAAGACAGCCTTTGCCACGACGGAGGGGCTTTTCCAATATGTCCGGATGCCGTTCGGTCTACATGGAGCTGCGGCAACGTTCCAACGACTGATGGATACCCTGCTGAGACCCCATCAGGCTTACGCAGCCGCCTATATTGACGATGTCGTCATACACACGGATGACAGGGACGACCACCTAAACAAGGTATGAGCTGTGTTGGCGATCCTGGAGGCGGCCCGGCTTATAGCCAATCCTAAGAAGTGCCACCTAGTCTTAAACGAAGCCGAATACTTGGGGTACACTATTGGCATTGGCCTCATTAACCCCCAGAAGTAGAAAACACAGGCGGTGCGGGAGTGGCCTAGGCCCATTAACAAGGAGGCGGTGCACGCCTTCCTGTTCCTGAAAGGATAGGAAACTTCCTGTTCCTGAAAGGAAACTACCGGCGGTTCATATCGAACTATTCCACCATAGCAGCGCCACTGACCAACCTTACCCAAAAATCAGAACCAGTGTGGGTGGTATGGACCGACCGGGCCGAAAAAGCTTATAATGAACTTAAGACTGTGCTCTGCACAAACCCTGTTTTGAGGATGCCAGACTTTAACATGCCTTTTACTGTATTCACAGACGCATCACCCCGTGGTGTATATCAGCTGTAAGCTGTCCCCAAGGGAGTGAAACTATTCTACTGTGGAGAGAGGCGTTGGCGATTAAGTGCGCGCTAGGGTATCTGAGGTACTACCTCCTGGGGAGAAGCTTCCGCCTGGTCACCGACCACGCCCCCCTCGAGTGGATGGCGGGCCAGAGGGACAACAATAGGTGGATAACGAGGTGTTTACTAGCACTGCAGCCGTTTAAATTCAAGGTGGATCACAAGCCCGGTAAACTACACGGTAAAGCGGATGCGCTATTTCGCCGAGACCTGGTGGGTCCGGCTGGCATGAGCCCCTCTGGGTCTGACTTGAGGGGGGAAAACCACTACTAAAAGGACACCAATAAGAAGAAGAGACTTGCTTGGACCAAGAAACATGAGCAATGGACATTAGACCGGTGGAAATCTGCCGTGTCTTTGTGACGCAGAGTAGATGAACGTATGATCTCTTGTGTGGTTCCCACCGTGAAGCATGGAGGAGGAGGTGTGATGGTGCTTTGCTGGTGACACTGTCTGTGATTAACACTTAACCAGCATGGCTACCACAGCATTCTGCAGTGGTATGCCAACTCTCTGGTTTGCGCTTAATGGGACTATCATTCCCTGCATGAATCTGCTGGGAGCTAACCAACCAGGTTCAATGTTAGCTAGCTAACATTTGGCTCTAACTAGCAAAGCAAACAGATCTGGAATACACATTTTATTTAACCTTTATTTAACTAGGCAAGTCAGTTAAGAACACATTCTTATATACAATGACGGCGTACCTACAGGGTCAGCCCCTGGAGCAAATTAGAGTTTAAGTGCCTTGCTCAAAGACAGACAGGTTTTTCACCTTGTCGGCTCGGGTATTCGAACCAGCAACCTTTCGGTTACTGGCCCAACACTCCGCTAGGCTACCTGCCGCCAAATAATAACGTAATTCACGCAACATTAGCTAACGTTAGCTAGCTAACAGTACACTTTAGATTAAGATATGTAGTTAGCTAGCTAGGTAAACAATGAACCTAGCTAGGTAAACAACGTGTAATATCACACACGTCACGTAACGTTACCTAACCAGTCAGCCAGCTAACGTTAGCTAGTTAAACAACAATGAAAAATAACGTCATACACATAACATTAGCTAGGGAGCCAGCCAGTTAATGTTAGCTAGCTAGCTAACAGTACACTTTAGCTTGAAATGAAACCACTTTGTCAAAATTAGAAATGTGTAATATCTGAAAATTTAGCTAGCTAGACTATCTTACCCGTATACATCATCATGCACGATGGATGCCTCTCCCTGTCACGGATCCCATGCCACGGTTGCCCTTAGTTTGAAGATGTATTCCGGAAAGGGGTGTTTTCGCCATCTCTTTAGCTATCATACTCTAATTCCACTGATTTCAAAACTCAATCCTCCAAAAAGCCGCGTTTGATAAGATTACCAACACAGACTGAGCTCAAATAGACAGAAGTCTTCTATATGGCAGACAAATCCGAACTCTTCTCTTGGCATGTCCAGCCCACTCATTATCTCAGCCAATCATGGCTAGTGGAAAGGTTGCTGTTTTTTTCTGTGGCTTAACCAACAAGGCTCGTAATTTAACAATGTTATTCCTATCTACAGATGGTATACACGTTTGTTATTAAGGGACATGAAAGTTTATATGTTCCAGAAGGCCTTTCTGCCAAAATCACAGTTGCGGATGTTTTCCGCTAATGGAACATTCGCGCTTATAGCCTACTGCCATGTGTGCGTTGCTGAGCTTATTATGTGAAGAAATAGCCTAATAGTTTATCAACATTTTAAGCTAAACGCTTCAGCCACATTGAGTAAAAAATACAACAAGTGGTTGTATTAATTGGGGATCTATCAAATCTTACACCTGTCCCAGACTATGTTTGGAATATTTATTTCTCACACAGAATAGGTCAATTTTTGTACTATGGGGGATAGTAGATTGACATAGGCTTGCTGTTCGTTAGGCCTACTCATCTTGTTGGCTGACGAAAGGTTAATGTGGACAGTTCTAATATCTTCAATATGCACCTCGGAATTGGATAAGGACACGCTCAGTGTGGACAGTTCTAATATCTTCAATATGCACCTCGGAATTGGATAAGGACACGCTCAGTTGCCAATGTCAGCCAATGTGTCTGTCTTCACTTGTAGCCTGTGAGAAAGACCCAATCACGTGATGGAAAGCCATGTGAGTGAGAGGTGCTTCGGAGAATGCAGAACTCAGGGAAAAGCACACAAGCGCCACTGGGCGCAAAAGGGAAAGTTCAAAGTGCTTGTCAAATTGTGAATGAGAGACTGATGAAGTGTGTATAGCCTACGCAAAAAACAAAGCAGAGCTCATGCCTTTCCAGCGACATTTTTCAAATCATCATTAGTCGCATCATGCAGCCTTACAATGCATAAAAAATCTAAACATATAGCTCAACGTTTGTAGAACTAAAGTTACATTAACCACTCAACACAGAATAGCCGCATGTGCGCACTCCCTCAAATCTTTGAGAAAATATCCTTTCTATTTTATTCAGTATTCTTCATACTATAAAAGAATGTCACAGAATTCTAAGCAAATCTTGTCTGCTAAATGAACTAGTGTAGCCCACAGCCATTTGGCATAGCCAAATCACAACCTAACATAAGGACAACTCAGAGTATGCTATTCTGTTCTTCTGAAATAGACTACATTTTCTTCATACCATGTTTCTTTAGACCTGTCTAAAATAAATTATTGATGTATTGTGAAGGTGTAAGATATATCTGCATCAGTGGCGTGTAGGCTGTGTGTGGAAGCCAGGAGATGTGTTTATGTTAATTAACGGTTTATTACCATGAGACCGACAGTTATTTGCTTGACAATCACCGGCTGATGAAATGTCTTGACCACCACAGCCCTAGTCCAAAGTGTTGGTTAGCAGGCTATTGGTATCAGGCGTTACAGGTAAGACCCAGGAGGAGTAACAGTTTATTAAACCAACAGGGGCAGACAAAAGACAGGTCAGGGGCAGGCAGGGGTCAGTAATCCAGATAGATGGGGCAAAGGTACAGGACGGCAGGCAGGCTCAGGGTCGGGGTAAGCAGAGTTCGGTAATCCAGAGTAGTGGGGCAAAAGGTACAAGATGGCAGGCAGGCTCAGGTTCAGGGCAGGCAGGATGGTCAAAACCGGGAAAACTAGAAAACAGGAAATATAGAGAGGCAGAAGCAAAGGGGGAAAATGCTGGTAGGCTTGACGAAACAAAACGAACTGGCAACAGCCAAACATAGAACACAGGGATAAATACACTGGGGATAATGGGGAAGATGGGCGACACCTGGAGGGGGGTGCAGACAATAACAAAGACAGGTGAAACAGATCAGGGTGTGACAATCAGTGATGCGCAATTGTCATCAGGCACTGTTTGGGGCGTATACATGGATGTGCCTGGGTGGACACAGGCCCAACTACTGGGGAGCCATATCCCGAAAGGCCCACCCAATCAGATGGATGTGATTTAAGCATTGTTGTAAGCGTTTGATGGTCAATTTAAAATACTACCTTCTCCAAGCACCTCTACATAGAGCAGATTGAGCAGTCCATAAACTCAGTAGGTCCCAATCATAATAATACAAAAACACAACCACTAAGCATTTTCCAATCGAAATACACAACTATTTCTTCCCATTCAAAAAAACATTTCACGCTTAGTACACAAAGTAACCGGTGCCCTAAAGTTTAAAGTGGAACTGAAAGGGGTTTAACTACTTTGCAGATATGAAACAATCAGTCCCAAAATATCAAATTCCCGGTTTATGCTACAAAACCAACTTTATAAAAGGTTTTAAAAATAAGTTATATTTGACTCAGCATTCCATGACGTACACTAAGGCATTGTTGGCAGAATAGATGGATGCAGTTCAATGCATGATTAATATATCTTGGTAGTCCAGAAAATATTTCTATCAGGTTGTAAATCACAGCTGGCCTGGTACATTGTTTGCTGCCTCCATTCGGTATGCACTGTTTCAGTTTCAATGACTCAATATTCTTGACAAAAACAGACAAATGTAATTAAGGCTGGGAATGTCAATACAATCAAACTAGCAAGGGCTATCACAAGTCAGTCATAACGTAGCTAATAGGCTAGCGTATCTATTTATGTAGCAAGCTAAAAGCACAGACCACAACATTAGCTAGATAGCTAGCTAGCTGCTAGGAGGACGTCATGTCATGCTATGCCATTGGAGTGGGTGAGTGACTTACAGTGTAGCCAATTGGATGGAAACCTAGCTCATGTTTTAATTTTGAATGGCGGATGATCGGGAATATTATATTATACCTGGTCGGTTGAGGGACGAGCATCATGTAGGAGTGACGCCACCTGTCAGAAGACAATGCCAAGCCTCAGCATTGAATTGTTACTCACCATTGACAAACTTAGCTGAGGCGATCTCTGTAGTGGGAGTGCTGACACCCCGGAGTTGTGCCACGGCCACAAAAGCCTGTCTATTTTCAGCCAAACAAAAAGCAGGAAGTGAACACTTTCCCTGCCGTCACTTTTCCGAGCCTTCTAAATGAGAGTCCTTTCAACCTGCTCCCGCTCTAGCTCAGTTTCACTATTACTCTATTTTCTCCCCCCCCCCCTTTATTTTCTCTTCACTCCACAACTCCATTAACTTGTTCTCTGTCCTTCTCGAACTCACATTACCACTCACCCCATCGTTCTCCTTCCTTTTCTTCACATCGCCATTGTCTTTGCAGCACTCTAACAAGCAGTAGAATGAAGGACAACGAGGCAAACTCTGTTAACTCTGTCCTGCTGGTGCGCGTAGGCGGCATGTCACCTTGTCTCCGGGCCATTAATGGACCATTAGCGTTCATTAGAGTGACAACATCAACAAACGACCATTCTAATTGACAACTCTGCCTAATTGCCCATTCTTGGGGACTTTTTTGAAGCGTCTGGAATAGGCCAAATTAACAACAGCCAGTTCAAAGCAGCTCAATGGGATGCAAAACTGTCTGATAATAGGGCAATGGGTACAGGAGGAAGCCAGGGCAATTCTCAGAACCCCTGGCACAACTCTATAGGCTACCTGAATCTGAGAACCCTTCTATATGCTACTTGAGTCACTTTCAGTAGGGACATGTTTTCGTTCTGGCCGGGTGTTGCTATGGACGATACACATCAGATGTAAAAATAAGTATAACAAAATATTGTACCATCGCTCTTAAAACATACCATACAGCACATGCTTTGAACAGCCACAGTCCCAACACAATACAATCTAGTTACCCCAGTATCAAATGCTGTCAATGGATGCATGATGAAACGTACTACTCCATTCAGTCCCATTCCCGAGATTGAGTCGTCATTAGTGATGTGCAGTTCAAACAATGTTTTTATTTTTGTACAACTCTTTTTACTGACTCGAGAATGACTTGTTCATTTTAGTAGTTTATTTGACCTGCTGGTGCTGGCCCCAATGAGTCCTACAGCAGGATTAATATGCGCTCCTCCGGCTCAATAAACGACATGTGAAAGAGAGGTTTGTAGAATTATGACTCTTCAGAGTTCAATTCATCGTTCGCCGGTAGGGGATCCTGCATGCTCTGGGCATTACTGACTAACTAAATGAGTCGAAAGATTAGTTATTTTGACTGAACGAGTCAAAGATCAGAGTCAGTAAAAAGAGCCGAACATCCCATCACTAGTTGTCATTAAGGATTGGTCCGCTGTCAGTGCCAAGTTCTTTGAAGGCTGCTATGACCTTTTTACGAGTGAGGAACGCCAGTCCTTGGGAACTGGAACGTGAAAGGAAAATCTAGACGCTACGCGGAAGATCTTACTTAGATTAGAGCTAGTGTGTTTACAACTCAACTTGAGGCCTCTGGTCCCCCTCTGACCTTCTCATCCAATGGTTGAGAAGGAGGCGAGAGGACGGAGGAATCAAGGCAATGCAATTGAGATTTTCCCTACGAACTCCAGCTTAGCTCGCCCCTTATTCACTCATTTTACCTCCTCACTTCACAAAACGCACTCAAACACAGACATAGGCCTACAAAAGTACCAACACAACCCCAATGACTCAAGTTCCACACATATTCTCTGACAAGCACTAACAAGTTTGAACAATCATTAACAACATAACATGATAAATAAGGAACAGAGCCTATTCCACTTCTGAAGGCCAATGACAACTACTCAATTCCATGTGTATGCCATTGCAATGCAAATAGCCTGCAAAACAAGTATTGGAATGAAGTAAAGTTAATACAATGTTGTTACAGGTTTAAGAGTAACTTAAAAGGGCAATTTTAAAGTTCAAACAACAACAAAGCTGTCTCCCTGATACTTTTTGGTAAACAGCTGGGGCTGGAGAAATATAATCACTCATAGTCAAGTCTGTGGATGCAAGGACTGACCATCCATGGTATAAAAATTGTAGTTTTAACCATCTTGAGGCTATACAGTGTGTGTTTACAATTACACTGTTTACGAACAATGGAGTAAAATAAGCTTATATTTTATATTCCTCAAGAATAAAACGGGTAGATATCACTACTTTATACCTCCAAAAATGTATGTAGCAACTGCAGATTGACCCTTTAAAGTGCAACTGAAAGTATTAACCCTTCATTACTCATCTGTAGAACCTGGTCTAGTACAAATGTCCCAAATCACGCTCAACCTAATATTAGCAAATTTGCGGTTCCATTTGAAGGTCTGACACCCATTAGTGCTATGACAGAAAACATTAGCTCTGAATACAACTAATGATTCTGACGTGATATTATGTGTAAACGTCAGAATCCTTAATTGCATTTGGAGCTAAGAAAACAAGCAAATCATGTTGATAAAATTATAGAGTAGCCTACCACAAAGCACAAGACAATTTTGAAACAAATACGACATCAATGCCATGGAAAATTCAAGAAATTACTGAAGTAAACTTGATGTCACTACGTAGCCTAAATAGATGTGAACAGCAGGATGTGTTAAATGCAACGATTTATGACTAGTTAAATAAAGGTTAAAGAAATGAATAAATAAATGTATATAAACCATGGTTTGCTGATGCTATGTATTGGCCAATGAGTGGCTTTGTTGCCACCGCTCGCAATATTGACACTCTTCAGAAAAACAGTCCTCCATAGGAATGAATGGAATCCTACAGTATTTAAATGTATCAAGAACAAAGTTGTAGTGGGAACAGTAACATTAGTACTTTAAGGACTTTTTTATATTTATTTATTTGTATGTTACAATAATTAAAAGTATGCATTAAGGTGTCTGTAATATAATAAACGTGGAAAAAACTAAGTTATAAACTGGGTGGTTCAAGCCTTGAATACTGATTGGCTGACAGCCGTGGTATATCAGACCGTATACCACAGGTATGACAAAGCATGTATTTTTACTGCTGTAATTCCTTTGGTAACCAGTTTATAATAGCAATAAGGCACCTCAGGGTTTTGTGGTATATGGCCAATATACCATGGCAAAGGGCTGTATCCAGGCACTCCGCGTTGTCGTGTATAAGAACAGCCATGGTATATTGGCCATATACCACACCTCCTCATGCATTATTGCTTAACTAGACATTTATAAATGCATTTCTATAGATTCCCCCAAAAAATTACAATGGTGGGAGAGTGCCAAGATGGAGGCGCGGTGGCTTCAAAACGCACACGGGCTGCAATCTAGTGCATATATAAATGAATGGTTAAATGTCACCTTTGGAAACGTGGGAGTCCGATATAATTAGCAACCCCATAGCAACTCAGGGTTGAAAAAAATTTGCCTTTCGAATATGATCCGTAAAAGAAAGTATAAAATAATACACAGATTGACACAATAACTACAGGTTAAAATAAACGAATTGCAATAATCTCCATTTACAACATGCATAATCAGCGATAGTAACCCAAGTATTTTATTTCAACTGGTTACACGGGAGCTCGAGCGATAACATAATTCGTAGAATCCTATGGGAATATGTTGTATCCGATTTGAGTATTGGACCACGGGGACACGCCTGTATTGCTACAATATATCGCCCGTGTATGTAATGTATCTACTCGTATCAAATCCATTATGACAGTGGATAGGACATTAGCTGCTACACATCCATCCACTTTCAAAATATATGTATTTACTAGGCGATACTTTACTTTAAAAAGAAAGTCAAAACCATATACCGAGAAATAGCCCACGATAACTTCGCCTCCGTCTGAATAGATGCAATTCTATCAAGTCAAGCAAACATGGTTTAAAATGTCTCATCCGCTGCATTAGCTTGTCATATTTGCGTTTAAAGAAAAGCTACCTGAACAAACACCCTCATGAATGTTGTGATTGCTATCCAGTCTCCGTACGCAGCAGCAGCAGATGCACTCTATCCAAAGCGTAGGGTTTAGGACAGATAAATCACTTGTTGCGCGCTCCTGAATATTTAGGAGGCGGTGTCACAGAATGATGTTGGTCTGCTTGTTTGAAACTGGAGTAACTTAATGTTGCCATAAAATGCTAATAGATTAAATGACCTACTAAACTGAGGGGAGTCCCCTTTCACAATAGGAAGTTGCTGTGTTGGAAACATGGCAATTGTAGTAAAACAAAGTCATATTTCATAATTTGCTTTGTTTACAAGAATATGGATTTGATCAAATATTTTCACTTCCTACTTAAGAAGCCAACCATCATGAAATAATGGCATATTTATCAACTATGTGCAAAGGTAACACTTACTTTAAGGTGGCCTGCTTAAAAAGTATTTCTAAAAGGTGTTTATTGGTATACTGACCAAAAATATAAACGCAACATGCAACAATTTCATTGACTGTACTGAGTTACAGTTCATATGAGGAAATCAGTCAATTTAAATATATTAATTAGGACCTATTTTATGGATTTCACATGACTTGGAATACAGATATGCATTCACAACGTTGACGTCTGCTATTGTCAGGACGGTTGGACATACTGCCAAATTCTCTAAAACGATGTTGGAGGTGGCCTATGCTAGAGAAATGAACATTACATTTTCTGGCAACAACTCTGGTGGACATTCCTGCAGTCAACATGCCAATTGCACACTCCCTCAACTTGAGACAGCTTGTCACGAGAGGGTACATAGAGAGACCAAGACGCAGCGCAGGGATAGTAGTTTGTCATTTTTCTTTATTTATACTATGTATAATTAAGAATCTTATACTATGTATAATGAAGAATCTTATACTATGTATACAACAAAAATTAGAACTACCACACACAAAACAAACACGATGTAGAAACGTCACGTTCAAAAATGACACGCGATAGACAAACGTAACAAGGCACACTTACTGTCACCGTGACTTGCGAACTATAATAACCTACACCCCGGAGTGGAACATACAAACCAATGTACAATCCCTAATTAGAGACGATGCACTGCAGCTGCCTCTAATTAGGGATCCAACACAAACCACCACCAGAAACAGAAAGAATAGAACTGTCAGACTCTGACCATGGCTACATAGAGAAGTAAATAGGCTTCTCTATGGCCAGAGCCTGACACAGTTGCACATATTAGAGTGGCCTTTTATTGCCCCCAGCACAAGGTGCACCTGTGTAATGATCATGCTGTTTAATCAGTTTCTTGATATGCCACACCTGTCAGGTGGATGGATTATCTTGGCAAAGGATAAATGCTCACTAACAGGGATGTAAACATTTGAGCGAAATAAGCTTTTTTGTGCGTATTGAACATTTCTAGGGTCTTTTATTTCAGCTCATGAAACATGGGACCAACACTTTATGTGTGGCGTTTATATTTTTGTTCAGTATATGTAGTTTAAAATATGTCGTAAACAGTTTTAATACATTGGTTGAAATCATGTGCTTGTCATTCGGCTGCTTGCCAAATAACGATCTTAATTATGCTGCACTGGCCAATAATGACAGTAATAATCACTGCAGTCAAATATAATAATGAGAATGGCTAGCAGCAGTTTAAACAAATTAACCTATTCCTCTTCCTTGTTGGGGTCATTGATGTCGGCCATTATCTGATGACTCGCGTCACCACTCACAAAGGGATGGAATGGCGTGGATTAACAAAAAGCATAAATTTAAAGCAGATTGGGCATTTTCTTAATGCATGTCATAATCCCATAGAAAGCCAATGCATTTTTGTTTGGCGCATGCATGCATAAACACACACACACTGTTATGCCTGTTCTCTGCCTGTCTATTATTTGGCCTATTTTTCCCTCTATTTTCTAATTTGACTCTTTCGCCCGCTCTTCCCTTCTCTATCTCCTCTTTGCTTTCAAAGATGGGACAACTGCCAAGAATGATACACAACCTAAACAGTAGTGTTATAAATAAGGACAGTTTATATACATATTTACTAATAGAAAGTCATTATAGATTTCTGCTTCATATGTTTTCAAATTAACAGCATCTGCATGATTATACATTAGTAGGACTTTTGTCTAATGCCGCAGAAGTATTGGAATAAGGGAAAGGGAATACCTAGTCAGTTGCACAACTGAATGCATTAAACCGAAATGTGTCTTACGCATTTAACCCAAACCTTTTGAATCAGAGAGGCTGCTTTAATCGAAGTCCACGTCATCGGCGCCCGGTTGTTGTTGAGGGTTAACTGCCTTGCTCAAGGGCAAAACAGCAGATTTGTCCACCTTGCTTGCTTGGGGATTTGAACCAGCACCCTTTTAGTTACGGGCCCAATGCTTTTAACCGCTACGCTACCTCTCGCCATACTATTATCGAAAGGACTAACACTACAGCATCCAATGGGAGCTGTAATCAACAGAGAGCCACAATGTGGAAAGGCAGGTGGAGCCATCAACATCTACATATTTTCACATCACTACTGACAAATGCTAAGTTACTATTTTTCACTACTCTAAAATAGTAATTTGTGAGTAGTGATGTGAAAATATGTTAATGTGGATTTTGAAGGCTCTAGCTGCCTTTTCCACTCACACTGGACCTCAGTTATGTGTGAGCAGCAGACATTTGTGCCAATATTTAGAAACAAGTTTTTATAGCTCTGATTAGTTTCTAATTCAAGTTATCACTTTGAAACTATTGCATAACAAATCTTGTCACTGGTACAGAAGGTTGTTTTCCCATGATATGGCAGTGTTTGAGCCATACTTCCCATATAATGGCAGTGTTTGAGCCATACTTCCCAAACATATCCTCTTTATAATGATTATACCATTGTCTTATATCACTATCTCTCAAACTAGAAAGAAACGAAAATGTTTACAAAAATAATGTTAACATTATATACGCCATACTAGCAGTCTCATCCACTCATAAGATAATGGGCCCTATTTTCGGATGGCGCTAAGGAAGCGGAAGTGTAAAACGCATGTTAGTTTGCAAATTTGTAATGTAAAAACTAGCGCATTGTCATTTGCGCTAAGGTGGGAGGGGTAGCAATATTTGAGGTGTGTCCTTAAAAATAAGCGCAAAAGTGACAATTTCATGCAGCACTACAGAGACGTTTTAAGACTCACAAAAAGCAGGTCTTACCGGTAATGCAGTTGATAATGGAATGGATATTCAGCGTGAAAGCTCCCATGGAAGGAGTGATGTGCCTTTTGTGCAGGTGAATCTCGTATTTAGAAACACAAAAACTATTGGTTTCTCCTCATTTAGTTTAATTTGATTAAACACCAAGCATAGCCTACCCTCCCCTTATTCAAGGCTGGTTTAGAAGCATAACATAGGTGCATCTTTTTATCCTGCCCATTAGCCAAAAGAAGCCTCTGAATAAAGGGGTTTTAAATGGTATTTGAGTTTTTTTCATTATTCACAATTCACATACTTGCATTTCACTTGTTCAAGTAGGCTATCCATCCCCATTTTCAAAGAGCGCCCTTCGTTCGTTCTACTAAGCTAACAAATGGAATTGTTTTAAGATGGCAATACCAAGGATCATTTAGCCGTTTGATTTAGAATTTTAGGACCCCTTTAGGTATCAAAAAAGTATACTATAATATATATATTTGAACTTAGCCCATATAAACGCATTGAATAACAGATTCATAAATGGAAAAACAGAAGAAAAAGCAATAAGAAGAGATCAGGATATCATATTTACTTTTTGGGCACATTTAACCCCTTTATAGGCACTAAACTACTTCCATATACACTGAGTATACAAAACATTAAAAACTGCTCTTTCCATGACAGACTGAACAGGTTAATCCAGATGAAAGCTATGATCCCTTATTGATGTCACTTGTTAAATCCACTACAATCAGTGTAGATGAAGGGGAGGACAGGTTAAAACATTTTTTTCAAGCCTTGAGACATTGAGACATGGATTGTGAATGTGTGCCATTCATAATGGGCAAGACAAAACATGTAAATGCTTTTGAACAGGGTATGGTAGTAGTAGTTGCCAGGCACACCGGTTTGGTAAAAGAACTGTAACACTGCTGAGTTTCACGCTCAACAGTTTCCCATGTGTATCAAGAATGGTCCACCACCCAAAGGACATCCAGCCAACTTGACACAACTGTGGGAAGCATTGGAATTAACATGGGCCAGCATCCCTGTGGAACGCTTTCGACACCTTGTAGAGTTCATGCCCCGACGAATTAAGTCTGTTCTGAGGGCAAAAGTGGATACAACTCAATATTAGGAAAGTGTTCCTAATGTTTGTTATACTCAGTGTATACTTCCATTCATTTCTTAAACTGTTACCCGCGTCAGGTAGCCTAGCGTTTAGAGCGTTGGGACAGTAACTGAAAGGTTGCTTGTTTGACTCCCTAAGGTGGCAAAATCTGCCATTCTGCTCCTTGAGCAAGAAGTTGTTGTTAACCACAACTTCTCCCTTGTTACTGTGGATGTTGTTAAAGGCAGCCTCCTGCACCTCACTGATTCACTTGGGTTAAATGTGGAAAACACATTTCTGTCCTAGAGCAAAACAACTGACATGTACAGTGAGTGTCTTCCCTTTCCACAGAAGGGTTCAATTAGTGTGTAGCCCAAACTGTTTGGATACTGCAGATCGCTGGTACTGACATCAGACAAGTCCTGTGACGCTTGAGGGGGGTCGTGGAGATTACCTTTGTTTTTGTGAGGGTCATCTTTCCATAGTAGTTTGTAGGCCAAACCGTTCAGATGCTACAGATGTTTTCTGTGATAACGAAACGGGATGTCTCATGGTCTGAAAAACACCACCGTAGTGCCACCTTTCACCGCATATGCGGAAGGCCTACATCGGCGGATGCGGAGGATTGAGACGCAGCCCATGCAAAACAGACAGATTTTGCATGGGATTTTTTATTATTACGCTAATTAAATTTCCACTTGGGCACAGACATCGACTCTAGGTTACTCAATGTGAGGGAGCATCACTGAGCTAGTCTGCAACGTCACTTCCTGGAGTAGCTCAAACTGTGCATGTTATTGTCGCGTTCAAAACAACTATGAGGTCAAATCATGATTTCAGTGATATTCAGGTCGGAAAGTCGGAGCCCTAGAAAACAGAGTTGGATTTTTCCCATTCGGAGATCGTTTGCACTGAAGTCGGAAGTCTGAGATTTCCGAGTTCCGAGCTCCCAGTTGTTTTTAACCTGGCATATGTCTCCAAGAGACACCAACTTAATTTGGCTTCAATGCGCTTCAATTCATTTTTTTACATAGGAATGAATGGTGTGACGTAATCAATGGCTTCAGAGGTATTCAACTCATAACCTGCAGGCTCTGGACCTCGTAGGGTTTCTGTTCTAACTGATAATGAATTGCACCCACCCGGTATCCCAGGTCTAAATCAGTACCTAAAAAAGAGTTGTGTTTGAGGGATATATGCAGTCATTGGGACATTCCCCCTGTGGTGCAGCAGAGCCAAGCCTAACCAAAGCGCTAAGGTGGTGCGGACAGCCCAGTACATCACTGGGGCCGAGCTCCCTACCATCCAGGAGCTCTATATCAGGCGGTGTCAGATGAAGGCCCAAAAAATTGCCAAAGACTCCAGCCATAGACTGCTCACTCTGCTACTGTCTGGTAAACGCTACCGGAGCATCGACTCTCGTACCAACAGGGTTCGAGACTGCTTCTACCCCCAATAGCCAGACTACTAATAGTCAATTGATGATACCTGAACTATCTGCACTGATTCTATCTTGCACTGACCTTATGCACACTCACTAGACTTTATATACACACACACTCACTCACACACACACACTACACTGTCACTCCCACACAAATCCCTCACACATTCAAACACTACATACACACACACTTTTACACTCATCATTTGCTGTTGCTACTCTGTTCTTTATTTTACTCTTATTATTATCTAAAACGGATGCCTAGTCACTTTACTCTGCCTTCATGTACATATCTACCTCAAGTACCTCATATTCTGATTGGCCCACTGAGGGGCCAAATCTCGACACACCCACATCTTGTTTTAAAACCCAGCCCTTTCGCGGCACCGTTAGCAAATGCTCCCATAATTCCGGTTATGAAAATAGAACATATTTCTGACACACCCCTAACCTATAACGCTACCGCCTGCGCTAAGATTTACCATTGCGTTAGGTTTGTTCAAATAGAGCCCAATGTCCAATAAACTGTTTGGCAAGGCGATTTCTCATATCATAAGTCAGGAAACAACACATTCAATCCCCTCTCAAGATGATGGAAGTACTCCGTTTTGCTCTATGCATGAAAGAACCAGTTAATCCTTCAGTGGATTGCACCGTGAATGCACATAACTGCTACGTTATTAAGCTCTCAGAGACGCAAAGGAGCATAACATCAAACATTAAGCTTCTCTGGTTTGGCAATGGATGGATGGCTGGATGGATGAATAAGGAGATGGCATTCACTGAAGGGAATGGAGGCATGTTGAGATCTGAAAGCGAGGCCTATTATCTTTGTCTCATTTGGAGCAAGAGATTAGGATTTTGTCCCTGTGAGGCTTCTGCTTTCTCTACCAGGGATACTATGCCACATAGGCCTCCCATCCACTAAGTCTTTCCAAAGCAGTTGGGTTGAGTGCACACAGCAGCTTAGTACGCCTTGCTCCAGCCAAAAAGAGAATGGCTTATGTACTCTTGTCAAGTAACAAATCGTGTTGAACAACATTGACAAAATCTGTTTTATGTCAGAGATTAAGCTCCAATTTACAGTAGTCCTTGAGTGTTTTGACAGTAATCAGAGATATGTAGCCATAGGCCTACATGAGATGTATCTGCCCTGATGAACCTGGTTTGTCTAGAGAGTCATTTCTCTTGCTACTGTGAGCATGTATCATGGCTGTTTGACAATCCCGCTAATTGAATGAACTCTCATCACAACAGGAATAGTAGTGAGACAAACGGACTGAATTGCACAGACAACACTGAGAATATTACAGATGGGCACCAACATTGAACATGAGATCGTTATCAGCTTAAACAGAAAACAATCCTGGCGAAAATGTGCTTAATTAGCTGACTGAAAAGGGCACAGTGCTGTGAATATTCTCCTTTTTACTAAATGCTTCCTTGGCAAGTTGTTTTTCATCAAGAGTTCCAAACGCACTTATCCATAGAAGAAAACTACATTGATAAAAGGGATTGGACTGTGGTGTTGATAAAGCTGGACTCTCTTTCATCATCAAAGCAAAGCGAAATAATGCAGACCCCCTTCTTGAAAAACAGAACAGAAATGAGAAGAGAGAGCGGGGGACTGTGACTTGCTAACATACTGTCCCTTAGGTTAGAGCACACTGCCATTCAATGGGCAACTAGAGATACTCTACCAGACACTGTTTGAGCACACCATGAAACCTAAAGTTTGCTATAGCACTCATCAGACAGAGACTTCATTGAATAAAATTTGTTTTGAGTAGGTGGTCCCACAAAGTCAGCAGCGACTTCCAACTGGGTAGAAACAGAGGGTCAGGGTAGTTGAGGGTACAGAGAAACAAGAGCTTGCGTCCCTTTTCGGATAGTCTGTTGGTATAAGAAATGCTAAAATAAATCATGTCCAGCGAGCTATTCTAGTCTAGCTTTCCTTGAATGGGACTCCAAGAGCTTAGGAGCATTTTTTAAGGAGAGACGCCAGCGGAGCACAGGTGTGTGCGTATTGCGCAAGAGACAGAGACTATAAGTTAAAAGCTTATTTTGCGTGAGTAAAAATAAGTAAGTAAACCACTCAGGGAATGAGACCAATGGTAACTTTAAACAGTTACACAGTTTAATGGCTGTGATAGGAGAAAACTGAGGATGGATCAACAACATTGTAGTTACTCCACAATACTAACCTAAATGACAGAGTGAAAAGAAGGACGCCTGTACAAAATACAATTATTCCAAAACATACATCCTGTTTGCAATAAGGCACTAAAGTAAAACTGCGAAATGTGTGGCAAGGCAATGAACTTTATGTCCTGAATACAATGCCTCATGTTTTGGGCAAATCCAACACAACACATCAATGAGCACCACTCTTCATATTTTCAAGCATGGTGGTGGCTGCATCATCTTATGGGTATGATTGTCTGAGCGACAAATGCACCTTTCAGCAGGACAATAACCTAAAACACATGGCCAAATATACACTGGAGTTGCTTACCAAGATGATATTGAACGTTCCTGAGTGGCCTAGCTACAGTTGACTTAAATCGTCTTGAAAATCTATGGTAAGACTTGAAAATGGCTGTCTAGCAATGATCAACAACAACTTGACAGAGCTTTTTTTATAGTAATGTGCAAATATTGTACAATCCAGTTGTGCAAAGCTCTTAGACTTACCCGGAAAGACTCACAGCTGTACTCATTGCTGCCAAAGATGATTCTAACATTTATTGACTCAGGGGGTTGAATACTTATCTAAACAAGATAGTGTTTTATTTATTTACAAATGTTAGAATTTACATTACAGAATATTTTGTGTAGATCGTTTACAAAAATTACAATTAAATCAATTTGAATCCCACTTTGTAACAACAAGAGGTGTGAATACTTTCTGACGGCACTGTAAACATTATGCTTGATAAAGTATGATTACATTTAATTTGCTCTGTTAAACCTACTCTTTGGAATAACTTTGATAACAACAATGAATCTATTAAGCAAAGATTTCAACAATCCTTCCCACGATAGCACATTGGTAATAGTCAGTGACTAATATCAAAGCTAAGCAGGGCTGGGCTTGGTTACATTGTTATAAAAAAATTCTCAGACATGCCACTATGCAAACCTTGAATCCACGCACCGGCCCTGCTTATATGTAATCGATATTGGCTTTTGAAAAATAATACCGAAATGTGGAAAAAGTATGTTTTAGTGTCGGTCAATGGGAACATACAGTGCTCTGCCTATAATAAAATGTACAGACCATAACCCATATTCCTCAGCCCCAATATCCATATATATTGACACAATACGGAACATTAATAGAGACTAACAGCTCAAGGACAGAACTAAAACCAATTAACCACACACCCCAGCCCTGTTACCCCCATGCCCTATCCATAACACCCACATGCCAATACCCAAATATCGATACAATCAAATACCGATACACCCATATCTTAGCCTTATTTGTTACCATAGACGCCAGTTCCTTTGCCAATACACCTAATCCCTGTTACTTGCCTATCTCAGTTATCGGCTTTGACTAGTGTATTCCCAAAGTCACCAACAGTAAACTATATTCAGCTATACTCTGCACACCCCAGCCCTGTTTTTTTTTTTCAAATCTTAGTCCTGTGATCTCTGACCTGTATACACTAATAATTTTATAGATACTCATAGTACAGTGGTATAACACACGTTTCCCGGCCCCATTCACTTTTTCACTACCACAAACTCCTGTCAGAAAGGATGCTAATGGGCAATATACTTCCATCCAGAGCCATTACCTGTATGAACCTTGTGTATCCCTACATCCCATTAACCTTTTAAACAGGTAGAATCTTTGGCCATTATCATATAAAACAGGTGTACCCTAGTGCCCAAGCCTCAACATTCATACAAAGCTGGTCTACACTTGTACTTCAGCCCCAAAATTCTTACATAGCAAGTGTACACCTGCACCTCTAACCCAATATAGATTTTTTCTACTGTTACATGTCCGCCCCAATTTTCATAAAAATAGGTGTACTTCTCCATTTCAGGCCTGTTATTCCAACAGACCAGGTCTAAACCTGTACTTCAGCTCCAATTTACTTACCTACAAAGTCTGCACCTGTGCTCTTGAACCCAATTAGTCAACTAAACTAGGTCTAAATATGTACCTGAATACTCAAACTGTAAACCAGGTCTATCCCTACTGTAAGGGATACACCTTTGACTGAGTCCCAATACTAATATAAACCAGATCTACATCTGCATCTCAGTCCAAAAAGGATCTTAATATGAGCCAGTTTGCTACAGCTGGAAAATAATCCTGCAGCAACATTTTTATGTGGATTATAATTAATTGGGCCCTCCCGAGTAGTGCAGCGGTCTAAGGCACTGCATGGCAGTGCTTGAGGCGTCACTACAGATCCGAGTTTGATCCCAGGCTGTGTCACAACCGGCCGTGACCTGGAGTCCCATAGGGTGGCGCACAATTGGCCCAGCATCGTCCAGGTTAGGGGAAGGTTTGGCCGGGGGTAGGGGCTTTACTTGGCTCATCGCGCTCTAGCAACTCCTTGTGGCGGGCTGGGGCACCTGCAAGCTGACTTCAGTTGTCAGTGGAACAGTGTTTCCTCCGACACATTGGTGCGGGCAGGTGTTAAGAAGCACGGTTTGGCGGGTCATGTTTCAGAGGACACATGACTTGATCTTCGCCTCTCCCGATCCCGATGGGGAGATGCAGCGATTAGACAAGGTCCTAATTCGCAATTGTTGGATATCATTAAATAAAAATGTATTTAAAAAAACACCTTGGAAAAACATGGTTGTGATCTTGTGACCATTTTGATAAACTTATCTGAATCATACTAGACACCTTAATAATGCATAATGTACTACTTTAATTTCTCTAGAGCCTGTAAAGTACAAAAGCTTTGTGCTGTCACTGTTGTGACCCATGGGATTAAATGGGTTAATTAAAACCCTGGATGGGAGACCAAACAGATTATACAATGCATAAAATGACCTGTTTCCGAGTGTGAACATGTAAGTCAGAATATCTTTATTGATAAGAAGTAGAAGCTCAGTATATGATAAAAACAGAGCTTGACCAGTCTTGATTTGTGGGCTCTGGAAGGTCATGGATGTTTACACATGCTAATAGCCTCTAATACCTTGTCTTCTATTGTCTTCAAATCACGCTCCCAGTTCAGCTCAGCAGGCAATCTACTCCAAACAATTATTTAGTGGGCCTATAACCTAGTTCATACATTATAAAACGTCTTAATAAGAATGATAGACTATAAAGTTAATTGAGTCTATATTCATATAATTGTCAATTAAAGATCCAATATCAAATCAAACTTTAATTCAAACTTTATTTGAAGTGCATTTAAAATAGCAAGACACTTAAAGTTGCACTATGCAGAAATTGCTCCGCCATTTCCTGGTTGCTAAAAATGTTAGTTTATGTGACAAAACAAGCAAGTATAGTGTAGAGAATCTTCTAAACCACTGTGAAATATAATTTCCATAACCAAAAATGTATTTTTAGCTGTTTGAAGCTGGTGGACAAAACCAAAATATGCTAAAACTAAACTTAAGAACGGGAAGCATAGAAATAGTGCACATAGAACAGATCTATCGCTCCTTATTCTCACTCTGATCAATGGCATGTAAATACTTGGTACTATCAGGACCAACATGTTGGTCATCTCTCCTCATGACATTCCTCATATCATCAAAGTCAGTTGGCCAGACCTTGCTCTTAACCTCTTGGGCAGTTAAAACCTTTCTCATTAACTGAACTGAGATGTTGTGATTGTTGGTCGTCTGTTTACCTATGAAACCATTTGCTCGCTCAAATGGAAAGCACCAGAAACCATATACTAGACCACAGTCCAAAATGCATTTCTTCAAGTGGCTATGGAGGTGCATATCTACAAAGGTACAAATTCAAAATATTTTATAAAAAGGTTTGTCTATGTTGAAAATTGGTTACTATGATGACCTAATTTCACCCTGAAAACAACAGGTCTACTGTTGATGTTTTGCAAATCCAATGTATCTTTCCACGTAGATTTCACATCACAATATGTTGACAAATTATGTTGAAACAATGTTGATTTAACCAGTTTGTGCCCAGTGGGAAGCCTCTTGGGAGTGTAAAAAGTGGGAACTGAATTGGCAACCGGAGGGGCTTCTGGTCTCTGATCCCAGGTACCATCTCCTGCTGTTGTGGCCTGAGGAAAGGCACTTAACCCATAAACTGTGCTCCATTCTGGGGCTCTGCTCCGGCTTACCCTGTGCCCCTCAACATGTGTATATTCTGTTTCTCACAAAATGGCCAATAAAGTGTATATTCTATTCTCTGCCCACACACAAACACAGACACACATATATACACACACGTATCTGCCACTATCCCAGGGTTGTCCCTGTGCTTAACTGCACAGCCTCTCAATTCCTGGGACATAGAGAGCTTAGCCAGGCATACTCGATTTACAGCTATGGATGGATCAAGTAGTGTAGTTTCACATCTGTGTCAAGTACACTCTGTTTTTCATTATACGTTAAGGCTTAACAGCTCCGATCATACCAAAAAGGAGTACGCTTTTCAAAAGGTGTGTAATCTATTTAGATTCCGACAACAGTATATCAAGCCTTTTTAGATCACGGTAAATCTTATGCTCTGGTTCCACGCACCTACAAGAAAGCTCAATGGAGTGGCAGGGTCCATTCTACGCCTTTTATGTGGTGAAAACACATTTTTGTGTGCATTGAGGAGGAAAGCTCACTCAGAAGCCCAGGACGAGTCCTTCGAGAACATTAAAAGAGAGCGCACAGTCAACAAAGTCCCACGAGAGCGTTGCTACACCAAGCACACACACAATATCCACAATACCTTTCTAATTCATTGTTGACAACACCAATGCTTCCTGGCTGGACCAAGAAGAGGGCTTTTGTGGAGCGAGTGAGGGCTTAGATTTGTACCTTCCTTGCAGCACAAACTATAAGTCAGTTGGGCCTGCCGTCTCCTTGGTAACAGAGGATTATTATCTCTTACATAACAACGGCTGGGCATCTAAACTCCCTGGAAAAACCACAGCAGTCAGTGCACTGGTTTTGTAACCAGGATGTGTGTGTTCAAGGTATCAGTACTGTAAGTAAGCAAATGTATAGGCTTTGTCAATAGCACAGACATGATGGCACTGTGGTTTTTAAGTGATGTTATTTTTCAATCATGGACTTCCAGACTGGCAACATCATACTGGTCTGATGTAATCCTCTATCATCTGAATCCCGTTGAGCATCAGATGAAAAAAGGTTGTTCTCACGGAGATTGATCTCGACCCCGACTGCAGTGCTAATCTTGACCCTTACTACAAATCCTGATATAAACACTTTTGGAAGACCGCCATGGCTTTTACAAAACTATCTTGAAACTAAGGGGCATCTAAAGGGATAGTTCACCAAAACAACAATCCTATTTGCCTCCTTTAAACAAAGCAAAACAAAACGTCTTACTCCAAGTACCTGTGACAGCATCTATTTTAAAACCTTTTATTGTACAAGTTTAAAATTAAATAGTGCAGATGCATGTAATACAATGCTGTGGAGCTGTGGAGTGCAAAATCGCCCCGTCCTCAAACCGGCATGTGATTAAATCACAGCAAGTTTCCAGAAATCCCGGTATTTCAAAGGGTCAAATATCTAGCCCTCTGGTAGGAGTTGGTTATTCATGCTTGAGTAACGATGTCTTCTAACTTTCCTCACTTAAAGGGGAAGACAAGATATCTGAGGTCATCGCCCTGGCTCCCAAGCCAACACTTCCACCCAACCCTAACCTTCACCCTGGCTCGCCTCTCTCCCATCACTCCTCTAGATCAGGCCTCTAATGCCAAGATGGCTACCTTCCTCACCTTCTCCCTGTCATTTTAATTAAACTAAAATAGGGTTAATTAATAAAAAAAAGTTGAAGTTAAAGTGATGCTTCGCACTGTGATAAACAGATTCTAAAAGTTTGGTGTTGTCATCCACTAAGTGCATACAATTCAGTGTTTCCTTCAGTTATGTCTTCCTCCTGATTGTGGAAATCTTTTGAGTGCAATAAGTAGACTTTCACTCTGATATTGGATATGCTCACACTCAGTGATTTAATAATAAACAGTGCATTGTTCACTCTTGTCATTTGATGAATGGGAAGAGACATCTCCCACTGGGCACACACTGGTTGAATCAACGTTGTTTCAATGAAATTATGTTGAACCAATGTGGAATAGATGTTGAATTGACGTCTATGCCCAGTGGGCTGTTTACAAAACACCAAAAAGTGTAATGACATTTGTCGATTGTCATTGGGTCTACACTCTTGTAGCCTGAATTAAGGTGTGTCTTGCTGACAAAAGTACCTTTTTTGTAGACAGAAAAGTTGGGACACCTGAAAAGAGGCTGAGATAAAGGACTGTTCTGGGACGACAAGTGCAGCGACATGGGGAATTAATTGTTTAAACCATGACACCCAACGTCATAAAACATTAACACGGTCGTAACCATGTCATAATGTCATAACAACTGACATAAATTGTCATAATATGGTCATAACACTGTCATGACCCATTTAGACCTGTTGTGACATATATTGCGTTATTTTATGGCTGGTTATGACACCTATACAAGTGTCAAAACCTTCACACACAAGGCAAAACATTACATCATAGCCTACTTGTAAACAATATGTTGATGTTATATAACATGAAATTGGCCATATAATTGTCATTATAATTGCTCAAACATTGATGTAAGACATATGTCTACTCCAATATTCTGTTACTGATGACTTGGGTGAGTGCAGGTGCAGATTTCAGGAGCAGGACGACACCCTCTTTGTGACTGATGACTGACATAAGGGCATGTACTGTATGTAATAGACCGATTTATAGGATTATTATGGTCATAATTGTCATGGGGCGAAGGCAGGACACGAGGCGCAGAGCAGAAGCATAGATAGATAGATAGATAGATAGGTACTTTATTGATCCCCCGGGGGGGAAATTTCATTATCAAGCAGCTACAACAAAAACACAGGGCAGGTGCAAAATGCCACAACGAAAGTACACAAAAGACAGATACACGGTACATGATACATAGAGCGGCAGTATGAAAAAGTAAGGTTCCTTTAATGTGGTTTCCAAAACAGCAAACAAGGCAAAACTGCACCCACACCTCATTATGCAGAAAGCATACACAATGAACCACACACAGGTGGGAAAAACAGAAACTTAAATAAAATCCCCAATTAGAGACAACGCAGGGCAGCTGCCTCTAATTGGGGACCAACAAAAACCAAACAGAGTTTTCCGGAAAACTCTCCTCTCTCAAGCCCTGACCTAGCCACCAGACAAACAGAGATGCCTGGTGGCTTCCCCACAGTCAGGACCTGACAATAATGCTTCTTGACAGTGTCATAGTGTATTTTTTTTGTCCAAGTAAAGTGACACAGGATGGTCATAATGCTAATTGACAGTGTCATAAAGTGTACTTTATGTTTCTACAATTTATTTAAAGTATGAATGAAATTAAATAATTAATTACAACAACGAAGGATTTAAGATACACATTTTCAAACAAACGGAAACTTACACTACATTACCAAAAGTATCATCGAACATCTCATTCCAAAAATCATGGGCATTAATATGGAGTTGGTCCCCTCTTTGTTGCTTTAGTGAGTCCAGGCACTGATGTTGGGCGATTAGGCATGACTTGCAGTCGGCTATCCAATTCATCTCAAAGGTGTTTGATGGGGTTGAGGTCAGGGTTCTTCCACACCGATCTCGACAAACCATTTCTGTATGGACTTCGCTTTGTGCACGGGGGCATTGTCATGCTGAAACAGGAAAGGGCTTTCCCCAAGCTGTTGCCACTAAGTTGGAAGCACACAATCGTCTAAAATGTCATTGTATGCTGTAGCGTTAAGATTTCTCTTCACTGGAAGTCTGTAACTAAGGGGCCTTGCCTGAACCATGAAAAACTGCTCAGACCATTATTCCTCCTCCACCAAACTTTACAGTTGGCACTATGCATTTAGGCAGGTAGTGTTTTCCTGGCATCCTCCAAACCCAGATTTGTCCGCCGGACTGCCTGATGGTGAAGCATGATTCTTCACTCCAGAGAACGTGTTTCCACTGCTCTAGAGTACAATGGCAGCGCACTTTACACCACTCCAGCCGACACTTGGCATTGCGCATTGCAATCTTAGGCTTGTGTGAGGCTGCTCAGCTCCCGACAAACAGTTCTTGTGCTGATGTTGCTTCCCGAGGCAGTTTGAAACTCGGTAGTAAGTGCTGCAACCGAGAACAGATGATTTTTTAAGCTAAGCACTTAAACACTCGGCAATCCCGTTCTGTGAACTTGTGTGTTTATGGAGATTGCATGGCTGTGTGCTCCATTTTATACACCTGTCAGCAACGGTGTGGCTGAAATAGCCGAATCCACTAATTTGAAGGGGTGTCCACATGCACTATAGATAGATAGATAGATAGATAGATAGATAGATAGATAGATAGATAGATAGATAGATAGATAGATAGATAGATAGATAGATAGATAGATAGATAGATAGATAGATAGATAGATAGATAGATAGATAGATCATGTACATGGTACATGATACATAGAGCGGCAGTATGAAAAAGTATAGAAATACAAGATATCTGGAGTGCAAAAAAAGCTATAAAAAGACATTGCATAGTATGGGTGGTTGGCTGAATATGTACACTATACATGGGTGGATGTTGGATGGTTAACTATACTATACAGGTCAATGGCAGAGAAATGCTAAAAATGCATATGATATGAGCGAGGGTAATAATAGTTTACTTAATAGACAGACTGGCTAAATCAACAGGTAAGTTAATATTTTGCATGGTTAAATTAGCTGTACAGGTAAATATACAGTTATATTTACAGATAAGTGAATACTTGCATGGTTACACAAACTGTACAGGTAAATGACAGGAAGAGATACTTAAATAGCTAAAAGTGTGTATGATATAATTTGGGGTAATAATAGTAATTCCCTTAAAATACAGTCCTTAGTGCGCAGGGTTTAATTACAGACAACTGCACGTATTGCACATTCGATATACTAAAAGCAATGAGAAAAGGTGCAACTGACAGGATACTAATATGCATTCCTGAGTGAATGCCTACGTAAGTTAGGTCCAAGAATTACTAGCAATATTGCATGTGATATGATATAACAACTCTACATGAGTATGTATATACAGACCTGCATGAATAAATAGGTCCTGAGTGGATGAGTGATGACGGACCAGAGTTACTCACGGATGGATGCGTAATTGTTAAACTAGGTCCTAGCACCCCAACAGTTCCAGATCTATGTTGCCGACGGCACGGCACACCGGTGAGGCATTATATAGTCTAATAGCCGCCGGCAGGAAGGACCTCCTGTAGCGCTCTCTGGCACACCGTGGTGGGATCAGTCTGTGACTGAAGGTGCTCCTCTGCGTCATAACCATGGCGTGTAGAGGGTGGGTAACATTGTCCATGATGGCCAGCAGTTTGGCCAGGATCCGTCTCTCCACCACCTCCTCTAGAGTGTCAAGGCTCATCCCCAGGACAGAGCTAGCCTTCCTGATCAGCTTATTTACCCGAGAAGCATCACCGGCTTTAATGTTTGCTCCCCAACACACCACTGCAAAAAAGATGGCAATGGCCAACACAGACTGGTAGAAGGTATGCAGTAGTTTACTGCACACGTTGAAGGACCTGAGCCTCCTCAGAAAGTAGAGTCGGCTCTGGCCCTTTTTGTACAGGGCCCCGGTGTTACCAGCCCATTCCAGCCTGCTGTCCATATGGACTCCCAGGAACTTGTATGACCCAACCATTTCCACATCCATCCCCTGTATAGGGACTGCAGTCAGTTGTGCCTTGGTTCTCCTGAAGTCCACCACCATCTCCTTTGTTTTGCTGATGTTGAGCTGAAGGTGGTTCTGCTCACACCACAACACAAAGTCACTGTTTGTGTTCCTGTTGTCCTCCTCCTGCCCACCCCTGATGCACCCTACAATTGCGGAGTCATCCGAGAACTTCTGTAGGTGGCATGTTTCAGAGTTATATCTGAAGTCCGAGGTGTAGAGGGTGAACAGGAAGGGGGACAGGACCGTTCCCTGGGGGGCCCCTGTGTTGCTAACTGCCCGTTCTGACACACAGCCCTGTAGTCGCACAAATTGTGGCCTACCGGTCAGGTAGTCCGTGACCCAGGAGACTAAGGGTGCTTCCACTTTCATACTCCTCATCTTCTCACCCAGTAGCAGGGGCTGAATGGTATTGAAGGCACTGGAGAAGTCAAAAAACATAACCCTCACAGTGCAACCTGCGTTGTCCAGGTGAGAGTAGGCCCTCTGCAGAAGGTAGATGATTGCATCATCCACCCTGATGTTGCGCTGGTATGCAAACTGCAGGGGGTCCAGTGATGTACATACCAGGGGTCTGAGGTGAGCGAGGACTAACCTTTCCAGGGTCTTCATGATGTGGGATGTTAGCGCTACAGGTCTGAAGTCATTACAAAAAAGTATGTCACAACAGTTGTAAATATATTGGTCATGACAGTATTATGACCATATTATGAAAAGTTATGACAAGTTATGCCAGCTTTTATCACATATGACATAGTTAAAGTGTTACTTTAATATTTACCAATGTAGCATTACAAATAGCATTTTAAACAAATTGGCGAATGGTTAAATTAGCATTATTTAGAGACGCCACAAAAGTTTGACTTTGTTGAATTTAGAGGGGCTCATTTATCATTCAGGGGTCTGAGAGCCCCCTGGGCCCTGTAATTTGCACTCTGCTCAGCTGTAACCTAAGACGGAGTGGGTATAAATAGCCCTTTCTCGCTCACGTCCATTGCTAAGTGAAATCAAGCAAAAAAATTGGCAGTAGCTTAGCTGGAATAATTTGATATGCCCCCAATTGTCCTTTGTCAGATCAATTGCTTTCAAATCAGTGGTGGAAAAAGTACCCAATTGTCAGACTCAAGTAAAAGTGAAAGTCACCCAGTAAAATACTACTTGAGTAAAAGTCTAAAAGTATTTGCTTTTAAATATACTTAATTATCAAAAGTAAATGTAATTTCTAAAATATAATTAAGTATCAAAAGTAAAAGTATACATTATTTCAAATTCCTTACATTAAGCAAACCAGCACAGTTTTCTTGTTTTTATTTATTTACGGATAGCCAGGGGCTCACTCCAACACTCAGACATAATTTACAAATTATGCATTTGTTTTTAGTGAGTCCGCCAAACAAGAGGCAGTAGGGATGACCAGGGATGTTCTCTTGATAAGTGTGTGAATTGGACAATTTTCCAATCCCGCTAAGCATTCAAAATGTAATCAGTACTTTTGGGTTTCAGGAAAAATGTATAGAGTAAAAAGTACATTATTTTCCATAGAAATGTAGTGAAGTAAAAGTTGTAGAAAATATAAACAGTAAAGTACAGACACCCCCCAAAAATGACTAAGTATTAGTTTAAAGTCATTTTACTTAAGTACTTTACACCACTGCTTCAAATCAAATCACTTCAACTTCCCCCACAAAAATCCTTGGGTTTACCATTTCAGCACTAGATAGATAAATGTATATTTTTCACACGATCAAGTCATATTATGAGCTCAAAGGTGGCCCATTGAGTGTACACATATGGTTACTAAAAAAGCATTGTTTCACCAGCACATTTAGTAATCATGCTGTCTATTCTCAACCCTGTGGCCCTTACCCAATGTAACGAATGACGGGCCCTCCTCCTCTCCAGCGATCATCCTCGCCGGCGTTCTAAACCGGCGGTCGGGGGAAGATGGTAGCAACACCCTATTTCCACACCTGTTCCATATTGGTCATCAGGGTCACTATTTAACCCTGTGTTTTTTGTTTCAACCCTCGCAGGTTATTGTCTTTGTGTATTGCTGTGTTTTTCATTAAATGTTACTTGTTCTTTCGCCTAAACTTCATCTCCTTTTCATCTTTTGCCTCAACACTCACTTCTCACCCCTCGCAATATCACAGAATAACCCGCCCGGCACCAGAGGCACCTATTATTATTATTTTTGTTCTCACTTACCTGTCTTCGTAGCACTGTTGTTCCTAACTCCTTTTTGTCCTTTTTTCTTCCCACACTCTACCCTAGGTCTCCATGGACGGGCGCGGCGAGGGAGCTGGAGTGCCTGGTCGGGCACCAGAGCTAGAGGAGAGACTCAGAGCCATGGAGGAACAGGTTTCCAATCTGGTCACTGCCCTCGGTGGTCTGATGTCCCACATGGCTGCACGACCGGGTGGGGAACACCTGGTGGATCCAGTTGGAGCCACAGCGTCCCCAGCACCTGGTTGTGTCGAGTCTCGTCACGTCTCGGGAGTAGAACTCCGGAGACCCAGCCCGGAGAAGTACGATGGCAATCCAATCGTGGGTTCCTTCTCCAGTGTGAGTTGTATCTGGGCGACTTGCCAATGTCGGATCGGGAGAAGGTGCGCACGATGATCACGCTCCTCACGGGTCGTGCACTCAGCTGGGCGACGGCACTGTGGGAGAGGGACAGCGAGCTGTTACGGTCAGTTGCCGCCTTCGTTGGCGAGTTCCGAGCTGTCTTTGACCATCCCGTGGAGGGGAGGGATGCGGGCGAGCGGATGATGCGCCTGGAACAAGGAAGGGGCACGGCCGCGGCGTATGCGCTGTCTTTCCGGGCGATGGCGGCGGCCAGTGGGTGGAACGAGCCGGCTCTTCGGACAGCTTTCCGTAGAGGGCTGCGGGTGGAGGTTCGAATGGAGCTGGCTTGTGTAAGCCAATCCATGACGCTGGACACCTACATCGCCCGGGCCATTGCTATCGACGGCCAACTCCGGGACCGTGAACAGCTGGCGCACCGTGCGCATCTCCCCCTTCCGCGACTGGAGCCGGAACATGAGCCAATGGAGGTGGGAATTACGAGGCTTTTCGCAGAGGAGAGAGAGAGAGACGGAGTCGTCAGGGTCTGTGTCTATACTGCGGAGAGAGGGGGCATGTGAGGAGATCTTTCCCCTCTCTTCCGATTGGACGCAGAAAAGGGGTAAGTGGCCGGGGGGTTCAGATGGGCACAGTAAGTGTAGCTAATACTGTTAACATCGCTAGTCCTTTCTGTTGCTCAGTTGTGCTCTCCGGTAACTTCCCTAATTATGTGTCCACAGCCCTGATTGACTCCGGGGCTGCAGGGAGTTTCATTGACCGGACTCTGGTTGACTCTCTTCGGCTGCCGTTGCGCCGGTTGAGGTCCTCGATGCCAGTTCACGCTCTGGATGGTCGACCGGTGGGGTCCGGTTCCATCACTCACGTGACCCGTCCAGTCACTCTCACTATTCACGGCTGCCATCGAGAGAGACTGGAATTGTTGGTGATCTCATCCTCCATACATCCGATCATCTTGGGACTTCCTTGGGTCCAGCAACATAACACAAACATCAGCTGGAGCGCACAAAGGATTCTGGGATGGTCGGAAAAATGTAGGAGGACCTGTATTACACCCACGGTAGGGGCAACATCAGTGGAGAGTCCTGAGAGTGCCCTCAAGGGGAACATTCCGCCAGAATACGAAGATCTATGCGGAGTGTTCTCTAGAGAAGAGGCCAAATGTCTCCCTCCCCACCGAGAGTGGGACTGCGCCATTGACCTCATGCCAGGTGGCACGCCTCCCCGTAAACGCATCTATCCGCTCTCTATGGCCGAAACGGATTATATGGAGACGTATGTCCGAGAGGCGCTGGAGCAGGGGCATATTCGCCATTCCACATCCCCTGCTTCGGCCAGTTTCTTCTTCGTGAAGAAGAGGGACGGGGGTTTGAGGCCGTGCATTGATTATCGAGGTTTGAATGAGGTGACGACGAAGTATCGATATCCAATGCCCCTCGTTCCTGCGGCCATAGAGCAGCTACGGGGAGCGCAATTCTTCACAAACCTAGACCTCCGGAGCGCTTATAATCTCATACGAATCAAGGAGGGAGACGAGTGGAAGACCGCATTTAGCACGGTGTCAGGTCACTATGAATACCTCGTGATGCCATACGGACTCGCTAATGCCCCAGCGGTATTCCAGTCGTTTCTGAATGAGGTATTTCGAGAGATGTCGGGGAGGTATGTTGTCGTGTATATTGATGACATACTAGTGTACTCCTCGACATTCTCAGAACACGTGACCCACGTTCGTGCTGTCCTCCAATGACTATTACAGAATAAACTGTATGTCAAGGAGGAAAAATGTGCCTTTCACCAGACGGCCGTCTCTTTCCTCGGGTATCGTATAGCTCCGGAGGGGGTGAAGATGGAGGAGCTGAAGTTGGAGGCAGTAAGGTCATGGCCAGTCCCCAAAAACATCAAGGAACTACAGAGCTTCCTCGGTTTCGCCAACTTTTACCGCCGGTTCATCAAGGGCTACAGTTCCATCGCCGCGCCACTCACGTCGTTGTTGAAAGGAAACCCCCAACGCCTCACCTGGACCCTGACGGCGGAGAAGGCATTCGTCGACCTGAAGGGCAGATTCACCACCGCGCCACTACTACGCCACCCAGACCCGCTCAAGCCCTTCACGGTCGAGGTCGACGTGTCGGAGGTCGGGGTAGGGGCGGTCCTCTCCCAGCTGCAGGGGAACCCTCCCCTGCTATACCTCTGTGCGTATTTATCGCTGCGCTGCGGAGAGGAACTACGAAGTGGGTGACCGAGAACTACTGGCGGTGAAGTTGGCGTTGGAGGAGTGGAGACATTGGCTAGAGGGGGCTCTTGAGCCGTTCACTGTCCTGACGGATCATCGGAACCTGGAGTACGTCAGGGCAGCCCGGCGCCTTAACTACAGACAGGCCCGCTGGACTTTGTTTTTGGAGCGCTTTCAGTTCACCCTGACCTATCGCCCAGGAACTAAGAATGGCAGGGCGGACGCACTCTCCCGCATCCACGACCGGGGGGCAGAAACGAGGCAGGAGGTGCCCATCCTGCCTCCAGCATGCATTGTAGGACCCGTCTCCTGGGACATAGATGCTGAGATTCTACGGGCAGGGAGACGGGATCCTACCCCTACAACATGCCCCCCCGGGAAAGACATACGTACCTCGGAGAGTGCGGGGAAGACTGGTAACCTGGGTGCACACCACACCAGCCACCGGACACCCAGGTATCAGTCGGACCCTGGAAGCGCTCCGGGAGAAATATTGGTGGCCTGGCATGGGGAGGACTGTGCGACACTATGTACTGTCATGTGTCGTGTGGCACAGTCAAAGGCGCAGAGAACGGCTCCTACAGGAAAGCTCCTGCCCCTGCCAGTACCTCAGCGGCCATGGACACACATAGCGGTAGATTTCGTAACAGATCTGCCGCCAGCAGAGGGGAAAACCACCATCGCCGTGGTAGTGGATAGATTTTCCAAGATGGTCAGATTCAACCCACTACCCGGCCTCCCCTCTGCCCTCCAGTTCGCTGAGGTGCTATTTCAACAGGTCTTCCGATTGTATGGACTTCCGGAGGACATCGTGTCTGACCGAGGTCACAGTTCATTTCCCGGGTGTGGAAAGCGTTCATGTCCAAGCTGGGGGTCGTGGTCAGTCTCACATCCGGGTACCACCCTCAGGCCAATGGGCAGGCGGAGCGCACCAACCAAGAACTGGGGAGGTTCCTTCGATCCTATTGCATGGAACAGCCAGGTGAGTGGACCCGTTTCCTCCCCTGGGCGGAATACGCTCAGAATTCCCTGTGCCATTCCTCCACAGGTCTAACCACTTTCCAGGTGGTGCTAGGCTATCAGCCCAGGCTGTGCCCCTGGGCAAGGGGTTCTAATGAGGTCCAGACGGTGGAGGAGTGGTTTGGGAAGGCTGAGGGAGCCTGGTCCGCCGTCAACGTCCGCCTGCAGAGGGCAGTCCAACATCAAAAGACGCAGGCGGACAGACGGCGGAGTGAGGCTCCAGTGTTCCAACCAGGGGATAAAGCCTGGCTGTCCACAAGGAACCTCCAGCTCCGCTTGCCATGCCACAAGCTAGAGCCCCGGTATGTGGGACCTTTCACGGTCCTTCGGAGAGTGAATGAGGTCACCTATAGGTTGAGACTTACACCACCTTATACTAACATGTCTCCCTCTTTCCATGTCTCTCTCCTCAGACCGGTGGTTCCTGGCCCACTAGGGGGATCCGGACCTGCAGTGGCGCCTCCACCCCCAACGGAGGTGGCCGGGGGTCTGGCATATCGAGTGGAGAAGGTGCTAGACTCTCGGCTACGGCAGGGTCGGGTCCAGTACCTAGTGGACTGGGCAGGTTATGGCCCTGAGGAGCGCAGCTGGGTCCGGGCGGTAGACATCTGCGATCCGTCGCTGCACGCCGTCCGGACAGGCCAGATCCCCGCCCTCGGGGTCGCCCAGGGCTCCGGCGAGTGGCGACGTCAGGAGCCGCGCCTAGGGAGAGGGGTACTGTAACGAATGCCCCGCGCAGGACGACAGGCCCTCCTCCTCTCCAGCGATCATCCTTGCCGGCGTTCTAAACCGGCGGTCGGGGGAAGATGGTAGCAACACCCTATTTCACTATTTAACCCTGTGTTTTTTGTTTCAACCCTCGCGAGTTATTGTCTTTGTGTGTTGCTGTGTTTTTCATTAAATGTTACTTGTTCTTTCGCCTAAACTTCATCTCCTTTTCATCTTTTGCCTCATCACTCACTTCTCACCCCTCGCAATATCACACCCAAAGCTCCATTTCAGAGAACTTCTGGATTTACTAGGAACCTGCGAAATACTTCTGTGTTCCAGAATGCATTATTTGGGGATATAACCTGGGACCTAGATTCAATCAGATCAAAGATTTACCAGCGATAGCCAACACCCGCATAACTGATGTTTTGGCGGTGTCAAGACTGCATGGTATTTCTCTTAATGCGACTCCATGTCAAGGGCAAAAAACATTTGAAAACACATTTCCTGCTATTCTACAGTTTGACATGACCTATTATGCCTCTCTTGAGGGGTATTTTGAGGGGTATATGGAGGCGTATTTTGAAAACACAGTATAAGTGGAAGGATAAGTCATCACCATAATTAATTAAGGTGAAGACTGAGTTTTATTATATACTGAACAAAAGCATAAACGCAACATGCAACAATTTCAATGATTTTACCGAGTTACAGTTCATATAAGGAAATCAGTCAATTGAAATAAGTTATTTCGCCCCTAATCTATGGATTTCAAATTACTGGGCATTGGCGCAGCCAATCAGAAGGAGTCAAACAGTGACTCCTGCAGAAGTTCTCGGATGCAATTGTAGGGAGCATTAGGGGTGGGCAGTAGGAGGAGTACAGGAGCACAATCAATTACTTTGATAGATAGATAGATAGATAGATAGATAGATAGATAGATAGATAGATAGATAGATAGATAGATAGATAGATAGATAGATAGATAGATAGATAGATAGATAGATAGATAGATAGATAGATAGATAGATAGATAGATAGATAGATAGATAGATAGGTACTTTATTGATCCCCCGGGGGGGAAATTTCATTGTCAAGCAGCTACAACAAAACACAGGGCAGGTGCAAAATGCCACAACGAAAGTACACAAAAGACAGATACACGGTACATGATACATAGAGCGGCAGTATGAAAAAGTATAGAAATACAAGATATCTGGAGTGCAAAAAAATAAAAGCTATAAAAGAGACATTGCATAGTATGGGTGGTTGGCTGAATATGTACACTATACATTGGTGGATGTTGGATGGTTAACTATACTATACAGGTTGATGGCAGAGAAATACTTCAGTAGCTAAAAATGCATATGATATGAGCGAGGGTAATAATAGTTTACTTAATATACAGACTGGATAAATGAACAGGTAAGTGAACATTTTGCATGGTTAAATTAGCTGTACAGTTACGTATACAGTTATATTTACAGATAAGTGAATACTTGCGTGGTTACACAAACTGTACAGGTAAATGACAGGAAGAGATACTTTAATAGCTAAATGTGTGTATGATATCATTTGGGGTAATAATAGTAATTCCCTTAAAATACAGTCCATAGTGCGCAGGGTTTAATTACAGACAACTGCATGCATTGCACATTTGATATACTAAAAGCAATGAGAAAAGGTGCAACTCGCAGGATACTAATATGCATTCCTGAGTGAATGCCTACGTAGGTTAAGTCCAATAATTACTTACAATATTGCATGTGATATGATATAACAACTGTACATGAGTATGTATATACAGACCTGTATGAATAAATAGGTCCTGAGTGGATCAGTGCTGACGGACCAGAGTTACTCACGGATGGATGCATAATTGTTAAACTAGGTCCTAGCACCCTAACAGTTCCAGATCTATGTTGCCGACGGCACGGCACCCCGGTGAGGCATTATATAGTCTAATAGCCGCCGGCAGGAAGGACCTCCTGTAGCGCTCTCTGGCACACCGTGGTGGGATCAGTCTGTGACTGAAAGTGCTCCTCTGCGTCATAACCATAGCGTGCAGAGGGTGGGTGACGTTGTCCATGATGCCCAGCAGTTTGGCCAGGATCCGTCTCTCCACCACCTCCTCTAGAGTGTCAAGGCTCATCCCCAGGACAGAGCTAGCCTTCCTGATCAGCTTATTTACCCGAGAAGCGGTAAATTGTGGTGTGGTGTGAGCAAAACCACCTTCAGCTCAACATCAGCAAAACAAAGGAGATGGTTGTGGACTTCAGGAGAACCAAGGCCAAACAGACTGCAGTCCCTATACAGGGGATGGATGTGGAAATGGTTGGTTCATACAAGTTCCTGGGAGTCCATATGGACAGCAGGCAGGAATGGGCTGGTAACACCACTACCCTGTACAAAAAGGGCCAGAGCCGACTCTACTTTCTGAGGAGGCTCAGGTCCTTCAACGTGTGCAGTAAACTACTGCATACTTTCTACCAGTCTGTGGTGTTTTTGCAGTGGTGTGCTGGGGTGCCAACATAAAGGCCCGTGATACTTCTCTGGTAAATAAGTTGATCAGGAAGGCTTGCTCTGTTCTGAGGATTAACCTTGACACTCTAGAGGAGGTGGCGGAGAAAAGGATCCTGGCCTGGATCTTGGACAACGTCACCCACCCTCTGCATGCCATGGTTATGATGCAGAGGAGCACCTTCAGTCACAGACTGATCCCATTACGGTGTGCCAGAGAGCGCTACAGGAGGTCCTTCCTGCCGCCGGCTATTAGACTGTTCAATGCCTCACCGGGGTGCCGTGCCATCGGCAACATAGACCTGGAACTGTTGGGGTGTTAGGACCTAGTTTAACAATTAGGCATCCATCCATCCGTGAGTAACTCTCTGGTCTGTAATCACTCATTCAGTCAGGACTTATTCATTCAGCTCTCCTTCATTCAGGACCGTATGTACATATTCATGTACTGTTGTTATATAATATCACGTGCAATATTCTTGGACTGAAGTTATGTAGTCATTCACTCAGTACTGCTTATTAGTATCCTGTCAGTAGTATTTTTTTTTTCATTGAATTTAGTATATTGAATGTGCAATACGTGCATTTATCTGTAACTAAACCCTGTACTAAGGACTGTATTTTAAGGGAATTATTATTATTACCCTAAATTATATCATATGCACATTTAGCTATTTAAGTATCTCTTCCTGTCATTTACCTGTACAGTTAATTTAACCATGCAAATATTTACTTACCTGTACATTTAACCAGACTGTATATTAAGTAAACTATTATTACCCTCACTTACAGTGGGGAGAACAAGTATTTGATACACTGCCGATTTTGCAGGTTTTCCTACTTACAAAGCATGTAGAGGTCTGTAATTTGTATCATAGGTACACTTCAACTGTGAGAGACGGAATCTAAAACAAAAGTCCAGAAAATCACATTTTTAAATAATTAATTAGCATTTTATTGCATGACATAAGTATTTGATCACCTATCAACCATTAAGAATTCCGTCTCTCACAGACCTGTTAGTTTTTCTTTAAGAAGCCCTCCTGTTCTCCACTCATTACCTGTATTAACTGCAACTGTTTGAATTCGTTACCTGTATAAAAGACACCTGTCCACACACTCAATCAAACAGACTCCAACCTCTCCACAATGGCCAAGACCAGAGAGCTGTGTAAGGACATCAAGGATAAAATTGTAGACCTGCACAAGGCTGAGATAGGCTACAGGACAATAGGCAAGCAGCTTGGTGAGAAGGCAACAACTGTTGGCGCAATTATTCGAAAATGGAAGAAGTTCAAGATGACGGTCAATCTCCCTCGGTCTGGGGCACCATGCAAGATCTCACCTCATGAGGCATCAATGATCATGAGGAAGGTGAGGGATCAGCCCAGAACTACACGGCAGGACCTGGTCAATGACCTGAAGAGAGCTGGGACCACAGTCTCAAAGAAAACCATTAGTAACACACTACGCCGTCATGGATTAAAATCCTGCAGCGCACGCAAGGTCCCCCTGCTCAAGCCAGTGCATGTCCAGGCCCGTCTGAAGTTTGCCAATGACCATCTGGATTATCCAGAGGAGGAAGAAGAAGGTCATGTGGTCTGATGAGACAAAAATATAGCTTTTTGGTCTAAACTCCACTTGCCGTGTTTGGAGGAAGAAGAAGGATGAGTACAACACCAAGAACACCATCCCAACCGTGAAGCATGGAGGTGGAAACATCATTCTTTGGGGATGCTTTTCTGCAAAGGGGACAGGACGACTGCACCGTATTGAGGGGAGGATGGATGGGGCCATGTATCGCGAGATCTTGGCCAACAACCTCCTTCCCTCAGTAAGAGCATTGAAGATGGGTCGTGGCTGGGTCTTCCAGCATGACAACGACCCGAAACACACAGCCAGGGCAACTAAGGACTGGCTCCGTAAGAAGCATCTCAAGGTCCTGGAGTGGCCTAGCCAGTCTCCAGACCTGAACCCAATAGAAAATCTTTGGAGGGAGCTGAAAGTCCGTATTGCCCAGCGACAGCCCCGAAACCTGAAGGATCTGGAGGTCTCTATGGAGGAGTGGGCCAAAATCCCTGCTGCAGTGTGTGCAAACCTGATCAAGAACTACAGGAAACGTATGATCTCTGTAATTGCAAACAAAGGTTTCTGTACCAAATATTAAGTTATGCTTTTCTAATGTATCAAATACTTATGTCATGCAATAAAATGCAAATTAATTACTTAAAAATCATACAATGTGATTTTCTGGATTTTTGTTTTAGATTCCGTCACTCACAGTTGAAGAGTACCTATGATAAAAAATTACAGACTTCTACATGCTTTGTAAGTGGGAAAACCTGCAAAATCGGCAGTGTATCAAATACTTGTTCTCCCCACTGTATATCATACGCACATTTAGCTATTTAAGTATCTTTGTCTGCCATCGACCTGTATAGTATAGTTAACCATGCAAATAAATATTTATTTATTTATATAAACTTATAAACAATATTTGTATCATTTTATCACCTAACACTCTAACAATGTATAGTGTACATATATTTCATGCTGCAGCACTATGTATCATGTATCGTGTATCTGTCTTTTGTGTATTTCGTTCTGGCATTTTGCACCTGTCCTGTGCTTTTCGTTGCTGCTTGACAAAGTAATTTCCCCTCGGGATCAATAAAGTACCTATCTATCTATCTTTCAATACACATTATACCCAATATACAGTATATACAGTACAAGTCAAAAGTTTGGACACACCTACTCATTCAAGGGTTTTTCTTTATTTTTACTATTTTCAACATTGTATAATAATAGTGAAGACATCACAACTATGAAATAACACATAAGGAATCGTGTAGTAACCAAAAAATGATTAAACAAAATCCAACTTCTTCAAAGTAGCCACCCTTTGCCTTGATGACAGCTTTGCACACTCTTGACATTCTCTCAACCAGTTCAATTAACAGGTGTGCCTTGTTAAATGTTAATTTGTGGAATTTCTTTCCTTCCTGAGGCGTTTGAGACAATCAGTTGTGTTGTGACAAGGTAGGGGTGTTATACAGAAGATAGCCCTATTTGATAAAAGACCAAGTCCATATTATGGCAAGAACAGTTTAAATATGCAAAGAGAAACAACAGTCCTTCATTACTTTAAGACATGAAGGTCAGTCAATCTGGAACATTTCAAAAACTTAACGTTTCTTCAAGTGCAGTCGCAAAAACCATCAAGCACTTTGATAAAACTGTCTCTCATGAGGACCGCTACAGGAAAGGAAGAGCCCAGAGTTACCTGTTAAAATTACAGATAAAAAATCTGATGAAACCTGGCACCCTCTCTTTAATAGAAGGAGGCACCCTGGGAGCTTTTATCTAGAAAAGGGGGGAAGGTCCTAGCAGCATATCCATTTGAGCTGAAGAAACTAATAATGGTGCTATCAGTCTCTTGTTCTCTTGTGTGTGGATGTTACCTTGAACAGGGACCTGGTACCATCTCTTTAACAGAAAGAGACACCCTGGCATCATGTAGCTTTTGACCAGAAAAAGGGGGGAATGTCCCAGCAGGGGTAATGATGGGACACCTCCTGTCATGCTGGAGGACTACCCACTGGGTACAAACTGGTTGAGTCAACGTTGTTTCAATGTACAGTAATTTGTCAACATATTGTGACGTGGAAAATACATTTTATTTGAAAAAGGTAAAAACTGTTGTTTTGAGGGTGAAATTTCTACCACAGGAATTTGACAGCATGGTAACCAAATTTCAACATAGACAACCCTTGTATACTATATATTGAATTTGTACCTTTAAAACAACAACAGATCTTCAACATTATATCCACTATCAGAAAAAAACAATAGGCTTGGCAGGACCTCCTCCTGGAGAATGTATCTCTCTACAGCTACCCTTTGGTCTCCTATCGAGGGTTTTACCAGGCCCTGCTGACATTTGTCACTGACTGTTATCAATGTGCTATCTTGAGAATGATTGTTGAGAGATATCTACTTAAAAACATGTATGTGTAACTGATAGATAAACACACGTACACTACAAGTTCATGTTTTTAAATGTATGTAAATTGTAAAGTATTTTGTGTGTATGGTCTTTTTCGTGTTTCAGACCCCAGTAACACTAGCTGTCACCATTGGTGTCGGCTAATGGGGATCCTAATAGAAATCTAATAAAAAACAACATGTGATGGTCTGGTTGAGGTAGGAGAGCCACAATCAGGCCATCACATTAGTGATTAGGGGAAGTCATGATCCCCAATCAGAGACAGCTGTCTAGGGTTGTCTCTGATTGGGGATAGTATTTAGGCACCTCTCTCATCCACCTGTGTGTGGATCATTGTTCCTGCTTGTCTGCCTTGAAGTAGTCAGAAAGTAAGTCACTGTTTAGTTTTGTTAGTTTGTTTTATATCTACTCTCCTTTGTTATTTTATGCCTCGTGAGGACATCTCATAAAATAAAAAGGATGACACTCCACCAGCGCTCTGTGTATCTTCCCATCAATCCAAACCGTGACAGAATGATCCACCACCCTGGGACGCAAAGGAGTTTGACGTTGGGAGATATCCTCCTCGGTATGGTGAAAATTACCGAGGAGGAATACTCCCATTATCGTGCGGTGGAGGAGGGCTGGTGTCCGGAGCAGAGGTGATTTTGGGGGGGGGCTATGGGGGTGGTCGGGGATCGAAGGAGAAGAGCCCCGACCACTGCACTCGTGGGGTTTCCAGGAGGAGCCCCTACAGCCGTGGGAGCAGGAGTATAGAGAGGAGTCGGAGGAAGATGACGACGATGTGCTTCTGTTCCCTCACTCGTGGGGGTTCCCGAAGGAACCCTCACAGGATGGGGATTGGTGGTGGAGTAGGGACGACAGGTACAGTTGTGCTCCAGCGCCAGTTCCCAGTCCGGTGCCTCCAGCGCCGGTCCAGAGTCGGAGACGGAGGAGACCGACTCAGCGCACCACACCATCGGTGCGCAACAACAGCCCGGTACGGCCCGTGCCTGCTCCGCGCACCAGCCCAATGGTGCGTGTCCCCAGCCCGGTGCGACCCGTGCCAGCTCAACGCACCAACCCAACGGTGCGTTTCCCCAGCCAGGTACAGCCCATTCCAGCTACTCGCACCAGACCAGTGGTGCGTTCCCCCAGCCCGGTACGGCCCGTGCCTGCTTCTCGCACCAGACCAATGGTGCGTTCCCCCAGTCCGGTACGGCCCGTGCCTGCGCCTCGCACCAGACCAGTGGTGCGTTCCCCCAGTCCAGTACGCCCCGTGCCTACTCCTCGCACGGAGCCTCCAGCAAGGGTCGACAGCGCAGAGCCTCCAGAGACGGTCGACAGCGCAGAGCCTCCAGAGACGGTCGACAGCGCAGAGCCTCCAGAGACGGTCGACAGCGCAGAGCCTCCAGAGACGGTCGACAGCGCAGAGCCTCCAGAGACGGTCGACAGCGCAGAGCCTCCAGCGACGGTCGACAGCGCAGAGCCTCCAGCGACGGTCGACAGCGCAGAGCCTCCAGCGACGGTCGACAGCGCAGAGCCTCCAGCGACAGCCGACAGCCCAGAGTCTCCAGAGGCCAGCACAGCTCTGTGGTTGGTAACCATCTCTGAGTCGGTGCCCAGGGTGGGCACGACGTTCAGCCCTGCTGTGGAGAAGGAGCTCCATAGCATGTCGGTGCCCAGTCTGGGGCCGACAGCCAGCCCAACCACGAGGCTGGAATTCTCCTCTGCGTCGGTGCCCAGGGTGGGCACGACGTTCAGCCCCGCTGTGGAGCAGGAGCTCTTTAGCGTGCCGGAGACCAGTCTGGGGCCGGTAGCCAGCCCAGTCACATGGCGGGAGAAATTAGCTGGGGAGGCGAAGCTCTTTGGAGTGCCAGTGCCCAGACCGGGGCCGGGAACCAGCATCGCCATGTGGCTGGGAGCATCAGCAGGGTCGGGTCCCAGGCCAGGAAGGGCGGTCTGAACCACTCCAGTGCTGGAGCAGTCTGCTCCACCGGTGCCCAGTCCGGATCCGGTCGTCGACTTCGTCCCCATGCCGGAGCAGTCCGCTCCACCGGTGCCCAGTCTGGGGCCGACAGCCAGCCCAACCACAGGGCTGGAAACCATCTCTGCGTCGGTGCCCAGGGTGGGCACGACGTTCAGTCCCGCTGTGGAGCAGGAGCTCCATAGCGTGTCGGTGCTCAGTCTGGGGCCGACAGCCAACCCAACTTCAGGGCTGGAAACCACCTCTGCGTCGGTGCCCAGGCAGGGCACGGCGTTCAGTCCTGCTCCAGGCACGGGGCTGGAATCCTCCTCTGAATGGGTGCCCAGGCTGGGCACAACGTTCAGTCCTGCTCCAGAGATGGGGAGGGATACGGGGCCGGAAGTCTGCTCCACTCCAGTGAGGGAGCAGTCCGCTCCACCGGTGCCCAGTCCAGGACCGGAAATCTACTCCACCCCCATGCCTGAGCAGTCCGCTCCACTGGACATACTGAGGGGGGAATCATCGCGCCGGGGTCCGGACCGGACCGGGCGTGCAACAGGGAGAAAGGAAGAGAACAGCGCACACTGCCTGCGTCACGCCCGAAGCCGGAACCGGAGCCCCCACCAGCAACCACCTCAGTACCCCGCCATTTCCCCCCCTGGTTTAGTGTCTTTTTTTGGAGAGGGGGAGATCAAGTGCGGTCGGGAGCCCGCACCTTGGAGGGGGGGTACTGTGATGGTCTGGTTGAGGCTTGGCCTCAGACTCCCACTAGAGGGGGTAGGAGAGCCACAATCAGGCCATCACATTAGTGATTAGGGGAAGTCATGATCCCCAATCAGAGACAGCTGTCTAGGGTTGTCTCTGATTGGGGATAGTATTTAGGCACCTCTCTCATCCACCTGTGTGTGGATCATTGTTCCTGCTTGTCTGCCTTGAAGTAGTCAGAAAGTAAGTCACTGTTTAGTTTTGTTAGTTTGTTTTATATCTACTCTCCTTTGTTATTTTATGCCTCGTGAGGACATCTCATAAAATAAAAAGGATGACACTCCACCAGCGCTCTGTGTATCGTCCCATCAATCCAAACCGTGACACAACATAGATTCACTGTTGCTATTGAAGTCATTCCAAAGGGTAGGTTTAACAGAGCAAATGAAATGTGACCATACTTTATCACTCATATCATCAAGGATACTATTTAGGCCTACATTGAATTAGGGAAGTCATCAACAGCTACTGTTTACATTTAGCTCAGGATTCAACTAAGAATAGACAATACATATAGGCCTAGGTTTCAAAAAAATAGGACTAAATCATATCAATCTGTATTTAAAGTGCATTTAAAGTTGGATTTGATAGTCCTATTCTTTATCTTAGATTTTTTGTTGAAATGGAACATATGAATTATACATTTGTAAACAAACTGGAATTAAAGCCAGACTCAGTGGCACAGATGGAACTATCCAAGTTAACAAATGATATGTTGGATTCACTACTCCATCTCAACCAAAAATAAAAGTTAGGATTAAGCCAAAAATCTATGGAACAATCCAAACCTTAGATATATCCTTTAAATGTTGATATTTGGTTGCGTTGTCAACCAAACAATATTCAATATTACTTTTATAATACAATAAATAGCCTAACCTTAGTAACTCATCCATGGCCACATTGAGGTTACGGTAACAACATAGCAGGTTTCAGGTATGTAGAAATCTTCACAATTGCTATAATAATCTGTGCAGAATTTCGAACTGCATTGAGTACTCTTTTCGAGTGGTTGAAAATAAATTGTAATGTCATTGATCAACGTATCAACCAAATATTACCTATTTCTCCACATTGAAATTACATGGTGTGCCCAGTGGGTAGTTACCTTAACAATGCCAGTTTAGTAGTCACGGTAAGAACCTGGGTTTCTTCATTTTACCTGATCCCCCCTTACTTGCAACGTACAGAGCATTGTCGGACTCCAAACATCAGCTGGATTAGATCTATTTTTTTTCTTAAAAACCCAATAGGTCAACCAGAGCCAGGCTCTAGAATCAATCAAATAGGCAAATGAAGCCATTCAACAGTAATCTTGTTTGTCTACCAAGTTCCACAATATAATGCCAGCAATAGAGGCTTCCAATGTTTATGTACACAACCCAGTCGTAAAGAGCTAATCCTAATTGCTAGCGAGGTCTTTCTCCATCTTCCTGACAAGTGAAGATGAAAGACTGGAAGAGAACATGCATTAGTCTAGCAAGCAAGTACAGAGAAAGCTAATAGGACTGCAGTCATCTGAAAGAATTGAATTACTCACACCTTTCTGAAAATACTGTAGCTTTCTGCTCAAGTGAGATGAAAATTAAATTCAGCTGAGGGTAACGGAGCCTGTGGATGGAGGATTTAAAAGTTGTGCTTCGAACAGTGGTAGAGTCTTGTAAAAATGTACAGTCGTGGTCAAAAGTTTTGAGAATGACACAAGTATTGGTCTGCACAAAGTTTGCTGCTTCAGTGTTCTTAGATCTTTATGTCAGTAGTTACTATGGTACACTGAAGTATAATTACAAGTATTCCATAAGTGTCAAAGGCTTTCATTGACAATGACATTCAGTTTATGCAAAGAGTCAATATTTGCAGTGTTGACCCTTCTTTTTCAAGACCTCTGCAATCCACCCTGGCATGCTGTCAATTTACTTCTGGGCCACATCCTGACTGATGGCAGGCCATTCTTGCATAATCAATGCTTGGAGTTTGTCAGAAGTTGTGGGTTTTTGTTTGTCCACCCACCTCTTGAGGATCGACCACAAGTTCTCAATGGGATTAAGGTCTGGGGACATTTCTGGCCATGGACCCCCGAGCCACTTAGTTATCACTTTTGCCTTATGGCAAGCTGCTCCATCATGCTGGAAAAGGCATTGGTCGTCACCAAACTGTTCTTGGATGGTTGGGAGAAGTTTCTCTCGGAGGATGTGTTGGTACCATTCTTTATTCATGGCTGTGTTCTTAGGCAAAATTGTGAGTGAGCCCACTCCCTTGGCTGAGAAGCAACCCCACACATGAATGGTCTCAGGATGCTTTACTGTTGGCATGACACAGGACTGATGGTAGCGCTCACCTTGTCTCCGGACAAGGTGTTTTCCGGATGGCCCAAACAATCGGAAAGGGGATTCATCAGAGAAAATGATACCCCAGTCCTCAGCAGTCCAATCCCTGTACCTTTTGCATAATATCAGTCTGTCCCTGATGTTTTTCCTGGAGAGAAGTGGCTTCTTTGCTGCCCTTCTTGACACCAGGCCATCCTCCAAAAGTCTTCGCCTCACTGTGCGTGCAGATGCACTCACACCTGCTTGCTGCCATTCCTGAGCAAGCTCTGCACTGGTGGTGCCCCGATCCCGCAGCTGAATCAACTTACGGAGACGGTCCTGGACCTCTCTCCTTGAAGTTCTTGATGATCCGATAAATGATTGATTTAGGTGCAATCTTACTAGCAGCAATATCCTTGCCTGTGAAGCCCTTTTTGTGCAAAGCAATGATGACGGCACGTGTTTCCTTGCAGGTAACCATGGTTGACAGAGGAAGAACAATGATTTCAAGCACCACCCTCCTTTTAAAGCTTCCAGTCTGTTATTCTGACTCAATCAGCATGACAGAGTGATCTCCAGCCTTGTCCTCATCAACACTGTCACCTGTGTTAACGAGACAGTCACTGACATGATGGCAGCTCATGTCACATTGTGGCAGGGCTGAAATGCAGTGGAAATGTTTTTTGGGGAATAAGTTCATTTTCATGGCAAAGAGGGACTTTGCAATTAATTACAATTCATCTGATCACTCTTCATGACATTCTGGAGTATATGCAAATTGCCATCATCAACACTGAGGCAGCAAACTTTGTGGAGACCATGACTGTACTGTAAGCAGACAATGAAACCTCTTACAATATTCAATAATAACATTTCTCTAAAACAGCCTATAGGCTACATGTGCGCCACCAAATCAGAACAGTAGGCTAAGTTATGAGTATCACGTTTCAGGAGAAGACCCAAATGCAGACAGTGTCAAAGTAACTAAAGTTTATTACAAAAACAGGGGGCAGGCAAAATGACAGGTCAAGGGCAGGCAGAGATCCGTAACACAGATCAGAGTCCGAAAGGTACAGAACGGCAGGCAGTCTCAGGGTCGGGGCAGGCAAAGGTCAATAATCCAGGATGGTGTGACAAGGTACAGAATGGCAGGCAGGCTCAGGGTCAAGGCAGGCAGGGTTGGTCAAAACTGTGAAAACAAGAAAAACAGGAACTTTAGAAAAGACAAGAGAAAGTGGCAAACCGCTAGTAGACTTGATAAAACAAAACAAACTGGCAACAGACGAACAGAGAACACAGGTATAAATACACTGGGGATAATGGGGAAAATGGGCGACACCTGGAGGCGAGTGGAGACAATCACAAAGACAGGTGAAACAGATCAGGTTGTGACAATGATGGAGAAAGGGACCAAATTATTAGGGTGAGGCACATGGACAACTAACAGCTTACTACACAACATACACTTAGTATTACTTTCTGAGCTACAGCATACATTTCTCCCTGGCATATTACATAATTTATGCAGCAGCATACAATACATTTTTGTTGTCCTGTGCTCACTTGAACAGGAAGGTGGCACGGCGGATCTTGTTGTGGACAAGTTTTGTTATCAAACTTTGCCATCAAAGTCTGGCATTCTCTGGATGTATGGTGCTTTCAGACAACTGGGAACTTTGGAGAAAAAAAACAAGGTTGAGTCATGACGTCAAGGATCTTCAGGTCGGAGCACTAGAAAGAGGCCAGAGTTCCCAACTTGGAGTTGGATAACTGTTCAAAACGTATTTTCCCAGTCAGAGCTAGTTTTATTTTCAGAATTCCAAGTTGTCATGAAGTCTGAGTTTCCAGTTATTTTGAAAACGGCAGAAATCATGCTGGATTGACAGCATGGCCAATGTATTCAACCTTTTCTGGCCCTTGGTGTTGAATGTTTATCCTTTTAAGCTTAGAAAAGAGACACTTAAACCCAGACTTGGACCACACACCCACTAAATAGCAGGCTAGTGATTGCTTTGCAACGCTTGCAGATAGCCACTGATTCCTTCCAAACCATTCAGTATTGAATTTGCGATTTCCAACTTGTTGTGTAATGTTTATGTCCAATGGCCGATAAGCACCACTACGTTTTATCTATAATTTTTCTACATATGACAAGGATTGAAAAGGATTTGCCAGTAGATTGTCAACTTAATTCATGATGATTGCTCGTCTAGCTTGCTTGCTAAGATTTTGAAAGTATGATGTTGACATGATCAGTCCAATCAAAGCTATAGTAGATATAAAGTGATTGGACGTCATTTTATCTGTGGCCAATGACCTTGAGTCTTCTTTGATGGGCACTTTCTATATAACTCGATGGCAGCACCCAAGGGGGTTGAATTTTTTTGCTCTCCCCGTATATTTTGCGGCAACGTAGTGTCCTCGTGAGTGACAGAACACTGAGCCAATAACGGCACAACTAGAGAACATTACCAATCCCTACGTATCTTCCACTGGTTGCCCCACCACCACAGAAAGCACTGGGCTAGGCTGAAACCCCTGCATTCTGGAGCTTTCTTACTCAAGAAAGGAAAAAAGACACCATGTTTGTTATTTGTATTTTTAGTATTTTGTTTTACAACAACGCTTAGGCCTCTATTTCCAGCTTATACATACTATATATACAGCGGGTGAAATAAGTATTGAACACGTCACCATTTTTCTCAGTAAATATATTTCCAAAGGGGCTATTGACATGAACTTTTCACCAGATGTTGGTAACAACCCAAGTAATCCATACATACAAAGAAACCAAAACAAATAAGTTCAGAAATTAAGTTATGTGTAATAATGTGAAATGACACAGGGAAAAAGTATTGAACACATGAAGAAAGGGAGGTGCAAAAAGGCATGGAAAGCCAAGACAACAGCTGAAAACTATCAGTAATTAAAAAGCAATCCTGTCAGTGCAAATTAATATCAGCTGGTTCAGTCCCAACTGATGGCCTACAAAAAGGTCTCATTGCCAAGTTGTCACACAAGACACATCTCATGATGGGTAAAAGCAAAGAGCTGTCTCAAGACCTTCGCAACCTAATTGTTGCAAAACATAATGATGGCATTGGTTATAGCCGCATTTCTAAGCTTCTGAATGTTCCAGTGAGCACTGTTGGGGCCATAATACGGAAGTGGAAAGACAATCATTTCACCATAAATTTGCCTCGACCAGGTGCTCCTCGCAAGATTTCTGACAGAGGAGTGAAAAGAATAATCAGAAGAGTTGTCCAAGAGCCAAGGACCACTTGTGGAGAGCTTCAAAAATACCTGCAATTAGCAGGTACTGTTGTCTCAAAGAAAACAGTAAGCAATGCACTCCACCGCCATGGCCTGTATGCACGCTCACCACGCAAGACTCCATTGCTGAAAAAAAGCATGTTGAAGCTCGTTTAAAGTTTGCTGCACAAGATTTGGAAAAGCCAGTGAAATACTGGGAGAATATAGTGTGTTCAGATGAGAGCAAAATTGAACTGTTTGGATGTCATAATACACACCATGTTTGGAGGAGAAATGGCACTGCACATCACCCTAAAAACACCATACCAACAGTGAAGTTTGGAGGTGGGAACATCATGGTGTGGGGATGCTTTTCAGCAAATGGTACTGGCAAACTTCACATAATTGAAGGAAGGATGAAAAATCACACCAGAGCAATGCATAGTTTCTCCATACAGGAGGCGTCTTGAAGCTGTCATTACCAACAAAGGCTTTTGTACAAAGTATTAGATAAATATCAGTAAGTGTGTTCAATACTTTTTCCCTGTGTCATTTCACATTATTACACATAACTTAATTTCTGAACTTATTTGTTTTGGTGTCTTTGTATGTATGGATTACTTGGGTTGTTACCAACATCTGGTGAAAATGTCATGTCAATAGCACCTTTGGAAATATAATTACTGAGAAAAATGGTGACGTGTTCAATACTTATTTCACCTGCTGTACATTTTATGGACACAGTACATTTTACAATAGTTCTATTTTGTTTGTTTTTACTCCTGTCCTTCCTCTCCCCCCAAACTCTCTGATAATGTCCATCCAGTTTGATTCTATTTGCCATATCTTTCAAAATGTGCTCTTTCACAAAAGTTCTTAACCTATAACCTGTATACGTATTACGGACACAGCATGTTTTACATTATTTCTCTTGTTGTTATTAGTTGTTAAAAGTCCCAACCTTCGGCTCCATTCAACTCCACCCATCTATCTAATAACACCATCCATATTGGATTTCAATTTGCAATGTATTTTCCAACTGTACTGTGATGCACCAGCTGATCCAGACAACTGTGTGATAATGCTCTTGGTAGCCGATGTGAGTAATACCTTTAAACAGGTCAACATTCACAAAGCCGCAGGGCCAGACGGATTACCAGGACGTGTACTCAAAGCATGCGCGGACCAACTGTCAAGTGTCTTCACTGACATTTACAATCTCTCCCTGACCGAGTCTGTAATACCTACATGTTTCAAGCAGACCACCATAGTCCCTGTGCCCAAGGAAGCGAAGGTAACCTGCCTAAATGATTACCGCCCCGTAGCACTCACGTCGGTAGCCATCAAGTGCTTTGAAAGGCTGGTCATGACTCACATCAACAGCATCATCCCAGATTCTGTAGACCGACTCCAATTCGCATACCGGCCAAACAGATCCACAGATGACGCAATCTCAATCGCACTCCATACTGCCCTTTCCCACCTCGACAAAAGGAACACCTATGTGAGAATGCTGTTCATTGACTACAGCTCAGCCTTCAACACCATAGTGCCCTCAAAGCTCATCACTAAGCTAAGGAACCTGGGACTAAACACCACCCTCTGCAACTGGATCCTGGACTTACTGATGGGCCGCCCCCAGGTGGTAAGGGTAGGCAACAACACATCTGCCATGCTGATCCTCAACACTGGGGCCCCTCAGGGGTAAATGCTTAGTCCCCTCCTGTACTCCCTGTTCACCCACGACTGCATAGCCAAACATGATTCCAACACCATCATTAAGTTTGCTGACGACACAACAGTGGTAGGCATGATTAACGACAACGATGAGACGGCCTATAGAGAGGAGGTCAGAGACCTGGCAGTGTGGTGCCAGAATAACAACCTCTCCCTCAATGTGAGCAAGACAAACGAGCTGATCGTGGACTACAGGAAAAGGCGGGCCCCATTAACATCGACGTGGCTGTAATGGAGCGGGTCGAGGGTTTCAAGTTCCTTGGTGTCCACATCACCAACAAACTATCATGGTCCAAACACACCAAGTAATGAAAAGGGCACGACAACACTTTTTCCCCCTCAGGAGACTGAATAAATTTGGCATGGGTCCCCAGATACTCAAAACGTTCTACAGCTGCACCATCGAGAGCATCCTGACTGGTTGCATCACTGCCTGGTATGGCAACTGCTTGGCATCTGACCATAAGCCGCTACAGATGGTAGTGTGTATGGCCCAGTACATCACTGGGGCCAAGCTTCCTGCCATTCAGAACTTACAGTGGGGAGAACAAGCATTTGATACACTGCCGATTTTGCAGGTTTTCCCACTTACAAAGCATGTAGAAATCCAGAAAATCACATTGTATAACTTTTAAGTAATTAATATGCATTTTATTGCATGACATAAGTATTTGATACATCAGAAAAGCAGAACTTAATATTTGGTACAGAAACCTTTGTTTGCAATTACAGAGATCATACGTTTCCTGTAGTTCTTGACCAGGTTTGCACACACTGCAGCAGGGATTTTGGCCCACTCCTTCATACAGACCTTCTCCAGATCCTTCAGGTTTCGGGGCTATCGCTGGGCAATACGGACTTTCAGCTCCCTCCAAAGAGTTTCTATTGGGTTCAGGTCTGGAGACTGGCTAGGCCACTCCAGGACCTTGAGATGCTTCTTACTCCTTAGTTGCCCTGGCTGTGTGTTTCTGGTCGTTGTCATGCTGGAAGACCCAGCCACGACCCATCTTCAATGCTCTTACTGAGGGAAGGAGGTTGTAGGCCAAGATCTTGCGATACATGGCCCCATCCATCCTCCCCTCAATACGGTGCAGTCGTCCTGTCCCCTTTGCAGAAAAGCATCCCCAAAGAATGATGTTTCCACCTCCATGCTTCACGGTTGGGATGGTGTTCTTGGGGTTGTACTCATCCTTCTTCTTCCTCCAAACACGGCGAGTGGAGTTTAGACCAAAAAGCTCTATTTTTGTCTCATCAGACCACATGACCTTCTCCCATTCCTCCTCTGGATCATCCAGATGGTCATTGGCAAACTTCAGACTGGCCTGGACATGCGCTGGCTTGAGCAGGGGGACCTTGCGTGCGCTGCAGGATTTTAATCCATGACGGCGTAGTGTGTTACTAATGGTTTTCTTTGTGAATGTGGTCCCAGCTCTCTTCAGGTCATTGACCAGGTCCTGCCGTGTAGTTCTGGGCTGATCCCTCACCTTTCTCATGATCATTGATGCCCCACAAGGTGAGATCTTGCATGGTGCCCCAGACCGAGGGAGATTGACCGTCATCTTGAACTTCTTCCATTTTCTAATAATTGCGCCAACAGTTGTTGCCTTCTCACCAAGCTGCTTGTCTATTGTCCTGTAGCCCATCCCAGCCTTGTGCAGGTCTACAATTTTTTCCCTGATGTCCTTACACAGCTCTCTGGTCTTGGCCATTGTGGAGAGGTTGGAGTCTGTTTGATTGAGTGTGTGGACAGGTGTCTTTTATACAGGTAACGAGTTCAAACAGGTGCAGTTAATACAGGTAATGAGTGGAGAACAGGAGGGTTTCTTAAAGAAAAACTAACAGGTCTGTGAGAGCCAGAATTCTTACTGGTTGGTAGGTGATCAAATACTTATGTCATGCAATAAAATGCAAATTAATTATTTAAAAATCATACAATGTGATTTTCTGGATTTTTGGATTTTTAGATTCCGTCTCTCACAGTTGAAGTGTACCTATGATAAAAATTACAGACCTCTACATGCTTTGTAAGTAGGGAAATCTGCAAAATCGGCAGTGTATCAAATACTTGTTCTCCCCACTGTATATACTAGGTGGTGTCAGACGAAAGCCCCAAAAATTGTCATAGACTCCAGTCACCCTAGTCATAGGCCATTTTCTCTGCTACCGCATGGCAAGCGGTACCGGAGCGCCAACTCTAGGACCAAAAGGCTTCTTAACAGCTTCTACCCCGAAGACATAAAACTCCCCTGAAGACACCCCCCCCCCCCCCAATTTGTTTTTACACTGATGATACCCGCTGTCTATTATCTATGCATAGTCACTCACTGAACTATACCCACACACTAACACATACTACACTGACACTCCAACACACACTCACTGGACTCTACTCACACTCCAATGCACATTGACGCCACACACACTCACACATAGACACTCTTCACATACGCTGCTGCTAATCTGTTTATTATCTATCCTGATTGCCTGGTAACTTTTACCCCTACCTATGTACATATTACCTCAACTACCTTGTACCCCTGTACAATGACTCGGTACCGGTACCCACTATATATAGCCTCGTTATTGTTATTTTATTGTGTTACTTTTTATTCTTTATTTTTTTTTACTCTTTCTTGAACTGCATTGTTGGTTAAGGGATTATAAGTAAGCATTTCACGGTAAAGTCTACACCTGTTGTATTCGGCGCATGTGACAAATAAAGTTTGATTTGATGTTTCACAAAGGTTCTGAACCTTTCTATTGTCATTGTTTCTACAGATTGTAAATATAAAATATTTGTTTTTGCTAAAATTATTATTATATTATTGATCGATTGACCATGATCACCCAGTAGTGCTATCTGCAGAGTTAGCTCCAGGTAAATATTGCAATTCTTCAGCCATTCCTGGACCTGTGACCAAAAACAAGCTACATATGGGCAGTACCAAAACAAATGATCTAATGATTCTGTCTCTTTGCAGCAAAATCTGCAGAGCTGGGAAGGTTGTATCCCCCATATAAATAACATTCTATTGGTTGCAAGAATTTTTTATAATAATTTTAAGTTTATAATTTAATAAGTTAGTTTTGAATCCAGCGTTGTTTTGCGTATATCAGTTCATAAACCATGTGCCATGGAATCGGTACATCAAAAAAATCTCTTCCCAACTATTTTGCCATCAATATGGGACAGCTGTCAATCCTTTGGTCCTTAAATGAAACTGCTACACTTTTTTATTTATCATTATTTTCTTTAACCAATTATGGTCTTTAATGCAGGGCCTTACTTTTTTACTTACTTTTACGCCCTTCCATCCTCTTCCATTTTTGCGGCAATGCTGCAATTATTTGGTTGTAATTTTGGGTAGAGCAGACATTTCCATATGTTTTTGTTAGCTGCATGTGCGACAACTCCACCAGTACTGCCTATGATATCATTTACAAAGATTATACCTTTTTTTATAACTATTGGACTATTTTAAAAAGTCAAAACGAAATTAATATATTTTGGTTTTCCTCTTTTGTGTTTAAGATTTCCGTGTTTGAAACCAAGTAACTGGAGATGTTGTCCTGCTTTGTTGCCTCCTCACAATGCCTTTTCTCGTTGTGAAATTGAAGCTGTTGCTACTGTAAACCAAGTTCCCAGGGGCAAGCTGATCCTGAAAGCTATCATGAGAAATTGGGTGAATTGGTTCTCACTCCAACCCCATAATGTAGAGACACCGCTCAGGGACTTCTGTACTCTCATCTCAACAAAGAACCATGTCTGGCTGCTAATATGTTTACACTAGCTGTGTGGATTAGATGATAAGGTTTCCACTTCATTTGGTTAAATGGGGGGTGGCATAGTCTAAGGACCTTACTTGCCACTTCATATACTGTACGTCTATGTACAAATTAACAAATATTTTAAAACGTCCAATTAAATCACAAGGATTGTCCACTTTAACACTCAGCAGTATTGTAACCTCTGAGGACTTCCTTTGGATACACTTACTTAAATATGCATATGTTTCTCTCTTGGCCTGAGGTAATGATTTCCTCTCATATACAACAAAGGATTCCACAAATAGTTTTGTCAGCACTCACCCAAAATGGTGTCCTGCATGCAAGATTGACATTCTGGTGTTGTTCTATACAGGTGTACCATCTTAATTTGATCACCTTGTTACAGGAGAAAACGTGTAGTGTATTTGAGGTTTTAAAAGGCTTCTGAAGTTTGTAAGTTCCACTTAGAAATGTCAGTCTTAATTTTCCCTTATGAAACATTTGTCAAACCCTACAAAAATGTCAATTAATTATAATCTTCATAATAATTCACATTATTTTCCTGCTGTAGCAAACTGTCTCAAATTAAGATTCTACATCTATAGCCTAAAGGCTCTGTGTTTTGATCTCCCTGCCCCAGCTGGAAACATTCTTCCAGTATCATGTTGCCATTAATGAAGTGAAAATATTCCCGCTCGGTTTGAGGCTCTCATTCCGTGTCCCACCCCACACCATTCCTTTACAATAATGTTTTCCTGCTCTAGCATTTCAAGTGGGAAGACGTCGGCCTCTTTCCTGGAAAGGGAGTGTGTGAGACATTCAGCTCGGCACAGGGAGCAAAAATAAACATTATTTTTTAGGTTTTACCACCTTGTAGCATACAATGTAATAAGAGAAACAGTGTGCTTTGTGTAATTGTGTAGCAGCTTCAAAGAGAAGTGCCAACTAGGGAGCGATGCTGTCATGTGGCATTTTGCAATCACCATCACTCTATCTCTGTGGCAGAGAGGGGGCACTTACACCCACTGAGTATTTGATTAAAACCACAAAACGAGCTATTCTTATCTTCCTAGTTGATGGAGGTGTCACCCTCGTGGTAGAAGAATGGTGGCAGGGTTTTTGTGTACAATTGCCTTGTGTGGCTGCCCTACTGACTTTTTATTGTGTCATTGAAGAGCATGTATCTATTCACCAAAATATACTGACCAGTCGAAATGCAAACAAAAAAGGTCAGTGGCATGAATCTATTATATGAGCAACAAGGATATCAAGATATTTCCCTAGGCTTATCAAAACAATTGGGTAAATGTTCAATGCGACTCTACAGAAAGTATAGCACCTGGGATTCTCAACTATACACACCATTTCCTTATCATGGACTTCCATGTCACATCAGGTAAAAGTACACCCTACGTTTTCCAAAGCCAACCTGATAAGAGGTGAATTGACCCACACAGCTTTGACCTACCTTCACTTTTGATATATAATTTCTCCCTTGAGCTGTAGTGTGAGTGTATTATCTGAGCCTTTCCAATCCACAGCATTGAATAACTGATGTAACACTGCCACTTAGTGGACGACTAATGACATTGACCATAGACGTGAAAAATGTACATCTCATGATACAAACCCACTGGGCGCAGACGTCAGTTCAACGTCTAGTTTTGACCTACTACAGTAGATATGTTGGTCTATTGTACTTTCAATGTGTATGCAGGTCGCTTAGGATTTACCTTCTCAAACAGCCTAATTCATACTTGTACCCAGTGGCGGAACTAGAGTTTTATACATGGGGTGGCCAGATAGTGTGGTCCAAAAGGGTTACTCACTAGAATGCTTTAACATACTATGAATAGTCAGTGTCTCTACCTCGGAACTGCAGCTCAATTTCTCTCTGCAATTTGACGTCCCAGGTACCAAGCAGAAAAAAAAAATATTTTGGTGTACATAAATATTACAAACTTACAAGACAAGTTGTGAAATTGGACTAATCAAGACCAAATTAAATCTGTGCGACATGATACCCTTTGGATTTATCATTTTAGAATGTCAGTGTACTAGCCAGTACACAGTGCAGGTTTTAGTCATCACCAGAGGGACCGCCTAAGTGCCAAATTATCCTAGGTAGATTTCACAAACTCATCCATGTTAAGGGAGCGTGACCTCCTTGACTCAACACTGAGAATTCCGAGGTGACTTAACCTGTGATCAACCATCGATGTCCTAAGCTGGGTTTTAATCCGTTTTAAAGCTGAGAAGCTTCTCTCGCAAGAAGCACTGCTGACTGGTGTAACAACAGAAATCTTACAGAGTCGAAATAGCTCATGGAAGACCTCTTCATAAGGTTCTAGAAACACAACAAAGTCAAGGAGAGTAGACGGTCTGTCCCTTCCACTTTTCTCTCTCCTATCAAGAAGCCACTTGGTTTGATGAACCTCATGTTTGAGGTCCTCTAAATCTGACTGAAAGGTCTGAGCAAACAGAGGCAAACAGAGGCTCCTCATTCAAGAATGTTGTACTCTTTGTGTTGAGAGACTGGACCCCTTGCATTATCTCGCAATTCTTCTTTGAAAAATGCCGTTTGCAGCTCAGCTGTGAGACTGTCAAGCACCTGATAAAAGATAGCTCTTTGGAAGCTCTCACCATCACTTTGGCCCCAATTTTTCTGTCCTACAGTGCTCATCATCAATGAGTCGTGAAATCTTAAGCTTGTTTTAGGCTGTCTTTTACACACTGTTTGTAAACTAATTTTGCAGTGCTCTGCAATCTCTCCAACCTCTTTCCATAGTTCTCCAAAGTAACCCTCACTTCTGTAGTCCTGTAATGTGTCTGTAAGGGCACCTACTAGATCCACAGCCCTTGCTATGTCAAGAAAGCTTGATTGGAGCATGTCAGACAGACATTTGGCATCATTCTGCAGGAGAGCAAAAAAGTTAACTGCCTCAGGCACTGATTATACAGCATCGACAAGAACCAAGTTCAAACATAAAATGCAAATCTTGCACTGTTTTTAATCCGTGCAGACACACCAGAATGCTCATGGCGGATGCATCGCCATAGACTTGTCCCACAAGATTATTTCTGTAGTCCAAAACCACATTTTTAAAGACAATCAATTATAATGTTTGTGAGACCTGCTGCATCTAAGCTTTCAGCTGACTGAAAGTGTAAAAAGCTTTTGTGGATGGCCCCGTTGTAATAGTACCTCACAACATTTGTTATTTTTTTCTTTAAATCTTTGGTTTCATCTGCAATTACACTAAAAGCGTCACTTTCTTTTACTTCTCTTATTATTTCACTTTGTACCATCTCAGCTAAGCCCTCAAGAACTTGGTTCTGGATTTCGTGGCTTGTGTACTTAGCATTGCCACATGCATTCATCCTTTTCTCTATGAGAGGGTCATGCTTTGCTATTTCTTCTAAGATTGTCAAACAAGTACGCTTGTTGTGAGAGTCATCAGACTCTCGATGACCTTTCTGCACTAGATTTTGAGTGGCAGTTAATAGGAGCACATCTGCAATTGTTTTAATGTTCCTCCACTTTCTTTTTCCGGTCCTCATTTATGACATTAACCTTGATGAGTTGCTGTCAGTAGCCCTTTTATGCTGATTCCAAGCATACATAGCATTGATATGATGCTCTGCCTTCGAATGGCGCTTAAACCCAAAATCCTTTTCCAGTTACAAAAACCTGACTGTGATGTGAAGGCAGATTCAGGTGTATTGAGGAAGAGAAAAATGCCTACAGGCGAAACAATAAGTCGAATCTTGACTTACAGAATATTCAAGCCATGAATTGAGCTGTTGAAAGCCCTTTTCCTAGTACCATGTTGAGTTCTGGGAAATGTCTGAAATACACGTTAAATGTGTCATATCTCTATGGAAATGTATAATTAAGGGATCCACAAGATTAGATACTAACAGCTGCTAACTAAAATGTGTAGTTTAAAGTATAGGCCTGGCATTAAAATAACACAAGAACCATTAGTTAATAATCACAATAAAAATGCCACAGCCATCAAAACAAGAACACACATGAATCAACAACCAACATTTTAAAGTGAGGCTTAATCTGACAAAATCATCTATTACAAGCAGAAGCTAAACTTAAATTCTGAACTGCGCATGTGACTAACTGCCTGGTAGATGCTCTGACCTGGTGGTGGTAGACTGAGTCTGACCACACTGACTCTTACTAGCCTCCGGTAGGGAGCTGCTCTGGGGTCCGGTGGTGATGCAAGGGCTGGGGTCTGTTTGCACCTGATATGCCTGTTTGTGCTTCTTTAAAAATAAGTCTGATATCTCTCCCTTTCTTTTCATGTTTAATTGGCCCTATGCAAAAATGAGACAGCCTACGGTTACATCTAATCCAATTACTCAAATGTTTGTCCAATCTCAATCTTAGTAACAAATCTCCATTATCATAATTATTTTAATAGCATTATTCCTCTGAAGAGTGTGAATTAGGCTGTTTGAGGTTTGAACCCTAAGCAACCTGCATACACACTGTAGTAGGTCAAAGCTTTGTGCTGGAAAACCTTGGTTATTTTGTGTTGAGTGCCATTTGTTTTGGGCTCCCACTTACATTGCGGTTCGTGTATTTTCATGTTTGTTGTTTTCACATTAGTTCACATTAAATAAAAGATGTCAGACTTAAGTAGCGCTGCGCCTTGGTCATTAATCGCCCAGATCCATAAATTTTTGTTTTTAATTTCCATGGTTTTTACACCAGAAGGTGATTATACAAAATCATACAACGGGTGGGTCTATTCCTGAATGCTGATTGGTTAAAAGCACATTTCAGCCGGTGTCTATTCCACAAGTTACCACTGGCTAAATCTATGACGTTAAAATGCCTGTTTACTCTCTTCCATCTGACTTTACAATCCACTGTCTCATCAGCCCAGCCAGGCAGATCTAAACTTGATCTCCGCTATATAAAGCATCAAGACATTATCTCACATTTAGTTTTCAACAGCAGAGATTTGTATAAACCTTGCTGTCTGTCTCTCCAACATTTGCAACATTGTTTCAATATTCAAATTCGATCTCCAGCTGTCCCATAGTAATGAACGTGTCGGGGTCGGGAGTCGGGACGAGACAGACAGACAGGCAGGCAGGGAGAATTTCTCAACCATTCGAAATCATGAATCAGCTGGCATCATTTTTATGGATATATACAAAGAAATGTCAATTGAAAAAAGCTCAAATGAAACAACGTGCAGCTAGTTTGCAGTCTTAACAGCTTCAGTGTTTGAAGTGATTGTGTTAGCTGTGTTGCTGGCTAGCTCAACAGTGTCCTGACGAGAGAGCGCATTTCCTATGCCAGGCGAAATCACGTCTCATTAGCTCATTGTTATGGATGTATCCAAATAAATGTCACTAGAAACAGCTTAAACAAATGCAAATGCAACTACTGTTATTCTTTTTAATGTTTGACATGACTGTAAGTTAGCCGTAGTTGGTTAGCTAGCAAGCAAGGGATAACGTTGCCAGCCAGTATGGCAATGGAACATTTAGAACGAATGACTGGGTCTTCTCTCTGGCAACCAAAACAATAGGATGACCAGCCAGCTTGGGTAGCAACATTAGATTTGTGTCGGGACTATATCTTGAATAACGTTTTCAATGAAAATCTTTATTTGAATATGTTGTTGTACATTGTATAAAATAGATAATGCCCTCGAAGCTGGTGTTTGGAGGATATATTGTCTCGACTTAGTCTCGGGCCTAACAACACCCGTGCCAATATATCCTCCAAACACTGGGTTATCGGGCATTATCACTTAATTATACAACATTCCCACATGCAAAAGGTGTCTTTCGAAAATGTAATTTGCGCTTCAAATGATGTTTAAAACAATTTTTGTCTCACATAATTTATTGTCCAGGGCCCGGTTTCCCAAAAGCATCTTAAGGCTAAGTTCATCGTTAGAACCTTTGTAGGCACATCGTTAAATCTGTTTCCCAAAACCATCATTACTAAAGTTGCACTTGTAGAACAGCTAACTGGGTCTTTAGATAATTTTTGCAGAGAGAAGGAAGGGAGCAGGCAGGTCCTACCGTAGAGTGTTGAGAGAAGGAGGGGAGCAGATCCTACCGTAGAGACTGTCGGGAGAAGGAGGGGAGCACGTCCTACCGTAGAGACTGTCGGGAGAAGGAGGGGAGCAGGTCCTACCATAGAGACTGTCGAGAGAAGGAGAAGAGCAAGCAGGTCCTACCGTAGTGTTGAGAGAAGGAGGGGAGCAGGTCCTACCGTAGAGACTGTCGGGAGAAGGAGGGGAGCAGGTACTACCGTAGAGACTGTCGAGAGAAGGAGAAGAGCAAGCAGGTCCTACCATAGAGACTGTCGGGAGAAGGAGGGGAGCAGGTCTTACCGTAGAGACTGTCGAGAGAAGGAGAAGAGCAAGCAGGTCCTACCGTAGAGTGTTGAGAGAAGGAGGGGAGTAGGTCCTACCGTAGAGACTGTCGGGAGAAGGAGGGGAGCAGATCCTACCGTAGAGACTGTCGGGAGAAGGAGGGAAGCAACAGGTCTTACCGTAGAGACTGTCGGGAGAAGGAGGGGAGCAGGTCTTACCGTAGAGACTGTCGAGAGAAGGAGGGGAGCAGGTCCTACCGTAGAGACTGTCGGTAGAAGGAGGGGAGCAGGTCCTAACGTAGAGAGAAGGAAGGGCAACAGGAAAAACCAAATAAAGAATAACATGCCCTCCTAAAGCTGTCTATATCACCAGTTCTGTTTGTGATATTAAGATTCTAACGACAACAGTGTGTATTATAGACTTACAATATTTAGGAAAAGTAAAAGACTGAGGGGGGCATGACTTAAAAAATGGCAGAGTAATAAAAAAATGTTTAAGGTCCATGAGTGGGACACAGCCCTAGCCAGAGCCATATACTGAACAAAAATGTAAACGCAACAATTTCATTGATTTTACTGAGTTACAGTTCCTATGAGGAAATCAGTCAATTTAAATACATTCATTAATCCCTAATCTATGGATTTAACATGACTGGGAATACAGATACAGTGGCAAGAAAAAGTATGTAAACCCTTTGTAATTTCCTGGATTTCTGCATTAATTTGTCATAACATTTGAACTGATCTTCATCTAAGTCACAACAATAGACAAAACAATGTGCTTAAACTAATAACACACAAATTATTATATGTTTCTTGTCTATATTGAATACATAATTTAAACATTCACAGTGTAGGTTGGAAAAAGTATGTGAACCCCTAGGCTAATGACTTCTCCAAAAGCTAATTGGAGTCAGGATTAATTACCTAAATTAATTACCTAAAAATCATACAATGTGATTTTCTGGATTTTTGTTTTAGATTCCGTCACTCACAGTTGAAGAGTACCTATGATAAAAATTACAGACATCTACATGCTTTGTAAGTGGGAAAACCTGCAAAATCGGCAGTGTATCAAATACTTGTTCTCCCCACTGTATATACCCCAACCTGAAGCCATGGATTACATGCAACATCCGCACTGAGCTAAAGGGTAGAGCTGCCGCTTTCAAGGAGCGGGACTCTAACCCGGACGCTTATAAGAAATCCCGCTATGCCCTCTGACTAACCATCAAACAGGCAAAGTGTCAATACAGGACTAAGATTGAATTGTACTACACCGGCTCCGACTCTCGTCGGGTGTGGCAGGGCTTGCAAACTATTACAGACTACAAAGGGAAGCACAGCCGCAAGCTGCCCAGTGACACGAGCCTACCAGACGAGCTAAATCACGTCTATGTTCGCTTTGAGGCAAGCAACACTGAGGCATGCATGAGAGGTCGGAATTCACAAGGCCGCAGGGCCAGATGGATTACCAGGAGGTGCCCTCCGAGCATGCGCTGACCAACTGGCAAGTGTCTTCACTGACATTTTCAACTTGTCCCTGACTGAGTCTGTAATACATGTTTCATGCAGACCACCATAGTCCCTGTGCCCAAGAACACTAAGGTAACCTGCCTAAATGACTACAGACCCATAGCACTCAGGTCTGTAGCCATGAAATGCTTTGAAAGGCTGGTCATGGCTCACATCAACACCATTATCCCAGAAGACCCACTCCAACATATCAACAGATGATCCACAGCAATCTCTATTGCACTCCACACTGCCCTTTCCCACCTGGACATCGACAGGGCTGTAGTGAAGCAGGTTGAGAGTTTCAAGTTCCTTGGTGTCCACATCACCAACAAACTATCAAGGTCCAAACACACCAAGATAGTCGTGAAGAGGGCACGACAAAGCCTATTTCCCCTCAGGAGACTGAAAACATTTGGCATGTGTCCTCAGATCCTCAAAAGGTTCTACAGCTGCACCAACGAGAGCATCCTGACTGGTTGCATCACTGCCTGGTATGGCAACTACTCGGCCTCTGACCGCAAGGCACCAGGCGGTGTCAGAGGAAGGCCCTAAAAATTGTCAAAGACTCCAGCCACTGTTCTCTCTGCTACTGCATGGCAAGCGGTACCGGAGCGCCAAGTCTCGGTCCAAAAATCTTTCTCATCAGCTTCTACCCCCAAGCCATAAGACTTCTGAACAGGTGATCAAATGGCTACTTGGACTATTTGCATTATGCATTGTTGGTTAGGGCTTGTAAGTAAGCATTTCACTGTAAGGTCTACAGTGTATTCGGTGCATGTGACAAATAACATTTGATTTGATATGATAAAGTATGGTGGAGGGAGCATCATGGTTTGGGGCTGCTTTGCTTCCTCAGGGCCAGGACAGCTTGCTATCATGGACGGAAAAATGAATTCCCAAGTTTATCAAGACATTTTGTAGGATCATTTAAGGCTATCTGTCCGCCAATTGAAGCTCAACAGAAGTTGGGTGATGCAACAGGACAACGACCCAAAACACAAAAGTAAATCAACAACAGAATGGTTTCAACAGAAAGAAATACGCCTTCTGGAGTGGCCCAGTCAGAGTCAACCCAATTGAGAGGCTGTTGCATGACCTCAAGAGAGCGGTTCACACCAGACATCCCAAGAATATTGCTGAACTGAAACAGTCTTGTAAAGAGGAATGGTCCAAAATTCCTCCTGACTGTTGTGCAGGTCTGATCTGCAACTACAGAACATGTTTGGTTAAGGTTATTGCTGCCAAAGAAAAGTCAACCATTTATTAAATCCAAGGGTTCACATACTTTCCCCACCTTGCATTGTGAATGTTTACACTGTATGTTCAATAAAGACATGAAAAGGTATAATTGTTTGTGTTACTAGTTTAAGCAGACTGAGTTTGTATATTGTTGCGACTTAGATGAAGATCAGATCAAACGTTATGACCAATTTATGCAGAAATCCAGGTATTTCCAAAGGGTTTACATACTTTTTCTTGCTACTGTATGCATCTGTTGGTCACAGATACCTTAAAAAAGATAGGCCTCACAATAGGGCTCAGGATTTCGTCACTGTATTTTTGTGCATTCAAATTGTCATCGATAAAATTCTATTGTCTTCTTTGTCTGTAGCTTATTCCTGCCCATATAATAACCTCACCGCCACCATAGGGCAATCCGCTCACCCACATAACGCCATTCACATGGTCTGCGGTTGTGAGGCCAGTTGGACGTACTGCCAAATTCTCTAAAATGACGTTGGTAGAGAAATGAACATACAATTCTCTTGCAACAGCTCTGATGGGCATTCCTGCAGTCAGCATGACAATTGCACGCTCCCTCAAAACTTGAGACACAGGTGCACCTGTGTAATGATCATGCTGTAATCAGCGTCTTGATATGCCACACCTGTCAGGTGGATGAATTGTCTTGGCAAAGGATAAATGCTCACTAACAGGGATGTAAACAAATTTGTAAACATCATTTGAGAAAGTAAACATTTTGTGGGTATGGGACATTTATGGGATCTCTTATTGCAGCTCATGAAACATGGGACCAAGACTTTACATGTTGCGTTTATATTTTTGTCCAGTGTACTTAAGATTGTAAATGTTCATATTATGTCCTGTTAACATCCTGAGTGTGACACATATCAGTCATATCTATAATTCTAAAATGTGATCTTGGCCCTGTGTCCTCCATACGCTCTTTAAATATTCAGCTCTTACCTCTGTAACAGGACAATGCAGACTGACCGGGCTGGCTGGGGTCACATGTGGGAAAAAGAAGCATAGGCAGCCGATTGTAGGCTCTAGATCTGCGATATCGTCTAGGATTAATGTGTAATACATTCACGTCCCCTGTGGACTGGCTCATACATAAAGCATCCTCCATTCAGGCTGCAAAGGCATGGCGGTGGTGGATAATTGTGTTTTAATAAAACAGTATACGTATTTTTCCTGTTGTTTTTCCGACGGCACACCATTAAAGCTAGTTAAGGAGGGAAGTTATGCCTTCGCAGCCTAGTGGAGAATGCTTTATGTATGGTTGGGCATATCAATCCTAGACAATAGTGCAGATCTAGCACCCACTATCAGCTGCCTAGGCTAGGGCAAAAGGTGTTCCCAGGACAGGGACACTTTAAAGTGAGTTACCCAGGTACTGGAAGTAGTCCCTGGAGCCCACGGGAAAGGGATGACTGTAGTCAAAGGCATCAATCCCTGATTGAGGCTTGGTGCTCCGGTCCCTTACTAAGTGATTGGTCAGGCATCCTGCAAGAAGCATGAAGTCTTGTTGGTCATCTTCCTCTTGATATTGGCAGCCATAGAGACACAGAAGGTACAGAGAGAACACTCCTTAGGGATCTCATCTTGGTTATAGCGGAAGTCCACACAGAGCTAGCCATTTATAATGGTGTTGTTTACTAACTTGAACTCTGACCGCTACATAATCATTACAAGTAGCAGTCCTCCACTGATGCAATGGGTTATAGTGCAATGGGTCATGTTGCTTGTAATGATGGTCACAACTTTGAGTGGCTGTGATAGTCATAGGGATCACACAGAAGGCAGAAGGGCCTCACCAGTAAATATCTTTGTGTAGGGCAGCCCAGCCCCGAATTGACTCTTCTTATCAACTGTATGCAAGAATTTCCTCTGTGTTGTCTTAGGAATTCATCATTGTTTGTATTGATCTCTGCAGACCATTTTGTCTCACCTCTGAGAAGCAGAGGTCACATCATGTAACTCTGATATCTGGTTGGAGGCTAACTATACAGTAAAACTATTGGTCAACAACTCAGATTTTGAATCCAAACAACCCAGATGCTTATAAAAGGGTCTTAGACTCATTGTTATTTCTCTTATGTTTCTGAAATGCTGTGGTGAGATCTTTCTTTCTTTCTTTCTTTCTCCCTCTACCCCCTGAACGTTTGCGGCATGGCCTTTCAGGCTATGATTTCTCTATTTTTCTCTCTGATCATGCTTAGAATAATACTTTTTTAATGTCATTATCGCCTTGTAACTTAAGCTTTATGTTTGGTATGTGAATCCATTCATTCTACAAAGTAATTAAATACATTTGTATTTACAATTCCATTTTCAGATATTTCTTGATTGCTCATTACTGTAACTCAACTAGTGTTCTTGCATATTGCTAAATCATGTTTACGGCGTCAGATAAACATTTCAAAATTCTAATTACTGGTCTTATTACGAGTTGCAAGTGAGGTATTTAACCAGGAAATGGCAAAGCAATTTCTGCATAGTGCAGCTTTAAATGATGGTTTAACTATTTTGTTGCCTGACTAATAAAGATATTTTGTAGACAATGACTACATTATTTGCATTGGACCTTTATTGGTGTTGGGAGGGGGACCTGAGGCTTTGTAGACTAGAATGCCTTCTGATTGCATTGATGAAAACAAGTATACACTGTAACCTAAATGGAGTAACGACTGCATTGTAAACCCCCATTCTAACGGAAAGACCAGAGGATCTGATGAAACAGCGCCCTCTATTGGACAACTGAGGATAATGACCATATGCTGCAAAAGTTAGGCCTTTACTTCTTAAAATAACAAGTGAAGGCACTGTTTGGTGCAAACACTAATAATTCATCAGATATATAATCAAAAACTCATTTTCATATACCACAAATAAACAGTCACTTTTCAAGTAGAGTATTTACAGATTATTTTTGAAACAGAGACATTTAATTTGGATGGGGGCAGAGCCTTCTAGCTCTGTTTGTTCAGAGTGTCTCCATCCTCACAGATTCCACAGAGGGTCTGTCTGATTTCCTGTACAGATAGGTCACAACGATGACGGAGATGACACCCGTAATGGAGAGAGCAAAGACACTGTAGAGGGCTACCTCAGCATTGCCAGATGACAGCTCCATACCCAGGAAGCTCACGTTCTCGACTGGTAAGATGGGCAAGGTGGTGGAGGGGGCACTCGTTCCTGGGGTAAGAGAATAGATTTATGAAAATGAATCAGACAACATGTTCAGATGTATCGGTAAGATAAAAAATCAAGTGCATTTTCCCATTCTGAACTTTGCACTGCTTATGTAAACAAAAAAGGGTGTCATTATTTTTATGAAAACGCATCACCACACTTGACAAGGAAACGGTTAAGGAGATCCTTTTTTTTAACAAAACAAACACACGTTTTATTGTCACATACACAGGATAGGTGCAGTCAAATGTGTTGTTTTACAGGGTCAGCTGTAGTAGTACAGCACCCCTGGAGCAAATTTGGGGTTAAGTGCCTTACTCAAGGGCACATTGACTGATTTTTACCTTGTCAGCTTGGTTATTTGAACCAGTGACCTTTCGGTTACTGGCCCAACACTAACTGTTAGGCTACCTACCACCCTTGATATTAGTGCATACATCTAGAAATCTCAGGACACCTACTTTCTCTATGGGAATAGAATAGTAAATACTGACACAAAAAAACTAATATGCCAGATATGAACATAAAATAGAATTATATCCTTTTGTTTACAATGACCACTGCACTTAAGCAGCGCAAAGTTCAAAATGGATAAACACCTCTTTAAAAACCCTTTAAGGAGTTTATAAAAAACCCTTCCAATCACTTTCTGTTTTTTGAAGATTGTGTGATAACGTTTATGATTCACAGCTGTGATACGGTGAGTGTGTAAAACAGACAGAATTATAAATAACTTGAAACATGATTTCCATCTGAAATGCACTGTGTGCAACAGTATTGCATCAACTGAGATTGACAATGTTGTCACTCTACCTTCAGCCTCAGGATTCAAACACTCATGAGGCCCCAGAGTGGGGTCAGGGAATCCATTGCAGGTGATGATGGTGGCATAGCGGGCAACAGAGTTCTTGGCTATTCGTGGAAGTTTGGAGTCAGAACGGTTCACATAGAACAGGCCAAATCTCTCTGAGAAGCCAGTGGCCCACTCTAGATTGTCCATTAGAGACCAGGCTGTGTAGCCTCGAATATCCACCCCATCCAGCAAATAAGCTGAAAAAAGAGGCGAGACAAAATTGGTTCTATAAAGGTTCCCAGAACATTTCATTAGGTTGTGGAAATGGTTTCTAAAACACTAAAGATGGTGTTTCACTTGTAAATTATATATAATATTTTATAGTATCAATATACTGTAGAAATACTGAATTGTTACCTTTGAGGACCTGATTTATGTAATTTTCATAGTAGTGAATCCTGTGGACATCGTTCAGATCCACTGGCCCTCGCGCCGAGATCCCATTCTCTGTGATGATGATGGGCGGGTCGCCGTACTCCTCCTTGATGAAGCTAAGTTCATCGTTAGAACCTTTGTAGGCACATCGTTAAATCTGTTTCCCAAAACCATCATTACTAAAGTTGCACTTGTAGAACAGCTAACTGGGTCTTTAGATAATTTTTGCCGAGAGAAGGAAGGGAGCAGGCAGGTCCTACCGTAGAGTGTTGAGAGAAGGAGGGGAGCAGATCCTACCGTAGAGACTGTCGGGAGAAGGAGGGGAGCACGTCCTACCGTAGAGACTGTCGGGAGAAGGAGGGGAGCAGGTCCTACCATAGAGACTGTCGAGAGAAGGAGAAGAGCAAGCAGGTCCTACCGTAGTGTTGAGAGAAGGAGGGGAGCAGGTCCTACCGTAGAGACTGTCGGGAGAAGGAGGGGAGCAGGTACTACCGTAGAGACTGTCGAGAGAAGGAGAAGAGCAAGCAGGTCCTACCATAGAGACTGTCGGGAGAAGGAGGGGAGCAGGTCTTACCGTAGAGACTGTCGAGAGAAGGAGAAGAGCAAGCAGGTCCTACCGTAGAGTGTTGAGAGAAGGAGGGGAGTAGGTCCTACCGTAGAGACTGTCGGGAGAAGGAGGGGAGCAGATCCTACCGTAGAGACTGTCGGGAGAAGGAGGGAAGCAACAGGTCTTACCGTAGAGACTGTCGGGAGAAGGAGGGGAGCAGGTCTTACCGTAGAGACTGTCGAGAGAAGGAGGGGAGCAGGTCCTACCGTAGAGACTGTCGGTAGAAGGAGGGGAGCAGGTCCTAACGTAGAGAGAAGGAAGGGCAACAGGAAAAACCAAATAAAGAATAACATGCCCTCCTAAAGCTGTCTATATGACCAGTTCTGTTTGTGATATTAAGATTCTAACGACAACAGTGTGTATTATAGACTTACAATATTTAGGAAAAGTAAAAGACTGAGGGGGGCATGACTTAAAAAATGGCAGAGTAATAAAAAAATGTTTAAGGTCCATGAGTGGGACACAGCCCTAGCCAGAGCCATATACTGAACAAAAATGTAAACGCAACAATTTCATTGATTTTACTGAGTTACAGTTCCTATGAGGAAATCAGTCAATTTAAATACATTCATTAGTCCCTAATCTATGGATTTAACATGACTGGGAATACAGATACAGTGGCAAGAAAAAGTATGTAAACCCTTTGTAATTTCCTGGATTTCTGCATTAATTTGTCCTAACATTTGAACTGATCTTCATCTAAGTCACAACAATAGACAAAACAATGTGCTTAAACTAATAACACACAAATTATTATATGTTTCTTGTCTATATTGAATACATAATTTAAACATTCACAGTGTAGGTTGGAAAAAGTATGTGAACCCCTAGGCTAATGACTTCTCCAAAAGCTAATTGGAGTCAGGATTAATTACCTAAATTAATTACCTAAAAATCATACAATGTGATTTTCTGGATTTTTGTTTTAGATTCCGTCACTCACAGTTGAAGAGTACCTATGATAAAAATTACAGACATCTACATGCTTTGTAAGTGGGAAAACCTGCAAAATCGGCAGTGTATCAAATACTTGTTCTCCCCACTGTATATACCCCAACCTGAAGCCATGGATTACATGCAACATCCGCACTGAGCTAAAGGGTAGAGCTGCCGCTTTCAAGGAGCGGGACTCTAACCCGGACGCTTATAAGAAATCCCGCTATGCCCTCTGACTAACCATCAAACAGGCAAAGTGTCAATACAGGACTAAGATTGAATTGTACTACACCGGCTCCGACTCTCGTCGGGTGTGGCAGGGCTTGCAAACTATTACAGACTACAAAGGGAAGCACAGCCGCAAGCTGCCCAGTGACACGAGCCTACCAGACGAGCTAAATCACGTCTATGTTCGCTTTGAGGCAAGCAACACTGAGGCATGCATGAGAGGTCGGAATTCACAAGGCCGCAGGGCCAGATGGATTACCAGGAGGTGCCCTCCGAGCATGCGCTGACCAACTGGCAAGTGTCTTCACTGACATTTTCAACCTGTCCCTGACTGAGTCTGTAATACATGTTTCATGCAGACCACCATAGTCCCTGTGCCCAAGAACACTAAGGTAACCTGCCTAAATGACTACAGACCCATAGCACTCAGGTCTGTAGCCATGAAATGCTTTGAAAGGCTGGTCATGGCTCACATCAACACCATTATCCCAGAAGACCCACTCCAACATATCAACAGATGATCCACAGCAATCTCTATTGCACTCCACACAGCCCTTTCCCACCTGGACATCGACAGGGCTGTAGTGAAGCAGGTTGAGAGTTTCAAGTTCCTTGGTGTCCACATCACCAACAAACTATCAAGGTCCAAACACACCAAGATAGTCGTGAAGAGGGCACGACAAAGCCTATTTCCCCTCAGGAGACTGAAAACATTTGGCATGTGTCCTCAGATCCTCAAAAGGTTCTACAGCTGCACCAACGAGAGCATCCTGACTGGTTGCATCACTGCCTGGTATGGCAACTACTCGGCCTCTGACCGCAAGGCACTACAGAGGGTAGTATGTACGGCCCAGTACATCACTGGGGCCAAGCTTCCTGCCATCCAGGACCTCTATACCAGGCGGTGTCAGAGGAAGGCCCTAAAAATTGTCAAAGACTCCAGCCACTGTTCTCTCTGCTACTGCATGACAAGCAGTACCGGAGCGCCAAGTCTCGGTCCAAAAATCTTTCTCATCAGCTTCTACCCCCAAGCCATAAGACTTCTGAACAGGTGATCAAATGGCTACTTGGACTATTTGCATTATGCATTGTTGGTTAGGGCTTGTAAGTAAGCATTTCACTGTAAGGTCTACAGTGTATTCGGTGCATGTGACAAATAACATTTGATTTGATATGATAAAGTATGGTGGAGGGAGCATCATGGTTTGGGGCTGCTTTGCTGCCTCAGGGCCAGGACAGCTTGCTATCATGGACGGAAAAATGAATTCCCAAGTTTATCACGACATTTTGTAGGATCATTTAAGGCTATCTGTCCGCCAATTGAAGCTCAACAGAAGTTGGGTGATGCAACAGGACAACGACCCAAAACACAAAAGTAAATCAACAACAGAATGGTTTCAACAGAAAGAAATACGCCTTCTGGAGTGGCCCAGTCAGAGTCAACCCAATTGAGAGGCTGTTGCATGACCTCAAGAGAGCGGTTCACACCAGACATCCCAAGAATATTGCTGAACTGAAACAGTCTTGTAAAGAGGAATGGTCCAAAATTCCTCCTGACTGTTGTGCAGGTCTGATCTGCAACTACAGAACATGTTTGGTTAAGGTTATTGCTGCCAAAGAAAAGTCAACCATTTATTAAATCCAAGGGTTCACATACTTTCCCCACCTTGCATTGTGAATGTTTACACTGTATGTTCAATAAAGACATGAAAAGGTATAATTGTTTGTGTTACTAGTTTAAGCAGACTGAGTTTGTATATTGTTGCGACTTAGATGAAGATCAGATCAAACGTTATGACCAATTTATGCAGAAATCCAGGTATTTCCAAAGGGTTTACATACTTTTTCTTGCTACTGTATGCATCTGTTGGTCACAGATACCTTAAAAAAGATAGGCCTCACAATAGGGCTCAGGATTTCGTCACTGTATTTTTGTGCATTCAAATTGTCATCGATAAAATTCTATTGTCTTCTTTGTCTGTAGCTTATTCCTGCCCATATAATAACCTCACCGCCACCATAGGGCAATCCGCTCACCCACATAACGCCATTCACATGGTCTGCGGTTGTGAGGCCAGTTGGACGTACTGCCAAATTCTCTAAAATGACGTTGGTAGAGAAATGAACATACAATTCTCTGGCAACAGCTCTGATGGGCATTCCTGCAGTCAGCATGACAATTGCACGCTCCCTCAAAACTTGAGACACAGGTGCACCTGTGTAATGATCATGCTGTAATCAGCGTCTTGATATGCCACACCTGTCAGGTGGATGAATTGTCTTGGCAAAGGATAAATGCTCACTAACAGGGATGTAAACAAATTTGTAAACATCATTTGAGAAAGTAAACATTTTGTGGGTATGGGACATTTATGGGATCTCTTATTGCAGCTCATGAAACATGGGACCAAGACTTTACATGTTGCGTTTATATTTTTGTCCAGTGTACTTAAGATTGTAAATGTTCATATTATGTCCTGTTAACATCCTGAGTGTGACACATATCAGTCATATCTATAATTCTAAAATGTGATCTTGGCCCTGTGTCCTCCATACGCTCTTTAAATATTCAGCTCTTACCTCTGTAACAGGACAATGCAGACTGACCGGGCTGGCTGGGGTCACATGTGGGAAAAAGTAGCATAGGCAGCCGATTGTAGGCTCTAGATCTGCGATATCGTCTAGGATTAATGTGTAATACATTCACGTCCCCTGTGGACTGGCTCATACATAAAGCATCCTCCATTCAGGCTGCAAAGGCATGGCGGTGGTGGATAATTGTGTTTTAATAAAACAGTATACGTATTTTTCCTGTTGTTTTTCCGACGGCACACCATTAAAGCTAGTTAAGGAGGGAAGTTATGCCTTCGCAGCCTAGTGGAGAATGCTTTATGTATGGTTGGGCATATCAATCCTAGACAATAGTGCAGATCTAGCACCCACTATCAGCTGCCTAGGCTAGGGCAAAAGGTGTTCCCAGGACAGGGACACTTTAAAGTGAGTTACCCAGGTACTGGAAGTATTCCCTGGAGCCCACGGGAAAGGGATGACTGTAGTCAAAGGCATCAATCCCTGATTGAGGCTTGGTGCTCCGGTCCCTTACTAAGTGATTGGTCAGGCATCCTGCAAGAAGCATGAAGTCTTGTTGGTCATCTTCCTCTTGATATTGGCAGCCATAGAGACACAGCAGGTACAGAGAGAACACTCCTTAGGGATCTCATCTTGGTTATAGCGGAAGTCCACACAGAGCTAGCCATTTATAATGGTGTTGTTTACTAACTTGAACTCTGACCGCTACATAATCATTACAAGTAGCAGTCCTCCACTGATGCAATGGGTTATAGTGCAATGGGTCATGTTGCTTGTAATGATGGTCACAACTTTGAGTGGCTGTGATAGTCATAGGGATCACACAGAAGGCAGAAGGGCCTCACCAGTAAATATCTTTGTGTAGGGCAGCCCAGCCCCGAATTGACTCTTCTTATCAACTGTATGCAAGAATTTCCTCTGTGTTGTCTTAGGAATTCATCATTGTTTGAATTGATCTCTGCAGCCCATTTTGTCTCACCTCTGAGAAGCAGAGGTCACATCATGTAACTCTGATATCTGGTTGGAGGCTAACTATACAGTAAAACTATTGGTCAACAACTCAGATTTTGAATCCAAACAACCCAGATGCTTATAAAAGGGTCTTAGACTCATTGTTATTTCTCTTATGTTTCTGAAATGCTGTGGTGAGATCTTTCTTTCTTTCTTTCTCCCTCTACCCCCTGAACGTTTGCGGCATGGCCTTTCAGGCTATGATTTCTCTATTTTTCTCTCTGATCATGCTTAGAATAATACTTTTTTAATGTCATTATCGCCTTGTAACTTAAGCTTTATGTTTGGTATGTGAATCCATTCATTTTACAAAGTAATTAAATACATTTGTATTTACAATTCCATTTTCAGATATTTCTTGATTGCTCATTACTGTAACTCAACTAGTGTTCTTGCATATTGCTAAATCATGTTTACGGCGTCAGATAAACATTTCAAAATTCTAATTACTGGTCTTATTACGAGTTGCAAGTGAGGTATTTAACCAGGAAATGGCAAAGCGATTTCTGCATAGTGCAGCTTTAAATGATGGTTTAACTATTTTGTTGCCTGACTAATAAAGATATTTTGTAGACAATGACTACATTATTTGCATTGGACCTTTATTGGTGTTGGGAGGGGGACCTGAGGCTTTGTAGACTAGAATGCCTTCTGATTGCATTGATGAAAACAAGTATACACTGTAACCTAAATGGAGTAACGACTGCATTGTAAACCCCCATTCTAACGTAAAGACCAGAGGATCTGATGAAACAGCGCCCTCTATTGGACAACTGAGGATAATGACCATATGCTGCAAAAGTTAGGCCTTTACTTCTTAAAATAACAAGTGAAGGCACTGTTTGGTGCAAACACTAATGATTCATCAGATATATAATCAACAACTCATTTTCATATACCACAAATAAACAGTCACTTTTCAAGTAGAGTATTTACAGATTATTTTTGAAACAGAGACATTTAATTTGGATGGGGGCAGAGCCTTCTAGCTCTGTTTGTTCAGAGTGTCTCCATCCTCACAGATTCCACAGAGGGTCTGTCTGATTTCCTGTACAGATAGGTCACAACGATGACGGAGATGACACCCGTAATGGAGAGAGCAAAGACACTGTAGAGGGCTACCTCAGCATTGCCAGATGACAGCTCCATACCCAGGAAGCTCACGTTCTCGACTGGTAAGATGGGCAAGGTGGTGGAGGGGGCACTCGTTCCTGGGGTAAGAGAATAGATTTATGAAAATGAATCAGACAACATGTTCAGATGTATCGGTAAGATAAAAAATCAAGTGCATTTTCCCATTCTGAACTTTGCACTGCTTATGTAAACAAAAAAGGGTGTCATTATTTTTATGAAAACGCATCACCACACTTGACAAGGAAACGGTTAAGGAGATCCTTTTTTTTTAACAAAACAAACACACGTTTTATTGTCACATACACAGGATAGGTGCAGTCAAATGTGTTGTTTTACAGGGTCAGCTGTAGTAGTACAGCACCCCTGGAGCAAATTTGGGGTTAAGTGCCTTACTCAAGGGCACATTGACTGATTTTTACCTTGTCAGCTTGGTTATTTGAACCAGTGACCTTTCGGTTACTGGCCCAACACTAACTGTTAGGCTACCTACCACCCTTGATATTAGTGCATACATCTAGAAATCTCAGGACACCTACTTTCTCTATGGGAATAGAATAGTAAATACTGACACAAAAAAACTAATATGCCAGATATGAACATAAAATAGAATTATATCCATTTGTTTACAATGACCACTGCACTTAAGCAGCGCAAAGTTCAAAATGGATAAACACCTCTTTAAAAACCCTTTAAGGAGTTTATAAAAAACCCTTCCAATCACTTTCTGTTTTTTGAAGATTGTGTGATAACGTTTATGATTCACAGCTGTGATACGGTGAGTGTGTAAAACAGACAGAATTATAAATAACTTGAAACATGATTTCCATCTGAAATGCACTGTGTGCAACAGTATTGCATCAACTGAGATTGACAATGTTGTCACTCTACCTTCAGCCTCAGGATTCAAACACTCATGAGGCCCCAGAGTGGGGTCAGGGAATCCATTGCAGGTGATGATGGTGGCATAGCGGGCAACAGAGTTCTTGGCTATTCGTGGAAGTTTGGAGTCAGAACGGTTCACATAGAACAGGCCAAATCTCTCTGAGAAGCCAGTGGCCCACTCTAGATTGTCCATTAGAGACCAGGCTGTGTAGCCTCGAATATCCACCCCATCCAGCAAATAAGCTGAAAAAAGAGGCGAGACAAAATTGGTTCTATAAAGGTTCCCAGAACATTTCATTAGGTTGTGGAAATGGTTTCTAAAACACTAAAGATGGTGTTTCACTTGTAAATTATATATAATATTTTATAGTATCAATATACTGTAGAAATACTGAATTGTTACCTTTGAGGACCTGATTTATGTAATTTTCATAGTAGTGAATCCTGTGGACATCGTTCAGATCCACTGGCCCTCGCGCCGAGATCCCATTCTCTGTGATGATGATGGGCGGGTCGCCGTACTCCTCCTTGATGAAGTTGAGGATCTTGCGGAATCCAAATGGAGAAACCTTCAGCCAGCCGGAGCCAGAGTCCAGCCAGCTGCGATCAGCAATCGTTCCAGCTCCCCTAATACACACAGTGAAATGACAGTATAAGTCATTGTACTTTTAATTAAATATGGGTTTGGAAACGGAGCAGGACATCAATTTGAAACAAGGACCTACAAAAGAACTATAATACATTCATAAACTATATATAGCACACACAGGTTGACTTCATATAGTTATATATATAGTTATATATCTCCAGTTGTTGACATAACCATGAATGTCCTGTATAGTGTAGGCTTTTATGGCTGATTGCTCACCTGTCTGCATCGTAGTGTTGTAGGTTCCCATACTCAACAGGGAATGCCAGGACAGTTGTGTAGTGGTTGAATCCAAAGTAATCATAAGTGCCCTTGACCCTCTGGATCTCTGCAGGGGAAAACTCAGGAAGCCTGTAAAAAATATGTGTATCATATAGCCAGTTCAGAGCGTTTTTTTTCTGTGAATCACTAAATATTTATTTATTTTTATGGTTTGAGTCATATTATTCCCTCAGAATGATTGCAAATTATTCTGTGGCTTTTTAAATTAGCGCTGCTAATAAATATTTATCTTACCGTGATTTAGATAGGCCTGCTGCTAGGCTCCTCTCTCGAATGATTGTCTTCATTGTATCACTGTAGTCTCCATTGAATATAGGGTGGGCAAACCATCCGATATAGAACTGCAACAGGAGAAAGGAACCAAAAGCAACAGCTGTTACTGAACAAGAACATGGGCTTTAAAAGCTGGGAAACTACAGAAAACGAATGTAGTCACTCTTCACGTAACTCTTTAGTATGATGTTTGTTTGGACCATTATTGAGGCCTTTTGTGTACTGTGCCAAATATTATGGGAAATGTGGTACATGCTATACAGGAACTATAGATGATGTTTTAAACAGGATACTCCACTATAGTTTTACTGATGTAGTGGAGAGCATTTTGATGACTGACGCAATGTGAGGCATTAGACTGTACCTGAACAATGCGCCGTGCAGCTTCTACGTCCTCCTGCTTGTAGGGGTTCCGTGGCTCTGACCAGTCTGAGTTGATGGTGATGGAGATAATGCCACCCTGCTTGGTGCGGTAGCTATCGTTGTACAGGTGCCAGGCTTCAGCATGGGCTTTGATGAGGTTGTGGCCCACGATGTAGGGCAGTGTGCCAGGTCTGAAGCTGATGCCTGGCCATAGAAGGGTTATTGTTTAAAATGCATCCTGAAGGCACTTTTAAATAAATACGATCTCTTTCCACAGTTCTTTTAAGGGGTCTAGACAATTATTTTAGCTTTAGAATCTCTTTTAAAGCTACTGTATTTAGAAGCTTTTTATCATTTTAACGATACGACTTTTACCTGTTACTACAGACACTGAAAACAGTCAACCACTGTTTGGCAAATACAAGCCAAATGCAAATTTGTTTAGTCTGACGTAAAGAGGTAGAACCTGGGGCGGCAGCTCCATAGCCATGGCCAATATTGGCTACATTGTAAGGCTCATTGATGGTGATCCAGAACTTCACTTTGTTTCCAAGTTGAGTGAAGATAAAATCTGCATATTCTCTGAATCGCTCAATGATGCTGTCATTCTCCCAGCCCCCCACATCCTGCAGAGCCTGAGGGAGGTCCCAGTGGTAGAGGGTAACCTGGAGAGAGGAACATAAATAAAGAGGGGAAAGGATTATTTACCTCAGGGGTTTAATGTGTCAATTCATGTTTTTCAAAGTGTGTGCCTGTGTAATTAACTCCCTTTGATATAGTAAATGACACATTATCCCAGTCATAAGCATGTCTTCATGGACCCCAAACTCACTTGAGGCTGAATGTTGGCAGTGAGAAGTTCGTCAATCAGTCTATGGTAGTAGTTGAGGCCAGCCTCGTTTATGTTTTTGGTGGTGCCATCGGGGAGCACCCTGGACCAGGATATAGAGAAGCGGTAGTGGGTCACCTTCAGCCTCCTCAGCATAGCCACGTCCTCCTCCACCTTATTATAGCTGTCACAGGCAATATCTCCTGTGTCATCATTGAACACTCTAAGAGGAGTGTGGGCAAACTTATCCCAGATACTGAGGCCCTTTCCATCTGCTCTCCAACCGCCCTCAATCTGGACAAGAGATATACAATTACATGGTAAACGTATTGTGGTGCTTTTATTGGTACTTTACTTTTCAGAATTGTTTTCAGTGTGCAGTCACCTGGTAAGATGCTGTTGCTGTGCTCCAGATGAAATCTTTACGAAAGTTTCCATAAATGGGTGTACCATCCTCCGATTGAGGGAAACCATTGTCCCTCATGATTTGATAGTAGTAGTGGGCTGAACGTTTGGGCGTCCTGGGTCGGCTTGGGTGAGTAAAGTCCACATGGTGGAGACCAAAGCCCACTGTGTACCCATTTAGCCACTCAAAAGAGTCCATTAAAGATGAGGCGCTGTAACCCCTCACCTTCACACCATCCAGGTCATGGGCTAAGGGGAAGTTTATTTTTCATTTTAAAGCAAAAGTTGGAAATTCCCAGCAAAGCAAGTGGCATTTGAATGCCCCTTGGTATTCTGCTCAGTCTATGCTCATTCACCAATGCAATCAGAAGGCATTATAGTCAGTGACATACTACAAAGTCCCCCCCTCCCACCACCTCTTAAAGGTGAAATGAGCAACATGTAGTGAAAAATATAATTAGATCTTACCTTTCAGAGCCTCATCAATGTAGGTTTTGTAGTAGAATATTCTGTCAGTGTCATCCACAGTAGTCTTTGGAGCCGTTGGTACTCCATTCTCTGTGACATAAATCTCTGGATCTCCATACTCCTCCTTGATCCAGTTGAGGAGTCTCCGCAAGCCCCATGCTACAGCCCTCTGCCCTTTGATGGTAGTGGTGGGGGAATCACCCTCATCCTCCTCTCCAACGTCCCGGTCATCATAATAGGACTGAGGACTAAGCCTGGCAGTTACTTGACGTATCACCTTAGTGGTATATGCGTTTATACAGAAGACATCAGCAGTACCTCTGATGTAGGCCTTATCATCATTGGTGAACGAGGGGAGCCTGGAACCTGGCAGTCCTTGGAGCTCACTCTTGTTGCCCACCTGCCACTTCATGGCATCGGGGTAATCACCGGTTTTGAAGATTGGGTGAGCGAACCAGCCAAGCTGAAACTGCAGGGCACGGTCTGCAGCCATGATTTCCCTGGGGTTGTTGACGTCTTTGGGCTCAGCCCAGTCTGCGTTGAGGGCAATGGAGACCAGACCGCCTTGGGATTTGCGGTATTTCTTGTCATAGGTGTGGTAAACTGTGGCATGTGCCTTCAGAAGGTTGTGAGCGACTCTATAGGGTGCATCCCCGGGTTTCCTGATGTTTGGTGGGATCTGCCCCAGACCATATCCTGACCATGCAATTGTATAGGGTTGGTTGAAGGTCAACCAAAACTTTACTCGCTTCCCAAAGGTGGAAAAGCAGAAGTCACAGAAATCGTTGAAGATCTCAACCATCTGGATGTTGTCCCAGCCATCAAGGTCCTGCAGGGCCTGGGGGAGGTCCCAGTGGTAGAGTGTCACCATGGGGGTTATGTTATAAGCTAGTAGGTCGTTAATGAGCCTGTTGTAGTAGTTAACACCCTTCTGGTTCAAGGAAGTGCGCCGACCATCGGGAAAGATCCTGGACCAGGACAGGGAGAATCGGTAGGTCTTTACCCTAAGGGCCCTAAGCATGTACATGTCTTCCTCTAGCCGGTGGTAACTGTCACAGGCTATGTCACCATTGGCATCTTTGATAATACTGCCAGGCTTGTGAGTGAAGGTATCCCATACACTTGCACCCTTTCCATCAACATTCCAGCCACCTTCTATCTGATAGGCTGAGGATGTCACTCCCCATTGGAAGCCCTTTGGAAAGGTGCCGTAGTGGTAGAGCTTCCTCTGGAAATTGGACTGACTGGAGAACTTCTGCCAGACAACATTGGATCTGGAGGGAACATCGGATGGGGGCAAAGTGGGTTGCCGCATAACGGTTCGAAACTTTGGTTCTTGTTGTGGACTTCTTTCTATTGTATCAGCAAACCCATTTCTATTGATAACATCAGAGTAGAAATAGGCTGACTGCTTTGGGGTTCTAGGCCTGTCAGAGTCTTCAAAGTTGACATAGTGCAAACCAAACCTTTGGCTGTAGCCCTTTGGCCCCTCAAAACCGTCCATCAGTGACTGCACAGTGAACCGCTGCACGTCCACTCCATCCAGATGGATTGCTGTTAAAACACAAGTCATCCTGGTAAACAATCCCTATAAACAATCAGCCATTCTTACAAACAAACAGTCTTAAAAGACTCCTTCTGTACAGGCTAGGTGACCCCTGGGTCTAACCCGTTCCAGAGACTTACCTTTGAGTGCTTCGTTGATGTAGCCCCTCAAGTACTCTGTACGCTCCGTGTCATTGATAGTGTTCCGGCTGTACCCTGTGGACATCCCATTTCCAGTTATGTAGACGGGCACCTTAGTGACATTCAGATACTCTGCGGAGACATAGTTGAGCAGCCTACGGAGGCCCCAGGGTGCAGAGTGGATCCAGTCAGACGCTGTAGAAGGCCAGGCGTGGTCCACATAAGCTTTGAAGTCTCCCACCCCCTCTGGTCCAGGCACGCAGCCACCATCACTGGCGTTGACCAGACGAGAGGTGTAGTGGTTAAGCCCCAAGAAATCTGCCGTTCCGCGGATTCTCTTACTCTCTGCTTCAGTGAAGAAAGGGAGTATGGCAGGCACAGAGAGGGAACAATCCCGCCTTTTCTGCTCTATCTGAGACTTCAGCAAGGCCGGATAGTCCCCATCCACAAAAATGGGATGGGCGAACCATCCCAGCATGAACTGCAGGTAGCGGTCTGCAGCCACTATGTCTTCAGGCTTGGAGGAGGAGCTTGGAGGCTCAGCCCAGTTGGAGTCCAGGGCAATGCCTACTTTGCCTCCCTGGTCCTTCCGGTACTTGTCATTGTAAACATGCCAGGCTTCAGCATGTGACTTGAGTATGTTGTGAGTCACCTTTGGGGGAGGGGAGGGGGGTTCACACAAAGGATAAAAATCATCAAAGAAATAATTATAATAAACAAAGTCAACAAAGGACTATAGGGGAAGGAGTAATGCCAGTTCTCTCACCTGGTAGGAGGCAACCACATAGTTCTTTATTCCAGGGGGATGCTGACCGGTACCGTACCCAGCATGGCTAATCACCCAGGGGCTACTGAAGGTGTTCCAGGTCCTAACCCTATCTCCAAACCTGAAGAAGCAGAAGTCGGCATAGTCTTTAAAGGCTTCTGCAATGGAAACATTGGTCCAGCCTCCATAGTCCTGGAGTGCCTGGGGAAGATCCCAGTGGTGCAGCGTCACAGCAGGTTCTATACCCGCCTCTATCAGCACGTTGATCAGGCTGTCATAGTAAAGCACGCCTTTCTCAGAGTGGCCCCCCCAGTGGCCAGAGGGGAAGATGCGGGCCCAGGAGATAGAGAACTGGTAGGTTTTGACAAGGAGACCTCTCAGGAGGTAGACATCATAATCCACTTTATGGTAACTGTCACAAGCCAGGTCAGCAGTCTGATTCTCAAAGGCTTGGTGCTCATGACCAAAGCGGTCCCAAATGGTCTCACCCTTCCCATGCTCTGACCAGCCACCCTCAACTTTAAAGGACTCACTGGAAGTGGCCCACTGGAAGCCATCAGGAAAAGACTCATTCAGGAAGATGTCCCGCTCAGAAATGGTCTGAGTTCCAAACTTGTCCCACACACGCTGGTAGTTTACTGACAATGCATCCCCAGTGTGGTCTGAAAGACTAGCAAGAGAGGTGAAGGGCAATGTGAAATACAGTGCTTTTCAGAAACCCTTAACCTTTTCCACATTTTGTTTTGTTACAAAGTGTGATTAAAATGGATTTGCCATTTTTTGTCAACAATCTACACAAAATACTCTAATGTCAAAGTGGTAAATAAAATACTAATATATCTTGATTAGATAAGTATTCAACCCCCTGACTCAATACATGTTATAATCAACTTTGGCAGCGATTACAGATGTGAGTCTTTCTGGGTAAGTCTCTAAGAGCTTTGCACACCTGGATTGTACAATATTTGCCCGTTTATTCTTACAAAAATTCTTCAAGCTTAAATTTGTTGTTGATCGTTGCTAGACAGCCATTTCAAGTCTTGCCATAGATTTTCAAGCTGATTTAAGTCAAAACTGTAACTCGGCCACTCAGGAACATTCAATGTCATCTTGGTAAGCAACTCCAGTGTACTGTATATTTGGCCTTGTGTTTTAGGTAATTGTCCTGCTGAAATGTGAATTTGTTAGTTTTCATCTAGGATTTTGCCTGTGCTTAGCTCTATTCTGTTTCTTTTTAACCAAAAAAATTCCCTAGTCCTTGCCGATGACAAGCATACCCATAACATGATGCCTCCACCAACATGCTTGAAAATTTGCCCCAAACATAACGCTTTGTATTCAGAACAAAAAGTTAATTTCTTTGCCACATTTTTTGCAGTATTACTTTAGTGCCTTATTGAAAACAGGATTAATGTTTTGGAATATTTTATATTCTGTGCAGGCTTCCTTCTATTTCGCTCTCTCATGTATGCTAATATTGTGGAGTGTTGTTGATCCATCCTCAGTTATATTTTATCACAGCCATTAAACTCTGTAACTGTTTTCAAATCACCATTGGCCTCAAGGTGAAATCCCTGAGCGGTTTCCATCCTCTCCGGCAATGGAGGTAGGAAGGGCGCCTGTATCTTTGTAGTGACTGGGTGTATGGGATACACCATCCAAAGTGTAATTCTACCAATAGGTGCCCTTCTTTGCTAACCATTTGAAAACTCCCTGGTCCTTGTGGTTGAATCTGTGCTTGAAATTCATTGTTCAACTGAGGGACCTTAAAAATAATTGTATGTGTGGGGTAAAGAGATGGGGTATGTTATCACTATTATTGCACACAGAGTGAGTCCATTCAATATATTATGTGACTTGTTAAGCACATTTTTACTCCTGAACTCCTGAACTTTACTTGCCATAAAAAAATGGTTGAATACTTATTGACTCAAGACATTTCAGCTTTTCATTTTTTTCATTTGTAAGCATTTCCACTTTGACATTATGGGGTATTGTGTGTAGATATTTTAATAAATTTAATACATCTTAAATTCAGGCTGTAACACAACAAAATGTGGAAAAAGTCAAGGGGTATGAATACTTTCTGAAGGCACTGTAGATACTATACATACAGAGGTATGTATACACACTAAAATACCAAAAAGACAAAAGGTTAATTCAGACTTTTCATATTCATTTATGCTAATAGTAGACTATTTTATCTATTACTACATTTGCAAGTAGTGCATGTAAACAATAAGTGTATTTTTACCTATTCAGAGTATCGACCAAATCCAGCTCCCCAAACAAGTCAACCATGTCACATCCCAGAACTTGCAGGTCCCCATTTCGCAGAACTGTAATGATTTCCGACCACACACAGGGGGTTGTTCTTCAAATTACTCGTAAAATATTTGATATGAACATCGGGTTACATTTTACATTATCCATATTTGGAAAATCCATAGAGAATATATTACGTGTAAGGGATATACAGTGTTCACAGTTTTTAAATTAGTTGGTAATTGAGACAGCTTGGCTGGAGGTGGAGGGTTAGAACACTGTGTAACTTCAAACATTAAACTTCAAAACATTAAACTTAACTATAATTTGATCTCATCGACGGTCAATCTTTGTATCCATAGTAGTTACATTTCTCCAGTCCTATCTCTCAGCTGTTTACCAAAGAAGTGGTGGGATAACCACTTTGTTGTTGTTTGAATACCAGATTGCCCTTTAACTAGGTAGATAAGCACTTTGCAGCGTACTCCGGACCATGATAACAACAATTCAGAATGTCATAATACCATTACAATCAAATTGGACTATGACGTTTTATATTGGATATAATCTTTGTGGAGATAACATCAATCCCCCTCTTTTGATGTGAATCCACCATCTGGTTTTTGAGATGTCATCAACACATTTATTTGACATTGTAGAGATGTCTATAATGTGACACTAGACTTGAGTATGGTTGAACTGCCTGTAAACAAATATAATTTTAACCATTGAACTGAGGTTGAATGGTATGATCATACAAGACACCAGTGATTTGTCTGATGGTCTACAAAGCATGCATGTGTACATTTATGCAGCTTCACATGATTTACCTTGCAGGATGTTACCGAGTGGCTGGAATTGACTGAAGGAACAGCCCTTGATATTCATCTTGTAAATCAAAATGGGTACGTGCCCATTGGCCTTCTGAAACATGACAAAGGGATCGTCATTCAGGGGCTGGCTTTTATGAGACAATTATGAGTTGCAGATGGATGGTTTTGTGTTTCATCTAAATTACACTTTTTACAATAACTTACAAGGATATTGGCAATTAAACATTTAATAATTGATGGTAAGATAAGATAGCGGAGGCTCTCTTCTTCCTTTCATTAAGACAAACTTTATCAGAACATGGAAGAGTAAACTACCTGTAATCTTCTCAGCTCCTCTGCCAGGTTTGATTTAGAGGTGCAGTTGTATTCAATTTGCACTGACAGGAAATCTAGGGACTCCTGAATGGGAAATATGTTATCACCATCACAGCAATACGGTGGGTGCCTTGGAAAAAGTATAAACCCTATGCAGGTTTCACATTTTGTTGCTGATATTGACAATTGTCCAAATGTCAAAGGTACTGTACCCATACCTTAATGGTAGCCTCACTTTGGTAAAGGATGGGAACATCACTGACCCTTACTCCAATCGACACACGCCCCCCTGAGGAGAGCATAGAATGGAGAGGGCTGATGTGTTATAAAAATAGTGACAATGTTAGCAATCCAGGTCCACATTTTAAAGGTTAAAAATGATTAAATGTTTACATTTGTTTAAGGCTGTGTGGGTGTGTGTGCGTGCATGCATGTATGTGTGACCATTCACTTTTCTCCAGATCCTAACCTTTGCTATCTAATGGCATTCACAACACTTGGCCAGAAATAATCTCTTCTTGCAAGCAATATATATGCAATCACTACAATCATGAATGATAATACTTCAAAAGTCAAGGATGGGACATAATTGAGGCACAGTCACTGACCTCTTTCACATCCGGTTGACTCAAAATCTAAAACCGCTTTGCTATGAAAACTTGTCAGTTCCAAACAATTCAAACACCTTGTAGCGCTAAGATCTTCATAACAAACCACATACTGTAGGAGTGTTTATTGCGGGCAACAGATGCAATACTCATTACTGCATTCTTTACCAGAAAGTAGGCTGGCGCTCTTTTACAAAACCTCTCACCGTACCTAACAGCGTTAATAACCCAGATGTACGAGTTACTATACCCGGTCTAAGGGATGGCTAACTCTGGAAATCCCTTTCATCTCTTTAGAGTTAGGTAAATCAGCTTTAAGTTTCTTTGCACCCCATATATGGAACAATCTCCAGAGTTTAGTACAACAGGATGTACTAGCGCCTCTCGCGCAAGTTAAAATGTTGATTGGGGACATCTTTGCTGAGGAATGTTTATCTTAAGTCTTTTTGTAATTTTGTATATTTGTATTTTATTGTATTTTGTAAGTTGTGTGCATGCAGGGCTCCCTTGTGAAAGAGACCTTGGTCTCACTGGGACTCTGTTAAAATAAAGGTAAAACAATTGTTAAATCTGTGAACTGTTTCCCAAAACCCTGTGAATAATGTACATCTTCTACCACATGCTAATTAAGATTTTACCTTGGCCAGGAAACAGGTGATGGTAGAGGTGGTACACGTTGACGTGTGCATGGAGGGCATGTTTTAGCTGCAGCCGCTCCTCATCCTGCAGCTCTTCAAGGTGGCTCAGCGTCACCCAGGAGTGTGCCAGTTCTCCATACGCCAGAAAAACAAATTCAGCATATTGCTGAAATACCTCTGGCAGCTCAGTGCTTTCCCAGCCCCCATATCTGGCTCTAAGGGCCTCTGGTAAAGCAGAGCGATGCAAGACTACAAGGGGTTTGAGGCCTACCTCCACTAGTTGTTCCAAGAGGGTCCGGTAGCAGGACAATGCAGGTTGACTGGGCTGGCTGGGGTCACCTGTGGGCAAAAGTTGAGCCCAGGACAGGGGAACTTTGAAGTGAGTTACTCCCTGACTCTGGAGATATTGGAAGTAGGGTCTGGAGCCCAAGGGAAGGGGATGACTGCAGTCAAAGGCATCAATGGGCTTGGTGCTCAAGTCCGTCCTCAAGTGCTTGGTGAGAGGGCCTGCTAGAAGCATAAAATCCAGTGGGTCATCTTCCTGACACAGACAGCCATAGAGGCACATCAGGTACAGAGAGAGAACCTGCACCATGTTCTTCATCTTGGAGGTGGAAGGTGAACTGTACAGTAAGCCTTTTATAGCAATGCTGTTTACCGGATTGAACTCTTGTATCGTTTTACGTAATCATGCTAGATAACGCATGTCAGAGTTATATTGCAGTTGTGTTTATAATGGTCTATAACTTGTACACAGTGGACTTCCTGAAAGAATCTGATCATTTATTTCTGGGGTTTGGCTCAATTGCAAACAATTATGTTATTTTTGTTTCCTTCCCTTCATCTGCACTATTTGGACAGTACTTGACAGATGAATACAATAAAGTGGAAGCTCAGACAATCTTGATCAAACACTCATAGGGCATCATTTGCCAACATCCCAGAAATTGTGATGGTCCAAAACATATTTGGAACACTGCAGCTGGGAATTGCATCAATGTGATCAGATAATTACTGAGTGCCAAGGTATTTTGTTTGTTTCAGTGTTTGTTTTGCAGACTTATTACATAGGCTACATTATTTACACCAGCCTGTATGCTGCATTACATACAATTTGTAGATACCGAAGGAAGTGTCGTTGAAATTCTCACACAGGGACACTCGAAGTAATTCTTAAATTAATCATTGTTTATTGTCAGCGTGCTAGAGAGGTTCCAACCAAGTCAATGCACCAAGTACACATGTCAATCAGGAGCTCTACCTGGGGCAGTCCGGTCAGATCAAGTATAGATACCTTAACAAAAAATTACTCAAATAAAAGTGAAAGTTACCCAGTAAAATACAACTTGAGTTAAAGTATCTGCTATACTTAAAAATCCTTATATTAAGCAAACCAGATATTTTTAATTACGGACAGACAGGGGCACACTCCAACACTCAGACATAATTTACAAACACAGTATTTGTGTTTCGTGAGTCCGCCTGATCAGAGGTAGGGATGACAAGCGTTATATTGATAGGTGTCATAATTCTGTCCTGCTTCAGCATTCTAAATGTAACGAGGACTTTTAGGTGTCAGGGAAAATGTATGGAGTAAAAGGTACATTATTTTCTTTAGGAATGTAGTGGAGTAAAAGTTGTCAAAAATATAAATAGTAAAGTACAGCTACCCCCAAAATATACTTAAGTAGTACTTTAAAGTATTTTTAAAGTATTTACACCACTGTCGACCAATACTGGGTCATGCATGTGACATCACCAATACCTCACGAGGCTTCTCTCTAAGCTGAGACCTTGGAACTGAGATATCCCTTTCTCTAAACAATGTGCTGGGCATACTGCCAAACTGCAGATACTAATAGTGAGGAAAAGCACAAACAAAATGTTCCATCACAGGAGACATTAATTTATTAGAAAAAGTTTATTTAAGAAATTGAGCACAAAAATACTATTCATACAAAAGTATTTAAACAAATTGTTTCAGATGACAGTTGACACTTAATGGCACTGCTGATATAATGAGTGTGCACTGATGGCATCATAAGATCACATTCAAGGCATTGGGTAGTTTCAACCATAAAAAGATAACAATGATAACATTAACAACCGTCACTGAGACTGCAGCAGGGGGGGTCATTATTAACGACTTGAATGCTTTTGAATTTGACTTGCATCAATACCTCAATAAAGAACACTGAACCGAGCATAAACTTTGAATTGCATAGAGAAGTAACACAGAGCCACAAATCTACATGTCCCAATTTTAGGAGAACATACTGAACAAAACAATATAGGAAAATAACCCTGAATTGTATGGGACTTCAGTTAACTTTGAAAATGCTATATTCGACAGAGTAAATGTCGAATTATTTTTTACAAAAAAACTTTGGGTCTCTCTGGTTCATGTTCAGTAGGCACAAAAAGGGCCAGCAGACATAGGCTACTGAAACTGAAGAAGTACTACAGACATAGGCTACTGAAACTGAAGAAGTACTACAGGAACTTATCCTATAAAGAAGGCAGAATTAAATGTTAACTTTCAAAACATTGCTACGTTATACCCTACTGAACATGACCCAGAGTTCAACTGGTGTATGGCATACATGAGTAACCACAAATTGCGGATGGTCCTCAATGTGTAAAAGAAGTCCCTCAGTAATTGTAGACATCCGAAAAGACAAGTAAACTTCATAGTTGTTACACTTAACAATTTGGCCATCTTTCAAAGTGTCAATATCGTCCAAACACTTTCCATATAAAAATGGAAGAAATCTGTATCAAAAGCATGCTTAACATTACCAGACAAGATAACAATTTACATGAATTCAAGCATAATCCAGGTTTTTTATCCTTTGGACAAAGGTGTAAAAATAGTCTTCCAGTTTCCAGACTTGGCAACAGTCAGATTAGTGGGGGGGGGGGGGGGCAGTTCATGATCAAAGTAGGTTATCTTTCTGCAAACTACATAACTCCAATGTAACTGTTGTGTTTGGTGGTTGACCCCAAATTTATTAGTTTGAACCATTTGCTCATTGTAAGCTGTTGCACATGGAAGACAGTTACAGTTGAAGTCGGAAGTTTACATACACCTTAGCCAAATACATTTAAACTCAGTTTTTCACAATTCCTGACATTTTATCCTAGTACAAAAACTCCCTGTCTTAGGTCACTTAGGATCACCACTTTATTTTAAGAATGTGAATTGTCAGAACAATAGTGTAGGCCTCCTTGCTCAGACACGCTTTTTCAGTTCTGCCCACGCATTTTCTATAGCATTGAGGTCAGGGCTTTGTGATGGCCACTCCCATACCTTGACTTTGTTGTCCTTAAGCCATTTTGCCACAACTTTGGAAGTATGCTTGGGGTCATTGTCCATTTGAAAGACCTATTTGCGACCAAGCTTTAACTTCCTGACTGATGTCTTGAGATGTTGATTCAATATATCCACATAATTTTCCTTCCTCATGATGCCATTTATTTTGTGAAGTGCACCCACAACATGATGCAGCCACCCTCATGCTTCAAGGTTGGGATGGTGTTCTTCGGCTTGCAAGCATCCCCCTTTTTCCCCCAAACATAACGATGGTCATTATGGACAAACAGTTCTATTGTTTTTTCATCAGACCAGAGGATCTTTGTCCCCATGTGCAGTCGCAAACTGTCTGGCTTTTTTATAGCGGTTTTGGAGCAGTGGCTTCTTTCTTGCTGAGTGGCCTTTCAGGTTATGTCGATATAGGACTCGTTTTACTGTGGATATAGATACTTTTGTACCTGTTTCCTCTAGCATCTTCACAAGGTCCTTTGCTGTTTTTTTGGGATTGATTTGTACTTTTCGCACCAAAGTACGTTCATCTCTAGGAGACAGAACGCGTCTCCTTCCTGAGCGGTATGACGGCTGCATGGTCCCATGGTGTTTATACTTGCGTACTATTGTTTGTACAGATGAACGTGGTACCTTCAGGCGTTTGGAAATTGCTCCCAAGAATGAACCAGACTTGTAGAGGTCTACAAAAAAAATTCTGAGGTCTTAGGTGATGTCTTTAGATTTTCCCATGATGTCAAGCAAAGAGGCACTGAGTGTGACGGTAGGCCTTGAAATACATCCACAAGGTACACCTCCAATTGACTGAAAAATGAGTTTTAATGACTTCAACCTAAGTGTATGTAAACTTCCGACTTCAACTGTATTCACTAATAATATAACTTAACACCACCAACTATTACCATACCAGTTCACATCTCCAAACACTGACTTACCGTGGTTGCCTATTCCTCACAAAATACACAAAAAAAACAGACTGACAGTTTTGCGACACACTTGGCTTGCCCAAACCTTCTTGGAATGGCTGAAATGTAAACTCCAGTTTTAGGTTTAGGGCAAACTTGAGATTGACCTCTCTAAATTCCAGCAAAGAGGGAAAAACTACAAACAAGAGGAAACACTAGTATTCCTAAAATAAAAGTATAAAAATAAGTATACAAAACAGCACAGCAACCCTGAGAGAAGAGTAGGAATGTTCTGAAAACAATTTGTGGACACTTTGGATCTTCAGATGTGCTCAAGTATAGCTGGGAAGGAAGACGCAGTTCATTAAGTTTGGCATGTTTCCCTTGAACGTTCACTGGCGTCAATACTGAAAGACAGATGGATTCATCCTCCTTGAGTCAACATACACACAACACCTGTCCCCACACAATGCTCCCTGGTACCCCCACTGTTCCAGATGTCCTGAGAGGGTCAGGTGGGCCAATGACGAAGTTATGCTAGTAAACCTGAAGGCAAGGTGGTAAAAAATGTTTATGTCAGTTTCAAGTAGACAATTTTACTCTATACACAACATCCATTCATTGATTCCATCCACTATAAAATTAAAACAGATATACAATGCAAATTACTACTGATGACATGTACTTCTTGTGACACATGGCACAGCCTAGCTACTCACCTTTCTCGCAGGTGCTGCTTTGCTTCTCCTGGGCAAAGTTGAGGCGGTTCTGCTCCACGGCCGTCCCGTTGGACTCGGGGCTGTTGCTCCGCGATGTGCTGCTGTTGTCCTCATTCAGGTAGGCCAGGTCCAGGTGCTGCTGGGCCAGCTTCAGGTGCCTCCTTAGCCTCTCCAGCTCCCGCTGCGACGCCTCGTCCCCAAACGACTCACGGCCCGAGTCGCCCAGGTTGTAATCCAATCGCATGCCTTTGGGGTCCTTCTTCAGCGCTGTGTTGTAGCCCGGAGGAGCTGTGGGCACCTGGCGGCCACATGGTGACGGACTCTGGCTGGCCAGTTGGTGGGGGGTTTGGGGGCGAGGACGGCAGAAACAGTCTCGTATGCCGCTATAACCCAGGTGGAGTATCTCCAGCACGGTGAAGAGCAGACAGAGTGCACTCACCGCATACATGATGAGCAGGAAGATGGTTTTCTCCGTGGGACGCGACACGAAGCAGTCCACTGTGTGTGGGCAGGGCGAGCGGGTGCACACGTACGAGGGAGACACCTCCAGGCCGTAGAGGATGTACTGGCCGAACAGAAAGGAGACCTCGAAAGCAGCACGCGACAGCAGCTGGAACACGTACACCTTCATGAGGCCGTCGCGCTTGATGCGCCGGCGCCCGTCATGCTTCTTGCTAGGCTTCTCCTTCTTCTCCAACTCGATCTCCTCCTCGATCATGGGGTCCTCCTCGCCATTGTCCTCCGCCTCCTCGTAGTTCCGGTTGGTCCCTAGGCTCACCATGGGCATCCTCTTCCCGCGGGGCATGTACTCATCGTCGTCCATGCGGGCGATTTTGTGCATGGCGAAGCCCAGGTACATGATGGTTGGGGTGGTGATCATGATCACCTGGAAGACCCAGAAGCGGATGTGCGAGAGCGGTGCAAAGGCGTCATAGCACACATTCTCGCAACCGGGTTGGTGCGTATTGCACACAAACTTGCTCTGTTCATCGTAGTAGATGGACTCACCTCCCACAGCAGTCAACACAATGCGGAAGACGATGAGAAGCGTGAGCCAGATCTTGCCCACAAAGGTAGAGTGGTTGGAGATCTCGTCCAAGAGACGAGTCAGGAAACTCCAACTCATGGTGCCTCCGGAGTGGGGGGAGAGGGACTTTCAGATCTTTATGGGGACAAGAGGGAGGAAGAATTAGCTAAATAGACTATATTGTATAGGAGCGCCGAGAGGGAGGTAGTACCTAGAATCAATATACAAAAAAATATATTAAATATAAATATTTAATTTCTCAACGTGTCTAACAGGGCTCTATAACGACATCAGCCTCAACTGCCAGAAGTGTGCAGCTCATTGTTGAACAATGAGGGATTCCTCCTTAGTACGAGAGTTTGCAACAGTGTGAGAGCCAAAGACAAAATCAGATTCAGTGACCACACATACTACAATATGGAAACTGGCAAAATAATACCTCTTGCCTGCAGAGGAGCAGTAAATTAACTACACCAACAAACTGACGTGTGTAGATGTGTTATACGCCTGCATGTACTAATATGCAATAGGCCTATATTACTATTGCCAACTGGAATGTTTTATCCTCATTAAAACAGCTGTAAGACTAAATAATGTACCAGCTTGACATTTTAAGCTTGGGCTTTGTGACAAAGAACATCTAGGGCTACAGACTCAAATCAAATAATATTTATTTGTCACATGCGCCAAATACAACAGGTGTAGAACTTAAAATTGAAATGCTTACTTACTTACTTACTTACTTACAAGCCCTTAACCAACAATGCTGTTAAGAAAATATTTACTAAATAAACTAAAGTAAAAAAATTAAAATAAAATAACAATAATAAGGATATATATATATATATATATATATATATATATATATATATATATATATATATATATATATATATATATATATATATATACATACATACACACACACACACACGCACACACACACAGGGTACCGGTACAGAGTCAATAGTAAAGTTCAATAGACCCCTTGACTTTTTTCCACATTTTGTTACGTTCCAGCCTTATTCTAAAATGGATTAAATCGTTTTTTTTAACCCCTCAATCTACACACAATACCCCATAATGACAAAGGTTTTTAGTTAATGTTTACAAATGTAAAAACCATAAGTATTTCAGACCCTTTGCTATGAGACACATCCTTTTTCCATTGATCATCCTTGAGATGTTTCTACAACTTGATTGGAGTCCACCTGTGGTAAATTCTATTGACTGGACATGATTTGGAAAGGCACACACCTGTCTGTATAAAAAAAGGTCCCACAGTTGACAGTGCATGTCAGAGCAAAAACCAAGCCATGAGGTCGAAGGAATTGTCCGTAGAGCGCCGAGACAGGATTGTGTCGAGGCAGAGATCTGGGGAAGGGAACCAAAAACAATATCTGCAGCATTGAAGGTCCCCAAGAACACAGTGGCCTCAATCTTTCTTAAATGTAAGAAGTTTGGACCACCAAGACTCTTCTAGAGCTGGCCGCCCTGCCAAACTGAGCAATCGGGGGAGAAGGGCCTTAGTCAGGGAGGTGACCTAGAACCCAATGGTCACTCTGACAGAGCTCCAGAGAACCTTCCAAATGGACAACCATCTCTGGAGCACTCCACCAATCAGGCCTTTATGGTAGAGTGGCCAGATGGATGCCACTCCTCAGTAAAAGGCACGACTGCCCGATTGGAGTTTGACAAATCGCACATAAAAGGACTCTTAGACCATGATAAACAAGATTTTCTGATGAAACCAAGATTGAACTCTTTGGCCTGAATATCAAGCGTCAAGTCTGGAGGAAACCTGGCACCCTCCCTACGGCGAAGCATGATGGTGGCAGCATCATGCTGTGGGGATGTTTTTCTGCGGCAGGGACTGGGAGATTAGTCAGGATAGAGGGAAAGATTAACAGATCAAAGTACAGAGAGATCCTTGATGAAAACCTGCCCCAGAGCGCTCAGGACATCAGACTGGGGTGAAGGTTCACCTTCCAACAGGACAACGACCCTAAGCACACAGCCAAGCCAACACAGGAGTGACTAAGGGAAAAGTCCCTGAATGTCCTTGAGTGGGCCAGCCAAAGCCCAGACTTGAACCCAATCTAACATCTCTGGAGAGACCTGAAAATAGCTGTGCAGCGACGCTCCCCATCCAACCTGACAGAGCTTGAGTGGATCTGCAGAGAAGAACGGAAGAAACTCCCCAAATACAGGTGTGCCAAGCTTGTAGCGTCAGACTGAAGAAGACTCGAGGCTGTAATCGTTGCCAAATGTGCTATTTTCATATCGGTATCCAGATTTTCACATGGTCATTACAGTCTTTCACTCATGCCATGATGTATGGTATTACCGGCTTAGTACACAAGGGGGCGCCCCTCAAAAAAAGGTCCACTGGGGTCTTCTGCCAGAATGCTAACAAACGTAGCATAAGTAATAGTGAATTTCCATGCAGGCTGCTAGCTAAATACGCTAAAGAACCAAAATAAACCAATTACAAGGACAGACAATCCAGCTACCGAATGTCATTTTTGGTGAGTCTAGACATTACAAGCAAATTTGAACAAGAGACATAGTACAAATGAGTATTGGTCTCCACAAAGTTTGCTGCTTCAGTGTTCTTAGATCTTTGTCAGTAGTTACTATGGTACACTGAAGTATAATTACAAGTATTCCATAAGTGTCAAAGGCTTTCATTGACAATGACATTCAGTTTATGCAAAGAGTCAATATTTCTTTTTCAAGACCTCTGCAATCCACCCTGGCATGCTGTCAATTAACTTCTGGGCCACATCCTGACTGATGGCAGGCCATTCTTGCATAATCAATGCTTGGAGTTTGTCAGAAGCTGTTTGTTTTTGTTGTTGTTTGTCCTTGCAGGTAACCATGGTTGACAGAGGAAGAACAATCATTTCAAGCACCACCCTCCTGTTATTCTGACTCAATCAGCATGACAGAGTGATCTCCAGCCTTGTCCTCACCAACACTCTCACCTGTGTTAACGAGACAATCACTGACATGATGGCAGCTGGTCCTTTTGTGGCAGGGCTAAAATGCAGTGGAAATGTCTTTGGGGGATTAAGTTCATTTTCATGGCAGAGAGACTTTGCAATTAATTGCAATTCATCTTATCACTCTTCATGACATTCTGGAGTATATGCAAATTGCCATCATCAACACTGAGGCAGCAAACTTTGTGGAGACCAATACTTGTGTCATTCTCAAAACTTTTGGCCACGACTGTACTGGCTCTGGAGCAGCATGTGTACAAGATGTGTCTGTGTGGAGTCTAGAGTTGCTAGTGCAACGGGCCTGCCTGCTCCGAGAAGAGGGGGGAGGAGCAGAACAGCCAATAACTGAGAGAAGATGGGGAAGGAGCAGAAAGGCAGAGATCTGAGAGGAGAGAAAAAAACACAAGGAACTCAAAAGATAGCAGTGGCAGCTGTACAGATAACTCATCCAAAGGGATTTGACTTCTCAAACAAGGCAGAAAGCTGACACAATAGGATGCCCTATCACCTTATTAATTTGATTAAAACGCATAAGAAATATCTTGCTGTGTTTTGTAAACGCAGATCTAAAATGCTTCTATTGTCATTTCTGCTCAGCATCAGATTAATGTTGTGCTTCAGTTGCACTTCTCCACTCAGATGAGAATTCACCAAACGGCATACCATCAGCAGACCATGCTCAGGAACTACAGAAATTGCACAGGTTGACTGCAGATATTTACTTAAAAAGTAGCTACAAATATGAAACTTTATTGGAAAGACGTCTAATAAATAGTTACGGTATTAAGGGTATTGGAAAAAAACATCCTGTGGCCATTTCCAAATACCCCGGTATATACGGTATACCACCCAAGTCTGATTAAATCCACCACTTCCATTAGCCCAGATCCATAAACTACATTATATTCAATTTAGAACTAGGTTAATTAGGCTGTAACAATGAAAAGGCAAATTTAGCACAAATGTTGGTAGGGTGACCCGATAACTGTATTAACATTATTTTGCCCAAACAGATTGTGAACCCAAATGTGCAACTGATTCTAGTGTGGGGACAATACATTGATATACAGTTGAAGTCGGAGGTTTACATACACCTAGGTTGAAGTCAATAAAACTAATATTTCGACCACTCCACAGATATCATGTAAACAAACTATCGTTTTGGCAAGTCGGTTAGGACATCTACTTTGTGCATGACAAGTAATTCTTCCAACAGACAGATTATTTCACTTATATTACAATTCAAGTGGGTCAGAAGTTTACATACACCAAGTTGACTGTGCCTTTAGACAGCTTGGAAAATTCCAGAAAATCATGTCATGGCTTTAGAAGCTTCTGATAGGCTAATTGACATCATTTGAGTCAATTGGAGGTGTACCTGTGGATGTATTTCAAGGCCTACCTTCAAACTCAGTGCCTCTTTGCTCGACATCATGGGAAAATCAAAAGAAATCGACCAAGACTTCAGAAAAAAATCTCCACAAGTCTGGTTCATCCTTGGAAGAAATTTCCAAACGCCTGAAGGTACCACATTCATCTGTACAAACAATAGTACGCAAGTATAAACACCATGGGACCACGCAGCCGTCATACCGCTCAGGAAGGAGACGCGTTCTGTCTCCTAGAGATTAACGTACTTTGGTGCGAAAAGTGCAAATCAATCCCAGAACAACAGCAAAGGACCTTGTGAAGATGCTGGAGGAAACAGGTCCAAACGTATCTATATCCACAGTAAAACAAGTCCTATATCGACATAACCTGAAAGGCCGCTCAGCAAGGAAGAATACACTGCTCCAAAACCGTCATAAAAAAAGCCAGACTACGGTTTGCAACTGCACATGGGGACAAAGATCATACTTTTTGGAGAAATGTCCTCTGGTCTGATGAAACAAAAAAAGAACTGTTTGGCCATAATGACCATTGTTTTGTTTGGAGGAAAAATGGAGGCTTGCAAGCCGAAGAACACCATCCCAACAGTGAAGCACGAGGGTGGCAGCATCATGTTGTGGGAGTGCTTTGCTGCAGCAGGGACTGGTGCACTTCACAAAATAGATGGCATCATGAGGAAGGAAAATTATTATTATTATATTGCATATATTGAAGCAACATCTCAAGACATCAGTCCGAAAGATAAAGCTTGGTCGCAAATGGGTCTTCCAAATGGACAATGACCCCAAGTATACTTCCAAAGTTGTGGCAAAATGGCTTAAGGACAACAAAGTCAAGGTATTGGAGTGGCCATCACAAAGCCCTGACCTCAATCCTATAGAAAATTTGTGGGCAGAACTGAAAAGCGTGTGCGAGCAAGGAGGCCTATAAACCTGACTCAGTTACAACAGTTCTGTCAGGAGGAATGGGCCAAAATTCACCCAACTTATTGTGGGAGGCTTGTGGAAGGCTACCTGAAACGTTTGAACCAAGTTAAACAATTTAAAAGGCAATGTTACCAAATACTAATTGAGTGTATGTAAACTTCTGATCCACTGGGAATGTGATGAAAGAAATAAAAGCTTAAATAAATAATTCGCTCTACTATTATTCTGATATTTCACATTCTTAAAATAAAGTGGTGATCCTAACTGACCTAAAACAGGACATTTTTTATAGGATTAAATGTCAGGAATTGTGAATATATTTGGCTAAGGTGTATGTAAACTTCCGACTTCAACTGTATATACACACACACACACAAACAAAAGTATGTGGACACCCCTTCAAATTAGTGAATGTGGCTATTTCAGACACACCCGTTGCTGACAGGTATAAAATTGAGAACAGAGCCATGCAACCTCCATAGACAAACTTTGGCAGTAGAATGGCCTTACTGAAGAGCTCAGTGACTCAACATGGCACTGTCATAGGATTCCACCTTTCCAACAAGTCAGTTCGTCAAATTACTGCTCTGCTAGAGCTGTCCTGTTCAACTGTAAGTGTGAATTGGAAACTTTTAGGAGCAACAACATCTCAGCCGCAAAGTGGTAGGCCACACAAGCTCACGTAATTGGACCACCGAGTAAAAGTAAAAGTCTGTCCTCGGTTGCAACACTCACTACCGAGTTCCAAACTGCCTCTGGAAGCAACGTCAGCACAATAACTGTTTGTCGGGAGCTTCATGAAGTGGGTTACCGTGGTCGAGCAGCCGCACACAAGCCTAATATTAGATTTTTTGATTTATTTAATTAGGCAAGTCAGTTAAGAACAAATTCTTATTTACAATGACAGCCTACAAGATCACCATGTGCAATGTGTCGGCTGGAGTGGTGTAAAGCTTGCCGCCATTGGACTCTGGAGCAGTGGAGTGATAAATCATGCTTCACCATCTGGTAGAACGCTACCTGCCAGAATGCATAGTGCCAACTGTAAAGTTTGGTGGAGGAGGAATAATGGCCTGGGGCTAGGCCCCTTAGTTCCAATGAAGTGAAATCTTAACACCACAGCATACAATGACATCTTCTGTGTTTCCAACTTTGGGGCAACAATTTGGGGAAGGCCCTTTCCTGTTTCAACAACCCCCAAATAATGGTCTTGATAAACCATTTCAGTATGGACTGAGCATTAGTGAGGTGGTGCACTGACACTGGGCGATTAGGCCTGGCTCACAGTCGGCAATCGATGGTGTCTGATGGGGTTGAGGTCAGGGCTCTGTGCAGGCCAGTCAAGTGCTTCCACATCTCGACAAACCATTTCTGTATGGACCTCGCTTTGTACACTGGGGCATCGTCATTCTGAAACGGGAAAGGGCCTTCCCCAAACTGCTGCTACAAAGTTGGAAGTACATAATCATCTAGAATGTCATTGCTGCTGCAGCATTAAGATTCCCCTTCACTGGAAGTAAGGGGCCTAGCTCAAACCATGAAAAACAGCCCCAGACCATTATTCCTCCTCCACCAAACTTTACAGTTGGCACTATGCATTCGGGTAGGCAGCGTTCTTCTGGCATCCACCAAACCCAGATTTTTCCATCGAACTGCCATATGGTGAAGCATGATTCATCACTCCAGAGAACAAGTTTCCACCGGTACAGATTCCAATGGCAGTGAGCTTTACATCACTCCAGCCGACGCTTGGCATTGCGTATGGTGATCTTAGGCTTGCGCGCAGCTGCTCGGCCATGGAAACCCGTTTCATGTAGCTCCCAACAAACAGTTATTGTACTGAAGTTGCTTCCAAAGACACTTTGGAAATCTGTAGTGAGTGTTGCAAATTTGGACAGACCATTTTTACTCGGTGGTCCCGTTCTGTGGGCTTGTGTGGCTGTTGTTGCTCCTAGACGTTTTCACTTCACAGTAAGTTGACCAGGGCAGCTCTAGCAGGGCAGAAATTTGACTCTACTGACTTGTTGGAAAGATGCCACGTTGCCACGTTGAAAGTCACTGAGCTCTTCAGTAAGGCCATTCTACTGCCAATGTTTGGCTATGGAGATGGCATGGCTGTGTGCTCGATTTTATCCACCTGTCAACAACGGCTGAAAAGTCTCTAAATTAATATTGTTTTATTTTATATTAAATATGACAAGCTCAATGGTATGTTAAGCCTGTGTGTAGCCTTAATTCTCGCACAGTATCCAGACTAGCCGACGCGATTTTCCAGATTGTTGACCACTCTTCTCTGGTCTCCATTGATTTAGTCGCCCTAGCTTTGACCATCTTACAAGGGTAAAAACTCCAATTAATGTTTAACGTGAGGTTTTGACCATTGGTTTTCACATTGAACATGATTTTTTTACACATTGGTCAAAAGATGCGTTTTCGATTGGACATGCCCTAGGTCCCTCCAACACTGCATTATTTTTATTGTTCCCCTAAAACCAGGGACTGATTTAGACCTTGGACACCAGAATGTGTTAAATTAATGATCAGATACAACAGAAAACCAGCAGGTTCCGGACCTCCTAGGCTAAGAGTAGAGTTCCCCTGCCCTAAGTGATGAAATCCGCGTTGTACTGTGCCCTCGTGCTGGGTTCAGTTCTTCCATCACCTTCACACAATGAAGGAACAAACTACTAAGGGGGCTTGTACTATATATCAATTAGTTAGTTGGTTACCTCTAGTAGTACTAGTCAAACAATAGACCGATTTGCTAGCTTAACTTGCTAATTATCTATATCAAATGCTCAACGCAGTAAATAGAGACAAGGAATTGCTTCCAAGCAGCCAGCAAACAAAAGCTAAGCTTATACAACTAACCTAGCAAGTGCACAATATTCGTCAAAATAATAGCCTGGACACAAATTAATGCTTGGTTTTTTTAGGTTGATCAACATACCTTGAAGCCAACTCCGTTTCTCAGTTCCTCGAATTCAGCCTGTAGGCGAAACCCCAAAAAATGTATGAGCTCTTTCCCTCCACAATAGACAAAAGCCTTACTAGTTACCCCATGCGATTGGATAGAGCATGTGACCCCCCCCTCTCCCCAGTCGGGGTTCTAGAAAAATACGGGGTGAGACAAAGACATCCCCAAATCCACCCCCCTCCGCGCGCACCCACCCCCTATTCAGGAGCTTCTCTTGAAATCTGAGACAAGGATGGTCGACACTATTCATTCATGATGCAATCATCATAACCTTAGTCCTATATTCGAGTTTTCATATACACTTGTGCCCCAACAGTCAGCCACAGAAACAGGTTTGGCAGTGTGAGTAGCCGTTTACTTTGCAACTAAAAGACAGCAGCGCAATTTGTAAATATATAATGTCCCTATCCTGAGTGCATAGCCTGTGGCTAGCCTGGAAGTAAGGGAATAGGAATTTGATCCATTTATTTTCACAAACTATGTCCAATATTAATAAGAATCTTCTAACTATCATATATCCAAAATGTAGAATTTGGACACATCTGTCATAATGGAATGTAGGCAACCCTATGATAGACTTAAGAAAGAATTATGGCAATTTATTGTGACAACTGCCTAGTCATGCTATGATAAATTCCTAATGATTAAAGTCTGCAGATTTTTGCCTGCATGCTGGTGATGTGGGCATTTGAAACAGGCTACAATCCTCATTGTTGTTGGATGTACAACAACAAGCCCCCAGCTGTTATGTGGCACATAGCCTTCCTGTTGGAGTGGGCATTCGGAAGTTGTTGTTATTTGAAACCTTTCCTCCTTCACACTTTCTTTGGCAAGATGGGGGAGGGATCCCAGACTAGCTTCCATATAACCTTTTATCCTCCAGTGTCATCAGTTGGCACACTCAGGAAGTACATCATGTGCACTTCAGTCTTCTGTGAGGTGGAGATTCTGATTCCTGGCAGTAAAAAAGTGTGGTATTTTCATCCACACAATGACATCAACTAGACAGAAATTCCTTAGAATTCCGCTAGATTGGGAACATTCTGTATATTTCCCTCCCTTTTCAGCAATTTAACAGGGTAGTCTACCATTTGGTTGTCAACCAGTCAGTCAATTATCATGGCATTTGTTCTTCCTCTGTTAGCAGAATGCAAGTCTACAAGGCACAGTATTGCACAACATCGCTCTGTAGGCAATTGCAAAGTAAGCAGATGTATTGTGTTCACCAAATTGCTTGCGAAAGGATTTAATGATTATGGATGTCAGTTTTGATGTTTGGCCAAGGTGGTTTGCTGCTCAAAGCCCATCATAATGGTCTTCTTTGTTTCATATGTGCTGCAAACAGGTCAGAGATGGAATGTGTCCCCCTTCTTAGGGAGATTTCACAAGCGTGCTTTCATTCATGGACTTCAGTGTGGGTTCCCCTCGTTAACTATAGTACAAGCCCCCTTTTCACCACAGTGCCAGAAACTGGACAGCAGGAACACAGAACTTTCAGTTTTTTAAGTAGCTTGCCAATAATGTGTAGGCCCTGGAGTGCAGCTTGCTCTGAGTTTACTCTCATCGCATTTCTCCAGATTGGAGCGTCTGACTGCAAATGTTATATTACTTAAGTATAGGTAAACGTTTTTTGACCAACAGTTGCTTGTTCCATGTGTGCCACTGTGCATGTGTGTAGGCTAGTCGTTGAATCATCCCCTCGTGATGTGGGTCTTCCTCAATACCACATAGGCCCTGCTTTTGTGAAAGACTATAACTGGCTTGTGCCTGAGCACTTGCGCAATTTCTGCCATGAGTTTCCCAATTAGGGACCAGTAGATAGCTCTTTTGTTAATGTAATAGGTTGCAATAGAAGAGTGAGTGGCAGTGAAAATAAGCAATGAGTCCCAGGGATTTTTATTTTTATTTTTTTATTTCACCTTTATTTAACCAGGTAGGTCAGTTGAGAACAAGTTCTCATTTGCAACTGCGACCTGGCCAAGACAAAGCAAAGCAGTGCGACAAAAACAACACAGAGTTACACAGTAAACAAACGACATAGCACTTTGAAGCTGTGAAAAGAATATTACAGAGAACAAGCTTCATTTTGGAGAAAACACTTTTAAATCATTGAGAATTAAGCTACATTGCAAACTGATTTTCACTGCAGGAATTCCGTTTCCAGGTGTTTCCCACCAATTCCACCCCTGGTTACTTAAAAATGTTAACTACTCACTGTCACATAATTGACTGTATATACGCTTTAAGTATTCTGGTCAAGGGAGATAAAACTCACACCTACTAGGATTGCTTCCACTTGTCCACTCCCATCTAGGAAATTAAATTCTGCTGCAATACGGCAGCTCATAATAATGGATGGAAGCCATGTGTTTGATACCGTTCATAACTATTCCACTCCAGCCATTACCACATTTAAATGTTTAGTCATTTAGCAGATGCTCTTATCCAGAGCGACTTAAAGTTAGTTAGTGCATACATGTTCATACTTCTTTCATACTGGTCCCCCATGGGAATTGAACCCACAACCCTGGCATTGCAAGTGCCATGCTCTACCATCTGAGCTACAAGGGACTACCACAAGCCCATCCTCTCCAATTAATATGCCACCAACCTTCTTTGCCAGGGAGTGATTATCAGTTGCACCTGTAGGTTTTTGGCAGTTCCATGACTGAACATACTACAGTAATTAAGTTCAGCAGTAAACTTTATTACGCTTTCATTCACAGTTCTATGAGGAAGTGAAGCCAGGTGCCAGCAAGCCTAATGCTGCCCATCTGTGTTTGTGGGTCATTGTAGCCTACTGTAGTACCTTGGAGTTCAGTTTCAAGCTGCATTCAGTTTATTGAAGCAAATGGACTCTTAAAGACACACTCCAGCAATTTTTTTTGTACTTTTCCTGTTGAAAAACAATATCCCACATATAAATACATTCATGTACACATACTTAAGGCAAAACAAACATGTTTTGAACAAAAAAACTTTTTTTTACACAAGTGCAAACTTCATGAAGTAGGCCTTTCAAGGAGTTGGTCTGATGATGCCCTCTGATGTCATCGGCTTCCCCCCTTGCTTGAGGAGCAATAGTGAAAAAAGAGGAAAGCCCCCCCCCCCACTTGTGCCATGTCATGAGGATACCTGGACCACCTATTGAGATGTGCTTTTGTTAAGTAAATCAGGTGATATATGAGCTGAAAAGGGGACCTTAAAACAGTTGCACACTGCCATTAAGACCCAAGGTCATCCTATGAGTGGCAAATTAACATATGTAAAACACAATGGTTGAATTGTCTGTTTGGAGGAACAGTTGCTAAAGGCATTGTCGTAGAAATGCAAACTGCCATCTTGCACTGAAATTGTTATTTAGGGGAGGCTATTTTACATTTTACATTTTGCATGGTTAGTTTAGTCCAATCTTCTTTTTGACAGATATTTTATCTCTGGTTGATGTATGGTTATTGATGGAACAGTTCACTTTGTTTAGGAGGGCTCTTCTAAGGTAAAACAAACTTTAGGATACAATCGGATGTGTTCCAATGGGGACATATGTCCTCACTGCCCTGCAATCATGCACGCACCACTGCTGGGGGGATGAGGCAACAGATTCCCACTTAGTAGCACCTCTGTTTAGTGTATTGGGGGGGACATTGCCCTGGCGGGCTGTTGGGGGTTAAGGGGGATGGGTGGGTGCCTGGGCGGGCTTTGTGAGGGGGGATGGGGGCCTGGTGGTAGTCAGCAGGGGGGTTGATGATTCTCCTATTTCAGTCCAGGTCCCTTTGCATCGTCACCTTGCACACAGGCACGCACACACCAACCAAATATGGTCGGGTTACAGTCGGAATTGTGCATGGTGGGGCACACAAAAGAGTCCACAACCCATTAAGGGAAGAGGGGTACTGAGTTGCCATGGAAACAGAGAGCTCTATCCCTAGAACAGATGGTAGGAGGTGAGGGTGTTCAGGGCGGTTTAAGTGGCGGCAGCCAAAGATGATTATCACTTAAGTTTCCCTCCAAACTAGAGCTTCTATGCTGGCCTTTTTTACAGTGTGCCCTTCAAAAACATACACTAGTCATAAGCCCTATTCGCATGGGACTGGTATTATTATAGAATGTTGGTTATGTAATTATTACCCCTAGCATGTTGATTTGGACAGGATTATTTTTACCAGGTATTACTGAGGTATTTGACAATTTATCAATTAATTGGCACAATATCATCTGCTTAATCCTTTAAAAGAGAAACAGGCACTGGGAAAGTTGATATTCGACAAAACAGATAATCTGTAGGCTATGTGCATAGCACTTTGTTTTAAGCATCAATTTGTTCCCATGTTCATAACCAAACTGTGTGCAGCACCTGTTCAACTGTAATATCCCTCAAAACACAGGGGTGTCGATTGCATGGGATAAGTATTATCAGAGGACCTGGGAGTTTGCCGAAAAACAGTAGGTTTTTGGGGCTGGAATAATAACCTCCCGCCAAACAAAAATTACAGACAAAATGACCGACAAAATTACAGACGTGGTGTTTTTTGCTCATGCACGTAATTACGTTACCTGACCTCCCCAGTAAAACTAATCCCGTCCAAATAGGGCTTTAGTTCACTCAAATGACAAGATTATCCTAATTTGCTGTTGATAATCCATGACAATCCTAATTGGCAATTGTTGATTGACCCAGGCAGCTTTTCAGTGCATATGTCACTGTGACCCAAATTATACTGAGAATGAATGTATGAACTGGAACAAGGGACTGTAGAATTAAGTGTCCTGACTCCTGACGCTAATACGGAAGTATTGCAGTTGACATGGACACTTGGCAAATCCATATTGGCTAGAATGCTAGATACTATACCTGCATTGTGGAGCGTCAGTTTGTGGACAAGATACCGTTATTAAACGCTGCACGGGAGACTAGCCATACTGAAAGGGACTTTTTTTCCTGTCTGCAAATTCAGCTTGGTTGTGTTACTTTTTTATGTGCATTTTACTTACCAACCCAACTTATTGTTGCTCCTCCTTGACTACCTCTGCACTGTCCTGTTGTCACTGAGGACAGGACATCTGATACAGTATATCTGTCCCCAACCCACTCCAACGACAGACCACCATTAATCTCTGACCGTCTCCATTGCCTTATCAACTGTAGCTGCGACCTGCCAGACAATGCTCTCTAGTCCTGTAAAAAAGTGAAGACAAAATATAACTTTTGTGGGTACATATGACTTCTTAAACTTTGCATGAGCTACTTATCCATAGAAAATGGGGTGGCCAGTCCTCTTCTGGCTGTGACGGGTGGAGATTATAAGAGTACATGGCCACTAAGGGCAGATACTATTGGAATGGATTAGACTACACTTCAAGGCTCAGGAAACTTGGGGCAATAAAAGATTACCTGGTACCCCCTACCCCCTCTAGATCCCATCTGGGCTTAGCTGAGTAGATTCACTGCTTTGCTTTAGAAACAGCACTCTCCCAGTAACTACTCCCACAGTAGCTACACTGAACAAAAATATAAATGCAACATGTAAAGTGTTGGTCCCATGTTTCATGAGCTGAAATAAAAGATCCCTGAAAATCCCCATACACACAAAAATCTTATTTCTATAAAATGTTGAGCACAAATTTGTTTACATCCCTGTTAGTGAGCATTTCTCATTTGCCAAGATAATCCATCCACCTGACAGGTGTGGCATATCAAGAAGCTGATCATTACACAGGTGCAGGTGCTGGGAATAATAGAAGGCCACTCTAAAATGGGCAGTTTTGACACACAACAAACAATGCCATAGATGTCTCAAGTTTTGAGGGAGCATGCAGTTGGCATGCTGACTGCAGGAATGTCCACCAGAGCTGTTGCCAGAGAATTTAATGTTCATTTCTCTACCGTAAGCCACCTCCCAACGTCATTTTAAAGAATTTGGCAGTACGTCCAACCGGCCTCACAACCACAGACCACGTGTGCTCCGTTATATGGTGCGAGCGGTTTGCTGATGTCAACATTGTGAACAGAGTGGCCCATGGTGGCAGTGGGGTTATGGTATGGGTTCCTCAGGCCACTTGTGAGGCCCATTTCCTTTCAGGTATCTGTGACCAATAGATGCATATCTGTATTCCCAGTCATGTGAAATCCATAGATTAGGGCCTAATTAATTTATTTCAATTGACTGATTTCCTCATATGAACTGTAACTCAGTAAAATCAATGAAATTGTTGCATGTTGCGTTCATATTTTTGTTCAGTATAGTGTGTGTATTTTCTAATGTTCACTTCCTCCTCCTTTGACTCAGTTATTCCTTCAGAGGGTGGAAACATAACTTTAAACCTGTGTTTAATTTATACGTTTCACATACAATGAGTGTACCAAACATTAAGTACAACTTCCTAATATATATATTATTTTAAGCCACTTAAATATTTTGTCTTGCCCATTCACCCTCTGAATGGTACACAATTTCCCCCCCGGGGATCAATAAAGTACCTATCTATCTATCTATCTATCTATCTATCTATCTATCTATCTATCTATGTTTCAAGGCTTAAAAATCCTTCTTTAGGTGTCCCCTCTCCTTCATCTACACTGATTGAAGTGGCTTTAACAAATTACATCAATAAGGGATCATAGCTTTCACCTGGTCAGTCTGTCATGGAAAGAGCATAATGTTCATAATGTTTTGTACACTCAGTGTATATCTTTCATTACGAAATGAGTACTGCGCTGACTCTCTTCCACTGACTCTATGCATACACACACTGTACTGGGGCAGCTTTTTGAAAGAGAGTGCCACTTATTAAATTAAGGACTGAACAACCTTTTCAGCAGAGGAAATATGTTAGTTTTTGTGACCTGTATTCTACCGTTTGACAGTCTTGGTGTATTTTTCGCATAATAATGTCCCCAAACTTTTGCAAAACAAGTTTGGGGACAGTGTAGAGAGTTTTAAATAAGTGAATAAAGTTAGGAGAAAAACTGTTACGTCAGCATGACAGAGAGACATAAATATAATGGGAGGCTGGGTTGCCATGGTGACTGGGACGGACAGTGGTGAATTGTGCACTGTGTAAGAGCTATATATATACAGTGGGGAGAACAAGTATTTGATACACTGCCGATTTTGCAGGTTTTCCCACTTACAAAGCATGTAGAAGTCTGTAATTTTTATCATAGGTACTCTTCAACTGTGAGTGACGGAATCTAAAATAAAAATCCAGAAAATCACATTGTATGATTTTTAAGTAATTAATTTGCATTTTATTGTATGACATAAGTATTTGATACATCAGAAAAGCAGAACTTAATATTTGGTACAGAAACCTTTGTTTGCAATTACAGAGATCATACGTTTCCTGTAGTTCTTGACCAGGTTTGCACACACTGCAGCAGGGATTTTGGCCCACTCCTCCATACAGAACTTCTCCAGATCCTTCAGGTTACGGACTTTCAGCTCCCTCCAAAGATTTCCTAATGGGTTCAGGTCTGGAGACTGGCTAGGCCACTCCAGGACCTTGAGATGCTTCTTACGGAGCCACTCCTTAGTTGCCCTGGCTGTGTGTTTTGGGTCGTTGTCATGCTGGAAGACCCAGCCATGACCCATCTTCAATGCTCTTACTGAGGGAAGGAGGTTGTTGGCCAAGATCTCACGATACATGGCCCCATCCATCCTCCCCTCAATACGGTGCAGTCGTCCTGTCCCCTTTGCAGAAAAGCATCCCCAAAGAATGATGTTTCCACCTCCATGCTTCACGGTTGGGATGGTGTTCTTGGGGTTGTACTCATCCTTCTTCTTCCTCCAATCACGGCGAGTGGAGTTTAGACCAAAAAGCTCTATTTTTGTCTCATCAGACCACATGACCTTGTCCCATTCCTCCTCTGGATCATCCAGATGGTCATTGGCAAACTTCAGACGGGCCTGGACATGCGCTGGCTTGAGCAGGGGGACCTTGCATGCGCTGCAGGATTTTAATCCATGACGGCGTAGTGCGTTACTAATGGTTTTCTTTTAGACTGTGGTCCCAGATCTCTTCAGGTCTTTGACCAGGTCCTGCCGTGTAGTTCTGGGCTGATCACTTTCCTCATGATCATTGATGCCCCACGAGGTGAGATCTTGCATGGTGCCCCAGACCGAGGGAGATTGACCGTCATTTGAACTTCTTCCATTTTCTAATAATTGCACCAACAGTTGTTGCCTTCTCACCAAGCTGCTTGCCTATTGTCCTGTAGCCCATCCCAGCCTTGTGCAGGTCTACAATTGTATCCCTGATGTCCTTACACAGCTCTCTGGTCTTGGCCATTGTGGAGAGGTTGGAGTCTGTTTGATTGAGTGTGTGGACAGGTGTCTTTTATACAGGTAACGAGTTCAAACAGGTGCAGTTAATACATGTAATGAGTGGAGAACAGGAGGGCTTCTTAAAGAAAACTAACAGGTCTGTGAGAGACGGAATTCTTACTGGTTGGTAGGTGATCAAATACTTATGTCATGCAATAAAATGCAAATTTATTATTTAAAAATCATACAATGTGATTTTCTGGATTTTTTTAGATTCCGTCTCTCATAGCTGAAGTGTACCTATGATAACAATTACAGACCTCTACATGCTTTGTAAGTAGGAAAACCTGCAAAATCGGCAGTGTATCAAATACTTGTTCTCCTCACTGTATATCAGCCTATATATGTTGGAATTACATTTCACAATGACATACGAGATGGGCTAAAAAACACAATTTGAAGAATGAGCCAGAAAGGGAGAGAGAACACATCACATTTTTTCAGAACAGTGAGTACTGAGGAAACTCACAGATGGGCAATCACTCACTGCCGTAACACTTTTAAACATGCCGAGGAGAGGACATGGGTCAAAAGTGAGAATGTGAAATGAACTTTATGCCTCGGTTATTTGGACATATCTCTCTGCGTGTCTGAGTAATTGAAAGCATGGCAAACAAACAGTATCACAGTATCAAGTATCAGTCTGGGCTGGCTTGAGGGTAGTGTGTGGTAAACCTTTGACCCAGAAGCTCCAACAACACAATACTCAAATCAAAATGGTTTAAAAGCATATTTTTGTGTGTGTGTGTGTGTAAGTCAACTTAAGAGTGGTAGCAATGTCATCTAAAACAAATGAGATGGAAGTCTTAGTCATGTGTTATTCATATGTTGTAGTTCAGAGTAGCAATTGTCTCAGAATGCTCAAATGCCTTGGAGAGAGAGCATGACTGGTCATGTTCGTGTGGAAACATTGATGGTTTCCATCTGGCCCATGACAGGGGTGGGTGGGAGAGGGCCTTTGGGCTGGGGTTGGACACTACTCATGCAGTTTTAAAGGAGTGCAAGTACGAATGACGACAGACAACAACAAGCAACTGTATCAACTGTTTTATATTTTAAAACATAATATAAAAACTGGGTAAAAGTGCTTTTTGCTATATTATTTGGGTGCAATTAAATACCAAACAATACTGTATTGCTTATTCTTACAAGTTGCTTGATTTCTCACCTCATCAGCGAAAATACCGTTGATGTGCATCAACTACAGTTCCTGGATCAAACACTAAATTGGTGATAAAGGTACTGTGGAGTTAAAACCAGCACACATGGACCCCACAAATATTGTAACGTGAAACCACACCTGTACTTCAAATACAGCATTCGTTAACATTATATAGTGTGGTTTTATTGTATCTGCCTTTTATGACTCATATCATGGAAGAGTGAACAAACTGTAGATAGCTGCTCTTCATTAAATGGTTTGAAAGTGAAATGCACTCATAAATGTAGAGGTTGCTTGTACACTGTGGTTGCAGAGTATCAATGGTTTATTGTGTTAAACGTTCAGCGCCTCTCTAACTGGTCGCATTGTGCAAAAGTCCTCCCTTTTCAGTGTGCTCATCTGACAGAAGGCAGCCATCCTGTCATTTCTGAGAAGACCCAAATGCTCTCCCTGACTTTGGATATGAAAAAAAAAACATGTGCTGCTGCTTCAGGGGGAAGGGGTGTTTTCTAGGCAAACAAAGACTTACAACACCTTGCTTGTTTTAGCAAGGAGCAACACAGTTTCACCACGTAGAGTCCATGTTACAGCGGCGCAGAAATGGACTCAACCGCACGAATGCCCGGCTGTCCCGTCTTCAGTCAGCTGTTCTTGCCACACAAAAATGTTTCATACAATTTTACAGCCTTCATCCATAAACGTTGGTTACACAGTTGTACAGTCATTGTGCCAGCCCTACGAGTACAGTGCTTTTGTGTTCAAGGGTTTCCACTCAGGACCACTACTCTCCCATTCCTTGTCACCCCATCCCATTAGATAATGGTGCTTTAACATGACAAGAGTGTATGTGGTAGTGCTTGACAAAGAGGACCCAGTCCCAAAGGGAGATCATTGGTGGATGGGAGGGAGACTTGACCCAACAAAGCCTTCTATGGAGGTCAACCCTGCCCACCAACTACAAACCCCCGTCTTCGCAGGCACTTCACAGAACCATCTACAACAGCACAGATACACCATTCGGTTGTCATGCAACCGGTCAACAATTTGAGGGGTTTAACATAGAAATGGTTTACAGTATCTCATCATCTATTCCACTATGAGAACGCCCCACTGACCTACCTGATAGAGTCCCTAATACTGTCCTAAATCATGTTAAGGACAAGTCGTCTCAAGCTATAAACAAATGAGTGTCAAAGGCCATGTCAGGACAGTGTGACATACAAAGTAAGCAGATGTGTAGTGTCTATTGCTTTGTTTAGATGGCAGCTGCCATGGATTTCAATTAATTGTCCCTCCCATATTGACATGGGAACCCCTTTAAAAACTGTCGAGTGAATACATTCCTTCAGACTCAACTCATCATGAATTTGTATTGCTCCATATGGGGACAACTGACTTGAACAGATGTGCCTCCTTAACTGTGACCCTTATGGTCGTTCTCCATTGGCTGCCTCTGCAGAACTGGTGCAACAACTGCAGAACTGTCTATGCCACCTGGGCTGTGAACAAAACTGTCACGAAAGGACGAGGAACTTTATTCATCTCATTATGGAACAGCTGATTACTTTAATTTGCTAAAGAACATGATTATGCTTGGTGTTTGCAATTTTGGGAAATAGTACTGGTTCCAATATGCCAGGCAAACTAAAAGTATTGCAATACAGGTATGTATTTGACTCAGGTATAGTATTGTACACTGACAGGTCTTGTAATACTACGTCCCAACGCTTCCTTATATGAATTTCTCAAGCATTCAAATTACACAATGTTATTCAAGCCTTAGAGTGGGCATGAGCTGAACTTAGTGAGTGGTGTCGTAATGGCTGAAAATACAGTAGGTCCATACAGCTGTCATACCGCTCAGGAAGGAGACCCGTTCTGTCTCCTAGAGATTAACGGTGCAAAAAGTGCAAATCAATCCCAAAACAACAGCAAAGGACCTTGTGAAGATGCTGGAGGAAACAGGTACAAAAGTATCTATATCCACAGTAAAATGAGTCCTATATCGACATAACCTGAAAGGCCGCTCAGCAAGGAAGAAGCCACAGCTCCAAAACAGCGGTTTGCAATTGCACATGGCGACAAAGATCGTACTTTTTGGAGAAATGTCCTCTGGTCTGATGAAACAAAAATAGAACTGTTTGGCAATAATGACCATCGTTATGTTTGGAGGAAAAAGGGGGAGGCATGCAAGCCGAAGAACACCATCCCAACCGTGAAGCACGAGGGTGGCAGCATCATGTTGTGGGGGTGCTTTGCTGCAGGAGCGAATGGTACACGTCACTAAATCGATGGCATCATGAGGAAGGAAAATTATGTGCATATATTGAAGCAACATCTCAAGACATCAATCAGGAAGTTAAAGCTTGGTCGCAAATGGACAATGACCCCAAGCATTCTTCCAAAGTTGTGGCAAAATGGCTTAAGGACAACAAAGTCAATGTATTGGAGTGGCCATCACAAAGCCCTGACCTCAATCCTATAGAAAATGTGTGGGCAGAACTGAAAAAGTGTGTGCGAGCAAGGAGGCCTACAAACCTGACTCAGTTACACCAGTTCTGTCTGGAGGAATGGGCCATGAAATGAAAGAAATAAAAGCAGACATAAATCATCCTCTACTATTATTCTGACATTTAACATTCTTAAAATAAAGAGGTGATCCTAACTGACTTAAGACAGGGAATTTTTACTAGGATTAAATGTCAGGAATTGTGTAAGTTTAAATGTATTTGGCTAAGGTGTAAGTAAACATCCGACTTCAACTGTAGTATCCACCCTGCAAACATTTTTGGTAAGCCTTGTATGCCAGAAACTGACAGGCTTAACTTGCATCTCATGATTTGTCTGGCAGCTGCATGGTGTAGTGTGTGTGCAGTATCAGAACAGGATGTTTCCTGCCCAACGACTTCTCTCGTGCTACTGTAATCTGAACTACACAGACCAGTAGCACCCAACAGTAGTAGGTCTATTGCGACATGTCCTCCTTATTGGTCCCACTTTAAGGCTTTACATAGCATACAGTCTTTACAAGCACTACCCAATGGACATGCTATTTAGAGTAAGGTTTTCACTCACAGCAACAGTATTACTTAAGATTCTCTCTCAGCAACTTCTCAATCAATGGAAACAATTTGACTTACAAGTCATTGCTGCAGGTATACTGTAAAACATGTATTCCACAGGCTCACTGTAACATATGCAACACTACTGCATCAAACATGAGTGATTTGATGGTTTATAACAAGTTTATGGCATCGATGAAGGCAAGCCGTCATGTGACAAGGGTAACTGTAGAGGGATATCGGAGTGTACCTACAAGGAGAAAAGTCAGACAAATGTAATGAAACTTGTGCCAAGAAACAGGAACCAATTAGGGATGAGGGCATAAGTCATCATAACGGCCGTGCTCGACGCATGGTTGATGCATGCGACATCTGAGTAGGGGAATGCAACCATTATCTTATACTACTCACATGTTCCCTTTATACATGACCCTAAGCATGATTGCTTAATTAACCCAGGAACCACACTGTGTGGAAGAACCTGCTTTCAATACTTTGTATCCCTCATTTACATGAGTGTTTCCATTATTTTGGCAGTTACATGTACTTCACACCTGTGCTTGAATACACCGCCACCATGTGGAACTCCTCTGTCACTACAACCATTTGCTCAGAGGGCAGGACCATCTCTTCAGTGGTGTGATCAGTTACTAAAATTCAATTCAGAAAACAGTGTGCCTTTACCTTTCTTATGGAAATTGGTTGCAAGACCCTACCGGTAATAATTAAGGTCGCACAAGTCTTAGGCACAAAACGTATCACAGGACTAACGGAAAGTTCTCCATTACCCAAAAAATTATACAAAATGGGAGACTGGTTGCAATGGAGCTCAAATTCTTCAACAAACAAAAGTGTGGGTGTATATTTATTCTTTTAATTGGCCAGTAGAGAATAAGAAAGAAAACATTGCAAATCACTGTACAGTTCTGCATACTCTTATCAAAGAGAATCCACGGTAAAATCCACATCTGCTGTGAGGAAAGGAATGCAGGGGCTGTCCTCAGAATGGTATGAGCACACAGAGTCCTGTCACTACAAATACATAGGTTTAAACTCTGATTTTAAGAAAAGAAATAGGCAAGGTATATTACTTTGTGGCTGTGGTAACTAGAGACGACTGGTCTATCACACACACAAATAGGGAAAGACATGATGCCCAGTACAGGCTAATAGATAGGTCTCTGGACAGAGAGCGAAAGTCCAGGTCAGGAAGCCATTTTTGTAATGTTCCCCAAGGACTGCAGGTTAGCGGGAGAATTGCCTCTTGTCCCCCTTGCCTTTGTTGACGTGCTTGAAGATCTTGGCTTTGTGAACACCCTTGCCCTTCTGGTAGCCAAATCCACCGCCTCCGCCCCGCTTCGTCATCTTCAGTCCTCCTTTGCTGTGGACGTCTGGAGAGGAGTGCTGGGTTAAGGGAAACACTGTACTGAACTGACCAATTAGGTAATGATGTTGCATTGCTTAAGTATGCTACAATTACTACGCATCATTATTTTATCATAAATAAATAGATGGGATAAGTTTACAAAAGTCATGACAACAAATAGTTAAACAAAGGCAATGCAAAACGACATTGGTGAAAGCATGCCTAGGTTGTTGGCCATAGAAAAGGATACTGAGGTCGACGTAGGGGGGCACTTTGAAGCCGAAGGAGAGCGCCACCATGGGGAGGTTGAGCGTGTTGACGCTGTAGATCGCTTTGAGCGAATGAGAGTCGTACGCCCGCACGTAGGACTTGTAGGCCTCCTGGGCTGACTTGTGCAGGTAGTAGTTCTTCTCAATCAATTTCTCCAGCTTCAAAGAACAAAATGTGAAGACCTTTGTATGAATTTGTCATTGGGATTTTAAGGCTTGTCAGATAATTGCACTAATGTCCAGAAGTTGACTCCTGTACATAGGAGGATGTTGTTCAGCATTTGACCATATGACGTTATGTAATCTAGCTCTCACAGATGTTATGTCATTTAACTCTGGTTCACATGCAGAAATAAATGTGGATGCATGTCTTACTTGACCCTGGATATCGGAGATCTTCGCCCAAGAGAATTCAAACTCACTCAAAGGAACCTGAAGCAAGATGGAAAAAACATTATACATTTCCTTTTAAAACATAATTCATCAGTTGCATGTTTTCCTTGTTTTGCTTTTATGAGCTGGGTTGAGGTAAGGTTAGAGATAGTTGGGTGGTTGTGTTAGGCTCTTACCTTAGCCTGTTTGAGGAAGCGCAGGAAGCCCAGCTCCTCTGGCCTAAGGATCAGGAGGGCATGACCTATGCCGTTAATCCCGCGAGCTGTTCTGCCGACCCTGTGGATGTATTCCTAGGATAAGAAAGAGGGAAGAAATTGTTAATGCTTCACCGAGGCCTTGGCTGGAGATGCCTATAGACTAGGGGTTATTTCGAAATAGTGTCAAAGATACATGAATGTGTGTCTCAAACTTCACTAGGTACCTTGGGGTCATCTGGGGGGTCATACTGTACGATCCAGTCCACCTCTGGGATGTCCAGGCCTCTGGCCGCCACGTCTGTACACAGCAGGATGCCCGAGTCAGCATTACAGAACTGGAAGAAGGTGGTGGTACGCTTCGTCTGTTTCTGCTTCCCCTGAGATATCACAGAAAAGGATTAGACGCCAGCCACAGACAGCATTGCCCACATAGGATAACATGCCATTGCCAAACCGCACAGCATATTACAGTACATGTTTGTGTTCAATCCCATAGCGCAATATATGTTCATATCCGTCGTCCGAGTTTGGCCGGTGTAGGCAGTCATTGTAAATAAGAATTTGATTTGCCTAGTTAAATAAATAAAAAATAAAAATGAATAAATATATATAAGATGTGTTATAATTTTACAAGGCCTTAAGTGTGGATGTACCAGTTGTCTCCACAGCAGACCCATGAGCGAGAGAATGCCTTGTGGGTTCAGACTGGGGTTCATTATAGCAAAGCTCAAATTGAGCCAGATAATCGTCCGAAGACTACTGACACAGAGTGTAGCCTGCAATCTGTTACTTGTCTTGGAACTACATTGTTGTTACTAGAGACAGAGATTAATCATATTTTAGTGCATGCGTAATTATCGGCAGTGATGTACATGGGTTGAGTGTCTTTTCGACTAAAACATGAGTCAGGTTTGTAGGCCTTTTTCAAATAACTTCCTGAGACAAGCTAATAAAGTGAGTCAGGCCATTTTTAGCAGACACTAAACAGATGAACTGTCAGAAACAGTGAGGTACTATCTGAACTTGTCCTAGAGAAACCCATTTTCGTTCTACAAGACAGAGGTGACAACTCACGTGGATGGCCATGACGGGCAGGTCGATGTAGTTGAGCAGCTCGTAGTGGAACTTGACCGACATGCAGGAGGAGAAGAACACCATCAGCTTCTTCTTACGGTTCTTCTTCAGGAAGGTGAAGAGCAGCATGAAGCGCTTCTCAGACGGACACACCACGTAGCCCTGGCAACCAAGACAATGTTTTCATATGAGACCACGTATCCTTGATGCACCAGAGAACCACATGCCTGTCAAGTACATATTCTAAATGATGTGTGAGCAGGGTCTCAAACCCCACTTCTATCTAGCAGACACTATAGGAAACGACAGCACTACTACAGGCCAAACCTCACTGAACGGCCTGCATAACCATGCCTGAATTTCGGCACTCCAAAATTAACTGTCAGGACCACTAACAAAAAGCATTAAAGCTTTGCTACTTTCAAATTCATGTCTTGGGGCAACTGACGGAAATGCACTTAGCTTATCGTCACACACTGCAGCAGCGAGTTGTTTTGTTTACCTGTTCCAGGCCATCCACGGTGGCGTTGTCCTTGTTGTCGTCCACGCCCACATAGAGGGGCTCCTTCTTCAGGGAGATACGGGCCAGGTCCTCCACCTTTCGGGTCTGGGTGGCCGAGAACAGCATGGTCTGCCTCCGCTCTGAGGAACAATGCATGATGTTAGACACTGGGAGTTAGACATGCACAAGACAAATAGCACCATCAAACTCCATGGTACAGTATATGCAAGGTTGGTTATGGCCATGTGGGTACGTACTTGGCAGGAGTTTGATGATCTGCTTCAGCTCCTCCTCAAAGCCGACCTCCAGGATACGGTCGGCTTCGTCAATGATCAGACACTGGAGATTCTTATACATGAAGCCGGCAGTATTCTACAGAGAGCAAGGGGGTGGGGAGAAACAAATGAAGAGGCAGGACTAAATGTGTGCAAAACAATCCTTCTGTAAAATAAGTAACCTACACTGAAACGTTATACAATCCAATCCTTTGTCAAAATTGCAGGGCTTAGAGGTTACCTGGTCCCCACTTTGACAGAAATGTACGAAAAGCACTTTAGTAAATGCACTGTTCTTATCATCATCATGGTTACCTGCAGGTGGTCCAGCAGTCTTCCGGGTGTGGCCACCAGGATGTTGACACCGTTGGCCAGCCTTTGGGCCTCGGCAGTGCGGTTGCTACCGCCCATGATCAGGCCGAAGGTGTGCACGTGGTGGGTCATCAGCTCCTTCATCACGCCATACGTCTGCATGGCCAACTCACGAGTTGGGGACAGGATCACCACGCCCGTGCCTGGGGATAGTGGAGAAGCAGGGTTGAGTCTTAGGCCCGTTCCATTTCAGTTCCTAGACCTTTCTTCTGGTCTAGACTCTATGCCTTTGATGTTAGCAGAACTAAAAAAGACTAGCTGTGGGGCAGCATATGGATAACATCCAACCTAATCTTACCATTCCTGGGCATGAACTTGAGTTTGTAGATGAGCTCGATGGAGGGGATGAGGAAGGCCAGGGTTTTACCACTGCCAGTCTTAGCAGCCGCCAGGACATCTCTAGAAATATTCAAAAAGAGCCAAGAAGGTCAACTATCAAGCTAAAAACAACATTACTAAGTTCATAGTCCCGCAGGGCTGATTCTAGGATGGATAGGGTTGTCGCGGTGACCATATTATCACCACACCAGCAGTCACGAGTCATGAAAGCAGTCAAATTATGTTGGTCACAGTAATCCAATCCAAAACTGTGCAAATTAATGGCAGCCTACCACACTTGATAACGGTCATCACTAATGGCATGGTAGTCAATGCGCCATTGTCCCTCTAATAACTCTAACTTTATGAATGAATTTGAATAATGAAGACAAATGGTGATGGGAAAGCCCTGGACCCAATATGCATATATTTAAAATCTGTACCGAAAGGACCTAAAGGACAACCAAACCTGTCCCCTTATGGGCCCGTTCCGTTCCAAGTGAGGGAAGCAGCAGAAAAGCCAATTGTTTTGCTACTTTATTAAACTGGAGCCACGGAGAAAGGGAGAGAGAAACAGGCACAGAGCAAGTAGCTGTAGGCTACTAGGGAGCGGAGGCCATGTGTGTGAAAATGTAATTAAGACATGGGAGGCTCGGAGCAGGCAAGGAGGGAGTGACAGAAACACAAGGCTTACTTGGAGGTTCCTTCGACAATGTAACAATAAGAAATAAGAATACGAACATACAGTAAATGGCAGTAGAATAGAATAAACATTTTAGAATAAGTATAAATACACAAATGCACAATTTATAGTCCAATATTAACACGTGTATTGGGGAAGGGTGGGATGGGGGCAAGTAAATAAACTGTATAAGAGTCTGGTAGCAGCAGTTGTGATGTGTGTAGCATGAATGTGTGTATGTATGTCTGTGTGAGTGCATGTTAGCCTACACATAACATAGCCTAAATAGCAGCCTACCTGTTGGCTTTTGATTGTTATAGCCTCTCATTTCATTTTTTAAAAAGTGTCATTTTAATTCTACACCAGCAGAGCAACAATGCAACAATGAAATTGCCTCTCCCTCTCTCTCCCTGGGTAGCGCAAGGATCAGAGTTCATTACTTGTTTTTAGACTTTATCCAAATCATCAATAGAGTCGCATCATGCAGCCTATATGTTTTGATTTCTAAGACATTCACAGGTTTATAGGCTCATCACAATGAAATAAAACATGGATTTATTAGACTTTTAGATGTTCCAAATGCTCGCATCAATCAGCAGCTTGTAGGCGTGGAAGCCCGGAGATGCTAAACATATTGATGTTAATTAACAGTCAATGACTGAGACAGGAAGTAATTTGCATGACAATTACAGGCTGACAAAATGTCACGACTGCCACAACCCTAGTCCTAGAAGGAATTTATAGAGCTCCGTTTTAGTCAGCCTTGTAGAGGTGCAGGGATGCATTAACAGGTGGAAATTCTGGAGAAACTTGGAGATAAACTGTAGGCTTACCTTCCCTCCAGTAGGGGGCGGATGCTTTTGTGTTGGATCTCAGTCATGTGGTCAAAGCCCATCTCCTTCACACCCTTTAGAGTGTTCTCACTCACCAGAGAGGCTAACGAGGCAAACGACGTGTCCTCAAACGCACCTGGGATACAGAATCCAGTTAAGAGTTCAAACCTGCATGGGTTTGGCATAGAAGGGCTCTAGTCTAGCAATAACAAGGCACGCAGACTGACTAAGGATTACCTAAATGGGCAACTGGCGGCGTGCCCATTTAGGTAATTTTTGGGTGGGTGGGGTAGATCAGCTTAATTTTTTTGATGGACCTCAACCCAATTGAGATGGTTTGGGATGAGTTGAACCGCAGAGTGAAGGAGAAGTAGCCAACAAGTGCTTTTAAAAAAACTGCTTAAAAAAATGTTTACAATTGCAGGAAATTAGCTATAAAACAGCAAATGTAACTCTCCTCCCCTCGGCAAAATTAGTAGAACTGCATGAATTTAGTTATATAAAATTGTAATATCTGCTCTCTATCCCATGGCAAAATGTGCAGAATTGCAGCAAACTTTCTTTAAAGCTGCACAATTAACTCAAACAAAAAAATTGTCTCCACTGTAAAGATGCGGGCTGCTAAAATAGGTTGCTCGCAATGTGGTGGAGGGGTGATGCACGTGGGTACGCAGACCTGCAAGCAGTTGCAGCCCCTCATGATGAATTCAGTTTTTTTGTGGCCCCCACCCCCATCAAAGTTGCCTATCCCTGACCTAATGTAAAAGACCATGGCTACCAGTCAGGACATGGATAAAATACATAATATTATAAAAATGTGTATGCTTGAAGAGGCTAAATTGTAAATAGTTAATGGGCCATATCTAATACTGAGAAATTACTGCTACAGATAACATGCACAGTTGACAAGGCTAACATTTGGTAGCGTAAAGGCCTCGGATTGACCTGTCTATGTCATTAAACATTAAATACCTGTCAAGCCAGTTGGGAGCTCTGGTCCATCTTCCTTCTCCTCGTCATCATCATCATCATCATCCCCAAACTTCTCTCCTTCCCCCTTTTCCATCTCATCTTCACTTCCCTCTTCATCACCCCCCTCGTCGTCATCATCTTCCTCCTCCTCTCCAGCCTCGGCCCCTTCAAGATGCTGTGTGGGTTTGGCTGTGGCCTGATCATCATCGTCCTCAGTCACTCCCTTCTCCATGTCCTTCTTGGCTTTTTTCACACCTACGTTAGAAGCATATAAATATACTTTGACAAGGAAAACATGAATTGACTTGATAAACTGACACTTAGCCATGTACCCCGACCTTCTTGAAAGGTACATAACAGAATCTCAAATTCTAGCTACAACAAGTTTAGTAAATGACTGAACAGTAACGTTACACAACATTACCTGGCGATTCAGCAGTGTTGAGCTTCCTTTTCATCTTGACCAAAGGTTCTTCTGTGCCCACCTCTGCAGACACATTCTTCTGTTTTTGTTGCTTCTTCGTGGGTTTGGTATTCTGTGACTTTGAAATTGCTGTGGACCCTTGACTCGTTTCATCACAACGCTCCTCTGGAAGTCCGTTTGCGTCATCTGTGAATACACAGAATTAAACAAAAAAGTCACATCATCAACCAGGCAAAGGAGGCTGGCTAGCTAGCTAGCACTACTATAAGCTATCCCTTGATCATGACTCTGTTCCATTACATAACACACAGCCATTGGATCAAGGCAACTTCTGTAGGGGGGAGTTTTGTTAAGAGGTGCGACGCTCGGTCTGAACATTAACATGCATGTTATCGTAAAGAAATAATACTTTTTAAAAAAAGGGGTTAAATTGACACACCTTTACGGTCAGATTTCCATGTTATAGCACATGTTCACGGGGGGAAACAACAGAAGACAGAGTGGACTACCAGTGCTAATTTGCTATCTGAGTCTCTGAACACCTGTGTGTAAATCGGGAGTCCCATAGGGTGGTGCACAATTGGCCCAGCATCGTCCGGGTTAGGGGAGGGTTTGGCCGGGGTAGGCCGTAATCGTAAATAAGAATTTGTTCTTAACTGACTAGTCTAGTTGAATAAAGGTTAAGGCCATTGGACTAAAACCTTGTTCACATTAACGGTTGTGCGGATGTCATACATTTCAGTGGGGACATCCACAGCGGAGTGGGGACTCCGTTGCGAGACGGACGCTGCATAATTGGACTTTTTCAAACTTCACCTTGTCTTCAGTCCAGCCAGAGTCCGTCAAAGAACAGTAAGTTACCAAACCACAGAAAAGTAAAATGTGGTTTTCGGTGATGGCTTTATCGGATAGCTTGTAAACAATTACCCATTCCTATAAGTGAGTACTATTTTAATAATAATGTTAAATAATACATATGCTGTTAAGCCAATTATATTATACGATCATTACCCCTGTTTATTGTGCGATATGACGATATATATTGTGCGATAGAAAAACAGCCATCATTTCATGTTATGCTCAATCGTTTATTTTGTGTCGCAAATCACACTATGGACATATTTTGTGTCAATTGGACGACGCTTAATTTGCAACACAAACAAACATGGAGGAGAGTGAACGTGACACAGAGACACAGAACTCGTACCTAAAAGAGGGTCTACTTCAGTCGCACGGACGTGGTTTGGGTATGAAAAGTCTGACACGGACCAGAAAACCGTCCTCTGCCAAATATGCCGCAGGCCGGTACCGACAACAGGCTCAAAACACCACTAACCTCTTACCATCTACGCAAGAATCATGTGAAACAGAGAGAGTCTACGGATGAGACCCAAAAAAGTACAGTTGAGTGCTCAAAACAAACCCCCGACTGCGCCACACCATATGATACCAAAGAATCACGAAGATGGAAGAAGATAACAGCTGCCGTTACAACTTACATCTGCAAAGACATTTACACAGTCGAGAAACGGGGGTTTCGTGAGTTGGTGCTAACACTCGACCCAAGGTACCAAATGCCAAGCCGAAAACACTTCAAGTAGGGTTGCCTCGTTTATATCAGGAGTGTCAAAGTAGAGGAGGAAACATCAGGCAAACATAAGTGTAAGGGCCAAAGTAGAGATTCTGCAACATCGGGCATTATGAAGCATTGCTGCCAAATATCTATTTTGTTTGCAGCACTTTGGTTGTTTTCATATAATGCTATAATTCAAAAACTTGGAGTGTTTTGTTTACTACTATATTTTATATATCTATTTGTGAGCCTTATTTTTCTGCTATAGTTTAAACTTGAAAGTTTTCCATGTTTACATTTGGTATTTTATATACCAATATTTGTCAGGTCAGTATTCATTTGTTTGCTGCTACAATTCAAACATTTCTACTGTTAAAGAGTATTATAATGTTTGATATATACTTTTTAATCATATTCACATTTTAGGCCTATATTTATTTTGTTTGCAACTATAGTTGAAGTGTTTTCTATTTACCTTAGAATTTAAACATTGATATTTTATATTCTGTTACATGCTTAATTGAACATTTGCACAAAGGTTCTAAATAAAAGGAGAAATAATCAAATATGAGTAAGTACCATTTATTTGTTGAGTATAATTCAAAATGTAATAAGAAATAGGCGGTCATTTTATATAAACTATTTATTAATTGAATTTACAGAAAATGTGCTATATCGTGATAAGTATCGTTATATGAGATTTTGGTAATATCGCCCAGCCCTACTACCAAATATGGTGATGAGAGGAAGACCTGTGACCGGCAGTGGGAGAAGATTGAGAGATGGATTTTGGCCAACATTCTGCTAATTTCCGCATCAATGAAACTTTTGATCTCCATACAGTTGTTTCCAAAATTAGAATCTCTAACAGAGGACTGTGTTTGGTAGACTTTACCCTTTGCCAAAGTTTTAAAAAATTGCATTGTTTAGAAGGAGTGCAACAGCAAATTTAGTTATTACACACGCGCCCTTCAGAGTAGGCATTCCTTAACTTAAATATTGAAATAAATGCTGGCTCTGCCCACTATGATTAATTTGCTCCCATTTGAAACAACAGGCTCTGGTCTATCTTAGGTTAGTTATAAAAATCGTTGCTACACTTGTCCATTCAGTAGCAGGGCAAATTCAGTAGTTTCTGCGAAACTCACAACGGTAGTCAAGCACCCAAACTAACAGGCTAAAGTTGGCTAGCTACCCCCAGACACAAATGAGAGACCACCTCTGACCATTCTACTCACCCTAGCAGAGCTGTTTTCATGTTATTTAGAGCATTGGTGACTAACTGCTGCTGGCAACAATTTAATAATTTTTTTTGCTGAAGTTTACTGACATCAGTCATATTCAATGGGTGAATCATTGAAAAATATGTTTACACATACTGTACATGTTATTCAATCACTTCATCCAAACTACTCGCATGCGTCTGCATAGCCAGGCGCTAAAATAGAACTTGGTTCTATTGTTGACAGCTGCAAGTCCCTCCTCTCCCATCTCCTCATTGGTTTTTAGGAGTATATACCCACGTGGGTGACTGAAAGCTGGCTGAACTGAGGTTGGTGGTGGTAATGCACCTTAAAGTTGGTTGGCAACCGTAATTTAAAGTCCAAAGAAGTAGACTGAAGGAGGAGAGATTACTAGAAACGGACAAAATAATCTGTGAATTTGAAGCGCATGATGCTGTCCCGTCTGTTCTCATTCACTACCATGAATTCTAATTCCAGCGTGTAAAAAAAAACTGAGATTTGAGCTTTATTCCAATATTGGTTATACTACAATCAATGCTATGTAAGTGATCTAGCTGGCTTATTCGTTTAGATATAACTAAGATATCAATAGTAAAACATGTCATGCATAACAATGTTTCTAAATTACCTAGGATGTATGTTGTTTCACTAGCTAATGGCTAACGTTAGCTAGCTAGCTACCAAACTAAAGAGTAGTAACTAGCTAGCTAGAAACAAGTGAACGGAATGGATCATGTTAATACAATCGGTGATTTAGATACGCGTATCAACTGAAAGGCTATCGTATGTGTGATTTACGAGATCAATGCTGAAAAAACACCTATCAGAGACAGTTAGCTAACATGGCTAACTAACTAGCCTTCCTTCGAGGTTGGCTAGCCCGATAATGTCAATACAACTTGTAGACAATGATTACAATACTCCAAAAACATTTACCATTATCTTCCTGTTGTTTCTGTTTCTTAAGTAGCTTTCTCTCTTTATTCTTTTCGCTTCTTTTATGGATTTTCTGCCGGAGAAGCCTCATCTGAAGATCTGCCATGATTGAAGCTGAGCATGCACACACGTGTGGAATTCAGGACCCCTCTAGGCTATGCCGTTGCCTGCCTGCCTGTAAATACATAGGACCCCATATGGTTGTCATTCATATTGCCAGAATGCAAATCGTCTGTACTATCCAGGGGAGAAACACTGCCCCCTTTCATGAAGCCATGAATTGCAGGCTGTTTTATCCAGAAGCAGGACCCCTCCCCTCCCATTTGCTATAATGCAGTGGAATTACTTTTGCTTCCTTCCACACATGTAGACACAGACACACACATCATCATCTTTAACCAAAGCCTAAAGGAGTGTGTGTGTGTGTGTGTGTGTCCATAGGCGTGGAAGAAAGCTAAAGTAATTCTACTGCCTTTCCTGGCTCCAACAGCCGCCCAATCAGTTTACTGCCTGTTCTTAATGAAAAGGCTAGAATGACTATATATGTGGATCATCATAGTCCCATGTAGCTCAGATGGTAGAGCACGGTGCTTGCAACGCCAGGGTTGTGGGTTCAATTCCCATGGGGAACAAGTACAAAGAAAGAACGAGTATGCACTAACTAACTGTAAGTTGCGAGTCTGCTAAATTACTTAAATGTAATGTCAGCACCCAGTGAGCTCACTGAAATTCAAAATGAGGTGTTACAGTCAGTATTGGAATGGGAGAGTAATATTAAACTGGTTTATTGTAAAAAGGAATATAATATGTTTCTAAAGACTTCTACATTAATGTGGATGCTACCATGATTATGGATAATCATGAATGATATGATGTTACATATGCACAAATATAATTCCCCAAGACATGCTAACATCTCACCACTACAATAACAAGGGAGGTGAGCATTTGGGAGGGTATGATATTCATGCCTTTAAATTTCTCAGTCATCATTATTCAGGATTATCGGTAATAATGGTAGCATCCACATTAATGTAGAAGTGTTTAGAAACATACACTATATATACAAAAGTATGTGGAAACCCCTTTCATATAAATGGATTTGGCTATTTCAGCCACACCTATTGCTGAAAGGTGTATAAAATTGAGCGCACAGCCAGGCAACCTCCATAGACAAACATTTGCAGTAGAATGGCCTTACTGAAGAGCTCAGTGACTTTCAACGTGGCACCATCATAGGATGCCAACAACAAGTCTGTTTGTAAAATTTCTGCCCTGCTAGAGCTGCCCCAGTCAACTGTAAGTGCTATTATTTTGAAGTGGAAACGTAGGAGCAACAATGGCTCAGCTGCGAAGAGGTAGGCCACACAAGCTCATAAAACGGGACTGCCTAGTGCTGAAGCACGTAGCGAGTAAAAACCATCTATCCTCGGTTGCAACACTCACTACCGAGTTCCGAACTGCCTCTGGAAGCAACGTCAGCACAGTAATTGTTCTTTGAAACTGGCTCTCATGAGGACCGCCACAGGAATGGAAGACCCAGAGTTACATCTGCTGCAGAGGATAAGTTCATTAGAGTTACAAGCCTCAGAAATTGCAGCCCAAATAAATGCTTCACAGAGTTCAAGTAACAGACACATCTCAACAACCGTTCAGAGGAGACTGTGTGAATAAGGCCTTCATGGTCGAATTGCAGCAAAGAAACCACTACTAAAGGAACTGTCTAGTGGAATGTTGTCCCACTCCTATACAATGTGCAAAGTTGCTGGATATTGGCGGGAACTGGAACACACTGTCTTCTATATTAAGCCAGTGCATCCCAAACATCCTCAATGGGTGACATGTCTGGTGAGTATGCAGGCCATGGAAGAACTGGGACATTTTCAGCTTCCAGGAATTTAAATTGAACCTTTATATAACTAGGCAAGTCAGTTATGAACAAATTCTTGTTTACAATGACAGCCTACCCTGGCCAAACCCAGACAAAGCTTGGCCAAATGTGCACCGTCCTATGGGACTCCCAAACACAGCCAGATGTGACACAGCCTGGATTCAAACCAGAGATGCCTCTTGTACTGAGATGCAGTGCCTTAGACCACTGCACCACCCTGGAGCCCAGCAAACTGCTCACCCAAACGATGCCATACTGGTGGTCTGAGGTTGGACGTAATGCCAAATAAAACAATGTTGGAGGCGGCTTATGGTAGAGAAATTAACATTAAATTATCTGGCAACAGCTCTGGTGGACACTCCTGTAGTCAGTATGCCAAATGTACACTTTAAGAGAAATAAGCTTTTTGTGTGTATGGAACATTTCTGGGATCTTTTATTTCAGCTCATGGGACCAACACTTTTACATGTTGCGTTTTTATTGTTGTTCAGTGTAATTCCAACATGTACACGTGCGTAAAAAAGTACAATTTCCGTTTTATTTGGGCTTTAGTCAAATATTGGGCTATACTACAAGCAATCAATGCCATGTAAGTTAGCTAGCTGGCTTATTCATTTATATATAACTAAGATATCAATGTATTAAAACCTGTCATGGATAACAATGTTTCGGAACCAAATACGTAACTTTGGACTACTTTAATACACATATAAGTGAATTTGTCCCAATACTATTGGTCCCCTTAAATGGCGGGACTATGTACGAAAAGTGCTGTAATTTCTAAACGGTTCACACCATATGAATGCAAATACCCTCAAATTAAAGCTGACTGTCACTTTAACCTCATAGTCATTGTATCATTTCAAATTCAAAGTTCTGGCAAAACAACAACAAAGTGTCACAGTCCCAATACTTTTGAAGCTCACTGTAATCCATTGATGGAAGTTCCTATTCAAGTCAAGACTGGCAGCCATTGCTAGCGTACCCATAATTTTAACAGAGGTTCCAAAATTCTTCCACATTGTGTTGTGTTGCAGCCTCAATTTAAAATGGTGTAGTGGAGAGGATGGGTCTGTGATGGCCGGTATGTTCCGGCTCGTTGGCTACATCTGCTGGCCAGGAGAGATGGTGTCCCGGTAGGGTAAGGCCTAATTACACACACCTGAAGCCACTTAATGGGAGGTATTTTAACCTGGCCTTGAGCACACCCAGTTTCTGGTTGTTTGGTGGGAAAAGCTACCAGGAGGGCAGAGGATTCTAGGATAACCTCAAGAGAAAGAAGGGACTGGACAAGAAGACACACACAGTAAGACCCAGACTGTATTTGAGTTGCTGTTTTTCTTTTCTTTTGTTTATAGCCAGTAAACAGTTTAGCCGTCCGGTCGCAGTGAGGGACCGGAAGAACTGTATAGTAAGGCTCTCGAAAGAGCTAGGCTTTTGTTTTGGTGTTATTGATACCCAGCGCCTAGGCGTGGCCTCACTTATAAAAGTCCTGGGTTACTGCCTTGGAGAATGGTTCCCCACTTCTGTTTCTCCTCGTTCTTGTACCTTGAGGCTCAGCCTGGCTAGCAACCTGCTACAATGGATTAAATTTAGATTTTGTGTCACTGGCCTACACACAATACCCCATGTCAAAGTGGATTAATATTCTAAAACATTTTAGAAATGTATTAAAAATAAAAATCTGAAATGTCTTGAGTCATTAAGTATTCAAATCCCAAGCCTAAATAAGTTCAGGAGTGAAAATGTGCTTAACAAGTCACGTAAGCATGGACTCATATGTGCAATAATAGTGTTTAACATGATTTTTGAATGACTGCCTCATCTCTGTACACCACACACACAATTATCTGTAATGTCCCTCAGTCAAGCAGTCAAACACAGATTCGACCAGGAAGGTTTTCCAATGCCTTGCAAAGAATGGCACCTATTGGCAGATATTGAATATCCCTTTGAGCATGGTGAAGGTATTAATTATACTTTGGATGGTGTTCACCCAGTCACTACAAAGATACAGGCGTCCTTCCTAACTCGGTTACCAGAGAGGAAGGACGCTTCTCAGGGATTTCACCGTGAGGCCAATGGTGTCTTTAAAACAGTTAGAGTTTAATGGCTGTGATAGGAGAACTGAAGATGGATCAACAACATTGCGGTTACTCCACAATACTAACCTAATTGACAGAGTGAAAAGAAGGAAGGCTGTACAGAATATAAATATGCATCCTGTTTGCAACAAGGCACTAAAGTAATACTGGAGTTGCCAAGAAGACAGTGAACGTTCCTGAGTGGCGACTTACAGTTTTGACTTAAAATCTATGGCAAGACCTAAAAATGGTCTTGCAATGATCCACAAACCATTTGACAGAGCTTGAAGAATTTTGAAAAGAATAATGGGCAAATGTTGCACAATCCAGGTGTGGAAAGCTATTCAAGACCTACCCAGAAATACTCACAGCTGTAATTGCTGCCAAATCTGCTTAACTCAGGGGTGTGAATACTTATGTAAATTAGATATTTCTGTATTTCATTTTAAATAAATTTGAAAAACATGTTTTCACTTTGTCATTATGGGCTATTGTGTGTAAAATGGGTGAGACAAAACATCTATTTAATACATTTTTTTATTCAGGCTGTAACAACAAAATATGGAATAAGTCAAGGGGTATGAATACTTTCTGAAGGCCCTATATAATATACACAACGAAACCACATTTAACAGTTTAGTGATGTCACGGATCCCTCCGTTACTGTTGCTCATTCCATGCACCAGTTTCGGAGGTCTACTTCACCGGCCTCTAGCCACTGAACTGTGTCATTACGCACACCTGGTGCCCATTCCCCACTGATTTAGTATTTGTATAATTGTGCCCTTTGTTTCACCATTGGGTTGTTGATTATTGTTCCCATGTCCGTTGGGCTTGTGAGTACCTGTGGTTTGTTTTGGCTTTCGTGCTGCGTTTTTGTGCGCTTGTGATTACGGGTCTCGCCCCGTGTATTTATTACGGGTCTCGTCCTGTGTGTTTATTCAAGGTTTACCTCGCTCTTTTGTTTGGGTCACAGCCCTGTGTTTTTGTATACGTATTTGTTTTGGGCTTCGTCCCCGTGCCTTTACATGACCCAAACAAGCCTCCATTTACAAGCCTCCATGGTAAGAAATGAGAGGTATTTAAACTGTACTTATGTACTGTTTCTCAGCTGTGAGCATCCCTGAAAGTGCAGCTCCAGCTGTGCAAATCTTATTAAGATGCCAACTTCAATAGAATTCAAAATGACTGATGACATCCTTTATATAGAAGAACACTCAATCTCTCCCCACTGGGAGCTTTGAGATGATGTGCATTTGAGTCTGATTTGTTTGTGTATGGGGGAGGGGGTTGTTTGCGTGTTAGCCTATAGCTATGCATGTTTGAATAAAACATCTTCAATCCTTCATGAGGGTATACTGTATACAGCATATGTGTGTGCGTTTGGGATGTAAGGATGTCTTAGTGCACTTCTAGATTCTATGGGGTGTGAAGGGTGCAGGATGTTGTGTTCAAACAATACAGTTAACCTGACACTTTGTTACACTGCTTATTTTAATTACACTTTTTTTTCTATGCACATAGTTATACATCATTCATTGTAAATAAGTCAATTCAATGTGTGGTTGTATGTCATTATGGCCGGAGTCAAATATAGGTCTACAACGTTTTCAACAAACGATTAAATGAGAGAACTCCTATTAACCATTATGAGACAATTGCAGAGGTTTATCAATTCTAATGCGAGTGGAGTCAAGCTGCCTATACTTTAGACATTAAGGCCCAATCTGTTGACTCTTTTCCAGCAGCATCTCTATGCCAACAGTGCTTTTTCTCATCTTATATACAAGTATTCAAGCTGCTTAAAGCAGAGCTAGTTGATGTATATGATTTGTGTTTTCACTGCTGCCATCCTAACTATCTTTGGGATTTAAAGGATAGGTAGCATAAACGTAACATCTGTACGGTACCGGTCAAAAGTTTGGACACCAACTCATTCAAGGGTTTTTATTTATTTTTTATTGTAGAATGATAGTGAAGACATCAAAACTATATGAAATAACACCTATGGAATCATGTAAAATATAATAAAAATATATTTAATGTTTCAGATTATTCCAAGTAGCCACCCTTTAACTTGATGACAGCCTTGCACACTCTTGGCACGCTCTAAACCAGCTTCATGAGGTAGTCACCTGGAATGTATTTCAATTAACAGGTGTGCCTTGTTAAAAGTTAATTTGTGGAATTTCTTTCATTCGTAATGCGTTTGAGCCAATCAGCTGTGTTGTGACAAGGTAGGGGTGGTATACAGAAGATAGCCTCTCCCTCTGAGCGTGGGGTGCCTAGCGGCATCCTGGTGAGTGAAATCTGGAGAGCCTTGCCGGAGAGATACGGTGGCGATCCGGAGGGTTGTCGTGGTTTCCTTCTCCAATGTGAGTTGTATTTCGGAGATCTGCTGAGCAACATCGATGGAGAGCCCGGTATGCACCCTTCATTCCAACGGCCGCAGGAATACGCGGACTTGGCGGAGGTGTTCTCCCTCCTCAGGCCGTGGGACTGTGCTATTGACCTACTGCCTGAAGCTGTGCCCCCCCGGAACCGGATCTACCCACTCTCTGTGGCAGAGTCTTTGTCGATGGAGGAGTACATCTGTGAGTCGCTGGAGCATGGATACATCTGGAGGTCCACATCACCTGCTTCAGTGAGCTTCTTTGTCGTGAAGAAGGATGGGGGACTCCGACCGTGCATCGACTACAGGGGCCTCAACGATGCTACCGCCCAGTTCCGGTACCCGTTGCCCCTCGTCCCACCAGCCATATAGCAGCTCCAGGGGGCACATTTCTTCACGAAGTGCGTATAGATGAGTGGAAGACCGCTTTTAGCACGAAGTCGGGCCACTACGAATATCTGGTAATGCCCTACGGCCTGACCAGGATATCGTGCGGGCAGGGCGATGGGACCCACCACCAGCGTCGTGCCCCCCCCGGGGAAGACCTACGTGCCGAGGAGGGTGCTTGGAACGTTGTCTCCAACCGTGGGCCCCAATTCACATCTCGGGTCTGGAAGGCGTTCCTGTCCCGGCAGGGGGTCACGGTCAGCCTCACGTCCGGGTACCACCCTCAGCCATACGGGAAGGTTCCCGCGGAGCTACTGCCTTGACAGGCCTGGTGAGTGGTCACTCTTTCTTCCCTGGGCAGAGTATGCTCAGAACCCCCTGTGCCAGTCTTCCACAGGTTTAACACGTTCCAAGCCTTCCTGGGCAGGCAGCCTCTATGTCCTTGGACGGGTATCGAGCCCAGCGACGTACCATTTGTGGAGGACTGGTTTTGTTCTGAAGAGGTATGGTCCGCCACCCACGTCCACCTGCAGGAGGCAGTTGCCCGCCAAAAGAGGCAGGCGGACAGGTGGCGGAGCAAGGCTCATGACTACTGCCTGGGGAACAGAGTGTAGCTCCCCACGCGGGACCTTCTCCTCCGTCTGCCCTGCCGCAAGTTGAGCCCCAGGTATGTCGGGCCGTTCAAGGTCCTCCGGAAGGTTAATGACGTGTCTGCTGGGGGGGAGCTAGTCCTGCTGCGGTGCCTCCGCCTCGGGTGGAGTTGGACGGAGGTCCAGCATACAGAGTGGAGACGGTGCTGGACTCCCGTCGGCAGCAGGGTCGAGTTCAGTACCTAGTGGACTGGGCGGGATACGGTCCGGAGGAACGCAGATGGGTCCGGGCGGTGGACATCTGATAGCCATCACTGAGTTCCAGGTGCCGTGCCTTTTGTGAGGGGGTACTGAAACGTCCGTGCAGACTACCTTGACGGTGCTCATCTTCCGCCCCGGCACTCCGGCTAGCCGGTGTACTAACCACCGTCATGAGCACGATGGCAGCCTAATCCAATCGCCCACACCTGTTTCCCATTCCCCTGATTCCACACGCCCACACACACCAGTCCCATTCACCCCATTACACTCCCTATTTAGGTTTCCCTTCTGTGTGTGGAGGTGGATTATTGTTTGTATTGTATGTGCACGTTATTCCGTTTTGTTTAACCTCTTTTTTTTCACGACTCACACGTTACAACTATTCTACGGTATCTTAGTCACTTTAATTTACATATTGCATCACCCATCTTATATTCTGTATTCTATACAATGCCACCATCTTAGTACAATGCCACCCTGACATCGCTCGTCCATACAGCGGGTGAAATAAGTATTGAACACGTCACCATTTTTCTCAGTAAATATATTTCCAAAGGTGCTATTGACATGACATTTTCACCAGATGTTGGTAACAACCCAAGTAATCCATACATACAAAGAAACCAAAACAAATACGTTCAGAAATTAAGTTGTGAAATGGCACAGGGAAAAAGTATTGAACACATGAAGGGAGGTTCAAAAAGGCATGGAAAGCCAAGACGACAGCTGAAAACTATCAGTAATTAAAAAGCAATCCAGCCCCCTGTCAGTGCAAATTGATATCAGCTTGTTCAGTCCCAACTGATGGCCTACAAAAAGGTATCATTGCCAAGGTGTCACACAAGACACATCACATGATGGGTAAAAGCAAAGAGCTGTCTCAAGACCTTCGCAACCTAATTGTTGCAAAACATAATGATGGCATTGGTTATAGGCTCATTTCTAAACTTATGAATGTTCCAGTGAGCACTGTTGGGGCCTTAATACGGAAGTGGAAAGACAATCATTTCACCATTTTAATTTGCCTTGACCAGGTGCTCCTCATAAATTTGCCCATTCATCCTTCCTTCAATTATGTGAAGTTTGCCAGTACCATTTGCTGAAAAGCAGCCCCACACCATGATGTTCCCACCTCCAAACTTCACTGTTGGTATGGTGTTTTTAGGGTGATGTGCAGTGCCATTTCTCCTCCAAACATGGTGTGTATTATGACATCCAAACAGTTCAATTTTGCTCTCATCTGACCATTTATGGTGAAATGATTGTCTTTCCACTTCCGTATTATGGCCCCAACAGTGCTCACTGGAACATTCAGAAGCTTAGAAATGCGCCTATAACCAATGCCATCATTATGTTTTGCAACAATTAGGTTGCGAAGGTCTTGAGACAGCTCTTTGCTTTTATCTTTGTATGTATGGATTACTTGGGTTGTTACCAACATCTGGTGAAACTTTCATGTCAATAGTACCTTTGGAAATATATTTACTGAGAAATGGTGACTCGTTCAATACTTATTTCACCCGCTGTATATATTCTTAATCCATTCTTTACTTAGATTTATGTAGTTTTTTGGGGTATATGTTGTGAAACTGTTATATTACTGCACTGTCGGAACTAGAAGCACAAGCATTTCACTACACCCGCAATAACATTTGCTAAACACGTGTATGTGACCAATGAGATTTGATTTGATTTACTTTATGAATGAATTGTTACAAATCAACTTGCAAGCTTGCTAGCCAATTAGCCTGATAATGTTAGCCCTACTAGCCTTCTAAAGTTATCCCTACCTGCCTGCTAACATTAACACTGAATGAGTCCCCCAGTTGCTATCAACACCTAGCATACAGCTACATTAAAGTAAACCAACATTTTGGAAAAACATATTGCCATCTAACCAAATATCAGTGTTAACTGCATAAAGCGATCTTGGCCAGCAAGCTAACATTCGCTATTAGCCTAGCCAATCAGCACAGTTCTGGGCCCGTATCCCTAAAGATTCTGAGAATCCTCTCAGAGAGCTCCTAACTTAACCTAAAAATTCCTTGCCAGGAGTTTTAGCTTAGAAGTGATTCCAGAACATTTTCAGTGAACTCTGAGCAAGGAATGGATGGAAAATCCTATCTTAGTGAGGAGGTGTGGTTGACCCCGTTGCTAGGTATGAGTCATCATTTCAAAAGCCGTGATTGGTTGATCCTACAAGTTTGATGAAAATGAAGTTTTGGTGATAATGAGCAAAGGATGTACCCTCAAATCAATAAACATAATTATACACTCTAATCTTATGCAGACTGTAATTGTAAATAATATTTCACATTCAAGAAAATATCTGGAAAATGAATAGTAAGCTGTAGGGGGTTATAGCCTAACATTAATACCATCACAAGTTCTCAAATGACATGGGGCTACAGCTTGCCTGAAATGTAAATTTGTGAAGTTTGCCCTGTAAGGCAGTCCACTCTGGGCTAGGTTCCCCTGTGGAATGTGAATATCTTCTTCACCACCATCCTCATCGTTGTCTTCATCCTCATCCTCATCGCCATCCTCCAGAGGTTCTGCAATCTGTCTAACCTTGCAAATATTGTGTAATATTGCACAGGCTATGATGACTTTGCTGACTTTTTCAGGCCTCAGCCGCACCTCTCCGTGGAGAACATGAAAGCGCCTCTTAAGCTGGCCTATGCCACGCTCCACCACCGCTCTTTTTGTCTTGTGGGCCCTACAATAGAATACAGACCTTTAATTATTTAATGGAAATATTGCACTACTTGGATGCTCTAACATATTGCTTGCATTTCATTTCCATGATTTTTGTATTGTTTGGCTTACCTGTTATAGTTTAGTTGGGGCCCTTGGCGTGGCTGGAGGTAAGGTGTAAGGAGCCATGGTTTGCATGGGTAGCCACTGTCCCCTAACAAGTGGCAATTAGCTGGCACATAGCGTCTCTCAAAAAGCTGTCTGATGCCACTCTCGGAGAGCACTCTCGCATCATGTGTGGAGCCTGGCCATTTAGCCACAATGTCCAAAATCTTACAGGCCGCATTGAACACTATTTGCACATTGATGCTGTGGAAATTCTTCCTGTTAACAAAGACAGCCTCGTCCTCTGATGGCGCAATTATTCTCACATGTGTTCCATCAATTACACCCACAACACCAGGGAATCCTGCAATGTCCATAAATGCCCTTTTATGTGTGTGTAAAGTGCGGGCATCCAGCGGGAATGAAACAAATTGTGTCACAATATTAGGTTGTGACAAAGCTGTCAGTGTTTGGGTGATGACTCTGCTGACGGAGGATTGGGACAGACCCAAGTCATCACTGCTGCATTGTTGCATTTTCCCTGTTGCCAAATACCTCAGGGTTGTGATTACTTTCTTCTCCGGTGTAATAGCGTTGTGGCGTCGAGTTGGTGAAGTAATTGCATCTCTAAGGAAATCCACCACAAACATGATTCCTGCACGATCCAATGTGTAGCGTCTCAATAATTCCCTGTCATCCAGTGTTTGCAGGACATCTCTCCTGCCTCCTCTGTTGGCCATTTTGTGCAGCAGCTTAGGGGAACTCCTAAGCCACTAAAAGTCCTCTTCCCTGCTCTTAGCAGATCTCGCCTTAGGAGCCCTTTTAAGCGCTAGGAATCTTGAGGAATAGCTTTTATATTAACTGGGATTTTCGTGTTACTTTTAGGGGAAATTCTAAGAAAACGTCATGACTCTGAGAATTTTCTTTTAATTAATTTAACCATGCAAAATTTTCACTTACCTGTTAATTTACCCAGTCTGTCTATTAAGTAAACTATTATTACCCTCGCTCATATCATACGCATTTTTAGCTACTGAAGTATTTCTCTGCCATCGACCTGTATAGTATAGTTAACCATCCAACATCCACCAATGTATAGTGTACATATTCAGCCAACCACCCATACTATGCAATGTCCTTTTATAGCTTTTTTTTTGCACTCCAGATATCTTGTATTTCTATACTTTTTCATACTGCCGCTCTATGTATCATGTACCGTGTATCTGTCTTTTGTGTACTTTTCGTTGTGGCATTTTGCACCTGCCCTGTGTTTTGTTGTAGCTACTTGACAATGAAATTTCCCCCCCGGGGATCAATAAAGTACCTATCTATCTATCGATCTTAGAATTTGGCCGCTAGGAGCCACTTTTTGCACAAAAAGTCTTTAGGGATACGGGCCCTGGTCAGCAAGTTAGAACCCAACTACTGGAGACCAGTTACAACGCAACTAATACAACGAACACAACTAAAACATAACCGCAGATCAAAAGAGCAGAGACTTAGAGATTGATGGCTGGGGCCCATCTGATGGTACAAATCAGAGACTATACAATAGCTATAGCGAGAAAAGTCTAAAATAGATTCCAGATGTCTGTCAGCTAGCGTGGTAGTATTTAGCCAAGGTGGAAAAAGTTACAAAACTCCCGTAGCCTACATCAGAGAAGATGCTGAAAAGTTAACAAAACAAAAAGGAGAACAGACAAGGTACTAATGTTACACAATTAGCATGCATGATATTCTTTTGTTTTGAGCCCACAGCAAGAAGGCACCAGAGCCTGAAGTTCTAATGGTTTCCCACTAGAGCATAAGGTTAACAAGGTAACGTTTGTTTTATATTGGATATTTGGTTCTCTCGTTAATAGAGAAACTATGCACGTCATGTTATATATATGTTGCCCACTCACAGGCTATTGCAACAATTACATCTATTTCTCACTCTTTTTAACCATTTAGGTCTCTATTAAATCAGATCCACATCGCGGGGTGTCAAATGTGGATTTTTCTTTTCCATCCTTCCCTGATTCTGAATATATACTTGTCATAGTCATGGCACACTTTGTGCAAGACTTATAGAAATCCGAAATGTTTTTTATTAATAATAATATAATTCAGCTGTGGATTGTTCTACATCCACCCCTGATTCAGAACATATAATTTTTATAGTCATGGCATGCTTGGTTCAGTTGAGCCCCATAGTGGACGCATCATAATACCCAAAAAACCTAGCGGTGGAACCATTTCCGTGTTTGAATTGTTTTTTTTTTCACCATTCGTTTTATCCATTGTGGATTTAGAAACACTTCAAATAAGGGCTGTGTTTCGTGTAAGCTTACCCTGGCATGACGTTTTGATAACCATGTAAATATGTCTCAGACAATGTGACTTATCAATACAGTGCATTCGGAAAGAATTCAGACACCTTACCTTTTTCTACATTTTGTTACGTGACAGCCTTATTCTAAAATTGAATAAATTCATTTTTATGGTCATCAATCTACACACACTACCCCATAATGACAAAGCAAATGTAGACCGCAAACTGTCTACATTGTTTACATAAGTATTCAGACCCTTTGCTACGAGACTCAAAATTGAGCTCAGGTGCATCCTGTTTCCATTGATCATCCTTGAGCCGTTTCTATAAGTTGATTGGAGTCCACCTGTGGGAAATTTGAATTGATTGGACATGATTTGGAAAGACATGCACCTGTCTATATAAGGTCCCACAGTTGGCAGTACATGTCAGGGGTAAAATATAACTGAAGGACGCAGTCTTGCATTCCGGAACAATTATCCTGTGGGACATTGCTTAGATTGTGATGTGGAAAGGTGGGGGGAAATGGATGTAGAGCTAGATTTAAGCAGCGAGTCGAGTAAATGTGGCGAAGAGTAATGTTCTGAATGGACTAAAATTGTCAAACTGGAACAAAAGAAAATTGTTTAAGATTGAAGTGAAGTGGTGTGTCACTTCTTGTTGGGATGCGTTTTATTAAGCAAGGATGTATATGTGGAAAACCCTTTTGAAGTATCAAATGGTGAAGTATGCGATTGGTAAAGTGGAGTATGTCAGAGTGACCAGGAGTGGTCTTATTTTGATTAAATGTGTTTCTAATGAGCAGAGGAAGATTGCAATAGGCCTTAAAAGAATCAGGACAACAGAAGTATTGTGTTTTGAACTTTGGAGTAGAGCATCTGTCACCCCTGAAAAGGACTGATTTCAGGGGTGACGACGGATGTTCACGTAGAATCACTGAAGAGAATTCCTAATGTGGTTGGTGCCCGGCGTCTGAACCGATGGGTGAATGGGGAAAAAGAGGAATGTTCGTCGGTATTGTTTTTTTGATGATGAGCAAATACCTACACATGTGAAGCTTGGATATGTAAGATATGCAGTGAGAGTCTTCGTTCCAAACCATTGCAGTGTAAAAATGGTAAAGGATGGTGATGTTGCAAGTGTGTGTAGTGAAGAACAATGTGTAGAAGGACGATGGTGTTGTAATTGTGGTGGGAATCATGATCCTGAGTTTATGGACTGCCCAGTAAGAGTGATGGAAATCGAGGTGGCAAAGGTTAGAGCGGTTAACTGAATCTCCTATGCGGAGGCAATTAAGAGAATTAAGAAAACAAGTGTTTCTAGGGAAGATATGGTAGTGAATGCAAAATGTAAGGTAGTAGATACAATACAGCCTTTAGTAAATGTTTGTTGCCAGAGTAAAGACACCATGTGTGTTAAGGTTGATTTTGTTCATTGCCACCGTTGTAAACTGTACAGCACACGTCTCGAATGTAGCTTATCTATTTTGGGGTTTTGTTTGATTTGGCAATGTACTATTTTTGTATTAGGGTGGATTAAGTTAGGATCACTATTACATATGGATTTATTTATAAAAAAAAAACATTTGGTTGTTTAAAACTGTCCTGCTGGTGGCGGCAATACAGCTTTTTGTGTGTAGTCGGCCATAAAATCCACAGAAGAAGTACATGTCAGACCATAAAACACTTATGTCTTCGGGTTTGCATCTATGAAGGTAAAGTACAAAAAAGAGGAAGTTAACAATCTGTGGCTTAGATTGAATTCAAAGTTTACACAAATGATAAACTAAGCAATACGATGCAACAAACTACCAGAGGTTGGACCAAGACATTATTATTCAAGTCACAAGCAAGTCTCAAATCACAAGGTCCAAGTCTCAAGTCGAATCCCAAAGTCGTCCATTCTAAGAGCAAGTCAAGTCTCAAGTCAAGTACAAAATATATACATGCAACGACTTGTTCAACTACAAATCTTTGTCTATTTATTAAGGCTACCAGACAGACCTTTTCATTATTTTGTCTACAACACATTTTGATTAGCCTATGTAATTGTAAAATAGGGATGAAGCAGTCATAAGGGCATGAAATCAGCAGAAGACGAGGCAAGTTGACGTGCTCAGTGTAGCTTTATTTAGGTCTTGGTGATCCAATGGTGAAAGCGCTATATCATACAAAATATACAAGTAGATTTACCAAATATACACAGGCAATAGCCCAAAAGAAATGGCCTGTATCAGGCTTAATCTGTCCAATCTGAACAGACACAGGTAGAGGGCAAGACTGTGCAGCCTCCCATTGAAATCGTATCTGTCTAACTGGAGCTCAAACAGGTAGGCCTACATAAATAATATAAGCACTTGGCCCCCAGGACCATACAATTACCCAATTTGCAATTCATGTAAAAGGCAATTTCCACATCCATTGCTACATTGGTACATTCCTCATAATCAGACTTAATGATTATTAACGATATTTCAACACCATTAATACATGGAACAATCATTTTCTCTTATTCAACGTTCTAATGCCAAAGCATGGAGCTCAGGCCACAGCCTATTTCTATGTGCACTGAGGCGCGCGTGCTCCTATTACACTCAAACAGAATGACAGAGACTAATGCCACATTCAAAATAACTGGGAACTCAGAAAAATACGATGTCAAATCATTACGTCAGTGATCTTCAGGTTGGAAAGTCCAAGCTCTAAAAAGAGGCCCAAGTTCCTGAGTTGGAATTCCGAGTTGGATGACCGTTTAAAACAATTTTTCCCCAGTCGGAGCTCTGTTTTTTTTTTTATTTTTTATATTTTTTTTATAGTTCTCTTGAACGCATTGAGTTCAAGTTCCGATTTCCCAGTTTTGAATGCGGCAATAGGACAGACACACAGCTCCGACATAACCTGGGAAATATTAACAAATGAAAACATACATTGAATTAAATAAACAACTTATACCTCATGAGTCTTGTGAACGTTGATGTGCACAATAAACATAACGCCACTCGGAGGGTAAGAAATGGTTGGCTAAATGAAAATGTAGGCTAGTCAAACATGAAACGTGTTGCAATAAACCGCACAGGGATGGTATGATGAAATGGCGGAAATTATAGACCTATGCATGTAAACATGTGAAGGCAACAGCAAACATTTCAACAAGAGAAAAAACGACTTCACTTGCCCTCTCCAAACTTCCGCCAGTGGAGAGTAGTTTTTTCTCTTGTTGAAATGTTTGCTGTTGCCTTCACATGTTTACATGCATAGGCCTATAATTGGTGCATCATCTTCGCCATGGTAATACACTAACAACACATTCCAAATGCAAGCTTCATAAGTCAGTTATCAATTTCAAGAAATTGTTACATACCAAAAGACAAGTAGGCCTATGCTAGTAATGCTTATTTTATGTATTTATTTATTTATTATGGCAATCTTATAGCTGTAGAGCAAATCAGCAATCTGTTCACTAGCCAATCTGTTGCAGGATTTTTTGCGAGGGTGATGCCTCGGCTACTGTCTCCTGCTGTGTGTAGAATACTCCACGTAGACTCTGTGCCACAAAATGAGTGACGGACAAAACATTACAAAACCTGTCCAGATAACTTTGAGTTGACTCATGACTAACTTGAGTCTTGAGGCTCCAAGGCCACAAGGCCAGTGTCAAGTTATTTTATTTTCTGTCAAGTCTCGTATGTAAAAATTATGTTGGTCTGATGTGATAAGGAGTATCCAGACGCTGCACTCGATTAATTTATGAAATTCCTTCTAATTATTGATAAACATGCACCTGTTAAGAAACTGATTGTTAGAACTGTTAAGGCTCCATGGATTGATGAGGAATTGAACAACTATCGTTGAAAGAGCTGGGGCAAAAGGAGTGGCTAATAAATCTGACTTACTGCAAATTGAGAAATTGTGACTAAACTCAACAAAAAATAAGAAACTGTATTCTGGAGCAATGAGTAATGAGAAAGAATCTCTGTCATATTGTGGATTCAGAGCTATCTATCTAAGGGTGTTTTCACATATACAGTACTGTGCAAAAGTTTTAGGCAGGTGTGAAAAAATGCTGTAAACTAATAACGCTTTCAAAAATAGACATGTTAATAGATTATATTAAAACTGGGTGAGGAACAGCCAAACTCTGCTAACAAGGTGAGGTTGCTGAGGTTTACTGTCAAATGTCATACACCATGGCAAGACTGAGCACAGCAACAATACACAAGGTAGTTATACTGCATCAGCAAGGTCTCTCCCAGGCAAAAATGTCAAGGTAGACAGAGGTTTCCAGATGTGCTGTCCAAGATCTTTTGAAGCTTAAAGAAACGGGCAAGGTTGAGGACCGTAGACGCAGTGGTCGACCAAGGAAACTTACTGCAGCAGATGAAGATCAGATCCAATTTTTTTACCAATTTATGCACTGTAGATATACCTACTTACATTTTGTAAGCTAATAGATTGCATTTAGTTAAAATATGATACATACACCTGTTAAGAAACTGATTGTTAGAACTGTTAAGGCTCCATGGATTAATAATAGATTGCATTTAGTTAAAATATGATACATATTCATTGTAATCAGAAGATACTATAAACATGTAAATTTGATTGGTATCAGAATAAATAACTGCAGAATACATCATGTTTTAATTGAAAAGTGTACACCCAAGATAGGCTACTGCCCCTTTAAGAGCTAGAATACATTTTGTGAGTATCAAATATATTGTCTTCTCACTATTCAAACCCCACAATCAATAAACAGCTTATGAAGCTCTCTTAGCCTATAGATCACATATTGCAAACAAATAATCTGAACTAAAAACTACACATTTCTGTGCATCCTTGACGACAAATTCCTGTGCATCCTCCAAAAACAGCACATGCCAATGTGAGGGTTCAGTGGTCTAGTGTGAGGTGCGGGAATAACGACAAGCAAACCTGGTGAGCTTTGCATTCACATTGTCCAAGAAACTGAACCGTGGAATTCTAGCTAACCGAACTCAGACCACCTCTCGAGATGGTCTCAGTTCAGTTAGCTTCAGTGGCTCTATTTAGGGGTCTGAGTTCCATTGGAGTGTTCACAATGTATAAACAATTAAGTGAAAAAATTGTCCAAGTGTGAAAACACACTAATGGAAGCTTCTCTAATGTCATTTGTAATGTGTGCTGTACCGCAGGGAAGCTCTCTAGGCCCTCTACTCTTTTCTATTTTGACCTGCCACTGGCATTAAACAAAGCATTTGTGTACATATATGCTGATGATTCAACCATATATGCATCAGCAACCACAGCTAATGAAGTCACTGAAAGTCTTGACGAAGAGTTGTAGTCTGTTTTCGAATGGGTGGCCAGTAATAAACTAGTCCTGAACATCTCTAAAACTAAAAGCATTGTATTTGGTACAAATCATTCCCTAAGTTCTAGACCTCAGCTGAATCTGGTAATTAAGGTTTTGGCTGTTGAACAAGCTGAGGAGACTAAATTACTTGGCGTTACCTTAGATCGTAAACTGCAATGGTAAAAACAGATTCATTGTGTATATAGTCCAGGTGGCCTTTTGATTAAGTGTTCAGCAGTCTTGTGGCTTGGGGGTAGAAGCTGTTAAGGAGCCTTTTGGTCCTAGACTTGGCGCTCCAGAACCGCTTGCCATGCGGTAGCAAAGAGAACAGTCTATGACTGGATGGATTGATCCCAGAGGGGAAATTTCTTCGTCAAGCAGCTACGAAAAAGCACAGGGCAGGTGCAAAAAGCTATAAAAAGGCATTTAATTGCAGTGAATGGCTGAATATGTACACTATACATTGTTAGTGTTAGGTGAAAAAAAATATAAAAATATTGCAAGTTGATAAAGATAAGGAATATTTGCATGGTTAACTATACTATACAGATAGATGGCAGAGAAATACTTAAATAGCTAAATGTGTGTATGATATGAGTGGGGGTAATAATAGTTTACTTAATATACATTCTGGTTAAATGTACAGGTAAGTGAATATTTGCATGGTTATATTAACTGTACAGATAAATGACAGGAAGAGATACTTAAATAGCTAAATGTGCATATGATATAATTTAGTACAGGGTTTAATTACAGATTAATGTACGTATTGCACATTCTATATACTAATAGCAATGAAAAAAGAAACTGACAGGATACTAATATGCGTTTGAGTGAATGACTACGTAAGTTAAGTCCAAGAATTACTTACAATATTGCACGTGATATATAACAGTACATGAATATGTGTGTATATACAGTCCTGAATGAATAAGTCCTGAGTGAATGAGTGATTACAGACCAGAGTTACTCACAGATGGATGCCTAATTGTTAAACTAGGTCCTAACACCCCAACAGTTCCAAGTCTGTTGCTGATGGCACGGCACCCCGGTGAAGCATTAAATAGTCTAAAAGCCGCCGGCAGGAAGGACCTTCTGTAGCGCTCTCTGGCACACCGTGGTGGGATCCATCTGTGAATGAAAGTGCTCGGATCCTTCTCTCCGCCACCTCTTCTAGAGTGTCAAGGCTCATCCCCAGAACAAAGCTAGCCTTCCTGATCATCTTATTTACCCGAGAAGCATCAGCGGCCATGTTGGCGCCACAGCACACCACTGCATAAAAGATGGCACTGGCCACCACAGACTGGTAGAAAGTATGCAGTAGTTTACTGCACACGTTGAAGGACCTAAGCCTCCTCAGAAAGTAGAGTCGGATCTGGCCCTTTTTGTACAGGGCAGCGGTGTTACCAGCCCATTCCAGCCTGCTGTCCATATGGACTCCCAGGAACTTGTATGAACCAACCATTTCCACATCCATCCCCTGTATAGGGACTGCAGTCTGTTTGGCCTTGGTTATCCTGAAGTCTACAACCATCTCCTTTGTTTTGCTGAAGGTGGTTTTGCTCGCACCATACCGCAAAGTAATTGATTGTGCTCCTGTACTCCTCCCTCCCACCCCTAATGCTCCCTACAATTGCAGAGTCATCCGAGAAATTCTGCAGGTGGCATGTTTGAGTTACATTTGAAGTCTGAGGTGTAGAGGGTGAACAGGAAGGGGACAGGACCGTTCCCTGGGGCGCCCCTGTATTGCTCACTGCCCGCTCTGACACACGGCTCTGTAGCCGCACAAATTGTGTCCTACCGTTCAGGTAGTCCGTAACTGACTCTTAATCTTCTCACCCAGTAGCAGGGGATGAATGGTGTTGAAGGAGACATTGCTGGACTGAAGAAGTAAAAAAACATAACCCTCACAGTGCTACCTGCGTTGTCCAGGTGAGAGTAGGCCCTCTGCAAAAGGTAGATGATTGCATCATCTACCCAGATGTTGCGCTGGTATGCCAACTGCAGGGGGTCCAGTGATGTACAGACCAGGGGTCTGAGGTGAGTGAGGACTAACTTTTCCAGGGTCTTCATAATGTGGGATGTTAGCGCTACAGGTCTGAAGTCATTCAAGACAGTGGGTTGCACCTTCTTGGGCACTGGGACCAGGCAGGATGTTTTCCACAGCACAGGGACCCTTTCCAGGCTAAGGTTGAAGAGAGGCTGGAGTATTCCACACAGTTGGTCAGCACAGACCCTAAGCACCCTTGGCCTGATGCCATCAGGGCCTGTCGCTTTCCACTGATATAGTCTCTCCAGCTCTCTCTTCACTTGGTTGGTGGTGAAAGCCAGCCCAGGTGGGGGGGAAGGGGGGTGTTGAGGATCCATCCTGAGGTGGGGGGAAGGGAGGTGTTGCAGATCAGTCCAGAGGGAGCAGGGGCGGAGGGGGTCGCTGATTGTTTCAACGGAGCTGTTGTGAGGGAAGGGGGTTGGGACAGCCATGACTGTGTGGCCTGGGGAGCTGGAGGGGAGGTGGACAAGGCCAGTATTCAACCTGTTAAAAAATTGCTTCAGATCATTGACTATGTCCTGAGTCCCCTCTGTCTGGCCACTGTTTGACTTTTTGAAGCCAGTGATATTTCTCTTACCATTCCACACCTCTCTCACCTGGCTCTGCCTCAGCTTGTCCTCCATCTTCTCCTTATACCCTCTCTTCCCCTCAGCAATCCGGAACTTCAGCTCCCTCTGGACGCATTTCAATTTGTCCCTGTCCCCCTCCTTGAAGGACCTCTTCTTCTCATTCAGCAGGGACTTCAGGTCGCTGGTGACCCAGGGTTTATTATTTGGAAATAAGTGTACCTTCCTGATGGATACGGTGTTGTATACACAAATGTATATAGTCCCCATGAGCCTCAGAGCACATCAGTCTGTTGTCTCAAAGCAGTCCTGTAGGGCCTCATTTGTCTTCAGGGACCATCTCCTAATGGTCCTAGTGGTCACTGGCTGCTGTTGGACCATAGGCCTGTAGAGTGGGGTGAGGTGGACAAGGTTGTGATCCGATCTACCGAGGGGAGGGAGTGCAGTGGAGTTGTATGCATCCTTCACATTAGCATATAACAAGTCCAGAGTTTTATTATTCCTGGTTGGGCACTTCACAAACTGTTTGAACGTGGGCAGCATTGAAGAGCGAGATGCCTGTTTAAAATCCCCCGAAATGGCAAAGAAGGCATTGGGATGCGCTGTCTAACCTTACGATAAGAGTTGATGATGTCACATGCTGTGTTTGCGTCAGCGGAGGTGGGATGTAAACAATAACATCAATGGCCGCCGTGAATTCCCTTGGCAAATAGTAGGGTCTCAGGCTAATGTCTGGGCTACAAAACTGTTCCTCAACAGTAATATGGCTCGGATTACACCATCTGTTGTTAACATATAAAACCAGCCCCCCTCCCTTACTCTTACCAGAAGAAGCGCTATCCCTGTCCGCTCTGATGGTCTGGCCTATTTACAATATATAATAATAAAAACATCTCGGAGCTGAGATGCAATTTCCCAATAAGGATTTTAACCTACCTAAATGCCAAAGTTACATTTTAACTTCATTCATCAGGAGAGAGAAAGCAGGATACTAATAAAGCAGGCAGCAGACCATTTTGTGGTGCTGAAACGTAAAGTTGCAGCCGCAGCGCAATCAATAGGTGAACAGAAGACATGCATGCATACATACATACATACAAGTATTTGATACTCTGCCGATTTTGCAGGTTTTCCTACTTACAAAGCATGTAGAGGTCTAATTTTTATCATAGGTACACTTCAACTGTGAGACGGAATCTAAAACAAAAATCCAGAAAATCACATTGTATGATTTTCTTTTTTATAATTAATTTGCATTTTATTGCATGACATAAGTATTTGATCACCTACCAACCAGTAAGAATTCCTGCTCTCACAGACCTGTTAGTTTTTCTTTAAGAAGCCCTCCTGTTCTCCACTCATTACCTGTATTAACTGCACCTGTTTGAACTCGTTACCTGTATAAAAGACACCTGTCCACACACTCAATCAAACAGACTCCAACCTCTCCACAATGGCCAAGACCAGAGAGCTGTGTAAGGACATCATGGATAAAATTGTAGACCTGCACAAGGCTGGGATGGCCTACAGGACAATAGGCAAGCAGCTTGGTGAGAAGGCAACAACTGTTGGCGCAATTATAAAAAAATGGAAGAAGTTCAAGATGACGGTCAATCTCCCTAGGTCAGGGGCACCATGCAAGATCTCACCTCGTGGGGCATCAATGATCATGAGGAAGGTGAGGGATCAGCCCAGAACTACACGGCAGGACCTGGTCAATGACCTGAAGAGAGCTGGGACCACAGTCTCAAAGAAAACCATTAGTAACACACTACGCCGTCATGGATTGAAATCGTGTTGCACAGCAACAGATGGAGAAAACACCAGTCGAGTAATTCATTTCAACAATAATCTTAACTTGAATGTGACTTTCCAATTAAGCCTTCTTGCTATTTGTAGTCTATTTCTTCCGAGCCTAGGCCTATATAAAATAACTTAACTGGTTGAAGTAGGCTGAGGCTTAACAGCATCTTTCACAATAAAAAAAAAGTGTGTAATTTAAAGAAAAAAGGCAATGTCTGTATCAGGATAGCCTGCTCCTTTAACGACAAACAATGCACAGAGAAATAGACAAATAATAATTGAAGAGACATGGGGATTTTGAGTGTAATCAGACCGAAATTATTATGTTATTGTCAATGAGTTTATGTACTAATTAGATGTTTTAAACATGTTTAATTTGTAGTGTAGACCAATTAATTGTGCTAATACTATATACTAATTATGTTCTGGCCTGCTGACAGCTCAGATGAAATTTGATTCTATTCTTAATTTTTCTATGCTTGTCCTTGGGGTGAGAAGAGCTGACAAATCAGAACTGAGGAGGATTGTTAAGGAGCCCCTTGAGGAACACCTGATGCTGTGCTGACTTATTTTTCCTGGATGCTTTCCTGCCTGATATTCTAGTCTAGCTTTTCTGCATGGGACTCCAAGAACTGAGGACAGGTCTGTGCATATTGGGCAAGAGACAGAGGCCATAAGTTAGAAGCTTATTATGCACAGCCCATAATTCATTAGCTGAATATAAGGCTAGTAATGCATTTAATGTATTCCCTTAAAGAGGTAGGCTAGGGCATTTTATATATGCTTATCAATCTTGAAAATTACATTTTTTGGATGCAATTTGAATGGCATTGAGGGAAAGAAAGACTGCGTTCCCTTAGTTGAAGCAACAATATTCAATATTCATATTTTAAACTGTGTAGCTCTAATTAAATATATATTTAAAGTACCGGTCAAAAGTTTGGACACCTACTCATTCAAGGATTTTACTTTATTTTTACTATTTTCTACATGAAACACATATGGAATCATGTAGTAACCAAAAAAGTGTTAAATTATTTTATATTTGAGATTATTCAAAGTAGCCACCCTTTGCCTTGATTACAGCTTTGCACGCTCTTGGCATTCTCTCAACCAGCTTTGAGGTAGTCACCTGGAATGCATTTCAATTCACAGGTGTGCCTTGTGGATTTGGTGTTGTGACATGGTAGGTGTGGTAAACAGAAGATGGCCCTATTTGGTAAAAGACCAAGTCCATATTATGGCAAGAACAGCTCAAATAAGCAAAGAGAAACGACAGTCATCATTATTTTAAGACATGAAGGTCAGTCGCAAAAAACATCAAGCGGTATGATGAGTGGCTCTTATGAGGACCACCACAGGAGAGGAAGACCCAGAGTTACCTCTTCTACAGAGGATAAGTTCATTAGACTTACCAGCCTCAGAAATTGCAGCCCAAATAAATGCTTGAGTTCAAGTAACACACATCTCAACATCCTGTTCAGAGGAGACTGTGAATTTCTGCAAAAGGACACTAATAAGAAGACTTGCTTGGGCCAAGAAACACAAGCAATGGACATTAGACCGTGGAAATCTAGCACACCTCCAGGCTGTGTAAGGGCTATTTGACCAAGAAGAAGAGTGATGGAGTGCTGCATCAGATGACCTGGCCTCCACAATCACCCGACCTCAACCCAATTGAGATGGTTTGGTATGAGTTTGACCGCAGAGTGAAGGAAAAGCAGCCAACAAGTGCTCCCTCAAGACTGTTGGAAAAGCATTCCAGATGAAGCTGGTTGAGAGAATACCAAGTATTTTGCAAAGCTGTCATCAAGGGGTGGCTACTTTGAAGAATCTCAAATATAAAAGTATATTTTATAACACTTTTGGTTACTACATGATTCCAAATGAGACCAATTTTCACATTGTCTCACACACCACTCTAGCTCTGTCATCTTCCACTCTAGATGCTGAAGTGCGACATCAGCAGAATTGAATGGAGATGTTTATTATTATTATTTCCGCAGGGACACGGACATTGACTCCAGGGGGTTTTAATAGATCAATAACAATGAGTTCAAAAATCTCTGCCAATAACAGCTAGTTTTCCTCTCCCCACTCAAACTATTCCCATACTGTTCTAGCAAATTTCTTGCTTGACAAATGTTTGCCCATTTTTATGGAAATCTATTACAGTAAGGTACTCAATTGTTACACCGAAATGATTTAATATTGATCTAAAACATTTGCATTGGGCCTTTAAGCTACACCCCTATAAATATCACTAGGTGATGGGATAGCACCCCTCTCCAGCATGGCCGCATAGTGAGTGGTCTGTCTGCAAACATTTTGATGTATTTTTATAAAGTGTCACTACCAAACATCTAATATATAAAGAAATATGTAAACGTACAGTTTTGGGACAAAAAAAATTATTTTCTGGAATGTACATCTGTCCTAATGAAAGATAGCCATCCTTATGTTAGCTATGGGGATTCTTTAATGTCCAAAATAAGTAAAAATTGTCCAAACCGAAACAGTCACAACCAAAACAATTGACACCAATGACTTATAGAGATCATCTTTGTATCTCTTCCATTATGGCGTCTGACAGCACGGCACTGTACTCAAGTGTACTTTACTTGAGTTTCTTATAATTGAAGAAAGGGCCAATGTACTCTTGATCTATTGGTCGCAGTGTAATATGCTTTAGGCTATGTATTGTTTCAATGCACAATCATTTTAATTCAGGTTTATTTTCGGGCTTGGGCTCATACACTATATATAAAAAAGTATGTTGACACCCCTTCAATTTAGTGGATTCGGCTATTTCAGCCACACCCGTTGCTGACAGGTGTATAAAATCGAGCACACAGCCATGCAATCTCATAGACAAACATTGGCAGTAGAATGGCCATAGGATGCCACCTTTCCAACAAGTCAGTTCGTCACATTTCTGCCCTGATAGAGCTGCCTGGGTCAACTGTAAGTGCTGTTATTGTGAAGTGGAAACATCTAGGAGCAACAACGGCTCAGCCACGAAGTGGTAGGCCACACAAGCTCACAGAACGGGACCGCCAAGTACTGAAGCACGTAAAAATCGTCTGTCCTCGTTTGCAACACTCACTACAGAGTTCCAAACTGCCTCTGGAAGCAACGTCAGCACAATAACTGTTCTTCAGGAGCTTCATGAAGTGGGTTTCCATGGCCGAGCAGCCACACACAAGCCTAAGATCACCATGCTCAATGCCAAGCGTCGGCTGGAGTTGTGTAATGCTGGCAGCCATTGCACTCTGGAGCCGTGGAAACGCGACAGTTTGGGGAAGGCCCTATCCTGTTTCAGCATTACAATGCCCCCCTTCACAAAGCGAGGTGCATGTAGAAATGGTTTGTCGAGATTGGTGTGGAAGACCTTGACTGACCTGCACAGAGCCCTTACTTCAACCCCATCTAACACCTTTGGGATGAATTAGAATGCCGACTATGAGCCAGGCCTAATCACCCAACATCAGTGCACGACCTCACTAGTGCTCTTGTGGCTGAATGGAAGCAAGTCCGCGCAGCAATGTTCCAACATCTAATGGAAAGCCTTCCCAGAAGAGTGGAGCAGCAAAGGGGGGGACCAACTCTACATTAATGCCCATGATTTTGGGCATTAGAAATTACAAGTGTTCGAGTAGGTGTCCACATAATTTTGGTCATGGTGTGTGTGTGTGTAGGCATATGCATAAGCTCTAGTATGCATATGGCTGTTTTGAATTCATCACTTTAGAAAGCACTGTCCATTTCTTTGGGTTAGGCTTTGAAACAACATCCACGAAGGCCATGTTTTCCACTCAGTTTCAATCTGTTGTACTTTTTTCTTCATATTGACCAATCACAGTGAGGTGAGTTTTTTAAAAGCACACACTGCTTTGATGATTCGATTGCATTTGTGTCAGTGGTTAGAGGGACAAAAGAGCCCTGACTACCAGACCATTAGTGACCTGATGATCGTTAGCAAGTTGGGTACTACGAATGTATGTCCAGAGTGCATACAATGAAATTACTGTGACTCAACAGTCACACAGAATTACCGTGGTCCTGATCCATTCCTTACTGCAGTAATATGGTCACCGCTTTGGGGGTCACCTAGACACACACAAGGCAGTGTCCCCGTCTGATGACCCTGTTTCACGTGTCAGGTACTCTGTGTTCCCTCTGAAACATTCATGGTGGCTCCCCAGCTAAAAGGGACTGAGGGGGTGAGCTTGGTGGCCGATTTAAGGAACTGTCAATATGAAGTGCCTCATTCACTCTCCATCACTCTAGGATGCATCGCTGGACAGGAATCTGGACCTGTCTCAATGAGAGACCGAGTTAAGATGTGACAAGGACATTTTTTTTCTGTTTACTTTCCTTTGGATTATTACAGACTAACAACTGAACTGGTCAAATCAAGCCTCATTTCATTAGGTTTCATTGATTGCACTCAAATATACTTAAAGGAGAAGTTAGCATTTTTTATGTAAACGTTATGTTATAGAAGGGTCCAGACACTTTTGCGATTTCACTTGTTTTTGAGAAAATTACCCCAATCAGCAATTCACTTCATCCTCGTTGTGCAATACAGCGGGCTCTGAAAAAACATTAACAAATGAAATAGCCAATCATTATAGAATAAGCATATAATGTATCCTCTAATTGCAATGTCTGCCTATGCCCACACATTGTCTAAAGAAAATGTTCAGTTTTTTTTTTTAATAGTCATTTGATTGATCTCAATCAGTTTCATGGGAATATGCATTTAGATGTTCTTGAATTACTTTTTTGTGAACGAATTATAGCAGATGGTTTTAACAAAATATTAGCCTTTCTTGTATTTTGTTTCAATCAAAGCATACTGTATATCCTGCCTAGTGGCGCGCTCTGTTGAATTTTGGCGCGTTATCATTTTTTGGGGACTATTTTGCTTCAGCGAACCATCTTAAAATCTCATAAATTAGGTGTTTTTGGTGTAACCGTAATCTTATAGGCCTACTATGGTAGTATATTGGGTTCTGTTATGCAAAATGCAAATGCATTATTATGTGATCTTGCGAGACATTGATTCAGCTTTGATCAAACTTTACTAAAGGAGCACCATTGTGAGAAGTGATAATATTCTTCTTGTAATAACTACTACTACTACTACTCATAGGCAACAGATCTTGATGAGATTGTGATTGCTGAAAGGACAGCGCCAGGATAGCTCTGCCATTTGGCCAGTTCAGGAACAAGCAACAAAAATGTGCAGTAGGCTTATAGACTAATAGGCTTACGACTACGTGGGATATATCTATTTTTAGGCTATAGTCTAATGTAATAAGAATCTATGGCAAGACATGAACATCAAATCAAACTTTATTTGTCACATGCGCCGAATACAACAGGTGTAGACCTTACCGTGAAATGCTTACTTACAAGCCCTTAACCAACAATGCAGTTAAAGAAAGAATAAAAAGTAACGCAATAAAATAACAACATGGCTATATACAGGGGGTACCGGTACCGAGTCATTGTGCAAGGTAGTTGAAGTAATATGTACACTGGGGGCCAAACGTTTGGAATATTAATAAAGGGTTTTTCTTTATTTGCACTATTTTTCACATTGTAGAATAGAAGTGAAGACATCAAAACTATGACATAACACACATGGAATCGTGTGTTAAACAATCAAAATATATTTGAGACTCTTCAAATAGCCACCTTTGCCTTGATGACAGCTTTGCACACTCAAGGCATTCTCTCAACCAGCTTCATGAGGACCGCCACAGGAATGGAAGTGTAAGGTCCTGACTGAGGCCAGGTCTCTGGCTCCCCCTATTGGGAGTCGTATGGCCACAGTCAGGACCTGACAATTGTTTCAGGGAGTCTTGAGTTTGGTTAATCCTCAATTAGAGGCAGCTGTCTTGTCTCTAATTGGGGATTCTATTTATGTTCCATTGTGTCCACCTGCGTTGTGGATTCTTGTTTCACTTGACACCAGTTCACAGTGCTGTCTCAGTTTCGTGCTTTGGTTATTTTGGTATAGTTTATAAACATGTTTGCACACACCTCTCGCTCTGCGCCTCGTTCCCTTTCCTTGCATCGTGACAGGAAGACCCAGAAATACCTCTGCTGCAGAGGATAAGTTAATTCGAGTTACCAGCCTCAGATTGCAGCCCAAATAAATGCTTCAGAGTTCAAGTAACAGACACATCTCAACATCAACTGTTCAGAGACTGTGAATCAGGCCATGGTCGAATTGCTGCAAAAAAAAACCTACTAAAGGACACCAATAAGAGACTTGCTTGGGACAAGAAACACAAGCAATGGACATTAGACCGGTGGGAATTTGTCCTTTGGTCTGGACTCCAAATTTGAGATTTCTGATTCCAAACTCAACCAAATTTAGATGGTTTGGGATGAGTCTGACCACAGTGAAGGAAAAGCATCCAACAAGTGCTCCGCATATGTGGGAACTCTTCAAAAAAGCATTCCAGGTGAAGCTGGTTGAAAGAATGCCAAGTGTGCAAAGCTGTCATCAAGGCAAAGGTGGCTATTTGAAGAATCTAAAATATATTTTAATGTGTTTAACACTTCTTTGGTTACTACATGAGTCCATATGTGTTATGTCATAGTTTTGATGTGTTCACTTTTATTCTACAATGTAAAAAATTAAGAATAATATTCCACACTTTTGGCCCCAGTGTACATACAGTGGCAATACAAAGTATGTGGACCTTTTGGAATTACCTTGATTTCTGCATAAATTGCTCATAAAATTCGATCTGATCTTCATCTAGGTCACAACAATAGACAAACACAGCGTGCTTCAACTAATAATACACAAATTGTTGTAATTTTCTTGTCTATATTGAATGCATAATTTAAACATGCACAGTGTAGGTTGGAAAAAGTATGTGAATGCCTAGGCTAATGACTTCTCCAAAAGCTAATTGGAGTCCAATTAATGAGATGAGATTGCAGATGTTGGTTAGAGCTGCCCTGCCTTATAAAAAAACTCACAAAATTTGAGTTTGCTATTTACAAGAAGCATTGCCTGATGTTTTTGCTACGGCTGGCCATGCTTTCCACCTGGCCACCCCGGCCAACAGCTCTGTACCCCCCGCAGCAACCTGCCCAAGCCCCCTCCCCGCTTCTCCTTCACCAAAATCCAGACAGCTGATGTTCTGAAAGAGCTGCTAAATCTGGACCCCTACAAATCTGCCGGGCTAGACAATCTGGACCCTTTCTAAAATTATCAGCCAAAATTGTTGCAACCCCTATTACTAGCCTGTTCAACCTCTTTTTTTTGTATCGTCTGAGATCCCTAGAGATTGGAAAGCTGCTGTGGTCATCCCCCTCTTCAAAGGGGGAGACACTCTAGACCCAAACTGTTACAGACCTATATCCATCCTGCCCTGCCTTTCTAAAGTCTTCGAAAGCCCACCGTACCTTCTCTGCTATGCAATTTTCAGCTACGCTCAAGGTACTAAATGATATCATAACCGCCATCGATAGAAGACAGTACTGTGCAGCCGTCTTCATCGACCTGGCCAAGGCTTTCGACTCTGTCAATCACCGCATTCTTATTGGCCGACTCAACAGCCTTGGTTTCTCAAGTGACTGCCTTGCCTGGTTCTCCAACTACTTCTCAGACAGAGTTCAGTGTGTCAAATCGGAGGGCCTGTTGTCCGGTCCTCTGGCAGTCTATGGGGGTGCCACAGGGTTCAATTATTGGTTCAACCCTATTCTCTATATACATCAACGATGTTGCTCTCGCTGCTGGTGACTCTCTGATCCATCTTTATGCAGACGACACCATTCTGTATACATCTGGCCCCTCTTTGGACACTGTGTTAACTAACCTTCAAACAAGCTTCAATGCCATACAACACTCCTTCTGTGGCCTCCAACTGCTCTTAATTGCTAGTAAAACTAAATGCATGCTTTTCAATCGAACGCCTCCCGCACCCGCCCACCGGACTATCATCACTACTCTCGACGGGTCTGACTTAGAATACGTTGACACCTACAAATACCTAGGCGTCTGGTTAGACTGTAAACTCAACTTCCAGACTCACATTAACTATCTCCAATCCAAAATTAAATCTAGAATCGGTTTCCTTTTTCGCAACAAAGCCTCCTTCAATCATGCTGCCAAACATGCCCTCGTAAAACGAACTATCCTACCGATCCTTGATTTCGGCGATGTCATTTACAAAATAGCCTCCAACACTCTACTCAGCAAATTGGATGTAATCTATCACAGTGCCATCAGTTTTATTACCAAAGCCCCATATACTACCCACCACTGCGACCTGTATTCTCTCGTTGGCTGCCCCTCACTACATTTTCGTCGCCAAACCCACTGGCTCCAGGTCATCTGTCTTTACTAGGTAAATCTCCGCCTTATCTCAGCTCGCTGGTCACCATAGCAACACCCACCTGTAGCATGCGCTCCAGCAGGTATATTTCACTGGTCAGCCCCAAAGCCAACACATACTTTGGCCGCCATTCCTTCCAGTCTCTGCTGCCAATGACTGGAACGAACTGCAAAAATCCTTGAAGCTAGAGGGATCTCTATTTGCACATCATTTGCACATCTATCACTCCAGTGTTAATTCTAATTTGTTACTCATCTTGCCACTATGGCCTATTTATTGTCCTACCTTCCTAGCATTTTGCACTACATTTGCACACTGTATATAGATTCTCTTGTGTTATTGACTTTGTTTACTCATGTGTAACTCTGTTTTTTTTTGTCGCTTTGTCTTGGCCTTCTCATTGTAAATGAGAACTTGTTCTCAACTGGCCTTCCTGGTTAAATAATGTTGAAATAAAAAAATTAAAAAATGTGAACCATTACTCAAACAAAAGATCTCAGAATACCTAGATTAAGTTTTGTTGACTTGCATAAAGCTGGAAAGGGTTACAAAAGTATCTCTAAAAGCCTTTATGTTCATCAGTCCACAGTAAGACAAATTGTCTATAAATGGAGATAGTTCAGCACTGTTGCTACTCTCCCTAGGAGTGGCCATCCTACAAAGATTACTGCAAGAGCACACCACAGAATGCTCAATGAGATTAAGAAGAATCCTAAAGTGTCAGCTAAAGACTTACAGAAATCTCTGGAACATGCTAACATCTGAGTCTACGATACGATAAACACTAAACAAGAAGTGTGTTCATGGCAGGACACCACAGAAGAAGCCACTGCTGTCCAAAAAAAACATTGCTGCACGTCTGAAGTTCGCAAAAGAGCACCTTGATGTTCCACAGCACTACTGGCAAAATATTCTGTGGACAGATTCAACTAAAGTTGAGTTGTTTGGAAGGAACACACAGCACTGTGTGTAGAAAAAAAGGCACAGCACATCAACCTCATCCCTACTGTCTGGTGGAGGGAGCATCATGGTTTGGGGCTGCTTTGCTACCTCGGCCTGGACAGCTTGCCATCATCGACGGAAAGATGAATTCACAAGTTTATTAAGACATTTTGCAGGAGAATGTAAGGCTATCTGTCCGCCAAATGAAGCTCAACAGAAGTTTGGTGACGCCAAAGGACAACGACCCAAAACACAGAAGTAAATCAACTACAGAATGGCTTCAACAGAAGAAAATGAGTCCTGACCTTAACCTGATTTGAGATGCTGTGGCATGACCTCAAAAGAGCGGTTCACACCAGACATCCCAAGAATATTGCTAAACTGAAACAGTTTTGTAAAGAGGAATGGTCTAAAATTCCTTCTGACCGTGCAGGTCTGATCCGCAACTAGAAAATGTTTGGTTCAGTTTATTGCTGCCAAAGGAGGGTAAACCAGTTATAAAATCCAAGGGTTCACATACTTTTCCCACCCTGCACTGTGAATGTTTACACGTGTGTTCAATAAAGACATGAACACGTATAATTGTTTGTTATTAGTTTAAGCAGACTGTGTTTGACTATTGTTGTGACTTAGATGAAGATCAGATAAAATTTTATGGCCAATTTATGCAGAAATCCAGGTAATTCCAAAGGGTTCACATACGTTTTCATGCCACTGTTGGTAGGGGTAAATGTGGCTAGGCAATTAGGATAGATAATAAACAGAGTAGCAGCAGTGTATGTAAAGAGTGACTCTGTGGCGTTTGGCTGTGTAGTGGAAATTTGAGTGTCCTCTGTCTGTGCACATGGTGTAGTAGTGTATTGTTTCTTGTTATTGTGTTAAGATGTTCTGTGACTTTGCTCTCAGGGAAGGGACTGATAGAAGAAGAACATAAAGGGAACACTGTCACTTTAGCCCAACAACTAGAAACTATGTGTGCAAGGTCATGATCAGCTTATTGCACCCTGAGAGCAGAGACGCCTAGTTTGTGCATGAGTATAAAGAGTGCTGAAGTGGAAGCACCCCTTCAGAGCTACTGACAGACTTGTACTTTGAGCATTCATTTTGTTGTAACCTCTCTGGCCGATATCAATAAAGATATGTTCAGTTAACTTTGACTTGGAGTCCTTAGTGGTAATTTCCACGACAGCTGAATGCTTGAGGTCATAGTGGTAATTTCCACGACAGCTGAATGCTTGAGGTCATTTGCACTCTAAAGCAGGTTATCATCAAGGATGTGCCTGTATTTGTCTCCATTCATTGTTCCCTCTAGCCTTACTATTATCCCAGTCCCTGCCACTGAAAAGCATCCCCATAGCATGATATGTTTCATGGTACGGATAGTGTTAGACAGGTGATGAGCTCTGCCTGGTTTTCTCTAGACATGGCACTTTGCATTCAGGCCAAAGGGTACAATTCTTGTCTCATCAGACCATATAATATTGTGCCTTATGCTCAGACCACAGAATCTTGTGCCTTAGATTAATATGTCATTGTTGTATTGTATGCGTGTATAGTTTTGTTCAAAGTTGTACTAGTGTATGTAAGTTGTTTTGTCTGAAACTTTGTTCCCCCTGCTGCTGTGCCTCTTTACAAACTCCAGGAGTGCTGCCATGTGCATTTTTCTCAGGTGTGGCTTCCCTCTGGTCACTCTCCCATAAAGCCCAGATTGACAAAGTGCTGTCGAGACTGTTGTGCTTCTGTCAGGTTCTCTCATCTCAGCCTAGGTAGTTTTGTTATAGTTGTCATTGGGTTCTTGGTCACCTCCATGACCAAGGTCATTTTTGCCCGGTTGCTCAATTTGGTCAGTCGGCCAGCTCTAGGCACAGTCTGGATAGGTCAATATTTTGTCAATTTCCCAATGATGGAGAACACTGTGCTCTTGGAAACTTTCAACACACATTTTTTTTTTATTAGTATGATTAGTAAATTGTTTATAAGGACCTATATTAAACATCTTATGAATGGAGTAATGATTGATATATTATGAATAAACTATTTACTTATACATTATAAAGGCTTTATTACTTGGCGTTATTATAACGTGCTAACTATGCTCTTCATGTCAGACCGCAGTTGGGTTTAAAATGCTACCGCACAGATTGTTTTCACAATCTCTGGGCTGTATAATTTGAGTTTGTCATCTCTGAATATGAATTGCAGCTCGGTGCTCCATGCAGCAATTCACACACCCACCACAAACAATTTGTATTTCACTCTATGCCGCTACACACTCACCGAGCGGATAGGCCCTTGCTGCAGGTTGAGTGAAGAACAGCCCATGAGTATCAAATCAAATTGTATTTATCACATGCGTTGAGTACAACAGGTATAGACTTTACCGTGAAAAGTAAAAAAAAGTAATATGTGTGTGTTGGAGTGTCACGGTAAGTATGTGGTTTTATGGGTAGTCCAATGAGTGTGCATAGTCAAAGCCATAGTCCGGGTAGCCATTTGATTAACTGTTCAGCAGTCTTATGGCTTACGCTGTTCAGGTGCAGCATGACTGTGCTGGTGTGAGAGGATTATGTTAAGTCCTTAGTGATGTGGACACCGAGGAACTTGAAGCTCTCGACTCAATCCAGATGTGTTGTTACCTACCCTCACCACCCGTCCATTAACTCACCAACTCAAACATAAGATGTGCATATTCTTCTCTCTGAGTGTCTGAAAGCAGAACCTCATGGGTTTATTTGGAGTGTTCGGATAGGAAGAGTCAACAAGGGCACCCATTCAGTGTTTTTCTCTGGGGAGACGCACGGGAGACCTGGTGCGTGGAGCCGGCACTGGTTGCACCAGGCTGATGTCACGAACTGGAGGGCGGGTGCGGAGAGCCGTCACAGGTTGTACTGGGCTGGGTTGACGCACGGGAGGCCTGGTGCGTGGAGCCGGCACTGGTTGCACCGGGCTGGTGACGCACAGGATGTAACGGGCTGGGGAAACGCACTGGAAGCCTGGTGCATGGGACTGGCACTGGTTGCATCAGGCTGGTGACACGGGTGACCTCCAGTGCGTGACTCCCCCGGTCGTGCTCGCTCTTCCGCCCATCCCGATCCTGTATGGGCTGATCCACGAGCACCCACGAGTTGGGGAACAGGACGTCGTCATCGTCCAACACCTGGGTGTACTCCTACTCCCATGACTGTAGGCGCTCCTCCACAAACTCTTTACTTTAGGGTTCACTGGCATTGTTTTTGTTTCCCCTCTTTTTAGAAGGACAATACACAAAATTATATGTTTCTATTACAGAGGACTGCTAAATTATCCTTCAGAGATATGCACTGATTGGACTGTAAATGGCTGCCAGGGATGTATCTGACAAGGTATCGGTGCATTGGTCCAATGTGAGGGGATTGTGTTTTTGTGTTAGAAAATAGCCTGGATCTCCATTCACTACCGCACTCCTGCCAAAAGGTTTTCCACACAATTTTCTATGCAAATTATGCAGTTTAATTGTACTGCTCTGCTTGGTTCAGGGCTTGACCTACCTTCAACCACTACAGCTCATTTCATTTCTCAACAAACCTCAAACATGTAAATTAGATTGAAATGGACCACATGATTATAAGGAAGGAATGGGCTCTGGCCACAAGTACAGGACACCAACAGAACAATATGGATCTGAAATATTACCCATGAGTGACAGTCTATGGTAGCTTAAGTGCACATTGGACATGCTCTCTGAACTCTGTTCAAGCACAGTGCAGTTAATTTGAGTCAGCTGCTATGCTAGCGTCATGTGAAACATAGCAACCATACAATAAATTGCTTTTTATTTGTAGACACCAGGGTTGGGGTCAATTCCATGTAAATTCCAATCAATTCAGAAAGTAAACCAAATTCCAAATATTCATAATTGAAAATAATTGGAATGTCGGTGTACTTCCTGAATTGATTGGAATTTAAATGGAATTGACCCCAACCCTGCTAGACACAATTATACATTGTCTGTGCATAGTACCAGATATTGTTTCTGGGCTAGACTAAAATGTGTCCCCAGTCCCAGAGATTAGGAGAGCATTTCATCAGGCACAGAGAGAGAGGGCATGAGGCTCTTTGTTTTGTCTTATTTCTTTGTAAAAGAATAACTATTATGCAACTGCGCTGCATGCTCACATATGGTGCCAGCCAAGGGATTACAAAAGCAATTTTCTTTAGTGACCTTGGCAGGAGTTCACTGTTCAAATCCACCAGATTGTGATGAGTTTGTATGATCTGGGTATATGGCCACAGTCTACATGAATATAAAAGAATGTGGGACTTGTTAGAAATCCCATTTGCCTCCTAAAATATCAAGATTCTAGGGTAGCACTTTATAATAACTCCAGGTAAAGTATTTATAATGGATTAGTAAATAGTTTATTCATCATGTATTAATCATTACTCCATTCATAAGACGTTTAATATAGGTCCTTATAAACCATTTCTAATCATGAGTTAAGTCTTGTTGAGTGGCCTCATCTAAATTGTGGGCTATTTATACTTTGGTCACTCAAAACATTTATAAAGTAGACATTCCAGCAGTACTTGATGCTTGTTAAACCATCAAAAGAGCCTAAAACATATGAATGGTAAAATAATAAACACAGGATGTTAAAGAAAATATATCTAACATTTTAATCACGAAACAACTGTTGCAAGGACATGAGGAAAATTTGGACATGTGAATGTTTTGCTAATGTTAAAAACCTGTATTAAAAACAATGTTTTAAGTGAGAAGTAGGCATTGTGGTCTGAAGCCAAAAAATGAGCACCATATTGAGCACCATAATACCTATTCCACCCACAGCTTTGACCTACTGCAGTAGCTATGTTGGTATTGTACTTCACACTGTGTAGGGAGGTTGCTTAGGATTCAGCCTTCTCAAACAGCCTAATTCATACTCTTAGAGGGCGTGCTTCCACAGTAATGTGATTTGTACCGGATACAAGGCAAAATATTGAATAGGTAGGTAGGTTGGTAGGTACTTTATTGATCCCCGAGGGGGAAATTTCTTTGTCAAGCAGCTACAACAACAAAACACAGGGCAGGTGCAAAATGCCACAACGAAAGTACACAAGACAGATACACGGTACATGATACATAGAGCGGCAGTATGAAAAAGTATAGAAATACAAGGTATCTGGAGTGCAAAAAAAGCTATAAAAAGACATTGCATAGTATGGGTGTTTGGCTGAATATGTACACTATACATTGTTGGATGGTTAACTATACTATACAGGTCGATGGCAGAGAAATACTTCAATAGCTAAAAATGCATATGATATGAGCGAGGGTAATAGTTTACTTAATAGACAGACTGGCTAAATGAACAGGTAAGTGAATATTTTGCATGGTTAAATTAGCTGTACAGGTAAATATACAGTTATATTTACAGATAAGTGAATACTTGCGTGGTTACACAAACTGTACAGGTAAATGACAGGAAGAGATACTTAAATAGCTAAATGTGTGTATGATATAATTTGGGGTAATAATAGTAATTCCCTTAAAATACAGTCCTTAGTGCGCAGGGTTTAATTACAGACAACTGCATATAGTCTAATAGCCGCCGGCAGGGAGGACCTCCTGTAGCGCTCTCTGGCACACCGTGGTGGGATCAGTCTGTGACTGAAGGTGCTCCTCTGCGTCATAACCATGGCGTGCAGAGGGTGGGTGACGTTTTCCATGATGGCCAGCAGTTTGGCCAGGATCCGTCTCTCCGCCACCTCCTCTAGAGTGTCAAGGCTCATCCCCAGGACAGAGCTAGCCTTCCTGATCAGCATATTTACCCGAGAAGCATCACCGGCTTTAATGTTTGCTCCCCAGCACACCACTGCAAAAAAGATGGCACTGGCCACCACAGACTGGTAGGAGGTATGCAGTAGTTTACTGCACACGTTGAAGGACCTGAGCCTCCTCAGAAAGTAGTCGGCTCTGGCACTTTTTGTACAGGGCCCCGGTGTTACCAGCCCATTCCAGCCTGTTGTCCATATGGACTCCCAGGAACTTGTATGACCCAACCATTTCCACATCCATCCCCTGTATAGGGACTGCAGTCAGTTGTGCCTTGGTTCTCCTGAAGTCCACCACCATCTCCTTTGTTTTGCTGATGTTGAGCTGAAGGTGGTTCTGCTCACACCACAACACAAAGTCACTGATCAAATCAACAGAATGACAAGGGTGCCAAAATGTTTTCATAGCCTATTTTTCACATCTGATTTAATTTCATACAACTTAATATTGCTACACTAAAAATCTTTGTCTGGACAATACCCCAGTACTCAGCTTTTATTAGAAAATGAACGGCATGCCACTGTGATCATTTTCTGTGACAGAGTAAATTATTATGCAGCCTCAGAGGGGTGCGATAACTTTTTCATACGACTGTAGTCCGTTATGCAGTCAGTAAGTCCATCGATATCCTCCCCATGAGCCTCACAGAGCACATCCCAGTCTGTTGTTTCAAAGCAGTCCTGTAGGGCCTCATTCGCCTCCGGGGACCATCTCCTAATGGTCCTAGTGGTCGCAGGCTGCTGTTGGACCAAAGTTCTGTAGAGTGGAGTGAGGTGGACAAGGTTGTGATCCGATCTACCGAGGGGAGTGAGTGCAGTGGAGTTGTATGCGTCCTTCACATTAGCATATAACAAGTCGAGAGTTTTATTGTTCCTGGTTGGGCACTTCACAAACTGTTTGAATGTGGGCAGCGTTTAAGAGATGCATGGTTAATATCCCCCGAAATGGCAAAGAAAGCACTGGGATGCACTGTCTGTAACCTCGCGATAACAGAGTGGATGACGTCACATGCTCCGTTTGCGTCCGCGGAGGGCGGGATGTAAACAAAAACAGCAATGGCCGCCGTGAATTCCCTCGGCAAATAGTAGGGTCTCAGGCTAACGGCTAGCAGCTCAATGTCCGGGCTACAAAACTCTTAAGAGTAATATGGCTCGGATTACACCATCTGTTGTTAACTAATAAAGCCAGCCCACCACCCTTGCTCTTACTGGAAGAAACGCTATCCCTAACTGCTCTGATGGTCCAGAACCCGCCGATAGTGACGTTCTCTATGGGGATGTTATCGTTCAGCCAAGTCTCCATAAAAAACATTAGGCTCGCTTCCCGATAGTCTCTTTGACCACGGTCAAGAGCCTCAAGCTCGTCCAGCTTGTTATGCAGTGATCTCACGTTGCCCATAATGATAGACGGTATAGCCGGCTTGTACTTCCTCAGCTTCGCCTTACACTTCAATCCCGCCCTACGTCCACGCTTTTCAACTCGTCCGGAATATCGAACCCTGCCCTGGGGTGCAGCAGCGTTGCGTGTGCTAAATCCAGGAGCTGGGCTCTGTTGTAAATAATAATAGACGACTCCTGTCGACGTTGAGCTGCGAGGAAAAATAGAGTCCCTCAGTGATAAAAAGGAACGTTAAAACCTTCGTACAACTGTAGCACTACATAATCCTGAACTATTATAGTTCAACTGTAGCAAAAAAAACTAAAGAGAAGAAAAAACAGGCGACCTTATACTGGGCATCATTCACAAGTGATAGGCTAATTTTGTCACCCATCAGACTATTCTTGATTTAATCTTGTCTTTACATATACTAAATCATATATGTGTGAAATGTGTTTTTATTTAGAATGGACCATAATCATGAACCTGTCTCGAAAAAGGGACAGGGGGAAAAAAACTGAATCATATCATATGCATTTTTAGCTATTGAAGTATTTCTCTGCCATCGACCTGTATAGTATAGTTAACCATCCACCAATGTATAGTGTACATATTCAGCCAACCACTCATACTATGCAATGTCTTTTTATAGCTTTTTTAGCACTCCAGACTTCTTGTATTTCTATACTTTTTCATACTGACCCTCTATGTATCATGTACCGTGTATCTGTCTTATGTGTATTTTCTATCTATCTAAAATACATGTAATCTAAGCACGTAAATGGTGAATGGAGGAGGCTATGCTAGCTAGGTATGCTATAATCCTGTTATAAAGAGAAGCAATGTGCTTAATATTTGTCACGATGTGGTTGAAGGGAACGAGACGCAGAGCGAGAGTACTGAGCACTAATAAAACACTAACAAAACAAATGCACTAAACACTGCCGTTGGTTTACACACATGAAACACTAACAATGATCCACACGCAGGTGGATGTGCGGTGCATATATATATATATATATATATATATATATATATATATATATATAATCCCCAATTAGAGACAACTCAAGACAGCTGTCTCTAATTGGGGATCATCAACAACCCTATCCTGTGATTGTTAGGACCTGACTGTGGCCATCCCACTCCCTCTAGTGGGAGTCAGAGGCCTGGCCTCAGTCAGGCCCTCACAATATTAGGTAAATTGAGAAATAAATATAGTAGGCATAGCCTACAAAAGCTGATGGGATCCTCCTCTTTTTAGATTAGATTAGCGGTAATATGGTCACGTAACAACCCTAGGTGTGACAAAACTGCACATTTTATAGTGGCCTTTTATTGTCCCCAGCACAAGGCATACTTGTGTAATGATCATGCTGTTTAATCAGCTTCTTGATACGCCACAACTGTCAGGTGGATGGATTATCTTGGCAATGGAGAAATGCTCACTAACAGGTATGTAAACAAATTTGTGAGAAAAGCTTTTTGTTCATATGGAACAGTTCTGGGATATTTTTTCAGCTCATGAAACATGGGACCAACACTTTACATGTTGTTTATTTTTGTTCAGTATATACATACGTATATATTTGTATTTTACGCCCTTTTTCTCCCCAATTTTCGATCTTGGCTCATCGCTCCCCAACGTGCTCTGGAGAGGCAAAGGTGGAGTCATGAGTTCTCCGAAACATGACCAGCCTAACCTCGCTCCTTAACACCTGCCAGCTTAAACAGGAAGCCAGCCAAACCAATGTGTCGGGGTCAGCATCCGGGGTCAGCCCACAGGCACCCAGCTGGCCACAAGGAGTCACTAGAGCGCAATGAGCCTAGTGAAGCCCCACCATTAAAACCCTCCCTTAATCGACGCTGGGCCAATTGTGCAGCGTCCTATGAGACCTTCGACCACGGCCAGTTGTGGCACAGCCCGGGATATGTGCCTTAGACCACTGCGCCACTCGGGAGGCCCTAAATTAGTCTTTCTGCCCATAATATCATTTAAAGTACGCCAAAGTTTTTTTACATCATTCTTTACATAATTTATCTTGGCTTCATAATACAGTTTATTCTTCTTTATGTTGAGTTTAGTCACATGATTTCTCAATTTGCAGTCAGCCAGTCAGATGTGTAAACAGACTTATAAGCAACTTCTTTGGCCCCATCTCTTTCAACCATACAGTTTTTCAATTCCTCATCAATCCATGTAGCCTTAACAGTTCTAACAGTCAGTTTCTTAACAGGTGCATGTTTATCAATAATTGGAAGCCGCAATTTCCTAAATTCATCAAGTGCAGCGTCTGTGGACACCTACAAATACCTAGGCGTCTGGTTAGATTGTAAACTCAACTTCCAGACTCACATTAACCATCTCCAATCCAAAATTAAATCTAGAATCGGCTTCCTATTTCGCAACAAAGCCTCCTTCACTCATGCTGCCAAACATGCCCTTGTAAAACTAACTATCCTACCGATCCTTGACTTCGGCGATGTCATTTACAAATTAGCCTCCAACACTCTACTCAGCAAATTGGATGTAATCTATCACAGTGCCATCCGTTTTATTACCAAAGCCCCATATACTACCCACCACTGCGACCTGTATTCTCTCGTTGGCTGGCCCTCACTACATATTCGTCGCCAAACCCACTGGCTCCAGGTCCTCTATAAGTCTTTGCTAGGTAAATCCTTATCTCAACTCGCTGGTCACCATAGCAACACCCACCCGTAGCATGCGCTCCAGCAGGTATATTTCACTGGTCACCCCCAAAGCAAACACCTCCTTTGTCCGCCATTCCTTCCAGTTATCTCAATGACTGGAACGAACTGCAAAAATCCTTGAAGCTAGAGGTTCCCTCAATAACTTTAAGCATCAGCTGTCAGAGCTGCTTATCGATCACTGCACCTGTATATAGCCCTTCTGTAAATAGCCCACCCTACTACCTCATCCCCATATTTTAGCTAATTTTGCACTCCAGTATCTCTATTTGCACATCTATCACTCGTGTTAATTCTAATTTGTTACTCATCTCGCCACTATGGCCTATTTATTGTCCTACCTTCCTAGCATTTTGCACTACATTTGCACACTCTGTGTATAGATTCTCTATTGTGTTATTGACTGTTTTTGTTTATTCTCATGTGTAACTCTGTTTTTTGTCGCACTGCTTTGCTTTGTCTTGGCCAGGTCGCAGTTGTAAATGAGAACTTGTTCTCAACTGGCCTACCTGGTTAAATAAAAATCACATCAGACCAACAAATATTTTTAACATCCTCTACATAAGTCACAGGAAGATCTCTTATACACAATTTGTATGATCTCTTATACACAATTTTAGGCCCAGCTTTTGGAACTTTGGCTTTCCACTATATTGTGATGACTATATCCAATTGGTATGGATACAGCTTTACAACAAAGTTCTAAAGTATTAGTAAAAATGTGATCGATACATGTAGTGTTTGTAAACACCCTGGTAGGTTGATTAATAACCTGAACCAGATTACGGGCACTGGTTACAATGAGAAACTTGAGTGGATAGCTTGATGGAAACCAGTCAATATTCAGGTCCCCAAGAAAGTAGACCTCTCTATTTACATCACATACACTATTAAGCATTTCACACATATTATTTAGATACTGACTCTTAGCACTTGGTAGCCTATAGCAACACCATAAAAGAAAATGCTTCAGATGTGCCAAGTGAACCAGCAAAAACAACACTTCAATAACACTTGACATAATATATTTTCTAAGCATTACAGGGATATAAGCTTTACATAAGCATTTATGTCTCCTCTATATATTGTTATATCCTTGTATTGCTACTGCTGTATCATCAAATTGATTATCTAAGTGAATCTCAGAAATGGCTAACGTATGAATGTTATCTGATGTAAGCAAGTTATTTATTTAATGAACCTTATTTCTATTGCTACATATATTAATATGGGCTATTTTCAGCCCTTTCCTGGGTAGCTAATCAGAGACATAATATGGAAAAGAGCAAACAAAGCAAGATAAAACAATATACATTCAGCAGTCCATTAATCAATTGGTGCGCGTGCGTGTGTGCGGGGTTGAAGCTACGAACCCATAGGCTTGGCTCTCTCATCCCTTCCAGGCTTCTGGGAGGGAGGGAGGACAATGAGCCTGTCATAGTGGATGTAAGAAATGTCCCCACGCACTCTGGCAGCATTGATGGCTGGGATAAGTTCTTTCCTTTTCTGGAGCACAGCTTCAGGATAGTCCTCGTTGAGGAAGATATACGTTCCTTTCAAGTTCTTGGCTCTTTCCAGAACAGCTACCTTGTCTTTGAACCTCAGGAACTTGACCGTTATCAGTCCTGTGGGTGCGCTCCACCTCAATCTTCCTGTGGTCCATCTTCAATTTCTCAGAGATTATTTCCCTCACTTTGTCCTCCGACTCCATCCAGGTCTCATGTTGAGATTCTGCAATTCCGTCCACAACCATGTTATTCCGCCTTGACATTTCAATCTTTTTGCCATAAATAAAATTCTGCACAGGCTGTACTGTCTCTGCATAGTCTTTCAGCCATGGGTGGCAGTAACCAGCCACTCCCAACAGTGACGTGCTGTTTAGTAGCAGGTTTAGTTAGGCTTGAGGCAATAAAGTCACTATCTTTAGAGAGGACGAGAACTGTAGAAGTAATGTCATGACCCCTTACTCAGTGCAACAATTTCGATGTCTACCTTAACATGTTTAAGTTTTTTAGAAACATCTGTTTAAAGGAATATTTTAGCTCCCCTAATTGTGACGTTTCAACTGAACATGTAGGTTGCTCACCTGCACATATTCCGACTCCTTTTTAGAAGTAAAAGTTATTTTGTACCTCCAGCCAATCGCAATCACTATATTGAGACATATTGCAGACTCGTTGAAAAAGTTGCTGGTAATCTCCTTAAGAACAAACAGGAGTACATATCTTTCCATAATTTACATAAGGATGATTTACAATCCGTTATGTCAGTCCTTACCCGCCATGCTGATAATGGTGGGTTGGTTGTACTCATGGATAGGGAAGCTTATGTAAATGTGTCATATACAACTGCTTGACAACACCTTTTACAATAAACTCAGAAGTGACCCCACTTTCAGAACACTATCTTTACTGTCCTAGATGGGTATTTAAGTTCTGGTCAAATCACAAAAAAAGAACATGACTGTTTGGCTATTCAACACCCTAAAATCGCAACTTTCTACACTTTGCCGAAATTACACAAGAATGTTACAAAACCTCCAGGGCGCCCTAATGTAGCGGGCATTTATCGACTTTTGTTGACTTTTTTATTAGACCACACGCAGAACAGCTTCCCTCCTTTGTAAAGGACACCAGCAGTTTGATCTCTGTTATTGAATCTCTTGATCCTCTCCCTGATAATACTCTGTTAGTTACTTTTGATGTTGAGTCATTATACACAAATATTCCACACAAGGGCGGTATTGAAGCCAAAGTGATCCTAATGAACTACCTTCCAGTGCATGCATTATAACATTGGCTGAAATAGTACTCACACACAACTACTTCATGTTTCTAAATGATTTCTTTATTCAGACAAAGGGTACTGCTATGGGATTCCCTATGGCTCCTAACTATGCTCATTTGTATGTGGGTTACATGGAGAAGGTGGGGAGATTCAAAACAGCTCCAGGCATTCCATGCTTTTCTTAACTCTTATTCTGAGCACCTGAGATTTACTATGCAATCTGACATACGTCAAATCAGTTTCCTTGATCTACTGATTTTGTATGAAGATAATGTTCTATACACTGATCTTTACAGGAAACCTACTGATCGTAACAGTTTGTTGAGGGCTGATAGCTGTCACCAGCTTCCCTTGAAAAACAGTTTGCCCTACAGCCAATTCTGTCAAATCAAAAGAATTTGCAAAAAACTATCAGATTTTGACAGAAATATATCTGAGAAGCAAAGAAAGTTCAAGGAAAGGGGGGTACAACAATAGTCAGATTAATACTGCCATTGAGAAAATTCTAAACAAATTATATTTTTCACAGACAGTCTTGCAAAAAGAAGCACACTTATGTTCTAACTGCCCACTATTCAAATAACAAATTAAAGGAATTGTTCAAACATTGTCCTATGACAGTATCAGTAATGTGTTTTCAGACCCTCCCTTGGTCGTATTCTCACGGGGCAGAAATCTCAAAGATCAATTGGTAATCTCAGATTTACCACCCCAAAATATTCTACTTGTGCCTCTACCGGATGGAAACTACAAATGTAATGGCTGCGCTCAATGCAATGGCACTTACAAATGTAGATCCTTCAAAAAAAAACAGGGAAACGGATCCCAATAAAAGGCGTTATTTATCTTATAACTTGTCCTTGTGGTAAAAATATTGATGGTAAAACAAAGCGCAAATTAAAAGTACAAATCTCAGAGCCTTGTAGCACCAATAGGTGCAAAAACTTGACGTACCCAGTTGCGGCTCACTTTTTGAAAGCGACCCACACGATTTCGTCCCTAAGTTATATTGGCATCGAACACAAAGCTGTGTTCATCAATGGTAACGGATACTTATTCTTGACAGTGATCGCATTCAGCCTTCGATAGTCAATACACGGCCGAAGGGTGCCGTCCTTCTTACCCACGAAGAAGAAGCCGACACCCAGTGGGGAGGAAGATGGACGAATGATCAGTCTTTGATGTAGGTCTCCATGACTTCGCGTTCTGGTCGAGAGATGTTATATAGACGCCCCTTGGGGTAGGAGGTGCCAGGAATCAGGTTGATGGCGCAGTCGTAGGGTCGATGAGGGGGAAGAGACCTCGCCAACGCCGTGGTAAACGCGAGGAACGCATGACAGATCTGGAGGAGTTTGGTTCACCTGGCGGGGAACAGACTGGGGACAGGCAGATCTGAGACAGTTAGCATGGCAAGCCAAACTCCAGTTAGTTACCTTGCCTGTCACCCAGTCGAAGGTGGGGTTCTGTTTCACCAGCCAGGTGTGTCCCAGGACCAGAGGGATGCGTGGCGAGGACAGGATGAGGGATGAGGAATGAGATGAGTTCCAAATGATTACCTGAAAGCAACATCTGTACGGGTTCAGTTCTGGCGGTGACCCGGGCCAACAGACCGCCATCCAGGGTGGTCGCTTCAATGGCCTCCGACAGAAAGTCCTTAGAGAGCCCGAGCTGTTCCACCAGTCTGGCATCCATAAAACAGTCATCCGCTCAAGAATCAATTAATGCTTGTAATTGTATTGACTGACCTTTCCAGACGAGGATGGCGTGGAACATGGTTCGAGCACGTGGAGAGAACCTTGGCAGTCTGGCTCACAAGGATTCTCCCCACATCTAGCGAGCCCGTCGGTTTCCCGATCGCTGTGGGAAGGATTAGAGGTAGTGGCCCAAATGTCCGCAGTAGAGGCAGCTGTCACTATCCAGTCTACGCTGACGCTCCTTATCGGAGAGACCATGCCGACCCACCTGCATGGGCTCAGGTTCGGGATGCCGCTCCTCTCTCACGGTGTCTCGCGGATTTGGTCAATCGAGGTGCTCGATTGACCAAATCCGGTGTCAGGTGGAGGGTTCGACGCTCCCTGCCGTCTTTCTCTCCTCCGTTCCCGACATCTGTTATCCACACGAATAGTTAATGTTATTAAGTCATCTAAGCCCGGGGGTTCAGGATAAGAAATCAATTCATCCTTAACTTGCTCACACAGACCCTGGTAAAAGACGGCTTGTAATGACATGCTACGCTGCGTGTTCCCTGGCGCAGGGAAAACAAACGTTGAGCGGCATCCTTACCACGGACCGAGTGGCGAATAGTTTCCTCATCTCCGCCGTAAAGTGCTGGTATGAGGTGGTACTCTGGTCCTGACGTTCCCACAATGCAGAAGCCCACTCCAAAGCCTCACCTCGAAGGAGCCCGATCAAGTACTCGATCCTGGCTTTATCCGTGGTGTAGGTGTGGGGTTGTTGATCGAAGACAAGACCACACTGCATGAGAAAGGAACGACACTTCCCCAAATCCCCCTCATACCTTTCTGGTGTGGGAACCCAAGGTTCACGGACGGAGACGGGAGCAGGTGCAACATCGGCAGGTGCTGGCGGAGACACAGGCGGGGGTAGAACAGCTGGGGTGCTGAGCTGGTTCTGAATGGCAGAGATGTTAACAGAAAGTGACTGAAGGTTGGTCCTGATTACTTGCAGAGTTGTGCTGTGTTGTCCCAACAAGGCTCTTTGGTTCGACACAGCGTGTCGTATGGTGTCCAGGTCTGCTGGGTTCATGTTGGCCGGATCGTTCGGTCAGGCTTTCTCTGGTTCTGAACCCAAACGCAGATTGGACAAGGTAGTGGGTGAAAAAAAGTGAGTATTTATTGATAACAATATAATACTGAGGATGGTTCAGCAGATGTGCAGACAGGGGAGTACAGATGATGGGGGGTGAAGGTGTAGTTTAGTGTTCCACAGATGGTAGACGGGTCCGGTAGCCAGGCAGGAGAGACGGGAATTCCAGGTGACTTACTGAGGCAGAGAGAACAAGAAATCAGATGAGCAGGCAGACTGAGAATAACAAGGCAAACTGAAGATAGTAAAATGACTATGGTCTGATGCACAACATACGGAGTGTGACTAACGATCCGGCAGGGACTGGATGTCAGGTCTCGGCTTAAGTAGGGTTGTAATGATGATCAGGACCAGGTGTGATGATTACTGACGAGGAACAGGTGAGAGCAGATTCAGGTGATCCTGGAATTCCTGCCTTACACTCGTTGCCCATCAACCGGAAGAGGGCGCGTTCAGGAACACAACACAAAACAGACACAGACAGACAGGAAAACAGGCTCACTGGGATGGGGTCGTGACACATCCTGACTGATGGCAAGCCATTCTTGCATAATCAATGCTTGGAGTTTGTCAGAAGTTGTGGGTTTTTGTTTGTCCACCAGTCTCTTGAGGATCGACTACAAGTTCTCAATGGGATTAAGATCTGGGGAGTTTCCTGGCCATGGACCCAAAATGTAGATGTTTTGTTCCCCGAGCCACTTAGTTATCACTTTTGCCTTATGGCAAGGTGCTCCATTACGCTGGAAAAGGCATTGGTTGTCACCAAACTGTTCTTGGATGGTTGGGAGAAGTTGCTCTAAGAGGACGTGTTGGTACCATTCTTTATTCATGACTATGTTCTTAGGCAAAAAAGTGACTGCACTCCCTTGGCTGAGAAGAAACCCCACACACTGTTGGCATGACACGACTGATGTTTTCCGGATGGCCCAAACAATCGGAAAGGGGATTCATCAGAGAAAATGACTCTACCCCAGTCCTCAGCAGTCCAATCCCTGTACCTTTTGCAGAATATCAGTCTGTCCCTGATGTTTTTCCTGGAGAGAAGTGGCTTCTTTGCTGCCCTTCTTGACACCAGGCCATCCTCCAAAAGTGTTCGCCTCACTGTGCGTGCAGATGCACTCACACCTGCCTGCTGCCATTCCTGAGCAAGCTCTGCACTGGTGGTGCCCTGATCTCGCAGCTGAATCAACTTTAGGAGGCGGTCCTGGTGCTTGCTGGACTTAGGCGCCCCGACGCCTTCACAACAATTGAACCTTCTTGATGATCCGATAAATGGTTGATTTAGGTGCAATCTTAACAGCAGCAATATCCTTGCCTGTGAAGCCCTTTTTGTGCAAAGCAATGATGACTGCACGTGTTTCCTTGCAGGTAACCATGGTTGATAGAGGAAGAACAATGATTTCAAGTAGCACCCTCCTTTTAAAGCTTCCAGTCTGTTATTCTGACTCAACCAGCATGTCAGATGATCTCCAGCCTTGTCCTCGTCAACACACGCAACTGTGTTAACGAGACAATTACTGATATGATGGCAGCTGGTCCTTTTGTGGCAGGGCTGAAATGCAGTGGAAATGTTTTTTGGGGATTCTAAGTTATTTTCATGGCAAAGAGGGACTTTGCAATTAATTGCAATTCATCTGATCACTCCATGACATTCTGGAGTATATGCAAATTGCCATCAACACTGAGGCAGCAAACTTTGTGGAGACCAATTCTTGTCATTCTCAAAACCTTTGGCCACGACTGTACATACCCCAACCAGAAACCATGGATTACAGGAAACATCCGCACTGAGCTAAAGGGTAGAGCTGCTACCTTCAAGGAGCGGGACTCTAAACCCGGAAGCTTATAAGAAATCCCGCTACGCCCTCAGACGAACCATCAAACAGGCAAAGCGCCAAGACAGGACTAAGATTGAAATCGTACTACACCGGCTCCGATGCTTGCCGGATCTGGCAGGGCCTGCAAACTATTAGACTACAAAGGGAAGCACAGCCGTGAGCTGCCCAGTGACACGAGCATACCAGACAAGCTAAATCACTTCTATGCTCACTTCGAGGCAAGCAACACTGAGGCATGCATGAGAGCATCAGCTGTTCCGAACGACTGTGTGACCACGATCTCCGTAGCCGACGTGAATGTTTACCTCTTTAAAGCTTTTACTCACAAGGCCTCTGGGCCAGACGAATTACCAGGACGTGTACTCCGAGCATGCACTTACCAACTGGCAAGTGTCTTCACTGACATTTTCAACATGTCCCTGATTGCGTCTGTAATACCTACATGCTTCAAAAAGACCACCATTGTCCCTGTGCCCAAGAACACTAAGGTAACCTGCCTTAAAGGCTGGTCATGGCTCACATTAACACCATTATCCCAGATACCCTAGACCCACTCCAATTTCCATACCGCTCAAACAGATCCACAGATGATGCAATCTATATTGCCCTCAACACTGCCCTTTCCCACCTGGACAAAAGGAACACCTACGTGAGAATGCTATTCATTGACTACAGATCAGCATTCAACACCATAGTGGCCTCAAAGCTCATCACTAAGCTAAGGATCCTGGGACTTAACACCTCCCTCTGCAACTGGATCCTGGACTTTCTGAAGGGCCACCCCCAGGTGGTGAGGGTAGGTAACAACACATCTGCCATGCTGATCCTCAACACTTGGGCCCCTCAAGGGTGCATGCTCAGTCCCCTCCTGTACTGCCTGTTCACCCACGACTGCATGGCCAGGCACGACTCCAACACCATCGTTAAGTTGGCAGACGACACAACAGTGGTAGGCCTGATCACCAACAACGACGAGACAGCCAATAGGGAGGAGGTCAGAGACCTGGCCGTGTGGTGCCATCTATGCATAGTCACTTTAACTATAACTACATATTACCTGTACCACCTGTATATAGCCTCGCTATTTTACTGTTTTTTTATTTTATTTATATTTATTGTTTACCTATTATTTTTCTGACTTAAAAACTGCACTGTTAGGGCTTGTGAGTAAGCATTTCACTGTAAGGTCTACACCTGTTGTATTTTGCGCACGTGACAAATAAACTTTGATTTGATTTGAGACCAACAAGTCATCAACTTATTGAACCACAATACTACCTCCAGGGGGAATAAAACCTTCCAGGTTCCTCGCCATTTCCCGGGCAAAAAACACTGTCCAAGTCAATTTTTTCACAAGAAACGTAAAAGAGAACCAATCCAGTGACCCAGGGTCAACAGGGATGCTGAAAAATGCATTTGCCAAATCTATAAGCTCCCTGGAGAAATTTGGGAAAGAATAGTAACTGTTTTCGGCACCAGGGGTCCCCTTGCGTGAACAGCATCATTAACTATTCTAAGATCTTGCACAAAACGATATTCACCAGATGGCTTCCTAACAGGTAGAATAGGGGGAGAATTTGGGCATGGGATCAAAGCCCCATTTTCAACCGGGCCTGATGGATGGGAATAATACCCTTTTCTGCTTCTTTGCTAGGAGGGTAAAGGGAAAAGGGACTGGAGAATAAATACAATCCTTAACAGTGCTACCGTATGTCTTTTTCCGTTACAGAGGGAACAAGTACTGAGTTTTAAATGGTCTGTGATTATTCTTCAGGACAACTTTCACCGGGGTGGCACCTCTCATCTTCCCAATATCGTCCAAAATCCAACATATTTCCATTCTCAATTGGGGGTTTTCAACATACTACAGTGAGGGACAGCACCTGCTACTTCATAAAGTGCTCTCTGTACATCAGATAGCAGAACTCTGGTCTCTGTGAATTCTTCACCATAGTATATTCCATCAAATGTCACTTCCATTCTGCTTTGTCCATCTTTATTGATTTTCCGGGTCTTCCTTCACATGAGGGGACAGCTGCTGTGCAGTGAAGATGTTCCGGGTCCTTCCATGCACAGTGATCTCTCTCGTAGTTCACCTTCCACCTCAGGATCGTACAATGCCAGGCATAATAACACTGGGACATGCACGGGTATATCCTGTTTGTAGGGGAACGGAGGGACAAGCCCTCAGCAGTGCATGCAACAGTCAGATTAATCTTGCACATCAGGTTTCTTCCCAGGAGGTTTACAGGGCAGGCAGAGGAGTACAGAAATCTGTTTCCATCTTCTTTCGCGGGTTCAGTCACGTTACAATTGGCCTTCACTTCATCCACATCCCAAAGGTGATCCACAGTCCTAGCAGTTGACTGGCGGGTGATCGTCTCCTTTGCTGTCTTTATCATCGTCATCAACGTCATCATCATGAGCTGGATTATGGAGGGCTGTCGGCTTTGTCCATTCGTCTTTGTCTAAGGTCGTAGTCAGTCTTTGGTTTTTCATATTGTTTGTGCTTCACCTCTTCTACTTCGGCTCCCACCCCCTGCCCATAATAGGCTGGGGATGGCTGCGGTGCGGGCAGGTTCCATGGTTGTGTTTCACTGGTCCAGCAGTCAGGGGTTGGTTTTGGCCTGGCTATTGGTCACTCCCACCAAGAGGTCCTCCCAGAGGTGGTGGTGGCGGTGCTGTTGCCAAGATTGGATACAGTCGGTTGAACTCTTCTCTCAGTCTTCTACTTCTCGTCTTATTGTTGGTCTTTGGCTTTCTTTTGCAATTCTCAAAACAGGTTTTGTAGATGTGTTTTCTCCCTGGCAAACCACAGTGGAGGTCTGGTCTGGGCGGGTCCTCGTCGTCTTTGGTCAGACGTCACCTTGCACACCTTCACATGGAATGCGCCACCGGTATACCCTTGCAGACCCTCACTGCCAAGCTCCACAGGTAGAATCAATCATCCTGTTTCGTGATTGTCAGGGAAATTACCACTAAGGACTCCAAGCAGTGGCGGACTGGCCGTCGGAAGCACCGAGACATTTCCCGGTGGCCTGAGGGTTGTTTTGGCCTGCCGTGAATAGTCAACTTGACCAGCAATAATATAGCAAGCAGGAATAAGTTGAGGGGAATCCACGCATCAGGCGTGAGTCTCACTCTCTGCAGTGTCCCCGCGCCAAAAATGACATCAGGTCTCTCCGCAACGCACATAACAATAGTCTACCTGCTTCTCTACCTATAACATTTTAGACAAGTCGCACGGCGAAATGGACGGTCAGAAAAGGAAAGGTGGAGCAGAGAGGGAGAGAATAAAAAAGAGAAAGGAGTAATTATATCATAGCAATGAGTGCAACATAGCGATCATAAGCTAGGGAAAGTGCACATACACTGTACAGCTGAACAGGCTACAGTAACGTAACCATAATACATCCATGAACGTAACACAGTAGCCTGTGTGACACAGCACAGGCAATGACAAAGATCATTAGTACCAGCATTACAAGTTACTACAATATGCAGTTATGGGAAGAATTAAGAGACCACTCCAAATTAAGAGACCTCTCAACTCTTATCATACTCACTATCATTAGTGTATTTTCTTTGCAAAGTTGGAGAAGGAAGCAGCAGCAGCACTAGAGCTTCAGGTGCTCCTGCAGAACTGGATATGGTGGTCAGTTCAGTCAAACTCAGAGCAGGAACCTTCAGGTACAACTTAGATTAATATGTGCTTTATTTATGAGATTATCAGTAGGACTGTAATCGGGGGGCATACAATCGATGACTGCAAAAGTAATACAAGTTTAAGCTTAGGTTATTTACAATGTTAATCTCATTCTGCAGAGCAATCAGATGTGCAGAGAGAGAGGTTCAGAGCCCAGTATAGAGAAAATAGAAAGGGGCAGCGAAAGCACTGAAAATCCATTTTTGATTATTCTGCCCGTCCTCAGTCCAAGGATTTTGACTTATTTTTTTCAGTACCACCCAAAACAAACCCCTGTCATTCCCAATGTGGAAACATGCCCATCAGAGAGTACAGGAACATGAGAGAAGCAAGACCCACAGAGAAAGTGCAGAAGCCTTTTTCCTCAGAGCCAGCAAAGCAGACAGCCATACCCTTCTGAGTGATAAGCAAATGTCAGTTCAACGAGACCAGGTCAGAAAGAGGAGACAGGTCATGGAACGGGTGATTGATGTAGTTAAAGTTATTGGTAAATGTGGGCTTAGCTACAGAGGACACAGACACGAAGCTGCATGTAACTTGGAAAACATGGCAGTCAATCATAACAAGTTTCTTGAGCTTATATTGTTGCTAAGCAAATATGATGTCTGCCTACAAGAGCATGTTAGTGATTGCATTGAGAAGAGCAAAAAGCAGATGGGAAGTAAAGGAAGAGGGTCCTTTGTAACTATGATGTCCAAAACAACAGCAAATAAAATATTTGAAGTCATCTGAATGTTGATTCAGCAGACAATTGCTGTTGAAGTTAGAAAGGTATGGATGTTCTCAATACAAATGGACACAACACAGGATTTAACATCCAAAACTTGTGAAGCAGACCCTTGAGAAGATGGACATGGATATCAAGCAGTGTGTTGGTAATGCAACAGACGGAGCAGCTAATACGCAGGGACAATACAGGGGCTTCTCAGCATTGCTCACAGGATAGTCTCCTAACCAAGTGCATATATGGTGTTACTCACATGTCCAGTGAGGACAGGTGACACAGGCGGCTTGATGTAATTGGTGAAACACTCTGGTGGGCCAAAGACGAGGCCTTAGTATTTGAAAACTTTGCAAAACCTGACCGTGCACTTTACACTGATGTGGTCATCACTATGGAAAGAATTGAAAAGGATGTGACCATAAAACCTGCCATCTGAAGCAAGGCCCAAGGGTACAAGGATGCTCTCCTAAAGTATGAAACCATACTTACAGCTGAGGTTTACCTGCGTGAAGTTGGCCCCCCACCCAACGCAAAACGTCGGGAAAATAGTCTTAATCGTTTGTGCTCCGTTTGTGCTGGTTTGTGCTGCAATTATTTTCGTTTGTGCTGCTTTCATTCTTTAGATATTAAATAATACTTTATAGGCCATTCAGAGGTCACTCAGCCCCCCACAAGCTCAGAATGAACCCACTATAGTGTCGATCGTTAGTGCCCCGTTTGTGCTGGTTTGTGCTGTTACAAGTTTTGTTTGTGTTGCTGCGGTATTGTTTATATTAGCCATTTAATTACGGGTGATGACGTCACTCAGCCCCCCACCTACTCCAAATGAACTGGGGATAGTCTTAATCGTTAGTGCTCCGTTTGTGCTGGTTTGTGCTGCAATTATTTTCGTTTGTGCTATTTTTATTTTATATTAAATAATCTTTCATAGGTCATTCTGAGGTCACTCAGCGCCCCCACATGCGCAGAATGAACCCACTATAGTGTCGATCGTTAGTGCTCCGTTTGTGCTGGTTTGTGCTGCAATTATTTTCGTTTGTGCTGTTTTCATTTTTATTTTATATTAAATAATCTTTCATAGGTCATTCTGAGGTCACTCAGCGCCCCCACATGCGCAGAATGAACCCAAAATATTGTCAATCGTTTATTCTTCGTAAGCATGCTTTTGTGGAGTGTTTAGTAGCGTTTAGTAGAGGAACAATTTAACCATATCTCGTCATAGAATAGCCTTACATAAATCATATTCCTGGCAAATGTAAGTCAAATGTTGTTACTGTCAGTTAGTAAAAAGTTAACTTTTTGATTAATGGTACAACACAAGCTACGATTGGCAATGTTTTTGGCAACAGAAAGCACATTGCTAATGTTAATATTGCCAATGTAACTATGAAATGCTAATTACATTTAGGGGTCAATATCAATACATGAAAACATGTTTATACTGTAGATGAAACACTTGACCCAAAATAAGTCATCATTATTGAAGTAATTATGTTTTACTTTCTTATGCCAGATGCCCAAAAAGCCAGCAGTAGACAGGGATTCCATTTTCACAGTCCTGTGTTCATCAAAGGAGGCCATAGTCAAAAATGGTACCATAGCTACTCCTAATAACTGCATCTGGACAGAGCTGAGTGAGCAGCTAGGAAACAATATCACTGCAAAGGCCCTGTACACTTTTGTTAAATTAAACAGACACAACATCTGGTCTGCTTTAGGGTTTAATCATGAATGTGATCATGAAACCAGTGTCAGTAGTGATGACACAGATTTTGAGCCACAGTCCTTTCCTCCCAGATCAGAAGACTGCAACACTTTTGAGCTTGAAGTTCCATTTGAGAAATGGATTGAATTTATACCTGAAACAGTTCAATACAAAGACAAGTTCTCTAAAACACAAAAAAGGAAATACACAGTTTTGAAGCCTGGCATCTGGACTCATGTAATAAATCACCAAATTTGGAAAGAAGTGAAAAGCACCTGCACATTTGTATTTAAAAGAGCCAAAGTCTATCCATCAGCCACAACAAAATACATTGAAATCAGAAGCAACTGTAAGGAGTGTCATGGCGACCTTTACATCAAATGTGACAGAGAGCCTGAAATGAACAACCCAATGGTGTTGAAATGTTTTATTAAAAACATTGATGACTCCCTGCACATTGGCCTTTCCAAGCGTGCCATATCTGGAAACTTGCGTGTGCAGATAGCCAAGGAACTGTGTGAGGGTAGAATGGAACCACATGTATGGAGGGCATCGGAGGCAACAAAGTTGATGGATTTTGGAGATCCTGAGCCAAGCCATCTGCCTAATTTGGCCACCCTGCGCAAAGCAAAGCAAGAGAGAAATGACTTAGAATTAGGCGACAAGGATCCTATTTTATCACTGCAGATGCTAAAATACAGTGCACCTCACAATGGTAGCATTAAAGATATTGGACTGGACAAGTTTTTCTGTCACTACTGGAGTCAAACACAAATGTACATGTACAAGTCAATATCAAAGAAATCTCACCCCACTGTGAGTTTTGATGCAACTGGTTCAATAGTCAGGAAACTACAGAGACCAGTTGGTATGTCTGGCCACATCTTCTTATACCAGGGCGTTCTGGCAGGGGATGGGAGCGCAAGTGTCCCAGTGGTGCAAATGCTGTCAGAGAGACACGATGTTAATGCAATTACACAATGGTTGACAGAATGGATTCGCGCAGGTGCACCAATTCCAAAAGTGGTTGTGAGTGACTTTTCTCTGGCTTTGCTCGGAGCTCTGGTCAAGGCTTTCACTCCTCATCCTGATCTGAAGACCTACATCAATGAGTGTTTGGGTGTCTTACTTGGTAACCAGTCTGCACAGCTGCCACCTTGTTTTGTCCGGGTTGATGTTGCACACTGCATCAAGATGATCTGTCAATGGGACTGCTTGAAAAGAAAACCACATCGCATTAAAGATTTCTTTGTGAGGTCACTGGCACAGCTGCTCAAGTCACAATCTGTGAACAATGCAAGAGAGCTGCTACGCAGTGTTACTATTGTGGCTCTCAGCGAAGCAGAGGGCATGACATCTCTGGAGCCCCCCTCATACCAGAATGTTGCAAGAACTACCTGAAAGCCCAAATTGCAGAAGAGTGTGTCATCGTTCCAGATGAAGAGGGTGAGGACATGGAAGGAGTGGATCCATGTGAAGAAATACACACTGACCTACGGCAGTGGGTGACAGACATATGTGATGACAGCAGGTCACTTGCCGTGGCCAATGGTGATCGAGATAACATGCACTTCCTCCCAGAGATTGTTCCCAATATTATCAGACTTGCAAGTTACTTACCACTCTGGACAGGGGTAATGATCCCTCACTTCCGTAGCACCAACATCACCGCAAGTTCAGCCAATGTTGAAGCAGAGTTTAAAAACATCAAACACGGCCTTTTCAAGCATGAAAACTTACCTATTCGGGTGGATCGATTCATTGCTCGACATCTTTCCTACATTGAAGGCAACGTGCGCATTTGTTCTGCAAAACAAAAAGGTACAGAAAATGCTAATGTTACAACAGTGACGGTCACAGGACCCAATCCACTACCCACTGCGACCTGCAGTGTAGATAAAAAAAAAATGGATGCCTCCTGTTCTGAGGAGTCATCTGACACTGTCACAAACATCCATTCAACAAACGAAGACGTTGTTGAAAACTGGAGAGGCCTAGCTGTTCCACCAAAAAAGAGGAAGATTAATTCATACCTTTCTCCTTGTCCTGAATGGCTCCATGCAGATCCATCTGTGAGGGGGAAAAAAATGAAAATGGAACTGTTAAAAAATGGAAACAATCAACAGCCTGTTAAACTCAGAAAATCAAGAGTCTCTGTGCTTAACACATGTGCATTTGATGCTTTTTGTCAATGCTTATGTTGTGCTTTCTGCGACAGTAACACTTTTGGAAATATTGTTTGCAGTGAAGACTCCAACAACCTCCTCCAGCTAGTGAAAAGCATCACCACAAAGGGTCTTACCCCACAAGCCTACATTCAGAGGGCAGAGCTGCTAAGTGGAATATTCAAAGCTGTCCAATTGAAGTCTGGTGCTCTCCAAATCGATGCACAGTGCCACATCTCTACTATCATTGAAAAGACAATGAGAAAACTTGCAAGTGTTTACTTCACAAAACAGTGCTCCTCACAGTATTGCAGCCTCAACACACAAGCCACAAGGGAAATTCCATTTGTTTCTACTTCTATTGCTGTACTGCAGGATTCTGGCATGGCTCATCTTCAGACCGCAGTGGAACAAGGTCTTAACCTTCCAGAGTCCCCCTGCCTCAGGCCAATCCAAAGTCCGTCTCAGTGTCCCTCTGCATTCAAGACAGAATATACCTCAGGAAAAGTGCTCTGTGCAGGGAAAGTGTCTCACAGTTACAGTCTAGGAGAACTTCTGTGGATCGATACTGACCTTGGAAACGATTCCACAGCAACCCCAACTCAAAGGATTTCCTGCCCAAGAGAATTTCCATTGTGTGAATTTCCCTCCAGTCTGGTGCTCCAAGGAGAGACATTTACCTTAAGGGCAGTCATTGCTTTCCAAGGAGGCGTAACCCAGGATGCTCTTGGTCATTATGTGGCCTACTGCAGGAGGTCTCCATGTGTCTGGGAGATGTATGATGACCTGAGAAGTGGAGTGACGGGAGCATCAGAAAAAAACAAAATATGCCCACATGCTGTGTTATACACAAAATCATAATTGTGTGGTTGATGAAGATGTGGATGTTGTTCAATGTGCAATTGTCCTCTTTGAAAAAGGTTCATTGTTTGTGTAAATGGATTTGATTGCACACAGTAATTCAATTGCACAAGTAAACACATGTTTAGTTAATTCCTGGAGTCATTCGTTTCCGTATGTATGTATGTATGTATGTATGTATGTATAGTACATATACGTGTATATATATATATAGTACATATACGTATGTATTAACACTCAGCTACAGAAAACATTAAATGGGGCATCATCTGTGCATGGACTCAGTAGGCAGCATAATAACATGTATCAAATTAATACATTTAACTATATACAGGATATAAAATACTTACCTGTATAGTCACATTTATGCACCAACAATTAGGTAACACTGTGACCTAAAGTGCACTTAGTTAAACACGTTGGTGAGAAACGTTAGGTAATGAGATTATTTAAATGTATGGGGAAAACATAACAAGTGTGTTTACGACATAACGTTGATAACTGCCTGTTTTGTGCTGGGAAATATTCACATAACAACATCACAAGTAAAACCATTTACCTTGGAGTTCGCGTAACATTCCACACATTCTGTGAGCCTCGATGTGTCCGTTGCCAGTTGAAAAGGCACAGTGGATTAGGTAACGATTTGGGTTTGGTTTGCCGTGTGGCCCTTACCATGTTACGTCTTCAACTGTATTAGTAAAAAAAGACAATCGCAAAAACAAAACTTTTACCAGCTGTATTTGGAGTTAATTTGGAGCAGTCGGTGAGGGCTGGTTACGGCCATAAGTAAATGTCTAATAAAAAAATACAGCAGCAGCACAAACAAAACTTGTAACGGCACAAACCAGCACTAACGATTAAGACTATCCCCAGTTCATTTGGAGTAGGTGGGGGGCTGAGTGACGTCATCACCCGTAATTAAATGGCTAATATAAACAATACCGCAGCAACACAAACAAAACTTGTAACAGCACAAACCAGCACAAACGGAGCACTAACGATCGACACTATAGTGGGTTCATTCTGAGCTTGTGGGGGGCTGAGTGACCTCTGAATGGCCTATAAAGTATTATTTAATATCTAAAGAATGAAAGCAGCACAAACGAAAATAATTGCAGCACAAACCAGCACAAACGAAGCACAAACGATTAAGACTATCCCCAGTTCATTTGGAGTAGGTGGGGGGCTGAGTGACGTCATCACCCGTAATTAAATGGCTAATATAAACAATACCGCAGCAGCACAAAACTTGTAACAGCACAAACCAGCACAAACGGAGCACTAACGATCGACACTGTTGTGGGTTCATTATGAGCTTGTGGGGGGCTGAGTGACCTCTGAATGACCTATAAAGTATTCTTTAATATCTAAAAAATGAAAACAGCACAAACGAAAATAATTGCAGCACAAACCAGCACAAACGGAGCACAAACGATTAAGACTATTTTCCCGACGTTTTGCGTTGGGTGGGGGGCCAACTTCACGCAGGTCTGAGGTTTTTCTCAGGATTTTTGAGCAGATGATGAACATGCCACTGAGTCATTGCAGGCTGAACTGATCAGTGGGAAAGACAAACAGTCAGCATTGGAGTACAACACCAGGGCCGCCGCCGCCAGTGATGAAACAGGGGAAGGCTTTGAGAATCCTGATGAGTGTGGAGTTGGTGAGCAGAAGTTGTTCCACATGTATAAATTGCCTGATATGCTGCTATCTTCTAGTGTCTTAGTACAATCTGCTCACGGATGCGTATCACATTCATTCATTGGTTTGGGCTACAAGTTCCTCCTCCACCCTGAAATTTGTGAAGAACCGCCTAAGAACCTCCCTCACTCGAACCTTGAATCGTTCCTTTTGATGGCAACAGAGAAGGTGATTCTTATGGGACTTAATAAAGATGACATCATTGAGAAGATGGCAGAGAGCAGTGAGTTACTGCGCCGCTTACTGGTTTACTAGTGGTAATTACTTACTGGTTACTCTGAAGTAGCTATGCTATGACTCTTCCTTAACAGGCTGACAAGGGTGAAAGAAAATTTGCTGTGAGTTAAAGCTTTTGTACAGAGGCATGTTTTTTGGACTTTCGTATTATACTTGCAGTTATGTAGCCAATGAACAATTTCATTGACTCAATGTATAGATGTGTTTATTTTTGTGCTATTTGCTTTATGGATACCAGTGAGTGAACATTGTAATTTAAATGTTTTTGTAGAGGAGTGTTTTTTCGACTTTTGTATTATACTTACTTACATTGATGTGCTTGATGCTTGAATATAAGAATGTAAGTATTTGATACATCAGAAAAGCAGAACTTAATATTTGGTACAGAAACCTTTGTTTGCAATTACAGAGATCATACGTTTCCTGTAGTTCTTGACCAGGTTTGCACACACTGCAGCAGGGATTTTGGCCCACTCCTCCATACAGACCTTCTCCAGATCCTTCAGATTTCGGGGCTGTCGCTGAGCAATACGGACTTTCAGCTCCCTCCAAAGATTTTCTATTGAGTTCAGGTCTGGAGACTGGCTAAGCCACTCCAGGACCTTGAGATGCTTCTTACGGAGCCACTCCTTAGTTGCCTGGCTGTGTGTTTCGGGTCGTTGTCATGCTGGAAGACCCAGCCACGACCCATCTTCAATGCTCTTACTGAGGGAAGGAAGTTGTTGGCCAAGATCTCGCGATACATGGCCCCATCCATCCTACCCTCAATACGGTGCAGTCGTCCTGTCCCCTTTGCAGAAAAGCATCCCCTAAGAATGATGTTTCCACCTCCATGCTTCACATGACCTTCTCCCATTCCTCCTCTGGATCATCCAGATGGTCATTGGCAAACTTCAGACGGGCCTGGACATGCACTGGCTTGAGCAGGGGGACCTTGCGTGCGCTGCAGGATTTTAATCCATGACGGCGTAGTGTGTTACTAATGGTTTTCTTTGAGACTGTGGTCCCAGCTCTCTTCAGGTCATCCAGGTCCTGTCGTGTAGTTCTGGGCTGATCCTTCACGATCATTGATGCCCCACGAGGTGAGATCTTGCATGGTGCCCCAGACCGAGGGAGATTGACCGTCATCTTGAACTTCTTCCATTTTCTAATAATTGCGCCAACAGTTGTTGCCTTCTCACCAAGCTGCTTGCCTATTGTCCTGTAGCCCATCCCAGCCTTGTGCAGGTCTACAATGTTATCCCTGATGTCCTTACACCGCTCTCTGGTCTTGGCCATTGTGGACAGGTGTCTTTTATACAGGTAACGAGTTCAAACAGGTGCAGTTAATACAGGTAATGAGTGGAGAACAGGAGGGCTTCTTAAAGAAAAACTAACAGGTCTGTGAGAGCCAGAATTCTTACTGGTTGGTAGGTGATCAAATACTTATGTCATGCAATAAAATGCAAATTAATTATACAATGTGATTTTCTGGATTTTTGTT